>OX637878.1:2901051-4351577 GCA_951802675.2 Boloria euphrosyne | reverse complement strand
ACCTAAGTATTGGATGCTTTTCTCATGGTCAATGGTCATGGTCGTAGCTCTTTCCCGCGTCCCGCTCCAGATGGTTCCACAGCTAATGTTGTTTATAAAGAAACACTAGCATAAATAAAAAAAAAAAGATTTGTATCGGTATCCTCCAACAGCGCTTCGCACTAAAAAATACATTGTTAAGTTCCGACATCCACGCGAACGAAGTCGCGGGCACAGCTAGTATAAAATAAATTACCATTATGATTATACGTAATGTTTACGACAAGGTAATAAATCTTATATTCTTATCCATTTTTTTGTTACCAAAACAAATTAAATTATTTTTATTTTTCTTAGAATAATAAGTGTAATGGAAAATTCCAAGAAAAAAGAAATCCCAAGAAAATAGGTTTTTGGATTCACTTTACACCATTTAGGATGCCTTTCATTAATATTCAGTAAGGTGTTACTTACAACGAAAATAGGTTTAAAGGGTCCATAAATCTCACTACCGTTATTGCGTAGGCGAAAACGCCTTTATTTTCATACTAGTAAAGTTTCTTAGTAAATAGGAAATATTTGTAAAGGTCTATGTTGTGTTAACATAATGCTACACTCTATTATCCGCTGATTTATGGCGAGCAGTTGTTTGGTCCAGCTGTCATATGGTTCGTTAGGTAATAATTGGTAGATATACCCTGAGCATAACACAGTAACATAACATTGTTAGAAATTTAATACTGCTTAACTTCTTAAAGTAAAAACTAAGAAGAAAAATTTTGAATTTATGATCCTTTATAAAGTTAGTTATTGATTTTATATATAGGTACCTTCTGCACAGGACGATGACGAACGACTACTACCTAATTCACAAACTTTATTACCATAAGATTAAATATTGTTCAAAAACCTAAAAATACACATAGATATTGATCTTATAAATGGTGAATATTACTTAAGTTACCATTTGAAACTATAAAACAGACCATCACATTTTTTATCAAAAACCGCCACTTAAAAGCTACAAATAAAAAAATGCTTGATAATCAAAGGATACCAAGGTACTGAACTGATTTAACTATTTATATTATAAAATATAGGGGAATAAAATAAATATTTTTCGCGTTCTTTATAGTAGTAATTCAATATACTTATTGTTGATTAAAAACTCGGCAACACCTAAACTTGGTTCTGCTAAGTATAATAATCCATCCATTAACCTTCAATTCGTTACGATATAATTAAATAGGCTTAAATCACCACCGGATCTCTAAGTTTAACTTATAGTAGGTCATTTGTTTATTAATATCTTAATCCCCTGTTATTTTTCTCATAACACATATGTAGGAATATGTCAACGCCAATTTGTCTGTCTTGACATCTTAGTTCCTAAGATGGACTTATTCTGACATGGTCTTACCTATTAGACAACTATTCCAAGATGAATGTTTTATAGGTTATACATATATTGGAGGAAACGCCGAAAAGGTGCTTGTTAATTAGGTATTGCTACAGACTAATGACTTGCACTTGCTTCGCTTGGGTTTTTCGCTCTATTATTTTTAAATGCGCTAATTTCGTTCGTTCGTTCGTTTTATTCGATCGAAATGATATGTCTTAAAGTAATATGAAAGCTACAAGGATAAAAAAAATAGATTATACATAATAGGTACATATCGTGTTTACTGTTAAGGCTCATTCAATCGGCCTTGATGAGTATAGGTAGTTGAGCGACAATGATCAGGTTTTCATAATAAGTATATTAAAAAAAAAAACAATTTTCGATATGTATTTCGAAGAATTATATTTGAATATGTGACAGATTCTTAGATGAATAAATGAATCGGTTCCTATACAATAGAGGTGTTGCATATTTTTTGGTTCTATGATATTGATACCGCCATCTGTGTAAAATTCAATGAGTGATTTTCTCCTTTTAAGCTGAGGAAACGTGCCGGCCCTCTAGCGGTTGTTACCAAAACTCTGTTGTATTGCTACTGCTTAGTTCTCTTAAACTTACACAGCGCTGCCTAATTCCATGAAAAAATATTACCATAATAATTAGTTTTAATATTTTTATCTCTTTTCTAAATTATTAAAGGTATATTATTATCAGCAACAACCTACCTTAGATAGGATAAGATAAAGTAGAAATCTTCGGGTTCCTACTTTGAATTTTTTTTCTATTATAAATATATAAACAAGTCGACTGCCTCGGTGATATAGTGGCTAGCATGCACGGTCATACATCGAGAGGTCCTGTGTGCGAGTCCCGGGTCGGGCCAATTTTAAATATTGAGTCTTTCTGTTTAGTAAGTCTCAGTAACAGCCCGGAGTTGGAAAGTTGGCGGTGTGTCCCCCCGTGCCTCGGAGAGCACGTAAAGCCGTCGGTCCTGCGCCTTAGCTCTCACTGGTCGTGTCGACTGTCGAGTAGTCGTCCCACCGGAGTATGAAAGTGATAGGAATTAGGAGCAGAGAGTGCACCAAAGAGTATAGATAATATACTGGAGTGCACTTGTGCCTGCGCGTTCACTTGTGCACTATAATATCTCCTGCGTACCTAGTTGGCTAGTCTCAATGAAATTTGCCGCCATGGCCGTAATCGGTCGGAGAACATTATATAAACAAGTAATATTAACATTGGTAGCCAAATGTGGATCGCTAACGCTTCGCTTGCTTGGATAACCAAGTGATGCGGGTTAAATTCCGGGTCTGAGAAAACCTATCAAGTTCTCAAAAGACATGTGTAGTAGATTCCAACAATTATTATTATCGATTCCATTTTACTAGCTAATATTTGTTTTTCGCCTCGAGACATCGCGATCGCGCGAGAAATAAGATTTTTGTACATGTACATATTGTACGGACCTAGATTTCCATTATACATATCTACAACATTTCCAAAAATTATGAAAATTAGACTATGTTTAGGGAATAAAAACCGTTATGGCTTTTTGTATGAAAATTTACAGCTTCACAATCCTCTTAGGTTTAATAACGTGTTATAACTTATAAGGTAAAAATTAACATACATAGGTATCTATGGAGTGTAGAAGTATCAGGAGTATGTACCTATCATATCAGTGTATTCAGAATAAATGTCCGCAAAAACGCGTCCAATAAAGGTGGCACTGCGGTAGCATAGGATAAACTTTAAAGAAAGCGCCAAAAATAATTGGAAAAAGATAGAGAAATAAAGAACGACCGATCAATTTCCGCTTGGCTTTGGTATATTTTACGAACAAAATACATGGTCGGAGCTCTCTCTCATATGAAATATAATTATATTACTAAATATTTGAACTCATCGCACACACCCCGTGTAACAGTTATAATGTTCTGAATATCGTAGTTTTTAAAATAAGAGATTTTATTATTGACAAAAAATTAAAAAAAACTTACTGCGAAAAAAGAACGAAAAAGAATAGACCGAGTTGACGAAAAAAACATACTATTATGCAATCGGAGACACCAGACATACTTATATTCATGTGTTATAATATACTTAGGTACATAATATCTAGTGCGTGTATGCTTCATTGCTGCGTCATGTACAAGTAAAAGTCTTCGAATTCATACAAGTATGTGCCTTGGTCAACTTGTTCTTTTTTTAATTCATACGACTCACCCTCGCTTCGCTCGGGTTCGTCTCTAGGTACGCTCTTTAGGAAAAAAGCAAACTTTGAATGTCTTACTTATTTATATATAATCAAAAGCCTAATAAATAAGTTTCAAATTCTAGCTTTATAAATGACATAATTTTCATACAAATTTTCATCCCCTATTTCAACCCTTTACAGACCTTTCTTCGCCTTAAAAAGTAGCCTAGACCAGTGTTCCGCAAACTTTTTATGTTCGTGGTACATTTAGGAAAACGAAAATTTTTGGAGGTACACCACAATTTAAAAATCAGTTTTTAAGTAATATTAATCAACATTTATTATTAATCCAAACGAATATTGGCCGAATATTAGCCCAGCGGTAACGCGTCGCTTGTATAACCGAGTGATGCGGGTTCAAATCCGGGTCTCGCACCTCTGATATTTTCATGTGCGAATCATTTCTATCGTGATTACCACTTGTCTTACAAACACGAAACACGTCAACGTCCGCCAACACGCACTGGGCCAGCGCGGTGGACTATGGCCTGATCCCCTCCTACTGAGGGAGGCCCGTGCCCTGCAGTGGGACGTTAAAAAGGGCTGATGATGATGATTAGCCCTCACCAAACACGCAAAATAGGCGCACAGTAGTCGAGTTGCGGAAACCAGCCCGCTCATACCATACCAAACCCCTAACCAAACGAAACGAAACAAATCGCTTCGCTCGTGCGCTCGTGTTATGTACATTATTATATTATGTGGAATATATTTTTTACCCTTACTTACTTACAAAAATTAAGTTTATAAGATAACCTTATTTTTCCGAGGCACGCCAACTAGTGACCACGGTACAGCAGTGTGCCGCGGTACACACTTTGCGGAACACTGGCCTAGACTACATATTGTGTACTAATTTTCATTAAAATCGGTCCAGTAGTTTTTGAGTTTATTCGTTACATACAAAAATACAAATATTTCCTCTTTATAACACCTATAGATTAATTATGCAGTCGGGTTTATTTTTATTTTTGTTCAATAATCTACCCGAATACATTCTCTCATACTTTCACTCTCTATTCTCTAAAATAGATTAAAATTATTATTGTATACGTTAGTTGTGACTTGTGAGTGTTGTTATTTTCAACGAAATACGATAAAATAAATACGTAACAGCAATCATAGAAAGTGGTATATACTCGTACTTGCAAAATGATAAGTATACAAAGCTCTCAATAACTTGGCCTTGCTATATGATCTAAATTTCGAAAGTTAAAGAGTAGATACCTATCTGAATATAAAATGCTTCAAGAGACCATTAATATCCAATGTAATATATAGACGTATAGGAATGTAGCTTAATATTTAAGTGTAGCTTCGAAGGCCGAAGCCTTCTTCGCCTCTTGTTTCATAAATCAATGTAATGGTTTCCGCTACTTTTTGCTTTTCGTGAAGAAAACCGACGAAAAAAGTGACATCTAAGAAATCTTCGTTCATTGGCTTCAAGCCAACACTTGAGACGCTCTGCTGCAGTCACATTATACCAATATGAAACAAACTTAGAAATAAATTAATGGTCGCACTTGAGTGCCGATGTAGGTCAAGCAAACTGGATTTTTAGATAAGCTAAGTAGGTATAAATTAAGGATAAAGTTTTTGTAGGAGCTACCGTTTTAATTTGAAAATTAATTATCTACCGCGCAAAAAAGATAGGTTTTATATACCTAATAGGATCTGATTTATATTATATTTTAAAACAATTTTAAGTATATTATAGGTAATACGTTTGTATTTTAAATTATATAACATATTTTTTATATTAGGTATAAAATTTATAAATATATATTAATAAATATTTATAATTCTATATAACTATTAATTTTAAAATAGTTATAATTCTACATAAATATAATATGCTCTGAATCTGTGATGTGGGCATTAATATAGTGTTTTAATAATTTGTCTTTAATTAAAGTCTTAGTGTATAATGATTATATTTTTTTTTAGTTTACCTTTCAGGCTTCCATGATCTAATACATACGAGCAGTTGACAGACAACATTTAGATAGACAGGGTAACTTATTTATAGTCGCATCAATCGCAAACAACGTAAGCACGTCGAGCTAATTTTTAGTTAGGGTCAAGGCTGTCGAGGTCATTCCGTCGTATATCGTTATATCCGCTGCGCCACTGCGGCTTTGGCCCAGCGAATACCATTATAGTGGATTGCGAAACAGCAATTGCATACAATCGCAGTATAAACAAAGAAATAGTTATAATTTTCTTAGCAGTATGAGCGGCTTAAAAACAGAAACACATGGTAAAGTACATGCGCAGTGACGGCGTCGCAAGTCAATATCCTCCCTCCCCAACGCCGACGCGCCGCCATGACGCGGCTCGCTTGGAATGCCTTCAGACAAACGATCGTATATGCGATTTTAATACTTAGTCACCACTTAAAAATTAAATTGAAAAATCAGAAATTTTAATTCTTTTTTTTTTCTTTTTCTATTAAATCTCTTGTAATAAGGAAATTTTGTAATATTGAAATTTGTTTATTATATTTTTATAGTTTATTATTTAATATTAAACCATTCATTTTATAGTACTCATCCGAGCACGTAAACCAAAATTTACACAACAACCTTAATTCTAAAACAATATACAAAAAATCTGATGTAAATTAAAAATAATATTGTATGCGTGAAGTGTGACTTAGTCCACTTTACTTTAGGACTTAAGTTAGTTGTGCGTTTGCCCGCTAGAGCGACGGAGATCGCGTACCAGCTGCTCGGTTTGACAGCACTCGAGGCACGTCGACCGGTCGAGCCCGACCGGTATTAGCACGTGTATTGTATACCGGGACGATTTTTGACTTTCCTAAACAACTTTTACATAATTACGTAAAAATTCCAGTATCACACGACTCTGAATGATATATTACGCTAGTGTTTTTGTTGCTTAAGTTCGAACTGTTCTGTTCCGTTATATTATGTGAATTCGTAGTGTGGACTGTGGTATTTTCGATTGTTTGCTTTTGAGTTTGATTTGAACCGGATTTTGTTTCATATTGCAGTGCTTATATTGGTAAGTGAACTTTGACATTTTGATTTAAGTCTAAGATTATAGATTAGAAATGGTTTTACTTTTAATCATACAAGTTTGTTTGTTCACTATAGTAGCCATTTAGATACGTATGAACCTACGTTATTATATTTTTAACTAATAGAGAGAAACTTTTACATTATAAATAAAGATTATAAAAAAAACATGTAACAAGATGAATGGTATTCCTTTATAACGAACAGCAAGCTGAACTTGAAAGGCTATGAGTTATGACTAATTTTTATGAGTGCAGTGTAGCTAATTTGGGTTGGCTTTAGAAGTCGGCCACACGATTTTGGTGTTTTGGGGGGGTGGGGGGTGAAGGGGGGGTTGTTAGCTACCCGATGGTACCACTCCCGCGGCGCGGAGATCCTTATTTTTTTTTTATGAATTTTTTAATTTCGTGTTTTTGTATGCGTATAACGGAACGTTTTTCCAAGTAAAAATGGTTTGGTAAGTAAAATGGAACGTAATTATAAGTGAAAAACATTATAAATTTGAAAATAAATAACACACAAAATAAATTTCTACTCAATACAAATAAAATTCAAATTAGAATTAGTTAGTCGAGTACCATAAGCATTACTAGGCCAGATTGGTTAGGTTAGGTTAGAACATGACCACAAACATAACCGACTTTCAGCTAAACACTAGGTCAGATTGGTTAGGTTAGGTTAGAACATGACCACAAACATACCCGACTTTCAGCTAAACACTAGGTCAGATTGGTTAGGTTAGGTTAGAACATGACCACAAAAATAACCGACTTTCAGCTAAACACTAGGTCAGATTGGTTAGGTTAGGTTAGAACATGACCACAAAAATAACCGACTTTCAGCTAAACACTAGGTCAGATTGGTTAGGTTAGGTTAGAACATGACCACAAAAATAACCGACTTTCAGCTAAACACTAGGTCAGATTGGTTAGGTTAGGTTAGAACATGACCACAAAAATAACTGACTTTCTGCTAAACACTAGGTCAGATTGGTTAGGTTAGGTTAGAACATGACCACAAAAATAACCGACTTTAATATTTTTAATTCTAATTTGAATTTTATTTGTATTGAGTAGAAATTTATTTTGTGTGTTATTTATTTTCAAATTTATAATGTTTTTCACTTATAATTACGTTCCATTTTACTTACCAAACCATTTTTACTTGGAAAAATGTTCCGTTTTACGCATACAAAAACACGATATTAAAAAAATTCTTAAAAAAAAAATAAGGATCTCCGCGCCGCGGGAGTGGTACCATCGGGTAGCTAACAACCCCCCCTTCACCCCCCACCCCCCCAAAACACCAAAATCGTGTGGCCGACTTCTAAAGCAACCCCGCTAATTTATTTAGGTTACATGAAAGGTATCGTTGAATACTAACGTATGTATATAATATACTTTTAATACTAATGTTATATTTATATAATGTAAGGAAAAAATGCATTATATATAAAACTTTGCAATGTCATTTGTGATCTGCATTCGCCGAATAACTACTGAATAAACCAATGCCGATGGCCACGTCTCATGCCGAATACTAATATATTTAAAAATACTAAAATAAAACATTCCTTTTTTTAAAATTTTACTACTGTTATTTTACACAATTTATTCATCGTTACCTAAACTGCCTATTAATTGCAGTATCGCACGTTTTCACTGTTTAGTTCACACATTGAGTAATAACTCAATGAGTTCACACCGCAAAATATCCCGTAATGACAACGTTGTAGGAAAGTGCATAAAAAGAATATAAACTCTCTTCATTATCAAAATTTTCGGTTCCACACCGTACCTACCTACCTATTAACCAATTGAGAAAATTATCTATTTCAAACTACTGCCTGGCAAGTAAACATTTTTTAATGAAGTTCTATGGTTAAGTACCTACTGTATAAGCAAAGGAATTTAGCGTGCACACACAAAAATTAATCATAATATGGAATTTAATATACGTATATGTAATATACCTACCAAATATTATCAGTAAACCCTGCCAATTTCACTACGTAATACATAGATTACTATTACTATTATAGTATATCTAAATTATCTAACATCCCTCAGGTAGGTAACTGTAACATCAACAGCAACTATGAAGCTTACCCCTAGAGAACACGTCGCAGCTTATAGTAGAGGAGCCCATGATGCTAAATGTGGATTTACTCGAGCTTCACGGAAACCTATAAGATATTTAGAAGACAATTATAAAAAAAAATATACTCGAACGCGTTAGATTTTTAGAAGCAGTGTTAATTGAACCCTACAGACGCTTCTATTTCGTAAACTGACGATTTGGAAGTGACACAAGCTTGCAGTGAATTGTTAAAAATGTAAAAAAAGAACGACATTTTGACGTACTTGAACACGTCAGATTAGTGTACTGAAGATTCTTCATGGTGCCCTAGCTATGTTGACTAAAATCGGACGAATATTTTGAGGGTGTAAGTAATCTGACAACTTAAAAAAAATTAACCATGAAGAATGAGCAAAACATTTTTTAAATGATAGATCTTCTTCACCGAAAATATTTCATATCGTTATCACTCATATTATAAAAATAATAATTAATATAACTCGCCAAATTTGATTTACAAAAGCAACTTTTTACTGCAAACAAGCCGGAGCTCGTCTTACGTAAATCGTCAGATTATATATTTTTTGTAATACTGGTATCATTACCATTACAATATAAAAAATCAACTGCGCTCGAGTAAGTCAAGGCATCGTTCTTTTTTACAACTTTGTTACTCTTCCACTCCCTTAGGTTTAGCTTAAACCGTCAGATAAGCGAATTTGACACTTTTTAGTCAGTAATTAACCCCCCTTATCTTAATCAGACGCGCTCGAGTATTTCAGATAATCGATTTTTTTCGCCTGAGCGTACCCCCG
Source organism: Boloria euphrosyne (assembly GCA_951802675.2). Taxonomy (NCBI): domain Eukaryota; kingdom Metazoa; phylum Arthropoda; class Insecta; order Lepidoptera; family Nymphalidae; genus Boloria; species Boloria euphrosyne. Next base: position 4,342,004 of record OX637878.1, on the reverse strand, counting down.
TATATTGAAGACTGATACTGGTTGGGGGTACTTATCAGTATGTAAGGTATTCTACCTTACATTAATCTGACGCTCTCGAGTAAATCCCAAATTGCCCTCTTGGGCTCCCCTAAATGGTAGGGTTGATAATGATTCAATCACATTAGTAACTGCAGTAAATTATAAATACCTATAAAGGAAAAATAGTAAAAATGTATAATATTTTATTTAAATAAATTATTTTTAACAAAAAAACAAAAACCGACTTCCAAACTTAATAAATCTAAACTAAAAAGTAGAAAATAATACTTTTAAGGACTTTGTTAATTTTGGAGTCGGTGCCAGCCAGATTATGTTTACAAATTGAAAGATTAATCAAATATGTATCTATTTAGGGTTATTTTGCTTTGGCTGGCACCGACTTCAAAATTAACAAAGTCCTTAAAAGTATTATTTTCTACTTTTTAGTTTAGATTTATTAAGTTTGGAAGTCGGTTTTTGTTTTTTTGTTAAAAATAATTTATTTTTAAATTTTTTGCGGAAAGTAGATACGTATTGTGTTAATGACTATAAAAATTTATCTTCTATTATGAGGTAAACCTAATAGCCTGAAAGTATACAACTATCCGTTCATAATTGCGTATTATATTGAAAGAATTTTCTTTAAACTGCTAACCGTTGAGGAGTTGTACCTTCCATCATCAGTTACGGTACGTAACTTATATATCCATATAGCCTATAAAAGATTCGGCCGAGCATCGTTAATTTGCTCCTAAGAATTGAAGAGTTCCGATACTTTGTCATAGATCCCATCATCAGAACCTTACCAAACTCTCATCAAACTACCCTTGAAGTATACCCTTTCCATTAAAAAAAGAATCATCGAAATCGGTTGGCGTGATATTGAGTTATTCATCCATTTGTCGCGCAAATACCTAATGCAAATTTAAGACTTTTATGGTTTTCTCATGGATGCCATTATCAGAACTGGAAAATATTAAAATGGGACCACATGGGAAGCACTACCTTTCAAATAAAAAAAAAATCATCAAAATCGGTTCACCCAGCTCAAAGTTATGAGCTAACAAACATAAAAAAAAAAAAAAAAAAAAAAAAAAAAAAAAAAAAAAAAAAAAAAAATACAGACGAATTGATAACCTCCTCCTTTTGGAAGTCGGTTGATAATAGTCTAATGAGGGAATCACACTCGCTTTGCTATGGGTTCGCCTCCAGGGAAACACAATTTGTGTAAATATATCACACGGGGAAGTACTTCCGGTACATTTTTCCAGGATAAAAGTAACACATGTGCTTTTCCAGACTATAAAACTACCTGTGTGCCAAATTTCATCCAGATTCGTTCAACTGTTCTGACGTACCTAATTGATTAAAACAAATATTTATCTAAACTTTCGTATTAATAATAGGTATTATTTGAATCACATCATTGATGGATAAAAAAAGGGAGCAGTAAGTAATAATCGGCAGAACTCGGCAGAACATAAGGTCAGTACGGTATAATGCCGTCTGCTATTAAAGATTTCATTATGAGATCACAGGAAATCGGTTATTTAGTGCTTAGTCGCGCATCACTCGAGACTTGATGAATTAATTTTGGTAGCGATTTTTTGTTAAATTGTAGTGGCTGCTAAAAACATATACCTACCAACGTTTTATGGTTAAACATTTTATATCTAAGAACAAAAATAAGACAGTTGCGAGTTTAACTCGCACGCCATTGGTTCCGTAGCATGGAACATGTAGGTATTCAAGATAGGTACTAATTTCACACGTATACGCAGGTTGTCACCTAAGAAGTACTTAGCTTGAAATCCTTAATATATATTAACTATGTACCTATCACAGTAGTATTTGAAGAAAAATGTTGCAAAGCCACTTGCAGTACCTAACTAACATTTGTACAAACGATAGTAGAGAAATCTAACTGTAAAATATATGACCATAATATTTGTGCACTTATTTTATAACAATGTCCCATAACTTTCTAAGAGAATATTAAATATTCATAGTTTATTATTTAACTAATCAACATTCAACTTTCATTTTTTAATACATTTATTTTCTCACATTTTATTGCGATTTTGCATAATTTTATTCACTTTCTTTACTGATCAAGATAAAGCAAGTTAACGGTATTTATAGTTTCCTAAGTTTACAAATAATTACTATTTAACAATAAAATTTGTAGGTAAGTATTTTAAAATCACTTTAAAAGTTAAAATGTTTCCATCTAAAAACAAAACTAATTTATGAAATTATGCTGATCCTATTTAATTAAAATTAATAAAACAATCACTTGCAATCCTACGGTGTTAAACAAACAACATACAAAAAATAAGAGGCGATAGATTACGGGATCTTTCGGTCTAACAACATACCCACCTATAATTATACATTACCTATAATTAGGTATAACAAATTTCAATTATAAATGAAACTACCTTTGTCCTTTTCGGATTTTGTCGCGGTTTTATTTTGATTTTTAGTTCCCGACGTTTCGAATGCTTTACAGCAATCATGGTCACGGGAGTCTCTCCCGTGACCATGATTGTTGTCAATCAAAATAAATCCGCGACAAAATCCGAAAAGGTAGTTTCATTTATAATGTCGAATATTCGCGTAGGTAAATCCAAGAAAGTATTAAATTTCAATTATTCTTAAACTTAACTTTGTCTAATTAAATGAGAAAACACAGATTTCGGTAAACAAACTATCTACAAGATTTATTAATAAATAATATACAGATTCTCGATTCTGTGGAAACTCGAGATATCGATGATAAATTATTATATTACAATGGATTTTCTCACGAACTAATTTCTGTTTAGGTATACTTTCATTTAAAGACTGCGAAAATAATTTTATAACATACACAATGGAACTGTTTTAAAAAAATAAAATTACCTAATTTAATAATTAATAAGTTTTATTTTCATTAGGACTGATAGGAATTATAACAGCTAAAATTTCACAAATAATAATTCCATATTCAAGTCTAATAGTTTATGTAGTTCATAAAATAATAAAAATTATTAAAATTAAATTATGCTAATATTGCAATTGTTATTTGTTGGTACTTTCGTGCAATTTTTGTATTTGTTAAATATATTTTGCAAACTTAATGGCAAGACCGTCTGTTGACTGTAAAAGCTATATAAAACCTTTGAAACCTCTAAAATCTTAGTCTCTCCCGTGACCATAATTTCAGTGTATACAGCTTACGAAACATTGGAAACCAAAAATCAAAATAAATCCGCAAAAAAATCCGAAAAGATATATTATAAATTTTTAATTTAATAATGTTAATAGCTTCAATGTTACAATCATATAGCCTCAAGCTGCACAACATAAGAGTTAGAACATATTTTTATTTACACTTAATGAAATAAATATTTTGTATATTCATTCCATCCAAAACACTACTAGGTATTTCATTTGAATTTTATCTATAAAAGGTTCCAAGGAAAGTTATGCTTTGAGTATTTATATTTATAGTTGGATGATAATGAATGTTTTTGCTCTCCGAAAAGCCTCGTTGAATGGGATATTTCATCGGGCGACAAAATGGTTGGTTCATCTCGACGAAATGGCTTGACGAATTAGGGGTCACTAGGAAAGTGAGCGTGGTTCAGCGAAAGCCTTATTATGCATTCTAGCTAGTCTTCACATTCATGCCTCCAGAGAGCCATCGTTGCTCTGGGAACACCTCACGTTTTGAGGTCAATGCCGACCGCTTTGTTTTATTTAAGACAAAATAAAAGATGTTCTTTTCAAAACTTTTATTTAGTATTTGTGGTATAGATTTTTAAATAATGAGATATTTTCCCAGAAAATAAAGTGTCCAATATGTTGACCCGCATAACCAGCTCGGCCATCACCATACCATATTTTCTCAAAATCTATAGTTTTCTCGTTATGCGGTCACAGACAGACAGACCAAAATTTTAAAAACTAGATTCGGTGTCTGTGTTGATAATAATAACGATTTCAATAAGATTTTACCAAATATTTATGTACAGATTCGACTCCGAATTTATAACCATAAAAGATTTTAGAATTACCAATATTTTAAAGCGACTCCGATAATCCAATGGTTGAGGCTAACCTCCGCACTGTTGTGGTAAACCACTTATGTCACAAGCTTAAGCTCTATAGGAGAAATAAATGGTCGAAGCATTTTCCGTGACGCTTAAGAATTTATCCTTTAAGTGAAATAAGCTGACTTCCGAGTTCCGGCTTCTAAATCTGTACTAAACACTGCTAGTTTGCTAGACTTTCATGGAACGTTTTTATATTTCTTTAAGAAGTAAGATTTTATTTTTTTAGTCACAAGTTCTCAGAACTTGATTGGTTTAACACTTTAACAAGCCGTATCCAGTTCAATTTTATTTCCCGTGAAGTGCTTTATAATTTACTGTTTTTTTCAGGAAAGTTGTATCATAATAAGTCTATATTGCTACGCCTGCTTTCATACAGAGTTTTTTGGATATATAAATTAAACTTTTCTTATATTGAAGCCGATCATTTAATACCAAATAAGTTACTATTTTTAAAACAATTAAGCCTGTAATCCAAAAACATTAGATGCTAACCTATATTTGAGCAATATTTACGAGGGCAAAAACAATTAGAATAAATTGTGCTCAATAAAAATGTCTCAACTCTCTCTCTGTAGGGCGTTGGTCCATTTTAATGAAATATTGTTAGCTGCGTTACACTCACAAATACTGCGAATTACCAAAATATATTAAAGTTGCCGTTATTTCTGGTATAACCCACTTATACTTGATTTCTGGTTTACAAAATTAGATAAATAAACATGATTTGTTTGAGTATTTTAGATTTCAATATTATAATATATATTTAGTTATCCTCAATAGGTATGGTAGAATAAGCAAAGCTGATAACGGTAGAAACGTAAAAGAAGTTTTCTTAAATAAACTCGTAAATAAAATTCGAGTAATATTAGGATTCGAATAAACACTTCACAAGTACGAAAGTCAGTAGTCGCTTATTGATACAATATATTCGCTTATTGATTTGCTACTAAATAAGTCAGAGATCTTATATTTCCCAAAAACGTTTTGATTTGAAAGGTCACGATTCAGGGCGTAATTTATTACGCTTACCTGAGCATGCACAACTGATCATGAATTAAATGATGTGACCAAGAAATGAAATACTAGTAGTAATAGTAAGCTTGTTTTTATAAAAATGGCTCACTTCTGGTCTAAATTCACAAGAATATATTTTATTAAAATATATTCTGGATTTTGGTTTGTCTTTCTTAACGTTCTCCGTATCAACACGATTGGGTTCAAGCCATAGTGTCCAAATGCGGGTTTTCTTGGCACCTAGTCCTACTTGCTAGGTTCTCTCCGCAGATTTTCGTAGTTTTCCAGTACCGTAGAACGAGCGGGGAAAATATTATAATTGCATTTATTCTTGTTTTTTTTTATTTCTTCGTAAGCAATAAAACACCAAATAAATGAATCTTTATTGCGTGCTCACTTCACATCTTGTTACAGATAACCGTGTTGTCATAATCAATATCTGATGCCTTCAATAGTTTACAAACTAACAAAATTTGGCATTCATGGCACCATACCCTTTTTAACCGACTTCAAAAAAAGGAGGAGGTTCTCAATTCGTCGGGGACTTTGTTTTTTTTTTTTTTTTTTCTCTATGTATGTTCCCCGATTACTCGACGATGGCTGGACCGATTTGGAAAATTCTTTTTTTGTTTGAAAGGGTATAGTTTCTAGTTGGTCCCATAGTCACCAAGTCACGATCTGATGATGGGATCCCAGGGAAATCGAAGACAACTCTCAAATTTTATAGGCACTTATGACGTTTTTCATATATTTTCTAAAGCTGTTCAAGTATTTGCGTCTGATAATCATCATCTCCTGTGGTTGAGTTAATGATGGAAGGTACAACTCCTCAACGGTTAGGAGTTAAAAGAAAATTCTTTCAATATTATACGTAATTATAGACCGATAGTTAAATTCTTTCAGGCTCTTATTAACCGACTCTAAAAAAAGGAGGAGGTTCTCAATTCGTTGGGGACTTTTTTTTATGTATGTTCCCCATTACTCGAAGATGGCTGGACCGATTTGGAAAATTCTTTTTTGTACATAAACAAAATAAGTATCTACTTTCCGTTAAAAAATTGAAAATAAATTATTTTTAACAAAAAACAAAAACCGACTTCAAACTAAACAAATCTAAACTAAAAAGTAGAAAATAATACTTTTAAGAACTTCGTTAATTTAGAAGTCGGTGCCAGCCAAAGCAAAATAACCTTAAATAGACACATATTCGATTAATCTATATCTATAATAGGTATTTGTAAACATAATCAAAATACCGTTCGAAAGTTCCTTGCAAAGGCAAGATAAGTCTATCCGTCTTGGCTGGCACCGACTTCAAAATTAACGAAGTTCTTAAAAGTATTATTTTCTACTTTTTAGTTTAGATTTGTTTAGTTTGAAGTCGGTTTTTGTTTTTTGTTAAAAATAATTTATTTTTTTCAATTAGACTCGGCCAGGTAAAAAGGGCGCGGTGGACACCCATTATAACGAACCATAACGACCATTTCATTTTAGGTCGATCTTCCGGGCAGTCCCATAAAAAATTGATAAGGAAATGGTAGCCACTTTAGTTGCTAGAAACTTTTGAATAAGCTTTTAGGACCTAAGTATCTCGTTTCCTATTATGACAAGAAAACATAACTATTACTTGTATCATACAATACTATTATATAAATTACAATACCTACTTTTATTTTAATTGTATTAAAATCCAATATGGAATGACAACTATCTTGTATTACGAGTAACTCGCCATTATAATAATAAGGAAAACTAAAATACTATTCAATATTAAAATAAGAGTAAGAAATCCGATGTCAGTGGATTTATTCATACAATTTACCGATTCATTTCTCGTCTATTATATCCGTCTTCATCGATTATTGTTGTTTGTTCAAGCACGTTCCCAAGTTTTGAAAATAAATAATTGCTTTCAGTATCAGGTTGTACCACTTTTCTTGGTGCCACTCTTCTCCAGGCACAGAGGTAAATTGCAACAAGATAAGTATATACCTTTACTAGAAGGTATGTACATTGTACAATGTACATTGAAACTGAAGAGTGAAAACATAACCAATTAATGAAACAAGTGTTTCATGATAGAATAGGGTAATAAATCCCATACGAATGAGTCTATTGTCTTATTAAAAATGCTTATTGTTTTTAAAAGCATCCAATATAAGAGATATTTAAGAATGAAAACGTGAAATTAATTGCTATAGCTCACAGTATCAACGAGCGCTGCGTAAACAGCAATTGATCAATTGCGCTAGCACTAACAAAGTAGATGAACGAAGCGCTCCCGTAATGAAGATAATCACTATGCTATTTTGAATTACCTGTTTTAATGGATGAAAAGAAATGTGTAACGGTGCATAACGTCTAAGAGATTAGTGTAATTAAAATATTTGTCAAGTTAGATCTAGGTACAAAGATTTTAAGAAAGTATAGATGTGTCGAGAATTTACTTTGAGATATATTGGATAAAAACAAATAATTTTCTTCTGTGATGTATGACATAGCTCAATACCATTTATTTTGTTGAGTAATATATGAATTTCCTAACATTTATTTGATTGATAAATATTACCTACAATCGTATTGAACATGAATTTGCAGCAGTTAATGTTTTCGTTTCACTAAATAATTTAACCTCCTTTTTCCTTATTCAATAATAGTAACCCGTCTAAGATCTTGCTTCATTCATGTCCTAACAACACCTATTACCTACTAACTTTACTATTTGAGTAACTTACCAACTTTGAAGTAGTTCATTAAAGAAGTATTATGAAATTCAACTCATAATTGTATTAAAATATACAATCGCGTCAAATTTATTAGTACAGACAAATGAATTCCTTCTCTTTGGAGTCGGTCAATAAAAAGTGACTTAAATATCATTTTCCATAACAAAAACTCTATGTAAATAAACAAGTTACTAAATTGTGTGCAATAAGTAAAAATCAATAAACTCGCTAGTACCTATGATATTTTAAGCAAGTTTTTCAAAATTTTCTACAAATACATAGGCATTCTATGCCTCAATTACGGTCGACTATGAGAATATTTCCTTCCATTATATATAATATATTTAATCAGTAATTCGACGCGTGTATATTAATTGATCGATCGTATTCTAACTAATGGAACACATGATGAATGATGTGACAAAACTCTGCTTCTAATTAAACATATTCTCGGAGTTATTACGTTGTCTAACGAAGTAAATGTACGAAGTAAACTTCCTTATTACTTGAAAGCGAAATATAATCATTATTTTAACACTCTGGCTTATAATATGTGCTTGTCTTAGGCATATAAGGCATATATATAATAGTGGCATATATATGAGTTCAAACCCGGGTCTCGCACCTCTGATATTTTCATGTGCGAATCATTTCTATCATGATTACCTTGTCTTACAATGAAGAAAAACATCGTGAGGAAACCTGCATGTCTGAGAAAACTTAGTAAGTCTTCGAAAGACATGAAATCCGCCAACACGCACTAGGCTAGCGTGGTGGATTATGGCCTGATCCCCCTCGTACTGAGGGAGGCCACTGCCAGCCAGCCGGCCAGCAGTGTGAACTTAAAAAGGGCTGAAGACATATATGATAGACGCAAATAATGCTGAAGACATGATGTAAATTCGACATTCCGTAGTGCATAATTGTAGTAAGTAGTAATTAATAGGTTTATAATTAAATGAATATTATCAGTAATAGATAAGACTTTAAATGTATGATTCTCTGTCGAACTGCAGAAACCAAATAAAAATCAAACTTGTTATTTTTTTCAAAACATACTTTACTCTATAGTTTATTCTATAATACAGAGCAATATCCGACTAGCTATTGATGTATTCAGTGAGGTATTAGCATATTCCACTGGATATGCGTTAGCAATATTATAATTAATTTTAACAAAACAATAACATATAGTAACAGCCAAAACAAAGTAAGCCTATTATTAATTTGTAAACATAATCAAAATAAGTACCTGGCTGGCACCGACTCCAAAATTAACAAAGTTCTTAAAAGTATTATTTTCTACTAGTTTTATTTAGTTTGAGAGTCTGTTTTTGTTTTTTTGTTAAAAATAATGTACCTACCTATATGTAAAATTGGACTAGTTTTACAAAGCTAAATTGGTGCATACTATTAATTATAAAACACAATATAATTTATACCTTAATCTACAAGATTTAAGATTTTAAATGAGATAAAATAGTTCAATGTTGTTTGTTCGGTAACGCAACATGACCTCTATTTTAAAGGTATTAAGAGTTACAAATACATGTAGAGAGATGAGTGAGTAATGAACTTGACAGTGGTGATGTGCTGGTGGGCGATGCATACCGACGCTATAAATACCTGACGTAGTGAGAGTCTGAGAGACGAGTCGCGTCGCCGCTAAGTCCATTCTCCCTAGATAGTTACAGGATTACACTAAGGAATTTATGTTTAACTAAACTGCTATTTTATGAAAAGTGAATCTAGGCTATTACTTCGACTTTATAGTCTGTCCATGTTGGTTTCTGATAGGTTTATAAAACGGTATGATGAAAGCAGTTATTAATAAATGTTTAAGTTATCTATACATATATTATAAATAAAATCGAAGTGTCTGTTTTTAATTTTAAATTAACAGATTTTCACTAAATCTATATAAAAGTACATGGGTACGTACGTACTTACATCAAAAAATCTATTTTTAAAATATTTGTCTGTCTGTCAGTTCCGGCTAATGTCTGAATCGGCTAGACCGATTTTGACGGGACTTTCACTTGCAGATACCTAATGTTATAAGGAGTAACTGAGACTACTTTTATTTTAGATTTTATTTATTTTAACTAGCGGAACACGCGGCTTCGCTAGTATTAAAAATAAAGTGGTCTTTAATAAATTATATATCTAATGTGCTATATAATCTCATCCCATAAATGTTATAAATGTAAAAGTTTGGACGGATATTTGAATGTTTGTTACTCAATTACGCAAGAACGGCTGAATGGATCGGGACGAAATTTGGAGATTATAATTTGAAAAAATGTACGTTCTTGTGGGATAGATTTCTACCTGTATAAGGATACCTATCTAGTATCTATCAGCGTAAAGTACCTACTACTTTTAAAGTCCTGTCTCCTCGTCTTTATAAAATTTAAAAACACCTTAGAACAGGTTAATAAGCATACAGACAGACGAGTTTACAAAGCATTTGGGTTATAGGTACATATTTAACTTCATTATTACCTATCTATTATTAAATATACGTAAAACTTTGATACTTCGCACGAATTAATGCGAATTCAAGTAATTTATGTTCGTAATATTTTAACCCTATAAATATTTACAGCTTTATAATTGCTAATGTAAGTACTTTAAAAAGTTAGTGAGGACCTCAATAAAGATTTTTGTTAGGCTTAAATTAAAATTTGTATTACTATTATTTAAACTTTAGGTAATTGAAATGGTGTATTATCAAAACCTACTTATTTGACATTATACAAATATATATTTTGTTTTGTTTAATAGTTTCTCGTAATTACTGTACAGAAATGTATAGAACAACGAACGTGTAATATTTTAATACTTAACTAATTGTGCACTGTATTCATAGGCAAACTAATTATTTCAATATTTTTTTTTCACAAAGTTAACTGTAGCAATCGTATGTGGACTAACTCTTCAGAGCTGCCGTAATATTTATATTATTATAATATTATATAGAAATACGTCCAAAAATACATCAAATAGATACAGAAGAATTGCCGTAGGGAATAAACTCGGATCGTAAGGGTTTCAGAAAGTTTTCTAATGTGTATGTGTTATGAATAATGTTTGTTTGTCACTTGGGAATTTTTCCTGTCATTCATCGTTGTCGTTTCGAGTAGTTACAATTTTTTTCACTTTTAAACTAAGTATAATATTGATACTTAAATATTGCACTGGTTTTTTCAGGATTTTCACGATTTGCACCAGTGTAATCATAGGTTGGATTTTGTAGGTTTTCCTCACCTTACCACTGATAGGTATAACGGCTGAAAGTACCTAATTAGAAGAACACATGCCGGCGAAACCACAGAGAGTAAGGCGCTAAATATTTTCTCTGGGAATTGATAAATGTTTACCGACATAACATTCACAACACAATCATAATACACGTAACTGCTTGCTGTATACAAATTACAATATAATGTCCTCAGTATTTAAATTATAATTATGCCTACTTGCTTTGAATACGCAAACAATGTTTTTTTTATAACGATAGAAAGGGATTCCCCGGGCTAAAGATAAGAAAAACTGCTTGAACTATTTTAATACCGAGGAATCTTTGATTCAAGATGATTCTTTAATTTGAGGTTATAAAAATGTGTATGATAAGCTACGAGTCGAGCATTAATAATAATGAAAAAACAATTTTTATAATGACTAATGTGCGAGAAAAAGAGGTTTTTAATTACTTTTTCACGCTGTAGATAATTTTATTAGATTTTGAGGGCGATATTATAAACATATTATAATATTTGATATGTAGGTACAGGTGAACGTTATTGTGGTACCAATCTGTCCCGCAAGTAGAGTTTTAAAATCTTTTAACTTTTTATTTTTAAACATATTAGTTATTACATTCACTTACGACAAAATACATAATATTTTTAGTACAGTTAAAATTATGTACATAGTCTTAAACTTCAGTCACCATCAAGTGCAGGCATTAGATACCTATATGTACCGAACCTTATCGACGTACATCGCGTGTGCTGGTACGATAAGCACCTTAGCAAAGCAAATAGTTGATCCTACTAAATATAACTCACATATTACTCACACGTTAGTAAGTTAGCGATCCACACTATCAAAAGTTTTAAAACAGGAATATCATAGGTAAGACATTCTTATGAGTAGTGTTGCCCAAAATCGGTCTTGGTCTTGCAGTCTTGGTCTTGTTCTTGCATTTTTGCGAGACCAAGACCAAGACCAAGACCGCCTAATTTTAGCAAGACCAAGACCAAGACTGACCATGCAAGATTTGAGCAAGAACAAGACTAAGTCTGCGAGACTCTTGCGTCTTGCAATTAGGACTGAGTGTCGTTTCAGGGAGCGCACAGGCTTAATTTATAATACAAAAAATTGACACATAGAAAACAAACGAAACAAAACAAAAGAAAGTACCAGTACATAAAATTTTGAAGAAGAAAATAGGGAGAAAATAGGAAGACGTAAAGTACAGATATAAATGACTATCATTGCATTTACGTTGAAGGGGGAATTTACGCAGTCCGAATAAGTAATAATATATTAAATACATATTAAAAAATAATATATTAAATAAATATTTCATTTGTGGGGGCAAGTAAAGACATTAGTGTACACTGGCCGCACAATAGAAATCCGCGAAGTGTTGAAAAAAATAATAATATGAGCATTCGATCAAACCAAAGTGAATACTCAATTATTATCCCGTGTCAGGCGAACAGTTAAGTTTTAGGTGTCATTTATGCATCGAATGTAGAGGTAACTACTTTGAACGCTATGTGCGGGATACTCACCGCCATCCGCGTACAAATACCTAATATGTACCACAAATTAACTAATAGCTCACAGATTAACTAATAGTTCCTTTGGAACAGATACTTCAGTCCATAGAAAAAGATAGATACCTAACGCTATAGTTACCAACAAAAATATTTCAAGCCTTCGTGCGTGCTAAAATGTACCATACGCGGACGCCCGAAAGTTTACTACGTCGCCTGCCGTGGTGTCGGGCCATCAATTGTATTAATTCTTGGTCAAAAGAATTAAAATAAAGTAACAGTAATGTCAATTTTTTTTTTATTTAAATAAATGGTAAATTGTATAAATTGTATAACTCTTTTATCCCTTTTCATATTATAAGGTGAGGGTCTTTCAAACTCTTCCTAGACAGATAATGTTCTTTAAAATACAGTCAAGTCAATACAAGTTAATGTCATTAATTTGTTTTTATATGTTTTAGTTTTAGCACATGTAAGCTTATTAAATGTAAACGTTTATTAAGAAACAGACCGACTCCCGTGGGACACGGTAGGTATCTCAGTTGGTTAGAGCATCGGCACGGATCGCTTAGGTCGTGGGTTCTCAAACCCCCCGGTGTCAATTGTTTAGACATTTATCAATTTGTTTGCACTTCACTATGGCTATATTAATTCAATCTCAAAATGTACCTACTCCATTACGTTGTTCTAAGACCTAAAGTAACGTTTAACAAACAGCAATAGGCTAATAGGTAATTGCGAGACTTGCAAGACTCTTGCTGCAAGACCAAGACCAAGACCAAGACTGGGAGCGCAATACCAAGACCAAGACCAAGACCAGATGTGTTGGCGCAAGACCAAGACCAAGACTGGCTAAGTCTCGTCTTGTTCTTGCATTTGGGCAACACTACTTATGAGACGAACGACTTATCGCTAGTGAATGACGTTTGTAAACTTTAGTAGAGGTATTATTATCGCTGTGTCAACTACTGCGTTGCAGGTGCTGATAGTGATATTGATATAAATAATCGTTAAGTTAATAATAATGACACATTCCACTTCACCGAGATTTGATAAGATACGTTCTAATTTTATTATAATTAAGTATTTATGTCAATCCATACTATCATAGTATGTTGGTTTTGGACGAGATATTCGCTTGGTACATGCGGAAAAGCAAAAAAATATTGATCCGATTTCCTAGTCATATCCGAGCTATCTTAGATCTCTATTTTGTAATTTCCGTAGAGTCAATATTGAATAAGAAATAACAAACCCAATCTCGTCCAATTTTTTCTCTATCATAACATCTTCCAAGGTATTTTAGTAAAACTTATACATTTTTATATGTACTGTGGGTAGTAGTTTTAAATATTTGCAACAAAATCCACTGGACCAACTCAGATTTAAACAGAATATATTAATTAAAATTAATACTAAATTGTTTATTATAAATGGTGGAGAAGTATGACTTCATTTTGAAATAAATCGTATTTCTACACGAAAAAGCAAAATACTTCCGTAAGTTTTTAAATTTTCCGTAAGTAAAATATTTCCGTTTTTTAAGTACGAGTGTAAGGTCAACAAAATTATTATTTACGTAGTGATGGAATTTTTAAATATCCTTCCTCTTCATCCATTAACTGATCACATCTGCGTAATGCGTATAGACTGTATGATAGCATAATCTCATGAGCTCAAGCTGGCGCTTTGGATAGACTCGATAATTGAAGTGAAAACTGAAAAGCATGAGACTATGTGTCTATTTACTTATTACTTGTGTATTCAAAATTGTAAAAAATGTATTATTTTTGTCGATTTGTTTGTGCGTATATGACTCTAATTTTATAAAAACAGTTATAATTTTAAATCTGTAAAGTCCGTAGCTTAAAAAAAGAAAAAAAAATTAAATCGCTATAATAATAATCCATACTATACTAATATTATAAATGCGAAAGTAACTCTGTCTGTCTGTCTGTCTGTCTGTCTGTTACCTTTTCACGCCTAAACCACCCAACCGATTTTGCTAAAATTTGGTATGTAGATAGTTTGCATTCATGAGAAGGAAATAGGCATATTATTTTTTGGAAATTCAACCCCTAAAAGGGTTAAAAGGGGTGGCAAAGTTTGTATGAGAAAAATATTTTTATCGCACATTTTTGCATGAAACTTTGAATTAATGCTTTTTAGTACAAATGATGAAACACGTATTTCAGGGTTTTTCGAAATTCACCCCCATTGGGGTTTAAAGGGGGTGGCTAAGTTTGTATGGGAAATTTAATTCTATTGAAATATTTTGCGTGAAACTGAAATAATGCTCTGCAATACAAATTAAGAGGGCCAGAACTTTAAATGGGGAATCAGTCCTTGGTACATTATAAGTAACAGTATATAAGCAAAAATGTTTATTTTATTCACTCTTAGCGCGAGCGAAGCCGCGGGCACCGCTAGTATAAAATAAATAGAAACAGCGATAACTCAGTGGCAACGCGCTCGCAAGGATAACCAAGCCTGTTCAAACCTAGATCTCGCACTATTGATTTTAATCATAAAAATTAATGTCAACACGATTACCACTTGCCTTAACTCTTAAGGTACACGATATCATCGTGAGAAACCCTACAATTTTTAGAGAACCAAACTAGTTTACCTATAACTAATATATGTTTAAAATAGTAGTATTAAACGCAGTTTTTATTTTCGCGAAGAGATTTTGCAAAAGATTTAATAATACCAGAAACTGGCATACGATAAGCAGCAATCTTTTTAAAGCATGAATATGTATTCAGACTGCAGAGCTTTCACAGTTTTATTCGATACTTTTATTTCTTTTCTTTAAATGACGTATACAGTTAGCATTTTCGACGTGAACAAAACACTATCTGGGAAAACTAAACTTTTAACTGTGAAAAGCAAGTTGAAATTTTGTATATTTTTCTTAGCAGACCTTAAAAAAAGTGTACTTACTCATTGTGTGGTGGTTTGAGGTCTGTATAACGTGCAGACCTCAAATTTTATAACATGAAATGCCTTTAAACATTTTTTAATTAAAAAAAATACTCATAAAAATACCTCTCAAGAAAACACGTGCAAATTAAAAATCCTAAGAGAGTTTTCGTGTAAATTTCATGATGCAAGCAAAACATGCAATGGTTTAGTGCGTTTATTATTATTTAAAGTGCAGTGCTTGCTCCACTCAAACGGAGACAAGTGCTCTCTACTTCAGATCCGGTAGCCGTTTATATCATCTTCAGAGCTTTAAAGTTAAATCCTTTATTTTGTGTAGTGACCCGTTTAAGCCTTTGTTAAACGAAAATAGAATGATGAATTTTAATTTCCAGTTAACACCAGGGGCTGTAAGGAATTAGGAACAGTTACAAAGATAGTTATTTGGTTAATGTTATTTAAAAAGCATCAAACTTAACATTTTAATATCAGTATTATTATCCAATTGGAATATTACGCCTTTTATCATCACAGGATATTTTATTGAACTTACATTGACTTTTTTAAAAGAAAATCCCTACTTTCATAGAAAACCTTTAGAACCTTAACATAGATAGGTAAATGTTTATTTTAGTAATATTGCGTCTTCTTTTATTTTTAGCTCGTTTTATATCGTTTTCGTGAGTGTATTCTCTACTCAGGTATTTTTATAAATAAAGTAGTCTTAAATAATCGTGACTAATACATGAAAACATGCGGACTTAAAAATAGAACTTTTAAAAAGTAGAAAAATGTTCATCAGATTAGATTTCGTGCAAACTTTTATTAAAATTAAATACAGAACAGAACAAACGAGGGCGATTCATGAATATGAACACGCAACAATCATTAAAACGCCAAAAGTGCTATTATTAAGAATTTAAGCGATGTTTTCGCATTAACCAATATAAAACAAAATCAACGAGATCAGAGATAATCGGTCTTAATTAATTTGATGCAGGCATGTTTCCATACAATATGTGTGCTACTACTAACGACCTATCTGTTTTGTGTTTCTCTTTGAGATTGATTGATTCTTTTTTTTATGAATGTACAGCTTTTGTTCTTTACAACTCTTTGTATATATAGACACTAGCGACTGACCCTCGCTTCGCTCGGGTTCGTCCCTACCCCCTTTTATACGAGTTTTTTATAAACTGTGATTTTTTTATTATTATTTTTATTAAAACTTTCCATGTGCACATACAAAAAAAAATTGACGAATTGGTCAAGCCATTCTCGAGTTTTACGCTAGCAACATTCATTTTTATTTATATAGATTATTGTTGGAGATTTTGCTTAGAAAACATTATTTCTGAAGTTCTAATAACACAGTACTCAATAACCTCTTTATCTTTCCTTTATTGGAAGTCTGTAAACAATACACAGAGCATGTGACAAATATTTATGTAGTTAAAATAATTCTCCGAGAAGAACTGAACGTGCGACCTTGACGTAGGTATACCGAAATAGATATTTCGAATACTTAAACATTTTTCAATGTCGCAAATAATTTAATAAATACCTATGTACCTAAATAAACTAAGTGTATCAGGCTTCATGCTTTCGCTAGTGATCAAAAAATGATACACTACAACTGTTTGTCCTACAAACAAAATATATAATTCACAAAAAATAATATCAATCAAAATCAAAAAATCAAAGGTAGGTACATAAAAATATTACTAATAGAATCTTAATGATTTTTTTTATGACAAAAGTAATTTATCAGCAAACTATGCAATCGAATTTCCTCTCTATTTACTTCAATCTATTTCAATTTCTGGCACGCTTTGAAGTTAATAAAGCCTTAATCCTATTTGAACCGCACCCGAAGGTCCTCGGGATAAACTATAAAAGATTTACGGTAGAAATTCGCTATAAATATTTTTCCTTCTGCATCTACCAAATGGATTTACTTAACAGTCCCGATAAGTTAACATTCTAACAGATGTTATGCTAAGTTACACTTTGCTAAGTGAAACAGTTTTATTTAAAATATGTTGAAAAATCGTAGTTATAGTTGTTTGGAAATTATTATTTCAAAAAGTTCAATTGAAAAATTAATAAAATGTGTAGGTACGTACTTATTTCTTTTGTTATTTATAAATATAACAGTTCGGTTTGTATCGATTTATTCTTAGGACTAAATCGCAGTATTGAACAATATAAAGTCTTGAGTATATGTTCCATACATTAACACCAAAAAGATATTATTAGGTTTTCTATAGCTTCGCTACATACGGTATAATATGAATAGCACTGTTTTTAGTGGAATAATGTACCTAAATCGAACCAAATTAGTTTCAGGCGGATCGGTTCGAGGAAATGAATTCTCGCTTCGAACGCTTTCAACCCCTTCGTCATCATCTTAATTGAAAGTTAATTCTTAAGCTTAAACTATTTATAGATTAACATTTGCTTTTAAATTTTACGTTATTTTAGTCCGAGTGCATAATTATTTTGATGTGTTTTAGGAACAGAAATTAAATTGTTTATATGTATAATTTTACAGTCAACACTATAATATTACATAGTTCACCATAGTAGGTGGTCTACTATTAAAATTCTTCTTCACGATCAAACGGCTGCACGGGTGTTGACTTCTGTGGCGTTTCCGTCACTTGTTTATCACAACACTAATAACTGTATAAGATATGTATATGTATATACTATAGACCACTGTATATAGGTTATGAAATGAAACACAGTACTACTTCACAATGTCACACACACGTCCGCTCTCTGCGGTGGTTGGAGTCCGAGTGTCAATGCTGACACTTTTCCCCACCACCTAAGGTCGGTGTGTGCAACTACCTTTATTATCAAATATAAATCATCACATCTCTCCCTTTATTTATATTTGTTTTAATTTTAGTATTTTCATTGTTATTATAACTGCACAAACAACTCACACAATTAAATTTGTAAAAGTATTATTATTTTATTACTACTCGTATTATTTATATTCTTCTTCCCTTCATTTCCATTTACTTATTGCCAAATCTTTGACAATTCATCATTATCACTAAGTCTCCACTGGCCTTTTTCCTTTATGAATTCCTTTGAAACTCTTGTCCAGTCTCATGTATTTTTAACATACACTTGTCCTCAGATTCCTTTCCTATATTACATAGTATTACGTTCCTTTCTCTATTTTCACAGTCTTTTCCCTTTTCCTTCATTATTTTATCATTATCTCTTAAGTATTTTTCCATCAGTGTCCTTGTGTTCTCTTGCCACCATATTTAATATAATTAAGTCGGCAATCGCTTCTGCATTGCCATCATACTGGAATGCCTTTAGTGCACGAACTCAAGTAATCGTTTGTGTAATATAAGGGATGTAAAAATTTTATTCCCTTTTAACATGGGTGTTAACATTACATACTCAAAGCTCCGTCGTGTTTCATGGTGTGATTAAACGTCTTCAATAATTTCAGTGTTTACTGCATTAAGTATGTAATCTAGAAAAAGAATCTGCAATGTTTGCTTACAAGGTTAATACACAACTTTTTGATATAAACCTGTAATCGAACGACGCATTCAATCCTGGCACAAGGTTTCAGACCAAATACTCCTAATGACGTGTGACGCCAATGTCTCTTTTTCTCTTCGACAATACTGTTTGCCACCCGTGTGAAACTCTTTATTTCAGTGAGCTATAAGCCGTGAGCAATATTAATCGTCAGATCGTTTTATTATTGGATCATAATATTGTAAGGTCTTAATTTCGTATACAATTTTATTTATATTTATACTTTAAGAACCGACTCCGCTTGTTCATATGTACTTCATTTACTTTTGTATTTTTACTGTCTTTAACAAAACGATAAAAATTTCCTAATCGGTTCCGATTTACAGACTAGTTATGCACTTTTTACACAAATGAGTAAATACATAGTTGATTATTCTGGTTCAGTAACCTTTGTACTACTTTAATATATTTATCTAAATGCTTTTCTCTTTTACAGGAAAGCTTGTGATCTAAGAAATAGTTGTTACATTATATTCAACGCATTTATCTAAATCTTTATACTTAAAATCATCAACTTCCAAAAGTTTAAAATGTCACCAATATTTTTACTCATATGAATAGAACAATTTAATTTTCTCAGAGATTAATATTTATTAAAACTTAACTTCAAACTACTTCTTTTGAGTAAGTACATCGCAAGTTTACAGGCAAGACAAGTAACACGTAGAGGGTGTGTGTGTGTGTGTTATCCTGGCCGATTTCGACCACAGCGACTGTTGGTACTGGATTTTTTCTTTTTAATACGACTAAGGGTTACGTCGTTCTAACCTTTGGTGCGCTCTTGATGACTCGCATAACCGACTTTATTCACGAACGTACGTGCGCATTGCGGACACTCCAATGCACCGCCGACATAATTATAGGTGATGGCCACTGGTGGTCGTGCCTTAAGCTCATCTCTTTTCTTGTCGAGCTCGTTGCGTCGCTCTATTTCAAATGTATTTACCTGGTTATATATGAGCTGGCGCCACTCAGGCCGCTGTGCTGCCTTTGCTTCCCACTGAGAGGGCTCTATTTTGCACCGTTTCATATGTCTTTTCAGAACATCTTTATATCTTAGGTACTGGCTACCACTTTTACGCTTACCGTACTGGAGTTCTGAAAAGAAGATGCGCTTTGCCAGCATGTCACTCGACATACGAGACACGTGCCCACGCCATCGAAACTGCCGCCTCATTAGATAACCTTCAATACCTCCAACCTTTGCGCGTCTCAGAACATTTGTATTTCTGATTTGGTCTGACCATCGGATGTTCATGATGTCTCGGAGACATTTAAGGTGAAATCTGTCGAGTATACGTATGTGCTTACGGTATAAGGTCCATGCCTCAGATGAGTACAAAAGGCTTGGCAGTACTATACTCATATAAACGTTTATTTTCGTGGAGAGCCTGAGATCATGCGAGTGAAATACTTTGGCTCGTAGTTTACCATAAGCAGCAGCAGCAGCATTTAATCTGTTGTTTATCTCAGAATCTAGATCACATTTTGAAGTTATTGTGCTACCAAGATACCTAAACTTCTCCACGTGTTTCAATGTTTTAATGGTTTACAGAATAACGACATCTTTACACGGGATTAAATATGCTTAATTTTACGAAATATTATTAATAATATATATTTTATATTTCACTATTTACTTATTTTAGATAACTTTTGTTTTATTTATTTTTTATTATATTTATATATTTATGTAATATGTAGTAAAAACCTTAACAATTTAAGATAATTAATTTTGTTTTATACAACTTATAAAAATATTATTCTGGATAATTTCTTCAAATATTACCATTGCTTCTTCATATTTAAAATATTTTATTCAACATTAAATTATTACACGATTATAATTTTTACTGAACGTTATGAGTCTACTACCAGTTCGGAAAGAAGAAGCCACAGACCTGAGAAGAACTGGCGAAAGAAACTCAGCGGGACTAATATTATTATGTTGTCTTAATCTGTGATTTTTTCCAAGTTAAATTAAATTTTGCAATAATTGCTACCAGTATCTTCATTAAGGTCCGATCATTCCAACTATCAACCTCCAATTACACATTCCAATGTTGTGTTATCATCCATGTATATTGTATATATTATATGTATCATCGACATCGGTTCATTTGCTGGTTTAATCACCTTTTCGTTGATCTTCTTATCTTCCGCTTCTAAATATTAATTTTGCATAGTGGCCCACATTGGCCTATATAACCCATATGAATAAACCCTAACATGTATCACTGTCACTTATTACTTCCACGTCGTCAATACTGCTTACTACTAAAGCATTAGTTTCTGCAATGATTTGATCACAAAATATTAAAATTCCAATTATTAGTATTTTTTCCCTTAAATCAGTGTTCCGCAAAGTGTGTTCCGCGGCACACTGGTGTACCGTGGTCACTGGTTGGTGTGCCTCGGAAAAATAAGGTTATCTTATAAACTTAATTTTTGTAAGTAAGTAAGGGTAAAAAAAATATTCCACATAATATAATAATGTAAATAACACGAGCGCACGAGCGAAGCGATTTGTTTCTATTCGTTTGGTTAGGGGTTTGGTATGGTATGAGCGGGCTGGTTTCCACAACTCGACTACTGTGCGCCTATTTTGCGTGTTTGGTGAGGGCTAATCATCATCATCAGCCCTTTTTAACGTCCCACTGCAGGGCACGGGCCTCCCTCAGTACGAGGGGGATCAGGCCATAGTCCACCGCGCTGACCTAGTGCGTGTTGGCGGACTTCACATGTCTTACGAAAACTTCTAGGTTTTCTCAGACATGCAGGTTTCCTCTCGATGTTTTCCTTCACCGTAAGACAAGTGGTAATCATGATAGAAATAATTCACACATGAAAATATCAGAGGTGCGAGACCCGGATTTGAACCCGCATCACTCGGTTATACAAGCGACGTGTTACCGCTGGGCTAATATTCGGCCAATATTCGTTTGGATTAATAATAAATGTTGATTAATATTACTTAAAAACTGATTTTTAAATTGTGGTGTACCTCCAAAAATTTTCGTTTTCCTAAATGTACCTTGGACATAAAAAGTTTGCGGAACACTGCCTTAAATCATTTGTATTACTCCGTTTCTCAACAATTAATAAATTATTTCTCTTCTTTTCTGTCTTTCTCCATTCCTCCCACTCTCATGTTCTGGTGGAACGAGATTAAACACGAACAGTGAAAGTTGATTCAAAATTTTATTAATTTATCGGAATCAACCGTGTACTCTGAGGCACGGGGTGAATATTACCAACTCGGGGATATTCCCGAAGATCCTCCGGGTAGCTACTACTATAGTAACTACACCAATTTCAAATAAAATATAATTGTTTGTATTCAAGACATTATCACCATCAAACAGATTTTCATTCTCTCATTCATTTTCTGTCTCATTTGATTTTCCATATAATATCATGATTTCGTATTAAAACCATTTTTTCCTTTATCAACCAAGTATCTCAGTTTACGACTATCAGACGATCTACTATTTAAATATCATAGTACCAATCGACTTTTCAGACGATTTACTAATTTTGTAGTACCGATCGACCTTTCGGACGATCTACTAATATTGTAGTACCGATCGAGTTTTCACCCGATCTACTAATTAAATATCATAGTACAATCGACTTTTCAGACGATTTACTAATATTGTAGCACCGATCGACCTTTCGGACGATCTGCTAATATTGTGGTACCGATCGAGTTTTCACACGATCTACTAATTAAATATCATAGTACAATCGACTTTTCAGACGATTTACTAATATTGTAGCACCGATCGACCTTTCGGACAATCTGCTAATATTGTGGTACCGATCGAGTTTTCACACGATCTACTAATTAAATATCATAGTACAATCGACTTTTCAGACGATTTACTAATATTGTAGCACCGATCGACCTTTCGGACAATCTGCTAATATTGTGGTACCGATCGAGTTTTCACACGATCTACTAATTAAATATCATAGTACAATCGACTTTTCAGACGATTTACTAATATTGTAGCACCGATCGACCTTTCGGACGATCTGCTAATATTGTGGTACCGATCGAGTTTTCACACGATCTACTAATTAAATATCATAGTACAATCTACTTTTCAGACGATTTACTAATATTGTAGCACCGATCGACCTTTCGGACAATCTGCTAATATTGTGGTACCGATCGAGTTTTCACACGATCTACTAATTAAATATCATAGTACAATCGACTTTTCAGACGATTTACTAATATTGTAGCACCGATCGACCTTTCGGACAATCTGCTAATATTGTGGTACCGATCGAGTTTTCACACGATCTACTAATTAAATATCATAGTACAATCGACTTTTCAGACGATTTACTAATATTGTAGCACCGATCGACCTTTCGGACGATCTGCTAATATTGTGGTACCGATCGAGTTTTCACACGATCTACTAATTAAATATCATAGTACAATCGACTTTTCAGACGATTTACTAATATTGTAGCACCGATCGACCTTTCGGACGATCTGCTAATATTGTGGTACCGATCGAGTTTTCACACGATCTACTAATTAAATATCATAGTACAATCGACTTTTCAGACGATTTACTAATATTGTAGCACCGATCGACCTTTCGGACGATCTGCTAATATTGTGGTACCGATCGAGTTTTCACACGATCTACTAATTAAATATCATAGTACAATCGACTTTTCAGACGATTTACTAATATTGTAGCACCGATCGACCTTTCGGACGATCTACTAATATTGTAGTACCGATCGAGTTTTCACACGATCTACTAATTAAATATCATAGTACAATCGACTTTTCAGACGATTTACTAATATTGTAGCACCGATCGACCTTTCGGACGATCTGCTAATATTGTGGTACCGATCGAGTTTTCACACGATCTATTAATTAAATCTCATAGTACAATCGACTTTTCAGACGATTAATAGGCCGATTAATAGTAATAAGACGATTAATAGTAATAAGCTGTAAAATTGTTCCAGTCACATACTATTATTATTTGTCCAATGCAAGTAGAAAAATCAATAGACACTCAGTATTCATTAATTTGAAGTAATCAAATTACTTCTTATTATTTATTTTATAATAAATTGTTATATTATTTCTATTTATGTATAATATCTTATTACATACAATTTTAAGACCATACGAAAGCTAGTTTAACATTCAGTAATTAAAATACACTCCGAGATTAAAAAGTAAAAAGCATTTTAAGCATTATGATTTAAAATTACAATACGAATTCATTTGAATTTCATTACTTTAAAATAACCAACTACAATATTTTTTTTTATTACAACAAAAGAAATTATATTACATTATAGAAATCCTTTGTCATATAAATGACATAATTCTAAGCCATAGATCATTGGTATACTGTCCATTTGTTTATTTTTTTTTGTTTATTAGAACAAAAACTGAACAAATACTGTAATATTTACTTTAAATACTATTGTCATGTAAAAATACGTTAGACAAGATATTTGAAATCTAAAAAAGGCACTTTATATTGCTGTGTTGTTGTCTTCAGCATTTTTTAACGTCTCACTGCTGGCACAGGTCTCCCTCAGTACGAGGGGGATATTTCATCGTTTATAGATTTATCTTATTACTTTTTCTTTTTTTTCTTTTGAATAATATATAATTTCACATACCTTAATCCTCGTCGCCATTTGTGGCGTTTCCGTCACTTGTTTATCACAACACTAATAACTGTATAAGATATGTATATGTATATACTATAGACCACTGTATATAGGTTATGAAATGAAACACAGTACTACTTCACAATGTCACACACACGTCCGCTCTCTGCGGTGGTTGGAGTCCGAGTGTCAATGCTGACACTTTTCCCCACCACCTAAGGTCGGTGTGTGCAACTACCTTTATTATCAAATATAAATCATCACAACTTCTAAACCAAATGAATTATGTCCAAGGTGATGTAATTATATCGTTATAACCTACAAGATCAGGAGAATCGATGATTAACTGAGCGTAAAGGACAATAAATGAAGCCAAACGAAGTTTTCAACTATAAAAAATCTGCTGAATAAAAATAAATTTAAATTCTGCAAAGTTCTTGTATGTACCTACCTATGCACTTTTTTTATAGTTTAAGTGTACTTAGCTATATTTTTTGCTTCATATTCTACATACTGCAGCCATGACAGTATTATGAGCAACTAATGATATTACCGCAATAGCCTGGAGGCTTCAATCATGATCTAATAACGATCGGTTAATCTTTCTTATTTTTCCAAAGTATCTAAATACGCTTAAAAATATTAAGAGGAAAAAAACTTTACTATACCTCGTTCGCGTTAAGAATGCAGTAAATGACACATTGTTTACCAGCCTAGCAACGCCCCTTAACTAATGAAATCTTCTCAAATTAGAAAGTCGCGTCCACAGTGGCCAGTTGAAGGCATAGAAATATTGAACGAAACATTGTGCCTGTCTTTTGATTGTTAATAAATTAAATGTTTAAAATGAATACCTCACCTATTCTTCAAAATAAGTGGTTCGGTAATTCAGCGGAGACCAAAACTAATTTACAATGTTTTTACTGTGGACAGTATAGTGGTAGTAGTTTGAGACAACTGTGAATGCACCTTTACCCTGTAGTTGCACTGACAACTTACTGCATTTTTAACGCGAACAAACTATAGCTATCTAGTCGATTCTTTGAACGTTTGAGGCTTTAATATTGATCAATGCAATGGTAAAATCTACTATGACGTCCAGTATTTAATTGAAAAAAATATAATATTTTACTACGGGTAAATATACATCAAATATGCCAGCCGGCATCTGCATCATCGATACACGCACAGTTTTAGTTGTTTTCAGTTTCGAACACCATTTTTCCATAATGAAACGTAATGCAATGTCGAAAGGATTGCGTGTTTTTAATAAAAGAGGTGGTTTGATCTATGGTTCTAAAGTAGTCTATAATTACTTATTTATCTATTCTTCAGTCATGTTTACATATTTTGGCCAAATAAAAAGCATTTTGCAATATGTCTGCAACTATTGCTTAGACACGTTGCTTAACGACTAATTATATAGTTTGTCTCAGACCATAGATCAACAGTTTGTATTGAACCCATTGATATCCCATCGAAGTATAGGTAGGTACTGTTAGGATAAAAATAATGGGATCTCTACAGGCAGAAAAAGGTCGGAAGAGATAAAGATCCTAAAAAACTAAGAAAATTTGACCGTCTATTCAATTTTGATTAATTCACATTTAAAGCATATGAGACCAGCGCTGTTATCTCTTTGGATTTTTAACAAAGAACTGTTTTCTTAGCCTAGTCTTTAAACGAATGGGGAACAATGCCTCTCGCGTCTGCATTATGCTGAGTCAATAAGAGGCTATCTAGACGACTTTGTGAATTTTTACACAAAAACTTAATTTTTTAAAAGAACTTGACACATAACTTTTAGCTGTTAATAGTTTAAACAAAGTAATTAGTATTGTAAGGTAGTGGTAGCCCAGTGAGAACGTGCTCGCTTGGGTAACCGAGTGAAGCGGATTCAAATCGCGGGTCTCGAACCTCTGATATTTTCATGTGCGAATCATTTCTATCATGATTACCACTTGCGTTACGGCGGTGACGAAAAACATCTTGAGGAAGTCTGGCATGTTTGAGAAAACCTAACAAGTTTTCGTAAACATTGGACAGTCCATCAACCAGCGTGGTAGACTATGGTCATATCCCCCTCGTATTAAAGGGAGGACCATCCCCAGCAGTGTGTGGGATAAAAGAGGCTGAATGAATACAAGTATTGTACAAGTATTTTTGTCTGTAAAATTAAATCATAAATTTTATTACTACGTGAAAACTACTAGACAGCTTTAAATACAACTTGTCAGAGCTATTATTTTACAGTAAAATACAATTTAATCTGGGAAACAAATGGTTGCGCAAGGATAAAGGGGTCGGAAATTAATTTCATTAGTATGAAAAGTACCTGTCATGGCACTTGGGTTATATTTAATATATTTCAAATAGAAAAGTATAGTATTTACTTGTAAATATGATATATATAACATAATAATTATAATTTTAGTACACATATACATTATTTATATTCCTAACTAAAATAATACTCATTGAATTAATTAGTATCGTTTTCTAAAGTTAATGAGTTTATAAATAAGCTTAAAAATTGTTGTACCGAATATTAAAGTAGAAGCAACATTTTTTAAACTTTTAATTGTATTGCGAGATTTCAGTTCGACCCAAATAAGATGGCATTATTGTACGGATTTTTAAAATCATAATAAGCTTTGAAAAGTCCATTTTTAAATAAAACTATTCATTTTATCGGATTTTTTGCGGATTTACTTTAATATTTATTTGGTTCCTGATGTTTTTCGAAACATCAAGCATTCATGCTTTACAGTAGGCACTTATAGTCACGGGAGAGACTAAATTTTTAGTAGTCAGAAGCATTACATACTTGTTACAGACAGTGCCTACCCACAATTTTAAAGCATTTTCCAAGAAAACCGATATCGACCTTGAATGATTCTTGAAACAGTTGAAGTGGGAAAATGGCTGTGGTCTACCATAGTAGTGGGTTCCTGTAATCTAATGTAAAATATTCAATCAATCTAAGAAAGTATAAAGTCTGTTTTTAAAATATTGAATGACTCAAATTACTAACTTTACTTTTAATGACTACAACAAAAGGTATATTTTAAACGGTAAACGACAATACTCCAAAAGTAGTAAGACAAAATATTTAACAATAATAAGAAGAACCGACTACGTAAAACGCCAACGAAGAAGACAAGAAGTTGAGAAACATACGTAATTACGAGTATGACTCGGACGAAATACATAACTTCTGTCTTCGCCGCAGACAGATAATTAGATATCGATCTTACATATTTTAATAGATTAATCACTAAAATCTAAATTCTAAATTAAAGAATTATTTATTTATTAATTATTTATTAGATATTCTATAGGTACCTACCATACAATTTCTATACAAAACAAATAAATTTGATAAATGTTATTGTAGCTTCTCTGTGTACATTTTGCCGAGATTCTGTTTCGTTGTGGCAATCTGGCAACCATATCTAATTTTCGGAAGCAATCAAACTTCTGTATACTTCATAATTTCAATTACAATCAAAATTTGGCAAGAAAGTAGGTGATGTATGAAACAAAAGTATCTGTTTCTTATTTTAACTTTATTTTGGTATAGACAAATGTGTCTGTTAGTAATATAAAAAACGGCTTTTGACTATATGCGTATGAAATTTTGAGTATTTAATTCCAGTAAATGGCCGACGCGCCTGCACCTATAATATAACTGAGACTAAATAAGTTTTCCATTCAAAAAATAGGAAACATTCGAGTATCAATAATAGTAAAACATAGTAACAAAATCCACAACAACAATGACAACAACAAACATATTAAGTGATATCTAGTAAAATGGCATTTAATTCAAAGAGTTATAGTTAAAAAGTTGTTGAAGCTTTT
The DNA here is from genome assembly GCA_951802675.2 of Boloria euphrosyne. Lineage (NCBI taxonomy): Eukaryota > Metazoa > Arthropoda > Insecta > Lepidoptera > Nymphalidae > Boloria > Boloria euphrosyne. Next base: position 4,313,342 of record OX637878.1, on the reverse strand, counting down.
AATTAAAAATATAAATATATAAAGAAGTGAATCAAAAAAAAATAAATGAACCACAAGATAAAGAAAAATAAATTAATATAGGAACTGAAAGCAATATCTTTATCCTTTAACAGTTGCATGTTAAACTTTAACTAAACAAAATAAGTAAATATTGTTTATTGTATATTTTTGTTATAACATTGTTTTAGTAGGCTAAAGCTTACTAAAACAATGCAAGTCAAGTGCTGAAAATTATACTTAATACTGAAACAAATAATTACTATGAATAATGTTTAAAGTAAACAATACCCCCCATTCTGCTCATAGCTGTTGTAATAAATTCTAGGAGAGATTCTATTTCAAATGAGCTTCTGCACAAATCAATCAATTTGTTGCGCGGAGCTCGTGGAAGACAATTGTAACAAACGTTGAATTTTAACTTAAAAGATCCCTGATAAGCACAGTTTGCAATAGTTCGCAATCTGAATACCGAAGCACGGCTTTCTGAATCGAGATCTTGGAAGCAATCAAGAATGCGGTATCAGAAACTTTTAAGACAACTATTTTGAATATAAACTTATACACGTGTTTGCAAAGTTAATTTTTTTACATTTATAAATTGAATATCTTATTTTCCATGTACTGGGTATGAAAAAATTGTAAAATAAATTATATTTTTATACATTTCCCTTGTCCTCGATTAAAATATAACTTTAACTAGTATTATGTAATTATATTAATTCAATCGAATTTAAGTAACATTTCTCTTTTACAGAGCAGGACGCGTGCTCGGAAAGCGAAACCGAATCACATGAAGATTGGCGCAATGAGGGCGGCGGGGCCCTCTTGAGGTCCCGCCTCGCAATGGGCTCAAACATCAGCCAACATTCCGCAAAGGGCCTAAAAGGCCGTAGAGCACGTTCTAGCGGCGATCTTTGCAATGGAGAAACGAAAAGTCAGACCGAATCGTCAGTCTGCGGGTCAGTTGTCGGTGATGTTATGGGCTGGAATAGGTCTCTACCCAACCATCTGGATGGAAACCGACATTTAGCTGACTACAGTCGTGTGAACAACAACTATGGCGAATTCGGAACGTACAATCGATGTCATCCCAAGAGTGGGCGTGGTTTGCGCTACCGTGTGTCTAAATCTGGTAAGTTTTACATACATCCTAACCCACTGACACCTACTTTGGAGAATATGAATGTTTAATATTTTTATATACATACTTAATCATTTATTTATAGTCTTGAAACATGAGTTTAAACTTTTTGCTTTTTTTGCATTTTTACCTTGTTTTTTTTAAACAAGATATGTGTGTTAAAATTAGCTATAAAATCGGGTTAGACCATTTTTGTTTTAAATATGTATTTCCGAAATTTTTCTACAGATTGTACATGTAACTTTTTTCCGCTGTTATTACGATTCTTTTTTATTTAAGTAATATACATTAATGCTTTCGATCACATCTCATACATCCTAAGCCACAAAAACAATGGCAATGAAAGTACACTGTCTCTTAGGCTACTGTGCTTATGCATTTCCAAAAATTAGAAAAAAATTAAACGCGAAAATAAATTTTGTAGCAGCACTTTTTACTTTTAAGTAAAACTACACCCAGGTCGTTTATAAATCAAACGTTTTCATATTCAAAACAACATTGTATTATTTTATTCTTGCACTGACAGCCTCGTGTATTGTGTGTAATTTAAAAAATCGTTTTTATCACGGTAGTTTTTGTTTTTACACGGTAGTTTTTAGAAGCTTAGTAGTGCCACTATGACCAGCTCATAAAAGTGCATTTATTAGTTACTTCAGGCAACTTTGTCATGCCTTCAGCCTTATAGACGGTTGTACGTTTGAAATTTCGTGAAAACACTTCCCAAGTTTCCTTTATAATTCCGCACAAGTCTGCTGATCGGAGAATGAGAAAGTTCGGGGCGTAAAGTTGGTGTAAATCTAAGTGCATAAAATTGCCAGCTCAGAGCGAAAATATGGGACGGAAAAGATTTTATGATAGATTTTTTAAATAGTGCTTACTAGGCTTTAAAACTGTTAAGTAAATATAAAGAGAACTTGTTCAATATTATATAATTAATATTAAAGAAATAGTAGGCAAAGTTAAAAATAATGATAAGATAATAAGAAATACAACATCCTATATCCTATATCAGTATATGCCAATATGTCGTAATTAGGTCCTTGTATGATTAATCTTGCATATTATGCCCTAGTTTTATTACTTGAACTTATCTTACCAAACATTAGTTTAAAGTTTTTAATCCTATATAATTTATCGTTTGATCAAGGGATAAAAACACCGAAATTTTTTATATTTTTGCTTCAATTTACAAAATTCAATGTATAAAAGTATTAAAAAAATATATTTCACAAAATGTAACGAGAATTTCCTGACGCCTCATACACTGTCTTAAAAAATGGAAGCTGCCGTTCCTTTATATAGGTTCAATCAAGATATAAAACGTTCAGGAGATAAAACGCCTAATAGCCGCGAGGGAAAATTAATCTTCTTAGATTTTCTTTAAAAATATGATTGAAGCAATTTAATTAAAGATGTCTTGTGAAATATTAATAATTCTTTTTATTTATAGTGTCGTAAAAAAGTTCCATCTCAAAAAGCTCACCTTATAGAGGTAATTGACTTGAGAACATAAGTTAATTATATATTTTTACCTATTTTTAAACAAATTAGAAACACACTTTTATTATTTGAATATGCTATCAATTTTTTAAAATAGACACTATTAAAATCAACGTTTTGATAAATATAACAAAACTTTTATGAACACGAAAACTGATTGCAGATTTTAGTTTAATCGAGCGAGTTAATAGACCTCGCTTTTGCTCCTAAGGCCAATGCTTGAACTGTATAATAATCACATAATTCAGAACATCCGGTAGAACTACTGAGCGGTCGTTAGGTTTGCATAAAGGCTACGTTCCATCGTCCCGTCTCATATCACTTATGTAGGTATAAAGTCAAAAATGAAAAAAAAATCTTTTAAAAGGATGTCACTAGTTTATCTTTCTATCGAATTTGCATGCATGTAGAGCTCTTAACGTTACAAATGCTTACGTACTTTTCGTGCTTTGCATTTTTTTATAAACGTTTAATGTGAACACTACAGTAATTTTATGGAAACGAGATTCACTTTAATCATTTACGTCTAGTTTATAGAGGCGTATTTGAAGCGCTTTATTCGTGTTCTCGCTAAGGAAGCTTAAATTTAATATTCGTAAAGGGCGATGAATAACAGTAAAATAGGGCTTAATCGTTTAGATATACGCTAAGAGTAAACTCATACTCTTAGTTTGCTCACACTTATACTCATTGCACCTGCTCGTTTACTTGAGTTAGTTAAAAGATAAAATATTCTTAAAAGATACCAGTTCAAAAAAATATATAAATATACAGCTGAGTTTAGCTCGGCTTTTCAGGTCTGAGGGTTTTTCTTTCAGATCTGGTAGTACACTCATGATGTTCAGTAAAAAATGGTGAAATTGAAATTGTAGGTCTCTCAAAGTTAAATTATTGAGCTTCGTATTACCACAGGTATTACTTTTAATTAATCATATTAAACTAGCAACTCACCTTTTTTCGTCCCTCGGTAGTAAGTTTTAACGATAGATTTCTCGGGGATAAGATATTTTTTCGAAGTAAAAAAAGAATCTTTAATGTTGACCTGAATAACCAACTATCAACATACACAATTTACAAAACAACATCAGCAAAATCTGGCCAGTACGTGATGAATTCCCCGACATACTCGGTATCGTATATCGTATAACAAAAATAAATTAATGTCATTTATGTAATTCGACTCAGTTAAAAATATATTATATAATAAACATTTCAAATATAAAAAAAGTTAGTTTTTTTTCTGTGAAACTTCATGTAAATATTTTAGTTATGTTTGTAGCTCTAATTAAAAGTTCCGCTATTCCGCACACGGTGCAACAGCAATAAACCATTTAAGAGCTCTGATATCCAAATGAAAAATGTAATTTTTAGAACACAAACAAATATCCACACGCTTTATTGCCTCGTTTTATAAGTGCAATTATATTAAGAGGGGCATGTTAAACTATATCATATTACGTTCTGGATTTTAATAATTTTTATCTCAAAAATACAAAGGTAAATCGTTGTAATATCATACGATAACAATAATATTATGTACGGATCTCTTAAATTCCAGTACTAGCTTTATATAATGCTCGCGACTCAGCCTCCTTTTTAAGAATTAACAAACAATGAATAGGTAAACTCTATATTAGAATCCCTTACTTGAGAACTGATTGATTCCCCATACAATCTCTCATCCCCCTTTTCACCCCTTAACAGATTATTTTCGCGGTAGAAAATATCGGCATCTAAAAATATATTACAATGTAAAATCTGGACCTACTATTATTAGGTTCTTTAAAATGATGTATAAATTACAGAGAACGTTTTTGACATTGCAATTGTTTCTAGCGATTAGAAATTTGCTACATACATTTTTGGCTCGAGTCCCACGGATGTATGCAATTTAGTAGATACGTATGTATATATATGTTTATTTGTTCCATTCCGAGCATGTTTGTCGTTCAACAGATACCGGTTTTGGGGATCAGAGACACGAGTGACGTCACACTTGCCCTAAATAACTTTGGGTCAAGGACAACTCACTTACTAAAAGGCAAATGATGGCGAAATTATAGTATCATTAAAGATTGAACATTTGCATTTACAATATAACTAAGTACTTATTATTTAGTATGCCTTACATTTTATGTATGTGTACAGATCAATATATTATATTTATATTAGCTGAGCACGTCCAGGAAATGTTCACTTGTTCCAATGAGGATCCGTAACGTTTTTAGCTGAGAATGCAGATTTATAGAGCTATGAAATCCTTAACGTACAGTGCAAAAATTTTTGTTCTACGACGAAAATTGACAAAGTTATGAGGAAATTACTAGCGAAGTTACTGCGCGACTGCCGCTGTAGCTGTGACGTCATAGTGACTGTCGCCGCTAGTTAGCCGTTGGGAACGATAAGGCGCGAAGTGTTTTAGTGACTTTGAAACTAATTAAGTGTCCGATTTGTGTATAATTTAACTTTCTTAACTGTGTATAAATATTTGACAGTACCGAAATATACAAACAATTCATTAAAAACGTCAGAAAAACTATTTTTTTAGGCTCAAAACTTCGTAGTAAATGGTTTTCTGTTATAAAAAGAGATGATTTAACTCCACCAGGTCAGGCTACAAGACATTGATGTGAAGATCATTCTGTTGTACTTACCTACATAACTAAACACATTAAATGATAGGTATAGTTTTGTAGGTACTTAACTCAAGTAAATAGTTGATATAAGTTGGTACCTATTATTACGTGTAGTGTAAGTGTACCTATGTATTCTCTTATTTTAAGGCAACTGTATTGATTATATATTTATGTATTTACTTTTTAATTTGTTTTGTGGATAAACCTACATACCTACACGGTGGCAGATACAAGATTAATTATCTTTTGGAAGGGGCTTGACCTAACCTAACCTAACCTAGACTGGTTTTTTTATCGTTGGAAATGCATTAACGTATACCATCAGGTGGTTATGTGGGACTCACCAGCTTAAAAGAATCCAGTACTACCCAATAAAGTTTTAATGAGGCAACGCAGTACCGCCTAAGTATGTAACTACGACGCCCCGATGGCCCGGCAGTTCTGCCGAAGCAAACCAAGACACAACACAGTCAAGAGACTGCTCTGCGCGTTTCTTCGCGTCACGCCTAGTCGGATTGCCGGACGCTACTGAGCGCACGTTTTGTCCTTTTTTTTGTATCGCTGAGGAAACCCTCATATGGTCCTGTAGGTTCGTCAACTTTTCGCCGCAGTGTCAGGATGCCGTGTGGTCTCCTGACCCAGTGAGATGGGTACGGACGAACCGCACCCACCGTCACTAGCCCAGCCGCCGAAGTCCTAAAGTCTTCCTCCTTTGCTCTGGCCATGGAACACGCTCACTCGCCCGAATTTGAAACACCTCGGCGAGCATTGAGTTTTGCGCAGAACTGGGAGAAGTGGACACGGAACGTTCAGTGACGTATGAACTCAAGTCTCCACAATAATCCTTCCCTGGACGCACAGGTAGACGTTGCGGGGTGGTCCCTTGTGGTCCGTGGAAGAGGAGGGTCTCCGTTTTCTTCCTTTCGTTGGAAACCCTCAGACCCAGCATTCCGATCCGATCGACAACTTATTGGTGCCGACTGGGCCCGGGAAGAAATAGACACCACAGGAGCCAGTCATAGCCGAGATTCCTCAGAATCGGACCTAGAATTGCTCCATGTGGAACGCCGCAGTAGCCACGTCGTCCACCAACCACACTGTTGATCCCCTTTCACACGATCAGCCTGTCGCGGAGGAACGCGTCCAACACCCGCCGAAGATAGAGAGGCACCTCATAATAGTAAAATGGCTCTCGTAACGTCTCGAAGGCAGGGTGTTGAAAAATGCGACAGTTAAAAGCACGCTTCTCTCCTCCACTGCTACCAAGGACCCAACCTTCAGAGCGTTCAAGGCGTTCAACGGTCGACCGACCTGCCATTTACCCAAACTGAGCCTCTGAAAGGGCCGGCCCCAAGAATGCGCTAAAAGAGCTTGCCCATCTTACTCAGCATCACGATTGGCATGTAAGAAAAAGGAGAGAACAGAGGACGACCCTCCTGGAGCAACATGCACGATTTCCCTTTCTTTTAAATCTTCAGGAACAACCCAGCACGAAGACATGCGTTGAACAGGTATTTCAGGGTGATGCCCAGAACTCGTCCTGGAATACCATTCAGTCCCAGAGCCCAAAGTCCTGGTCTGGATATCGAGGGAATATCCTGCATTACCTCAGTGGAAGTTGGAGGAGCCATCTGCACTGGGGGGACGTGTTCAGATGACTCCGGAAACGGTCCGACCTAAGTCCTAACCTAACCTGGCCTTTTTAAGTTTTCCAACATAAAAAAAAGTCAAAACGGCCCCTAAACAATTTCGTTGCACTATGTTAAATGATAAGAACGAACGATAAGAAATGTTAAAATTCAGTCCTTCCATATTATTATTTTTTTATGTTTCTGTTTTCATTTTAGTCCGAAATTATAGTATTTAAGGCACTCTTCAAGATCTTCAAAATTACTTGCCTTGATTTTAAATTTTATATCTGATGAATATAGATGTAACGCATTTTACTAAATAGTTTAAAGACAATTTTTGTGGGACATTTAATATTCTACAGGTTTTAAATTTCGTGTCTACAGTCGTTTCTTTTATAAGTAAATATGTTAATTTATGTAAAAATCGTAAAAAAATGTTCACTGATCTATACATATTATAAAACAAAAGTCCTCCACCGCGGCTGTCTGCCTGTCTGTCTGTCTGTTCGCGATAAACCCAAAAACTACTGCACCGATTTTCATGCAGTTTTCACCAATGGATAGAATAACTCTCCAGGACGGTTTTCGTATATCATTTGTCAAGTTTTTGTATACATTGGCTAAAATATAATAATATCTGTTGGAGGTTTCGGAAAAAAATAAGCCGTCTGGAAGCTTTCAACGAAAAAGCTGCCTAAACCCTTTGACATATAACAAAATGATGTATGGTGGAATTGTGTAACTTATATCGGTCTATAAAAAAGTCCGCGATGGCATATGTCTATCTCTTAAGGATAACGTACTATATCCATTTTAATAGTACAAAATGGGCAATTATAAAGCGGTAATTGGAAAGCTATATACACAAATACGGTATTAATTCTTATCATTTGAAATATGTTAGAGGCTTTAAGCATTTCATGCACATTATTTTACTCTTTTACACCATTTAATTTAAACGAATATCTTAGGAGTAATCGCAAAAAAATACAGGAGTAATCGCAAATAAATACCGGCTGTGTTCGTTCCATCATAGTGACGTCACACGACCCGCGTTGCCGGAAAAACTGCTTAATGTTTATTACTTAATATCTTCGTAAGTTATGGTCCGATTTGGATAATTCAAAAAGATATATCATTCTTATGTCAAAATAAATAACGTGCATACTAGTTCTATGTAATTTGCTATAACTGTACTGATCCTCATTCTTCACTTAATGAGTCAATTTGAATAAATGTTGTGTTTTTTCATTTGTATATCATTTTTGTCTAAAGTTTATTCCATTATTATTTATTCTAGCATCTAGATAGTCATGTAAGGAAAAGAAAATTTTGTGTGTTAGACGGTGTTTGGTTGAAAAAAAGATTACCTGTTTAACGTCTAAAGCTTTACATCTAAATAATGTAGTAAAATTTAGAGGTTTTAAAAAAGATTTCGAAAAACTTCGCGATAGCATGTGTCGAATCTCTTGAGGTACGATAACAATATCTACTTTTATCTATTTTAAAATTTCTAGTGATGTATCCATTAGAAACGAGGTTAAGCTTGAAAATGAATAAATGAACATGAATTTTATTGCTTTTTGCAGAAAAAACTAAGTTCCAGGATATGTTAGGAAAAAAATTAACTTGAAGAAAAAGGTAACAATAACTCTTTCTGCCTTACCTAAGCTCAGCAACTCTATTGAAATGTTATCTAAGGTATCTTTATTGTAATTTATGAGCATATTTTTCTTAGATATTGCATTGGAAGCCGCTATTTTATGAATTCATGACAAATAAATTTGTAAGAGAAAGATGTTGCATTAATCTTGATATACAGACGTGTTTGTTAAGAAAAATAGGACATATTGTGTTCTCCCATAAGGCATTCCATCTAACTTAATACGAAAATCATTGAATAATTCTAATTATTTCTCTTCTAAGTAGGTAATGTTTATATTCAAACAAGTAAAGAATATAATTACAAAAGTGTGTATACATACAACATTTTTACCCTTCTAGATAAAACTACTTTACTTCTAATAAAACAAAACCTATTTTACAGAATTTAATTTTTTCTATTGTACTGTACATTTTACAATAAAACAGTGGCTGTAAATGCTATATAAATACACAATCAGTTGGAAACCCACAAACTTTTGGTAATATATCTTCACCAATTTGTCTTACTAATCAACGGAATAAACGTAGAAAGCTTTCTTTGTTGGCCATTATTAATCCCAATTTGCCTGTTAGATTGGACTTTACATGACGTTGATTTATCGCTATTCCGCAGTGGAAAAGGAAAATGGCCTATTATTATAACAATGCCGAAATTCACTTCTATTTGTACAACCAAACCACTTTTAGTCTTGAAACTGTATAATGTAATATATGTATTCATAGAGTTATGAATAATCTAGTGCTAAATATCGATAAAAGCCTTATAATGAAGAAGAGAAAAAAAAATATTACATTTCATTACCGTGTGATTTGCAAGCGATCAAAAAATAACAATGGCATGTAAAATTACGTCGAGTTAGATATGTCGGTGTATAAAATTACAAGATATACAAGATAAGATATAGGACATTTAATATGCATATAATATTTATAACGTTTGCAAAATTTCTACAAGATATTATTTCAGGAGGGTAAAGGAAAACAACTTTTATGGTGTTATAAGCGCGAGGATTCTTTATATTTAAATTTTAATCAGGTGCCGAGGCTGAGTTGAATAATGACGTTTTTGCTCTAGTTTTCTTATTTTCAACACTGTTTATGGTATAACGTAAAAGTTATGTAAATATACTACCGGGATATTAAATTAAATATTTTTATATCATTTTCTAGTAGTTATTTGGAAAAGTTTCACTGTGAATATTAAATCTCACATTAAAATTTTACAGATTAATATTCAGAAAAAATATAATCCAATACTTGCGTGACCTCGTTACATTGAAAGCTTTAAAAGCTTGAACTGTATAATTTTGTATATTAAATTCACCTCAAAATGAACAGCTAAAAATATCAGGATTCTTACTCAACAATTTTACAAGGGTAGGCTGTTCACGTTGTCAGATTGTAAGGCTGTTTGCAAGCTCTAGGCGCAGGTTGCAGTCTTTTCATAACACTTTTGAGCTTTTTAATGTAAGCTTTTGAGACCCTAGCAGTACTTCAATTAATCTCCAAGCCTTCTTTTCATTAAAGAAAATTCAAATGCCTCATTTATCTCCTTTTACTAAAGTTTAAGCAATTTAATTAAAAATATTAATGATTAATGATTTTAGTTTTATTCAAATTTTTATCATACCTACTAAAAACAACTAAGCACCTGAGTCAGAATGTTAGGCCTAAAATGTTTACTTTTAAAGCGATTTAGATTTTATTTTAACTACTCGTAACTTTTTAAGAAATGAAAATCGTCCATAAAATAGCTTTAATGTCACTATTAGGTATATTTTGTACCTATGCCTGGGCCATTCCATACACATATATTCGTACAGTTCATAAAGTACGATTCAATTGGAACCAGACCTATGTGTGACATCGTGTAAGTACAATAGGGCTTGTTAGAATTGTGCAATGTATTTGTCACATATACTCTGTATGTATTTCTTGTGGAATTATTTGTTGTGGCATAAAGGAGCAAATTCGTCTTACGAGAGAATATGAATTGTTTTTTTAAAGAAGGTTTGAATTTAAATTAAAAATCATATTTCATCGTGTTTATTATTATTTTTTTATTCCCGAGGGCTTATTTCCGTTATACCAAAACAACTAACTTAACAATTTAGAAAATATCCTGTGTGTTTTTACATAATATATCTGTCACTTTGTGCTTGATTTCCTCTTTTTCCGGATATAAAATTTGTGCACTGAAATAGGCTTCCTGCAGAAAAGGCGATGAAAGAATAATGGGGTAACGGATTTTTACGAGACTTTCAATGGCGAGTTTAGATAGCGGGGGAGACGGCGTACCTATTTTTGTCGAATGACGGATGGAGCCGCGATTAAAGTAAAAATAATGAATAGGTAATAAAAATGTGGGTATTAAACAAAAGTTATTAAACGACTCTTTTTCTTTATACTTATTTACTTTTCTCTCAGAAATTTAACAACAGATTTTTCCCAATTTAACAAACATGCATGCAGTGATTTTCAAATAGTTTAATATTTATTTGATAGTGAAATGAACATGCACCTAACCATTTTCATATGTTTGTGAAATATTGCCATAGGCAATTTATCATAAGCGGCGAACACCACATATTGAAAATGTGGGCGTTAAATTAATAGGCCTTGCATAATTTATTATACAATGTTACATATTTTAATATTCGACTGTTATAATTATTAATTGTTAAATTATACCCAAAATTACTTAATCACGCTCGCATCGTGTGCGGACGGTATGAAGAAAGAAGCTTTCGGTACTGTTATAACTACTCATTAATTTTATCTTTCGTTATCTCGTAAATGTTCTCTTTTATCTCCATTATCTACTTCCTTACTCACGTGTAAGTGATTTAACACAATAGTACATAAGGAACTAATAATATAATACTTAAAATCTTTCGTAATATATAACATACCTATATCTTACCTACTTTCCTTTCTGAAAAATATATTGTAGCTTTTTTGTATTGTACTAGTTTAATTATTTTGTAAGATACATTTGGACACGCAAATTCTCTCATTTATAATTATTGTAGTCTGATTAAATTTAGAGTTTTTTTTATATTAACTCATACTTCTTAGACAAATATCGTAGCGTGACTTTGCTGCTTATGCTACTAATTTGATTTTGCCATAATCTGTATGAAATAGTGTCATAAGCAGTTAAATTGAGTCGCGTCCTGAGTCTCCGAGTCCGAGTCAACTACCGAACAAAATATTCTATACGGTTTCCATCAATGGATGAGAGTTTTCATGGGGAAGGTCTAGGTGTATATAATTGTTCCTTTTAATTTTTCGTGTCTCGTCATAAAAAGCAAAATGGTTTAACTTATAGTTGCCTACTTCAAAATTCTGTTACACAATTACGTCACGTGAAACATTCGGAATTGTTCTAAAGTATCAATTATGCCACTTAACTGAAACACAATAATAAATGATATCGTGTAAAATGGATATTACATATTGAATATTTAGAATTTGTAAAATCAGTAATAGAAGGAATAAACTAGTTACATGAGAATCGCATTAGTACAACGTACAATACCTATATGATACGCTTGTGTCTAATAGCTCGATCCCCTCGTTGTTCTAATTGCATATTAATATACCGCACAAGTGCATTTATATCTAACTTCCATATATAGGTATAGAAAAGTATTTAATTAGCTTTTATTTTATTACTACTTCTGTTACGTAAAAGCTACTGAGTGTTATATCGAAAATATCTTGGCCGTGCTTCCAAAATATAATTTCAGTGACGAAAATTTATCTTGTTACTTGCAATTCATACTGAAGCCCTGACCTAAGCTCGCTTAAAAGCGAGTGCGGAAAATTGTACGCTAGCATCACATTTGCATACATTCATAAACCACGCTGCAAAATGTACCGAAAGCATAGCCTCCATAAATCAATGTTAGTAACGCTGACTAGAAAGCACCGACTAATCCGTAGCATGCAAACCGATATTTTACCTTTGTTCTTACAAACATGTTTTGTTCACGTAAGATTTGTTGTTGCCTATTACTGTTATTCTATTTTCTTTCCACGTATTTTGTATTTAATAATGAAAGTGATGATTCAATTTTGGTAAGTTATGGCGGTTCCAAGTGTTGTTCTTAAATATGTTTATCTACAGCTTTGACCTTAGTTACTTAAATAACACAATAAATCATTATGACAAATTCAGATATCTAGAAACAATTATAAGTGAATAATAAAAACAGAAACTTCTGACAACCTAAATATTATTTCTATTTACACACACGCTTGCTAATTATTAAAATGTTAAACATAAAAACAAAAGAACACCTAAGATGTTTATTTGTATATTGTATGAAGTAATATAAAAAATGTTTGTTTGTTATTTTAGTTATACCTAATAATAAAATTTAATACCTAATATTTGAAGAAAATTCGTCATCGTGTTTGACGAAACAAATTATATTTTTAGTCTTCTTAAGATTAGAATAAAGATACTCTCTATATTGATCGTTGATGACAAAATTAAAAACGCAAATACGGCTATTATGATGTTTTAAAGTTTTTTTTTTCTAAAGTATCAATACGCTCAAAACACAAAACTTGATTAATCTTCTATAAAAATAAAATGATAGAGGTCTGCACTTGTGCGCGCATCACGGAAAAACTACTAGATAGATTTCAATGAAACTTTCTAAGTTTTATTTCTTAGACACTTGGCCCTTGGCCCAAAAGAAAAAATTAGAAGTTCTGTAAGGTTTTCGTTAAACAAAGTATATTTTAAATTGCGATCTTTTTGATGTTTTTTCTTTTTCGTACATAAGAAAACTTCGATAATATTTTAACTTTTAAGCAACGCGGACGAAGTCGCGGGTATCAGCTAGTAATAAATAATATACCAGTAAAACTAAACACTTAAAACAAATGTACATTATGTACAGTAGGTATCAAAGAACAATTTCAATGAGACACGACATAGCTTACTAACTTACAATGTTGAATTTTAACGACGTAATACATAATTATAATAAAGTATTGTTTGTGCCGCGGCCAAAAATAGCCATTGTTTCCGATAATATTTTTCGCTATTGTATAAAATATCTAAGTAAAATGTTAATTTGGATTCTTTCATGTTACGTGTATTTAAATTGTAAGTACGATTTGAAAATAAAGTCAACTATTATGTCAGGTGCTTAATTAAATGTTTGAAAAAGTATAACTGTTAGTACCTACTTTACTACTTTTATTTTTGTTATTTATTTTTTTAAATTGCATTTAATAATATCGCCATTATGATATAAACAAGGTCTAAATTTTGTTTATTTATAAATCGTATCTTCGTAACAAAATCTAAATAGTTATATTAAAAGGATCAAAGCTTTAAGTGAATTGAAAAAGAGAGCTTACACTAAGTAAAAAGACGACGTACGTGCCTAAAGTCCCGATACATTACTGAAGTGTTCTAGGTCCTATATAGGTAATAATGCTTTCTTAGCCTAACCCCTATTAAACTATATAAGATTATTATTATATCGTTATTTCTTATTAGTAGATTAATATAGGAACATTTATTTTATGTTTTTAATTTTTATTATTTAAACTAGCGACTCACCCTCGCTTCGTTTGGGCTCGTCCCTAGATGTAGCGCCAGCGTAGCCGCGGGTTCCACTAGTATTAGCTAGACAGTGGGCAAGACGGTGCGCTTGAATTTTATTCTTGCGTCCGTAGTTTTTTTGCGATTACTCTTAAGATATTCGTTTAAATTATATGGTGTAAAAGATTAAAATAATGTGCATGAAAATCTTAAAGCTCTCTCTAACTTATTTAAAATGATAAAGATTAATACCGTATTTGTGTAAATAGCTTTTCAATTCTCGCTTTATAATTGCCCATTTTTTTAAATATTAAAATGGATATAGTATGTTATCCTTAAGAGAGACATATTTCTTTGAATTGTATAAGATACACAATTCCATCATACATCATTTTGTTATATCTCAAAGGTTTTAGGCAGCGTTTTCGTTGAAAGATCCCAGACGGCTTATTTTTTTCCGACACCTCCAGCAGATATTATATTTTAGACAATGTATACAAGAAATTGACAAATTATATACTAAAACCTTTCTGGAGAACCATTTTATCCATTGGTGAAAACAGCATGAAAATGCAGTAGATTTTGGGTTTATCGCGAACAGACAGACAGATGCGGCGGAGGTAATATGTAGTGATATATGTATATTAAAACACGTAAGGAAAATATTATTTTAGGTATTTATAAAATATAGAAATGTGAACGCAAGCAGAATATAAAGTATGTACATATTTTGATTTTCATGTTAATAAATTTTAGATAAAATGAACCTACCATTTTATTGAATAAGCAGAAATGCTTTTAACTAGGAGCCAATGAAATTTGCAAGGAAAATCTTTTATTAAAAAACGGAAAGTGCGGGATTCATAAAATGGTTAGTAACTCAGGCACGGCCGACTATTTCAACTTGATCAACTTTAAGAATTCAAATTGAATGAAAAGAGGATGCTAAATAATATGGAAACGAAACAAAAAAAACAAAACATTTCAGTCTTTCTCCATAATAGAGGAAAGGGTGAGGAATAAAGGCTGTAGATAATGCTTACATAATGAGATTTTATTTTCTTTTATCTCAGGCCTTTTCCCTTCATTTTGTGTAATTATTCTTTTTTCAAAGCTTACAGAGTATTTTTAAGCTTGATAACGACTGAACAGATATTTACTCAAACAAACTATTAAGTTAATTGTGTTTAAAGAAAGCTATATTTTAACTTGTAATTCTTACAATTTACATAGAAATTCTCGTAAAGTAAACTTTATAAAAATTGAGAATATATTTTAGACCTGGTTTATAGTAATTAAGTTAATTTTATATAAACGTGCTCGACAAAGAAGAGCTTGAATTGGGATATAAGGATAAAAACAACTAATGTGTTTTCTCTCTACCGTCTATTTCATAATACTACTATGTCCAGGAACTATACTAGCAAATTATCTTGCTTCATATTACAGATTAAATAATTTTTATGAGTGTATCTTATGAGACACACAAATGCAGTCGCGATTTAAATATTTATTAATACTATACATAAACATTCCTCGTTCATAGCTGAATTGCGTATTGTGAAATCCGTTACGTGGTATTATTCGTAAGTTAGTGAAAAAGGGTTAAAGCAGGCAATGAAATTTTTATATTATTTATTCCTAATGAAATGTTTAATATTTTAATTTTAACCATAACTCGGTCGACCATTTATGGTTTTTCCCGTGGGAAGAGATTTTCCTGAAGTAAAAGTTGTGTTATATGTTGACCCGAGTAATAAATTATCGCCACTCAAATTTTAGTATAATCCCGTTTAGTAGTGTCTTACTTTTGCGTTGAAAAAACAACAACTTTTGCGTTGGAGTCTATACTTTGTACGCGTGCGATATAAAAATTGTTTTAAATATTGTATGTATAGGTTTCCCTCTGTTTCTATTTTATTATGTGTATAGATTTACAAATATTCAATATAATTATATCAGGATCCGATGCAGAACCTGTGTGGAAGCTGCAAGACCCGGGCTTTGATCAAGGCTACGGTTCGGAGAGGTCACCCGAGGAAGACTATGTACCACCCATCGTCCCGCCCATATCACTTGAACAATACGAAGCTGAACTGCGGGCAGTATATCCTTTTATCACGGATGGTGAGTTTTTACATATACATTACAACATTATTTTGGCACTCCAATGTGGCATATCCTATTTTTAATAATTATCGCTATCAGTATGAAGTTTAGCGTGGAAATTAATATCTACCTTTTTTTCTATCGACATTTCTATCTAGAAAATACTGCATTACACAAATTGATTACGGCCTAGTTTGACCTAATTATAACTTTACAGTTCTGAATGTACTAAAGGTATTCAAAATGTTGATAAAAGCGCTGTTTCACTTAAGGTGTAGTTGGATTAACTTACTCACGTATTAATCCTTGCAACGTTTGTTTGAATGGCCCGTCATAAAAGCTGTCTATAAACTACGAGTATGGTCGACCTAACTAAATATATTCTAATGCTTAGACTTTAGAGTGACTGTTTAACAATTCAGTGAAAACCATTACTTTGTAACTGCTTTTATATTTAATCGCCCATGTTCAAAAATTCAATCCACGAGGTAATCGAATCTATTATCTCTGTCGAAAGTACGTGTGATAGAGAAATATAGTGATATTCATTGTAAATGGTATTAAGCGTGGCTATAAATTTAATTTGCACTATTGATTTAAAGGTAATTTGCAGTTAATTTTTGCTGTTACAATTCCCGGTAATAATATATGATGTTATATAAAATTAAACTTAGATATTATTTAATACTTATTATATTTCATATAACCGCACAAACTTGGCATGCAGAATATTAAAGATCATCACACTTTAAAAGTTTGTCTTTAAAAAGCTTTGAGTTTCTTCTCGAAGAAGGATTACTTTCCCACTGACTGCAGTGTGGATGTAACTTACATAATATGAACTGTGCGCGCATCATACTTATATCCGCCGAAGTCATAAATTTAATATTTTATAGCGGGAGTTAAGGAACGTGATTTGGTCCTAACATTTTTAATATTATATATGCGTAAAAGACACGATAGAATTCGTATACGAAAAGAATGCAAACATTTTTATCATTTTTTCTTTACATTTGCAAATCTTTGTTTTATCATGCTCACTGGAGTAATCCATCTACGTTACATCGTTCGTGAATCAGATATTTTTTCGCTGAAATGTGTCGAACATGCGTTATGTATTTAAGAGTCACCCATTTTCGCTCCTGGATTATAAAATATGGGCATAACCATTTATTGAACGGTTTTAGCTTTTAAAAGAATTTCAAGAAGTATAATAATAAATGTGTGTACGTATTTACTTTTATTATAATGAGTTAAAATATATTTCCTAAAAAAATATGTGATTCACGCGTAATTCACTTAGGTTATAATATAATATAATCTTGTGAATTTATACCAGAAGTGAGCTTTCTTTTAAAAAAAACAAGCTTACTAAATCGACCTCAATTTATTGTAAGTATCTGAAAACGCTAAAACACAATTAAACTAACCAAAAAGACCACTAAGCTACCAACAATGATATTTTAAAGAAATAAACCAACAGAGTAACGACCTAACAATGCTACCACGACAAGCGTCAAGATACAACTACCCCCCGATGCCGGTTATGCATCGACTTTTATAGTTTTTTCCCCACTCCAACATCCTCTTTTCTGTTCATATTCCACAATAACTAATGTAACTAAATCAATACTACAAGGATCCTAGATACATAAATTCTATTGAACTTTTGTTTTCACAGAAATTTTTACAATTTAGCCGTATTCTATGATCAAGAATTCTGTATAGATTAGTTAGCAGCTAACTAATAAAATAAGCACTTCTGGAAAGTAAAATTTTGTATATACGTTTATAATACCTACCTTTTATTAAATCAACAATGTGACGTGAACTTTTGTTTGCTTTCGGCATATCGGAGAGGTCATTGTTGTGGCAGAGTGCCGCGTAACAGTTTATTTGCTGAGTCAGTTTTCGCAAATTTTGCAAATGCGAAAGTAAACGGAACTAAAACTGACTACTACTAGAGTGTCAAGTAATAAAGAAATTAAAATACTTATTTAATAAAGCAAAGTATTAAATAATATTATAATGCCCTTAACAAAAATTTTAGTCATGCGTACGTAGATTTTAAAAATAATTTATAATTTGAAGAACGCCTGCATTTAATATGCAGATATCTTATATCTTTAAACGAGCAATTCTTGTATATATATAATCTGAATCTCGGAAACGGCTCCAACGATTTTCATAAAATTTAGTATACAGGGAATTTCAGGGGCGATAAATCGATCTAGCTAGGATTCATTTTCAGAGAATGTTGTTTTATTCGTGTTTTTAATAATCAACTTTATCGATAGTAAACTTAAACATAAACTTATTTTTTTTATTGAAAGAAAATAACAAATAGGTGGCGTTTGGGTAGCCCAATATTGCCACTTAAACAAAAAAATATGACTCTTCCCGACATCTATTGGCGAATAATAATAACATCTTTCTTAAAAATACCGAGCAAAGCTCGGTCATCCAGGTACTTTCTTATTAAAACATTGAATGTGTACTGTACCCAACATATATTTAATTTGTAAAAAGGATGAACGATCACTGACTGAATCATCATCCAACGTTCCAAATGATTATTTTTTATTGTCAAACCTGTATGATTAACAATATTATTATTTTCTTCTAAACTTAGTTATAACAATATATTTAATATATGTTATTTATGTTTATTTTGTAAGTTATGAATGAATGAGAGTGATTTTTTTCGAAATAAAATAATTAAAGAATTCTCAAACTGAAGCTTCAATATCATAGAGAAAAAAAAAGCATCTTGGCATCAATATTAGTATCTAAATACTAAAATTGATGCCAATTTCAACAAGTGTTTTGACTATTTTACTCTAAAACTAAAATTTAAGTTGATTTTGGAACATAGCTCTACAAATTTATTTCAAAACCGTAGTTGTAAATACAATATCAGTCGTAAATAAGGCTACAAGAAAGCTACTTTAACTTTGGGACAGTTGACGAGGTTATAGTAGCTTTACAACAACTTCACTAGCGAGGGCTAGATTTGAAGTGAATAATTTAGCCACTTTGCAGAAGCCTGTTTAAAATAACTGAACTTAGCTTTTAAAGTAAATTACTACTGTAGTATATTTCCGCTTTAAACACGTAAGCACTAAGCCATCTGGTTGTTAATAGGATTTTTATATGCATTCTCATTATTAGTCTTGATGTTAATTGTTGGGACATTATTACAACAGCGCCATCTAGTTCCGTGGTAAGCTACGAGGCTTGTGTTATGGATACCAAATAGTTGATATACTACACATACATAATTTATAAATAAATACATATTATATATATAAACACCCATGGCTGGAGCACAAACTTTCACGCTCAACAAATGAATGCCCCGAAAGTAGGGTCACTAGTCACTACCAACTGAGCCAAACGAGTCGTCAGATAAATGTGACCTAAATTCAAGTTAATATTTAAATTATTACTAAGAACAATAATTAACCACTTTCCACGATTATATAAAAGATAATATGATGCATTACTTTTAATGGTTTAAAATTTTCTTAAATTATTCTGAGCATATATGATTACCTAATTCAAAGGTAAAATAGATAGTCACTAATGAAATTTAAATGAACTTAAAGACATAAAAGTTCAAACAAAGAGTTGACGTTGGCTTTTATCTTTATAGACGGGAAACCTTACAGGCTGTCATTTTCCCCTGGCACCCGGATACATTACCGGGATGCAAAAAAGGCTTTGTCCTTTTAAGGGCTTTAGTAATATCGCCTGAAATATGGTGTTTTGTACGTGCCACAGTAAAGCTTTTAGGTAAAGTATAAAGATGAAAAAAAGAACAAACAATAAAATTGAAACCAATGTCACTTGCAAACTTAGCTATTTTGTATGTTAGATATTTTATTTTCTTAAAACAAAATTAGAAAAGATTGGTGGGCGGTGTGCCATGCGGGTTGCTTCAGGTAGTAAACTAATAAACAAACATAACGTATAGTATTACAATATATGTTCTAAAAATGATCATATTGCACAAGCGAAGTCGAGCGACAAGTTGCTACATTAACGCTTGATGCCGAAACTTTTTAATTAATGAAATTAAACCTAACGTAGTATAATATTTTTTTGAGCGTAAAATTCAATCCAGGAATTGATGCCATCTACATTTCGTATTTGAAATACGAGCGCAGTTATTCAATATTTTTGCCCATAACAACTTTATAGGAAAATTATTTTTTTACAAGTTATACGTAAATAATGAGTATTCTTTTCAAAATAATCCTCCCAATTATAATCTCATAACTAAAATTGAAGTATTACTAATAAAAAAAAATTAATGTATCCTGAATTTGTTTTTAATGATTACAAAAGCTACACTATACACAAACATTGTGTTATACAAATTTCAATTTTATATGTTATCTTTTAGTTCGTTCGAAAATCCTGTATAAAAGTACTTTGAGCTTTTCATAAACATCCCGAACACTTTTTTACTCATTTGTTTCTCCTAAAAAACATTTGATTAGGCTTTTACAAAATTCTAAATCCGTATTTCAATTTCTTTAAGATCACTAAAAAGTGATCTCAATCTTGTAAATTAAAAAAAATATAAAGATATAAGTCGAATAGCATTTTGAATTTATTGTATCAACTAGAGAATGTAACTTAGACTTAAATCTAAGATTACACCTTATTACCCTCTACAACCCTTATACTATGAGACTTATTTCCTCATTTTTAAGGAAAGAAGAAGATTTATTTTACTAATAAGGCATATTGAATTCCTGTTTCTCCAAACACGTACCAAGCCCTTACTTTTTGCTATTACAGACGCTAAATCTTTTGCGTTTTCGTTCTTAAATTCAACTCTTACTATTCCATTAAAATTGTTATATTATACTAAAGTTATATATTATTTATATACTTCTTATTAGAGGTATTTTAGTCAATTCCTAGAATCAAATATTACGTTATCTGAAGCAAGAAATAAACGCTTGTAAAAGGAATTTCCATTATCATTTTTACTGTAGATTTTAAACCACCTTCGTGTGGTGAGAGCAAAACAGCGGCTTATCTTATTTAGACGTTCAATTTGTATGCACGGCCTACGTACAACTCCCTGGGCTCACCTCGGCCCTTGTCATTTGCGCTAACTCTACACTAGCAAAAAGGCAATGCGTCTATCTACGATTAAATTGAAATTGTTCACATAATAGGTTATTGGAACTTTCGTCGAAATGTGTGAGTCTTACAGTACCTAATGCTGTTTGCACTACAAACAGTTTAATTAGTCTTTAGTTCGTTAAAGATTTATATTTTATAGCAACATTTCAATTCATAATTGAATACAAAAAGTTACAATGTGGAATAATGTTTGTTGCTATCAATTATCATAGATTGTTTTGTGGACTGCCGTCATGGTATCTTACACTCCCTGTGAGATGGTAATTGAATTGTCCGCCGTCCAATTGAAACCCATCAGACCGCCATTTTGCTGCGCTTTTCGATTGTTCTTGACGCTTAATCATCTCACTGCCAACGTCGAGAGCTATTGCCGCTGGCATCAATTGAATGAAAATAAATGGAATATTTTGACTTTTCCTTTGTGTATATCTTTTCTATTTGTGGATAAAACAATACATAATTGTTGTTCTTACGTTTCTTAGAACTGAAGGGCATTATTTTTAAACTTTATTAAAATTAAGTGAATTAAGTGTATGAAACCAAGGAAATGTTACAGTATTAGAAGCCAAATCATTAAATTTGATTGTTTTAGGCATAGTCAATATGGAGAAATATCCAATTCGACATATTTTCTATGTTTTTAATAGGATTATACTTTTATGAATGCGATTTTTTATAAATATTCATAAGTATGTGCATGTTTAAAACACCTTCAAGTTTAATAAGTTTGATGAAATTAAATATACATTGCTAAATATATAGTGCTTTGAAACATTCACCCTGTGAGCGGATCGAACCTGCAATTACCATAGAGCTTCAGCATTACCTACTTTCACAATCAATTGTAGCCTCGGAACTTTTATCGCTGTTTATATTTGAATATAACAATGAATACTAAAATATATTCAGACACGCAAAAAAGTAAATAACGCTCTATTTAGGCCAGCTATTTAAAAATTTCACTTCACGTCTTTCACGCAAGGGGTGAATGTTGATGTAATACGATGCTAAAACAAACAACAATGGCTTCTAGTACCTTAACACGCAATTTCGTAATTACTGTACCTGAGTCAATACAAACACTGGGCGGAGTCGCTATAGGACTTAATACAGAATTAGACAATTGTCATGCAAAGCATAATTTCAATACTAAACATCATGTTAACATTAGTGATAATTATGATCATGAATAATCTATGGAGAAGTTCATAGAAATTAAACGAATCTTTATAAAAGGTATATGAAATATTATGTTTACAGTTATAGAAGTTATAGAAGTTATAACAAATATTATATTTAGTACACTTTCCTACAAATACGCCTTTAAACTTAAAAATCACAAGTTTTAACAATGAGGAAAACTTACAGAATTTAATAAAGTTTTAGGCAATTCTCCGAACCACAAAACACAATGTTCCGGAAAATTCAACGCTAAGCAGTAATTAAACTTCTAAATCTTCAACAGAATAGCTTCATTACTCCTTTTCATACAAAGGGTGTCACAAAATCACATCTTTGTATCTTTAAAATCCTGAATTACACAATATGTAACTACGCCTACGAAATCTATCAATTTATAGAACAAATAACGTTATTTTAGCATATTAGCTTCTATTTATACTTGAAAACTGTAAAACCGTTTTGTAAACTAGTATTTTATTGGTATCATCACAGTATGGTTGAGTATTGAACAATTAAATTAAAAGATATTGTCTTTTAAAAAAATATTAGTTTATACATACACAATATTTAGGTATTGGCAGGTATGATTTTAAATTGCTATAAAGTATAAAGTGCTTCTTCAAGACTCTTGTACCTAGTTGGTCTCCTAAGCGGCTCGAAATTAAAAGAAAAATTTAAAGAGTGTTACACACCTATGTTTTGCAGAACACGTAAAGCCGTCTATCGCCTATCGTTTCCTTCGTATAATACTAGTATAGTATTATGTTATATGTGGTGGTGGTATAATCGAGTTTTCATGCAACGACATTTTGATAGTCAAAAATCGAGTGAGAGATACATAGCTATCCAGTTTTCATTTGTGTTTGCGATATAATTCTCTAATATAATATCTCAATTGAAATTGGCTTTTCTTCGCAGGACTAGACGGTGTAATTAAAATTCAGCCATCAAGACTTAATACATAATATGTGGAATTAATATATAATATGTAAAACAACGGGAAAAGGGTATTAATATTTATATATTAACATCTAAAATAATTAAAGCCGTAAAGTAAAACAAACCCATGAAAAATTATTCCGACATTTATCTCTTGTTACGAGTATATGTTCAACCCCTTGTCACTGTTCCAAACGTGTATGACGTACGTTTTATCTTTTAACAAGCCTGCCTGCTGGATCCCCGCTTCTAATTTTTACATTTAGATATTATCCATCATACATTTATTATGTAGGTAATTTTAACAGTGAGATAAATTTACAAGCCATAACTGTCTTAAAAATTTAAATTAAGAACTAAGTTACATTACTTTCCTTTGTTTTTCTTTTTAATTATGGATAATAAACAAACCACTACAAAAAGTTCAGCTCTATAAGGGAAAATGCTGAATAAGAACATCGCAGCTGGTGCATGTAGCGGCCTTGCATCGATTCTATTCACTCTTGACAGAGAATATGAGTGATCAATAATCACTTGACTTATCAGCAATGTTCCACTTTTCTAGAATGTAGTATTTTTTGATTATTACTTCACTTAATTTAAGTTTTTAACTAGTCTGCTTAGCTTCTAGAAGTGTAGTGTGACTTACTTAAATTTCATATTTCTTTCTCATACAAATTATTTATATTAAAAAAATAGTATAATTTTAATTGAAAAAATGTAATACAATTGATGATGCGATAAGCGATGATATAAGACGACTCTTCCTCAACCACTCCCAAATAAATACTCGTATTATACAACTATCTTATGCATAAGTTTATATCTTTTTTTTTAATATTTTTGGGCTTATTTGAAAAGTTCTGTAGACTCCGTTTTATTATTTTATATTTTTATAGATGCCAAAATAAAGGAATTATTGTCCGGCCGCTCAGAGAATGCGTTTCTGACAGATCGTGATCGACTGGGCGATGTAACTTTGAACTGGCGTACAATTTACGGCAAATTTTTAAATATCTTTTATTTACATTATTAACGAGTGATAAGTACTAGTACGAAGTACTTAAGTAATAATTCGAATAATTATGCCGATTTACAATAAATGTATTAATTTTGGGCTAAAATTATCACAATTACTTAATTAACAAATATAAAAACAATAGCTTTTAAAAGTCAAACCACGTCAAATGACGCTGTTTCAAGGTTATGTCAACTGTTTGTTTTTGTAGTGCTGTGACAAAATAACGAGGCAATTTTATTCGAATATTTTTGTAATCTTAATATAATCTATCGGTATGATATAAATAATATAATATTTAATGTACTCAGTATTTAATAAAGTTAATAATATATTAAAGGTACGCCCAAACAAAACTTAAGAAAATTAGTGTCATAATATCAGTCAGATGAATTAAAAAAAACATTGAAAATAAAATTAATACTTTATATTTCTGGTAAAAAATAAAGAGAAATACAGTGTTCAGAGACTAGTGTTGTGTACAGACTGTGCGTGTATTCATAGTGAAATGAAACATCCTTGGTGCAAGAACGCTTATAATTTCCGATCCCGAACCCGTAGAACGTAACAATACATTTTCCAATAAATAAAGCATTTTTATTTTTTTTACCTTCGTTACATTCAGAAATTACGATTCAATTCAAGTAATTGATTCATTAAAAATGTATTTACATTGTGAATATTTATTGAAATATAATTACTATAAATAACAACAACATATAAATTAAATTGAATAAATATGCATAATGAATGCAATTAATAACGTTACTAAATTATTGTACATCACTAGTCATGACGAATTGACAGGTGTCAGAAACGCATTCTTTGAGCGGCCGAACTGTAGTACGTTTAAAAAATATTTTGCGTGTCATAAGTCTGTCAAAACAGAAGCGTCTTTTAGAACGAAATGCTTACGTTATTTACATATTTTATATGTCCCGCCGTTTCGGTAAAAAATTACGACCTTAAATCAAAACATAAAAGAAAATAGTTCAGTAATATAATTAACATTTTCGCATAGACTTGTAAATTGCCTTTGAATCATTTTTATGTCGATAAAGTAAAAAATACTCGGTGTGTTTACTTTCTACTGAAATATTACGAGTTTTTAAAACCGTCCCTTCATCCGGCTAAATGATCACAGCTTAAAACTGACTTCAATCCTGGCATTTCTTCTAACAAAGATTTTTTAATATTTGAATATTTTATATTACAAATGATTTATCCCGTGTTTATATTTAATGTTTGACTTAATTTCCCTTTATTCATCGTTCGCAGCTGAACTATTATTGTACTTTTATAACTGAAGTATCATTTTATTATGGGCGATACTACTATACTACTTGCTGTGCTAGCAGTCGCGGGGTTTGCCTTTGCGTTCCGCTGGAGACCCTTCATTTGTTGAACACGAATAGTTGTACTCCAGTTATGGTTATCAACGTTCTGGTATCCGTAACACAAGCCTCGTAGCTTACCTCGAAACAACATGACATTGTATGTAATAATGTCACAACATATTTATTTTAGTTAATAACATTTATGGCCATAAATGATTAATTAGTAAAGTTTTTCTACCAGGGAACCATTGAAACGTACAAAATAAATTAAATGTGCATTATGTGTATTTAATCAATTAGCATAAAATTTGTCCTTATAGGAAAGGCCAAGACCGCATAAAGTCATTTCTGTTATACTCGTTATAGGCATGTAATGGAATTCAATAATACCCTATCGCTATTGTTAAAAAGCTGAGTGTGAGAAGTCGAGCTAATTATGAAAATAATTTTCTTCGATGTTTGACAATGGGAACAATTTTACCTTTTATTACGGTGTGAATACTCATTTAAGTTATTATTATGGAGATGAAAGATGATGATTCAGGTAAATACAGCAGTGAAATCTATTATAAGTTTCTTATTTGGAATCTCGTATGTTATTTGAATTTATTTATTCAGCCATTTTTAACATCCCATTGCTGGGCAAGGGCAATGGGCATCCCTTCAGGACGAGGGGATCAGGCGATAAGCCACCTCGCTGGCCAAACGCGAGTTGGTGGAGTTCATATGTCATTCGAAAACTTGCTAGGTTCTCTCAGATATGCAGGTTTCTTCACGATGTTTTCCTTCACCGTAAAACAAATGGTAATCATGCTAGAAATGATTCGCACATGAAAATATCAGAGGTACGAGACTAGGATTTGAATTTTTGAATTATACGAGTACCAGTGGGCTACCACTGCTTTATATAGTATTATGAGTACCTTAACTAACGATGTATACAATGCACTTATCAGCTCCATATAATACACTCATTTTAAAGAAAAAAATGTATATATGAATAATTAATGTGTGTATGAAGTATGAACATTTATATAATTGAATAGAGGAATAGGTTTTGTTGGCAAAAAATATAGCGTTGGATACGTTGTTTGACATATAGAATGTTTCTCACGAAGAGAGCATATAGAGTAGTTTTTCCAACAAACATTGTAATTAAACTTTTGAAATGTACATAAATGTAGTAGGTATTTGTAAGCTTACGCGTACATTGCACGCACCGCTGAGCTGCGCACTCAGTGATCCAGAATGTATAGGTGAACAAGCAAATACTATGAAACAAAAGCACATAATATAATATATCTTGTTTTATTGTATTCCCTTTGCTTATTATCTCTGTCTGTTATATAAATTCGTATTGAATTGCATTTCTAAGTAAATTTTGGTCTTATATAACTTAGCTATTTTATTTTTGTAGGTGTGTAATATTCATATCAATATTAAAAAGACGAATTTTTTTAGTCTAATTTAGAATTTTATTACATATGTGTACATACATGCGTACATCAGCTCCTTTTTGAACGTCCCACTGCTGGGCACGGGCCTCCCTTCAATGAGAGGGGGATCAGGACGTAGTCCACCGCGCCGACCTAGTGCCTGTTGGCGGACTTCACATGTCTTTCGAAAACTGGCAAAGTTCTCTCATGCAGGTTACCTCACGATGTTTTCCTTCATCGTAAGACAAGTGGTAATCATGTTAGAAAATGATTCACATAGTATAATAATATACAAAACTAACAATGTCATATATTGTGAGAGATATATAATCTGATAACTAAAAATAATCAACATCGCGTCTTATGTGGCTAAGATTTATTATTATTTAGATATATTTAACGTAATGCACATTCACTTTCAATTGGGTAAATACTTCGTACATCTTTTGAAGTCTTCTAAAAATACATAATAATTACTCAGGCATACTATTCAATAGAACTGTGTTTGATAAAAAGTGCATGGAACTACTCGGAGATACGTTGATTGATTTATAGAGTTCGCCATTCTGTAAAACAACATTCGTCCCGAATTTGAAAATAGTATGTAACGAAACAAGTAGTTTCCCATCGACGTATTGAAATAATCTGTCCATCAAGTTTTAACTGTATTAATTAGAAGCGATATGATTTATAAATTAGTTATGAAACTCATGTACTTTATTTTTAAGAAATACCCATATTATAGTTCCTAAATTATAATATTAACAATTAAAGGAGACTTAACATCCCCCCAAGCATCCCCCCCCCAACGTGCGTTTAGCTTGCCGTGGTGTGGAGGACTCGGTAGAAGCTAAGAGACTTGAATGTGGCCCGCTTCCGTGGGCGGTGTGCCATGCGGGTCGCTCCCGCTCTGATAGCAGAGTGGACTGTGGAGCAACCCCATTGTTGCTTGTCTGCTTCGGCAGACCTGTCGTCGGGGCGTCGTGGTTGAAGACGTAAGCGATCCTGCGACGCCCCATTAAGACGGGAGAGGTCTGTTGGGCTATAGTAGATAGTAATGGCTTTTCAGGCCATTGAGTGATGCGCGTTAAGGCATTTCCCGACGAGAAAAAAAACTTTAAGTTAAATATACAAAATTTTAAAAATAACTACGAGTAGGTCATATATCTTTTCTATGATGCACTGTTTGATTGCGTTGCTCCTCAGGCAACTCATTAAATATTTAGATATCGCACTAATGACCTTCATCCGGGCTTTTTCAACTGGCTTATTGTACTAGCACTTTAAATATAAAATTCTTTTTATACAACATTTTTCACTAAAAATATTTACTGACTTAGCTTGTAAGTAAATTAAGTCTCCTCGTATTTAAATATGCCTGTGAATGAATACTTAATTAGAACACCACAAATTATAATTCTACGGGCAACGGCAAGCGTCATGCTTTTAACTGCATCTCTAAAGCTGAAATATGTTTTATGAATATTTTATGACGATTAAGTAATGTTTGTACTCTCATTTTAATATACCTACTTTACATTTAAGACCCTTGCGTTAGGTAATATAGAAGTTGCATACTTTCTCTAATATAAATAATATTATATAGTTAACGTAAATGTTATCATAACTTGTGTTAAATTTGAAGTAAATGTAGCTATTTTAAAAGTTATCTACCATAATATAATAAATACTTAAAAAAAATATACCGAACTAGTAAAAACGCGTGACATCTTCATATACTACTGGGACTAAGTAACAAAAATATGCGATACTATAAACTTCGTCCTGTATTCTTGTTGCACCGAAATAGTTCCGCTTAAATCATTGCAAGCATTATAGATAATCGAGTAGAGAGCAAAAACGAATTTTACGTGCTTTAAAATGTCGCTTATGTACTATTACCGTGCAAATACCTAACGCAATTATGGAATACAGGCAGATAGTTTAATTTTATGATTAAGATAAATTCAATTTTGAAAACCTATAGATAACTGTTTAGCACTAGGTATCACCCGTTACAAAGAGCAAACGCGTGGTGCTTTATTCACTAAAGTCTACTTTGTTCCAATTCGAAACAACAGCTGAATGTGCTAGTTGCCCATAGTTCCAATATTGGCAAAGTTAGCCGGCGAAATGACCAGCCTACGGGCTGCGTTTAGCATTCGTCGCATCGCTTTTATATTGCGTCATCGTTTTTGTAAATCTCCAGTTCAAGGATATTTGCTATATTATTATGTATATGTTATTGTTTTAGCAAAATGTGTTAGTGGGTTGGTCACATTTGTCGTCAAAGGACGTTAATAAGTTGTACAATAAATATCATGGCAACATTATAAATGCAATATTTTGTGGACAGTGTGTTTATATTGACTTTTGATTGTAAAGACCGAACGAATTCTGAGGAGTTTGATTTTATTATTCTCCTCAGCAAATGATATCTATACAAGAAATCCTTCTTTGGGGAGTCCGACATATTAGATTTACAATGACGTGGAACGGAAAGCTTTTGAGTTAACGTTTTTATTAATTACCCTCTTCATATTTCCATACCGGTTTCCCTTAAGGTTATTAAGAAGCAAACTCCCATATACGTGTTAAACAAATTACTATAGTTTAATTATTATAAACTACACAAAAATATGATTAAAGTAGATTTCAGATATCAAATAAAATGAAGTAATTCAAAAATAATATATTCAATAATACTGCTGTAGTTAAAGCTTTTCTTTTAGCGTGTTTTTATAAATGGAGGACAATTCTGAGACGTCCTATAGATTAAAGGGCGAGCACTCAGTGTGATAAGATATTTTTATAAGAACCCATTGTATTCAAAATGAAAGATTATCCCAACCAATACACGTAAATGTTATAGGGGAAAGACCTTCTGATAAAAGAATATCGAGTTGACATTATGAGATTTTATGTTATATGTAAATGTATATATAATTTATATATACAAGTATATATAATGTATATGTACTGCACATGTTTATTATTTGTCGTTTAAAAAAGTTTAAGATTATTTTGTTTCAAGGGGATTAAATTATTTATACAAAACATTATACCGAACATAATATATTTGTGTGTCTCTATTTTATCTCTATTATAACTATTTGAATATGCTCTATTATTACGTACGATAGATAATATTAATTTTGTGTAAAACTGAATCTAATTAAACACGGTTTGCGGAAATAATTACTAGGAAAATCAAATAAAATCTGTAATGTTTTACTATATCAAACCAAATATATCTATAGTCTATATCAATATGCCGCGATATTTTTAACACTTTATTTTCATCTCATTTCAATCTAAAAAAAACCAATGAATGAAATATAACGTTAGTTTCCCATTTTATCTATACATATAATTTTAAAAATAATGTCAGGTTGTAATTGGCTAAGGAGAAATGCAAATGCTAACAAAAAATAAATTCTATGTTTGAAATTTTATACATTTTTTAATAGTTATCACTCATATATAGCTTCTATCAGCTAGCCTTTAACTCAAATTATGTGGAATCGGTAAATCATATTCAACGAGAGAACAGATCATAAAGTACCTTCACGCTGGCGTCATATTTACGTCAATATTACTTTGCTTCGACGTCACATTCACGCTACATTTACGTAATATTTGCAATTTGATTAACGCTCTATTTTTGCTCATCATATGTTTAAATACAAGTTTAATTATTTAACCACAAAGAGCTTAACTTCCCAACGTATTGTGTTACTTTCTTCTGTATAAAGACATTGTTCACTTTTGAATACAATAGAATCCGTATCATAGCAGCGAGAAAGTCTATACTTATAACTTATTTCTGGAATAATAAATGAAATGATGATGTATTAAACAATATTATGTAGTTTTATTACAAATTTGTATATAATAAAATGTAGTCATTTCTCTGCCGTGGATTTATGGTTAATCTTATATGCTCGGTTAATTATTACGTCATTGACATAATAATTATATTAAGTACTTGATAAACGATGAGTAAAGTTTTCACTCCAAACTAGATTTTAATTTAGTGGGTTAATTAAAGGCATTCTCAGTTTAGGTGTTAAACTCAGTAATGACAAAGCCCTATCTTTCACGCATTGTCCAAAACTAAAACAATGAAAACTATGAAAGCCCTGCAGAAACACTATACTAAGAGCCGAGGTCTTAGAAGCTCTACATTCCTTCTACTACATAAACTGGGGGTTTATATTATGGCTTACATTCTATCAACTTGGGTTCGTCCCTAGATAGTTTTAACGGTTAGTATAGATTTTTTAGAAATGTGATATTTTTCAAGTATTCTGTGTGTTGACTCGGATAATCAGCTAACATCATATCGAATTTTATCAAAATCTGTTCAGTCACGACAGACGGACAAAATAACTGCGTCTGTATCGATAATTATGACTATTTCAATAAGATTTCCCAATGAATATTTAATATATATTGTGGAATATGAACAGAAAAGAGGATGTTGGAGTGGGGAAAAACTATAAAAGTCGATGCATTACTGGAATCGGGGGGTAGTTGTGTCATGACACTTCGACCGTTTGGAATAAGATGGTTCCATCTGGATTTTAACATTCATGATTCAGATGGAACTTTTTGAATCATTTATTTCACAAATAGAACTTTTTTATGCAGCTAATTCAGTAAGGGTCAATAGATGACGTTCAAAGGTTTAGAGAACAAAGTTATGGTCACATGAAACATTTTTAAGTTAAAAAATCAAAATATAGAAAAATGTTGGATGGAACCCTTTTATTCCAAACGGTCGACTTATCGTGGTAGCATTATTAGGTTGTTACTCTGCCGGTTTGTTTCTAAAAATATCATTGTTGGTAGATTAGTTGTCTTTTCAGTTAGTTAAATTGTGTTTTAGCTGAGGCTACTCAAAATCTTGAAACTCTGCAATTGCGTAGAGATGTTGCTTCATTGGCCGCTTTTTACCGCTTTTATTACGGCGAGTGTTCCGAAGAGCTCTTCCAACTTATACCTTCCTCTCCTTTCCTCTCCAAAACTACACGTGCTGGTCAGAAATTCCATTCTCACACGGTACTACCTATACCATCTCGTACCAAAAGGTTTGGCAACCCCTACCTGTGCCGCACTATAAAGAAATGGAACTTATTACCGTCTCACGTGTTTCCCCCCTCCTATAATCCTGGTTCTTTTAAACGGAGCGTGAAAAAGCACATGTGCAGGCCGACGAGGCGAGGTCGATCGGTATCGAGATCATGTCCCGGAACCGATGGACCTCATTCCTGTACTTCACTCTCGCTTAACATCAGGCGGCATGGGGTCATCTTGTCGAGCGACGATAAAAAAAAAGGGTCTTAAAATAAATTGAGGTCGATTTAGTAAGCTTGTTTTTTTAAAAAAAAAGCTTACTTATGGTCTAAATTCACAAGAATAGGTATGTTAAATTTGAATCAGTTACAATTTTATTGTATATAGATGTACGTGAATATAGAGAGTAGCTTATACCTACAGTATGAATTTCACAAAAATGTAACAAAACAGAAAGCATTATATGATAGAAGGCACGGTAAAGGTGTCGGCTTGGAAGCCAGAGAAGAATAATAATATGCAAAGCCATCTTCAGTCAGCGGGAAAACGTGACATATATCATATATTATTATTTCTACAGCTGTTGGACTGGAAATTCGGCCAAAAAGTTTATTTTTAGATCTACAATACTGCATTGCTTGATATTAAAAAAAATCAGAATACAACATCAATTTAACAGTTAACGAAATATTAGACCACGACTGAACTACGTCATTAAGAACCAGAAAGCCTACAGTCGATAATAATACTGGTACTCTTAAGCCGACTTTAAATGTTTTAAATATATACAATGATGACACCCTGTAAAAGTTATCAAGTCAATATCTCAGGTTTAGCATATCTCAAAACAATAAGTAGAGAAGAATTGAGGCGGACACGATGAAAGTGAAAATAAAATATAGATTGAAGTATAAAACTCGTCTAATAACACGGATAGACAAAATCACTTCTGCCATAACCAAGGAAAAAGATATAAAAGTCCACAAATTACCTAAAAATTGCCTTATGTGGAGAGAATTGCGTAGGAACGGCCTGAATTGAATGAGATCATTGCCAAAATTGTTTCTGTGGATTCCCTTAGGTGATGTTTAATTCATGTCCGACACCCTTCGGCGTCCGTTACTGGCATAAAAAGAACTTAAATTGACCGTAAATCGACATTTGTCCGCGTTCGTCTGGATTCATTGAAGAAATTATAACATATAAGAGCTTAAGTTATTAAATTGTATTATAATGTTATGATTTAAAATAGTAAAATCATATCTCCGATGATATTATGTTTATTATTAAGCAACGGACTTCTTACATACAAATGTAATGTTTTTTACGTCTCACTCGCCTGTACAGATGACAAAAATAATGTGTACTAGTAACACCCGCGGTTCCGTCTGCGTTGTAAAGACGTAAATGCAAACGTGGTTTTGATTCTAACCTTATTTTCGTATTTTTCTCAGAGATGAGTTATTTTCCCGCAGTAAAAAGTATCCTATATCATATGACCCGGGCATCCAGCTAACATCATACCCATCTAAATCCATTGGTTTTCTCGTGATGTGGTCACAGACAGACAGACAAAAATTCTAAAAATAATAGATTTGGCCTCTATATCGATAATAATGTCTATTACAATTAAATTTTCCAAAAAATATTCAATGTACAGATTCGACTGATTTAGAATTTTATTAAATCGATTTTTATTAATATAAATATAGTAAATGTTTTTATTTAAGAATATATTTTTTTTATAATCAAGCACACGAGCGATGTTAAGTTACTTGTAAAATATACAAATTACGATTATTTCCTGTACCTAATATTTCACAATATTTTCAAATGTTCACAAATTTTCACATCTAAATCTAAATTAATTATATTTTCTAGAATAATATTTTGCCTTTAACTGCAAGAATATTTTAAAATAGGCATTGTAGTGGCATAAATACCTGCATGTATAGCACTAGGCAGTGAGTACAATTTTTACTCTATGAGAGATTTTACATGAGAGTCATTAAACGCAGGATAATTAAAATAGTTTAAAGTATCATCTTTCACCGCTATGTCACTAAAATTTGTTTTTGTAAACTGTTTGTGAAGTATTTTTAACGTTGTCTCTACATATCTGCTTATTAATTAAATTGTGAACCTGTGTGCCTCCATTATCCACATTTATTTTCCATGTTAACTATTACAAAAAATGTAAAAGTACATTTCTTAAAGAATCTTAGATAAGATCGTGCTGTGTTGTAAGCACGAGGAAGTTGTATTTGACAGTGCAATTGCTTGGATCGAATCAGTCCTGTGAAACAAATCAGCATTCTTCTGAAGTTGCCCGTAGCTGATCGTCACTATCTAAACAATGCAATACCATTTGGAACTTAAAACTATGCTGTGCAATATTGAGATTCTTGAAGTAAAAGTTTATCGTAAAGGAGAGGTTCGTAAAACTGAAAATTCAAATACAGAACGTATTTGCTATTTATACAACACTAAGTGGGGTCTTGCGGTTTTGCTCGTAAAGCACTGATGTGTGCAAATTAAAAATTGGGATTATTAATAAATATACTTAGATGGCGTCGAGTCATGATTATATATATTTAACCATAAAACAATAAAAAATGTAAGCCAATAACAAAAATAACAATATTTAGAGAGAGCTTACATTTACTTAACTATACCTTGTTTATATTAATTACTTTTTTACGTTTTTACAAACGCGTTATTGATACTAGTTCATATTACGGAATATGAACTAGTATCAAAACGGAATCATTTACTACGGAAGAGATACTAGTTCATATTCATACAAAGTTCTAAGATCCGTACATCCGGAATCTTATAACCTCTAGAAATAACAATATTGAGTGTACAATTTTTACACCATATTCTATTTTTATATGTTTTATTTTATAGCAAGTACTTTAAATTGACGAAACGAAATGACTATAGAGTAAAGATAGTGTGCAATTTTTAATGTCTTTGAATAGTAAACACATCAAACCGATATACCAATAATATCTTGTTATAGATAGAACTGATTTTATAAACCTACTAATGCTCAAGATTGTTTCTGGTATATAAATTCATACAAAACCATTCGATACGTTTCATTGCATATTGGAAAAGTTATTAATTTATGTAAAATTCGTAACTAAGTTAATCCTATAGGGCCATAATCTATATGAATTATTTTAATAGCTTTCCTCTTTTGGTATACAATTAAGTACTTAGTCTACTACTTTTAATTAATTATATTTTACTTAATAACTAATTTGATTGTTTATTCTACAGAAAACACTTTCACGGTTGTAGTAGAAAAAGACGGTCGCGGCCTTGGTATGTCAGTTTGTGGGGGTGGCGGTCTCGTGAGGATACGACGGCTGTATCCGCCGCAACCCGCCTGGCGCACTGGCAGGCTCGCACCGAAGGACTTACTGCTATCTGCCAACAGCGTTCCATTAGCCGGGCTAAGCACTTATGTAAGTTTTAATTTAAAAAATACACTAATACTCTAGATGCGTGCAAAATATATCATTGCAACGGTTTAATAGTAAGATCTTCACAGAGGATTAATTATGATGGCATGATTTTCATCATCGTCATATTCTAGCTAATTTTAAAAAAAACCTTAAGGAGTTATAATCACCTCCATCTATTGGTGAAAAGCGTATGAAAATCCATTCAACAGTTTTAGGTTTATCATTTTTAAGTTCAGACAAACAGACTCACAGACGCGGCGGGTACCTTATTTTATAATATGTAGTGATATTACATTGACACATGATTTGCAAAATATCATAATATTGTAGCATATTAAATAAAATGATGATTGGTTATAAATGATTATTAGATTGTTGATTTTAATTTTAATAGCTTTGCTTTAGCTGGCTTTACATTAAAACATTAAGGTACACTAAACATATTTTATAAAATGAAATAGACATTTTGTATTATTTGAAAACAAAACTTTACTTGAAAATAATAAATATGGAATAACATTGAAACTCCAAAATTAAAATCGTAAAACAAATGTTTCCATACAAGGAACAAACATAGTGTAGGGCCTGCCTAAGTTTTGGTACACCATTCGTGGGCGAAAGCTAGTAATAAACGTGGAAACTTTTATGTAAAAGTCAAAACATTTTACTATGAGTTGCGTAGTCTAGTAATAAGCTGAGAAATGTCGGCATTCAAGTTGTATTTCGTTCTTTCTCGGGCACAATTAGCACTAAATATGCACATTAAACAACATGGCACAGTTATAAATATCCAAATCACAAGCCCTAAAAGTTAGACTTTGTAAACTTTATTATAAGGCAGACTTGTCTTAAACTAGGTCCTTTGTATGGTGTTCCATATTTATAAATATGTTGTATTTGCTTAATGTTATGTGTATAATTCTAAGAACATTGAAAAGTTCTTTAAAAAAGGGTTTGACTAACAGTTTGATATTATATTTTGCAATTATGTTAAAAACATTTGGTCACGATTTAATTTAACAAAAAGGAAATAAAATGTAAATCTGTTTAACCCGTAAAGTATATTACAAAGACTAAACTATAGTAATAATATTTCTAATGAATTAAAAAAGCTTTGACGTTGACCCTACTAGCGTTCATAGCGAGCTTTAATATTTTTCATTTTTATCTGTCTTCAAAAAAGTTCTTAATTCATTCACATCCGTCTGTATATGTAATGTGCGATAACTTAGATGATAGATTTATCAATATAAGCTTCTTTGTTTAAAATTATTAGAATAAAGACTATATAAGGTATCGACATTTTATCTTAAACTTTAAATATACACCAAGGAACCCTTGAATGTATCAAATTGGATATGTGCGAGTAGTGTAGTGATTAAGACGTTATTTGAATTATGACTCACACAAGACGCAAGACGCGCGAGACTAGACTACACTTGTAATCCTGAAAAAATGTACTTCTTAATTTTCTATTATAACATGAAATTATTATCTTTTGTAAGTCGAACTAGGTCTACCATTACCATAAAAATGTATAGATTGTAACGATTGTACTAGAAAAAATTATTATTATTGTATTTACGTATTTCAATAAGAAAAAGCGATCAATATGCACACTGTTTCTGAATAAATTATATATGCAATATGTAAGTCAAGCAAAGCCGTAGAATTAACGTAGTGTTATAATCCTAGTTCCTTAGCACGTACCGAATGGTATTCCAACATTGGAAAACTTTGTCTCACAATGTGTACGAGTCAGAGCTGTAAACACATGTCGCAGATAACGCGAGCGAAGAAACTTCGGGATTCATTGAAAACAAGCTGTTTTTTCCCAACAAACATACTTGAGCAAAGTGAAAATCTTTTCTTATTACATTTATAAAGGAGAATATAATCTTGATACCAGTGTAAACACACAACCAACATACATTATGTATACAAAATATATTGTATTTATTATTTACTAGTGAGTGACCCTCGCTTCGCTCGTGTTCGTCCTTAGGTGTGTTGTAACTTGTAATTATTGTTGACATTAGTTATTTTTCCACAGTAAAAAGTATCCTCTATATTAACCCAGCTAACCAGCTATCATCATACCAAATTTCATTAAAATCTATTCAGTGGGTTTCGCATGATGCGGCCACAGACAGACAAAAATTCTAAAAACCATTAATTCGACCTCTGTATCGATAATGATAACTATTTCAATAACATTTTTCAAAAATATTCAATGTACAGTACAGTTTTAGTAGAATTTCATATTTATTATGTATGTAATAATAAAACGATATGTAATATGAAAAGGTGAGTTTAATTGTTAATCAAACAAAACGTTTAAAATGTATTTTCATGCAAGCTGGCGATTTTTACCCGTAATTGTATTTTGACAAGGTTATAGCAAACAAAAAGCAAAATCGATTTAACGTAAAACAACCGTTCAGTGAGTGGGAAAATTGATGCGTTAAAAATATTATTAATTCAACGAATTTCAATTATATGCCATTTTGTATCATAGTTTATTAGAATTAAGTCTTTAAAATGCCAGAATACATTTAATCTTTGAATGTACCTAACATTGTATTAAGCTCTTTTTGATATTCTACTGCTGCTTCTACATTTCAACATGAGGGGATCAGCCATAGTCCACCGCGCTGGCCAAGTGCGGGTTGGCGGACTTCACATGTTTTTCGAAAACTTCCTAGGTTCTCTCAGACATGCAGGTTTCCTCACGATATTTTCCTAAACCGTAAGACAAGTGTTAATCATGTTAGAAATAACTAGCATTTGAAAATATCATAGCTGCGAGACCCAGAAGTGTACCCGCTTTACTCGGTTATCCAAACGAGCGCGTTTCCACTAGGCTATCACTGCCTGCCAGTTGGTACATACATATATATGATAATAGTTTATATACTTATTTCGTATTTTAAGTCTTTACGTTTTTCTCTTATATCTTTTGAGATTGAAGTATTTGAGGAAAAAATCTACATTTTTACCCAATTAGGTTGCTACACAATACCTACTCGTACTACAAATAAATGTCGCTATACTTAAAAGAAATTCAAAGAAATACTCGTGTACAAATCATAAGAAATGTTGTTCTGCTATCAATTGTATTTTGCGTCTTAACAAGAGCGTCGACAGCGGTAGGGCCGAATCAGGGACACAAAGCTTTAATACACATCTAACTAAAATAAGCTTTTGATAAGCTACACAAAGCGAACAAATAAAGATGAACACTGCTGTTAGTGTCACTTGAAAAATAGATTGTCTCCTTTGTCCCACCGAATTAGCTTCTAACACAACTGTCCTCGATGTTAGTATTAGTCTAGAAACTCCAGCCTTAATTACTGCGCTCTATTTAATTAGGGAATAAAGTTTATTCAAGGATAGTTTACAGTCGCAAAATGGATGAGCCTTTGAGCTACAAACGGTCTTTAATGAAGCTTTTACTAATTTGGTAGGTGTTAAAGATGATTCTAAATATAAAGTACATTATTATCTTTCAAACATTGAAATATCATCAATGAGTTTTCAATAACTCACTATCTAAAATCATACCTACGTACCTATATTGCGAGTTGGAGTTTCGCTAAGCTTATTTGAATTTAGTATTATTTATTATGTCTATTAAGTTATTTTTACGCATACCCTTGATAGGCATTTATAATACAGTGAACAAAAAATTGACTATATAATAATATGCTTATGTGTATTTTTACTTAAGTATTTTAAATTCATTTTAACTTAGTTAATCATTTTAATAGAGAATAAGGTTAAAAGCACCACAACAGCCCTCTGACGTATGCCCGATCGATACTCACATTCCCACAAAATGGCTTATTGCTTCAATAACCTCGGTTTGGCTAAGCTATTAAGCACGCCCTGGGCCAGAGTGAGGGAAACTAATATCAGCTCCTTTTTTAGGCAATTTGGTTTCAATCGTTGGTAAAACATTATTTCGTTATTTACGTCACGAACGAAACGTGAATTTATACTTGTTTCCGCTACAAAGCTACAAAATTTTTACAACGTTGTATTTTGAGACGTAAAGTATTGTATCGGCGTGGAAAACGTTTGCCAGATTAAATTTCAATATCAGTATGTAACACATATATCGGAAAGTGGGGTAATTGGGAACACCTAACTTATAACACTCTAAAAAATTAAAGAAAGCGTCAAACATAATGAACTTTTATTGTAACATTAACGTTACTAATCTATCTACAAAATAAATAAATAAAAACTCTTGAAAATAAACTTTAACATCAAAAAAATTAAGAAAATAAAAGTCATTGTCGTTCTTATTTACCCGATACCGTATGGGGTAATTGAGATCAATCTGCGGGGAAAATAGGAACGATATGGGGTAATTGTGAACGACATAACAAAATCTATATAAGTATTAAAATACTTTGTTTGGCAGAAATCACAGACGTAATTTTTACTGGATTGATCGGAGGTACATTTATCATGTGCCCTGCAGTTGTTACACAAAATGCACATAATCCAATCTTTTTCACTGCAGAATACACAGTATTACTCTTCTTCTCTCCACTTGTCTTTCTGTCTG
The DNA here is from genome assembly GCA_951802675.2 of Boloria euphrosyne. Taxonomy (NCBI): domain Eukaryota; kingdom Metazoa; phylum Arthropoda; class Insecta; order Lepidoptera; family Nymphalidae; genus Boloria; species Boloria euphrosyne. The sequence goes on along the minus strand of OX637878.1, from coordinate 4,272,885 downwards.
TTGTTCTGTTTGCCAGGATTGTGATCCATTTAGAGATCGCATTCTCGATTGTATGCAGTTTTCAGTGAACAAAAGAAAGTCAAGTCTAGTGTTTGTATGCGCCCAGGCTAATGTGGCTTTTGTGATTAACTTATATTATCATGACTGGTTGGGTAGGTTTTACAAAAAAAATGAAATGTTGCAGATAATCGACGAATATGGACTCATTTATCCAACTGGAATCAGAAACCGTAGCAATCATGTCAGTTTACAGGCTTTTAGCAACAATTCGCTCATTCTCTTACTTTTAAAGATAAACATTGGATGAATCGATTCGTATTTAGGAAAGAAGGGGTAATTAGGAACGTTCACATTTACCCTCCTGACTCTGTTCCTAATTACCCGAAAGAGACAAATCAAATTAAAATGGCCGTTACTCGCAATATTATATTCGATGAACTTAAAGCTACAATAAAATATATAAACATATATTACATGTAATTTATTAACAATATGTGACGTTTTTAAATTCAAAAAGACGCTTCTTACATTGATTTCTACATGCGACAAAAATTGTAATGAAAATGCCTAATAATATTTTCTGACTGCCGTGACAGGGTGCGCACTTCTTTTCCCTCACACTTCTGCGGGCGAACTAAAGGACACTAAGCGCGTCTACTTAAACGTATGTGGATGGTGCAGTGCGGGGAGAAGAATTTGATATTCAACTGTTCCTAATTTCCCGCCGTTCTCAATTACCCCACCTTCCCCTACTAAAAATTAAACTTAAAACCGTGAATACTTATATTATACCTATCTATCTAAAAATAGAACATCCCACGCTGGAATAAAATATTGAACATAACGGCTTTACAAGGTTAAATACTTTGAGAACAAATATTTTCACAAAAATGTTATTCTATTTAACAAAAGATATTTACGCTACGAGATATTCACAGGAAGGATATGGGGAAAAAGGGAAACGACTTTAAAATTTTCTTTCTTTATAGCTACATACATTATTCCTGTATTTTTTTTAATATTTAGTTTACAGAAAGTTTTGTCTGTGTGTGTCTGAATTCGGATAAAATCCGTAAAAGGAAATCCAGTATTAAAAACTGACTTTTTTATTCTTGGTAAATACATTTACATTTTACATCTGTAAAAAACAGATGGTAATGTCACTGGCTAGAAACCTGTCAACATTACCACCTTAAACCAAAGCACCTTCACCATCTTTTCCGTCTCAATGGGGCCCCGACGAGCCGGCAGGTCTGCCGAAGCAGACCACACAGCCAAGGGACTTATTCCACAGTCCACTTTGCTATCAGAGAATTACTTGACATACCGCCCACCGACACGGGCTCCCCTGTCTCTTGGCTTTACGCTCGGCTGGATTGCCGGTCACTACTAAGCGTAAAATGCGTTAAATTTTAAGCAGTATGTTACGGTGCACAGTTTTTCAACATTTTATAATCTCGCGGCATAGATTATTATAATCGAACGGTATTTACAATTTTACGCTGACATATAAATTACATGTTCTCATAACAGTATTAAACATTAACAAATTATTTAAAACAGGAGGCTCTCGAAGTACTTCGCACTGCGTCAACAAGGGTGGAACTACGGGTTTGCCGGCCCCCGAGCGACGTCCTCGAGAGTGTGACGCCACCGGACCCACCGACCCCTCCAGCCAGAACGCCTCACCCACACCTGCCTCTCGATCCTCTCAACTGCCATCCGTTACACGCCAGGTGAGATCACCACTCAATAGTCACTAAAGATTAATAACTTTAAAGTAATTATTGATTATATTATTATGCATTCTAGTGAATAAAAGAAGAAAATAATATATATACCAGATATGCTCAATATTAGTAACATAAATACCATTCTCAAAAACAAAGCCTTAATAACAATAAAATCACTTCGAAAAAATATATTAAAGTTTGTGAAATATGTGAGATACGAGTATAAGTTATAACCAACATTTGAAAATAGCACACGTTGTTAGCAAACGTCGCTAACAACTTTTTTTATTTTTAACTAAATTCAAAACTACTCCTTTACTTGAAACTCTCTCACTCTCTCTACCTAGACTTAAAATGTTTGAAGAATGTTCTAGTATTCTTGGTACAATTAAAAGTGTAGGAAGTTGTTAAATACCGTCAGTGAACGGAGTCCATACACCAAAGGCATTTGTACCATGCAGTCCATTGTGAAGTTGAGCTATGAGGCGCGCTTTGTTTAAGGCTTACACGCTGTTATTTGGTTGTTGTCACCGAAATAGTGTTGAGAGACTATTATTCCTGTTCATTTATTAAAGGGTATTGATATTGATCCTCTTGTAAATAAAATTGTGTCTTTCGATATATTTCCAAACAATTCAAAGTAAACCGCAAATTTTTGTGATGTATTTTTAAATTAAATAACGCAGAATAAATCGTAGACAAAGACTATAACCTAGAGAACGGGCGATATATCTGCAACAAAAGCACCCAGTAAAACTTTCCATGTCCGGATATGTCACGCTCACTCGCTAATCGATATCCTTAACAACGAACTTTTCTCGTACAATGAAATATCTCGGATACTCCATTAAAAGTCAGGAAATTGGTATTCTTGAGGAACGCAAATAAAATAAATGCAAACAGCATTTTTATATTCAACGTTCATTATTCATGCTTGTTATTTAAAATGGGGTACTCCATTAATGTTAAACCAACTTAATTTTTACAATTACATTTTCACAATTACTAAGCTAAGTGTTAATATATGTAGAAATATATGAATAATACTTATCAATTTATGTATACATAAATTTTTGAACGGAGCTTACGAACTTTTGAGGTCTAATTTCTATTTGTATTATTGAAATTATTAATTTATTTGTGCGATTGTAAACAGGATTTTCTTCGTTTTATCGAAATTTCGGATACCTGAAATGTAAAAACAAAGCCCACTAGCATATTTGTTATAAAAATATGATCCGTCATTTGCAAGTCTTCAATAACTTTTACATTTAACAAAATATATTACAAAATACGCTATAAATTTACATACAAAATTATTATTTTTCTTGACGGATCAATAAAAAGTAATTTAAACTAAGATACCCATATATATTTACATATTTTACTATTTAAGTAACGTTTCATAAAGTGTAATAATATGTAGAAATACTATTCCAACCCAGTTTATCTATGTCACGGAAATATTTTCACTCCGACTCGGTAATAGCATGAGCCCACAAGTCTGTTAACGTAGACTTACAGAAAATGTCACGAACCGAATGAAATTTCCCACTGTGGGAAACCCGGCCTGAATAATCCAGTTTCATTCCTGCAATTGTAAAAGCATTTCAAATACGTTGCTATTTAGAAAATAACGGCTTCTTCGTAACCTACCTACGGTAAAAACCTCATATTAGTTTTTGTTGAACGATTTAACTAGTATAAAATAAACAATGAAATGCGAATACCTAATATCGTTAGGAAGTCGTGAAGTAAGTTGGGCTTTCATATAGTTGTTAATTTATAGTGAAAGCGTCCGTTGAAGACGGCATTTAACTAGATGAGGCATTCATTAGCTTAAATCTATGATCGTATTCCTTAACAGTAAATTGTAAGAACATGTTATATCGTTATCTTATGAGTTATGACTTAAATATTTTAACAAATTCTATGATAACTTACCTTGCTGCTAAGATGATAACTTACCTTGCTAAAATATAAGCTCTGCATACCTCATATTTAGGCATACCTACTATTTGTTAGTATTAGTAATAACATATATTTGTATCTATATAAAAAAATTATTAACATTAGTACTATATTTACGAGATTATTTTTACGAGAGTTACACGAACTCATATCCACACTAAAATCACTTGATATTAGAGCATACATTTATTTATATAGACTTTCACAAACCACAAGCAGCGCAACAACATCGTCATCAGAAGGGAGAGGAAGGCGTGAAGCTAGTCCCGATGATAGGAGGACCCAGGACTTGCATCTCCCAGACCTGGACAGGCCTTTGCCTGTCTACGACATACAATACGGCGTAAGTATCCCTTATATTACGTCGCTATGACTACGTAACTTTAACTAACTTACTCTAATCCAGGTCTTTCAAGCACTATAATAGACATGTATATGTTATACATCAAACACTTTAAGCTCTTTAGTCGGTAGGTGGCACTAAGTAAGCTAGTTGAGAGTTCTTACTTGAAGAGGGGCTTCACTACGTGACTTATGCGGCAATTCAGGACACTGTCATATAAAAATTGTATATAAACTTTAAGCATTACCTGGAATTACAACACTGTTATCTACTATCTTATTTCTATGAAAAGAAAAGAAAATTATACCTTAAGTAACGATTAAATCCATTTGCCTCGAGCGATTCTGCAACTAGCAATCTAGATATAAGGTAATATGCCACAATCATACTGAAATAGCCGCAATTTACATAGTATTTAACATTATTTGAATCTTTAATAGGGATTTAAAAAGTAACAGGAAAGTGTAGAGCCATAAAACGTAACAGTAATTTGCTTCCATTAATTTGTTCACCACAGTTGACTCGCATATTGATCTATCGTATCATTTATTCACCGGTTATCGAGTGGCACTGGTTCAGTTTACATAATTAAAGACATTGTTGTAGGCTACAAATGTATAAATCGCGCTTCGTCATAAATGAAATATTAATAATATTTTGATTGGATCACACAATGGTATTTAATCCTATCTCGTTCTGTGGAAATGTGTTTCATGTTTTGATAATAAACATGGTTGCATAATATTTAGTTTATTAAAAAATATATAGGAATATAATATAGGTGTTATGGTACAAATATTATGGGTAATATAATTTTAGAGCTAGATCAAGTAAGATGTGCTATCTGTGGTTCACGCTATTATTATGTAATACTTTAGATTAAGGACTTGCACTTTTTCTAAACTAGGTTAAATCATGTAAAAATGTTTTCATATTCATTAGTAATTTCAAAAAATGAAACAATTATTTCCTTGAAAGTAGAGCTAAATTGTTGTTGTAGATGTAAAATATGCTTTTCCTATATACCTAATAATAAGATTCTGTGTTTACGCTTCAAAGGACGACGGATCCGTGGTGAGTACTCTGTACAGTACGTAATATAATATGTAAATACACACAATAATCCCATTACAAAGGCTTGAAACCGGCAAGTTTCAGATACAGTTGCTACTTGCTAGACTGCTTGCAAACTTGATATGTGAAAATAAACGTAACGACATATTCATGTATATAATATATAGTATATACGTATAAATAATCTTGCTGCACATTATATATTGTGGTCAAATGTCATGCAATGTTATATTATTTAATTAATTTTGTATATTTATATCATTAAAATGTTTATAACATTTTTAATAGAAAACCACTTTTTTTTTTATAAACAAGCATTTATTTGCTTAAACTTTAATTTAAAATGTTCAATTTATAATCAAGATCAAGGAGAAGCAGTAAATTCTAATATAAAAGGGTGATATTACTAGACTCCTTAACCTTTGCGAAATTTTATTTCATATAACTTGTAATATATTTACTACATGGCAATATTTCCCAGGAATTCGACATAATAATGACAAAAGTGAACGGTTCGCTTGGCTTCACACTGAGAAAGGAAGATCACAGCGCCCTCGGGCACTACGTACGGGCTCTAGTCAGAGAGCCGGCGCTAAGCGACGGCAGAATACAACCTGGAGATAGAATAGTTGCCGTATGTATTTTGTAAACTTATAAAACCACTTGCTTTTGACTATGTTTAAGTGTATATACCAGTCTAGTCCAAGAAAATGATCCATTTTTAATGTGCGGGTGTTCTAAATCTTATTGAAATATTGTTATTTATCGCCATTAAGTAATAAAAGTCATTAGGGATTCGACTACCTTATAATAATTAGGAGTATATCAACACGAAAACTTTTTAAGACATTAAATTAAATAAGTATGTATCAAAACTAATTCATTTGTAAAACAATAGATTTTTTTTATAAATTCATATCATTTTTATATTATTCATATAATATAATAATTAGTATATAAGACTAATATTGTTATCAAACATTAACCCTTTCCCTTAGGAAACTTATCCGCAATCATAAAATTTTTGTGTACAGGTGAACGACACGCCAATGTCGAACATGTCGCACGCGGAAGCAGTCGCGTTCCTGCGCGCGTGCGGCTGCGAAGTGCGCCTGCGCCTGTACCGCGACCACGCCGCCACGCCACTGTCGCCGATGTCGCCCAAAGAAGGACCTACTGACTCCGACGGACCTATTAATAGACCTAAACCGCCTTTAAGGTATGTTGTAATTTTTTCTCTTCATCTGAGATTAAGTAGTTTTTTACTCGAATAAGTATGTCCGAAAGTACTATTGATTTAGAGAGTGTAGCTTTCAATGAGTTTATTGTTTTGTATTACTTTAGAATTCATTGTTCTACTTATGAATATTGAATAAAAAGCCATTCTAACATAGGAAATACTAAGACGTGCTGAAAGCCTACTAATTTTATTTATGTTATTTTTAATTTTAACTTTCTCGATTTAAATTTTAATTATTTTATTCAAAAAAGTGTTCCATTATTGTTATTAGTGTTTGTTTTTAAAATATTAAATCCGTTTTTTGGATTTAAATGTACGCTCTTCTTACATTGTTACAAGAACTAATCTCATGCACTATAAAGACTAAAGCTGTTATAGTCCATAGTAGCATAATCTGCTTAACATTAACTACTAATATAAAATAAAAAATCGATCAAAATCCGAAAGTGTCCGAAAAGACAGTTTCATTTTAAAATATCAAGTATTCATAGGTCGGAGTCAGTCGGTCAGATGGAAAATAATAAGTGAAAATAATAATGAGCATTGTTATTTTCATTGAATCTTATTTATGTGTCTCTAAAAAATTATACTTACTACTGATGTTAGTTTATCTATTATAAACATTGCTTTTTTTTTTTTTTTTTTTATTTCATTCTGAATTAGTGCTTGACTACGTTCCACCTGATGGTAAGTGGTAACGTAGTCGTAGATGGTAAGTCGCACTAATTCAGTAGCCACCTATTCACTCTTGCCTTGAAGACACCCATATTGTAACCGGACGGAAACACAGACGCAGGCAGATTGTTCCAATCCTTTGCTGCACGTATAATAAATGACGAAGCGAAACGCTTCGTCCGGACGGGTGGAATGTCCACGACGTAAGGATGGAGACCAGCCGTTCGTCGGGTCGTCCGATGATGGAAGGGGGATGGGGGAATTAAATCGTGTAATTCCTGCGCACACTCTCCGAAATGTAACCTATAGAATACACAGAGGCTGGCAACCCTACGTCGGTGATCGAGGCTGTGTAGCTTGGCTTTTACCAGCGTAGGGTCACCTATAAGTCTCTGGGCACGCCTCTCAATCGAGTCCAAGGCTGACAGATGGCATTTCGCAGCACCAGCCCAAATGTGACTACAGTATTCCACGCACGACCGGACTTGAGCTTTATATAAATCTAGAAGCTGTCCCGGCGTGAAATACTGTCGGACCTTTGCAAGGATGCCAACTTTCCTCGCTGCTACGTTAGCCCTAGACTCGATGAACCGCCCGTAGTTCATGTTGGGGGTGATGTCCATCCCCAGTAACTGCAGGCGGTCAGTGTATTCCAGAGGCACATTTCGGAAAGTAGGAGTCAAGGTGAAAGGACTCCTTTTTGTGGTGAACAGACACGCCTGTGTTTTGGTGGCGTTGAAACTCACAAGATTGGCATCGCCCCAAGTGGAGACTGCCCTGAGTGTGAGATTCAACCGCTCTACCATGGCCTCTCTTTCGGACTGAATTTGATCTCTACTAGCCCGAGGATTCGGCAGGTATCTCTCTACAACAGTGCTGTCGTCTGCGTACCCATAGATACCGGGTATAAGCAGATCGTTGATATGCAGCAAGAACAAGGTTGCAGAGAGAACAGACCCCTGAGGAACCCCTGAGTTGGTCTTTAAGGGTTGTGATGAATAACCCTCAACCACAACTCTAAGTGATCGGTCGGTCAGGAAGTCTTTAATCCAGCCGATCAGGCCAGGAGATATACCGTAAGCTGAAAGCTTGCGTATAAGGCTAGCGTGCCAAACCCTGTCAAAGGCCTTTGAGACATCGAGGGAGACGGCAATCGCCTCCCCGCTTCGCTCAAGAGTTTCGCCAAAGGTGTGATTGGCATACACTAGAAGATCCCCAGTCGACCGATTCCGGCGAAACCCATATTGTCGATCACTGAGGAGATCATTCTGTTCTAGGTATGCCATTAGACGACTATTCAATACACGCTCCATAATCTTGCAGAGTATGGAGGTGATTGAAATCGGACGATAATTGGCAGGGTCGGCACGGCTACCTTTTTTGGGCACTGGTTGCACGTTGGCAAGCTTCCAGGATTTAGGCACTATTCCAGTCCTTAGAGAAAGGCGGTACAGACGAGTCAATATCGGAGACAACTCGGGAGCACATGTTTTTAGCACTATCGCTGGCTTTATTCACATCTAGACGACACAATACTCTCTTGACCTCCTTATTAGTTATAGGGATATCTGCCATTGAGATTCCGCAGTGAGGTAGATGTGGTGGAGTAGCATTGCCAGTGTCTAGACATGAATTTAGGGCAAAAAGAGAAGCAAGCAAAGTCGCCTTTTCCTTTGCCGTATGAGCCAGGGATCCGTCAGGTTTTACCAGCGGTGGCAGTGAGGGCCGACAGAAGTTCGTCTCGACCGCTTTGGCAAGGGACCAAAAAGCTCTGCTGCCAGATGGTTGGGCAGAGAGCTTTGCGCCAATATGTGTAATTCGGTCAAGACGAGCCTTCTTTAATGTCTTTTTGTAGGACTTGGCGGCTAAGTTAAAGGCTCTCTTCTTGGATCTTACATCCGGAGCTTTGCGGTCTCGAGCATCAACCCAGGCAAGGCAAAGCCGAATGCTTACGCTTTTCAGCAAATGTACATTCGGCATTAAACCATGGGTGAGCTTTGCCACCGACGGGTACATCAGAGAACGGGATAAAATATTCCATCGCTTGATGCACCACATCGGTTATAGCATCCGCACAGCTCGACGGATCGGAAGAAGAGAAGCAGACCTGCCGCCAAGGAAAGGATGCGAAGAAATGTCGCATCTCATCCCAATCTGCTGACTTGTATTGCCATACTCGTCTAACACCAATAGGGTCGTTATCTGGTGGAGAGTAAGACGATACAGATTTTACCAGACAGTGGTCAGAGCTACCCAGTGGGGATGAAACCTAGATGTTATATCTGTCTGGATCAGTTGTCAGCAGAAGGTCCAGACAATTAGCTGAGTGGCCGTCTACATCGGGAACCTTCGTCGCTTGTTCAACCAGCTGGGAGAGTCCAAGTGATACCGCAAACTTCCACGCTTCTCTCCCAGCATGGTCCGTCTTCTGGTATGGGAACAGCCAATCTTCGTGATGGGCGTTAAAGTCCCCCAGAAAGACAAGTTGCGCGGAAGGGTACCGTTGCATAGCCACATCAGCGCCCTCACTAAGATGTTCAAACAATCGAGTTGTCTCCTGGTCACCAGTGTGCGATCGGTAGACACAGGAATACAGGATCTTTTCGATTCCTGTGTCTACAATGACCCAAATCATAGAAAATGTGGGGTCTTCAAGGTGGCGGAGACGCTGGAAACAGAGGTCATTTCGCACGTACAAGCAGACTCCGGCCCGCGAGCTAAAATTATGCTCTAACGTGTAGCCGGGATAGTCCAGGTACGCAGCGTTCAATGGACATTGAATCTGCGTCTCCGTTAAAAAGAGCATGTGCGGCTGCGCAGTCTCGAGGTGGTAGTGGACTGATGAGAGGTTAGTGTGCAATCCACGGATATTCGTGAGATGCACGTTAAGTGAGGGGGAGTGCAGCCGCTTAAAAACTTTACCCTTTTTGTGCCTTGTCATTTAAATATTATAACTGAAGAGTGAATAGGATGGAGAACGGCAGTTGAACAAGGTGTTGCACGAGCCCGGCAGCGATATTGATGCTGTCATGTCATAGAGGGCTTAGTCTGGAGACTGCGGGGACGCCCGAACCCCCCCAAGGATCGCCATCGGGCCCCCTCCTCTGGTCGCCAACCAGCACGATGGAGCCACCCTGGGATTTTTCACAGATGGCGGGGCAGCCTTTCATGGGTGGCTAGCCCACTAGTTGGGCCTCCAACTGTCTGCGGTCGGCCAGCGGCATGCCGTGCTTCGGATCCCGCTACCCTCCACGACTAAGCTCCCGACACAACAAGCAACGATCCACCACCAACACGGCTACTGTGCAACACAACTGTTCAGACCCATTCCCCATACGGCTTCATCAGCCCCTACATGCCGGAACACGCTGTTAGGCGCTTGGCGGCACGACTTCTGCTGATGGGTGGTAACTCTGCCGTCGGCTGATGTTGGAGCCTACCACCACGACTACCATGGTGTTCGGTAGTTTGTCCCTTAGTCGCCTTTTACGACACCCATGGGAAGATATGGGGTGGCCATATTCTACTTGCCGTAGCCACACAGCTAAAATTGTTTTGGTAACTTTTTTCGACCGATTTCCAAAAAGGAGGAGTTCTCAATTTGTCTGTGATTTTTTTGTATGTTTGTTTTGTAACTTTGGAATGGGTGAACCGATTTTGATGATCTTTTTTTATTATACAGAGCTGAAGCAATGTCGATGTTGTGCGACTTGGCCGCGCGCCGCCTCACGCCCGACGCGGGCGACGGCGCGCGCTCCCCGTGCCTGTCCCCGCGCAAACATAGAAAACTCACTAAGGATAACCATTACGAAACCCCCAATGGTAAGAATATTTTGTAAAATCATATATTTTTATCAATATTTCGTCTGCTATAATTATCATGTATTGCTAATATTTAATAGTCAAACGGGATATTTACGATGTGATCATTTTACCTGTTGCTTGATTTGTTTTATTGGAATTCAACAGTAAGTAAATTGTAACTAATTTTACCGATAAATGAATTAATTTCAAATGAAATGAAACCTAGGTTTTTTTTAAAATGAATGTTGTTCTCTTTTTCATTGAATATTATTGGTTATAACTTCATTAGCACTTAAATGTTTTAGTTCTTGAAGTAATTATATAATGAAAAACAATGGTTTTATTAAATAAATATTATTAATGGTGTAGTTTTGTGAACAATTTATAAAAAACTGTGTTTTATGTATTTATTAAACAAGTAACACATTATAAATGAGAACTAGTATTTATGTACCGGCTGTTACTTAAATTTGAATATAATTAAAATGTGTGACTTTGCCCAATATATCTATTTCGAATAATTTGGTAATAACTAATAAGCTCCACCAATTATATGCCCATACTGTTTGTAATTATCTAGATTTAAAAATAATAATTATAATCTTTATTTTAATGAGTTCAGTAGATTTAAAGCTAACTTTTTTTAGCTCTATTACTATAAGTATAAATAGGTTTATAAATATAAAAATAAATGTTTTTTTTTGTACAGAAATAGATATTACTTATTTTTATAAAAATCTTGTAAATACATACAAATGTTTTAAATTATATAAATAACACTTAAGTCAAGCGCCTGTTCATTTCTAAACTGAGCTTTATGGCGCACAAAATGGACATATCGCGTCAATAGCCGATTTATTATTTTAAATACCCATATCTGTCAGAAACAATGCAAAAAATAATTTAAGCTGGTAGAATTCTATTGTGCATAAATTTTAGCTAACAATCGTAAATACTGCGGCTACCGAACAAGTAGTGCCGGCTAGTGATTTAAATTAATGAATTTTGTTAGCAATATTCCGCACGAATATCCGAGTTCGTACTAATGTTCTAGAATCTAGGGTTAGAAATTATAATAATGTTTGTATATATTATGTAAATATATTATGTTTATGTGTTTTTCTTATTAATGTATATAATGCTAATGAAACGTCTTAAATATATTATATTAAGTAATTTATTGGGTAAAGTATAAGAGGATGTCGCAATTTATAACAATATATAAAGAAGCAGTATTTTTTTCAACCAACAGTATTTCTTTTTTATTTTTCATAAAGATATTAAAAATTGAAAACATATCTACTTTTTCATATTTTGCGATATCTTCTTATAGCACTAATTGTATGTGTATATCGTTTACGTCCATATAAATAAAGACACTAACACTGCACCACTATAACCACGCCATGTCTAAGCTAGTAGGTTTTCCGCACAGATTTGCCAAGTTGCAACGTAAAGGTAGACACACACTCAAAGCGCATTGAGAGCTTCAAGCGTTCCCAAACCATCGACTGTCCGACCGACATGTCGGGGACCGAACGCTCGACGTTAGAGCGTCGCGCTACCATGGAAAGATCGGCCACCATGGAACAAACATTATTAGATTATATAGAATCTAATAACACGGATATTATAATTATTGAAGAATTGAAGCGGCCTCGTTCTATTACACTTACAAGTCCCACGGCCCCGCCTTCTTGTAGAAAACAAAAGCTAAGCCTGACAGGTGAGACTCTGTCGGCTCGCACTATATACTCGTACCATACCCGTATTTAGCCTCTGCCTATATACTGACAAAAAACTATTGTTGTTTCTTAATCAATATAATATACGAAAATTAATTTTTCTTAACGTGAGATGATTTAATTTGTTAATTCTTTAAATTGAATTATAAACTGCAAAAGTCAAATTAAAAGATTTTTTAATTTAACTAATTATTTTATTTATTTATAAAAATAAACGATCTATTGACGATTTATTTTTATAATTTTTTTGAAACAACAAATGTTTTTAGCTAGTTCTTTTACACTGATCCAAAACAGCAAATTGACGGTCTGAAGGATTCTGTACTTATGCTTTGGACAAACCCATAAAGCAGCACAATAGTCGAAACATACTCACCTTTTGGAATTAACCATCGACTTATTAGTTTAGTTAACGGCTTAACCCGCAACTCTATTATTACACCACATAATTAATCAAGTTAATGTCATGCCTTGAGAGTAATTAATGAACAATTTTAAAAACATATATTGATCTTTTTACCATATTATAATTTAGCTTGTATTTACTTTTAAGTACACTCTTGCTACATATGTATGTAGTATATGAAATACTCTGAAACGCAAAAGGTAACTGTTTTGGTATATTTGTTTTGTAAGTATGATTGTTATTTTATGAAAACTTCGGTACAAGGAAAAGTTGGTGAGAGTATTGGTAAATGTGTAATATTCCACATAAGCTCGCGTGCACACGCATGTTCCCAATCACGCACTATAGAAAGTGTATCGAATGTATGTTTAATAGTAAACCATAGGTACATTGAAACTCTCTCATCACGGTTTGATATATTAGAATAGATTGTGTTAAACCGTAATCATTATTATACTAAAACTATATAAAAGCCCTACTTTAAAAGTCTTCTCGTAGAGTAAGTATCACCGTGGGTTCGATTCCCGGAAGATATATAAAAATATTTACATTGAGCATACACTTATTCGTCTATTTCTGAATTTTGGAACAAAGCCATGGCTGTCATCCATGGTTTTTTACATTGCCTAATTAAGCGGAAAGTAGAGAAATATAATAGTGTAGAGTCATGCCCAGTATATTATCTATACTCTTTGGTCATGCCATTATGTAAAATTGGTGTTATTAAAAATATTTTGTATCCATGTTAATATTAATTATAATGCACATAAATAATACATATCGATTTTTTTTGTTTGATTTCATAATCATATATCGCTTAAATAACATTAAGCAGCTTCTTATTTGTCACTAAATGGAAAAAATATAGGAAAATACTTCTTTTCCTTAGCATAATTTGTAACTTGTCTTTTAATTTATTAATAAATAAAATATTATGGTTTTATATGATATTTTACAAAGAAATATATTCAACAATAATTTATTTCTAATTTTTACGCATTACAATTTTTTCTAATACGTTTAAGTAAAATTGGGAAAAACAAAACATTTTTGTTTCTATAATATCGTATAAGAGACGGTGCACTCACTACTCTCACACATATAAAATTTTCAGTACCGCCACACGGTTACGAATTAAATAACCTAGACAATGACGCCCTCGATGCCCCAAACGTGTACCAGGAAGACATAGCGCTGCAGAGGTTCAGCGAGCCCGCGTTCCCGGCGGACTCGGACGAGCCGGTGTCGATGCCCGCTGAACTGTCAAGCGACGAACGCTTCAAACATTCAAGCCCAGCTTATCAGAGTGCAGTTTTGCATACGACTACTACTAGCGAAAGCGCTTCAGATGGACACAAGGACGACGGTGATTATTTTTTTACAATTATCACTACATATAAAACAAAGTGCTTCGCCGCGTATTTCTGTTCGCGAAAAATTCATAAACTACTTCTCCAATGGATAGAGTGGTTCTCGATGAAGGTTTTAGTATATAACTAACGGAACCCGCGGCTTCGCTCGTGTCTAATCTAGGAACTAACGCAAACGAGGCGAGTCATTAGTACGTACTAATATTACAGATGTGAAAGTAGCTCTGTCGGTCTGTCTGTCTGATACCTTTTCACGCTATATCCGCTGAATCCATTTAGATGGATATCATTTCAAACCCTGGAAAGGACATAGGAATATTTCAATCTCGGATTATTGATATCATATCTTAAAAGTAGAGAGTTTGTCAAATAAAGAAAACGTAGTATTATAACAATCGGATTTCCTCTTTCCATCTTTATTGAGTCACGTTTTGTCTTAACAAGACCAAGACAAATACACATATTTGTTCTACAAGGGATCAGAATCTGCGACGTTCACATCACTAACAATATATTTGTGTTAGAATGTTTGGTGGATTGGAGGCTCCTTATGAATTGTTCAAATGGAAATGATGGCTCCTTGTTCAAAGCTATTGATTTCTTTTGTTGAGTACACAATAAGTTGCATATTTTTGAGTTAATTATAAATTCTCGTCGAAAATATAAAAAATTATGTCTGGACAAAAAACGTAGCAAACCACCAACTTTTTAAATTATTTTTTTAACTACTGTATTACAGGTATCGGTTTAAAAAAGTGGAAAGGAGTAGCGTTGTCACCGGACAACGAGAGAAAAGCGAAGCCAATTACAACGGAAATTCCACCGAAACCTATAGATATTGAACCCGTCCAAAAGGAAAACGTCGAACCTGAAACACCGGTGGAAGCACTGAGCACAGAACCTACGGTAAGATTAATCTAATTAAAAAGGTACAATTAAACACCAGTTTAAAAACATTTAGTTATCGTTATCGGTTATTGTAAAAAGATCGATAATGATTTCCATTCGTGTTATTTAGGTCAAATAATAGCAACACTAGTACATTAAAAATACATTCAATTTAGAACGGAAAACAGTCGAAATTCAAACGAAGTAATTCGAGTAAAAGCTTACATTTATTTTATTAAACAATTAATATTAATATTAATTAATGAATTTGCAAAGGCGCAAGTCCATTTGAGAGACAGATAATGACAAAGTGTTTTGAAGTATTTCAGAGAAATTACAGCTAAGAAAATGTTTTCGTGTTATGATCAAAGTAATATTAATTTATATCATGTTTATGTTATTTTGCTATCGGTTGAGAATACATTTTCACAACCCGCTACTACTCGATTTTTGAAATACTACGAGTAACATTCTATCACAGCTCTTAAAAACAATTAATTACTGTTTAATTAATAGTTGTTTTGTTCGTTCGTTTATTTCATTTCCAATCCTAAAAATAGTTTAATTTTCTAGATAGAACAATACTTTTGACTCGACATTTTATACAATAAAGTTCGACTGAAGTAGCAGCACTCTGTTGTTTGTGCATGAGTCGTTCCTTTTGTGTGCAACCAGCCGGATTACTTTTTAAAATTCAACATTTATTGACTCTGATGAGTAACTTACACTGCACAATGCTCTATTATTTAAATATATTTTTATTTATAATTTAATGCAATAATAACAGTAGTTTAAATAATGGTTTTAAAATTGGATATCGGAAAAGTTAATGCGATGATCAAAGTTCTGTACATAAAAAACAAAGCTTATTACGTCAGTCTCTACATCGTAAATGCTTTCTATGAAACATTTGTAAAAGAGAAACAAAAAAAATACGATCCATAACATTAATCAATACTTTTATTATTAGATTTTATTATATTAATGATAATATAAATGTTTAGAATTAAAATTTTATAAGGTACTCTGATGCCATTTTCAAAATTTTTGTAAATTGTGGGTAGGCACTGTCTGTAACAAGTATATAAACCTATGAGACGTCAAATACCTTAGTCTCTCCCGTGACCATGATTGCTGTAAAGCATTCGAAACGTCGGGAACTAAAAATCAAAATAAATCCGCGACAAAATCCGAAAAAATCATTTATTTTAGCTATATAAATAAATATGAAAGTTAGTAGGCGCATAACGCAAGAATGGCTGGACCAATTCGGCTAATTTGTTTTTTTGTATGTTCCTTAAGGTCCACGGAAGGTTTTAATAATAAGAAAAAAATTAATAAATAAATAAAAATGAATGTTGGTAGCGCAAAACTCTATAAACGCTCGACCAATTCGGCTAATTTTTATTTAGTATGTTCTGTAAGTCAAATGGAAGGATTTAATAATAATAAAAAAAATCTAAGTTTGTAAAAAACTTATATAAGTACAGGGTGTTCCCTCTGTCCGCTCGGGTTCGTCCCTAGATTTAGCGCTATCGAAGCCGCAGGTCCCGCTAGTTAAAATAAATGAAAAAAATCGGTCCAGCCATTTCAGTGATTAGCCAGAACAGACAGATTTTGACGTTAGTACCGTTACAAATACTTTCATATACATTTAGGGAAAAGCTGTTAATTTGAAATTATAAATAGACACGTCAATTTTATTAAAGTGAAACTTCTTATGCGACTTCCAACAAGGTTGCGTTAAACGTTTAACGCTACCTTGGGGTTTTAAGTCTCGGAATCACTCACTCTTTAGATTAGTTTAAAATATAAACGAGTACCAGTACAAGTACCAGGCACTCAGAGACGGGGAAGAGTTAGCGCCACCACCCCTCAGACGGTCAAGATGCGCAGGTCGGGGATCTCGCCCACCGCAAGTCGGTGATTTTTAATGTGACGTTATGTGTAGCAAAAGTATTACAATATACAGCCTAACTTATGACGTGGCTGCTCATGCTGGTCATCGTGAGGAATTGTTTTTGAAGTGAAATTACAATATCATTAGTATTTATACAGTGTGTAAACCGTGAGTTAAATTAATAAACAAAGAAGTTTCACTTCTGACATGTGTACTTTGTACGCACGCACTTTTTTATATGTAGTTTAACAATAACTAATTCCCCTGTTGAAATGCACAGATAGTGACAGTGGAGCTGAACCGCGGCTGGAACAGCCGGCTGGGGTTCAGTGTACAGAGCCACCCGGACTCGGGCCAGAGCTACATCTCCGCCGTGTACAGCGATAGCGTAGCGGCGCGCGACGGCCGCCTGCGCCGCGGTGACGTCATACTGCAGGTAATGTTGTCTCTTTTTTAAGCTCCGGCGAAAGAGGGATAGTTATATTAGTACAAACGACACGTTTGGCTCAGTTTATTGTGACCCTACTTGCTGTGTCAGAGGTCGCGGGTTCGAGTCCCGCTGGGGGCATTCATTTGTTGAGCACAAATGTTTGTTCTTCAGTCATGGGTGTTTATATTAATAATATTTATGTATTTTAAATTTTACATGTGTAGTGTCAACTATCTGGTATTCGTGACATAAGATGGCGCTGTGTGTAATAATGTACCAAAATATTTAACCTTATTTATATTGAATTTTTTACAGGTCAATGATGAAAACGTTACATCGATGAAAACACCCGAAGTGATTGACTTACTGAGAATACTACGAGGATCGATTTGCATCACCGTACTAAGACCGCCAAATGTGCAATAAAAATTAATATCGAAGAATTGATATCGATTGAATTGATAACATGGTTTTATCAATTCCTATAGAATATAATTAAATTTTACCATCAGTATTAAACGCACAAGATCTAAGCATGACGTTGCGGACACATTTTCTTCTAATAATTATTTTAGCTCAATACAAAAAAGTACACTCAAGTGAATGAATGCTCACTTTTAAGCTATCAGTATTTTAATGTTTGAGATATTATGAAAATTTAACAACTATATTACAAAGTACGAATCTTAAATCAAGCATGTCTAAAATTCACTGTGAAGTTGGTACAAGCGCACTTTTGAATGGTATTTTATCGATACATGTGCTTTGTCACCAGGCGTATAAGTATGATAACGGCAAAGCCTGTGAAACATATAATCCGCCAACGTGACAGCCAGCCCAAGCTGCCATACACTCGCTTGGGACATTAGTGTATGGCAGCTTGGGCTGTCACGTCCGTTGGCCGACTATAATGTTTCATAGGCTTTTGATAATGGTATGATAAAGCTCTAACTTAAAAAAAAATGTAGTGACTTTCATAAGACACATAGTAAATAAATCCTTAAGTAGAAAGTAATAAAAAATAAACGCTTTAACATTTCATTCTTCCAAAACTACTAAAAAATAATTTTCATATTAAAATATCTCTTATGATAAAGCGAGAATGAAAGCTTGTGTGAGAAATATGAGATAGAGTGAGAAAGAGTATATATTATGAAAATAAGAATAGAAAGAAAAAAATAGAGATTAATATATTCGCTTAGTTTTAGCAAACGTAGATCTTTGTACATAAACATTGCGTATATAAAATTTGTTCTTGGATTACTTAAAAAATAAAATAGATCTGTAACTGTGTACTTGGCAAAAAACATTAATAATTAAGTTCCTAACAGGAAAAGTAAGTAATTAAAAATATCTATTTTCTTGAATTTGATCTCTTGTCTAAATAGTCTTTAAAATAAAAAATAAACCGTCTGTCATTCTGACCTGACCAAACCTTTGGCAACGAAGCTGTAATGGTAGCAATACATCAAAATCATTATAAGTACAGTAAACTTAAATTATATGTAAATATTCAGTTATTTTTCATTAATCATAATTGTAGTAAAAAATGTATGGCATTCCACAAAAACGCACAGTTAATATTATGGAGTGTACAGACAGAAATAGTTCTTAGATTTGTAGAATAAAGTTAAATCAAATTCATATAAAATCTTTTTTTTTTTGTGTTACTTTTCAAAACGTGTACACTCCATAATGAAAATTACGCCTAATGTAAATAATGTATCGTAATTAATATCAAGCTGTTTCAAAAACTTGTATTTTCCGAAAATTATTTTTCTTGCCTCTAAATAGAACTGATATTTAAGAACATATTACTACATGAAAAAAGCGAGTATTGTTAAATAAAATATAGAAATCATGAATAAAAATATTAATAATATAAGTCCTATCTTTTTAAAATAAAGAGATCGTTTTAAAAAGTTGAATAAAGCACTTTACACACTATCATATTAGTATGAAACTCCTTCACCTCTCACTCGTAACTATTCACTTTAAACAACAATAATATGCCACGCGTACATTAAAGAGATCACCGTCGTTAAAATGATATCATGTCACATATTTATCATGTAAATTATTATAAAATAAAAATAAGGCCTTTGAGAATAAGCGTATTGTTCTCTTTCATTATAATAAAGTATTTATAAAGATAATATTTTCTGTAGTATAAATCATATTTATCTTTAAAAAAAATAAAAGAGAGGTCGAACAATTACAAAACGATCATATCGTATCGTATGAATAGTAAAAAATAATAATAAAGACATTAGTAATATTTTGAAATCAAATGCTTCTTCATATTTAATATCTGTTATATATCATTAAATATCTATAGTATCATTATTATTAGTAAAATTATTATATGAAAGCGGACGTACAAATTGGTGCAATCGCGTCACTAACTTCTTGTGATTAAAAAGATAATATATAAAAATATAAAAATTCCGAAATTTAATTTGAATTCAGTATACAATTTTTAATATATGTATATTAAATGTAATTTTCAAATAACTAAGTAAATAAATCTATAGGTACTGATTATTTCTAGTCAAATTTAACTAGTAATTAAATTATAGTGTGTAGCCGATTATTTTTATTTTATAATTATATTTTTAAAAATACAGATTATATATTGATTATAATATTAATAAAGCGGTCAAAAAGCTCTTTTGATGTGAAACATCTAAAATCGGCTAAATTTGTAGTTACGGAAAACGGTGGTGGCTGATTGCCTTTAGTATGTAGTTGTAAAACAGTTTGTATTAAAAATACTAAAATGATTCCTTTGGTTTTTTTGAATATATATTCTGCAATTTTTATGATTACTGAAGATTAAAAAAATTTAATTTTTTTAACATGACCCTATTTTTCTCCGTATTTTACTCAATATTTCGTTATGGAGTTTTTAAATTATGAATATAAAGAATAATATCAAGAAAGATGTTTCACATCTACTGGGCGTCCCATGACGGCTAACTTTATTTTTAACTACTATATAATATATAATCTCTTCGTGTCTAATAATGTTGTTATAATGAAAAGATTTTATTGACAAATCGACTCAACTATTTTAATATAATTCCTAGAATTAATTAATTAAATAGTTAAACTGCGTAGTTAAATAATATAATATAGATAATGTAACCAAAACGAAGTGAAAACAACTGATATTCTAAATAATTGTGATGGATTTGTGAGTAGATGTTACTTATAAGATAACTAAATGTAATAATCGAAATATAGTAATATACATTATATAACTATTGTAACTTAGGTGCAAACATTCATCTAGGCTTTCAAGATTTTTGCTGATGCGCTACAAAAATATAATGAACATAAAAAAATTGACATTGAAATAAATTATGTATTTTTAAAAAAAAATAATCCTACCATTTTTTTAAGTTCATTATATTCTTTAACTAGCACACTTTCAAATTGCCTACAATCGCGACATGTATGTCACAAGAATCATACAGCCTTTGTGTCACACTTTATTTTAACAGAATATTATTATAACATAAATAAAAATCTATAATAAAATAATCATACGAGTCGTTGAAAGTGAATTGTACACAGAAATATATGGATAGATTTTTTATTATTTTAAACAAATTATTTTAAAACCTCGTATTAATCGTATCACATGGTGCGTAACCGTCTTACCGCCGCACTCAAAGTCACTTAATGATCCATTAAGGCGTTTTTAGTATGTATATTCTCAACTTAATGGTTCATTAAGTGACTCTGAGTGCGGCAGTTTAGTCAAAAAGTTGAAAAAATAGTAAAAATATTTAACACGCAAAATTATTGTTATATTATTATTATGTATACCTAGCTATAATTAGTATGAGGTTTTAATAAGTCATCCTGGAATGAGAATGATTTTGTGCTCTATTTCGATGTTCTAAAGTCTAATTTGTTAAATCCCAGTGTTAGAGTCAATCGATCGCTTGCTAGTCTCATGAAGCCTTAGCATTATATGGTAGGAAGTTGAGAACTTGGAGTTATTTTTATGAGAAAATGCAGTCATAGAAATGTTAAACGGATGTACAATATACTTTATCTAAAAATAAAGAAATAATTATGACATTAAATATTTTGATGTTTTATTTCAATAGATTACTGAGCATCCTTTATTTATAAGTTGAGCCCCCTGCCAAATTTAAAGTAAGTAGCACAAAAAAGAATGCCTTTCGTATAAACTTGTGAGAGCCCTTAGATCTCCTTAATGCGGCCCTGTCACAAAATTCTTTCAAAACTTCATTTTTATCAAAAGAAAAGTCCGTATAATCACTACACATTATAAAACTAAAGTCCTCCGCCGCGTCTGTCCGTCTGTCTGTACGTGATAAACTTATAAACTAAGTACTGCACCGATTTTCATGGTTTATTCATCAATGGATAGAGTGCTTCTCAAGGAAGGTTTTAATATATAATTTGTCAAGTTTTGTATACATTTACTAGCGGAACTAGCGGCTTCGCTCGTTCTAAGTCTAGGGGAGCCCGAGCGGAGCGAGGGCGAGTCCCTAGTATATCATAATACTAACTCTATATTGTATAGGTTAATATATCATTTTCTTGAACATGTCCTTTATATAATCTCAAAGATCTGTTTTTACAATGTTTTCTGACTTGAATTATTATCGAACAAACATGAACTATAAATAGATAACCTTATACTGAAATTGAATCGTATTTCGTTCAATACAAAACTACTTTCTGCATTAAATAAATTTCATAATTATTTTCTTACAAAAGAAAAATATCATTTTTAGGGCCTCTCATTTTTGACATGGATAGTAAATATAGTAGGTACTCGTAATTAACTTAAATTCAGTTATTTTTGTGGATTTTAGATTTGCTCAAAACAATACAACTTACGTACAATAAATATAAAAAAACGAACCCGTAACATAGCTAAATTAGCAATGTCACTCAGACAAACGGTATGGTTTTTGTGAATAAAAAGTAAACCGAACAGATGGCAAAATATGAAACTAAAGGAATGTCACATAATTTTAACTTTTTCTTTGATGTTCAAAAAAAATTAGAAATCAAAACCGTTGACCTTTACAAAAAAATCACTCGATAACGTCACTTTGGGAGCTTTTGATTGTTTTTACTACTAAGTACTATTACTTTTGTAAAAGTACAGTTCGGATAGTCACAAATATGCACCTAGAGATATTCTGCTTTACGCGAAGTATTAAGCTTTTTATAATACCGCTGATATCGGATTATCGTAAGTGTTTCTATGTAATAAATTCATTTACCTACACCATTCATACTATGGATTATATTTTTATCTAATACCTATCTCTTATAAATATAGTAAGTCATAATGATTCCTATATGCTTTTTTTTATCACGTGTATTTTTCGATTAACAATCATATGTTATTTTCACATTCGACAAATTAAAACACCAATCCAACTTAATACTAAAACTTTGCGTGCAGTAGAAGGTATCTACGAAGCAAAGTAATATATGTACACACATACTACATCGATGCACGTACAATGTACATAGTATTATTTGCATGTAACACAGTATTTTTGGTATGTAATATATTCTTCTCTAAATTAGAAAGTACTTGTTAAATTCAAAGTAAAATGCGTGAGAATATTACCTAATAGTGAGTAACGATTGTACAGTTATTAGTAGAGTAACAAGTGTGGTGCGTGTAATGGCGCACGAAGCCAATCGTGACAGGAACGGTTCACGACACCAGCCAAGCACGACTACAGAACATTGCAAGGGTCGTAAGCTGGACGTATTATAAGATTATAAATTAACTATAGTTTCAATTTGTTGCTTAGTCCAATCCCATACGTATACATACAAACATACTTACATACATTTATTAGTTACCAATTAAACTTTAAGTAATCCGTATAATGACTTAAAATGGACCCTTATTTATTTACTTAATAATTTAAAGCTGTATTTTGATTAGTCCAAATTTATATAATTTTGACCGTATTACCCCATTCATTAAAAAAACTCACAAGAAAATTATTGAACAATGAACATAGAGAATTATTATTATTTCAAGGGATAATATGGAGCACCCAAACATCCAGCGAAACATAAGCTTGACAATATGCACCTACAAAAATACGATTTTTAGTAAACCTTATTAGGATTAGTTGTAACGTAGTACCTGGTACGTCACCTCACCTCCCTCCTCTAAAATGATAAATGTTTGATATAAATGATTCTAAAAATTTGATATCAGTATACACGATGAACAATTATAAATGATATATGAGATTTAAAGATTAAACAAACTATCAAATCAATGTACAAAGGTACATCTATTAGATAGTAGGTATAATGTATATATAGGCATGTACATAGGCACGACAAAATCTACACTCTAATAATAATAAATTATTGTGTAAGATATAGAATATAGATAGTTCAGCATCGATGACATTTCCACAGTAAATAAGTGGAAGAAGAAATAGAAATTAAAACGATGACGTATATCACTGCAGCAACGCTAATTACAGACACGGCAACTGTTATTAAAAGTTCACTTTAAACAAATAATTCTGTTTTTGAGTAGCAATTTTATAAACCACTTCGCTAGTGGTTCGGTACCCACATTTCCATCTACATACAACTTCTCTAGCTTCATAGGACTTTTGTGTTCAAAAGTCGCAAAATTTAACTAGACCTATTTTTGACAAACTAGCTAAATCTTAATAAAGAAAATTGAAAATAACTAAACCAAGAAAGCAGTTATACGTCATGATTGTAATGATATTAATCTGTGGGCCACGTAGCATATGGTTGAGCGTCACGGTCAGCGCGCGTCCATCGCGTCCGAGGGAGAGTCGCGCTTGGGTGATCAGACTATACCAAATTCACAACGATAATGACGAATAATTTTGTTTCCAAAGAGAGAGAAAATGAGGAACAAGTTTTCGTCTTACTGTCACTGTAACTAATGTTACTATTTCGTATCAAGTGTAACAATGATTTATTGTAAAATTTTAAATACATAATAGTTATAGCTGTTTCCTTTAACTTACCTTCAGATGAGTGTATGTTCCTCCTGTAGAGTACTCTTCCTAAATAATTATATTTTATACTAGCGACGCACCTCACTCTGCTCGGGTTTGTGTCTAAATACGTTTTAACGGGTAGTACCTACTATAGATTTTTCAGGGATGATATACTTTAGCCACTTAAGCGGATAACCAGCGATAATCATAACAATAAACAAACATCAAAATCCTGTGGTATTCTCTTGCTGCGTTCGTAAACGGACAGACAAAAAATCTAAGAAGTATAGATAGATTCCACCTGTGTATCATAAATAATGACAATTAGTACTAAGATTACTTATATAATAATCTAAGGACAATTACAATAACATTTTTCACTCTCTAACATGATAATTAATGGGTTAATTTCTAATGGTCAAAATCTCTAATTTGCTTAAATAAAGTAAAAAAAAAGTTAGCACTTTTATATTTTAAGAATTATTATAACATCAACTGCCTGTTGATACCTACCTACATGGTAGCGAAATCTTCTCAAGATTTTGAGTATTTAATAAAATAATATTTCCTGTTAATAATCAAAATTCTATGTTATATTCTATTATTGTTTTGGAAACAAGAGCAAAAGTAGGGAAGAGGTAACAAATAAAATTTTTGTTCATTTTTGCAAAGAAATATATATGAATCTTTACATCATTCTTTATTTGCGTATGTAAATGTTATTATTTAATTCTTTTTAACAATTATTATAATAATATATTACATGATTTTCTACGTTACGCAGTTGCAAAATTTAATCTCAGCCACTGTGATTATTTTAAATGACGCTTACGTCCAACTGCTAAGAAAGTGACGTGAAAATAATGATATGATCTTGTTTAAACAACATTAATTACTTTACTACTTTGAATATAGGCATATAGGCTTATATTTTGTATAGCCAAGAGGTTACAAGCAGTCAGTCATATCCAACCTGTCGGTGACGGTGCCCGCACCGCAATAGGAAGTGCAGTGAACGGTCCCTTGCGTTACGCTATAGTTCGAAATTCAAACTGTGTGCTTTTTTAAAATTATTCAGGCGTTGGACGTCGGAAGCTTATTGTAAGATTTTGTTTTATTTTATATTTTAGTGTAATAAAATCATAGTATAAGCTAATAATAATTTACATCATTTTATAATTTATATTTATTGGTAATAATTAGGCTTAGAAGAGGAATTAATGTTTTATGTAATGCAGGAATATTCTTAGTCACGATTATATTATCAAAAAAAGTCATAGTGACTTCGAATTGGTTCAATAACTATCAATGGTAAAGAGCATCAAAAGCATTTTATATGTTTTTTTTTCACCAGTACTAGAAATTATATAGATTTTTAATTTTGTTCTAGCAATATAGACGAAACGTATAAATAAAAGGTGATACCTACTACACAGACCTGAGTTTAACTCTTCAGGATTCTATATCAAGTAATCAAGTATGAATATGTATAATTAACTAAAAAGAATATACCATCGCGTCTCAAAAATAATTAATTAAATAACAATTGATCCGCTATTATAAGCTTTCACTTTTACCATTATTTTAAATAAGCGTTGGCAAACCTTTAAAAACAATAAGTGTATATTATTGTGAATAACAAATTATATGTTCTAAATGGAAAAAATATAATAACCATATAAACAAGTCAATATAATATAACAATAATTTCTAATATTTAGTTGATAAATCTGCTTGTCACTTTACATTGTTCGATATGTCAAAAAAAATCTAAGTAGCTATACTGTATACATCTACTATAACTGGCGGAATACGATAAAACAAGCACTACTCTATATGGAACTTGTCACCTGTATTAGTTGTTATTCAGGGCTCTCTAAACTATGGCCTGCAAAAATATAGATACAAGAAAATATATTTTTTTCTATACATTTTAGCATATATGAACTTTAGCACGACATAGCCATATTTCCTTATTCCGCAACCAGTGGAAAATAGCGAAAATGCATTCATGCAATAATTAATACTTATTAAACTAATATATCTATGTGTATCGGTAAAATAGAATAGATATTTCTAAACAGGAACCAAACGCACTACATTCACACTAACAATAATTTACAAGAGCGTTACTTATCTTATAAAAAAACTGATTCTAAATCAATATGTTTGAAAACATCTGCTATAAACAAATCATCGCGTGAAGTAGATCGTGACAGATCTTAATTTATGGGTCAGCTATTATATCCATATAAATTATAGTTATCGAGTAAAGAAAGTTCATTGGTAATTGGTCAAATACTTCAATGACCATTTTTCTATGAGTTGTACGCAAAACTAATAAATTGTTTTACAAATGAATATCAGGGGTATTTAACCTTACTCTACCTTAGAGTTCACTAAATGTTTTCACGCTTTCCATACTCTACTTTCGTCATGTAAATATAAAACGTAATAATTTATTTTTTTGGTATAAAAATTAAATTATCTTAAGTGTTACTTTCTAACTATAACAAGACATTAATTCTGATTATGCAGTAACCCGTTAGCATACTTATCTACTAAAATATTGTACCTACTATAACATGTAAGTACGACTTTTTAAATAATAAATTCTGAACAATTATAACATTATTCGAATACTGCTTTCGCTAGATGTCATTTCAATTTTATTGTCCTACACATGCGATGCATTTCCTAGGGATTATACACGTGCATGATTGCACAAAATAGCCATATACACTTTATTTTTATGACTATTACTTATTTGAAATGCTATAATATACAGATTGTATAGTACGAATGCAGAAAGCACTCTTAAAAAATATTTATGAGACAAATGGATATCAAACTTCGATAAATAACTAAATTTTCAAGCTTATACAATTATCAATTCAAACGAGTTTGGTAATACAAAAATATTAATTGACACGCAGACACAGACGCTCTTATCAGATTTATATGTTTTGATGTCATTCGAAGACGCAAGTTTAGAAGGCGGCTACTTTGAAGTGCAATTAGCTTACATAATTATTAATTAACTTATCGATGTATCGTCTGACACAGTAGCGTGATGGTTCTGCTAAGCTGGCGGCAGCAGGTCTTTGTCGTACAAGGTAAACGCTAAAGTCGTTAAAGGCTCAGTCTATTTTAAGTTATATATTATACATTTTATTTTTAATTATAATTTTAGTTTCTTTATGTATATTTATTAAATTTTGTCGTAAGCCTTATTCATGAATATTTCCTCGCATCCGTAAATGTTGGAAAATTCTTTGTGGGAAAATGTTTTTGTTCCCTTAGAAATCGTGCGAAATACAGAGTAAACTTAATATCAAGGTGATAGTGAGATGTATGTCATAGTATCATAGATTTCATTCATTACATGCATTAGGTGTACTTATCACAATTAGGTAGACAGAAAAAATATTTTACTGATTTTACAGATAGTATGAGCCAAATTATCAATGGCACAGATAAAACTTTGAGAATTGAGATATGAGACATTATGATTATTTGAATGGATAATATATCACAATATTATATATAATAGTGTAATAGTAAAACAACTATATTAAAAAATACAATAAGTTTTATTAATTTATTGACTATACCACCTAACAAATGAAATAATAAAGACCGTTGCTGAAAAATTGGTTCTAATTATATTTTAACCAGCGCTCTACCGGTGTTGTTTCCTGCCAGCATTCCTACAAATGCATCATAAATGTTATCAAAACCTTCTGTTACATGTTCTTTGGTTTTTATTTGTCCAGCCTTGATCCATTTACTGAGATCAGAAAATGCTTCAGACCAGCGGGTGATCCAGCGATGTACTAGAAAACCTTCGACTTTTAGTTGCTTCATCACAATATCCATTTGAACTATCGGCGCTCTAGGCAAATTTGCGATATCTTCATTATACGCACTAATACTTCCACAAACTGACACTCTTCCAAAATTGTTCATTTGATTCATTATAATACTACTCATTTCTCCACCAACATTATCAAAGTAGCAGTCAATTCCATTAGGAGCTGCTTCTTTAAGAGCTTTGCCAATATCTACAGTCTTATAATTGAAAGCTCTATCAAAACCCAAGTCTTTTTCTAACCACTCAACTTTGTCATCTGTACCTGCGAAGCCAATTACTTTGCAGCCTTTGATTTTCGCAATTTGTCCTACGAGTGATCCAACGGCACCAGCCGCGCCGGTTACAACAACTGTTTCACCGGATTTGGGCTTACATATTTCAAGGAAACCGAAATATGCAGTTGCTCCAGGCATACCAACCGCACCGATAGCTAGAGAAGACGATAAACCATTCAAATTTGGAGCCTTGTACACTACGTCGATAGGAGATGATGCTACATTTGCGTTAATTACACTATACGTACACCAACCTTTGTGTGACACTACTTTAGTACCAACCGGGTATCGTGGATCTTTAGAGTCTTCAACCACTCCTACTTGAAAGGCAAATTGGTCATAAGGAATCGGATATCTTCTATTATAAGCACGCATATAAGGATCTACTCCAACAAACTCGGTTTTGACAAGGATCTCTCCATTTTGGAGTGGAGGTAATTCATATTCAACGATTTCAAAATCATCGCGCTTTGGCATTCCCTCAAAATATTTTTTCACTACATATTTCTTAGCCTTAACCATTTTTAAATAAGTATCAACTATTGCGGTCTTTTACACGTATTTTACTGATATAATATTGATTTCTTTTTTATTATAAACATCATATTATCAATTTACGAGGTATTATCGCATACGTCCAAACTATCTTAGATATGGTTGGTATGCAGATAAATAGTAGGCCTATATGATGTATATGATGTTCTGTAAAATTATTTATTTTCTAATAAGTACCTATTTAACTTACGATGCTTTTATTTATTTAATCAGTGAAAAATTAAAAAAAAGATTCTATAAAAAACAAAAAAGATTAGATTGCTTAAATCAGTACATATAATAAAATTGAGTGTCTGTTTTTAATTTCAAATTAACAGCTTCTCACTAAATGCATAATATGAAAGTATATACGGAACTTACATAAAAAATCATTTTTTCACACTTTTGTCTGTCTGTCTGTTTGTTCCGGCTGATCTCTGAAACGGCCAGACCAATTTTTACGGGACGGTTAATTTTATAAGGAGTAACTTAGTCTATTTTTATTTTATTAGAAAATTATAAATTATAAAAATCGTTTTATTTATATTAACTTACGTACAGCGAAGCGGGTCGGGCTTGCTAGTAATAAAATATTAACTATTAAAAAAGTAATAATTAACTAAAATTGATCATTTTAATAAAACAGTTTGTATCACAGTGTAACAACCATGCTATGTTAAGTTGGTGTGAATCCGGACCCTAGTGATGCCTAACCGCATCGACACGCTCACTGAGCAGCAGACACCTGATGGGGCAAACGCCCTTAAATCCTGCTATTTTTAAATATGAGCCATGTATTTTTACCGATTCGATCATTAATGAAACTTATACTACTATATTTAACTGTTAAGTACAGTTTTTCATGATGCTTATACAAATTAAATAAATAATAACTTATAGTTTTCAGCGTTACTGTGTACATTGTATTATACATCATCCATTATCTATTACAACTATTTTATTAAGATTAACAATCAACAATGTCGTATACAAAGAGAAAAAAATAAGTCTGTAGTTGTGTTGTAGTAGTTCACTATATACCTATAACATGCAAATAATACGGTTTATGTACCTACAGCTAATTCTTTATCCATACATAAGTACATAAAGGTATATATTTTTAGACATTTTAAATCTTGTAGGCAGATAGGCTATTTCCAATGGACGTAACTTTAAGCGGCTTATAAAATAATCATAGGTACAGTAGGTATAAAGTAAAGAAGTTGTTAGTTAGTTAAACAGTTTGCAATAGGAGAAATACAATCCACGTGAATGAAGGAAGTGACCCTATAATTAAGCGTGATTGCAAAGACCGAGACTTTCGCGTATAAAAAGCGGCTCACCTGCTATACGTCTTCTGTAGAATCACGTTGAGTGTTTCCATTATCGTAGTTGTGATACTTTAATGCTAACTCTGTTTATATAAACAAAAAATGTTTTAATATTCAACTTTATTTATTTATTAGTCATAGTTAGTGTCTGAATAACAAATGTTGCGATATATGAAGTTTCAACTTTTAATTATAAGTAATGAAATTAAAAATTAAAAACAATAATATAACATGACCCTATTTAAAAAAAAAAAATATTAACTCCTTTCTTAACATTAGGGTATATGTACTAAATGCAAAAATACGTCGGTAGACTTGTACTTGTATCACACAGTACCTAATAGAGCAACGGATCAATGCTATTTGTGTTAGTAGGAAAAATACTAAGGAAAGTTGATTTCTTAGTAACATCCTAAAATAAGTACCTAATCATATTATCTCAAATTTAATAATCATATTATCTCAAATTTAATTTAATTTTGGATGGTGTAATGGAGATAGTTTTGATCCAATAAAGAAACAAAGACAATCTGAGACTCAACTTATTAAGAGCACCAATCCACTACCCATAGTAAATGTAACAAACCACACTGTTATTATTACAAACACATTTGTTATATCTCAAATTACAGCAGATAAAAAATGATGCAGGAAATATCAGACTTGTTTTTATTTGATGAAAAGTGAAAATGAGAACAAACTAAACGATGTAGATTACACCTTATGATCGTCATGATGCTACATTGTAATTTGCGTTTTACATCTCCACCTGCGTTGATATCTAACGATCAAAATAAATTATTTAACACGAGGCATAAATAAATGTTATGAACAGAACATAAATGTAGGCACTAAAACAATAGTAGAAAAAATGTTATAGAAGTAAAAAATATTTAATCAACGTTTTAAATTAAAATATGAAATAACGTTTCTGTATTTTATTATACTTCATTTGCTTCACAGAAATTTGCTTTAAAAATATTTACGTGATTTGATTAATATTATTAACTTTTTTAAATAAGTAGGTAAATACAAAATCTTACATTTAAATTATACCTATAACCAATTAATTTTATCATCTTCTAATCAATCAAACAAGTAGAACATTAACTTACAAAAATCTGTTCCTATGTGAAATATTTTTTAAAAACAATACTGTGTAGTGAATATAGACCCAAATACAATAGTTATTTTTTTTGGCTATTTGTCTATTTGTTTGCTATCGTTTAACACAAGAAGTACTGGACCGATTTAAACCATACTTTGTGAAGGGATCTTATTACTCTGGTCAACACTTAGGATATTTTTTATTACAAAAAATATTTCATTTTCACAGGCAAACAGAACAGTTTGGTTTTATTTAGCTATCTTTAGAAAGCTAGCAAGTTTAAGTGATACATCAATACAATGTAGTAGGAAATTGTAGGTCCTAAAAAGGCCTACAGAAAAGTCTATTATTATATACAATATATTATATACAATACAAATATCTATCTTATAAGTTACACTCGCAATACCTATTATCATCAGTACGGAAACAGTACTGAACCGATTTTAACTAAGTTTTGTGTAGTGATAGATTATTTACCATGGTCAATGTTTAGGATAACCTAAACACAGTAACTGGTTCTATAGAGTAGACCTTATAAAAGAGGGTGGATCTTTGAATAGGGCATTAATCGTAATTGCATAAAGCCAAAGATATTTTCGTACTTTTAGCGAGCGAAGCCACGGGTTCCGAATTCCGATAGTACCTACTAAGAATTCAGTAAAATATAATATTATAATTGAAAAACAAAAAATTGAAAGAAAAACTAAAATAAACGTATTTTTGTTTTCCGTAAATGTAATTCACAATTTTTTAAATATTTGTAAATTTTTCATACATCTTACGACTGACACATTACCATCTCAGTTATTTTCAAAATACTCCTAACTAAGCAAAATTGGTTATTATTGCATTGAATTGTTAACAAATATCTAGTTTATAGGTTACGCTTTAATATTTATGGATTCGTATTCGTTACGTTATGAAATATCTTTATCTCCATCATCTTCATCCGAAATTAAAAATTCGACAAGCAAATATCGTAAATAGAATTCGACCTTTTCGGTGCGTAATAAAATTTCGTGTGAGCTTTTCATACTATCAATCAAATTATCAGTAAAGCGTACTAACGTAACGTACTCGTACCTAGCTAACGACGAACCCCAGTGGGTAAACATTTCTCAGAAATAAGATATTTTCCTGCCGTAACAAGTATCCTACATTATATTAACTCAGATAACTAAATATCATCATACCAAATTGAAATCTGTCCCGTCATAGACAGACAGACTGACAAGAATTCTAAAAACTAAAGATTCGGCCTCTGTATCGATAATAACGACTATTTAAATAAGATTTTTTAAAAAATATTTCAAGTACTGGTTCGACTCTACTCTATGTATTGTGTATCATTACATATGTACAGATATCATTCAGATTTTATTTTATGTCGTATTAATTCACTTTATTACACCTACTTGGCAGAAAAGAAACGGAAATGAACTGGAAAGCTTGTAAGGGAAATATTATTTATTTAGTATAATATTAAATAATAAAAGCTGCTTAAAAAAGCCGGTACAGGACAACAGACTGATGAAATTAGCTTACCACATTTGTTTGTCCCTAATCGTACAAATTATTTCGATAATCCATTTAACGAATAAATTGGCTTAACGTGGCTTAACCTGAAAATGTAATGTAATATTATAGGTAAACGAAATTTAAATTATAAACAAAAATAATGCTACTTAGAATAAGATTTAAATACTTAGGTAAGTTATATTATCAGTTCATTAAAAAACTCTACATAGGAAGTAATTTGTAAAGAGTGGCTTATTAATTTGATTTTAACTATCATATTTAGTCTTTTTAACGGCTTTCTTCATAACATGTGTAAACACAAATTATATTCTCCTTCATTATAACTTAGTCATATTTATTGAAATAACGGAGGGTAGCTTTCTCTCGTTTCGGTGCCGCGTTGAACTCCTATCGCCCGTTACGCCCATCGCGCAAATAACACACATTGTGTACTTACTTAATTTACACTCAGCTTTCTTAAAATAAATTTTGTACAAAGTCATAAAAAATAAAGGTAGTCTGAAGAATAGCATCGTAGTTAGGTACCTACTAATAACTCAGACGGATTAAGATACCATAAATATCTACAAGAAATTATATACGAATACATAGTCCTAAAGGGCACAGACTATTAAATTTCATATTGCTCTACATTGCTACGTTAATGGTATTAAAATTATGTCAAAACATTCGCAGACGAGTATGCTACTACGATTAAAGTCTTATTACAATGGGATTATTGTTAAAAAAAGACATAGAATCAAACAAACTTGCAATAATAGACATTAATTTCATGTAGATATATTATTATTTTGCTAGTGTTCTTTTTTATTAAAAAGTCAGAAATTTCTGCTTTATGTAGATTCTACACCGTATACTTTAAAGTTTACCGATGTTTCATTTTCCGGGTAACTCCCATATGAAGTTCATTCCCATTAAAAGGTCCACTTGCCACTGTCAACGGCCTTCGTGCCCGTTGCGCTCTTCGACCCTTTTGTTTTAGGCTCGCATGACAGGACACATTTCGACGCCCGTTTTAACACATTGTCGCCATACGTCAACGACATCTCGATACGCTACGCGGATCCAGTACCACGAGGTCGTTTTTAAATAATTTTATGTAATCTCAACTATTGTTTTGAAAGCTGACGCGTGTGAATGAACCTCTTTACAAATATTTCACTCGCTTATAATAATGCCGCTTTTTGTAATTATGCTCTTGTCATTGTTAAATGTGTAGTAACAGTTCATTAGCAAACCTGAGAAGGAATTACGTAACGAGAATCTTCGTGAAAATATTTTTATATGTACCAAATACAGGATAAACTTTTACTTTTCACACAAACAAAACAACAATGACATACCTACTATTATTCTTCCCCTACGTGTACTATCGATATGTTTATAATAAGCAACTTTGTTTATTAGGTACTTTCAATAGAAATGTACCAGGTTACCATAAACACAGACAGAAATCGACTTGCGTAATAACAAAAAGAAGATATTTTGTGCAATTAGTTCTAGATAAGGAAATTTAAATGTAGAGTTTTTATACAAAGGTTACTAAATGTTGACTTACGAAACGTAAATCCATCATCACTACAGTGTACAAAAAATCGACAAACTACTTTTTAGTATAATTATACAACCCAATTCTTAGTTAGGTACCTAACACATGATGTAGTTGTTTACTTTATTTATTGACAAAAAGACCAGTTAAGGCAGGTATTATTATTATTTATACTCATGCATTTACTAATTCCAATTTCGCTCTACAATCTAAAAATGATAAGTATTACACTTATAGGTACCTACTAGAATGCACTGAAATCTTAAGTTAAGCAAGATGTTTGCTAACGCTTGCGAGAATATTAAATCTTCTTAACTAGTTCGTGTACGAATCTATTTACACATTATAATTATATGTGATGAATATTAAATAGAAAAACTAGTTCTAGTCTAATAAATAAAAAAATAGAGTTTTAGAAACGGAAAACAGAAAAAGTTCTACAGTAGGTACATGAAACCTTGATACTGCAGAGCAAGGTTTCAGACGAACAAGGGGAGCGAGGTATCAGTCATTAAATAATAACTCATTATGTACGTTTTTTACCTAAGACCATAATTTAAAAAAAACACTAATTTTACATGTCAACGTTAGTTAAGTGAAGATTGGCTAAACGCGTAGAGTTAGAGATACGGCGAGTTAACAAGCTCAGCCTTTGACACGCACTGTTTATCCTCTACGATAACCTACATGTTAATGACTGGTGTATCTTGCTTTGAAGTATAAAACGCATATTAAACGTCGTCCAACTGCAATTAAGTTAATATACTTAATATTAAAGTATAAATATTTTGCATCACAAAGTTTTATATTGTAAATATAACTGTTGCTTTTACTAGTGCTAAATAGTACCCCTAATGGATTTATATAATAATTATGTTTAACAGTAGCTAGGTTTACTATTAGGTATATAGGAAAGTTTGTGTGTTTAATTATACCTAAGCGCCTCGCAATCACGTAATCCATCGCTCAAAACTATCATTTTCTTTACCATAAATAATAACACTTAATGAAATTTTTAGCAGCTAACAAAAATTTTAATATGTTAGAATTCTCACAATCACCTTTCTAACTTTAACAACACAATTAAAACATTGTCACCTATCTTTTGCAGGCACCTGTGATTTTACTCGATTTTGCCAGCACGTAGCAGAAATTAAATAAAGAGAGTGGTGTCAACACTTTCGCCTGTATTGCACGCGCCAAATCTTCTCACGGTGAAACCGTGCGAAGAAAAGTTCCGGGAAAATGTTCTTTATTACAATAAACAATAAGATCCAATGCGGCAGATGAGCCATGACAGCAAGGGTATTCTCAACGAAAAATGCGAAATCTCCACCAAGAGTTCGTTTAAAATCGTTTCAGACAATATGCATTTTAAATTATATATTTTGTGTGCTGAGTGTACAAATGGTATCTGCGAACAGGCCACCGCGGTTCCTTTTTGATGGACGCTCAGAAATAGTTTTAAGATTAAAGGAAGGGCCTGACACACCTGTTGGTAAGTTTTTAAATAGGTACAATACTTATTCTTTAACTCACAATTTTTAATTATATATAAAGCTTATTTGTTTGCGAAAAATAAATGGCAATCATTTTTAATAATAAAATTAGGTAGATAGTTTGGTATGTGGAAATTTGAATGTTAAAGAAGTTTCATAAACAAATTCAACCTTTTTTGAGTAATTATTATACCTTAGAAAGAACTGTCAAAACTGCTTTACTTACTTGCCACTACTATACGTTTAAGTGCTATCACGAAAGGACAGACCTCCGGAAATTACTTCGAAGGGGAAGTGGTGTTACCAAGACAACCTATACCCAACAAGGGAAGCCGTACATTCCCGCTCACCTGCAATTCGAAACTAATCGTAATCTATTAGTCATCGTCGATTATTCTGAACGAAAATTCATACTGTTAGTCTTCTAATAAAAATTTGAGTATTTTATAAACTTACTCTATCAACACTATATATCTAGGTATACACTCACACTCTAGGTACATATAATAATTATCGTGGGAAAAATATTATCACTGATAATAAAAGCAAATCCATGTATTTAATATTTTATTCTAATCCTATCATATATCCGAGCATTTAGAGTCGGAAATCTATTATTGATCGTACTCTGTCTGACCGAACCTCTTCCTAGCAACTTTTGTAAAATGTAAAACAGGCAGTACTGCCGACGTCAGTAAATTTTTAATATCAAAATTTTAAAATTCTAAATAATAATTTACTTTTGAAAAAGATTACAATATTTTAAATACAACAATTTATTGGTAATTTCAGGAAGTTTGATATACCGTTTAAGGGGCGTCGACCCTGATGGAGATACATTGCAATTTGGAGTACGAGAGCAAGTCGGTAGTGATATCTTAAGAATAGAAGCCATTTCGTCCAACGAAGCTAATATTTATTTAGTTAAGGAATTAGATAGAGAAGTAATTAATTTTAGTTATGCTTATAAAGTTTTTAGGTTTAACAGTCGAGTTTTTTTCTTATTTATATAATGATTAATTTATTTCCAAGAGAAAAAAATAACTTTATAAAAATCAAAGTGAAATGATGAAATGTTTTATTCCTTCTAGGTACGCGATGAATACTCATTTGTATTAACGTTAACTGATGGTCACTTGGGGGAGGGTAACTTTATCACGCAAAGTTTCCTGCTATTAGTCGAAGATGTAAATGACAACGAACCTGTATTTAAACCTTATCCCTCTGCAATAACTGTTAAGGAAGGCGCACCG
Organism: Boloria euphrosyne; assembly: GCA_951802675.2. Taxonomy (NCBI): domain Eukaryota; kingdom Metazoa; phylum Arthropoda; class Insecta; order Lepidoptera; family Nymphalidae; genus Boloria; species Boloria euphrosyne. Next base: position 4,235,325 of record OX637878.1, on the reverse strand, counting down.
CCCGGTGTTTTGCTCACCGTAGAAGCAACAGACCTTGACGAAGGAGCCTATGGACAAGTAAATTTCAGTTTACTTAAGCATAATATATTTTGTTTGTTAATTTTTACATTTTTTGATAAACTGCAGTAACTGACCTTAGTTTAGTAAATTAAAACACTCTAAGCAGAGTAAACAAAAACATTTCTACAACAAATCTTTACGCTTACATTTTACTCAATTAAAATGTTTTTTAAACGTGTAATTTTCTCAAATATTTTAACTTTACAACTTTATTTCAATTTTACATGGTCAAGGTACTCAAACTCAAATTAACGTCAATGTCATAAAATTTAACTTACGTCTTACATTTGTTTTTGTTTATGTTTTTTTCAATTCAAATTCAAGTTAAACTCTTTCATTCAATACATAATAAAAAGATATAACTGATTAATTTTTATTTCACTAATTAACACGCTGTTCTAGGTTTTATACAATTTGCAAGAATTAGATGGCGATGTGGATAACTTTGCTATTCAAACTGTGAATGGAAAAGGGGTGATACGTTTAACTAACCGATTAGATTATGAACAAAAATCGTTATATCAATTACGAGTTCTAGCAGTAGATAGAGCGAATCAGGGGAGGGTGAATACGGGAACCGCTGCTATATTAGTTAAAGTTCAAGATGTTGAGGATCAACCTCCCGAGTTCATCGTCGCAAGTCCAGTCACTAGGATTAGTGAAGATGCACCTGAGGGAACCTCAGTATTACAAGGTAATTAGGTGACTTTATTGATTGTAATGTAGTTAGCATTAAACTAGAATAAGTTCTGATAAATATGAAATAAATAAATAAATAATGAAACACCAAATAGGGCCTGCTATATAATTATATTATAATTACTTTTTTTATCTCTATGATATAAAAGAATTTGACTTCTTTGTTCAATTGAAAATTTAAATTACTAGACATACTATTTACAAAACTGACTTGGTATGCCTTTCAGTCTATGTATGGTTTTTTGTTTTAATAACAATCATATAAATCATTTTCACAGTTAGAGCAATTGATGGTGATAGAGGGATCAATAACCGAATCTCCTATAGCATTATATCTGGTGGAGAGGAACATTTTGATATTGATAGCAGCTCTGGAATTGTTTACACTATCAGTCCATTAGACAGAGAAGATCCAAATAATAGTAATGGTGCCTACATACTGGAAATTTTGGTTGGTTTTAAAACTTAAAATATTTTAGTCCTATAATTATTCAAATACTTGTAATTTAAAAACAAATTCTTAATGGCAGGCCACGGAAGAATCTCACATGGTATCCCCCTTACCCAGTGCTACTACAGAAGTAACTGTAATAATAACGGATGTGAATGATGAAAAACCAAGATTTCGCAGTGAGAGATATGTTGGAGAAATCATAGAGAATGCTCAACAAAACACACCTATAACATTCCTTCAAGATGCTGTACCGGAAGTGTTTGATTATGATCAGGTAGAGCACCATAAATATCATTATTTTCCTACTATAATTGAATAATTTCTAATATTATTGTATAATTACTTGCTACTGTAATATTTAATGTATATTAAAAATATATTACTATACTTAGTAAAGTTAACTGTTAATTTCAATGAAGTTATATAACATTTTTTTTATTTTAGGGCAAAAATGGAACATTTGAACTCTATTTAGTAGGTGACAATGGTGTTTTTGATGTGACACCATTTAAAGGTATCAATGAGGCTTCTTTCTTAATAAGGGTAAATGATCCATTATACCTGGATTATGAGGAAGTTACAGTCATGAATTTTAGTTTAATAGCTAAAGAAATTGTTACAAAACAACCAAAGATGAGGTAATTTACAGAATAATTTTATTTATTTCAAAATTTACCTAATATTAACTTATTTATTTTGTTATGAGTCTCCAGCAAAATATACACACTTTACATTTAAAATATAAAACAGTTTTTAAAAGATATATAATTTAAAATGATTTATTATTTAGATATATAATAACATTTCATAGACAGACAAGTGTAAAAGTTTCTTTCTAATTATATTAATAAAGTCATAAGTAAAAAAATAAAAATAATTTATGTTTCATTATTTAAAAAATTGTTTATTTCAGTATAGTTCCAATAACAGTGCATATAAAAGACGAGAATGACAACTTTCCTGAGTTTTCCGAATCTTTATATGTAGTGTCTGTGCCTGAAAACTGTGGTGTCGGTACAACTGTAGCGTGGGTGCAAGCATTAGATCAAGATTCCGATAACTATGGAACAAGAGGTATTAGATATACCAATCTTGGTGGGAGTATTGCTCATTTGTAAGTGTATCTTATTATTAGCAAGAAAATGGTTTAAACTTTAAGTTTTTTTTATTATATAGTATAGAAATAAATAAATAAATAAATAGATAATATATCAACTGCCTCGGTGGTGTAGTGGCTAGCATGTACGGTCATACACCGAGAGGTCCTGGGTTCGAGTCCCAGGTTGGGCCAAGTTTAGTTATTGAGTTTTTCTGTTACGTAAGCCTCAGTAACAGCCCGGAGTTGGGAAGTTGGCGGTGGTTCACCCCCGTGCCTCGGAGAGCACGTAAAAGCCGTCGGTCCTGCGCCTTATCTCTCACTGGTCGTGTCTCGCGTCGTCCCACCGGAGTATGAGAGTGATAGGAATAGAGAGTGCACTTGTGTCTGCGCGTACACGCGCTGCACTATAATATCTCCTGCGTACTTGGCCAGTCTCAATGAGAATGGCCGCCATGGCCGGAATCGGTCGGAGAACATTATTAGATAATATATCTAAATATTTTATGGAAAATGTTGTTATTAGCAATACAGTGGCTGAATCTATAGTTTTTTTTAATTTTTGTCTGTCTTTGACCGCATTACGAGAAAAACTGGACAGATTTTGATAAAATTTTGATATGAGTATAGCTGGTTTTCTGGGTCCAAAAGATGGGATATATTTGACTGCTGTAACATCTCTTCAATCTCTTCAGAAGGACTGGAGTAAGCAGTCAGCAGTATTATTGTATATAAGTGTTATTGACCATTTCTTTCATAATATTTTTTAAATTATTATTTTACACATACACTTGCTTTGCTTAGGTGCATCCATACCCAATATACAGACTTACAAACCATACCTCTTCATATTATTAGCGAGATTATATGCTTTGTAATTGCAGATTACATCTTAACCCCATATCAGGAGTGATAACTGTAAGAGAAGCTGGCGACGAAAACTTTGATCGAGAACTTGTTTCGAGACACTACCTCACTGTTGAAGCAAGGGATGATCAGGTATATAAATTACTTCACTACATAGTATAAAACAAAGTCGCTTTCCGCTGTCTGTATGCTTAGATCTTTAAAACTACGCATTTATATGTATAATACTGAAGTTTTAAAGGTTTCTAATGTGATGTCGTATATAAACACGTTTTTTTACGCTCACATTGCAAACGCTGACTGAACCTTACGAGATAGTCCGCGTAAAAAGTCCGCGATAGCTTATATCTATCTCTTAAAAATAACTTACTATCCGCCGTGCTCAGAGTCACTTAATGAATCGTTAAGTCGAACGACTTAATAGTTCATTAAGTGACTCAGAGTGCGGCGGTATATCCATTTTAATACTTTAAAAAATGAGTAATTATAACGCGGTAATTTGAAAGCTATTTACATAAATACGGTATTAATCGTTATGATTTTAAATAAGTTGGCATTTCATGAACATTCTTTTAATCTTTTACACTATATAATTTAAGCGAATATCTTAGGAGTAATCGCAAAAAAATACGGACGCGACCGCCGACTGCACCGACTAGGGAGTAGGGACGAGTCCGAGCAAGGCAAGGGCGAGTCGCTAGTATAAAAATAACCAACGTGCGTTCACCTTGTAGTAGTAGATGAGCTCAGTAACGTCTGGCAATCCGCCCGAGCGTGAAGCCAAATATCGTGCAGGGAGGGTCGACTTCGGTAGCTGGTGTGTCATGCTAGTTGCTCCTGGTACTTCTCTGATAGCAGGACTGTAGAGCCCCCGCGACTGTGTGGTCTGCTTCATCATCATCATTCGGGTCTTCTCACATTCCCCGCAAGGGGAGTGGGGTGACGGTTTCAGGGCGTTGCCCTCTGACCGTGAGTTCTAGCGCCGCCCACTAATATGGGCGTGTCCCTGGGGAGTCCTACCGGACCCTTCAGGCGTCGGAGTGTGTGGAGCTGCCGCACGGGCGATCAGCCCAGCCAGGTGACCCTCAGCTGACCTGAGGGAAGCTGGTCTGCTTCGACAGACCTGCCGGGACGTCGTGGTATGCATGTGTGTCGTCATACTTAGGCGATTCTACGACGCTCCATTAAGGCGGGAGATGGGTGCTTGTGTTGTAGTGGGTAGTACTGGTTTGCCGGTGAGCCCTACATAACCAACGGTTTTCAACTATCTTTACACCAAAAAAAAAACACGCCAATTTGTCTTCGACGTGAAAAAAGAAGAAACAAACACACTTTAATATGTACAGTATTAAATTACGGAACTTTGTATTAATAAAACAATTATTTTTTCAGGGTAAAGGTAATAGAAACACAGTACAATTAATAATTAATATAGAAGATGTGAACGACAACGCGCCGATGTTCCTTGCTAATAAGTACGAGGCGAGGTTGTTGGAGAATGAGCTCGAATTTGAAAACCCTCTTTTTCTGGAAGCTAGAGATATTGATTTAAACGGTAATAAATGTAACATCATTAACAAATAAATAAATAAATATAAATAAATATGTTGGGACATTATTACAACAGCGCCATCTAGTTCCGTGGTAAGCTACGTTACGTGCTTGTGTTACGGATACCAGATAGTTGATATACTACACATATAAATTTTAAATACAAACATATTATAAATATTAACACCCATGACTGGAGTACAAACATTCGTGCTCAACAAATGAATGCCCCCAGCGGGACTCGAACCAGCGACCGCTGGCACAGAAAGTAGAGGAGCCAAACGTGTCGTCAAAATATAAATATCAATAATATTATTTTAAAATTTAAATTAACACGCTCCAATTTTTGTTATTAAATCTTATATTTCCTAACACCTTGAATTTTTGCTGCTATATAAGACTTGCTTACCATGGAACTAAATAGTGCTGTGTGTTAATATTCCAGCATATTTTAAGGATCAAACTCGTGATAGTCGTGTCTAAAATCTTAATCATTTACTTAAAAGTATTTTGTTAAATACCATAAATTATAAGCATATCATTTTAACTTACAAATTATGTATCAAAAACAGAAAATAACAGGATTGTACTTAGCATAAAAGTTAAATATTTAAGTTATTTAAATACTAGCGACTCACCCTCGCTTCGCTCGGGTTCGTCCCCAGGTGTGACCTCTTTAGTATAGTTTAAAAATGACGTAATTTCCATATATAATCGCGTAAGAAACGCTTTCATTCGACCGTTTTTTCTCCGATTCACTTTGCAAAACCGACTACCACGTAAAAGCCTTTTTATTTTTCGGTTTTTTATATAACCTATGACACTCAGCAATAATGTGGCTTTCTATTGGTGAAAGAATTTTTAAAATCGGTTCAGTAGATCCCGAGATTACCCCTTACAATTTAACAAATATACAAACACACAAACTTTACTTCTTTATAATATTAGTATAGTATACCTATTCCTTTAATGGCTTCCAGGAGTGCCAGTTGGGCACAGTTGACTTCGCCAATGTCGCGTAGAATGGAGAATACACGTTATATATAAACTGATCGGTGAATATGAAAAATATAATATTAGTATAGATTGTTTTTATATTTTCTTTACAGGAACAAAAAACAGTTACATAGAATATTCAATAGTCGGCGGTGACTACAAAAATAACTTTTCCATCGATCCACACCTCGGTATCATCACTCCGCTGGTCCCTGTCGATTTCGAACAAATTCCTGGAGATAACAGCAACATACGACCTATACATTTAACTGTGAGTTGTCTTCTACATAACTTGTAGGATATTGCAATAATCTGAGAATAGGTCGTAGGCTATTTTTATTCCTATTAAGTGATAAAAGTGGCCCACCCCACATTATTTATTTTTTATTTTTAGACCAAATTTATTATTTTTATTTTTTTATGATTTGGCATCAAAAATACTTATAACCTAAAATTTTAATCCTTCTACCACCAATCTCTATTTTTTAATAGTGATTAGAACCCGGGCGGAGTCGCAGAAATTGCTAGTATAATATATTTTCATTTAAAAAAAGTGACAAAAGTAATAGTGGGTCTATTTGAATAAAGTATATTTTGATTTGAATTGTTTTAATTGAAATTGAAGTGTAACAAACACTTGTAACATCAACAAGCGCTACACGCACGATGTAAGCACTACGCTTAAAAAATTAAACATACTTTTGGATTATTTTTAGATTAGACATTAAAATGATTAACTAGTACATAATATTATTAAAAAATATTTATTCATATGTATATAACAAAAAAAACATAATAAAATTGGTCTGGCAGTTAGACTCCGCCTCAACTTTATACGTGTGTGGATAAAAATAAAAAAAACAGGCATTTGGATCCTTTTATCATTTTCTATGGATAGCATATCAGCTTTTAGATACAGCCCTTCATTTTCCCATTAATAGGTATTATTTCCCATGACTAGGTCCGAGCGAGAGATTTCGGCGTGCCGCCCTTGTCGTCCACCGCGCCGGTGACGATATACGTGCAGGACGTGAACGACCACGCGCCGCTGTTCTCGCAGGCCGCGTACAGGCGCGCCATCCCCGAGGACATGCCGGGCGGCACTAGCGTGTTGGAGGTGTGTTTACATAAAAAAATTTATTTATTCATTCATTCATTCATTCTTTCATTCATGAAAATAAATTTAATTTTTTATTGTATTTTATAGTATTGTATTGAAAATAACTGATATCGCAAAAAATATTGTCATCCATATACATCTTTATATGCAGGTAGATTTTAATAATCTTTTAAATTTTAACTGATTAAGCATACTCATTGAAAGAAGTATCTATGATAACTTTAAGATTTCAATTAAGGAAATAATTTTAAAATAGATGTTACGTTTTACTAAAGTAAATAATTACATAACGCATGTAGGTATTTCTTGATTTTTATTAATATACAATTATATCGACGCCCCCGAGGAACATTTTTTCGGATTCTATAAGTCAATAATTAATGTACACCTTTTTTCTAGTAAACCATAAAATTATGACGCGTTTAATGTAATAATGGATTGTACTAGGCAACGAGATATAACTGATTAACAGTTTTTAGCTACTCATGTAAAATTTGTTTTTGTCTATTACTATTTTGTTCCTTGGGGCGTCGATATTCATTAAATGAGTATTTCAAAATGTAGGTGAAAGCCCGAGACGGAGACGGGTCGTCACCAAACAACAGGATAGTGTACCGCATCCAGCGCGGCGCCAGCGACAAGTTCGTGATCGACTCCCGCTCGGGGCTGGTGTCCGTCGCCAACGGGTCCACCCTCGACCCGGACAGGACCGACCCGAAGAGTACCCGATATACTTTGACTGTGGTAAGTTATTGGTATATTTGGACATAATTATGCAGATCAGAACCAACCTACAAAATGACTGTTTTGAGATATGATCGATTTTCATAACAAAATGTGAATTGGTATCTTTGTTGACAGTCTTTTGCATGCAAAAAATCGTCAGATAGCTTAGATATTTTTAGCATATATATTGTTATAAATTAACTAATTCTTTCATTAGAAGTAATTGCTAAATTACTATAAAATGGTTTAAGAGACCAGTACTTGCTTTCAGTCATCGAATGAATAATTATTAATTCATTTAATAAAATTTTTAATTGAGATTCTTTCTACAACAATTGGTATAAAACTATGATTTGCTCCACAAATTTCAGAGCATTGCCCATAAAATATATATATATATATATATATATATATATATATATATATATATATATATATATATATATATATATATATATATATATATATATATATATATATATATATATATATATATATATATATATATATATATATATATATATATATATATATATATATATATATAAACACGCAATTTTGGATCTATCTGTGTACTTAACTCAATTTCACCACGATTATGGGTTGGTTCTGGTCTGCATAACTATGTCTATTTTATATTTATACAAGGGGCTCACCCTCGCTTCGCTCGGTATATATTTACTGATTTAATTACCATTGCACGCACCATGGCAACGGTTATAACTGATACATCAAACGTCGTTAATTTTATAAAGTTTTTTAAATTTTCCGCTGAATTTTCTTAATTTTTTCTTTCATTTGAACCTTCTCCTGACAATAACAGACACAACAAAAAAAGAATTAGCGAAATCGGTCCAGCCGTTCACGCGTGATGTCGTGACCAAGGAAAATAGGGATTCATTTATATATATATATATACTAGCGGACCCGACAGACGTTGTTCTGTCCACATTTTTTATAAACTTTTCCTCCCGGTGAAATGTTTTATTACGCATTCGCAAAACAACATTTACTTCGCACCTCCGAGTATGTATTCGCTGATTTAATTACCATTGCACGCACCATGGCAACGGTAATAACATGATACGTCAAACGCCATTAATGTTATAAAGATTTTTTTAATTTCCTTTTTTCCCCGCATAACTTTCATATTTATTTACCTTTAAAACCTTCCCTGGACTTCCACAAATAATTCAAGACCAAAATTAGCCAAATCGGTCAGGCCGTTTTCATGCTATGTCGTGACAACGGAAAACGAGTTTCATTTTTATATATATATATATATATATATATATATATATATATATATATATATATATATATATATATATATATATATACGCCTGGTAATCCAACCGGCCAACCGGGCCAAGAGATACACTGGGAGGCGGCAGGCCTCGGTGGGTGGTGCGGGTGCCGGTTGCTCCTGGTACTTCTCTGACGGCTAACTAGGTTATGGTAGCAATCCACATTGGTCCTCCTTTTAAGTACTGTGGATTGTTTTACCTTAATGACTTAACCCTTTCCAAATATATTCATATTCAAGCTTTTGTTAACTATAAACTATGTAATAAAATTTGTCCCAATGCCTAACTACTAAATTGGCGATGTATCATTAGCCCCAAATAATGTAATTTCTATATGTAATCTGAACACTTTTTCTGGCTAAATCGTGACTCGAACCCGCGTCATTGCTTGCACAGGCAGGTGGTCTGATCATGACTTTAGACTATTGTTTTATTGTTGAATTTTATATGATAATTCGAGTTATCTTAATATTTAGTTTTATTTAAAAGTATTCTGTCTCATTATATTAATATTTCAATAATTAGGTAAAGAAAGTGTAGTCAGTATTATACACAGTCAATAAATTAATCAAATACTTTTAGGTGGCACTAGACGGAGGTATCGGAGATCAACAGTTAAGTTCATCTGTAATCGTCAATATTACTATCGTGGACGTGAACAATAAACCGCCCATACTTCTAGAACCCGGCACTGTACATGTTATGGAGAATACCCAAGTAAGTTTAGTTTACAGTTAAAATTTTAAATTTAAGTTAAAATAAACAGTTTTTTACGAGAGAAAAAGACAAAGGAAGGCATTGTAGTTGTACAATGTAAGTTCCTTAAACTAACGTCATGATTGGTATAAAAAGATGTTTCGAAATAAAAATAAAAAAAGTGTGTTTGTAAGTGTTAATCACATAACCTGTTGTATGGATTTTTATAGCGTTCTTACTTATATAAAGAAAAGGTAAAGCTATGCTCATATTTCTAAAATAAATCTGTAAAATCTAAAAATCTCTAAATCTCTTCCAGTGGCACTCGAGCTGATAAAGAGTAAACCACTAGTCTCTCTATTTTCAAAACGTATGTTATATACTTATTCATATTTATTTTTTAGGTCGGAACACCAATATTCAGAGCTCAAGCATACGACTTGGACGAACAACCGGTGTTACGATTTGCTATAGACAAAGCGTCTAGTTATGCGAGGAACGAGGACGGCATTCCCGTGCCAATAACAGAGTATGATTACCTGTCTCTATGGGATTTGAATACTATTGATGGCACTTTGAAACTTGTAAGGTAAAGAGACTGTTTTCGAAAAAACTTTAATCAAAGATGTCTTTGACCAACTTCAAAAATGAGTGTTGTATGTTGTACGATATTTGCTATATCTATGGACGTAGTTATGCCAAATGGATCCATCCCACAAAAAACGTTTTTTAAGTTAGGCATAAATGACACCTACATATCAACTTTTTTTAGGAAGTCAATTACAATACACCCAATATTTAAGAGCAATTAAAAAAAACTACGGTCTTGTTATTTTAATATACCAATTTTACTAAAACTCGCATTTTCTCAAAAGTAAGTTTTTCATAAATTTTTATGGTTGGGTCTATTTTAATTGCGTCTTAAACTTAAACGTTATTAATGTCTAACTGATATATTATATAACACATAATATGGATATCTATAATCTACTATAAAAATATTTACAGTTTATTATTACTTTGTTGCAGATTATTAGATAGGGAGAAAGTCGAAATTATAAAACTTGCGATCACAGTAGAAGATATGGCCGCTATAGACGACGGCCCGGAACAAACTGCTCAAGAGATACTGACAATTGTCGTGGAGGATGAAAACGATAATAACCCCAAGTTTAGGAAACCCTTCTATAAAACATCCATAACGGAAAACTCTAAGAACGGACTCCATATAGAAACTGTGACAGCTGATGATGCTGATAAAAATCGGACTATAACATATTTTCTTGAAGGTAATATATTGTATAACAGTTTAATTGATAACTTACTTTCCTTTTAAACTCCTGAGTAAAAAATACTCGGCATTCCCGTTTTGATAAAAAATGCAATTTTTTAATGAAAATAATTATTTTTTATTGATGAAAATCATGAAAAAATCATATTACAATTATTATTATCTGTATAATAATATATATTAAAAAAAACATTTCATTCATTTTTTTTTAAATTATGTATCTTAAAAATAATTTTCATAGTAATTATTTCCTAATGTTGTATGATGTATGTATACATTATCTTTTTCACCTACACTTTTATTTTACACTCCTCTTCTAATAGTTAACCGCTCTTTCTTTTAGTGAAATCGTGTTGTAATAATGTCCCAAAAAAAATATCGATATAGGCAACGACTTTGTTTTATATTTTGCATAGATGTACCATGCCTTTATATTATGTAATTTTCTTCGAAAAAACTCAAACGATTCGCTCCAATGTACACAAACAAACAAAAAGTAATGTTTTTTTTTAATAAATCCTTTCGAAATAGTATTAAAGTCACGTACACTAGGTGCTGAAGAGTTAAGAAGTCTCTTACATTTGGAAAGTTCAACGGGCGAGTTGGTGGTCGCTAACAAAATAGACCACGAAATGTATTCCTGGTTGAACGTAACCGTCAAAGCCATGGACAGTGGCGTCCCGCCGAGATATGCTGTCGTGGATGTGTTTATACAGGTTTGGATTTTGTTAAGGCGCAGATAAACGACTTTTAATGATTTTATATTGAACATCACGTCTAAACTTCTAGTCTTATTTCTTTGAAAAAAAAATATGTTATACTAGACAATTTTATTCATAATTTGGTATGTGAAAATGTGAAATTATATTTTAATAACATAGTGTAATTAATTTGTAAAATAATGTCTAACGCGGACAAAAAAACGACAATCACGCAAAAACTATGGGGCGTATTTACATGAAACTTTAATCATATAAAAGACAATTTAATGACCCATATTTTAGTATACGGTTTTTATTTTTATTGTGTTTGATAAATCAAGGTGGGTTGTTTTTTTTTGAATAATCTTGGTGCGCGTTGAAGCGGGCGACGGGCTGCAATGTATGCTCAAGGTCGCGGGCAGTTAATGTCGCCTTAATACATATTTATTTATTATTTCTATAATTTATAGCGATATGTCGATATAATTCTGAGTTAATTCAATTTTTTTGTTAATAGCTTTGAAGCAAGCAAGCGCATGTTGAGCACAGATTATGAAATAGATATTATATCTTTCGACTATGTTTGTAAGGAAGTAAATATATATTTTTAAAGTACCGATGAAGGTGCACTTCAAGATTCCAATTGTATCCCATTTTTTTTTTGACTAGGGTTAAAATAATATAGATACTTATTGTCTTACGGTCGCACTCATATTCACTTAATGAACCATTAATTCGAAGAATCTTTATACTAAATAACGACTTAATGGTTCATTAAGTGACGATGAGTGCGGGCGTTAGTAAATTAACCGTTTGAAAAATTAGTCTATCATGCATTCAAGAAGAATTTAACATATTAAACAAAAAGCAAATGCTCACACACACACACACACGCTCACACATACACACACACACACACACACACACAACTTATACAAGTATATACCAATAATATCTAACTTTAAACAGGTGCTAGATGAGAACGACAACAACCCCATATTCGACCCCTCCCCGTTCGAGTACCGCGTGCGCGAGGACGCCGCGCCCGGCGCCACCGTCGCGAACATATCCGCTAAGGACGCGGACTCCGGGGAGTACGGCAAGATTACGTATCTACTTGATCGTGTTTCTACACAGGTTTGTGTGTTTTTAATTAATTTACTATATATATATATAAAGTAAGAAATATTTCACACAAAAAGTACTGAGCGGATTGTAATTTTTGTGTAGTGATAACTTAGTAATTAGGGCAACATTCAGGATACTTTTTAGTACAAGGAAATCTTTCATTTCCGCGGGATAACAAAGTAAAACGTTTAAAGAGTCGTTCTTAGAAATTTACAGGACTAACTCTAGCGAATAACCTTTAAGAGATATCTCAAAACAATATACTTAAAATCTTGTAAGATACACTCGCAAGAACTATTCATAGCTTTCTAAAAAGACCTATCTAGGGGTGCACCCGAGCAAAACGAGGATAAACCACTAGTCTAAATACTATACTCTGTCAGATTTACATGAATATTTGATAAACGTTTTTAATAAAGACTGTTAACTGTTCGTCCTAAAATCCGTTGGTAGTCAGTTTTTCTAATTCATTTAAATATTTCAGGGCAAGTTTCTAATAAACGCAGACACAGGCGCGTTGAAAGTATCGGATTGGTTGGACCGGGAGGCGCAGACGTCGTACAACCTGGTGGTGGAGGCGTGGGACAACTACCAGTTCGGCTACCTCAGCGGGGAGAGCAGGAACGCCTTTAAACAGATCGTGTTAGTTGTTTTTTTCTGTTTGTACAATAAATAATAATTAGTTACTCGTATCAAGATTGTATGTTATGTTATTACATTTAAAGGTAAGCTCAAACTATATTAAAATTACTTTGACTGTAAAAATCACAGTACTGTTAAAATTTAGATCATTATTCAAAAAATACAGTTTTTTTTATTATTATGTCTAATAATTTAATTTATATCTATATAAATTTTAATTGTCAGGTTTTATATGTAGCGTTTACCCCATACCGAGTTTATTTGAGCATAGTTTACTAAATTACCTAAATAATTATGATATTGACTTAGTTACGTTTTGAGGCAGCCAGGGGATGCAGAGAAATACAAATTAACTTATAATTAATTTATTAACTATAATTATAACTAAACTACATGGCTAGTTGACTACTTGTCGATGTAAGAACAAGTAAGTGATGAATTGAATAAGTAATGCCCTTTTATACTGCGATTTCTATAAGAAGTAACTATATTGAAATAGATAGAATTTAGTTTTTTGCTGCGCTTGCACCTGAGGTTGGGCTCGTCTCGTCGTCGCCGCGCGAGGTTTGTAGGCCGATGCTGATGCATCGGTTTGGGTTTCGTAACAACTTCAGCAAATCAAATCAAAATATTCTTTATTCAAATAAACTTTTATAAGCTCTTTTGAATCGTTAGTTTTACATTATTAAAATATAGATTTTAAATTAAATATCATTCTGTAAGTAAGTAAGCTACCGGCGAAAAACTCAACAGTTGCTTTTAAAAAAAATGGACAGCAATATTGCAATACAATATTTATCTATTTATCCTACCCGACCAGACATTCATCCGTCACATTTGCATCTTCTAAGTTTATTTTTTTTACAGGGTGTACGTAGAAGACGTAAACGACAATCCGCCGGTGTTGAATCTGCCGACAGAATGCGCCACTATCACCGAGTTCCACAACCACAGAGAACCAATAGTGTCCATATCTGCTACAGATGCGGATGATAACAACTCGCCTAATGGGAGAGTGCAGTTTCATTTGGTCGCCGGAAAAGGACATGGTATGTGTCTTTAATATATACTTAACTAGCAATAATCGCTATCAAACCAATCCCTAGATTGGTGGAAAAAGGTTGAAAACTTAGTGTTATAAATGTTTTTCGATGCCAAATCTTAAAAAAATATTTAAAAAAAAATGGCCTAAAAATAATAAATCTATACTCAGACCTACCTTTACAAAAAAGTCATAAAAATGGGTCTTTCCGTTTCGGAGGAGTTCGATACTGTGACATGAGACTTTTATATGTATATATTAGAAGAGGATAATAATTCGTCGTTTCAGTGCTTATTTGTCAAAGCGATCTTTATACTGAATTATTGACTTTTAAGGCAGACTTATTTTCATTTTTTCGTGATGCGTTCACATTTTTTACTTTATTAAGCCCAACATTAAATAACACATTTTTGAATTGTAGATCTATTCCGTTTCGAGCAAGTGGGCGGTGATGCGAACACAGGACGGCTATTCGCCAAGCATTCCTTGAAGGATCGCTTCGGAAACTACTCCCTGATGGTGGAGGCGCGCGACCTCGGCGCGCCGGCCAACGTGGCGAGGGGCGAGCTGCACGTGTGTGTGACGGACTTCAACGATCATGCTCCTATATTTGTACACCCCATGCAGAATGTCACCATTAAAGTACCTGAGGTTAGTATTGTTTGGGATATATCGGTTTTTGTTTGTATTTTGTTGCTTTCGTGGTTATATGATAGATTTTCCTGAAACGTTGATGTGATCTTTTTTTACGTTTGGGCTTTGGTATGGGGTAACTACTACCAATATACAGTAAAGTAATATTGAAAATGAAAATTATCGACGTAATGTAAATGTACAATTGCTGATAATTTTTTATAGTGTTAATGCAAAAATAAATGCTTATAATTCACTAGTCTCAAAATTATTCATTAATACGTTTTCTTTGTTTAAATATTCTGCTAAGTTTAGACATGGTGTAAGTAATACATTTTTTTTGTATTAATAGTGTTATCCCACGCTTATAAATATATTATAACGAATAGCCTTACTTAATAATACGAAAAACCTTAATTCAGTAAAATCATTTACTTTTTAATTTATTTAATCTTACGGCCAGCTAAGCGGGCCGGGTTAGCTAGTTATAGTGTAAGGGTGGATTAACGTTACACCGTGCCGGGGCAGGGCCGGGACACGGTCAAACATCTATAGTGCCACGGTCGGGGCCCGTCCCGGCCCCGGCACGGTGTAACGTGAATCCACCTTAATGGTTTTTTCCAGAACGCAACAATAGGCACGACGGTGGTAGAAGTGCGCGCGATCGACGCGGACGTGGGCCCCAACGGCGCCGTGCGCTACCGCCTGCGCGCGGACGCGCGCGCCGCGCACCGCGCCTTCACGCTGCACGCCACCTCCGGCGCGCTGCGCACCGCGCGGCCCCTCGACCGCGACAAGCAGACTACGTACCAGGTTGGTTGGTTTGAAGTCGACTTTAGACGACTCGTATGGCTCGGTTGGTAGTGACCCTACTTTCTGCGCCAGCGGCCGCGGGTTTTAGTCACGCTGGGGCATTCATTTGCTAATCCCGAATGTTTGTACTCCAGTCATGGGTGTTTATATTTATAATATGTATGTATTTAAAATTTATATGTGTAGTATATCAACTATCTGGTATCCGCAACACAAGCACGTTAAGTAGCTTACTGCGGAACTAAATGGCGCTGTTGTAATAATGTCCTAACATATTTATTTATTTATTATACTGCACGCACAACATAATTGTTCACGTGCGACACACACGTACACATTTAATAACACTGTACATCTACACACACACTATAAGTGCGACAGGAAATACGCAAAGCGTATGAAAAAAAAGCGAAATGAATGAGGTGACAGCTCGACTGACTGGTGACAAATGGAACCAATCTACGGCACGCGTTTGGTGCGTTTGTGGCGTATCTTGTATATAATATCATTGGTTTGAACTGAAACTTCTTATGCGACTTGCAACAAGGTTGCGTTAAACGATTAACGATACCATAGAGAGGGGATAGAAAGAGACAGAGCGAGAGTGAATGCGTGGCACTCGGCGCATGCGCGTAGTATACCTGTTATTATTTTAATTACGAAATTTTATTTTTCTATCTTCCTTTTTCCCTTCCTAACTTTTTTAAGTCTCGGAAATCTAAAGCTTTAGATTAGTATAAAATACACTGACCTCTATAATACCACTGGACAGGCTGTTCCAAGCGTTTGACGGCAATTTTGTGTCCATTTCAAGCGCCACTAGTGAGAGTCCCGAGAACTAATTTTGACGTATATTGCAAATGACAGCGACAAGTGTTTGTTTACTGTAAAGTAATTTTGTATTTTCGTTGTTAATATAACATAAGTAGTAATTATGATGATACGGTTATTGATTAATAAAAATAAAAAATAAAAATCTTTATTTGAAACAGTTTTATTGATTGTAAAAACTTATTATTAAAAGTTATCGATATTTGCTCGCTGATATTGACATCATTAGTTTTAGTACCACAAACTTTCGCTACGTCTCGCTATTTGTAACCTTAAACCTAAGAAGGTTTACGCGAATATTCGACATTATAAATGAAACTACCTTTCCGGATTTTGTCGCGGATTTATTATAATTTTTATACGTTTCTCTCTCCCGTGACCATGATTGCTGTAAAGCATTCGAAACGTCGGGAACTAAAAATCAAAATAAATCCGCGACAAAATCCGAAAAGGTGGTTTCATTTATTATAGAACCTGGTGAGTGTATCTAGGAACATTTTAGCGGTTAAATAGATTTCTCAGAAATGCAATATTTTCTTGTGGAGAAAAAGTATCCTATATGTTGACCCGGTTGACTAGCTTTCATAAGAACAAATTTCATTAAAATCTGTCCAGTGGTTTTCTTGTGATACAGTCATAGACAGACAGACAAACAAAAATTCTACTAAAGATAACTAACTAAAGATTCAACCTCTGCATCGATAATAATTCGATAAAATTTTCCAAAAAATATTTAACATACACATTCGACTCAGTTAGAATTTTATTATATGTATAGATTACTACTACTGCACTTAAATATTTTCAGCGCAGTCATGTTAAAACTACTAGGAGGTTTAACGCACACATTTTACTCATACAAACGTGATGTTAACACTTCGTCCATATTATTCTCTTAGTCTTAAAGAAAAACATATAATTACCTGATAAACTATCAACGTGCTATCTATAATAATAGCACTATATAGCTGTTACAATCATGCCGATAAAAAAAAAAGTACGCATTCGATAAGACATCAACTTATCTCTATTGAGATGACTGCGAGAGTACATTACATGAACTTTATTAAAAAAAAGATAGTAAAACAACGTCATCAGATAAGTAATCTTTGTTACATCTTGCAGAATGCAATACCTATTGATCGATACTGATAAGATGAACCAGTTATCGCAACATGCGTTTAGCAATTTTTAAGTCCTACTTTTTAACAACCCTAAAGTTGGGTACATTTAAAGTGCGGTGCGTACGTAACCTACTACAGCATTCATAACAAAAATAATAAAATACAAAAAATCTCAACATGATAATTAGCCCGCTTATTCTTGTCTAGTAACGCGTTGTACGCAACACGCTGATGGTGGCAATGATGTTATACAGGACTAGATACGCAATGTACGGCGTCGGTACGTGAAAAGGTTGGATATGTCCGCTGACATATAAGACCTCAGTTGTCAGCTTGATGTCATAAGAGTGATTGCTTGGCAATAAAAAAATACAAAATGGTGAAATGTGTAGTTAAAGTGTGCCAATCACGGTCTGAAAAGATAAAAAAAAGCAAGTGGTGTTACTTTTCACAAGTAAGTTTGTTAAATTTTCTTCAGATTATCCATAAAAACATTATAAGACGAAATAAATTTTTCAAACATCTTTTTGTCATTGATGACACATTAATGTGATCAGAATATTCGATTTTGAATTTCCTGGATTGTTGGGAGTTTTGTGAATAACGTATGTACTCGTATGTATGTTAGTGTAAGTGTAAATTTATTATTAAAGTCTGTTGTGTTAAACGCACTGTAGTATCATACTCACTCATTGAACGAAAAAATAACACACTCACGTTCACAGTTTACTTTACCTTAATATAGACAGATATATTTTTATAATATAAATACATTTTTATGATATAATTTTTGTATAATATAAAACAATAATATTAAAACACCTTGGTGCAAAAACGCTTATAATTTTGGATCCCAAACCCGAACTATAACAATAGTTATTACTTATTTCACCTTGATTTTACAGTTTTGAAATACATAATATAAATATAATATACATTTACGCATTTTTTAATCATCCTAATCTACCTAGTCATCCTTATCAACTTTTCTAATTCTTTAAATCTATTAAAAGACCCATCGAACAATATCACATAGTAATTAATTCAAGCCTTGTGTAACAACCGAACAAGAAAAAAAAATCAAACCTTCATTCATTCTGGGGAAATTATGTTGATTAATGACAACACCTGACCGTTTTTCGATGACAATGTCTTGTCTCTTTCAAACGTAATTAGCTTGGTGTTAGAAAAAAATGAGACAAGCATACATTATTTGATCGGATTGACATATTTATGTATCAGTTTCAAAGCTACGACTTTAAACTCGTAAGTTGACACGTTTTTTTGCAATATTTTTGTTAGACATAGCTGCTCTAGTCTTTTATAACTCAATGGATGGTGGTATGAAGCGTGAACACACGGTACTCCTTTCCATCTATCATCTACCACTTCCATTCCAAAAACACAAAACAAAGAAAATGGGTGCGTGTAACCTTTAAACGCGGTTAAAGTAAAACTTCTTTGGCATATTAGACATATTATAATCACATATTTATAGAATATTATATTATATGGAAAGAATATAATATTATATACTTGTCAGACAATAAGAACGGTTACCATGGCAACATGGGAATGTATTCTATCTCATTCTCTCGCCGACTTAATCCTATACATTTATGTATTTTTTTCTTTATCGTGACGCACTTTCGTTTTATCGAGTTTCAAATCACAACGATTCTATAGAAGCTTCACTTCAAAAATAACAAAGTGCGTGCGTACAAAGTACACATGTCAGAAGTGAAACTTCTTTGTTTATAAATTTAACTCACTGCTTACACACTGTATAAATACTAATGATATTGTAATTTCACTTCAAAAACAATTCCTCACGATTACCAGCATGAGCAGCCACGTCATAAGTTAGGCTGTATATTGTAATACTTTTGCTACACATAACGTCACATTAAAAATCACCGACTTGCGGTGGGCGAGATTCCCGACCTGCGCACCTTGACCGTCTGAGGGGTGGTGGCGCTAACTCTTCCCTGTCTCTGAGTGCCTGGTACTTGTACTGGTACTCGTTTATATTTTATCACTGACCTCTATAACACCACTGGGACTGGCTGTTGTCAACGTGCTTTTGTGGCTGCTTGATATTCGCCATTTTGGCGCTGTCGGACGTAGCGAGACGTAGCGAGAGTTTGTGGTACTAAAACTAATGATGTCAATATCAGCGAAGCTTAAGTATTAGGGTCTGTAATAGTTGATAATAAAACATTAAAATCTTATCTATATTTTTTTTGTAATGCACAAAATGAAAATCCAAAATAAGAAAAAAATTCGAAAAACGTATAATAACATAATGATTATTTTACACATTTAACGATATCTAATTTAGTATTCGAGTCACATTACATGCAGACAGACAGACAGACATAAAGAAATTATACCGTCTTGAAATTGAATCCTAATAAATAAATAAATAAATAAATAATAATAATAAAAATCTTTATTCGGTATCTCAAAAATTTTTACAATATCTGATAAGTGATTGGGACCTCCTTTTAAGCGCATAAGCACTTGTGTTAGGAGAACCCGCTCTTCCATTACATAAGTGTACTAACTAATAATTATAACACTGTAATGGTACTTGTACTAGTAAAAAATTCACAATAAGCAAGTACTATATATTTAACAATTTACTGAGAATATAAGGTATAAATGACGTGAATATTGGTATATGTGTAATGTGTATGTGTGCATGCGCGTGTGTGTTTGTGTGTTTATGAGGATGAGTGTTATTACCTACACAATGATTTATGATTACCTACACAAGGCTTCAGTGTCGTCATACTTTAATGTTTTCAGGGTGTTAATTAGCGACGTTTTACATTCATGTGTATTCAAAGTGTACATATTTAATATTTTATTTAATTTATTGTATAGTTTAGCAGCTTGACATCGAAATTGTCTCACAGCGAAAACTGATTTAGTTATCTCAACTGGAGCGACAGTATATTTGCGCCTTTTGCTTAGTTGTTGACCATCATATTTAAGAGATTTGTGCAATCTTAAGGTTGTCCAAAAAATGTACAGTTGCCTGACCGATAAAACACCACAAGAGGCATATAGTTCAGAGGTGGAAGATCTATAAGGCATAAACATCATTACTTTTAGTAAATTTCTTTGTGCCCTCTCCAGTTCCAGGAACTTCATTTTTGTAGCACCCCCCCAAACTGGGATACAATACACTAAAATTGACTCAGCCAGCGATGTGTATATTTGTTTTAGTAGATGTTTATCAGCGATGTGCCTTAGAGTTTTAAATGTCCAAATCAGCTTACCAATTCTAGTCATAACTTGTTCTAGGTGCTCATGCCAAGACATTCTTTGATCAACAACCACTCCTAAATATTTAGTGTGTTGGACTTTATTTATAGTTTGACATGAACAATTAACTCTGGTGTTACAGTTATGTATTTTTATTTCTAGATCTGTTTGAGGTTGGGTACTATTGTATTTGGTGAAGAAAATGTAGTTAGTTTTAATTATGTTTAAAGCTAATAAGTTTTCTCTTAACCAGTTGTCTATTTTGGAGAGCCCTATTTCTGTATTCCGACGCACCGAGTCACAAGTTTTCCCAGTGAAGACAACAGCAGTGTCATCCGCGTAGGAGTAGACCTTTCCATTATCAATTTTTAAATTGCATAAACTATTTATGTAGATTAAGAATAAGGTCGGCCCCAGAACACTACCTTGCGGGACCCCATATGTGACGTCAGATTGTTCACTGACGTATTGACCTAATCTAACTGACTGCTTTCGATCTCTAAGGTAATCAGCGAACAATGTGAGTGGAGTACCCCTAATGCCAATGTTTTCTAATCTCTGCACAAGAATGGGGACGGAAACCGTATCAAATGCCTTTTTTAAGTCAAGAAAAACTGTAATACATTTATTACCTTTATCAACTTCATTAACAATATAACTAGATAGTGAGATAACTGCATCTTCGGTTGACAATCCCTGTCTAAAGCCGAATTGTGAGTCTGAAAGTAGATTAAACCTCTGAAGGTAGGTAATTAGTCTTTTATTCATTAATTTTTCAAGAACTTTTGATATAGCTGTAAGGACGGAGATTGGGCGATAATTTGATACATCTTCTCTGTCACCATTCTTGTACACAGGTGTAATAATCGCTTGTTTTAGCGCGGGTGGAAACACTCCTTGTCGAAAGCATATATATTAATTACTACCTAGCCCAGGCATTTCTCTACTTGTATCATATTAAGAAAATCCATCGCACGACTCAGGTTCAACTTATAACAAAATATTTAATGACGTATACTGTATACATATTTATGTAGATATTAGAACTGACGTCACAATTACAATTTACATAGAAATACTGTTTACATCGTAGGTATTATGAATCGCTCGCTTACAATAAAAATTACGTGTTTAACAAAAAATGGCATTTTTCTAAAAATGCATTATGTATGTTCATAATGAATACAATGACTAATCGTGATTATAGACGTGTCTTATTGTGCCTACTAAGTACATCCGTGTTCTGGTGCTATGATTGCTATGAATATTTCTTTTTTCTTTTTTTATTATACGAACATATATATGTATATGCACTTAAATGTTAATAATTACTATAGGTATTGAAAGTTCAATTTAGAAAAATAAGTTCAATTAAACAAATATATTTTACATACTTATTTAATTTATAGGTGGTGTTTTTAAATATTCAAAAAGTTCCTTTCTCTATTAAGAAAATGTTTTTTTTTTTTGTTTTAGTTAAGAATAGAGGCTTACGACCTTGGACTACCGACTCCGCTCAGTTCTGAACTGGATTTAACTATATACGTACAAAATGTCGACAACTACCGTCCTAGGTTCCCATACAAACACATAAGCTTAAATATAACTGAAAATATGCAAAATTATAGTACATATTTACCGAGTGTTATAGAGAGGGATGAAATAGATCGAGGGGACGAACCGGTGTTGCCAGTCTGCTTTTATATAGTGGACGGTAATGACGATGGAATGTTCGATTTGGAGAGAAATACTCATAGGTAATAATTGTTATTTTTATAATTCTAATTGTTCAAATATTTTACAATATTTAAAAAAAACAAGGGATAAATCATGGTTTTAATAATTTTATCCTTTTTAAAAGCAATGTGCTTAAAACTTTAATTCTTCCTGTCAGTAACAGTTTCAAAATCACATTTTATTAAGCCGTGTCGTATAAATTGTTGAATAGTTCCTGAATATTATTTTATCTTAGGTTTACATCGAAAGCCTTGGACAGGGAAGCTAAGTCCCAATACTTACTAACAATACTAGCTACAGAAGACTGTTTGTCCAAACCGACATATGATGAAGAATTAGACGGTATAAGTACTTTGAAAGTACACATAACAGTTAACGACGTGAATGATAACAGCCCGGAGTTTGTGAGCAAAATCTTCACGGGAGGAGTTACTACTGAGGCAGATTTTGGTATAGAATTCATGCATGTTAAGGTATTTATCTTTATTTATATTAATTACTTTTTAAAATAATTCGCTTTTGTTCTAATTTTGGAACGAAATTCCATATCGCACTTTATACTCGTCACGCTTAGTGGATAAGTGTAATATTTTGACCTTCACGATACTTTATTATTCACTAATATCATATGATGTAGTTTGATGTTAATAAGTATAAAAAATCATAAAATAAATAAATATAAAAAAAACATTAGTAACCTGATTTTTATAATTAAATAAATTAAAATAATTGTTAGTAATGTAACATGTACAATGTACGTTGCTCGATGTTACGCGCTTTACTAGTAACTTACTATGTAAACAAATAAAAAAACTTGTATTAATTGGTCCATTTAAAACTTTGTAGTCTTGTTAAATCCAGATGATAATATAATGATTTCCCACCATTGAAGAAGTTGAATCTTACAATGAAGCCAAGAGACTGATAGTATAATAATTTGTTTTAATTACTTAACTCAAACCTTTGAGTTTCAACTCATTCAATTTATTTTGCCGATGCCAACTAACCCAAGGAATCATTTTATTTTCTTAGGCTATAGATTTGGACGAGGGTATCAACGCAAAAATTAATTATTATCTTCTTGGTGAAGTGAAAGAAACATTAACAGAAGGTTTAGAAAACTTAGCAGTATCGCCTTTTTTGGTGAATGTTGAAACCGGCGCAGTTTCGCTGAACTTTGACCCTCAAAAGGGAATGAAGGGCTATTTTGATTTTAAGGTAACACAAATTCCATACAACTATCTTATATTTATACTATTCTATAGTGATAAAATTATTTGTAAAGCTCTAGGCTTGTTTATCAAATCTTATCTTTGGAACTATTGATAGAATTACAAAAAAAATACAAATTATATAGGTAGTCTATATTTTAATGTTTCTCATCCTTCTGGAAGAAATGTAATCGTACACTTACGTACTAATAATACAGCGTATAGGAGTAACAAACAAACTTGCAAACTTTTAGTTTCATAAAATTTGCTAAGTTAAGTCCAGCACACCCGACTCACGACTGTCATACGTTCTTTGATATGGCAGCCGGGAAATGGCTTTAGGGTTGACGAAAATATTTGTATTATGCCACGAATTGGCACTATACCTGTTCTAACTTTGAATTTTTTCGTCATGAAAATTGATATTACCCATTTAAACTTTCCCTCTTTCAACAATGAAAAGCGATCTACCTTCTATATAGAATTAAACTATAATATTTTAGATACAAAGTTACGTTCGCAGGTATTAGCAAACGACACCGACGGATTGCAAGACGAAGCACACGTTTTCATTTACTTACTAAGGGAAGATCAACGAGTGCGTTTCGTTCTACGCTCCCATCCTTCAGACATACGAGATAAAATACACGTATTCAGAGAAAAACTCGCCCGTGTAACGGAATCTGTTGTGAATGTAGACGACTTGAGAGTACACGAAAACAAAGATGGATCCGTAGACAATACTAAGACTGATTTGTATTTACATTTAGTGAATGGAGAAGACCACTCTGTGTTGGAAGTGGACCAAGTGTTGAAGTTAGTTGATAAGAATATAGAGCAGCTAGATGATTTGTTTAAGGTATGACACGTTTTTTAATTTTTTTATTATTTTTTCTCTTTCTTACATTTGACAGGATGAGAACTGAGAAGGAAGTATCACTTAAGTCTTGTATCAGTATTTAGAACAATAACTAAGCTAAATTTACTAATATAGTCGTCTCTATTTTCTTATATACTCATAACAGTATTAGAAAGAGACAGATATAGGTTGCTCAAAATGCAAATCGTCACAAAGCAAACGTCAATTTGGTTACGAGATATCCAAATATGTGTATGATACTAAGTTTAAAAGCTACCAAACGTCTCAGGTTTTTGTCTATGACTTAGTTTATCGTTCATTTTTGTCGTATAATGCTATGGGCCTATGCGAGTTACAAGTGCTTCGGTGTTTTTACGTGTTTTTATCTGGTTTTTAAATCACATTCATCCCCCAAAGAAAATGATGATACTCTTTTGTCTATGACAGCGTACACTTCAAATGTCGTAAAGCGCCTTCTATGCTTTATTTATTATTTTGAGTGTCAGTACAAAGAAACAAGCACATTGTCTTTTAGAGGTTAAGATCATAATTACCTATACATCTCTGACTAATTATATACGGAATCACCTTAAAATGGTCACTAATTAACCTTAGACGCTTATATATGAAACATTCTACTGTCTCCTACTCTGTTCCTTCTGCATATCAATGACATGTTGCAAATCAACAACATTCATTGCTATGCAGACGATAGCACTGTGGATGCCCTGTACACTGGCCGCGCTAATATTTCTCGGGAATACGTCGACGAGTGCCGGAACAAACTTGTGTCTGAAGTCGAATCTTTGTTAACCAAAGTCTCGGATTGGGGTCGACGAAACTTAGTCCAATTTAACCCCAAAAAGACACAAGTTTGCGCGTTAACCGCTAAAACAATGCCGTTTGTCGTAACTCCTCAATTTGAGGACACTCCCCTGTCTGCCACAGCCAGTATCGTAATACTTGGCGTCGACATTTCGAGCAAAATCCAGTTCCGTGGTCAATTGGAAGATAAGGCCAAATTGGCCTCAAAGAAGCTTGGTGTGCTCAGTAAGGCGAGACAGTACTTCACGTCGGGTCAGCGTCTTAATCTCTATAAGGCGCAAATTCGGCCGCACATTGAGTACTGTTCTCATCTCTGGGCAGGAGCTTCCCAGTACCAGCTACTTCCATTTGACCGCATTCAACGTAGGGCGGTTCGACTTATAAACGATCAAGCTCTTTCCGATCGGCTTGATACTTTAGCTCTGCGTAGAGATGTTGGATCACTCTGCATTTTCTACCGCATTTATCACGGGGAGTGTTCTGAGGAATTGTTCGAACTGATCCCGGCCGCAGAATTTCATCTTCGGACATCGCGCCAAAACCGTAAATTCCACCCACACCACCTCGATGTCCAGCGTTCCACAACAGTGCGATTCCTTAGGCATTTTTTGCCTCGCACAACCACTCTGTGGAACCAGCTGTCGCCGGCGGTCTTTCCGAACCGTTACGACCTGGCAACCTTCAAGAAGAGAGCGTATTCTTTCTTGAAAGGCCGGCAACGCGTTTGCAAGCCCTGTGGTGTTGCAGATGTCCATGGGCGGCGGTGATCACTTTCCATCAGGTGAGCCTCCTGCCCGTTTGCCCCCTTTGTCCCATAAAAAAAAATTCTAAAGTAAATAAAAAATGCTAGTGTGGCGCCACCCTAATTTAACGCATTTCGACGGACAATCTTGTCAGTCAGAGAGATTCCTCCTTATCTCTACCCTCCATATCCTGGGCTTAACATTATTTAGTATAAATCTCGCATCATTCACACCATTCTTGTTATGAGAAAACGTCGTAGCTGCAAATATAATAAAGTTCTGCGTTCGAGACTTAGTAGCTACGGCCTACATTTTTTATAGATTCTTTATAAGTATTAAATTCTTGTCATGTCAGCGTAGTGACTAGAATTGGTATTTTCTGAGCTATTCTTTTTAATAAATAATCTAATGATAGTCGAATGTAACGTTATTCAGCCAACTCCAAAAATAATCGTAGAAATAAGTGTATGACTTTTTTTATTTAAACCATAATATTATCTTCCCTAATTATTATTAAACGATATTCATGTTATTTTTAATGAAGAAATTTCATAAATGGGGATCCCATATTTTAATCTGATCCCATAATTAATAAGTACATTGAAAGATATATTATTATTTATTAACAAAATAAATAAAGCAAAATTGGTGAATTGATTTTTTAGAAATTACCTTAGAACGCATGACACATACACCCTACATAATAAATAAAGGTTACAATTAGGACTTAGGTCCACCCATCCACCATACTCGAAAAGTAAACTTTAGTATCGATTGTTGTACAATGTACATTAGGTAGGTTTGTTGTCGGGCTTATTGATTGGCATTGAAGTTTCTGTAAGCATTCAGTACTGAATTATTTACTTGGGCCGGCAATCCCGATATAGCACCTACCAAGCAATCGCCATTTTATCCATTCGTCCTGCTAAATCGTAGCTATGGCTGATTTTGATGTCGTAGTCATGGATGATTACAAGAATTAATAAAATAGCGATTGTAATTGTGACTGAAAATTGTATCGCGACTGTCAGTCCTCATTGCGCATGTTATGTTGCTAATATCAAACTTAATATGGCCGCTATATTTTTATGGTGTTCTTTTTTAATTAGACACGCCCTATACTAGGTCACTTGTCCACGACCGCGCCTTATAATGTCAAGGTGTATGAGTCAGGGCGCTTTAAAATGAAAATATGATTAGAAAAAATTACATGTAGGTATGTACTTTCTAGATTATTTTCTGCAAAAATAAATACTGTTCCTGTATTGATAAAAGAAAATTCTTTTCTGCATTCATATGTATATTATAACAGGCAGTGGTAGCCCAGCGGTAACGCGTCGCTTGTATGACAGAGTGATGCAGGTTTAAATCCGGGTCTCGCACCTCTGATATTTTCATGTGCGAATCATTTCTATCCTGATTACCACTTGTCTTACGGTAAAGGAAAACATCGTGAGGAAACCTGCATGTCTGAGAAAACCTAGCAAGTTTTCGTAAGACATGTGAAGTTCGCCAACACGCACTAGGCCAGTGCAGCGTTGTGGACTATGGCCTGATCTCCCTCGTACTGAGGGAATCCCGTGCCCAGCAGTGGGACGTTAAAAAGGGCTGATGACATGTATATTATGATTTAACTTCTAACATTGATTTTGTGTTAGTTAAAATTACCTAAACAACAAATATAATTAAAAAATTAAAATAATAAGAATAATAATAAAAAAAATTCGGCCAAGTGCGAGTCGGACTCGCGCACTAAGGGTTCCGTACCATTATTATCTATATCAATAAGCTAGTCCTCTTAATTGTATGAGCGCCCATACAACTCGGTCAACTATGTATGTATGGGGAAACTTTAATTTTCAACTTTTATTATTTTTTGGAACTTTTTCTTATGAGGTACGGAACCCTAAAAATAATGAAACAACCGCTCTCCTATCAGCTTTTGACCTGTCGTACTCGTTTTTGTATTTATTTTATGTAAAATTTAGATTTTAATCCAAAACTAAAGTCACCTCCATTTCGAATTTCACTCAAAACCGTTAGTTAAGCTTTTAGTCGTAACACAGTTATACAACAAACGATTGTGAACCCAGCATTATCATCACAAATTTTATATTTTCATTAAGGGTAATTAATATTTTAATAGAAAATAGAGTAGTTCATGTAACTTAGATTATTTTCAACAGGAATTCAACGTATTAGACACTCAGCCAGCAGAGTACGAGCCCCTCACCGTCGACACTCTGACAGCAAACCAAACAGTATACTGGCTTGTTTGGACAACTCTGTTTCTCGCCGTACTTCTTGTGATCTCCATCATGACTTGTTTGTCGCAAAGAGCTGATTTTGTGAGGAAATTGAAAGCTGCCACGGCTACCGCTTATTGTAAGAAATATATTTAGTTTTTTAATATACCAGCAATTTACATGCATTCATTGTAATACTTAATTTGCATTAAATATGGTTTTATTTTAGATAAACATTATAATACTAGGTATTTGATCATTAATTAAATTTAATTAAATTTCACAGCATCTCCCACAGCACACGAATCTGATATGACAATTCGCAGTTCTGGAGGTCGAGTTCCAAATACAAACAAACACAGTACAAAAGGCTCAAATCCAATATGGCTACACGCGTACGAAAACGACTGGTACAAATCAGATGACCAACTAAGTCGCTCCGAAAGAGATTCACTCGACGAAAATGCAGTAGACCAAGATATATCCAACGAAAAACCATATTTCATAACAACCGCCGCATTTCCTTCAATACAGTCAAATGAAACGGAAACGGAAACAAACCAGGGAAATTATGATTTCTATCAACAGCTGGAGCAAATGAAAAACGCCAAAAACATGGAGACCACTGAACTTTGATATATATTTTGATTTATACATTCAGTTATTATTAAATATGCTTTAATTGTATGGTGTATTTAAACCTGCATCTTTTGGCATGTACCTTTACCTATTTATAGGGTCTAAGCAGTGTTGTATTCATATAGAAAATAGATATTGATTGACATTTTTGTAATGACGTCATAAAATAATAAACAATAATTTTATATTACAAAAATTGTTAAAGGTGGGCGAGGAGTGTGGATCAAAGTGTGACTAAAGACCTTATAACACATATGATATTCTTATGAACTATATTATCGGATTTTGTCGCGGTTTTGTATTTACTCAGACGTTTTGAAGATTTAAACGCCGGGGACTAAAATAAAACCGCCACAGAATCAAGTCAAAATTACGTAAATCGGAAAAAGGTATTATATTTCAATTGAATTAATTTATTTTACTAATAATTATTTATATCAGTATAGAATATAGATGAATATTTAATTCTTTCAACAAAATGTATGAACTCGCGCACCTAAAATGCCAAACATAAAGACCATTGAACTGTGCCTTTTATGTATGTACCTTAAAATGTAGTTAGATTAATAAATTTTAACATTGTTTGTGTGTTTTTTCTCCCTTATCGCTATATTACTATGATAGCACACTTACCTACCTTCAATGGCCAGCAAACTAGGTACATTGTATACGATTGATAACATCAATTATTTCTAGTTCATATGAACATGACATGACATAAGTTACAAAGTAGAATGTGGTAAGAAAATATTAGTATACTCAATTGCAATTTGCCTTTGACGACTTGTGTTATATACTATATTGAAATATTTGACTAGTTTAAATTATTTGAATAAAAGATAAATGTGTTTTCTTTATTTTCCCCCCGTCTTTACTGCTTTTCAAATAATTAGTTTTTAAAAGCAAAGGACTTAATATAACAGGTTAATAAATTAAAATAAAGTTAATTTAATAAATAATTTAAAAAAAAAATAACAGCAAATCATAAAATTCTTGAAATTGTACCTAAATTCAATATATTAAATTTTTGTTTCAATGAGTAAGTCCGGACAATCAATCCTATACACAATTGGACTACGCTTTATATTATTATGTAAGGATGTAAGGCGATGAAACATAAATCTCATTACTGATATAGAATTTTAAACTCTGTAGTTTATTAGTATTCCTACTGCAAGCACGTAAAGTTCATTTTGATACCTCACATTCACCCGTAGCTAACGCCGATATGACGTAGGTAGGAGCATTTTCTTACAGGTTTGACGTCTATAAATAAGAACATTATCTAATTTGTGTCTGCTAATTAGTTGTTAATGAAATTACTGACCACTGATAACCCGGAATCTTATTGAATTCAATATTGTTTACATAAAATGACGTTTGCTATAACGTTCTAGTCTTAGGTGTTATTATTCTAAAGTTCTAGTATTGTATGCATATAGGTGGTACTTGTTTGCATAGTTAAATTAGATAAGGAAATTTAAAGCTAATTATTATTTTCATATATATGTAATTTAAAAATTGTACTGTCTTATGATCTTGGAGTCAATGTACCGATGAAACTATTTAAATATAACCTGAAAAGAGGAGAATGACCTACTATTCTATTTAGAGATAAAAAGACAATGATTCATCAAAAATAAAAAGTTGACGTAAAATGTTTATTACTTGCAGTATTTTATTCAGAGAAAACTACTGCCAATTTTTCCTCATCAGAACTCAAAATAGGCATTTTGCCTAAAAGAGATTTTACACAGCTGTATAAAAAAAGGAAGTATCCTAAATAAAGCTCAACATGTATTTACATACACAATAATTTATTGTTTCTTACAATTTAGTGAAGCTAAAATACATCGTCGACTGATTACAGTTTGAAAAGCTTTGAGTAATCTCTCCCTGTGTTAACCAAATGAACAAAAGCTTCCTCATACAGCTGTAAAGTAAACACACCATACTTTGCCACTCATGCCATGACTTCATATGCCATACTGATAGTTGATACAATATATGGGAAATAAGGATGGGTTTTGGGATAATCCGTGGAAATCACAACGCAGGTATCCTTACAACCACAATATATATTAGATAAAATTATAATATAAAGATCGCCATATTGAAAAAGTCTAGATTAATTAAAACTTATCATCTTATGAGATACACTGAAATTTATACTGTATTGTGTAACTATAGGAGCGTTTCTGAATATTGTGGATGAAAGAAAACTGACAGCTCAAATCATTGTCAGTCTGTTCAGCTGGCTATTACATATTTACTAACTTAATAAAAAAAATATTCTTTAAAAAAAATTAACACTCACTCAACTCCATCAACAAGCTCATTGTTAACAATTTACTTACATTAACCAGAATGTTCTGTAACATATGAGCTATACGTACAATGCAGTGACAAATCATATTTTAATGAACAGGAAAGTGTAAAGCAACTAACGCTCCAAATCCTAACATATGGCTATTGTACAGTTCCACAATGCAATTTAGATCTAGTTAAAGTACAAACTCTTTACGAATTACATCAATTGAAATTATTTAAATTTAACTAATGTTTAACTAAATGAGTGTATGCGATAAGACATCTACCGACACATCCATGTTAAACCAAAATCAGATTCTTATAGAAAATGGTACTTACACATTATATGAACTGAAACTATTTGCATATGTGTATTATTTTACTTAGTCGCAATAATTGGCATATAAATTACAAGAGAATCAGATTCTAAATGACCATGTAGATCTCAATTAAATTCCAGTAATTTAGGTGATCAGTAAGGATTTCAGACAAAAGGGGATTTTGGAGTGGAAAAAGATAGGAAGGGTATAGCCCCGGCTGTGGCGATGTGTGTGTATATGTTTTCTGATGTCGCATTTGACTCATCACATGGCATACTTCCTAGTCCACTCTCGGGCTAATTCATTGTACTTTTCTCTGTCAGTTTTGTAGATCCTAGCAATTTCTGGCACCAAAGGATCATCAGGATTTGGATCGCAAAGAAGTGAGCAGATTGAGAGCAACACTGTAACAAAATATAAAAATTATATATACAAACAAAATAAAAAAAAAACACAATGAAATATACTCATTTTCTATTACCTTTAGATATGGTAAGTGCTGGAGACCATTGTGCACGCAAGATATCAAGGCAGATGGAACCATTACTGTTTATATTAGGATGATAGATACGTGTTGTGAATGCAACTTTTGGTGGTTTGAAGGGATAGTCTGTAGGGAAATGTATGGTCAGGAAAAATACACCACCCTGATAGGGACTGTCGACCTGTAAAGTAATTACACATTATATAAGTTATGGCTATCTTTGTTCAAGACTTTGTAATCTTTACTAAATTACTTGTAAGGCTTCATTGAAATAAAGGGGAAATCTTTTGTTATATCTATGTAGTGCTTCTAAATGGAAAAATAACTTTGAATTTAACCAATAGACACTTACTGGACCCATAATTGTGGCCTGCCAGTGGAAAACTGAAAAAAATAATAATAGAAAAACGATTAATTCATTATTTATTTATTACATGCTAAAAAATATAAGCATATCCTTATTGTCTATATTATCAAACTCAATAAAATTTATCATCTTATTACTTTATACTTATTGTAAATGAAATAAATGAATTAAAAATAGTGCTTTAAACTTCTCAAACTAACAATAAAGATAAACATAATTAGAACTATTTTTATAATTAGATTTTAATCAATTGACGTAAGATGAGTCACAAATATAATGTATCAAGCAAAAGATCAATAGGTACTTACGATCTTCTCCGTGTGGTCCTGCTGAACATTGTGCCGGTGGGTCCCTACCCAGATCTTGTAATTCCTGCAACATCATTTAAATTCTCTGTCATTGTGTTACAATAATGCAGGAAATACAGTGATAAGTAAAACATGTCAAACACATCATCACTCGCAAAACATAAAGATGAACCAACTATTTTTTACAAATCTTAAAAAAACAGTAACTTTTATTGAAATTCTACAATTGTTCATAGCAGCAATCTTTTTTTCGTCATGAATTTATAGTAAGAAAACCTTAAAATTGGCACATATTTCCGACATTTTATGTACGCCGTGTGCATAAAATTGTAGGCTATAAGAACTAGTAAAACACCGTTAGTATAACAAATATGCAGTTAAAATGAAAAATATTTGAAGTTTTCAATGAATAATCACGCACACAGAATTATCCAGAAGAAATTTCGATAGTAGGTATTCACAATGACGAAACATTCACTCCGAAGTCTGTTACGATTTATACAGTACACCACTTGATAGAAGCTAATCTTTAAAATAAGCATCAAAATCCTTAATACGTACCCTATTAATTCGTTTTAACGCCATTTGATTATTTTATGATTGAATATACTGCCTTTCAACTAGACAACGAAACTGTGAGCCAAGGACCTTTGATTAGAGATTGCAAGATGGCTCCCGTCTAAACGCAAAAGTACCACATAAGTCGTTTTATGCAATAATAATGCAAAAGTTACTATTAAGATAAAACTTCAAATACTTATATAAAAATAATAATAACTAATATTAAGAAATAATAAGAATTAGAACAGAGCGCAGGTTCTAATAAAATTAACGCACTCGCGACAAATGGAGAACAGCAAACAGGAAAATCGACCATTTACAAAGAGCGTTCATGATTACTTCTCTTTTTTAAATTCGTTACATATTGAATTACTCCTTTGAAAAGATTCTATTTATAAACTGGAAAGAATAATATATGATTAGATAAATCAAATTTTAACATTAAAAAGTACGATATAATTATTTTAAATTATTATGATTATTTTATATAATTATTTAGGCTATATTTTTAAATCAATATAAATTATATGTATGGCAATACTTGGTAAAATTCGGACGTGACGTAATGTCGATAAGAATTCTGGGCGCTATTTTTGGATACAAAGTAGGCAAATAGGGTTATTTTCAAGCACATTTTTGCAATTTGAAACTTCCCCAGGTACAGCGTATAGTAATAAATTTATTTTATCATCAAATTATATAATAAAATACATTAATAAATCCTAAATATTGCCTTTACAAATTATCAAAAGATCTGGATTTAGAATTTTTTGTTCACTGGATAGATAGATAGATAATCGCACAAGTTGTACACAACTTTTTTTGAATTTGTGTTAAAATTTTCTGTTTGAATTATCGCGAATGATATATATTATATATCAATAAAATAAATTATAACTTTAAAGATTAGACACATTTGTTTTTTTTGCCTCTTTATAATTTGGCATAATATGATTATTTACTATCATTTTATTATCAAACTATTATTAAATATAATTAATATTATTTTAAATTAATTGGCTTAATATTTTTTACATAAAAACCCAGCCCCAACCATTGAGTTATTATTACTAGAGTAGACGCCGCGAACAAAATCTGTTCGCCACAAGCGGCCGCCCGGGGCGCGGGGGAGGAGGCGACCGCATCATAGATTGCAAGATTACTA
This sequence comes from Boloria euphrosyne, assembly GCA_951802675.2. Lineage (NCBI taxonomy): Eukaryota > Metazoa > Arthropoda > Insecta > Lepidoptera > Nymphalidae > Boloria > Boloria euphrosyne. Next base: position 4,200,500 of record OX637878.1, on the reverse strand, counting down.
TGCAGAAGGGACACGGACACTTTGTTTATATTCTGCCTAATGAGCATACAACTAATTATTTTAATTACAATTACATTTTAAGCTATTGCATAGATTCTATCGCGGGCTTTGTGCGCGGCGACCGAATCGAGAAATTCCGTAACGAAAAAACCTAACACCAATAAGGTTTTATATTCTGTAATTGTATCGAACCTATAACCCACTTTACATCCACTGAGCCACAAGATCCTAAATAAAATTTTCTTAATTCGGTCGCCGCGCTCAAAGCCCGCGATAGAAGCTATGCAATAGCTTAATAAAAAAGTATATATATAATAATATAAAATGTTTTATCTGATAGGGAACTACAAAATAATTTCATTATCTGTATTAATTAACATAGCAACTCGATATTGTCACTTCTGCGTAGACCTTTTTTTTACTCTTTGATTTCAACAATCATGGCCGCCGCCGCATGGCTCGTCGGCATGACTTTAAAATTATACAAAATTATTAAATTAAGCGTGATTAAACGAAAATGCAGTAAACTTACGCGTGAAAAGTCACTCCTTGACTTTTATTTGATTTTCCTGAACGGTTTGTACAGTACCTCACTACACATGACGGCATATTTAGACGTAATAATTTTTACTCCAATGCGTCAAGCTACCGCAGCCGCTCGGCACAGACTAAACGCGTATATGCCGATCGGCTTATACAGGTGTTTGAATAAATCTAGTTGAGGCGCCCACTCTATACGTAGTAATAATAACTCAATGGCCCCAACTAGGGCTATGGTAAGCTACGAGGCTAGTGTTACTTAATATATATCAGATGGTCGATACGTGTCACATAATATGTAACTTTAAATACGTTTATAATAAAAAAGACAACTGGAGACAAACACTTGTGGTCATAATACTAAAGAATGCCCTCAGCGGGATTCAAACACGATACCACTGGCACAGCAACAGTTACTAAAAAAACTGATTCAAATGTGTCAAAAAATATTTATTTGCTAGATCTTAAATATAATATAATTGTATTGCAAGGTGTGTTTTTTTTGACGTCCCAGTGGGACATAAAAAAAGGCTGGGCACGGGCACAGGCTTCACTTCAATAAGAAGAAAATAGTGCGTAGTCCACCACGCTGGCTACGTGCGGGTTATCGAATTTCACATATCTTTCAAATATTTATGATTTGCTTTTATAATATCCATTAAATTTTTTATTACCTAGAAATAAATGATTTAAAATTTTATTTTTGAATTATGACGCAGATAATTATCATTTTACTAAACTAAAAAAATAATTGTCTTAATTTTGAAAAAATGAAGACGAGTATAATTTTTAAATCCAAAAAAATTTTTTTTTCATAAAGTTAGGGAATTTTTAATTTAAAAAATGTCGGATGTCGGCTAACTTCAGGGTCATAAACGCAAAAACTACTACTACTAAAACCAATACTGACCTAACGATAAAAAATGTAGAAATATTAAGATTAATCAGTTTCCGTTTAAATGAAACTATAGGTGACCTAACAAAAATGATAGTAGACCTATACAGACCGAACGTAGACCTATCGATTTAGGTCATTTTGATTTCAAAAATCCTTCGATGGGGTCCTAAAATTGTGCAGCTTCCATCCATGGAGACATGGAGATTAGAGACCAGGAGGACCATTGTCCTAGAATATAGTGTCTCAGAAATATTCTCAAACTAAGGAGGCGCTGCGATCGCTATGTTATCTCAATGCCTAACTTCACGTTGTCACAATAGTGACAGTACTCATAAATAGCTAACTTCACAGATACTCCCTGTTTTCCAATTACAGAGCATAATGCGACTCAGTGGCGCACAATGCCGATTTGTGCTGATGCTGATTGGAACGTGAATATAATGATTCGATTATATATTTCTGCAAAATAAATATGCTTATAGTTTTGAATTCTAAAATAAAATTGTATTCACATTATAAACGTGGAATATAAAAAAAGTCAATGTTATTACTCTTGTAACCTTCATCGATACACGGTATATTTATTTTTTTAACACAGCATCACGCAAAAGCAGTGTTCGATTGTGCGAAGCGCTGTTGTAGTTGGAACATTCAACGTTGAGCATTATGCCGCATAATGCGCCTTAGTGCTGTAATTGGAAAAGGCCGACTACTTACCGACGGCAGCGCGTTGTAAATTCTACACATTTTCAGAGCTCTGTAGAGTGTAGACATGACATTTGAATTTTGACAACAGTTTCATTGAGAAGTAGGCACTGACCTCTATAATACCACTGGACTGGCTGTTGTCAACGTGCTTTTGTGGCTGCTTGATATGCGCCATTTTGGCGCTGTCCGCCGCTGTCGGACGTAGCGAGAGTTCGTGGTACTAAAACTAATGATGTCGATATAAAGATTTTTATTTTTTTATTTTTATTAATCAATAACTGTATCATCATAATTACTACTTATGTTATATTAACAACGAAAATGCAAAATTACTTTACAGTAAACAAAGACTTCTCGCTGTCATTTGCAATATACGTCAAAGTTAGTTCTCGACCCTCTCGCTAGTGGCGCTTCAAATGGACACAAAAAAATTGCTGTCAAACGCTTGGAACAGCCAGTCCAGTGGTATTATAGAGGTCAGAGTGGAAGGAAGTAGGTAACTATTGAAGTTTGAAGTTTGAACAGTTTTGAAACAACAGTTGGTGTAGAAGGGTGTGTATTGTGTTATGTGGTAGAGTACAAATATATGCGATTTATCACAAACCAGAACTGTTTGTTTTTGGGATTATTTTTCCTTTACTGGCAATATTGAGTGCTTAATATGTATGTTTAAGTTCTAAAAGTGTAGTAAATCGTGTTCCTTTTTATAAATAAGTATAAAAGCAAATAGTAGGTAATAATATAATTTAAAAATGACTTTAACCATGACCAGAAAAGTGAGCGAGTGTCAAGCAGAAACTGTTCAATTTATGCCAATAGAAAAAGTAAGTTAAAGTAAAAGCTTTTGTTGATATACCAACTTTCTAATAGAAAATTTTATAGCCGTTTTTAAAATTCTTTTGCCATTGTTTTTAAAATAATTTGTTTGTATACATATAAATCTATTATTAATGTTATATGTGTAATTGAAATGAAGTAATTCAATAGGTAAGTAAATAATAAAATCACAAAATATAATAAAAAATATATTTAAGCTCGAAGACGAGTGCAATCAAGAATCAGAATTTTCTTCTGGAAACACATTACTCAGGCGCGGAAAGAAACTTGAAGATAATAATAATCTTACTGATGAAGATGTGGAGTACATTAACTACAGAAAACTACTGAAGTATGAAGAGGCACCTGTTTATTTACAGCATAATCCTTATATTAGAGATGGATATAGAAAGTTATTGCCTACAAAATTATGCTGGGAAAGGTAAATATAAATATACTATACTATAACTCATGACATTTTAACTAAATATTTAATAATGACATGTTTGAATATGTGTTATTTTAAGTAACTTTTAATTGACTTAAAGTTGTTGGTGTAAATGTGGGAATTAGCAAAGAATTAGAATTAAACATTTATAGCCTTAGTAGGTATGTGTTAAGACTTGTAATACCAAATAAAAGTTTTCCTTTTGGGTAATTCTGTATTACTTCATTAATAATTTATCAATGTTTTCATTAGTATTTCATCAGTATTTTTAAAATAGAAACTTGTAAACTATTTAATTTATAATAGGTATTATAATACTTTTATGTTATAATTATACCTAAAAATCTATATTGAGCCACTACACGAGTCTGACAATATGTTGATTGTGTTGAACCATTTTACTGCATAGTATATATTTTGAAATAAACTGTAACATACCTTAGTATGTTTATATGGAATAAACAAACTGGTCATAATAAAAAAAAACTATTCAAATTTCAAATTCAAATTATTTTGTTCAGCATTAAATTACAATTTTTTTATTACGATATCATGAATCTGCTAAGCACTAAGAAAATATTATTGTATATTATAATATACAATAATATTTTCAATAATTTTACAATAATATTTGTATATTATAAAATAGTATGAATGTAACCTTTGATACAATGAAAAATATAGCAGACTATCTACTCAATCTTGGGGTTGGTTTTTAAAGAAAAACGAAACCATACATTCCCAAAAGGACCATACAATTTTCAAAACCAAATTTTTTTTTATTATTATTATTGATTGAAACTTAAGAAACTATTATCATCATTAATTAATTCTATGTTAAAGTGTAGTCCTATATTATAATTTTGTGTAATTATAAAATAATTATTTTGTACTAAATTATATTCTTTTGCCAGTAGTTAATTCTAATAAGAGCCCCCGCAAACAGTGGACTTTCAATCAGCCGATAGTTGAGTCGGTTGCTGAATCAGTATGGAGATGTATGGAAGTGTGCACATTAGAATGATTTGGTAGCTGACTAAAAAGTTTGATGTGCTATACAATTGCCTCCAAACTAAACAGTCGGCCAACTATCGGCCAACTGCTTAATAAGTACGGCGGGCTTCCTATGTGCTGGTTAGTCGGCCAGACTTTCAGTTTTCTCGAGTTTTGACATTGGAATATCAAGCTTGTAGCTTAGGACCCCACCGCAAGATTACACGTACACCGCGTTTTTGATTGAAATCTATTTTTTATAATATATTCTATATTTATATATTTCTATATTTATATAGTTTTTTCTATTTTTTTATATTATTTTAATTAAAAATATTAGCGGCCAAATTTTAAATGACTACCTGGCCAAACCATATTCTCTTATTGAAATAATTTATTCGAAATAGATTTCAATCAAATACTCGATGAACTTAGTAATCTTGCGGAGGGATCCTAGGCTAAGAGCTGTCGGCCGATAGTAACATGCGCCCCACCAAACCCAACTGTTTAGTCGGGCCAGTGTGCGCGCTTACCCGACCAAACTATCCGCCGATCGAAAGTTCGCTGTTTGCGGGTGCGGGGGCTCTAAGACATAAACTTTCAGCATATTCTGGTGGACGAATGAAACGATGAATATATGGACGCACCTATTCGGCTTCTTTCTGCTACTGTTCCTCACAATTAATGACTTGGTCATCATAAACATCCACGCAACAATGACCGACAAAACCGTAGCTGCGATATTATTCGCGTGTTTTCTTGTAAGTACCTAACTACCTTAACGTTCATTACGTTCACAAGTCACAACCCGTGATCATTTCCATAGAAAAAACACGTAGAATAGACAAGGCACGAAGTACATTGTTAGATATGAAATAAGATTATTAGAAAACTGTACTAACTCAGACTATTAATGTAGTCTGAGTGTACTAAATTATTAAATGTTAAAGGGAATATAGCTAAAAACATCATAGTAAACAGTAAACTATATCTATGTATAGATCGTCATCTTGTCAAGACGTTTTAATGTTATTTTAAAAAATCTTGACAAGATGACATTACATGTGCGTCAAAACAATGTGCTAAATATTTGTAGGTATTAATAGAGCATTTAGAAAAATTTGTGATACCATAGAACTTTCTTTTTCTTAATAATCTTTTTTATATGTGAATGACTGCGATTGCTATCGCAAAAGGTTAATGTATTTAGAATTACAACATATGGGTAAATTACAAATTGCGAGACTGGGTATCTGTACATAGAGCTGTAAAGTGCCCGTGTCAATCTTTTTATAGTGTAGGTCACAGAAATCTAAATAATAAGGCACTATTATTTAGATTTCTGTGGTGTAGGTACATAAATATTGTGTTCATGTCTAAAACCACAGAAATCTTTATTATTTAGATTTCTGTGTCTAAAACCAATGATATTATATAGGTAATATCATTGCCTAAAAATGTAAGCTCTGGCTGTAATTTAACATATAGGTAGGCTAATTGCTGAATTTGTGATTCAAGTCCTTTGCAAAAATTGACCCAAACATCTGCGGGTATCATAATAAAGGCGAAAATGTTTGGATACGTTATACGATTTTATACTTGTGTCTTGTACGTGCTGCATAGTAATAATAATAAATGTTCGACTTTGACGTCATTTTAAATGTTCAATGTTTTGATAGATAACTAAACTAGGTATAGATATAATATGTGTTAATTAAATTAAAATATATTTAATGTATGTTTTACAGATTTTATAAAAAAATATATCAAATTGATATATTTTTATAAAAAGAATTTATATCTACTTATATTTAATATACAAATACCTTAATTCCTACAACCCTTATTAAAGAAACCTTTAACACATTCAACGCCACTACTATTTTCTAAGAGTTCGTAGGGATGCCGCCCAAAAATTACTCAAGCACGCTGGGCGTGACCGCGGCACCGCTATAAGAAAATCGTAAATATTGACATTTGGTAATAGATTGTCAACATTTTATTCATTTGTATACAGCTGTGATATAGAAATGATTATTTTTATAAGAATGATTCTTTTTAAAAAAAACGTTTGTATACTGTTGGTAAACCTATATAAAAAAAGTACGTGCGTACAAGTACACATGTCAGAAACTTCTTTATTTATAAATTTAACTCAATGTTTACACACTGTATAAATACTAATGATATTGTATTTCACTTCAAAAACAATCCCTCACGATTACCAGCATGAGTAGCCACGTCATAAGTTAGGCTGTATATTGTAATACTTTTACTACACATAACGTCACATAAAAAAATCATCGACTTGCGGTGGGCAAGATCCCCGACCTGCGCATCTTGACCGTCTGTGGGGTGGTGGCTCTAACTCTTCTCCGTCTCTGAGTGCCTGGCACTTGATTTACGTGCACGTTTAACAGTGCTTTCATACCCCCTCCATGGTAGCGTTAAACGTTTAACGAAACCTTGTTGGAAGTCGCATAAGAAGTTTCACTTCAATAAATAAATAAATAAATAAATAAATAAATAAATAAATAAATAAATAAATAAATAAATAAATAGTATTTTTTTCTGATTTGGATTTGGAGGCAACTAAAAAGTTAAAGAAATCTGGCTGTTATTTCAAACTTAATACAATATTCTTATCCTATTTCAATAAGATTTTCCAATAAATATTGATCGGTTAGCGATATACAAAAATAATTTACCGACTTGGACAGTTATGAATATGCCGATAAAACGAATATTCATCAAGTAAGGTAAATCGGCAATCGGTAAATCATCTGATCTCTAACAAATCCCGACATCGGTACAATGTCGGGATGGCCAATAAAAGTGGGAATTGATACATATATATTATATTATATTGCTTTTTTACAATGTTAAACGAACAACTCAAAGTTCAAACTGACATAATCCAAGACAAATTCATAACTTAAAAAAAGGTTTTACATATTCATAAAAATAACATTGACCAGTATCAACTAATAAATACTTATTCATACTACCTTTTTGTAACTACAAAATAATAAATCTGATTTTAGCCACATTAGCCCCGTTAGGGGGTTATTGTAACTATCACTCTTAGTTTCTAAACTTAAAGAGATATTGCGCTCAAAATCACTTATTGAAGAAAATGATTTGAACATTATATCTATGTAGGAAGGCTAGTTTCTGTTAAAAAATACTTTTTTTGTAAAAGAGTAGCTTTTTTTTAAAATATTGTGTTGTGTTGGGATTATACCTGCTTAGTATGTTACGTCGATTGTCGATAATTTCTATACATATAATAAAACAGTAACTTAAAAAATCTGTACATGAAATATTTTTAAAAACATGACAAACCTAATGTGTATTGAATGTAGACTCGAAAACAACAATTATTAAAATATTTGTCTGTTTATGTGTTATCGTTAAACACGAAAAGTACTGGACTGATTTAAATCAAATTTTGTGTAGCGATAACTTATTACTCGGGGTGATGGCTTACGATACTTTTTATTGCAGAAAATGCTAACTTTTTACTCGAAAATAAAATAATTGGTTTTATTGAGTCGTTCCTGGAAAGCTAGCATTGGCTAAATCTTAAGAGATACGTCAAAATAAAGTAGAAGGAAATGTTCAGTCTTTAACAGACTTAAAAAAAGCCCACAATATCAAATATCTATCTCCTAAGTTACACTTGCAATACCTATTTTTATCTGTAAGTATAAAAAACAGTAACTTAGCGAATCGATGTACGCGTTTACACAAAAAGTACTTAATAAATTTTAACTAAACTTCGTGCGCAAAAATAGATTCTTACTAGGGTATAAGATTTAGAATACTTTTTACTTCAGAGATGGGTTACTTCGAATGGGTTAACCCATTCGTGTCCACCGCACTACATTGCAACTAAAACGTCATGCCGCCATACATATTATGTAGTGAACCCACTAGCGGGGTCTTCGGCATGGGGTATGCGCTCTCGCTCTGCATATAACTATTACTTTAAAAACGATTTGACGAGTTTATTTACAAAAAAAAACAACTAAAACTATTTACAAAATAAAGTCTGTTTTGGGACTATTCACAAGTCATGCGGACAAACCCATATATTTTTATCCTTTATAACATAAAACGAAACAATAAAGCTATGAACCAATTTCACTTACCAGATTTCTTATATTTATGAATATCACTTCTTTTTAATATTTGTTTTTAATATTCATGCTGATATTCGGCGAATATGAATATTCAGTAAGTACCTAACTATTCGTATTCGTTGCATCACTACCTAATGATAATATTTCATTGCATGTGTGTAAGTATTAGTCTAAGAGCTAGTGAACAATTAGACTAACTGTCTGTAACGAAAGTTACAATGCTAAGAAAGTATATTTGATGATTTATTTTTTATTGGAGAGCATTGGCATTAGGATCAGTCGAACGAACACAGAACATCTGTTCTGTGACTTTGTTGGCCCACCTTGTTTCTCTGGATGCCTTAAATGTTGTACCCCTAGCGGTCTGTGTTGTACCCCTACCGATCTGCTCCGATTTCCAGTACCTTGGTTCACTTGTTCAAAACGACGGCAATATTGACCGAGATTTGAATAATAGAATGAATGCGGGATGGATGAAATGGCGATAGGTCTCAGGCATTATATGCGACCCACGAATACCCCTTAACCTAAAAGAGAAAATCTATAAAGTCGTTAGACCTGTAGATTGTATGGTTCAGAATGTTGGGCGGTCAAAGGGATGGATGAAAGAAAGTGCATGCGACCGAAATGCGAAGAAACCGAAATGTTGAGATGGATGTGTGACTAGGGATAAGATAAGGAATGAATATATAAGGGGATATTTGAAAGGAGCGCCAGTAATAGAAAATATTAAGGGGCTGGCTTGGTATGGACATATGATGCGGAGGGAAGAAAGTCATATAACAAGGAGAATTTTAAAAATGCATGTATAAGAAAAAAAAGTTGAGGAAGACCGAGAGAGAGATGGATGAATTGTGAAATAAATGCGCGTAAAAGAGTTTTACGTTACGTTAACGAGTCATTCGTTAGAGGATAGTGAAAGAAAAAGACATGTTGTGCCGACACCACATAGCATGGAAATAGGGGCAGGAAGAATAAGAAGATTATCTATAAATTGAAGAGCGTTCTGGCATTTTTTAAAATGCAAAAAATATATAACATTCTCCCACAAGGCTTCAATTTTAATAAGTCGTAATTTGTATATTATGTCTAAGTGTAAAAAATGACAACCTATTCTTAAGGTGCAAATATATAGGTACTAGACTAGCAAAGTTGACATCGGGATTGTAATAAGTAGAAATGTTCCGGGAACAAGGCTAACGCTTCGAGGGCATGTACTTTCATTTGTTTAAAAAGTATAAGCGTTTGCAGGAGTCTGTCAGACGAAGATATTAGCCATCACGCTTGATCGGAGTGCGAGCGCAACAGAATTGTACGAGTTTTAACGTTAGAAAGAAAGGATATGATATACTAAATTGTTAAGATATGATTAAGGCTTACTAAAATTGAAAATAAAATGTGTTATATGTAAAGTATTAATTTTTATTTATCTTAACAAATATTTACCATGCAAATTTCTTACTCGAACCGTTTTTATAGGTGTGTGAAGAATGAAAATACATAATAAAATATTATTATTACAGTAATTTTATTCTTCGGAAACGGGTTAGTCGGATGGTTCGCTGGCTCTCCTACTACATTATTGTCATTGATTGTCATCTTGATTATTCACAGAATGTTTCATTTTATTCAAGGAGACCTATAAGTATTTAGGTAAAATATTTATTTATGTTTTCTAAATATATTTTTAGCAAACTTTTAAGGTATACAGGAAGACAATAATAAAATAAAGAGAAATTGCAATTGAATCCGTACATATTATAAGTATTTTAAATGTCAAATTGTGTTACTTTCAAGTTTTTCTTTTTTTCACGTCAGAACGGAGCTAAGGGTTAGCGTGATTTTTATGTACATATAGACATTATAAATGAAACTACCTTTTCGGATTTCGTCGCGGATTTATTTTGATTTTTAATTCCCGGCGTTTCGAATGCTTTACAGCAATCATGGTCACGGGAGAGACTCCTGTGGGAGTCTCTCCCGTGACTCCCGAGGACGGAAACTAAAAATCAAAATAAATCCGAGACAAAATCCGAAAAGGTAGTTTCATTTATAATGTCGAATATTCGCGTAAACCTAATAAAGTATTACATATAGACATTTGGAGAGCTCGCCAGTGACGTAGGCTAATTTTTATCTCGGGAGATTAGTTTATTCCCACGAGAAACACGTTATAATAATATATATAATTTGTAAAAAAGTTGATGGAATATCCTCCTTAAAATTTGATTTTGAGAATTTTGAGGCCAGTTGTTCAATGAGGCAAATATAGACTTAAAAGAAGATTTTATCTCACAAAGACAAATCTCACAAAAAATTTTACAGAACCCAGGACCAGACAGATACACCAATGTGGTATACAAAGAAGTTCTTCATAAATGTTGCTAAGCTTCTTTAACTCAAATTAATTTATAGAATACGTAAACGTAAAACATATTTTTAGATACTGAATATTTTGAGTTGTAAGTACGTTAGCTTAAAATAATTTTCATAATTCTTTACGATGCGAAGATATTTTTGTAATGTTTAAATTATGTACCTACTGCGAAAACAAATATATTATTAAAATAAAGCTAGAGTTTTTTTGTAGTATTAAAGACAATAACTGTCCAACCATATTTTATTTATTTATTTAATATCAAACTACTGCGTAAATTTAGAACACGCTGTAGCAAGCCTATGGCATGACAGCCGTGTAGAGACAGAGTAGCGGCCATATTCATTTCTATCTATGTGTGCGTGTAGTGTTGACTATGTTCGTTTTTATCTGAATTTTCAGCAAAATACAATTGATAACTACGACTCGATACTATTGAATAAAAAATGTGTATAATATAGAGATTACAATTTCTTTGTTTTTCCTGATCTTAGTAACAAGAAATGAAATCGATATATTTTATAATAATTATAAACAGCGATTTCTCACCTCTGAAATACGATATACGACATTTGTTGAATTTTACTAAGAAATAAATATGCGTGCGTTCGTTTTGCTGCTGAAAAAAGTTGATTAAAAAGGTTCTTGTGGACTAGACTAATAAGAAATAAAATAAAAAATATGACGGCGCGTTTAAGTATATGGCCACATAAGTTGTCAATATTAAGTGTCATCGATGAGAAAAAAATGCGTGACTGTCAGATATACCTTCTCTTGATGCAATACTAAAAAATAAAAATGCTAGCGTGGCGAGGGATTGTAGCCGGAATAAAGATTAAAGTCGGCAAGCGGTTACCATCTCTTTATAACGCGTTACGTGAGTGGTGGAGTATCTTTTGATAAAGGAAGGTGTAGTTGTGTAGTTGAATGTGATTTACTCACGTAAAGAGCATTGTAGGACTATCATTGTCAAATTCGTGCATAAGAGTGCTGTAGTAATATTCTGTAATATAAAGTAACATGTGATATTCCTCTCCAGATTACCCACGTCTACTCAAAGTTGGAATATGGAAGTAAATGATAAAGGGCACCATACATGACGTCGCGTCCCTTGAAATATATTGCAATAAATAAATATTTTAAAAGTATAAAAATATTAGAAGATGTAATTATGTATTCTGTATACCAAAATATAATAAGACAATTCATAAAAACATGGTCACATTGGTACCTACGGAGTCCAATTGTGATTTTAATCTATCCAAAAACCTATTAAAATAAAACGTCACAAAAATAATGTCATCCAAATCGGTCCAGCCATTTAGGAGTTAGGTGACAAACATACACAATAGCTGTTGTTGCTGCTGTCCTATGCCTCAAATCGACGACACTTTAGACATTCAATGAGCAATAGAAGCGGTACATTATGAAAAATCTCGGAGAATGCTAGTGTTTTCATAAAAAGTACGCGTGCTTCAATTTTACTTTCGCATGCGGACTTATCTTTTTTTTTAATAGGTTACTTAACAACGACTTATTTATATTAATAAGCTATATTGTTTACAGTACTATGCATGCATGAAAACACGATCACATTGACACCTAATATTTACAAATGTGTTTGTAAACCATACAGTATACAACACATTACAATATACAACCAAATAGTTTCATCCAAATCAGTGCAGCCATTTAGAAGTTAGACGACAAGCATACGCAAGTAATTGTCATATTATAAAATATAAGATTAGATATATAATTTCTTAAACACTAGTCAACCACCAAACCGCTTTCAAATCCATATTTTGAAAAAAAAAACCCATATATTTGAAAAACTGATGTGGCTAAGACAATTCTAAAACGCTTAGTTTCATTTTAAAAAAATGTTGAGAATCTATGATTATAATTTTTAAGTGGTCACGCTTGGTGTGCTCTCGGCATAGTATAATAACTTTTTTTTCGCACTCAAAAAAGTTCTTTATTTTCTCGAACCATTTAAAATATGCGTAGTTTATCACATAAGGATTATATACTTACAAATTTGAGTAAAAATACAGCATATTTTTCGAAATATCACATAAACACTCAGAACACGCCTAGCGTGTTCGCGGCGTGGCTGAGAAATTTAATGTGAGCACGCTGTGCGTGACGGTGGCTCTGAATGTGTTAAGTTTAATATTATACATATAATATGCACTTGTTTATCATCTACTTCATCATGTTATAAATCCAAAATTACATACTTATTATTTATTATATTTATTTTACGTGAAATAAAAATTCAAGGTTGCATTTCCTAGTCGATAATTCTTCGTCGGTGGTCGACGTCTTGCGATCGCGTCTCATTTCATATCCGAGTTCTCCGATCCGACCTGCTTCTCCCCTGCGCTTTAGTGAAAGTATAGGTACGAAACCTACGGCCAAAATATGTAAAAACTAAAAAGCCGATAAGAGTTATGTTTAGTTTATTTTAAGACGAATGTGTCTTGATATTGGCGTAGAACATGTATCATTAGATAAGTTTACTTTAAAGTAGGTAGGTACCTAACGTTAAACAAATGTTACAAAAAAGGGTACATTATTAATGTATGTGAATATACTCATAAAATGGTTTGGTGGTGTTTGCATTAGTTTTTTTATTGGCATCAAACCAATTATTATTATTTATTATCGATAGAATCTAATTATACCTAACTACCTGTATCATGTATGAAGTGTTTTAATATTTTTCATTTATTAGGAGATTGTATGATATCGAATTTATCGGATTAAAAATTAAGTTAAAAATTTTAGCATATAAGAGGCCCTAATTTTAAAATTTTACATCTGAATAATGGCAGCTTTCACCGAACTGAAATTTACTTAAATTCCGCGCCTGGCCATTCTTTAACATCTCAATTAAGGTGATTCAATTACACACGTTGTTACATTTAAGTTTAACACACACAATACACACACTTTGGTACCTACGCACCGAGTCTTGCACTTATCATATTATCTATGTGCGAATCATATCCAACATGTCCTGCTGTGGAGGAAAACATCTTCAGGAAACCTTCATGTCTGAGAATTTAGCAAGTTCCAAAAACCTGTATTTGCCCAGCGTGGTGGTACGGCTTCTTGTATTAAAGGGCTAGGCACCAGAAGGGGCACCTTAAAAAGGTGCTAAGTTTTATAGAATAATCATTGTGATAGTAGCACTTTATAGGCCAGTGTGTATAAATTGCCATATACTTATATAAAAAAAAGCCTAGATTTGAAGATTCAAACCTCCCAATAAAAAAGATTGACCTTAGCTACGTCTTTAATTTCAATTTTACTATCAATAAAGGAGTAATTGAATGCCAAAATAAAGATCTTTTGAATCCATCTGGTAGTTACTTATAGATAGGTCACCTTACATTTTTTTAACTTGAAGTTTATTGAAGAGTGATTTATAATAAATATAACCTACAAAGTAACCTTAAGCAAAAATATTTTTTTCACCCGACACGTTCTTTGGTTCTCGAGATTAGCACGTTTAAGCATTAATTTATTGTTACCTTGGATGTTATTTAACGAAAAATGTGCATAAATGTACATTTTGTGCAGAGATTCTTTGTTTCTTTGAAGGCTCTAATCTCAGGATATGATATACAGGATAGGAAAAATATTTTTGCATTACATAGCCCGTTAATGGAGCAATATGCATCACAAGTACGCATTACTTACTTATTACTTATCTACATAATAATTAATGATATTGAAGTAGAAGTTGTATTGAAAGTTGCCTAAAGCCATTTATTCCAAGTTTTTTACTTGTAATTTATAATTTTATTCACTGGCCTTAAATATTATAATGCGAAATTATTGAATTTATTCATATAAGTATGTATATATAGAAAACCTTGTTTTTGACTTCCGCAGGCTTGATGTAAAGATTAGGCCGTAAACAAATGAAGATATACGATCTCATTGACTTTTAATCATATTTTCGCATATCAAGGTTTTCATTTAGAACCGGTTTGCAACGAAATTACTTGCAGACGTTGAACAAGTTCATAAATGATAGCTTGACCACGTCGTATTCAATGGCATATGAAAATGTTCAGTCACTTCCTAAGTTCCTACTGGAAACAATATATTTACTGTATAGTTTAACATTTGAACAAACAATAGTTATTATTTAATAAATGTTGTAATATTATTACAACGTTTATTACCTACCTATCAAAAAAATAATAATTTTATTAATGCATATAAAAAAAAATTGTATTCCGGTCAATATATTCCAGTACATCCAGCCATTTTTAACATCCTACTGCTGGGTATGGGCCTTCCTTCAAACGAAGGGTCATCAGGATCGGAGCATAGTCCACCGCGCTGACCTAGTAGTGCGCGTTGGCGCACTTCGCTGTCTTTCGAAAACTTGTTACGTTCCCTCGCGATGTCTTCCTTCACCGTAAGACGAGTGGTAATCTTGTTGGAACTGATTCGTGCATCATGATGAGAGATTCGAAACCAGGGATTTGAATCCGATTTACTTGGTTTTCCTAGCAAGCGCATTACCACAACGCTACCTAGCCAACATTCCACAATATTTTATTAATATAGTAGTAATTTTTAATTAAGTAATAATATTCACTTATCCACGTTTTAGATTTGTATGGCTCTATCGGCACTCTACCACACGTTTTCCTGTCGGTCTGAGCACGATTACAACACGTTTTTGATGTACGACCTCTTCGGTATCGCGCTGTCTTTGCTTGCGATATACACATCTGGAGTATACTACGCGTTTTGGTGCCATCATGTAAGTATTCTATGCATATTTCATCAAGCTCTAGCGGCTCTTTTACCCCTTTTTTAATTGTTTTAAAAATATAATCATATTATGTACCTATTTGATTTAAAATCTAAATGAATGACCTACATTTTTTCGGAGATTTTCCAACTTCTATCTATGAGAGATTTAACAACCGAAACTTTGGTAGGTACTTAATCCATTTGGCCGACTTCTATGGACTTGCCGTCAAATTTTTAACGAATAGTTATATCATATGATCTAAACATGCATTGTTGATTATAATCATATCTATGTTTTTAATTGTTATACTGAAAATTTTGTAGGCTTTGTTACTTAAGTTTTTAGAATTTAATTGTCCTCAATTTGCGTTGATAAAGAAATGAAAACCTTATTGCCACTTTTTTATATTACCAGCGGCAATTGCGAAAATGTAACATACGTTTAAGGTCTAAGTATGTGGTTCTAATTTGTTTATATAACATAAAGTCACGAGACCATGGAGATAGAGTTCCGTAATGAAATAAATTGTGTAATTCTATTCATTTACTTATGAATACTATAATCCGCTAGTGTTTTTGCCTTTATTTTAATGAAATATAGATAATATTACAATAAACCCTCTGAGTTCTGACACGAAAGAAAATTAAAAGGAACTTCAGTAATCGTGCTATACAAACTTTATTTGATAAACAAGATATAATATTCTTGTAAATTAACATAAAAACCTCAAGTAGTTTCCGTGTGTTTTTACAGATTCGTCCTACTAGCGCATATAACACATATTCTTAAATATGAATATTTATTTTGTACTCAGATGTTATATAAAGGACACCTTCACATATTATCATAACAAGGTTTTAGCCATTACAAATTTTTGAAATTCTTTTAGTCTATGGTATGTACTATAGACTACGTATTGTATTTATTAGTGAAATGGTTTCGTGCAATCAAAATATGTCACAGATTATATCATTTAAAAAAAATCTTGTAATTTAGTTTTTCTTGTTTATGGATTTATGAGTGGACATCGGTTTGGATGATCGCTATATAACAAAATATCATGTTATAGCAGTATTTAAATAAATATTACGTGACTACCTACTTTTGGACACGAGCACATCTGAACACGCCTACGTTTTAAAATACATACTTTACGGAAATAAAAAAAAATATATAAAAATCATTATTCGACGTCTTTATACTTTATTGTATTTACTAATTATACATAATTAGCGCACATTGATATTGACCTCGATTATCTTTGTTCTTTGGAAAGGCAAAATTAATATAAACAAAGTTTATTCACCCCATTAAAACCCTGAAACGTTCAAATTATAAACTTGCTACTTACTATTTTTTGTTGGCTATTCTTGTTGTTGTTGTTTCGTTTTTATGTAGCTGTTTCATTCGCTTCGATAGATATTTAAAACATTACATATTAACATTACTGCCGCCTTGAAATTTTTTTTAACAGATATGTGCAATCTCCAGAAATATTATTTTTATAGGTGAATAATTAATTAACACTATCCCACAATCTGAGTATTTTGTGGTACACTTTACTGAAAAACTATCACACCTATAGCTTTGTGCTTTAACATAGTAATTTAACTTTATATCTAGATGTGTTATCTGTCAAAAAATATAATTTTAAAAACCATTATAAAAAATTAATATTGACATTTCTGTGTTCATTGGATAGAATGTTATTGTACTACTAACGCCATCTGTTATAAAACCAAAAAGTTAACATCGCTGTAACATTATTACCCGTTAGAGAAACTACGCGAGCCAAAGCTCAGCTTTTTGCTAGTAAATAAAAGTATTTTTTTTACCATTATTGTTGTAATATGAAATTTACCTACATCGTATAAGATATCTGTCATATCATGCAAATCAACATTTCACTCAAACGGAGCGGAACAAACTTTGTAGTAGGTAATAGGTATGGCGTAATTATATACACATTATGTAGTTTCGCTCCAACACATGTAAACCGAAATTTTTGTCTCTGTTTAATGAATGGGAATGGAGTGAAATATAAAGTTTTACGACGCGTTTTTTATGAAAACCTTTGCTCTACTTAACTGTATCTTACTCACTTTCTTATAGATATGTGTGTACAATGTGCCTACATTTGGTTTTAGTCGAATTAACATTAATGTTCTCGCTTCGGCATTAATTATGTATTATCTAAAGAAACATCTTTTCAATTAATGTAATTTGATTAATGTTAAAATTAATTTTCTATTTTGAGGAACTCGCAGTTTTTGTAATTTATACGTGCCAACTTAGGGCATTAAAAATGTTATATTTAAAAGTATTGTAGGTAGGTAGGTATGTAATGCAGGGTTAAATTTCTGTTATTGTGTCACGAATACATACATGTTGAATTTATCATGATATTTCACATAAAAACAGTATAATTACACTACTACTAGTTTTGATGAAAAAAATGAATGAATATATATTACATATTTACGGTTAACACATTCTCAATCTAGCCTAACATAATGAATTGCATATAAAATGCATATTTGCCACATAATATGTATATTAGGTACTTCACACACATTCCTCAAAAATTCATCATAATGATGTATTCAATAAGAAAACGTTTAAATATAAATTTTAGCAACATTAACACATTAAAATGCAATTTCCTCTGAAACATTCAATGTCATGGACAAAAGCTGGTGTTATAATGAGATTTAATCTCCAAGACCTCAATAGCGGACAAGCAGGTTGCGCGCAAGTAAAAGTTATGGTAGGAAGTGAAAGGCAAATCTCTCCTATCGTCTCTCATCGACTAATTTCACTAATTTAAAAAATATGTAGCTAGATGAAGCTCATCTAGATATCGGATATTTTACTAAATTAAATAATATGTTAGACTTACGTATCTATTTGGAATGTGTTTTAGACAGGTAACTACCTATTACCAAAAAAATTTGCGAGTTTCGTACTTAAAGATCGATTAGGTATTTCCTTCTATTTTTTATTATAAGATTTAAATAATTCCTAAAAATATTAATTATATTTTATGTTATATTAAGGTCACTTATAAAAATTAACCAGTTTTGTCGGATACAAAAGTAAATCAGACAAGAAGTTATTGGGTACGTAATAAGAAATTGCGGAGTATTTCTCACTAATAGTAATACATATAGGTACATAAGTTTCTACATAGCATAGACGCATGTTGGTAATCGATCGTTCCAATTTATCGATTCACCTGACCGATTGTTTAGCAACAGAGTTGCGTTAAATGCCGTCATTGACCTTCACTACATGATTTTTAATTATATGTGGAAGTCTCACTAGCAAAACTATTATAAATGTACCTACTTGAAATACTTCTTTTATGTTTTTATTTAATAGTGGCTCAGATTTAACTGAAAAAGTCGACATAAATTAAGCGATATCGATAAAAAATATTATGTTGTTGGCACAAATAGGCTTATTATTAACTAGGTCGTGGTTAATACTTAACAATTTCAAGTGCAATACCGTAGTAACGGAAGAGAAATTATAATATTTATACCAAATATATACTTACACAGAGGTATTATAAGTACCTACATACTGTTTAGAAAGTAGATATTAACTATATTACTGAGCGGTTAAGCCTCACTTGTCCATTTCTCTTGTGTTCTTCAAATTCTCGTTATACGTTTAAAGGCCGGGTTATGTTGAAACATAGAACCTAATAGCTCTCATTAGGTTTTCTCTGCAAGCTATAGCTATCTAAGAGTCCGTGCGTCGGGCGTCTAAGAGTCGTGTTTTTAGATCGCATTCGCAACTCAACGTTTACTTCAGATTTCGGTTCCACGGGGTCGTTTTCCCGGTTTCCTCTTTTAATATAAAATTATTAAATAAAAAAACTAGAGGCAAAAGAAATAAACTTGGTAAAAAATGATGAGAATACTTTAGGTGGGTATTTCATATAAAAAAGTCAAAACCTTTAGTGTGCAATCTTGACTCGAACTTGGTCAATTTTATAGTAGGTATGTACTATAAAATTGTTAGATTATAGCCTTCTACTTGTTAGTTAATATTTTTTGGGGTTTAACTATAGTCGAAAATATTTATAAAATTAAATAGTTTTTAAGATCGATTTGACGATAAAATTAATGATTAAAGTTTAACTACTGATTTTCAAACTGCCTCGTTAACAAATGTAAAAATAATTACACTACATATAATAATACTAGTCATGCTTATGATTTTTAAATTGTATGCAACGATCCATCAATTATTGTCCTCGTTTAATATGTATCGGGTATTTTAACGCAACAGCGCGGCGCGGCGGCGCGCGAGACCTCGTGCAAAATGACCCGTTGACGTCCATTTTTCATTGGTAATTCATATCGTCCGCAATCAAGCAATTTTATGACACAAAGCTTAGTAACAATCTGAGTTAGTAACCAATATCGTCGCCCCTGTATGTAGTGGTTACAATTGGTTGTTACAAATACAATAGAATTTGTCGTTTCTTTAGTACTGTTGCGTGGAGAATGCACTAATATGCAAGAAATATTGCTGAAGAAAAATAACCATCCATATAGAATTTTGAATACTAAAGGGGAATAAGTATAACAATATAAAAAAATAAAAACTATGAAATATAGAAAATGATATCTAGTCATGAGAACATAAGCGAAGAGCAATTTCAAGACAATAAGTATACGCGCAATTTGTCATTACATGACGTACATACCTATAAATGACGTAAAACATGTTTAATTTATATAAAGAATAAGCGCGATAAAAATCTAGTTTCCCATTATTAATTAAAAATAATATTATAATACTGCCTTAGACTTACGCGAATACCTACTTGACATTTTAAGTAACAATCCTTTAGGATTTTGTCGTCGATTTATTTTGATTTTTGGTCACAGGGGAGACTTCTCCTTTATGATGGCTATAAAGTGAAACATTCAAAACCGCGTCGGGAACCAAAAGTCAAAAAAAAATCCGCGACAAAATCCGAAAAAATAGTTTTATTTAAAATAAATAGTTAATAATATGTAGGTACATAAAGTTGCTGAAAATGTATAGGAATACATATATGTGATATGGTGAAATGTATTTTCAGGAGCTGAAAGCGTTTTATATGCTGTCGGTGACATTAATATTTGTAGTCGCCATGGTGTTGCAAATCCCAAAGCTTCAAATACCATACACAGTCAAGATGTGTGTATTCATAGGGTGGGCAGCCTATGGCGTTCTCCCTACGTTACACTGGACTTATGTTATGGGAGGTTTTGATAACCCTATGGTTCAGGTGAGATTCACAATTTGTGTACTTTAATTATTTTTTTCTTCGCATGGTATTCGCAAGTGAGGATGTTTTAATTGAAACATCGTAAGTATTGGAACAAATGAATAGGCCCAGCGTGCTGACCTATGGCCTGTATCCTCTTAAATCTGGCCTGTGGAATTAGGAGGGTTAAAAAAACTAAATAGGAAGACTAGTATGTTCCGAAACTCGAATTCGCGACCTTCGGTACACCAAGTAGAGTAATACAAAATCGCCGAATTTAAAAGAACATTGGCCTGAGTTAAACTTCCATGACGAAGTTCGAATGAAATAAATCAAACAATTAGCATCATTACATCACATTTACGTACAATTTTTTTGCTTTAAATTTTACTAACGAATAGGTAATTTAATTAAGTATACATTATATGCTAATAGAGGTTTTTGCACGATATATTAGCCTTAATTATTAAAATAATCATGTAATTTTTGTTGGTAAAACGTTTTTTAATTTAAAATTCAAAAATTTAATTAACAATAATAAACACACATGACATTAATCACTTAATTGTTGCCATTTTTTACTCTCTTTTTGATATGTTTAAGAATTAGTATAGAAGATGTAGTTCCGTAGATTATTTTAATCTATAGTCTTTCTCGTATTAGAGATTAAAAAGACAATTGTAAATAATAAATATATATTTTAAATTTAATTACTATAATATTTTGATAGCTACAGAAATAAGGCTTCCATTGTATTTTTTGTATTTTTTAATATATACCTATAGGTAATAATTTCAATTTTCTTTTCAGCTATTCTTCCCTAGAGTTATAGGAATGTATGTCATAAGTGGGACGGCGTTTGCGATTTACGCCTTTAAGGTAAAGAACTATTTTTTTGAAATAATACATTAAAAGAGTTTCCCTAAAGATATAAATTAATATTATACTAATTTTGTGAATAATCAATATCTTTGAACAAATAGCCTAATTAGATTTTACTGTATTATCGATACCATCTAAATTCTAATATATAAAAATCTCGTATCACAGTGTTTGTTATCAAACTCTTCTGTAATGGTTTGACCGATTTTTATGAATTTTTTTGTGTATATTTGGTAGGTCTGAGAATAGGTCGTAGGCTATTTTTTATTCTCCTAAGACCTAAGTGATAAGGGTTGCATACACCAGATTTTTTAATTTTTATTTTTACACTGAATTTCTATTTTCAACACAAATTTCATCATTCTACCACCAATCTTTATATTTCGAATCGAACTTTATATATCGAATCGCTAGTAATACTATAAATATTTAAAACAATGACGTACAAATATTTGTGCTGGTTACACAAATTTCTCCAACGGGACTCGAACCCGAGGCCGCTGGCAGAGCTACTTGCTCTGCAATATGCGGCATTATAAACTGGGCCATATGTGTCGTCAAAAATGAGAAAGTTTGTTGAGTATGTGTGTTCGCTCGTTACTTCTTAACGCTAATCTTACAAATAGTCTACAAACAAATCTTACAAATTACAAACTTTCGAAATTATAGCACAAGTGTGAAGAACCTATCCAAGCGAGTTGTTCAAGTACATTAGTATGGGTGAAATAATAGCATTCGTTTTAAAAATTGCATATTATTAACTTTTAATTGTAGATCATTTGAAAGTAATTAGCTAAATAATTAAATATGAAACATATTAGCTCAGGAGGTAGCGCTATAGTTGAACAAGTCATTTCATACCGGCTGAAAATCATAACAATAATAGTTTTATAACAGCTCTGAACGTCAGCTGCTCCGATAGCGGTGGAGCTAATGGAGATTGGAGACAGCATGACAAAGTCATTGGAAAAAAATCTGCTCCAATGAATTTTATACCAAGCGAAACTGTATTAAATTATTGTTTTAATCATATTTTTTCAAAAAATTATCGTCAGCTGTATTGACGAGGGGGGTTCAATGTCAGTCACGTGCATAAACCTCATTTAAAATTTGACAAATAAATTTATTTTATACCTTATGAAATTTATATATCTCAATTTTTATACTTTTAAAATAATAAAGAAAATTGTCAGCTGCACTTTGGACGGGGGAAACACCGTCAGCTCACTCTACTGATTTCCGAACATTAAAGAACTGTTTGAAGTAAAATTCATTCGGTATAAAATTCCTAAAAAAATTGAAAGCTACCTCCCGGAATATATAGTCCGTCAACGGATGTGACAGCCAGCCCAAGCTGCCATACACTCGCTTGGGACATTAGTGTATGGCAGCTTGGGCCATCACGTCCGTTGGCCTGTTGGTACTATATGTTTCATAGGCTTTGCTATTAGACTAGCGACGATAACTAGGAGAGGTAAGGTTTAGTTATGTAGGACAATTTTTATTAATTGACAGGTACCAGAACGCTGGTTCCCCGGTAAGGTGGATTACTTCGGTCACTCCCACCAATGGTGGCACGTCTTGGTTCTAGGCGCTCTCTACTACTGGCATAACTCAGCCATGATCTATGTCCAGTATCGTATGAACCATGGCTGTGCTAACACCATGAGAATATTCTAGAAATATTACAAATTTATTGAGCTTTATGGTATTATAATATGTGAAATAGGGAGCCATTATATGTTCATTATCGAACGATACCGTAATTAATATATTACTTTTACCTAAAACAGTATCGTTTGGGGTTTTCTGTTTCTAGGTGGTTTTGTTACCTAAGAAATTAAATTTCTCTATCTTGAATCTTTTTTAATATGAAATGAAATGAAAGTGTATATGTTTAGATCTCTGTTCTCTATTTTTGTTTTTATCATTATTATTTTTTAATTTGTTATTTGAATATGGTGGCTACATTTTTATTTTTTAATACTTTCTTAGATTTACGCGAATATTCGACATTATAAATGAAACTACCTTTTCGGATTTTGTCGCGGATTTATTTTGATTTTTAGTTCCCGACGTTTCGAATGCTTTACAGCAATCATGGTCACGGGAGAGACTAAGGTATTTGACGTCTCATAGGTTTATATACTTGTTACAGACAGTGCCTACCCACAATTTACAAAAATTTTGAAAATGGCATCAGAGTACCTTATAAAATTTTAATTCTAAACATTTATATTTAAATTTAAATAATTTAAAAAATAATTTATAATTATGGCAATATTATTAACTTATTTTTAGCTAGTATTATTATAATTATTATAATTTTTATTTTAATATTAGTTATTCAAAAGTATTATGTAGTGTTGCTATTCTAATAATATGTATATTTTCTTACCTATAAATTGTTTATGTTAAGTTGCATTTTATTATTTAAATTAAGTATTAATTTGATATAAGAAAATTAAGTTAAAATATAAATTGAATTTTGATTATTTTAAAGTATTAAGCAACACTACTGCAATTTAAAAATAATTTAATCAAATCAAAATATGCTTAGATTTGACAGATTCTTTTGAATTATAATTTTTAAAAATTTTTTGAATTTAGATTGAAAGAAAGCTACTGCACGGTTCGGAAGGCAGTTTGTGCAGAGAAGAACCTAACTTTAATAGAGAGGACGGCTGGGTATTACCACCTTCTTGGGATCCTGTAATTAATATAATAAAATCTAATATTAATAAAAGTAATCATAATAGACAGTCGGATGTAGTTAGCTCATACTGTGTAGATCTTGATACAAGTAGTCAAATTTAATATTATATATAATTATTGTATGTATTGCAATATTGTTAAAATATTTTTAAAAAGAGCAAGTGTAGAGTTTCTTGCCGGTTCTTCTCTGCACAAACTGCCTTCCGAACCGTGCAGTAGCTTTCTTTCAATCTAAATTCAAAAAATTTTTAAAAATTATAATTCAAAAGAATCTGTCAAATCTAAGCATATTTTGATTTGATTAAATTATTTTTAAATTGCAGTAGTGTTGCTTAATACTTTAAAATAATCAAAATTCAATTTATATTTTAACTTAATTTTCTTATATCAAATTAATACTTAATTTAAATAATAAAATGCAACTTAACATAAACAATTTATAGGTAAGAAAATATACATATTATTAGAATAGCAACACTACATAATACTTTTGAATAACTAATATTAAAATAAAAATTATAATAATTATAATAATACTAGCTAAAAATAAGTTAATAATATTGCCATAATTATAAATTATTTTTTAAATTATTTAAATTTAAATATAAATGTTTAGAATTAAAATTTTATAAGGTACTCTGATGCCATTTTCAAAATTTTTGTAAATTGTGGGTAGGCACTGTCTGTAACAAGTATATAAACCTATGAGACGTCAAATACCTTAGTCTCTCCCGTGACCATGATTGCTGTAAAGCATTCGAAACGTCGGGAACTAAAAATCAAAATAAATCCGCGACAAAATCCGAAAAGGTAGTTTCTTTTATTTTTTTGTTATGAACGTTTATACATGTTATGGGTGCCTTCATTATTTATTGAAATGCTGTAAAATATGTTGCTATTAGACTGTATCAAAAGGTTTATCTTTAAGAATTTTATATAATGTTAATGTTGGATATTATCAACTGTGATTATTAAGAATCTTCATTAAATCATTCCAAGGCATTTGAAACTTTGCTCAATTTTTAAATTTTTTAAACAATTAGACTAATGTTATTGGAAAGTGATATTTTTATATTTCCTAAACTAAAAAGTAATTAAATTAATTATTTTATGTATTAATCTTTTTATCGACTTTATAAGAGACATTTTGTTCTTAAAAATTGAACTATAGATCTGATATACTGATTAGCATTTACTGTTTTCATCTGTGATGTTCTTATTCTTAGCAAGTAACGTAAAATGTTGCTAGTAGTTGAGTTATGGCTCAATCAAGCTTTTTTGTATACTTAAAACAAAATCATAATAATATTTTTACATTTAACTTATATTTGTGTTTTTTTAGTATGAATTATTAGTAAATTTCATGCTACGATCGATCGTACATTGTATTAGTTTATTAATTTATATTAATATTCAGACTGACAAACTATCAAATTATTATATTTAAATTTTATTAATTAAATTATAGCAGATAACTCAATTGCTGGCACTAGGTTTTTTATATTTCTATTTTCTGTATTGTGGGATCAAATCTACCAATGAAAAATAAAAATTAGAACTACTTTTTGTTTTATTTCATCAAAAGAAAATAATTGTCTTGTAATTCATTGGAATATTTTAATATGACATTATATTAAATAATTACAAATCTATTCATGTCAGAAACCTTAGAAATAACAGCCACGGATGCCGTATAGAAACGTCTGGCTGTTACTAATTAATCTTATAACTGTATTCACAAAGATAAGGAAACATATGCAGAAATTAACAATTTTGACGGTACTGATTTGAATAATTAATAATAAAAAAATGATGTTGGAAATTGTACAATATATAAGTACGATTGGTGTCAGTCATTTCATTTAATTGACTAAACCGATATATTAAACGGCACCTTATATATTTTTATAAGTATTATTTAGCTTTTTAGGTTTTATATTTCAAATAATTAATTATTGTTATAAGCGAAATTTGATCAAATTCAAATTGTCCATTTTATGCCATCTATTGTCGCATAGAAATATGTATTTTACAATGCTGAAGTTGTTCTTCTACTCGACACTAGATGGAGTTACTATCTCATTAGAGTAAATATTTTCAAAATATTTATGTGAAAATAACATAATGTAACGTTTTCATAATACTTTCTTAGGTTTACGCGAATATTCGACATTATAATTGAAACTATATTTTTAAATTTTGTCGCGGATTTATTTTTATTTTTGGTTCCCGATGTTTCGTATGACGAATGCTTTACACTTACAGCAATCATGGTCACGGGAGAGACTCTCCCGAAAAAAAATCATTTTATACGTTATATTATTTTCGGACGTTTTATGTAAATAATTTTATGTTGTTTTTTAAATAAACGCAATAGATATTTAAAAGTGAATTTCTAATAAAAATAATTGTACATATTTTAGTAACTGAAAGAAAAACTATTTTATCATTTACCAATTTTAAAACTAAAAGTATTCAATATAACTTATCGTACTAATCATATCATATACGTTTTATTGCTGTTACATCATGTCATTTAATCAGATAGATAACTATAAAATGGAGATACAAAAACAGTTCCTTATGAAACACTATAAAATCCTACAGTTTACTTACATTTTAATTTAATTAAAGTCTTAATTTTAAGTTCGAGTAAATCAATTTTTATACATAACATAATATTATTGAGAGCTTCCACAAATCCCTCCAGACATTCAATTGAACATGTCAAACAAAATAGTGATTTCACATATCAACGATTCAATAAATGAATTTTGACGTGCACAATTCACGTTCACACCTGAGTTAAATCGAGAGGTTTGGAACGAAAAACAAAAGATAAATGGGCAATATTTTCATTGCACCGATGAATGGACGGCTGTTGACTCAGCGTACTGGAAAATATGGCTACCTATCATCCGCGATTGGTAAATCCGATCGGAATTGTTTTTAAGAATCGTTAAAAGTAAATTAAATTTCTTTTTCCTCTACATTTTCGTTAGTTTTATTCACACTTAAAGAACTATCATCACTAAATTAATTCTTTTCGCCTTTTGAGACATCGATGTACGTAAAATTTATTATATTTGCATTATTTATATAAAATAATTTTTATTTATTTGTATTTGACTTGAAGTCAAGTTAGGTAAATGAAAATAGAATTTCTGTTACCAACAACAACATGTCATATTAGAAAATTTTCCTCGTACCTATACTAAATGATCTAAAAATATTTTTGTAATGAGACGAATATTCTAAAAGCTCACATTTATCTTTAAACATAGTTCATTGAAAACAGTTTCAAAAAAATAATGTTTTTTTTGCAGCAGTGGCACTGTGCCCAGTAGTACCTTGGAAGACATCGCCCTATTTATTTAATATACATACGAGATCGAAAGGACGAAAATATTAAAAAAAATATTAAATTGTTGATGTTCACCGTCGTATCGTGTGCTCTTTTAAAAAGCAATTGATCTATTTTCTTTCGACTGAACCATAATGATATTTACATTCTTATTTAAAATTTTGATAGTTCGTTCTAAAGTAACTTTTAATTTTAAAATTCTTAACTTATAACAGTAAGTATTATAAATTGTCAACTCGTAATTTCTCTATTTTTGCACAACTCGAAGATAGGTAATAAAAAAAAAACTTAACCGTAACTAATTTTGCAAATAAGTACACATTTTTACAAACTATTAAATCGGGACTTACTTACCTACTGGTGATCAACAAAATCATTACAAACTCATGCGTTATTGCTCTTAAAAACAATAAATAATGTCTATATTAAGCTGACTAATTTTGGCAAACATAACTGCCATTCTGTAAACAAGATGACTTAATGCGATTACGTTTTACGTTAACGGTTTTTCGCTCAGGCGCATTTTAGACATCACAAATATTTTTAATATTCCGCGGTTTTTTCCGCGACTTGACTTCATCTATGACACATTATTTACTAAATCTGTGATATTTTTGGGTAATTAGGGCTAGCGAAGCAAGACGTAACCTACCGAAAAACTATCACGCCTACGCCGCTTGATTTGTGCTTTAATATAGTAATTTAACTTTGTATCTAGATGTGTTATATGTCTAAAAAAAATATAATTTTTATAACCATTCGAAAAAATTAACATGTCCCATTTTGTGTTCTTTGGATCGAATGTTGATTGTTAGAAAGCCAAAAAGTTAACATAGTTGTAACATTATTACCCGATAGAAAAACTACGAGAGCCCTCATAAAGCTCAGCTTTTTGCTAGTATAATGAGTTTTAAAGCATGATGGGAGGCTATAAGTTTTTAATATTAGTTGAAAATTTAGCTAACACAAGTAGCTCGAAGGAATTTAAGATATACCAATTTAAAAACACACTTTAAATTATTTAAAATATGTCGTAGGTAGGTATATATCTATTTAATAACTAAACAATGTACATTAATAATTGTAATGGGCGTATACCTAAATCAGCCTTTTTAAGGTTAGATTGCGATTGCCGAGTCCGATGTTTCCCATCACCGTAAAGTGTAAACATACATATAAATTATAAAAATATTCGCGGTAGAACTTTTCGTGTTTGGTAATAGGTACCTATAAATTTTGGCAAGGCACGCTGTCTTAAGAGGCATTTCTTTCCGACTGGCTTGAAATAAAAGTGAGCTTTACTGAAATACATAACTCTACTATACTTAATACTAATTATGTGCACTTCACCTCAAAGAATATAAATTTTGTGAAGTAGGAAATGCTTAACTTTTACTAGGCTTAGGGACTAATAAATTTAAAATAAATAATATGTAATACGAGTAGTTCGTACATTGAATTATTACAAAATTGTGAGAAACAACCACAGGTCAAAATCAATGAATACTTATATAAAAAAACTGGACAGTCAAATTTAATCCAGAATTGAACAACAAAGAGAATACAAATTATTTTCTTATAAATGATCAAAAGTAACAAATTAGTGAGGTCGATCGACGCCGGTCCCAGGAGGCGAGACGCGGTGACGGATTGCCGCGCGATCGCCTCTGACGCGTCTATGACATTTGACATGTGTCACTATCGCTCGTGTTCCCGCGCTGATAACATGTATGGAACAGGGAACTTATAAGGCGAATTGGGGCTAAGGTTTATTACACACGTGTTAAAAAACAACTATTATTTACTTTATAAAAAATACTTTACATATGAAATGCCTTTTCATTCCTAATGAGTAATGAATATACCCACACACATAATATGTATTATTATATGAATTGTATATATAAAGTAAATAACACATAATCCATTCTTAATTAGTATGACTGACTTGTTACTTAGTTACCTTATCATAACATAATATGTAGGTATTATGTATGTACCAACACACAAACTTTAGTATTTATAATAATTTTTAATATGTTGTACTTAGGTCTTAGTCCAATTATGGGAACATAAAATATAATTTTTATTTTAAATGAATTCTGTCATTAACATATTCGTAACATATTCAAAAATATAAAATCAAGAAACTACGATTAAACTTCATTGATACCAGAAAAATGGGGTTGTGAAAATGGCAATATCGTTCATAACGCAGTTACCAAATATTAACATAAAATCTCCATGCATCTTATTTCCACGCCCATTGACAGATGTAGGCCTTAAACGCTTTTAATTTCTGTGCCGTATGCTAATATTGTAAAAAATCCTTTTGGATTATGCTGACATTGTAAACTATTTTTTATGAATAAAAAAAAAAGAATAAAAAATGTGGGCACGAGCGAGTGCTAACCCGAAAACTTTACAGGGCGGTTTTTTCACTTAGTAGTTATTTATTATTTACATAATACGATTTATTACACGAACATTCGGTCTATTGTTAAATAACAATTAAATGAAGCTTTAATTGTTTAAATCTGCTTAAAATTATTCCACCGAGACTTCCTAAAATATATGTAACACTTTATTAATATACGAGATAAATTTCGATAAAGGGTAAATATAAATTGTTCAAACGTGTAATTTACCGTAACAAATTGCAGCGGCGTCATAGTGGCATGCATAACTAATACTTCATTATATTTCACGAAATTCGTGCGAGAGTATCTTGTAGGTGTTAGCTGGGTATGATTAATGAAGCACATGAATATGCATGTGCGTTAGGGCTGTCAGGTGTACCCACCTTTAAATATCAAATTAAACATGTAAGCTCATATAGCTACCGAATTACCCTTTGTTTACACATTTATATATAATGTGGGGGGAGCATATTGCTCTATGGATAACTAGCTTTCGACATTGTATTTGTTTATACGAACAAAATTTACTGGCAACACAGTTATTTTCTCTCGAAAATCTTGGTTCAATGTTATAAAGTCGAGTTGAGTAAGTTTAATCTACTGGAGACAAATTATATTATCAAAAACTTTAGGACATTTTCGTACAGTTTTTGATTATAAATTTTACACGAACTTACTCGTAGATGGAACTTTTACACAAACATTTGATACTTTAAGCTTATCTAAACTCATTTTGTCACAATTAATAAATAGTTCAACAGTTGAGAGCTTTTGTGTATTAAGTTGTGTGTATCTTTTAATACTCGTAAAATAAATTATACGTGTCATTTTAAGAAATATTGCTAGCTTATTGTTCGACACAAAAAATTATAAGGCTTCAAGAATATGGGAAGTAGAAATAGGTTATGTGAAAAGAGTATGTATTGAGTTTTTGCCTTTCGATAAATTAAATGAAATGGTTTATTAGATAATCAGTAATATTTAATACAATGTAAACGTTTGCTGGTATAGCTATCGAGTCCGCGATATTTAAAGAAATAGGTTATCACGGGAAGTTTTTTTCTGTAATAAAGAATATATTTTTAATTTTTATAGCCTTACTACAAAGAACCTAACCTATCAATTTACAATAAAAATATCTGGTCATATTAATAGAAAACCGCGAGAGTAAACAGAGAGAAATTACGAGCGGCGTCCATTATTATTTCTGTTCGGGCATTATCATCTAAATCGCATCGCGCCGCCATTTACGGCGTTTAGGTATTTGCACACTATTGTTAGTGGCGTTGTGTATAAAATAAACATTTGTTATGGAGGGACCGTGGCTACAATATCGTATATCCCGAATTACCATTAGAATGGAAGCTGATGTATGGCTGGTATTACTTCAGGTTGGGTCGCCGTGCAGATTTTGTTATAGGAAGCGTGATGATTTTATAATTTTTTGTATTTTATTTCATAATAAACTTTATTTGACTTACTTATTATTTGATTAGATTTAGGGTTCTATTGTTTTTGTTATCTGTCAAAGGTAAGACATATATTGCCCTCAAGTGCCTCCTTTTTTCTACCTGTACAATAACATTTTTAATAAAAACTTAAGTTAGTGCTGTTGTTAATTCGTATTGGATGTATCTTCATAATATGTTACATACAACACAAAATTTATACGACCTATACGTTAATCAAAGTTCAACGCTCATTGAAAATTCACAAAAGAAAGCACTCGAGACAATTAAATAATAATGCAATCTGGGTGTTTGCTTAGTGATGACGTAACGGGGGTGTGAGATGAGATCTAAACTAAATTTGCGTTGTAGAATAGGCGCTTACAATGAGAGGATAGTTGTAGAATAAATACTACTAGGGGTTTAAAGCAGGCGCGTCTTCTTTTGATAGTCACGTGACCGCCACGCGACTGAAACGTGCCGACGCCCGCGCACCGGACGCGTTCAATTTCTATATCGTGGCAATATTTTGGCGAGAAACTACCCCATTTATAATTCTAACAGGAAATTTACACGCTAATTTAGTTAGGGCATGTATTGATTTTGCGGCGTGTTCTGGATTAAGCTTTAATGCCATTATTTCGACATTAACTGTTTGAAAAATAACTATGAATAGTGGATAAAACACTAATCATTATTTTTATTTATACTTGTACGTGCGTATTATTTGTATAATTACTAGGATTTCTTTTCTTTAGCTTGGGAGTTGTAGCTAGAGTCGCCGTTCCCTCCCCAGATGTGAAAACCAAGATAAAACAATCGTATCTTATTAGTTTGGAAAAACCCCTAAAATAAAATACACTTAAAACACAGAAAATACACTTAAAAAAACTAAGATCGCCTTTGGAGTTCATCGAGTACGTCCTGACACTTGTCTCTTTATTAAGAAGATATGTATATGAGAAAGACGTGCGTATTAAAATAATCCAAAGCCCAATAAAATTATTTCATTCATAGGTAGGTACCTAAAATATTTGTAAATTTTCGTTAATTCTATCTTAGTACAAGTTACCTTTAACTTAGTTCGTTACTATCAGTAAGTAACATGAGCCATAAATTCAATTGTAATTATATGTAGTGGAAGTAACAACTGAACTACGGGCTTTACGAGCCGTGTGATTGACTCCGCCAACTATTCCATTAGCTGAGACGCTATTGATTCGAGACGGTAATTAAACTTTATTCCATAGACTATTAATGCTCGAATCGTTGAGTTTGTTTAATTAATTTAAATTAGGATATTTTTTTGAAAATAAATGTTGTGCTTTCTGCTTTTATTTCAATTATTGATGTAGATACGTACCTACATTTATCTAAATATTTAATTATAAGGAATTATGTATTTTAAATATGTATTTCAGGGAACATATAAGGGTAAAAAATGTTAGTATTATTTTTGTTGTTTGTTTGTTTTTGTTGGAAACGATTTAATTTTTAGTGGAATAGAACTCTATGCTAGCTTCTCGATAAGAATTTGATAGGATGCAAAGTTATATTTAAGATTTTGTAATGTAAATTTTTAATTTACAAATTAATTACAATTCAACAAAATAAATATCGGGAGTAAAAATTGGGAAACCGAGTGAAATGGGTTCAAATTCTCGCACCTCCAATATTTTCATATGCGAATTATTGCCAACATCATTACCACTTGTCTTACGTTGTAGAAAAACATCGCGAGGAAATCTGGATGTTTGAGTTAACTTAGGAAGTTTTCGAAAGATAGGTGAACTGTGAAGTCCACCAACCCGCACTTGTTAGCGTGGTGAACTATGGCCACCTAACTCCCTCGTATTGAATGAAGGGCCGTACTCAGTAGTGGGACACTAAAACGGGCAGAATTCATGCATTAATAGGGGATTATTATTAGGGGAATATTATTTTTATAGAGGTAGGTATGCTGTAAATCAATAGAAACCGAAAAATAATTGTAGCTACATTACTATGTAAAATTGTGTCGATTCTTGTTAATTAATTCGCAATACAAAACGACTGAAGACAGAAGACTTACCACAATCTATATACATATAATAAAACTGTAGAAAAGTCGTTTTTGTACATCAAAAAAAATAAAAAAAAAATAGCCAGGGTGTTAAAGGACAACCAATAGAACCCATTTCCAGCATTTTTAGAATTTTTGTCTGTTTGTCTGTTTGTCTGTTTGTCTGTTTGTCGGTTTGTCGGTTTGTCTGTTTATTTATCCGGGCATCACGTAAAATGTACGAAAGCAATGTAGATAACTTTTATACACAACGATTGAATGTAACTTGAAGTAACATTTAGTTTTTGTTTCATTGCAATCGGTTCAGTGTATCAAAAGATATTTGAGTTGAAAGTGAAGAAGTAGAGAAATTAAAGAAGTAAATTTAAGGTTATGTGCATTTGGTCTCACAACTTTACGGGTAAATTGAAGTAACATTAATTTTTAAGCTATTGCATAGCTTCTATCGCGGGCCTTGAGCGTGGAGACCGAATCCAGAAATTCCGTAACGAAAAAAACCTAACACCTGTCATGCGTGATGCGACGAGTAGCGACATCTATGGTTTATCTTTTAGTTTACTTCTAGGTGTTGTTTAGGTCTGACGTTACTCATAATGAATAATATAGATGGCGCTGTAGATTAATAAGTAGAATAAATCGATCTTAGATCGACAGTTTTTTTTTCAATAATGGTTAAGGCTTTGGTTTCAATAATAAAAGGTTTCTCGAGGTGCTGATTGCGAAAATGAGGTCCATTTTCAAATCCAAGATGGCGGACATCCGGTTTTTTTTCAATAATGACATGGATGTCATTTTCGAGGTTTCTCGGGGTGCTGATTGCGAAAATGAGGTACATTTTCAAATCCAAGATGGCGGACATCCGGGTTTTTTTCAATAATGACATGGGTGTCATTTTCGAGGTTTCTCGGGGTGCTGATTGCGAAAATGAGGTCCATTTTCAAATCCAAGATGGCGGACATCCGGGTTTTTTTCAATAATGACATGGGTATCATTTTCGAGGTTTCTCGGGATGCTGATTGCAAAAATGAGGTCCATTTTCAAATCCAAGATGACGCACATCTGGTTTTATTTCAATAATGACATGGGTATCATTTTCGAGGTTTCTCGGGATGCTGATTGCAAAAATGAGGTCCATTTTCAAATCTAAGATGACGCACATCCGGTTTTTTTTCAATAATGACATGGGTGTCATTTTCGAGGTTTTTCGGGGTGCTGATTGCGAAAATGAGGTCCATTTTCAAATCCAAGATGGCGAACATCGGTTTTTTTTCAATAGATGATAAAAATATTTTGAACAACATTAACTTCTCATTTATTTAATAAGAGAAAAAAAAATGTTTTCTTGTCGGGCACCACGCTCAAAAAGTGTAACTTGAATTAATATCAAAGAAAAAAACAAAGGAAAAAAAATACTGCATAAATAAAATAAATAAATAATTATAATTGCGTAAGTTGATAAAAACAGCTATGCAATAGCTTTACCGCGGCAGTCTCAGAGAGCCACACGTCTTTTTTTATCTTCTATACATATAATAAAACTGTAGAAAATTCGTTTTTGTACATCAAAAAAATTTACAAAAAAAAATAGCCAGGGTGTTAAAGGACAACCAATAGAACCCATTTCCAGCCTTTTTAGAATTTTTGTCTGTTTGTCTGTTTGTCGGTTTGTCGGTTTGTCTGTTTATTTATCCGGGCATCACGTAAAATGTACGAAAGCAATGTAGATAACTTTTATACACAACGATTGAATGTAACTTGAAGTAACATTTAGTTTTTGTTTCATTGCAATCGGTTCAGTCTATCAAAAGATATTTGAGTTTAACATAAAAAAATAGAGAAATTCCAGTAGTAAAATTAAGGTTATGTGCATTTGGTCTCACAACTTTACGTAACTTTTATACACAACAATATGTGCGTAAATTGAAGTAACATTAAGTTTTTAGTGCACAGTTAGGAGGCTGCGAAAATGCACAGGAGTTTTCCAATTTATTGTTACAAATAGGCGATGGCACATACCCCGTACAAGAAGACGGAAAAGTTAATTTGATTGATAATCTCTGTTCTTGCGTTACATTATAACAGGAGCTAATTCTTCTGTGTACGGAGATTCCACAAACATGGGAAATCAAGCCGGTTCTTGGCTATATCAGCAAGCTATTTTGACTCCCCGCAATGACCAAGCAGCGGCAATTAATTTAAAAATATTGAGTTAATACTGAAATATTAACCGGTTGCGGCGCCGGTGATATTGTTTTTATTCCAAAAATACCTGTAATTCCCAACAACTTCCTTTCTCTTTCAAACGAGTGCAATTCCCAGTCAGTCTCTGTTATGCCATGACGATTAATAAAGTTCAGGGCATAAATAAAAAAAATGATTTGTATCGGTATCCTCCAACAGCGCTTCGCACTAAAAAATACATTGTAAGTTCCGACATCCACGCGAACGAAGTCGCGGGCACAGCTAGTGTGTAAATAAATACAAAATGAAGATATTATAATAGACCTACATATACCTATAAGGTGTAATTAAATCAAAACCGTCTTACCAAATGTTATAAAAGTATTCATAGACGAAATTGAATTAAAAGATAATATCTCAATTTGTGAAGTTGGCTCAATTGTGAACCCTCCTGGAAGAACACTTTGTTTTAATTAATTTTCTTAAATAAATTGTGATAGACAATCGAATTGACGACATTACAAATCTGCAATCTAAGTAAGTATTATCACAAAAAAATATGTTTTTTTTAAACCTAAGCGAAATTATGAGAGACATGTCTAATGTACCTACTGTATAGATACATTGTGTTACGTCTTCTAAAGCCCATGTCATTAAAAATCGGTAATTCTTAAAAACTAAAATATTTCAAATACTACTTTTATTAACATATTTATTATTTGCTATATTGGTACATTTATAAACTTCGCCCTACATCCCCATTGTAGTGTTTTAAATGAAAGACGGCAGAATTAGCGCTTTTGGGGATCGTGCAGAAATCGTGGCCATTGTGATCACGTTGAATCTGCATAATTTCACTTCATTAAAGCAATGAAATGATTAATCATCTGGATCTTCGTCTACTTGTGTATGTTGACCATAATATTCAATCTATATAAATAATAATATCGTTGAAAAACATGTATATATATTTCTTAAACTAATTTTGTATTCACTGTATTGGCGCGTTGATTTGATATCATAAAAATATTAGTAATGACAATGTCACAACTGCTAATCGGTAAATCGGAAGTTTGTTAGCTGGTACTTACACATACATTATTTTATTTTGTAGTTGTAAGTATGCTATTACCTGAAACAGGTATTGCTTGTTAATACAATTCGAAGCCATTAGAGAGAAAAATAAAGCCGGCATTATACCTCTCATTTCGTGGTGAATAATATTTCTCGGCACCCTTAGCTAACCACAATGACATTTGGCCCGAGGCACTGCGGTATTTTGACACACTTTCGTATATAATAGTAGGTTAGTTTTTTTTATAAATAAGTCTAAAAAATTAAGATTTACATGAAAAAGGGTAAAAGATGAAATAATTTTAAAGTGATGGGTACTGGGTAGGTACTAATGAGTCCAAAACAACAAAACGTGCTCAGAAAGTGGAGCGTCACAGCTAAGTCTCTACGCACGCCTTTCGAAGGCCTAAAGTTCTCCAAGATGGTCTCTGGTCCAAGAAGTCACAGAGCTATTATGTTTTTAAAGAATATTTCATAGGCTGCACCCCCATGAAAATTTGAAAAAAAGTACATAAATGCTATACCATATTGGAAACAGCATTTTTTTTATAATAAAAGACGATACATTTTTTTTGTCACACAAACTAGTGTCTGCGAGGGACTTGTAAATCATGGTCACCATTTCCTGAGGTGATAAAGTATTATTGAGTACGATTTTAACAGAAAATCTCCTAGTTATTGTCTATATTTGAAAATTAAATGAGTATTGAGCAGTTATGAATATTCATTAAGAATAAATTATGTTCGTTCCAGACCGATACAACTCTTCATAAATTATATAAAATTAATACATCTTTGTTTTGGTATAACAATAACGTGAACTTACATAATAAGTTCTGTGAGAATTATTAAATTTAATAAATCTTTTTTGACAGATGTTATATTTCAGCGTATGAGTATTATGTACCTACTTAAGTATTTAGCTGGAACAAAGAATAGTCCGAATAAAAGTCTTGATAATTTAAAGTAAACTCTAAGAGCAAAAGATATATCGAAAAATTTTTATACGAGTATCATTCGAATGATTTATGTAATAATTTCAAGCTTACGGAATATTATAAAAATTCTTGGTCTGTGGTCATTTTATTAATATTTTTAGGTATGAGAAATATTTCGTGATTGATATCTAATCGAAAAATTCAGTGGCATTGATAACGGTCTAGATTTACTTTTATTTATGACTTTACCGATAACGATGTTTCACGTATGCAATGCTATAATATAAACAACTCTTTTAATCCTTTTATTGCTCCCGCTATCTGTTTTGGGAAACACTGTTGGGAACATACCAGGGGGACGAATATTTTTTATATGTCTACATATGAACTAGTAAGGCAGTGGTAGCCCAGTGGAAACGCACTCGCTTGGATATAGCCAAGTGAAGCGGGTTCATATTCCGGTCGCGAACCTCTGATATTTTCATGTGCGAATCATTTCTAATATGGTTATCACGTCTTACGGTAAAGGATTATATCGTGAGGAAACCTGCATGTCTGAGAGAACCTAGCAAGTTTTCAAAAGACACGTGAAGTCCGGCAAGCCGCACTTGTCAGCGTGGTGTACTATGGCCTGATTTCCCTTGTATTAAATGGAAGCCCGTGCCCAGCAGTAGGACGTAAAAAAGAGCTGAATACATATTACCAACCTTGTAAGTAGTTAGAGATAGTAACAACTATAAACGATATTCTAATGTTTAAAAGCTTGCATTGTTTTAAATCACTCTAAAGTTGCTAATGCCTCGATTTGAAATTTATTTTTAATTTGGAATTAGCTTTCTGATGCTATACACAACAGTATATAACTTAATAACATAACCATTAAAACTAATAACTAATGATTGACAAATTTTGGATAGGACAATAATAAAAAGAGGTATACCATTTTAATAAGCACTGATGAATGTATTAAAAAATGTGGCGACCATAATATTATTTAAGTATAAAACTAAAAATGATTTTAAAATCTACTTAAACGTCGGATAAGGTTGGGCTTTATGGGAGAAATATTTACCTGATTTGAGAACTCTTTAAAAATATAACTTTTTATTTCTTAGTTATTATATATCGAACTATGAGTAATAATACAATTTGAACAGACATTGTAACTGGCGTGAAAAAACTTATAATCCTTGTGAATTAAACCCGCCTTATGAGCGAGCTTTTTTTTTTTGAGCGACTTAACTATTTATAGTTTTCTTTTAGTATTTAATTACATTTATAGAAATGGATGATGTTTTTCACAATTTATTGTATATGTGTCAAGTAGTAGGTGTACCACCTATAGTGTTTGAATGCGTCACGCGGTCAAGTTCACCCGGTGACGGCTGACAGCGGATTATGTTCTTACGCTAATCGCATAATCTTCGCAGCATCCAGGTTTATAGATACTCATATTAGCGCTAAACTTACGATGCTGAAGGAAGGATGCACAACACGTACTTAGTTTATAGCATGTTTGCTTGATTTGAATTGACTCTATTATTGAACTCTACATAAGTATAATCATGTAGGCGAATTTTCAAGTCTCTACACTGTAGAACTATCCTGTAAGCTTATTTCTAAAGTAATTTATTATGTAGGACTAAATGAGCGATGAATTATATTACTTATTAATTATTATACATTCAAAAATGTAAGAGTTTCTGTTGTCTGATACTTTATCGGTACCTATTCTGTGTTGTACTATTGGCTATTTTTATGCTATGGGTTATACGTATATACCCATACTTTTGGTGGTAATTTGGTAATCAATCAAAAATAAAAATAAATTTAAAGTGTTAAATAGAATTTAAACTTACCTTATGTTACTTTTTTATTATAAAATGCCCCAGTTTTGTTTAGGAATGTGTATTATGTATCTTTTTACAACATGCCTATATTAACTGTTTCAAAAAGACAATTAATAAATATCTTATAATTTAAATAAGTTAAAGAATGTTTATTTGTTTTTACAAAATAATTACAGAAAATTAAATGAAAAAATAGTTTACTATAGGAAAAATATTATTTTGTGCATAAATTCTAAATACCTACATTTTAATGCACTATTGTCGTAGATAGGTGGCTCCAAAGAGTATAGATAATATACTGGGAAGGCTCTTTAATAGTAAGCACTAGACTAAGTACAATAATTAACAATCAAATTACGAGTATACTCCGATAAACTGCTGATTGCAGCATTAGCTACAATTTATGTGCCATAAATGTTTATGCGCTTCAAGTTCAGATTAGGCAGTACATGTATAACTGACCTGGCTCAGTAATTAATATTACCTTCTGCATAATATATGGAGATAATTGAAGTACCCGAATAGTTAAATAATTGCGACTATAATAAAATGTAAAGACAAAAAACATGAAATATACAAGAGAATATGGTATAAACTTGCTTGTGTCATACAAGATATTAATTTTCATGGAGTTTGTACGTAAATCACTAGGTTTGGTCATCACTATGTAAGTATGTATCATGTAGTACTCGTATGGTGAATAAAAACTTCTTATATGTATGTTATGATCTGCTTGTTTCTCAATTCTTTTTAAGTAATATTAATTAGAGAGATGTAAAAAAAAGGTTATTTTAATTTCTACCTTTAATTTTTAATACAAGCTTTTGAATGATATTCGGCAAGGTATTTTCACTCGTCGTACCTGCCCGCTATTTAAAAAACCTACATTACACAGACTCATATTTTTATACTTTCTATAAGTAAAAGAATTTTACAAATCATTTCAATACTTTCAAAGAACTTATGGGTAAAAATATTTTTATGTAAAAATCATTTACCTAAGCTGTTTTACATTTTTACATTACTTGATTATTTTAACTACGTACCTACTCTTAAATTAATTATTTATTGAGGTTGCTATACTAATTTACTAATATAGACTACATAATTACAATTTTCATTCATTATTTCTATTATCAAAGTGAAGTATTGCCTTTTAATAAATTCAAACTAAAAAATACGTAACTTAACTGCTATCCGCAATTAGAATTCATGTCTGTCTTTAAAGCATGAAATTAAAATTACATGATCAAATTATAAAGAAAAAAAAAGATTATTTTCTAAGAATATATCGGAAATAAGCTTTTCCAACATTATTTGCAAAAATTGATATATCGTTATAAACAAATTAAAATGATCGTTTAACAATAAATGACAAACACTATGCATTAGTAGGGGAATGCCCCTTTGCGACGACCCCATCCTTTATTTTTGGAGACATCTGTGACGCTCGATTAATCAGACAAATCATTAGATTTGTTACTGGTGTTGCTTAAAATGTTTCTGTTTGCGTTTGTTTTCGTTTGAATTTAAAAATTCTAAATAGTTCATTTTAAAGTCTATTATTTTTAGAAATAGTAGTATTAATGTAAGTATGTCGTTAAGATACCTAATAAAAAATTATTATTAGAGTTCTAATGTCAATTTATTACTTTTTATTTAATTTATTCACATGTTCAATGTCCTTTTAAACAAACAAGAAAAAGTGTTCAGTTTTATATAGTAATAAAAAATAAAATTTGAATAATAGGTATGTATATTAAGTATTTTCATTCTCCCTTACTCTACTGTACCAAGTTGTATCGTTTGACAACAAGCTGTTGACCTAAAGTTGGTTTTACTTAATATAGTTTTTTAAAGCAATGCTAAATAATACGTTAAGAATTTTTAGTAGAAGAATTTTGCAATAAAGTTCATTAACTGAATATTAGTATCGAAATAACTTCAAATTTTTCGTATGAAATATTTCCGTAGTTATTACATACCTACCTAATAAAGAGTCCTGGATATTAGAAAGTTATAATATTAAATTATTTAAGATATTTATAGGAAAAAAATAAAACACTGAGAATTTTAATTATGTTATATTATACTAATAGTACATAAAACGTAAAAATTATTTTTCAAGTCTCATAGTTAAAATTGATGTAGTAAGTAGATTCCCCGATTTTCTTTACAATTCTTGTAGTCCAATCCTGAAAATAATAAGCAACGAATAAAGTTAATATTAAAAGAAATAGTTAAACATTTTCGTAATGTTCCTTCCTAATGTTGATTTAGTATATTAGCAAAGCCTATTAAACATATAGTCGGCCAACGTACGTGTCAGCCAGCCCAAGCTGCCATACACTCGCTTGGGACATTATGTATCGTAAGGCAGCTTGGGCTGTCACGTCCGTTGGCCGACTATATTATTCATAGGCTTTGATATTAGAGTGACATAGGTACAATTTTCTATTCTCTAGATGTGGACTTAGAGTGTCAGGTCCGTTATATCGCAGGGAGAGGAATGTGGAATAGAAAGAGTTCAACCTGCTCAGGACTGGTTTTTAGTCATCATTCTTACAATACTTGGTAAGTGTTGTAAAAGGGGAACCTAGGAACCTTGTCGAATTTAATACGATCCTAATAATGTCGATTCTAAGGCGCTGCGCTAAATATTGATAAATACTTCAAGTCAGTTCTTTAATTAGGTTATAAGGATTTACCAGAATCACTTGTAGTGAAGATGAAGTAAAAATAATTCTAATTTAATTTAATAGTACATATTTACTTAGTAACCATATCATCAAATAAGTAAAGTCAACCTACCAAGTCCGTACTTTAGGTAGCTATGATCTTTAGTGTTTTATAACATTTAATTAGTACTTTTAAATATTACAAGCAACAGCCGCGGCTCCGCCCGCGTTCTAATCACTATTACATAATAGGAATTGGTAGTAGGAGGATAAAAATTTAAAATTTCGTCTAAAAATAAAAAATAAAATTTCTAGAGAGGGCCTTATCACCTAGGGGAATAAAAAATTGCCTACGACCTATTCTCAAACCTATCAAATACACAAAAAATATCATAAAAATCGGTCAAATCGTTTCGGAGGAGTTCGATAACAAACACTGTGACACGAGATTTTTATTTTTATGTTAGAAGATTTTCTTAGTCTTATCAGAATCTAACAGGATATTATTCTATTCAAAACACAGATCACATAATACTATACTAGTCAAAACACAATATGTACAAATAATTCACAGTGTTAGTAATAAATAAACTTTTTTTGATATTTATAGTCAGTCTGTTTATAATTTATATATATGGTTTACCTACCTGTGTCTATTTACGATGAAATTTTATAGAGAAGAAAACTGTAAGGTTTGGTTTTATAGCACCATAGAGTATTTAATAGATAGCTTTAAAAATTGGATAGGTATAATGCATTT
The DNA here is from genome assembly GCA_951802675.2 of Boloria euphrosyne. Taxonomy (NCBI): domain Eukaryota; kingdom Metazoa; phylum Arthropoda; class Insecta; order Lepidoptera; family Nymphalidae; genus Boloria; species Boloria euphrosyne. Next base: position 4,157,148 of record OX637878.1, on the reverse strand, counting down.
TGTCAAAATCAGTTTTTAGAAAAAATTGTCCATTTAAACCAAAAAAAATATTTTGATACTACCCAAAGTGTTATTGTAGAAAAATATTGAATTGATTAAGATACATCTATTTAAATGAGATATTAATAGGTAGAGGTAGGTATAGATAGTCATATTTTGACTGTAAGTATGTGACAATTTTAAAAAAGATGGTAAGTACTTAAATTTATAATGAACTTTTTTTACATACAAAATAATATTCAAAGTCACATTAAGTTTCTTTGTGTGTGAAAGTTCTTATCTAGGTAGGTATTATTTAGTTTTCTAAGTTAACTTGATATGAAGCTTTTTAGATATAAAACCATGACTTACTATTTAATAAGTATAAGTGATATTTCCATAGAAGAAATAATTCTTAGAAGCTCTACATTGCTTAGTACATATAGAATCTTAAAATTGGGGAGTAAAGTATGTTGTATACATGAACCTATTGTGTTTTCTAAAGTTGGTAGGCATGAATAGATAAACCAGAATCATAATTTTTTTTGAAATGTTAATATTTTAATAAAATGTTATTTACCTACTTCTTAATAACAATTTTAGCGCCTAATTTATTGCTTTCAATTATTATATAAGTTGTTAGGTACCTACATTCAATACATTATCGTATTGTTATCTGTTAATAATCCCTAAATAATAAACATATCATTCAGATAAAACGTTAATTGATGTTCAATTAAATACCTATAACCCACACAATGAAATAACAAAATCTACTCTAGGTTGCCTTAAACAAAATATGTAGGTAGATTCTGATATAAAATATAAAATTATTGTAAGTAACGATTTAAAGTGTGCACACTAGATGTTTTACCTTAAGAATTTCAGCCGTCGGAAAGTTGCCGTCGGAAAAGTCACCCTGAAGGAGGTCTTAAAAAAACAATTTATTAATTATTTTTTTATTACATCACCGAATTGCTCATATACAATCCAATTAAACACAATTAACTTATGCAGTTGGTATAGAAAAACGCGATAGCAGCGTCGGTGGTTTCCCGACGCGTCCAAGAAGGTTGCAGGTCTGTCCGCCATATTGCCGGCCGCCCCTCCCACCGCGCCACGCCGCCTCCCCATTGGCCCGCTGCCCACTGTGGGCGGAACCGCCCGCGCCTAAATGTTGCCAGCTTTTTGAATAAATAATTTCAGTAATTTAAGTAATGAAGGCAATTATGGCGTTGTTTAGCTAAGTTTGCGCGGCAGCGAGTGGGAACTTTATATTTATACCGCTCTCTTTATGTACGTCGACGCGCGGTTAATGCGCTCGATCTGTTTACGTTGCGAACGCCCGTTTATTTATTGCGGGCGACGCTGCATGGAACGCGATTTAAACTGCAATTATTTGTGTGCTATAAGGAAAACATATTGCACGATTTAAATGAGCTTTGGCTGTTGAATAAATTTAATCTCTTTGAAAAACTTTTAACATTAATAGTGATTGAGATCCAAAAAAATCACCTACACAGTTATCTCCAATACAAAACACCTTTTCTCTATTTTACTAAAATAAACTTGTTAATACACAGGAAAAGTACCGAGAGAACTTTGTCAAAACACCACAGGTACAGTTACAGTCACCAAAAAATAAGAAACCAAAACGACTCCGTCTTTAAATTTTTAAGAAATATTTTTTACAATAAGTCCACGTCCGTCCGAAGTAAACAGTGACGTCACGAGGCGTCACAGCAATCCGATAAAAAGTCGATTTTATCCGCATAAGTTCGGCCAGCTGACTGCGTCCCCCCCGCACGCACTGAAAACTCTACACGACGAGATTTCAGTTAGAGCAAGACTATAAGCGGGAAACGTGTTTGTTAGAGCGAGACAAGAGTATAGGGTCGCGGCGGCGCGGTGGGCGGGCGTCGCCGAATGATGTATAGAGTGGTGGAGTTAGGTTCAAATTGCGTCGGGAAGTGGCCGAGATTAGAGCCAGTGCGGGCCGTTCCGCGCCGCGTTCGTAAGCCCACTTAAGACTGTTTTTAATACTAGTATTTTTTACGCGATCCCCGCGAGGATTTAGCGGATTCCCGTCGTATCGTGCGCTTTGATTTATCGGTATCGGATTGTTCTTGTGTTTACGTAGTGACGGGACGCGTATAATCCTAAGGCTTGGACGAGATTATGACGGATATCATCGGATTTGGAGCCCGCACGCTGTGACTCGACTCAGGAACAACCTTAGGTTACGAGCTAAGCCTTCAAGTATTCAAAACAACTGCCAGTGCCACATTTTTTACGGTAAGTTCATGAATGAAATGTTGATTTTCTAAGCTCTGACACTTATTTTCACGGTCTTTAATGAATTTTGTCCGAAGACCTGCATAGCGTACAAAGCTCAATTTTATATTATATGCTATTGAACTTTGTTTTGGAACGTTAACTAACTTTAACTTCATAACAAACATCTTTGCAAATCTTTACATTGGCTGTGATGTTATACTCGTAATGCAAGATAGAGGTTCAAGTTCCTATATTAACAGTTACCTACTTACTGTAGCAAATGTGAGTATTAAATTATTTACAGAATAGGTAACCTATAATTTACCTACGATATTAGTAAAGGAATACTCGTACCTGCAATATATAATACTTTTATTTAAAAAAAAATTAATAAAAATGTTTTGTTCAAATAAAAATGAATTGAAATAATAATGAGTAACTCTAAACTCTTATAAGAAAAATATAGAAATACTATTAGATAAAATTTACGTTTATTAATCAACGAGTTTTATTATTTGTAAGATATTTCATAAATTTATTTATTTATTATTATAATTATTAATATGTTTACTACTTAAGTATTTTTATTAATATACTTAAGTAAGAACCACGTACAAAATTAATATTAACCAAAGAATATGTACGAGCAGAGCTTTAAGAAGTCATCGTTAGTAGGTACAAGCTTTTATCAATAAGTTCAATATTAAAAGTAAAAATTTTTGTTTTAGTATGTTTTGTTTTATTTACATATGCATTTAAATAAATTTGATTAATTTTTGAATCATTTTATTTCTTAGTTTTTCACTTAGTCTTTTAGATTGTATATAATATTTATGTTAATGTTGATTTTGTTGTACCGCTCCGTGAATGCCGACGGATATTTTGCTACGTTAAACAACTTAGTATGTACCTATATGTACATTGTACATTGTAGGTACATACATTTTTTTAAATTAATTGTAATTTATAATAATAAATATATAAAAAATGATATTCAATTTATTCTATTATAAGCAACAAAAACTTATTTAATTATTTTTTATTTATTTTAATCCATAATATAAAACTAAAATTAAACTACTTATAAAGATAACGATATTTTTCTTTATTTTTATATTAATTTTAAATTTCCATAAGAATTTATCTATCTTTGATAAAATTAAATTGATGGTAATTGGGCACTGTAAATGTAGATAAATATTTTTTTATCAGAGAACAGAAATCACAATCATGAAAAAGTAATATAATATTAAAAAAATGATAAAACGGGTACATTTTACATTGTGAAAATTATTTAAATTATATCAATTTGCAGCGGAATCATATTGACACACATAAGCTTGAAAAGTAAATTAAAATTGGTTCAGTTTTAAATATCGCACATTTAAGATTATCACGAGCGGATGTGAGTAGGCATTAGAGTAAATTAAAATTTATAAAATTGGGATTTTTTTAAGTCTGAATAGGTAAACTAAAATAGCTGGAAGCTTTTTAAAGACGGGATGTCTGCCACCCCCTTTTTGTTTAACTTGTAGGACTACGGTTACTTGCATTACTTGCCAGTGACCATTGGGTTAGACGTTAAAAATGCTGTATTATGATTTTGAAATTATTAGAATCAATCAATTTTTTTTGTGAACCCAACGCTGAAAATGTTCAGTTTCCGCGCTTAAATGTCAATGAATTGTACCCAGCCAGATGTCCTGAGAAGCAGTAAAATTTAATTATTAATTATTAACATGCAATATTATCACTAAAGATGACATAAAACTCTCAAAAAGTGTTCAATATTGTTTCTTGTATTATAAAAAAATATTCTATTTTTTTTCACGATAAGAATTAGGAATGTAAAGATGCCTGGTCTCCTTTTTCAAATAAAGATACCTACATTTTAAATAACACATATACTTATAAGTCATCATAAAATAATACTTTTTATAAAGGCATCTTAGGATAAAATATTAATATCCTATCCCTACTAAATACTAATAAATAAATAAATGTGGATGTAAGTTTGTTTGTTACGCTTTCACACGAAAACTACTTACTTAACCGATCATCATGAAACTTTGTACACATAGTCTTGAGGGATGTACTAGAAAGTAAAAAGGATATTTTTTATTCAAAAAAATATTTTTTACGAAAGAAAAAAAATGTTTGTTAAAAAAACTCAAAATCTAGCTACTTCTACGCCATCTAGCATTCCAATAATGAAGTTCCAACCCTGAATACTGTAATACCGTTGCACTGTATTACCGACGGTCACGTTAATATTCAATCCAATTGACTATAGTTTCAGCTGTTTGTAACTTTTTTCTGTCATTATATGCAGCTTAGAATAATAACGCATAGAACGATAGCTTCATACATAAATATTGAATCAAAAACTTAAAATATACTAGATTAATAGGTACTTTGCATTTACATAATTTTAAATCGTTAAAATTCAAAAGTATTTCATTTTGTTATAATATGTAAAGTATTATATTTTAAGTTTTTGAAACTTCATTGTATGTAGTAATTTTAAAAAATTGATAATCCCATCCAAGCAATTTATTAATTTCATTATCTGATACTTATTTAATGGCTTCAATGCGAGCGAAGCCGCGGGTAAAGGCTAGTTTAAAATAAATAGTTTTTTACACAAATAATAAAACACGTATAATATTTACATTTTTTAATCTAGTCCGGATTATGACCTTTATCAATTAATTAAGATCTACGATAAGTTTATTCCAACAATAAAATGAAATAAAACTGTTACATTAGTAGCAGCACCCATTTAGATTAGGTATTTCATTCCTTGTAAATGGTTTCTTACACGTAGCTTATAATATGTTTAATTAAAGAAAGTTAAATTTGCCTCTAATTGGATTATAGGTAATTGGATTACTTATTACGAATCACAGTAGTTACACACTCTTTTAGTCCTTCTAGTCATTGCATAGAATTCTCACACTAAATATATTCAATAGAACTTACAATTTTATATACAAATGTATTTGCATATCACTTTAGTGATTTAAACGCTTGTTAATCTTGTTGTTATTTACGCTACGTGGGTTTTTCACTGTAAATTTATCACTTATATCCATCATATTTGTAGATAGTGAGTATTAGAGATAAAATTTAAAGAAGTCTACAACAAAAATTACATAAAAACTTAAGACAACCAATAAGGTATATTATTCACATTCATGAATTGAATTCTCACGAACGCTGCCAGTATCAGTAATGCGTGTCAATATCGACACCGCCATAAAGTCGTGTTATCAACAGATAGACGAGATAGAAGCAGATACACTCAAATATTTGCCGTGTTAGATGTCGTTACACATGTTTTACACTAATATTTCATTCATTCTCTGATATGATATGTTTTTAAAGTGTTGTTCTGTAATTGTGTGAAGATTTTTATAGTCGATCATGTTCTTGAAATTGCTGATCGGTAGCTAAAGGTAAATTCATTGGTGAATTATATGTATTTTGATATATCAATTTGATAAAGCTATAAATTGTATTGTTATTTTCATATCCAGTGCAAATACTGTACAACTTCATAATATATTTAGATATCTAAAACATTATACCTACCTACGTACCTAGGTATATTATGTAACATAAATAATAATTAACTTCAGTTTTGATAATGTACGAATTCTAATGTAATGTATGAGTTCCAAGAAATGTTTGTTTCAATGTAATTCTTATATCATGGTAGTATAAGCAAGTAACATAACCTTATCTATTATTTAAAAATGACTTAACATTTAGGTAGTACCAATGTTTTTATTGACATTAAGGCAATCAATACAGCATTGATTTGCATTGATTTTTACTGGAAATGATTTTGATGAAACTAATAGAACCTTATGTTATGAAGTATTGGCTTCTTCTTCTTGAGTTTTAGTGGGATATTATTTTCGTAAATTAACGTTTTTGCTAGATAAATAAAAAAAGAGAGTTTAGCTCAACGTGAGCCGATAAATTTTATCTTGTATGACATACTTGTACTTGAAGATAAGTACGACAGAATTATTTTGAAGACATTACAATTGCTTTGATGTTAGAGATATTTTGGTTGCTGTATTATTGTTTTTACTAATTTTAATGGATGCTAAACGATTTGCTGTCACCAACTTAAATCTTTAAGCTCGAAGTGCTTACAGGTTTTAAAGGATAACGGTTTAAGCTCGAACAGTGGTACTTTAGCCTTACCCTATTAGTAAAGTCAATAAATATTATCGAGAAGTGTTATTTATTTCTTTAAATTGCTAACGGAGTGACATTTGATTTTGATAATATTATTTAAAAAAATTGTTACATTAGTAGATACTTGTACGTTTTTTAACTTTTACTGAGTGTTCCGTATCGTACCGTGTGTAAGAAGTGTAGTATCTGTTAATTAGGGATTAATTAGTTGTTTTCAGCCCTTTTTAACGTCCCACTGCTGGGTCCTGCAATATGAGAGGGAACAAGCCATAGTCCACCACGATGGCCTAGTGCGGGTTGGCGGACTTCACATGTCTTTCGAAAACTTGCTAGGTTCTCTCAGACATGCAGGTTTCCTCACGATGTTTTCCTTCACTGTAAGACAAGTGGTAATCATGGTAGAAAATGATTCGCACATGAAAATATCAGAGGTACGAGACACGGATTTGAACCCGCATCACTCAGTTATCCAAGCGAGCGCGTTTCCACTGGGCTACCACTGTCTAAAGTAGTTATTTAATATTATTTATAAGTGTATACAAAAAATTGAACATTTAACTAACAATTTATGCCTAATATATTGCAAATATAAAAATATTTAGTTTTTTGTAGGTCATTGTTATAATGTGTCCTTGTGCGACTGATATTGGATACGCGAGAGATTCTATAAAGATTCCGTATTTTCATCATTTCCCCGAAACCATAAAATGAAGTGAAATTAACTTTATTCTGTGATACCTTAAAAATCACTTTTAATTGTCGTTATTATTCGAAAGATACTTTGTAGCGAGTCAATAGTATCATGAGAAAGTTACAGTTTAGAAAAAAGATCTCTGCTAAGAAGTGAAACAGTAACAAAGTTTCTTTATTTTTTAATAGATACAAATTAATAAATATTTCGTATACGAGACAAGAAAATCTTAATATAGCACAATTTCATGCAGGTATAAAAAACTTTTTAATAATAATTTAAAACTTATAGTATAAATGCTAAATGTGAAGTAAATAAACGATTATGTAAAATTATATGTATGCTAGTGTTGTAATGAGAATATACTTAATTGTAGGTATTTGCAATACTTTAATATGGTTGTACAGAGTAATTTACATATTTCGATTATGCATTTACAGAATTATGTAATTTGCATTTGAATTATTAATGAAGTTATTTTAAAATATAAAATATTTTTATACAAGTGACCATTTATCTCTTTAGAATGTAAAGTAGGTATATTATACGTATTCGTTTCTTAATATCGATGTGATTGGAGAATGATTGAAAATTGTTATCTTATACAGTTGGTTATTTGATTATTTTACATGTACCTTAGATAAGATTACTCTGAACACAATAGTTCACGAATAATTTCACAAATATGAACTTTATATTTTCTAAAAAGTTAGCTGTTTTATAAGGAGTTTACATTATTTATTCTTTTTATATATTAGATATATATATTTATTAATATCTAGCGAACCCGGCCCGCTTCGCTGGGCGTAAGTTAAAATAAATTAAACGGTTTTTATTATTTCCTAATAAAATAAAAGTAGCTTTGGTTACTCCTTATAACATTAGCTATCTGCGAGAGATAGTCCCGTCAAAATCAGTCCAGTCGTTTCAGAGATTAGCTGGAACAGACAGACAGACAATTTTTTTTTAATACATTTTTTGATGTTAGTACCGTGTGTACTTTCACATCCATTTAGTGTAAAACTGTTAATTTCAAATTAAAAACAGACACTTTAATTTTTTTTATGTATGTACCTACTGATATAAATATTTTAGTTCATAATATTTTTCTCTTCCGCTATAGATAATAACAACAGAATAACTCCATAGGCACAACAAAACGAGCACGTCGGCATTTCAGAGCCGACCTTTGTTCTCTTTGCTCAATATTGAATTCCCGACTGAAGTCGCACGTAAAAAAGGCAATTAAACACATAAATCACTATATGCGAGCATTTTCCACCTACTTCCTATTATTCCACAAAGCTTTATGATACCAAAAAACGTCCATCGTCTGACACCACAATTTGAAATATGAAAGTGGCTAGGCTGTATATCTCCATCACGCCGTTATTTACAGCATTTACTTTTAACACCAGTGTGTACACGTCTTAAATCACGCTGATAATACTTTTACGTACTACTGATATATTGTCTTAGTTGGAACATTTTGAATAACCAGAATTGTTTTTGTTTAAGGGCAGGACCCTGTTATTCGTAAAATACATTTATCTAATTAAATAATGTTAAAGATTTACTGAAGTCATTTCCTGTACTTTATCACTATGGATATAAATTGATTTATACCTATATCACAAATCACAATACAAACTAAATGATAAATTACAAATGATAGACATGTACCTATTAGTAGTTGAAATTTGAATGGCAGGAATTTTTATTTAGTCTTTCTTGATCAACTAACTATATAATATATATAAAAATCTAGTGTCACAATGTAACAAACATTCTTCATCGAAGTCTTCTGAAACGGCTTGCCCGATTTTTATGATTTTTTTTGTGTATATTTTTTACCTGAAATTTTAGGTCGTACAATATTTTTTATTCCCCTAGATGATAAGTGTGACCCTCTCCAGATATTTTATGTTTTATTTTTAAACCAAATGTTTATTTTTAACTTTTTTATGATTTGGCATCAAAGAATTCTTATAACCCTAAATTTTCATCCTTCGGGCACGGGTGGGGTCGCGGGAATTGCTAGTGTATTATAAACAAAAACTTTAATTAGTTCCTTTATTGTTTTGTGTTTTCTTTTCGTCCAATAAAGGAGAATTAGTTTGATAAAATTTTAGACCTAAACGGGCCTCTCCAATTCCTGTATCAATAGAAGCACATACAAATAAATATATAATTATTATTTATAGGTTGGTCGAAGTATGCTCTACGCCTAATCGGACAACCTTAGTCGCCACCGCGACTCGTTCACCCCACGTACACACACGGCGTCACCATTCACCTCAGAGTGTATAAAGAGGCGCTAGCGGCCGGAATGGAGCCGCTAGGCGAGAACGGCCTATGTCTGAGTGAATTGGAACTTCATGGGGGTGGTCACCTGCATGAGTCGGTGGCTGCTTCGGTAGGCTCAGCGATATCGAGTCTCATGGCACCGCTACACCACGAGCCTCAACACACCCCCTTGCACCATGCTCCTCCACTTCATCACGAACCGCTCGAGAAACTTAAATGTAAGTATTATGACAATTTTGAAATATATACGATGATAATTGTAGCACGTAACTCGGCTATATCAATTTATTATATTTCCATTTCATTTATTTTGTTATTATTTGTTACTTGTGAATTTTATACGTATATTTTTTGTACTTGCACCATATTAAATGTAGATATACCATACTTCGGTAATCCACAACAATTAAATGAACTTTAATAAATGGCAGTATCTACTAGGTAGGTACCTAGTAGCAGTAAAATACACTCACTATAATCTTTACTCAACTAGCACACTTTATTATATCCTTTATTGCACTTATAAGGTAAAACAGAAAAAACAAAAAATAGAGAACTTAGTTAACAAAGGTGGACTTATCCCTGAAAGAGATCTCTTCCAGTCAACCTGTGGATGTGGAAGAAGGTGTGAGCGGGAGATATAGTGCAAGAAATTACATAAATAAATATATCATACTGAACCTATATACTACATATATAAAATAATAATAGTAATAACTCTACATATAAAATATATATTATGTATATATACATATATTTAATATATATAACAAATGAAAACAGAAAAATGTGCTGATTGATATTGTCTAAATTTTTGAATGTAAATAATTTTTAAAGGTATCTTTATACTTTGAACCACTTTGAACCATTACAAATTAATTGAATTAATATTATACTTACCTGAATTACCTATATTACCTATATTACGAATTTATACTTACCTATATTACGAAATAGGTCTATACTAATAACTGTCTTCTGTCAAAAACAATAACAAACACATGAATAACAAAGAATTGCGTGTAAATGGGGGTCGGAGGTGAATAAGCCCTAATTTTGTATACAGCTATGATATGCCCACATCCCGTTACGCTTGATTATCTACGAGGGACCATTTTTGCTCTGCATCACCGTAAATAAAATCATCAATACATATTTCAAGCACGTGAGCTTTTTTAATGTAATAAATTCTATAAATATTTTCTATAATAATTAGCAAAAGTACACATAATTTATTTATTTAATAATTTCAACTGTTTACTTTAATATATATTACTATCACTACTTATTGAACACATAATAAGATATATATGCTTATTTTATTGTCATTATACCTACAATATAATGTTCTATACATATAAAATGCTTTGTGCTGAATGATTGACGGATCAACGTACAGCTGAAACCGCTGATTGTAGAGACCTGAACTTGGAGGGTGTGTTCTTTGTATGACGTAGCATCCGATAAGAACGGATTTTTCGAAATTCTACGCCCAAGGGGTGAAAAACGGGCGCAAAGTTTGTATGGGACAGCGTGATTCCTTGGTCTAATCTACTTCAAATTTTGCATAAACATTCTTTAACAGAATTAATGGAAGACGTGTTTCGTATTTTATTGAATCTTTTTGCCTAACGGAGTTAAAAAGGTGTAGAAAGTTATTTTAAGGGTTATTTCATATTTGTATCGAAGTTGATTTTGATATCAATACTCCTTAGTGCTTATGATTTAAATGACATTTTATTTTGACCCATGTTAATATGTATAGATTTTAACTTGGAGAATTTTAGGCACAGTAATGACATAAATACAGGAAAATAAAGTTTCAAAAACATAGAAACTTATAAAAGTATAGAATAAGATATTTAACGCTTATTAGCGATTTATTCCAAACAACCATTGGGTTTCGAAATATGGATTACATTGTAAAATGCAACCTAATAATTATAATTATATACATATATGATATTATATCTATATATTTTAAAAATCGACGGTTGTATGTACGTTCTCTCAACTCTAAAACGACTCCAGCGATTTTGATGAAATTTTTAGACAATCTTTAAATAAGCCAAGCGGGTATCACGTAAAGTTTGGTACTGATTAGAAATTAGAACGCAATCGAAGCCGCGAGTCCTGCTAGTATGACATAAAATTAAAAAAAAACTGAATACATATACTTATTGAGCTTGCAAGTAATCTTGTAAAGTTTATAAATTTTTAATGTTTTGTATAGCTAGAAGTCTTTAAATATTTCATTACTTCACTAACACACATCTTACAGGAGAGTATATAACACACCTGCGATTTGCCGATGACATAGTCGTCATAGCGGAGACTCTGATGGATTTGGAAGAAATGCTAAACAGCCTTAGCGATTCTTCAAGACGAGTGGGTCTCAGGATGAATCTAGACAAGACCAAAATCATGTCGAATTGTCATGTATCCCCGAGACCAGTGATCGTGACTGGCGCTGTTCTTGAAGTTGTGCAGGAATACGTATACCTTGACCAAACTGTACAACTCGGCCGGCACAACTTTGAGAGGGAGGCCAACCGAAGAATTCGCTTGGGCTGGGCTGCTTTTGGGAAGCTACGACATATTCTATAGTCGTCGATCCCACAATCCCTTAAGACCAGGGTATTTAACCATTGCGTCCTACCAGTAATGACATATGGAGCCGAAACGTGGACACTTACCGTAAGACTGGTCCACAAATTCAAGGTCGCTCAGCGAGCAATGGAACGCGCGATGCTTGGTGTTTCTCTGGCAGACAGAATTCGAAATGAAGTTATTCGCCAGAGAACTAAAGTAACCGACATCGCGTGCAAAATTAGCTCGCTGAAGTGGAAGTGGGCCGGTCATGTCTCCAGGCGAACTGATGGTCGATGGAGCCGAAAATTGCTAGGGTGGAGACCGCGTTTAGGCAAGCGTAGTGTAGGACGCCCTGCAGCACGATGGACCGATGACTTGGCGGGTAGTGGATGGATGCGGACTGCCCAAGACCGGGATGGTTGGCGCTCATTGGGGGAGGCCTTTGTTTAGCAGTGGACGATGATAGGCTGATTGATTGAATTAATCATAGAAAATACTCACAAAGAAAATTTCGTATGTCCATTTTTATTTAACGGACGCTTTTTGTTATTGTTCAACAGAATGCACCAATGATCAACCAGATTTTTTAAAATAGTGTTTGATCTCGTATTTACATCACATTAGTAACCTCTAAAATTATCAGTGTTTCTCTGCTATATTATGCATGTATTATACATACAAACCTTCCTCTTGAATCACTCTATCTATTAAAAAACCCGCATCAAAATCCGTCGCGTAGTTTTAAAGATCTAAGCATACATAGGGACAGACAGACAGCGGGAAGCGACTTTGTTTTATACTATGTAGTGATAGTGCATTCTCTAAGGACAAATATTGTTAGAACATAAATATTATGTCTTTTGGTATGTGATTAACATGATCTAGATGAGGTACTAAATAATTAAATAAATAAAATAATAATAAAATATTTTTGTTTCGGTTCACCGGTGAATATTACACTATATCCAGGGGGGGGCAGCTGCCCCCCCCTGCCCCTACCTGGGTACGCCCATGGTTATTTGTATCGAAGTTGATTTTGATATCAATACTCCTTAGTGCTTATGATTTAAATGACATTTTATTTTGACCCATGTTAATATGTATAGATTTTAACTCGGAGAATTTTAGGCACAGTAATGACATAAATACAGGAAAATAAAGTTTCAAAAACATAGAAACTTATAAAAGTATAGAATAAGATATTTAACGCTTATTAGCGATTTATTCCAAACAACCATTGGGTTTCGAAATATGGATTACATTGTAAAATGCAACCTAATAATTATAATTATATACATATATGATATTATATCTATATATTTTAAAAATCGACGGTTGTATGTACGTTCTCTCAACTCTAAAACGACTCCAGCGATTTTGATGAAATTTTTAGACAATCTTTAAATAAGCCAAGCGGGTATCACGTAAAGTTTGGTACTGATTAGAAATTAGAACGCAATCGAAGCCGCGAGTCCTGCTAGTATGACATAAAATTAAAAAAAAACTGAATACATATACTTATTGAGCTTGCAAGTAATCTTGTAAAGTTTATAAATTTTTAATGTTTTGTATAGCTAGAAGTCTTTAAATATTTCATTACTTCACTAACACACATCTTACAGGTGTAGAATAGATATAATAATGTATATTAGAGATGATATAACTAATACCTATAGGTATATATAGATCAACCTCGTACAATTATTTTTGTAGCAATTACAAAATTAAATAAAGTACAATGAGTAAAATATACAAAGAAGCAAATAAGCTCATCATGCACCTGTTTGATGAATTATTCAGCGACAAAATAGGGAGAGAGGGCGAGGATCGGATAGTTTTTACAAACGCATCAATATCGGATTACGCGCCCCTGCCGTTTAGTTACGCAATTAGTATTGAAGTGCACACGACAGAAAGATACTCTACTTAATATTATTTAAAGTTTTTAAATAATCAAATTCATAACCTATTTTTCATTTTCAGTAATAATATATCAATTCATTTTAGGTTATATGATTGATAATTCTTATTAATTACATGATTGTTAATTTGCATGCATTACATTATAAATTTAAATAAATTCTTTCTAAAAATTGTAAAAATAAAAGAAATTAAATATAGGTACAGTTAAAAAAATATTAAAATGAATCTTTTTTATATTAAAGATTGTGGTGGTGATTAATGAACACGAAAGATGCTCTACATCCATAATATTTAAAATATTATATAAAAATGATAGAAAAATTTACTTTTTAGTAGCATTAAAACTAACAAAATATAACAACATTAAAATCTAAAGATAAATCAACAAAAAAAACTTAGCATCTACGTTTTTTGGGTATACCATTTTTATTATATTTTGTTTTTATACTGCGTATCTATATATTTTTATACGAAAAAACAGATACGATTTAACACACGTGAAACTGGCGTAAGCAAAATGATTCGCAATCCATCACCGCTGAACAAAAAAGGCAATCATTTAAAGTCAATCCAAATGAATCGACTACGTTGTCCATCCCTTTCGTTTTGTACTGTTTTTATATAAAATACAAGTTGCATCTCAGTCGCACTATAAAAAGCTCCCCTTAATCGACGAAGCATTATATTGTGATGATTAGTCCTGCACTTGCTTCTCATTGAATTTAAATGGGGGATTAAAATACAGCATTTTATTTATTAAAATGCTATTGTTGTGGAGTTCATTAGTCAATTGCTGTCGATACTCAGTGTTATTTGACGTTAGTTTTTTTATGCCCATGCAACATAGGGCGATGTATTATGTATTGATTAATGAAAAAAAATTGACTTAGACATGAAACGATCAATTTGTTTAGTGCTCAAAATATAATAAAATATAAACAATTTGCCTATTTTTCAAATATTATTTTACTTATGACGGTTTAATGAATACATTATGTAATATCGGCTAATAATAATTTTACTTCATAGAGGTATTTACATATGACAGAATTATAGAAGTTCTGTAAGTTACCATTAAAAAATATTTTTACTAAGTGTTAAGAATGTCTTTTTTATTTCTCGTGTAAGGTAAAAAGTAGACCCTCTTTTTGAATGGATTTATAAAATGTAATCGATTTAGCGTACATATTATATTGGCGCTTGAGCTTATCGTCGAAGATTGTTCTTACATCCCGAGATTTTTATAAAATACGCGAAAAACACGTTTCGTGGCTTTAATTTTAAATTGAGCAGGTTTTGCGGAATCTTGCTAAAGCCTTCGTTGATTTTGTGGGTTTTTTTCACCTTAACGCTAACCCCGTTTCTTATTAGGTTGTAGGGAAAATGGGAAACTAATTATGTGCTGAATATAAAAGATTCCGCGACTTTGTGTTTCAATATTTAGAGGCTTTATATTCGCTTAGACTAGGATTTACATAATCCAAGAATCAAATAAATTATTTTTAAAAGAGGAATTTTACAATTTGAATTTAAAAGCATTTTTAAATTAAAAATGAGAGCTATGTTTTAAAATGCATTTTAGAATTTAATTATCTTAAAACATTATAACATTATGAATTACGAAGCGAGCGCGCGCCTAATCCGGTACAAATATTTGCTCTGTTAGTTCGTGTCCCGGCTCAGATTAAAAAGTTTATCTCGACGTACCGAATCTGACCGACAGATATCGCGGGATGCTATGTCAAATGTTTAGATTTTTTGTGTTTTATGAGTAAAGAAATGTTCATATACGTACCTACAGGATTATTTCAATAAGAAATACAACTACTTATTACTTATTTGTAGTTCAATTTAATATGATTATTTATTTACTTACATTAAAAAATCTGAAATTAATGTAAAAATATTTAGTAGTAATTTTTACAATACAACAGAAATCTGCATTAAATGCTGTCTTTAAATGTCTTTCGCACAGTCTCGACCTATTATTGTTCGACACCTTGATTTATTAACACAAAAAGTTACGGAAAAAGTTGGTGCCACACTGTCTGCTATGATCTGCCGTTACTACAAAGTTTTTGTGACAAAAAATGGCGATATCAACGACATGGGAATTTAACACCGGGTACCGGTGTCGCCTCGCTTTGAAGCGTGCGGGCAATCGTTTGGCTCTTTCTTGACGTGAAAAATTAGACAAAGCGATATGTTTCAATTTTTTCTTAACTAGATTTTTGATATATTCATTGATATGTTCAAACATCTCTAATATAGGTTATAAAAATATGTTAAAAAATATTACATTCTTAATACCCTATAGTACTAAATAAACCACCTGTCTGTTGCTTATATTTTTAAATAATTGAATATTTTTTATTGTTGTTTTCAGTACTATGTACTTACTACTTATATATTTTGATTTACTCTGATATACAATATATAGAAACTGCTATTTTGAAAGTTTTTAAGGATTAATAACGTCGCGAAATTTAAAATTATTTTTCAGTTTATATAATTAAAGTCAAACCAACTACTTAGATATACCTACCTAATGACCAATGACCATGATAACTTAAAAGCATTAGTAACGTCAGGAACCATAAATATATATAAATATATAATAACAAAACCCGCGAATAAGATCCATAAGATAGTTCTATTGTAAGTTATATTAAACATACATAAAAATTCATGAACAAACGCAAGATTTGACGGACTACTTAATATTTAAAATTTATTTAATTTATTTGTTGTGTTCTATTTTCAAATTTGAAATATCAAACAATAAATACTTTATCGAATGAGTATATTGTAAATGAAGGGTACAGGGGCAAAACAAGCAAAACAAGGAATGTCACATAAAATTCAAAAGTTGAAAAGTATGGGAAGATTGAGATTTTGCTACGTATTATAGATTGCAATGTTAATTTAAAAAATAATAATTTTGTGACAGTCTTTGTTTTGCCCATGTACCCTTCAAATGTTTTAAGTTTAGTCAACCTTGAGAACAAGACGTAAACCTTAAAATGCATATAAATATTTTAGCAATATATACTTATAAATATATAAGTAATACTACAATCGACGATCATTGACAATATTTTCTAAACTGGAACAAACCACAACGCCAAAAAACAATGATCAAAGAAGATGCGCGTGTCATATTAGAAGAATTACACGCTCAAGATGTTGCTAGCACAAAAAACCGTCTATATCAATGTCAATATTTTCAAAATTTGCTTTTCGTGTAGGGCGTGACTGCATTTTCTGTACGACAGATGTCGCGTTGCATGCTATCCTAAAAAATTTCAAGTAGGCGTGGCTGTAATAAATTTTGTCAAAATACGCTTGACGGCCGCTTCCCATCGCCCTATTAGAATAACAGAACAAATCGGTTTAATTTGTTAACAGCCGTTTCGAATGAGTGTCATATGTCTTGGAGGTAGGCCTATAAATTGTTAAGTCGCGCCTTTACTAATTGCCGATGACAAAGTTTAATAGCTTAAGCACATGTCTATCGGTATTTAATAGCTAAAAAAACAAAATGCTTTAAGATGATTCTTTGGTAATAGTGTATTACTAATAGATACCTTTTATTTTCCTTTTCAAGTAAACGAAACGTGGAACAACGAGAATTAAAACTTTTTTTTTATTGATATGCAACCAAAATATTTATGAATGCACATCTTTGATTCTGTTATAATTTTACAAGACACTTACATAATAAATGATAATATATAAAATTGGAAGAGCTTAGTGATACAATGACATAGCATAAATATGATAATTTCCTAAATGCGGATATAAATCAAAAGTCAATAAGGATTGGAATTTGACAGATATTGGCGAATAATAAGTCAACAGTATAAACAATATTTGCGGTTGAATGATTGATATTGGCCGACAGATGTAGAGCTAACCCTTGCAATATTGCCCATCTGTCATGTGGTCAAATAGATCTTTACCTAACACTTCTCATTTTAAATTATACCATTGGGTATCAGTCCACAATATACGACGTTATGAAACTAATTCAAAAAGAAAACATTTTTTTATTTCAATTCCATATATTATAAAGAGAGAAAATGTAAATAATGCATAAAAGAATTATATAATTTGACTTATTTTTTTAAATTATTATTTTGCAAAACAATTTTCTAAGCACGATTATTATGAATTATTTAATAATGAAAACTCTTGTCACACCTTCAGACTACACTACATACTTAATATATAATGAGAACTCGATTTGAAGTTCACGAATATTTACTATTTAAGTATTTTATTAGCTTTGGCTGTAATAAATTTCGAAAACAATGTCTATATCTTTTGTATATTATTACTTTCTCATTCCCATTTTATTCGATGTTATAAAAGGGCAGAATAACGGTTGTTAAAGAGTAGCTGCGTATTGCACACACAGTATAATAAATCTTTTTATTTTATGACAAATTGTTGTCTGAACATTGCTCAGTCACCCTCGCCGCAACAAAAGATCTAGAACAAATAGGGACATAATGGGCTATGATGGCCAAATACTACACAATGTGAAACATACGTAAACATAAACACAATTGACAGTACCCCAGTTTAATATTTGTTTAAAGGAAATCACACAAATAGTTCATTGCTAACCTAATTTATCACTACTATGTGTATTTGTCTTTTTGTCCAATAAAATATAAGAATGAGACTCTCATTGGTAAAGTTTCGTTTTTGAAATTTTCAAGCATTTCAAAATATGAAATGTATTTCGTATGTAATTTTGGACAACATAGGTATAAATATATTAACTGATTATAATGACTTCATAGATAAAATAACTAGAATGTGGGAATAAGAAAAGTAACAATTGTTATCCCTACCACAGGTGTCATACTTAACCTTATAAGGTTCTTTAACAATTCGTTAAAATACCTTTTTATACTTACATACAATTACAAAAGGCTACGTACTTAATACTTGTCGCATAGTAAGAAAATTTTTAAACAACTCGTTTCACGTTGGCTCTCACTTGGCTCAGTCTCGTGATTACTACTCTTGCCAGTTTTATGCCGAAAATGATTTAATTTTGAAAAATAATAATAATATTATAATATTATAAGCAATGTTTTAATAGATGAATAAGAAGAGGGCTATAATGAATCTAATATGTAAAACTGACGAGGCGTTTGTATAAAACACGGTGACATGTCACGTGATATATGACAGTGCACAACAATAGCGGATGACGTCGCTTTGTGAGACGTGGTCTCTACGACCCGCCTCGTAATTATAGTGTTATGACTTTACAATATTATGCGTATATAAAGTAATATGGATACAAATTCTAACTTATATCCTAAAATATGAAAGATACTTCACTTTGCGTGCTTTTAAATAGTTGTTATATTACGAGTATATTGCAATAAAAAATAATGTTATACTACCTATATATTGCAATTAGTATTTTTTCGTAGTATGTATTTACAATTTTTTGAAGAATGAACATAAGATTTTGAAGACATAATGCGTCGGTATAATAATAGAGTGTAGTTTCTCTACGAATACATCGAGACAAAACAAAAAGTAAAACATATATAAATAGTTAATGTGTTTTCTCCCTCCGAATATGCGAGTATTATTTCGTAATCGCCATAAAATCTGTATCACCATACTAATATATTTATGATATTACAGCTCGCACTAATATTTATGCAAATTGAAAATATACAGAACGGCATCATTTACGACACCCCAATCCGCAGTGCTGAATAAAACGACATATGTCAGATTCAAATGTTCGCACTTTCATCCGTTGGGTACTTTTAAATAAATTAAACCTTTAATAATAAAAGGAAAATAAAATTTACATGTCAATTTAATTTTAGATAATCGATATTTATATTTTAGTAGAAAAAATGTTTTGTTTTTGCGATTTAGTAAATCATTAAATTATTAACCGAATTAGAGAAAGCAGAAAATTCTATGTTCGTTTATAAAAAATACCTAGGGTAAAAGATCAAGCCGTAAATATTGCCTTAAGTATATAAATTTTAGATTTTAAATTAAAGATTATTCCAGAGAATGCCTTTCCATAACTTGTGTAAAGACAAAGCGATCTTAAATAGCTCACATGACTTTATTGTTTATGATATTCGTATAATGACATCGTAACCACAATCCGGCATATCACTGCGCCCCATTCCGTCTGTCATCGAAAGGGAAACCATAGAAAAAGTAATTTGTGTCCATATGGGACCAGTGATTACCTTCAGAATACTCTCACCCTAGTCTTTTAGCTGCCTATTTTGTGTCCCCTATTTATTTTCCAAGATCTCTTTAACATTATTTCTATAATTTTTGCGGGTTTTCTATAATATTTATGTTTATTATATATTTAATATTTTATATTAAAAACTAGCAAGTATTTTATGATGTGAAAACCATTAAAAAATAAAAATTTGGTCTAATATATTAGATAATTATATTATTTATAGTCAAATTATAAACTTTCAGCTGATGAACAACTCAAAATGGTAACTTAATTATTTTTAATTCCTGCGATTTTTATATTTACTTATGAAGTAGGTAATTCTTAATATTTTATATATACCTAATAAATACTTAATTTTTTAAATGTATTAAAAAATAGAACAAAAAAAGAATCTTTATCAGTATGCTAAAATAAGATCGTGTATCCCGTTTTAGATTCCATTTATAAAACCAAGTATTTCGCTGCATTCCCCTTAATACATTTACCGCAATTTGCAACTACAAGTTATTTTGTGGGGTATTTTTACAAGTCTCAGGTGGTCGGTAATTTGCTTGCGGCGGTGGAAGGGTTACTTGATTTATCCGCGTAATGCGCGCTTTGGGACGAACTACTTTCCCCTTAGTGTATATGAAACAAACTCATAAACACTAATTTATCTATTAATTAATTACCTACCATGTTATTACAAATAAATTACAACTTTTGCTCATTATAAACATACATAGTTTAATATGAGCAAAACTTTTCTAGTTATTATTAATAAGTACCTAAGATAAGCTGAAACTTCTAGTATTTATATCGGTTCTCTTCAGAAAGTGACCTTGAACTATAGCTGCCAGTATGTAAATAAGATATCGCGCTCAACCCTCTAAGGATATAATATGTTGTGTCTATCTAAAATAACGAAACATGAAAAATTTCCAGACGCCCACATCAGACTGATAAATGGCTTCCGAAAATCCAAAAGGAAGTTACAGCTTACTTGGGATTTGGTCTAGAACCTCTCACGTCCCATAACTGGTGCACTCCGCTTTATTACAATTACTCTAAGCCTCAAAGTCCCGCACTCGCTGCCGAATGGTCGCGACTTCATCACTTTGAACCTACTAGCTAGAGCAGTAAGACGGTTATTGCTTGGGTGAAATAGAAACCGAGTTTGATGCGAACTCTCTAAGTAGCGCCAGCAACTGTGGCACTTATACTAAACATGTTAAGATTGAAGTTGGGAATGCAAAAGTTTGCAGCGTCAAAGTAATGCGGGGTTCGTGCTTCCCGAACAGTCCACTCTTTACATTTATGTGTACGATATGTCGGCGGCTATTTGGAATACTAATTGAGTATGTCTGAAGACTTTGAAACAATGTCTTGTTACTTTTTTCAGGGAAGTTAGTTACGATACGTGCTATAGAATAGAACATAAGAAACTAATATAGATACTAATATAAAGTCATTCACATATTTATTTTCACAATATCATAAAGTTCAGGTGTTACTTAGTTAACGAATCTTGATAAACTTATACTAAAAGGGACCTTTTGAGTTTGAATAAAGAACCAGTAAACCGCGAAATGATGATGAATTATGGCTCAGAAAAGGTCGTCAGAGCGAAACAGGCGTATGGGGCGCGACGCATGGGGAAAGGAGCGCACGGAGGAAAATTAGCGGATGCTCCCGCGAATTTGTGTTCGTTTTCAATGAAGGTTCTTTCCGGTAGGTAAAATAGGAATAAAATGGATCGACCCTAATCCGCCGGCCATTTATAACTCACACGCCATTAATTCGGGCGATAATTCGCGCCGCGATATCATTGGTCGGGCAGATACCGCGCAGGTACCGCTGAGACGTGCCTACCGCAAGCTAATCAGTAGCATTCGATATCTTTATCGCATACAAGTGTTATTACTTAGTTATACGATTTTTATGATTCGGATATAGCCGGACTAAATGTTATTCCACAAGCATTTGCACGACAAGTGCTTTTATAGCCGTGATTACGGGTAGTTTACTATTAATAAAAAAAGAAATTTATTTTACATAAAAAAGTTAGTTAAAATATTTTATAGCTTTACATTATTCTTGTTAAATTCTGACAAGGCCAGTAAATATAAAATGTTCGTTCAAAATATCCATGATATTTCGTAACTATAAATTCCTCTCACCAAGAATCATCAAAGAACTGTATGACACTACTAATCCCTAAATGCAGGTCACCTCCACCGTCCACCCGACACGTGACATTTCCGACTTTATCTAGTTTTTGCAACTTGTTCTCAACTGAAAAGATTAATCTACAATGATATTTATATAAAAGGATTTTATCTATATCGAGCATTTTTCTATTTCATAATATGCTTATATCATATAGATTACACGAAATCAGAATATCTATTATCTCTCCATCTAAAACAACACATTTTAAATTAACATTAATTATTACTGTAACTCGTTATTCCCGTTAAGATATAGATGGGTCTGCTTAGAAACTAAAATATACTTTTACAAATAAATAGAAGTTTTTAAAATTATCAACTTACTACAAAAACAGCAGTCGTGGGAAAGCCACTGGTGCGGAATGCGATCTTGTTGAGGCGTTTAAATGCTTTTAAAAATTAAGGTATATTCGGCCGTTCTTTTAAAATTTTAAGTCATCTTATTTATGTTTATTATAAAGCTTTATAATCCAAATATATAAAAGCGAAAAGTTCGAAAACCGCTTGAAGTATAAAGATGAAATTTGGCAGGAAGTTAGTATAGTTTTTAGACGTTCGCTAAGAACGGATTTATGGACAGGATTTATGAGGTCTAAGGGCTCTCGCGTGTTTGTGTGAAAGTCCTTGATTTTGGGTGCTACAAACTTTAAATTTGGCAGAGAGCACCTAGGGACGAAATCGAAGCGAGGGTGAGTCACTAGTCTTTTATAAAAGACAAATCTAAACTGTCTTAGTTCAATCAATTTGATATTTTCGACTGTGTTAAATAATTAATTTGAAAATGATAACTTTCATATAATCAGGTAGCTTGTAGCAAAAATGAACAGTTGAACAAATTGAAATTACGTCTAATGTGATAAGTAGAGCCAGAACATAAAGGTTTAAAGTTCTTTACGCCTGTCACTTCGTTGATTTATACTGTGTAAAAATTAGTCATTAATACCCACACTCTCAATCACAAGCTTTCACTCTTACGAATCTTCTTATCCTTATACATATAAGTATCACATAATGTGCGTTGTAAATTGTAATGCATCAACGTCTCTTATGACTAGCCTCTATCCTATTAATTACTTAGTGGAATAATATTTAAAAAAACAACATTTTTTGTAATTTAAGTATTAATCTGTATAGTGTAGGTATATGTTACAGTTAAAACCCGTTCTCTGTTACAACGCGTTTTAACTAGTCAAAACTAGTTTACACAAAACGCCTTAATGAAAACTAGAATTGTTGAGAAGATTGGAACAAAATATGGTATTCTTGACAATTTTTTTAGTAAATACTTAAAATCTCACTAAAATAAAACTATTTATAGAAGTAAATGAAGATATTCTTATCAATTAACTTTTTTCTTTTATTATAAAATAAAAAAAGCAATCGTTATATTTGAAAAAATAACACTTGAAAGTAAAAACTGTTAAGGGTTTATAAAATAGTTTAGGTACTTGACATAAGTACTCAAAGTTCGTGGTAGGTACGTTTGCATCTAACAAACAAACTTGTCGGAAGTGCCTGCCCTTCCGCATCAGGATTATGGCATTAAGCAGACACCGGCTCGGTGGTCCACTGTACCGAGATTAACAGTTATTTGTTTCGATCTCATTTAGATAAGTAGGCCTGTTTGATTTGATTGTAATGGGCTTTGGAAGCAGGTTGATTTAAGTGCACTAAAGTACATATACTGAGATAATGGAATGATAATGATTGAATGAAGACAAATTCATAATTTAATTAACGTTAGGATTGAATTAAAAATAATTAATAATTAATTCAGGATTAGTTTTATTAGTGATAAAAAAAATAACATAAATATCTTAGGGATATTTATATTATTATTTTTTTATGAGGGTATGAACATAGAACTAGATATACATAAGTGCTATATTACAAGTAATGTAAAATAAACTCGATAAAGTGTTTACTTTATCCCTCTCATAGTCATATTTAATTTATCCCTCTATCAGAAACTGAGGTTATTTAAAAAGTTTTATATAAAGAACTGAAGGTACTTAGTTCTAATAAAATCTACTTGAACATAAAGTAGAACTAAAACTATCCGTATTTCCATGTCTCTCTATCTTTGTGGCTTTAGTATGCTAAAAACAGTACATAAATAATAATATTTAAATATGAAAACCATTAAAATGCAATACTGGTTTTTGTTTTTTTTAAGTTCATAAGTTAGCTTAGTAATTTAAGTTTATAACATAAAGAGTGATAATAATATTGGGTTCCTATAAACAATAAATATATAACTAAATGTGAAACTTAACTAAAAAATAAAATTCGAGACTGTAACGAGTCTTTTCCAGAAATGTGATTGAACAGGACCTTTCATCTATACTTATTAATATTATAAAGAGAAAAGATTTGATTGTTTGTTTGCATTGAAAAGGCTCCGAAACTACTGAACCGATTTGAAAAATTCTTTCACTGTTGGGAAGCTACATTATCCCCACATATCCATCCCCGACATAGGCTATATTATATATTTTTTTAAATTAGGGATCCTTACTAAAACTCCAATAATGTAACCATGTAAAGGTGTAAAAAGACCTATAATATAATTTACATCGTGTGCGCTGCGAAAACTATTGCAGAACACATCATTATTGACAACTAGCAGAATCCACGCCTTCGCTTGCGCGAAATGTGTCGCTAGTGTAAGCATAAAATCACATTAAAATAGCAAAAAAATATAAAGGTGTTTTTTGTCTGCAGTGAAAATGGCAATTCTACTTTCGCATCAATGTTTTGTTTAAACATTTGTTACAGTGTCGTGATGTCATTAGTTGCACCGATACAAATGACATATTTAACGTCTATAAGTAACGTTCGATAGTCCTTATTTAATCTTAGCGACCGGTATAATTTATTGGCTGTTGTTAATCAACTGCCGCAATAATTTGTAACAATATTTATCGTAGGCTTATAAATATATTAGAAAATACCTTGTTGTTTATAAATTGCTGATTTTTTTCTTTTTGTCAATATGAAAATGAAAGAAGACGTTAATACCTAAAACAATTTATTATTTTATATTTCAGTATATTTTACATACTGAACCCGAAAGCAATTTTTTGGTTACATTAAAATTCCTGGTTTTACGTTCAGCGTTCAGGGCCAAGATCATAAATTACAAGTACTTATCTGTGTTTGCAGCGAGGCTATCACCTTTAGTAAATACAACATTTCTGTTTATGCTCTTTACACTTTTAGCTTGACAATTTATAGCATCGCGCCCTTGGCTTTTGGGTGATCTGGAATTAGACACGAATTCTATTTCAAAAATTTATATCTAACTTAAATATAGGTAATATAATGTCGAACACATTAGACTATATAACTAAAGGGGGCTCAGTAGTATATGGTGACCCGGCCAGGCTTGAAGTCAAGAAACGCGCAGGAAGAGCCGACTTCGGTGGGCAGTGTGTCATGCGGGTTCCTCCTGATAGCAAAGTGGACTGTGGAGCAACCTCTTGGCTGTGTGGTCTGCTTCGGCCGACCTGCCGGCCCATCGGGGCGTTGTGGTTGAAAGCCCAAGCGATCCTGCGATGCCCTCTTAAGACGGAAGATGGCTTGGGCTTTGATAGGCAGTACTGGCTGGTTCCTGACCGGTGAGCCCTACCACCACCACCACCACCTGTTTTCTACTGGTGAAATGCAATTAAATGCATTTCCCAAAAAAAAGGCTTGTAATGCATCAATTCGAGTAATAAAGTGTATTTTATTTTTAACAATATTATCTATTTCGAGAAACTAAACTTCTTATTTTTTCTGAATTAAGCAAACTTAATTTTACCAAATATGTATCCCGCTATTCTCAGACATACAATATACCTATGTAAATCATTTTAGATAATAGTATGATATTTCAAAAAAGAACATTCAGTTTTATATACGAGTAATTAAAACTATTTCCTTCGTTTTGAATATTTTTCATCAAGCCAATTCTGCATAATATGCCATCGTAAACTTAATTACTAAATAAGGTATATGGCGAGTTCAGCATATCTAAAACTAATACCATACTAGTTCAGTACAGTCGTGAAAAATATTACTGAATATTTATTTACGTCGTACGTATCTACTTACGTAATATCAGTTTTCGAGTTTAATTTAGTTTCGCATAATATTTTATTATTATAATACAATAAAATTACAATTTTAATTATTATTTATATATAATAAGTGTAGTAATCTTCAAATTGTATAAGTAACAGCAAAAGCAAATTACTTGATTATGTAATTATTAGAATGAATATTTTTTCTAATTAAGTAAATAACTTGAATTTCGTTATTATTACATCATGAAATACTATTTGATATGTGGTAAAGTAGTTAGTCCAAAAAATAAATTAAGAATCTCGATTAGAAAATTTTTTAAGGTTATCATTTAAAATAAATATTTTCACAATATAATATTTTAAAAATTAAAATAAAAAAAAATTAATCACTTTTTCTTACAAGTGTCATCATTCCGTTGTAAGCGAGACGCTTTACAACCCCAATAAAACAATGGAGGCGCTTATCAGCCGTTATCAAAGCAGCAAACATAAAATTTATTTGAACGACTCGTCTGTACGTTTGTACGATCCGACGTTTGTTCTAGTTCTGATGTGATAAGATGTGGGGCAATTATCACTATGCTTAATTGTTTGGTTTATTATAAACAGATTCACGTTATATCCTTATTAGTTATATAAATGGCAAATTGTAATGTAGATTTGCTGAATAAATTATATTACATAATTTATTGTATTAGGAGTTATTATAGCCAATATAATTAACAACAAATTACGTTATTTTTATTTGGCATCTTCGCATATATTTTTTTCAATCTGACTACAGATATACAAGATATGTACCTACCTACCTTTATTTCATCACTCACCTCTACAGTAATGTTTACACCCATTTCGAAGTCTCTATATAAATATTCGAAGTCTTTATACGAGTACCTAACTTTCATTTCCAACAAACTTTACCAAACAAATAAAAAAATCACGGAACAAAGAAAATACAAATAACTTTGTTTTGATTTTCGCGGTCTTGGCAAATGCTATGTATTTGAAAGTAACGATCTGTCCAATTAATTTTAAATTAGTAGAGGCTTCAAAATTCTATTTCAATAAATATTCGTAACAAAAAGTCTCACTTGTCAGTTTACATTGCGTTTTTATTTTAATTGTGAGCAGTATTCAACGTGGTCGATCGTCTGCGCGTGACTTTTCCCAAAACAATGGAATTATGCTGTCACTATAAAGATGTTTGCATCAAGATTAATATTCGAAAGTTACAATTGATGAAATCGACTGTATTCTTGAAGATTTGACAATTCATTGTGTAATAAATAGAAAGGTATAAATATTACGAGACTATGACGTGATTCAATGCGGTGTTAAGCTTGAAAAACTGATAATGCTAGTGTTATGTTTTTTTCATATTAAGTATGTTATTTCATTGCGTACTCATTTTTCCGACGATCTCATTTTAGTATCAGTGTAATTGGTAATCGCAACCAGTTAACTCTCAGGTTTTTGGGTTACGAAATAAAAAGAGCTTTAAATATAGCTTTGAATAATTAAGACAAAAAAAGATATGTGCATATTATGTATTTTAAATTTTTAGCACTTTGTATTTTTAGTACTAATTTCACATTATAATGAAAAATAACCTACGAATATAATGTGTGCAAAGTAAATTTTACTTCCTACATTCTTGAACAAATAAACAATTTCCACTTTTTATAATATTGTAAGATATATGTGAGATTAGACAATAGACATATCTTAATTGTAGCTATAAATAAGACTGTGCAAATAAATAATAGATTATTTTCCATGAGTCATTTCAAATTTGTTAACAAGCGTTTAGACTTAAGACAATAATAATAAGGTACCTACGCTAAAGCGACGGGGCGTCAACATCCCTAACGAATACATTACGTCATTATAAATGAAACTACCTTTTCGGAAGTACTATGTCATTTTGAACTAATTAGTCTTTAGCTATTAAAGCATTTTACTTAAATTATAAAACAACAAGTAAGATATTCATTTGATAAACTTTTCCATTATTTTTAAACAGAAAGTTAATAAATATTGAATTTAAATTAAACGCTACTATTATGAATATGAAATTAACAATGTGAAACAGTGTTTGGTATCGAGCTCCTCCGAAACGGCTTGACCGTTTATATTAAGTATATTGGTAGGTCCGAGAATAGATCGTAGGCTATTTTTACCCCCCTTAGTTTATAGAATCTCTCCAGAATTTTCGATTTTTTTAGACCATTTTTTTATTTTTATATGATTTCGCATCATAAAATAATAATAACCCTAAATTTTCAACCTTCTACCACCAATCCCTATTTTTTCATAGTGATTAGAACGCGGGCGGAGTCGCGGGAATTCCTAGTAGACTATTGTCATTGTAACGTGCAATAAGTGTAAAAAATTAAGTTATTAAATCAGAGTAACTGTTGTGTATGCATGTTTGTTACTCTGTCACACTATATAGGCTAAATAAAGGTTGAGACTACGAATATAAACTATAACCTGAAATACATGCCACTATTATTCCTGAAAAGTGTAAAAGTGAAAGAAAATCACTAGAGTAATACTATATTTACATATTGAATTGACTCACATTTACAACTTGGTTAAGTGCCAAGAAAGAAAATGAGAAAATCTAAAAAAATATAAACACACACATGATGATATTATACATATGGTACATACCGCATAATGGTCATAGGGAAACCCCATACCAATTATCAGTATATAATATAATTTGTAAATATTACCCATAGCCATAAAAAATAAGTGACAATTTTTATGTGTTTACCCTACGGGCGCCGCTACGTACCAGAGATTATATATAACAATTTAAACAATTTACTATTCCTCTTCAACTTCAACTTTCATCTTACAGTATAATTAAATAAAAGAACTACTATTAATTGTTAAAATTATGTTTAAAATATTACTTTGTTACAGTATGGGCGGAGACAGGCGAGTTTAGAGATAGCGGGCACTCGTCACTCGCGTCTGGTGGTTCGGGGGTAGAGCAGTCGCTATACGCGCCTCCCAGACCTCGTCGGGACCGCAAAATGACAGATGATAGTAAGTATTCATTCAAAATTACCTCATTTTTGTATATTTTCACAATGCTATTACTCATTGAGTTGTTTAAAACCCTGAATAGGTATATCACTCCGTTTTCTCTCTCCGTTTATATGAAAACACTTTTGGATACTGGCATCTTTATTCGCATAGAGTCCAAACCAGACTAAAGAAACATTTATGATCATTATACCTACATATTGTTAACTCATATTAAATTCGATCTCGAAACTTCTGGCTTTGTCACTAGGTACGAGGTTAAATCTGCACAGCAAGTAAAGTTATAAATTATAATAATTGTACTTATAACTGTCCTAGTTTTAAATAGAATATATTGAAAGTATACTATGTTAAAATTACATTATTGCGTTCTTTATTTTTTGCATTCTGCATTCTTTATAAATGATTGAAAATTTCCAGACAAAGATTGTGATTTAATGTTAGCTTATAGTGCTTCTAACGATGTGTCCTAATGTTATTTATTGAGTGCGAACATGAATTGTTTTAGGTTATTTTTAATTACTTACATATGTATTTCATATCAATCTCTATAATAAAAATTTGCATAACTACAAATTTATTTTTATAGTGATGGTATGCACCTTGTAAATAGGTACATACAAAGGTTCTTTATACAAATTTTTAATAAAATACAAAATAACAATCTTGTTAATTAATACAAAATGATAGCAGTGACAAATACATGAGCAAATAACACGATCTAATGCTCACAGAGTCATGTAGGCAGTACGCGTATAGAGAATCCGCCTTTGATGATCGTTACATGATATAACAACAATTAATATGTACTATTGTAATATATTAGCATAAGATTATATTATGGACTTATTGATATGTTTCAATCATGTCTTGTAACTGTACGAAACTTGGAAAAATAATGTTTTATGCAGCATATTTAATATTTATTATGTATACTGTTTGTATACATGTAAACAAATATTAAGTGTTATTTAAGTTGTTGAAGGATAAAGCTGCAAGATAGCACTTGTATCAGATAAAATCGAAGTTAACAATGTACAGGACTATACGAATAAGTGTCATCGGGGAGCACTCATTACATAACTTGAAAGCAACATTAAAGGAAACGTGTTATCGAGTACGAGTGTCGAGCGTGAAGTGGCATCGTGTACCGATATCGAAACACATGTTACTGCGCTATTTACCTTAGTATGTCGTCGGCCAAACGCAAAGGTTGTTTTTGAATGATGGATGGGTCGGCGGGCGCACAAAGCGTATAGATGATAACACTATCGGCCGTATCGTCCTATCGATACTGTAATCGCGCGCGAGAATGCAAGCGGTAGCGTCCTGCCCAAACTGAGACCTTAATCCCACCTTGTTCATTATACATCGACGACTATACCAACAGATTGATCATTTTAATATACTACCTGTATTAGTTGTGTATAAATATGTACATTTTTTTACTACCCTTAATTAGGTAATATGTTCATACAGAACCACGGTATAAAGTGATTGATATGTTTATAAAAATTAATGATTATGAGATATGTATACAAGAATAGTATTAAGTATATATGAAATGTAATGAGAAAATGAGGCGATATATGTAATGCATGTGCTATGCATAAAAATTTTGATTTAATTGTACATTATTTAAATTGATTTTAATACTTCATTTGTGAACAATTAGAAGTAAATCTACATAAACTTTGTAAATAAGGCGGGAAAAGAAAAATTTGGAACCATAATTTATACAATGTATGATCATCACACCTATTAACATTATTACGATCACTTGATTTTTTAGACAGCTTTATCAGAGAATGCATAAATTTGCAAGTACCTCACATTAAGCTCTGGATCGCTATGTCCTTGTAGTGAATAAAATAATATATCTTTTTATCCTTTACTCACATTTTTAAAATATTATTTTCCTTCAATTAGCTTTCATATGTTAAACGTTTGCTAATGTACTCAAATCAATGTATTCTATTTCAAACCTGGAAATGAACAAGATAACTGATGCACCACTCGTAGTTTGCGTCAATAAGCGTTATTATTAAATGAAGGCGTTCTACTATCGTGTAAAATGAAGTCATTTATAATAACAGGTTCTTATCTTTTTTGCAATATTCTTAAATATTATACATTTTACATACAAGATAAAAGTTGTAACGAAACTTTCGTTGTGTCTTGTTTAGAGAGAGACAGGCGAGTTTAGAGATAGAGTTATTTACTAACAATATATATTCAAAACACAAAACATATACTTTTTAATTACACATATATAAATTGTAATATAACAATTGACACTAGTATATGAATAACATAAATTTTATTTGGTTAGTCTTCAATCAAGATAACAAACCGCAATTATGTTGCTAAAGTTAATCCGATTATATTATAAAACTATAATTATGAAAACTGTTTGTAACAAGATAAAAGCCTTTATCACAATACCTACACAGATATTATGTTACTGTATTATACATAATAATCTAATAAGTCAGAAATTGTAATATGCTTAGTAATCTTTTGTGTAAGTACCTATATGTTATTTAATTGAGTAATTTGGGTATTTATTTATCGTATTAAGCTTTATAAGCTTAAAAATCGCTTATTTAGAAAATCTTACGGAGTTTTTATTATTATTGTTAAATAATATTAGTTATTGCAAATGTACGTATAGTAAATGTACGTATTTGTTGATTTTTTTCAAGAAGCGACATAATATGTGTTTTTTACATATAGAAACTATAAATTTATTGAATATAATACCATGATTTGTCACTTAGTTATAGAAAGGACCTTCTTTTAATTTTATACATAGATATTATTACAAATTATTTTTTATCGTCCTCATAATATGGTACTTTATTTATTTTTAATTTTTTGCTAAGCTAAATCAATGTATTCTATTATTCTTATAGTTATAAATATATAAAACAACACATGTTTTATGTATAAGCTTAATTATATATTTTATTTTAAGCTCCTATCATTATATTTGTCGTACGATAAGTTGAAGCGACATGCCTAAAGTGTTTTGTGGAGTGGAGCTTTACTGTCCAAAATAATGTAATGCGAATGGAAAGCACCGCTATATTGTTTATAAAATGAAATTTTATATAGGTAACTAAGTATTTATAGTATTTATTATTACGAGTATATGTAGAAGGTACTTTATATAACACTAATAATGCTCTATAATATTATATGTAATAAATACTATATACTATGTAATAAACTGCGTAGGGCCTACTATTTTTAAAGGCATTTCTTTCATAGGTACATATTTATTTATTTCTATATTCCGTACAGAAGTATATTATAAATGATTTTATTCAAGTGTTAATAGAAGTGTGTTCATCCCTCAGATTATTTGATAAGAATTCTAGCAACTGTACTTGCTACGATACATAGGTGCTTACTCATGTTTTTCTTTTAGACATAGTCTGTAATGTAACATTAACCCAGTTCGAGGATAGGCCAGAGAGTAATTATAGCATGCAAGCGGTTCATTGACACAGGGATTTCGACTAAACCAATATTCGTTGATTGCGATCACGTTATCAGTAACGTATTGATGTAATAACTCCTATCACTTGTCCCCTCACACTCGGCACAGTTCCGCTGTTTACACGACATTTGGTCGAACATAATTATCCTTAAAACATGTTCAACAATTTGGCAAATTAATTTATCTACACTCTTATCGGCACCAATATTAATTTCGTGCATAAATAGAGTCTTAAATATCAATATTTATTTTTAATATTTTATTATTGTTTAGACATTGTTATATTTATATGTATTTACCTATTTTTTTATTTATGATAAATTCTCTTGAATTCATTAATTATTATTATTATTAATAAAAACCATTACAGTTAGTACTTTGCAAATAAGTTGACATTTTAATAGCATTTATTAAATCTTTTCATTTCATTTTCGTATTATGAAAATAGATAATATAGTAAAAATATCTACATCATAAATTACTTTGTGCTGTGACGTCGATCATTGAGAACAACGAATTTACAGCTGCGTCGTAAAAGTTGGGTGCGCCCGCGCCTAATCCCACGTATTAGTACCAAGCTACCGACGGTCATGATTTAATATTTTTTATTTGTAAGCTCAAATTATTTTTATCCTGTGGCAATACTGGAGTTTATTACAGTCAGTGTAAAGTAAAATAGGTATCACAGATTTGTGACCTTCTATTTAAATAAAAATAATGTTTGTATGTTTGTTCTCTATGCGGAAATAGTTGATGTGAATGTAACGAAACTCTGGTGGGTTAACTTATACTATTTATGCCTACGAAGGGTTCTAATTATATTTTTTGCGTTTATCTTTTATACCTTCCGAAATCATTGAAACTATGGGACGCAGAGTCGAGCGAAGCGAGGGTAAGTCGTCAGTGTATTATGAAATAAAATATAACTTACTAGCGACTTGACCTTTCTTTACTCAGGTTTGTCTCCAGGTTCATTTTATCGGATCAATTGTATGGTAATTAAGTTAATTTGCTAATTAGATTATTAAATTAAGTTCGACATCGCTGATCGGCAACAAGACAATAATGACAGAAGCGCTAAGAGACGTATCTATATTCTATATCGATTACAGTTCAGAGGCACATTTTTGTAAATCGTCCTCATTATCACTATCATAGTAATAAACACAGTATGGTGTCATTTTAGTTTTTCCAGCCTGGATTATCTTTATAATAAGTAAAGCTAAAATAAATTTTCTGGTAATTTTAATATAAAATTGATAACTTGTGGACATGATGGTTAGCATTTTTAATATTTTTTGTCATAGATCGCCCATTAACATCAGAACCGACGATAAAGACAGAGTCGACAACTCCCGGTGTGGGTCCCGACGAACCATTAGACGATAAAGGAGATAAGAAGAATAAGCGGCAACGACGGCAAAGGACGCACTTCACCAGTCAACAACTTCAAGAACTTGAGGCGACCTTCGCGCGGAACCGTTATCCTGACATGTCCACCCGCGAGGAGATCGCGATGTGGACGAACCTTACTGAGGCGAGAGTTAGGGTGAGTTTCGTTATTTAGTTCACACCAAATACATGCATATGTATTAAAATTAAATACCATAGGTACTT
The DNA here is from genome assembly GCA_951802675.2 of Boloria euphrosyne. NCBI lineage: Eukaryota > Metazoa > Arthropoda > Insecta > Lepidoptera > Nymphalidae > Boloria > Boloria euphrosyne. The sequence goes on along the minus strand of OX637878.1, from coordinate 4,122,452 downwards.
AATCTATAAACACTGGTTTCACTATTGGAAATAGTTTAAAACGTCTTTTTAATTCTATTTGGTTATTGGTCTTAGTTAAATAGGAGACAGAATAATAAAGAATAATAATAAGCAATACAAATATTAAAAATTGTTTAAGAAGTCAACGTTTAGAAACGTAAAGAATATTCATACATATTAGTATAGCGAATAAGATGCCTCCGTATCTAATTTTATTTGCTCAAGATAGTATATACTACTTAATATTGGTTTGTTAATAAGGAACTAGCGAGTAGCGACCCTCCTCCGCTTCGCTCGGATTCGCCTCTACGTAAGGTTTAACGGTCTATATATTATAATATAATGTATATTTTATATTATGATATTAGCAATACCCGCGGCTCCGCCCGTGTTCTAAAGACGTAAATGGAAGCGTGGTTTTATTTCTAGCCTTCTTCTTATATTTTTCTTAGAGATGAGCTATTTTCCCACAGTAAAAAGTTTCCTATATATTGACCCGGGTAACCAGCTAACATCATACCAAATTTCATCCAAATCAGTCCAGTGGTTTACTCGTGATGCGGTCACAGACAGACAAACAAGAATTCAATGTACAGATTCGACTGAGTTAGAGTTTTATTATATGTATAGATATAGGAAGGCTGCTTACTCATTAAACGTGCTATTAAATGAACAACGAATTTTTAAATCGGATTAGTGGCTCCTTAGCGCTTTCAAACTACTAAATAAACAAAGAAACTTTGCCTCTTTATAATACTTATTAGTTTATTATAGAAAAGGGCAGAAAATTTATAATGTAACTCTAAACTTTATTAAATGGACTTCCTAAGAGAGACTCTGAATCGCATACAAACATATGTAAATAAATATCCATTCTTCAACACCTACATAAGAAATAACATAATTGTAACAATTAAAGTTGACATGGTAGTTCCGAGGCGCGAAGGTGTATCGTAGTATTAACGAGCGAGATATTTAGACTAATCGTTGCATCCGGCGCGCATTCGATATATTTTTGTACCCGCCGTCGAACGGAACACCAAATCCCTTAATCCTTGAGGATTTGAACCGTCTATTTCGGTCTTTTCATAATCCAAGGCTTAAATGTGATCGCATCCACACACTGTCAATAGTTTTGGAAGGCCCTGTTAGAGATTCTGCGGTTCAACTCAGCTTGTAATATTTACACAGTGTTCAGGATTCGTAGAATATTTTTCGGTTTCTTCGCTATGTGAAGCATTAATGTAGTTCTGTTAAGCTCTCGGACGTGTTGGTTCGGGAAATTCTTGCAATTGTGTCATGTGAGTGTTAAATATGTTTACGATTGTCTTATTGATAGAATCAGGAAGATTCTTGTAGTATTTTACTTTTATTGTTGTGTATACGGTTTAAAATTTACGCTTTAAAGTTTTACTACAAATAGTTTTTAAGACGTTATATTTTCTAATGTTATTGGATTTTGTAACGTTGGACTACATAAACAAGTAGCCATTATTAACATATAATTTAATTTTTATACATTTGAATACTTTAGGTACATTTCTCAGGTCATAGGAAGGATCGCCAATTAGTAATATGTACTTAGGTAACTTATCCGTTGTTATTCCAGGATTGCGTTTGAATGACCCTGTTAATTCATAATGAAAATGGAATCCTTTACAGATATGTACGTGTAAATCGATATATTTAAGATGGGCCCGGTACATTTCAAGTGTTAGATATTAATTTCGAGTCGTAGCATTCTATACTGAAAGGCAGCGTGCTCTTAAAACGTTATTTCTCCTTGTTAGTAGGGTTGTAAAACTTCATATAAATAAAACTTTTGATTTTATATAGAGTATTGATTATAGCGCTTAAAAAAATCTTAAATAAATACATTTTGACCTTTTTTATGAGTATGAGTCTTGTCAAAAGTGTGAAATGAGCTTAAAGAGAAAAGTTTAATTAAAAGTCACCCCTGAAAAGTTCCACTATCTAGCACTAATTAGCTCGATTGTATCAAATCAATTTACAGTCATTCGGAGACTGTAATCAGGATTTTCTGTACTTACAAAGTTCTTAATCAATACGACTATTATTAAAGGTGTTAGGAAAGTAGTAGATTAAAAAATAAAGTGAACAGCGACGCTCTTTCCCAAAGCGAAGCCGTGGGTATTGCTTGTTGTCTATAAATTAGTAGTCTTGATAGAGACAAATATTTATATTAGAAACATAAATCGTTTAACTGATTTGTGTTGTACAGATCTACTGAACAGGTCAAAATGTAATAAATTTTCTATTTAATCATACGCATTTAAATGAAAATATATTCAATCTAAAAAATAAAACAATTTAATTCGATTTTATAACTTGTAAATTTTCATCTTGCTTTTTATAATTTTAGTGTTAAATAAATTACTTTGATATTAATCAAAATATATGTTTATTTCTACTAGCGGTAACCCTACACGGAGGGATTAGCGTGCGTTCGTCTGCGCATCTCTTCAATAAATCTGTGCGCGCGCGCACCGATAAATCGCCCGACATTATTTTTGTTACCCACTCATTAGGGTCATTGCCTGCTTATTGGCTCTTAAAATATGATATGTTAATACAATGTTTTCTTTACCACACTTGCAAATTAGGATTGTCACTCGGACTTAGAGATTTAATTTATACATTCGCGATATTTTCAGAATGGTATTAATATGAGTCGTTATTTTTATAATAAGTTTATTTATTGTATCCATATTGACTGTGTTCAGATAAAAATACACGCTACAGGCAGATGTGTTGCAAAACGATATGTATTTTAAAATCATAATACTGTGTAATAGCGGCCCTGACACTTGTCTTACGAATAAAATAAGAGAGTAGGGCACTTTTATAAGATGAGTACGAAAATATTATAAGCCTTAGAATAATAACGCTGAATAAAGCGTTTTTATTCTAAGTAATTCTAATAACTATGTAAAAATTAAAACAATGTTACCCGTATTGAATTGAAGAAAAAAACTTATGTACTGCTGGGAATAGTAAAAATACTTACGGCGAAGTTTGCGACGATCTTATCTTGCGATTACTTACAATTAGGTATTGGCGTTGATTTGTAATTTCAGATGAGAGTACTTACTTCGAAAGGTGTTATGTAAAATTTAGTTTCCATGCGTTTCAAATGATTATTTGCTTTACAGTAAACTCCATTAATCTATACTTCTATACTAATATTATAAAGAGGAAAGATTTGTATTTTTGTATGTAACGAATAAACTTAAGTACTGGACTGATGAATTTAATGAAATTATTTAATGAAATTTGATACACAGATAGTCTAGTGCCTAAGAAAGAACATAGGTTACTTTTCATGGCGAAAAAGGGCTGTAAAGGTTTAAAATAGGGGGTTAAATTTTGTATGGTAATTACGTCACTTTTAATTGGCTTTTGAGATATAAATAAGTAAGACATTCAAATTTTGTAAAAAAAATTATGCTAAAGGGGGTACCTAGGGACGAACCCGAGCGAAGCGAGGGTGAGTCGCTAGTATGATATAAATAAAAAAAATTTAACAAAAGTGTCGTAAAAGTACCTACTTAGGCGGATTGATAATATAGTAATAGATTTACGGTTTGTAAAATATATGTAGTAATGCTGTACCGTTCTAATTAATACGAATATTTCATCATTATCTTAAAAAAAGGAAAATAATAAAAAAAAGTTATTTATCGTTTAATAATAAGTCATAGATACATTACATATATTTTCATTTCCGCTGTCAACATCTGCAATGTTTCGATACAAAAATTACTCGTATTTGTATTGGGATCGATGGGTTAATACTCTGTCACTGAATACGATACGATACGTAGCGAATGAGACACGTCGAGAGTTGTTTCACGGACGATTGGCTTGACGGGGAGACCCATTTGCGTTTTCTCAGAAACTGTATGGCGGGAGTTGAATTGAACACAAAAAATATTCTTAGACAGATATTATGAAAATGTAAATATTTACTACCTAATTTATCAATTTAAAAAAGAATATGTTTTGGGTGCTATCAAAATTTCACTGCCTGTAGATTACAGTTTAAAATGAATTCAATTGCTTTACACTATCCCACAACATGAGCTTTTTGTGATAGACTATACTGAAAAACTATCACGCCTATAGATTTGTGCTTTAACATAGTAGTTTAACTTCATATCTAGATGTATGTCCAAAAAATATTATTTTATAACCATTAAAAAATGAACATTTATAATTTTGTGTTCATTGGACGCCATCTGTTAGAAAACCAAAGAGTTAACATCGTTGTAAAATTATTACCCGTTAGACAAACTACGTGAGCCCTCAGCAGCTCAGCAGCACAAAGCTCAGATTTTTGCTAGTGATATTTATAAGCTAATCAGACAATACAGATAATATAAGTGCACCCATTCTCGTCTTCTTCGCTCTGGCCATAACTTAACCCTAAAATCCCTTCTCACTCTTTTCCATTTTATATTAACTCCTTCACGGTCATAGTTAAATCGGCCATAATTAAAAGACATGTAATTAAATAACTGCTGCATAGTGAACACGTGTACAAATATTATAACAAGTTGATAGTATAGCAATTTTAGAACGCATCATATATGGTTCACAACTGCCTATCGAACTATTTGAGTAAGACGCGAAAACATTTTAGCGCTTGCAAAAAAGCCCAGTTACGCATCCGTCGACAGGGCGGGCGGCACGTAACATTATTTATTTTACGTGGATCGCTCCAGCCGGTGTTTTGCAATGCTTTTAGTGCATGTCGCCTGTCGATGCACAAACAGTTTAGCGAGCCGGCTTTTTTCTAGCGCTGTGCTATCAGCCATATCGCGCTTAGCAAACTTTGAATGCTCTATGTAAACGATTTTTCAAACTATGTTTATTCAGTGAATTGGAATTGCCATCACGTTTTTGTTAGTTCCAATACAACAGTATAATACAGTTATGAATGTTGCATTTTTGCTTATATTACTTAGTACATAATAGGTATGTATGAAATTAAATGAATGAAAACCATCTGTTTGTATAAAAATGAACGAATCTGGAGATATAATATGTATTAACTGCATAAAACAAAATCAATCTACGAGTATATCTACATCTTATATTTTATGTTGAAGTAAAATAATAACTTATTTTAAATATACTGTCACTGCTGTCCGAGGTACCATGTAACTTTAGCGAATTAATTTTATAATAATCACGACATGTCTATATGAAGATCGGGGATTTAGTTTCACTGTATCAATATAAGGCGAAATATCATTTCCTATGTTAGAACAAGTGTACTTAGGAACACCGATCGCTTTATTTGTTACTGCGTATTACTCCCGAATGGTACTTGTCACGGTAAATTGAACTTTATATCAAATTTATAAAGTAGATTATTGTAAATTGTAAACGCGTAGTTGTGAGGTAAGCTGCTAGAATACTAGATGTCTAACTGAATCCTCCTCATGTTTTGATAGACTGTATGTTGAGTGTTTTGATCGGTCGGATCTCGGTCGGCTCTTGGCCGGATTTATCAAAGAATTTATTTCAATGAATAACGTCGAATTTGATGTCTTATATATTTTGTAATCTCATATAATCTCTATTTATTGACCGCTGAGTCTATGTTTTCTTTGTCAGAAATATATTACTTCTACGTTTTATTGTGGGTAGTAAGTTAGTGTGAAATAACTATAAAATAGTTTAGGGCTAAAATTACTACAACTAAAATGGCAAGTAGATAGTATATAGTAGATAATATTATATGATACTTATTTGAATATAAATTTAAGTTGAGTTATTATAGCTAATTAATCTTATAAAATTCCAATTTTTACTTAAAATATACACAAGACAGATAATTGTCTTGAAAGTTGTTGTCTGAATTGAATTTCTTGCGGCCATGCAATATAATGCGTCGAACATACAGTCAGTTAGGTAGTAAAGGGATGTAAAAAAGCTTTATAATGAAAAAGATTGATGCTTTTTCTCACTGGGAAGTGATAATAGTTGGTGTATTTCGTTTTCCGTTACCGATCAAGAAAGTAGCATTCTCCACTGCGGGGTGCATTTAATAATGTAAGGGGTGGCACCACTCTTGATATTTAAAATAAATATAAAAATAGAAAATCATATTTACATAATATAGAAGCATTACAAAAACTTTGATTATGTAATGCTACGTACATATTATCGTCCTATCAAGAACATTATTATTATCTGTTATATATGTATCTACTATCTGTTTTGAAAAATGGAGAATGATGTAAAAATCTCTGTTTTAAAGATTGTGAAGATAACATCAATTTTCAGATACATAAGTTGTGCTAAATTCGAAACAATACTTTTTTTAAGTTGTTTCTTGTCTCTTTTCAACGTCATTTCTATTAATGAGATTATTAGGTGTAGACTGTAGGTACCTATTTCCATTTACTAGCGCCGTTAATTATTATTAACCGACTTCAAAAAAAGGAGGAGGTTCTCAATTCGTCGGGGACTTTTTTTTTTTTTCTATGTATGTTCCCCGATTACTCGACGATGGCTGGACCGATTTGGAAAATTCTTTTTTTGTTTGAAAGGGTATAGTTTCTAGTTGGTCCCATTGTCACCAAGTCACGATCTGATGATGGGATCCCAGGGAAATCGAAGACAACTCTCAAATTTTATAGGCACTTATTACGTTTTTCATATATTTTCTAAAGCTGTTCAAGTATTTGCGTCTGATAATCATCATCTCCTGTGGTTGAGCTAATGATGGAAGGTACAACTCCTCAACGGTTAAGAGTTAAAAGAAAATTCTTTCAATATTATACGTAATTATAGACCGATAGGTAAATTCTTTCAGGCTCTTATTAACCGACTTCAAAAAAGGAGGAGGTTCTCAATTCGTTGGGGACTTTTTTTTATGTATGTTCCCCATTACTCGAAGATGGCTGGACCGATTTGGAAAATTCTTTTTTGTACATAAACAAAATAAGTATCTACTTTCCGCTAAAAATTTGAAAATAAATTATTTTTAACAAAAAACAAAAACCGACTTCAAAACTAAACAAATCTAAACTAAAAAGTAGAAAATAATACTTTTAAGAACTTCGTTAATTTAGAAGTCGGTGCCAGCCAAAGCAAAATAACCTTAAACATAGACACATATTCGATTAATCTATATCTATATTTGTAAACATAATCAAAATACCGTTCGAAAGTCCATTGCAAAGGCAAGATAAATCTATCCGTCTTGGCTGGCACCGACTTCAAAATTAACGAAGTTCTTAAAAGTATTATTTTCTACTTTTTAGTTTAGATTTGTTTAGTTTTGAAGTCGGTTTTTGTTTTTTGTTAAAAATAATTTATTTTCAGTTCTAAATACAATGGTTAGTTTTATTAAAGAAAATATTATAATACAATATATTTCATATTTACATTCATGATTATAATTGTCTTCGAAGTTAGATAAAATGTGTACCAGCAACCCTAAATCCCGCACGTGTCAAATCCTGGTTCATATCCATTTATTCGAGCCCATGTTTATTTGACTTTCGAATAATGCCCAAGTAAGTCGAATTACAGAATTACAGTCCCTCTTGCCATGGCAGTATATCCCATAATCCCATACTAAGAAGCTGGAAGCAAACGTTCCAATGGACCGTCGTTTGATTGATGACACTAATAAAACTGTGATTCTAGTTTAATTTAAATTTAAGGCAATTTAGCAACCCTGCTCCCGCTGACCGTAAAATAGGTTTATTATTCGCATAGTGCGGTCACATAGTTCATTGTGGCGTTTAATATGCGGACACAGTGACTAATGTTTTTTGTGATAACAACTCGTTGAAATTCCGGGTTGAAAGCTAATATAGATACACATTACACACTACATTCTCGCAAATATGCCGGTTAATAAAGATTTGGTTTTATAATTAATTGAAATTAATGGTGCTTAGCATAAACATTATTTTATGAACGTTTGTTTTCTAATTAAAATTAGTGTTGAGTTTTTGAGTTGAGTTGTTTGAGTTTTGCATTACACAACTAATTTTTCTCATCATATTTAACTTAGACTATTGTGTCGTACGAACCTACTTTACTATGATGATATGTTCTAACTACGATTACATGTTTGACATAAATTTTGAACATACATTCTAGTTCACTATGAACTGGATAATGATTGAATAATGTTCGTTTGGGGTATTATTTCCATACTTTTACATGTTATTTCTTTTGGCATATTTTTGTTAACATTCTTTCAATAGATTTTTGAAGTAAATACAATATATGAATAAGCAACGACAGAATGGTTTAGTAACTATTTTTCCTATGTTTGTCAACAGATTTTTTTGTTTAGTTTAACCATTGACGATGATGTTATCAATAAAAAACATATTTATGGTCGAATTCCGACATTTAGCGAACACTAATATTTTCAATGAGCTTATAAATAATTTCTTGTCTTGTTTTAAAAAAAATCCTTATTTGGTGAAACACTTTAATGGCAACTAACATCTTCCAGTCTGAGCTCATTTGATAGATACTTTACAACTTGTCAAAATTGTGTTTTGTAATATTTTCTAACTTTACACTAACTTCAAAATTATTTTATATTATTAATATATCTAACTTACACTAAAAAAATATTCCTCAATTATCACTAAATATTATTATAATAGCATTATTGTTGGACGCATTCGCTGGACGATTTTTAGCTGCCGTTAGCTAGATTTTCTAACAGTAGCCTGTGCTTCTTCATCAGACATACTCGTAGGTACAATCTTTCGCAGTAATCATATTAGTGAGATTATGCTAAATTTATATAAGTACTTAATGGTAAATATGTTACATGCAAAAGTAAAAGATAAAAAAATGAGGATCTTTATGTACTAGCAATTTTGTTTTTCACGTAAGACATAGTCCCTGTCAGGTTGATGTTGGCCTCGCGGCGATGGGCGCATTAATCTTACCCTACGCGCCCCGCATGATAACTTGATAACACCCTATCTTTAACTGCTTGGTTTTTTCTTGCATATTTTTATCGTGTACGAAATACTTTAGTAACTAAAATTAACTAAAATTTATCGGTATACCTACTGACTTTGTAGTTTTTAACTAATATAGATTTATAAATGTCGTATAGGTACATATTTTAATATTAGAACTTGCCTATCTACAATAATAAGCTATAATTGAATATCTTATACTCGTACCTACAACAACGCTTATTGGTTATCGCAATTCAATTATCACATGTTAAGTGGAAGCATGAATTGATTACAAGAAGCAAACATTAGTATTGATTTCGGAAACATTAAAAACTTCCTCCCCTACGAAGGCCGCCTCAACATCCTACAATAATATATTTAAAGGATTAGCCCCGTCGCAATATCGCGACCCTCCGGCCTCCTACGCCCTGCTGCGCTGCCCGCTATTCAAATAATGGAAATTATTTCCACATATGTGCACCTAAGCAAATATCATTCTACTGTCATTATTGAACCCCAACATTCCTGTGGACTATATTCACCCGTTCATTGACAATTGGAAAAGACACAAGAGTGCCTCGAGATTGTCTTTTTTATTTTTAGAATAAAATATATAATAATAAATAGAATATTTGCAATAATTGAATTAGAAAATATATTATATATTACATTAAAAAATAGAACAAAATTAGGTAAGATAAACAAGTGTAGCAATTTATCTTCAAGCTAAAAAAGACGCGTCCACATGAATTTGTAAAATTTATGTTTCGAAAAATAAACGCTCGTATATGGGGTGGAAACGACCGTTTATGTTCACTTAACCGAGGAAAGAGGGTATTATTTACCGTTTCGGCTGGGTGAACACGCCACAGTGAGTGAGACAAATACCGCTGCCGGCACAATATTTATTGCAGTCGCTACGTGGATTGCGCAATTTATCGTGGAGGTGTCGTCGGCGATCGATCGCGCGCTGACGGACGCGGCCATACATCAGCGCGCGCGTTATCTGTACTCACGGAGACTTATCGCTCGTCACTCCGCCTCCGAGGCCTTGCTAAATAACAACGTAGGTTCAACGGAGGCTCCAAGGCGCTCAACAGCCGACCGTTCATTTATTGTGGCCGAACGGTTCCTGGCAGCGGCCTGCAGAGGCGTCCTGCCCAATCGCGATGCTCGTTTATCTTCATTTCGCGACCGCAATTAGACGGGTCGTTGGCTGCGGTCGGGCGGGGTTCTCGCCTCCTCTCCTACTACGTGGCTCGAATACGCCGATGCGCCGCGACTTTCTGTCAACTTTGTAATGAGTAAAGTTAATAGCACCCCACGCAACGAAGCCCGTGATCTGATTCGAAATATACCTAAAAGTTTTCTGGCAAATTACTAGATAAATTTACTTTTCTACGACGTAGATGATAATAGCTAAAATTTGTTACAGGTATGGTTCAAAAATCGGAGAGCAAAATGGCGGAAACGTGAAAGAAACGCTATGAATGCAGCAGCGGCCGCGGCCGCTGATTTCAAGAACGGTTTCAGCACGCAATTCAACGGTCTAATGCAGCCTTTTCCCGACACCGATGCGCTGTATTCATCATATCCTTATAACAATTGGGCTGCAAAAGTGCCAAGTCCTCTGGGCACCAAGAGTTTCCCATGGCCTGTGAACCCTCTCGGATCGGTAGTACCAGCAAGTCATCACCAAGGTTCTGTGAACTGCTTTAACACGGCAACATCGATGGGTGGCGTAGGCAGCGGTGGTATGGGCGGTGTCGGTGGTTCAGGGAGCGTGGGCGGTAGTGTAGCACCTTGTCCGTACACGGCTCCACCGAACCCTTATAGTATGTACCGCGCTGAACCATGTCCGGCGATGTCATCTTCGATCGCTTCGTTGCGATTGAAGGCGAAGCAGCACTCGTCAAGTTTTAGCAGCGGCTACGGAACAGTGTCACCGGTGTCGCGGGCTGGGTCGGCTCCCCTATCGGCGTGTCAGTATGCAGCGGGTGGAGTGGTGGACCGTGTGCTTTGAGACGAGGCTCGCGGCGAGGAGGCCCGCTCGCCTGCACTCGCCGCCGCACGCGCCTCCTAGCCGCAAACGCGCGCGAGCTCCTCCGCGCATGGCCTCTATCGGCACCTATGGGAATGGTTTGACTGATCATACAAACGGTATGATCACTCCTACAGCATGGTATACATAAATACTAAATAACGAAGCATACTACAGATACTACTTACAAAAATAATATAAAAAGAATTATTTTTCGCAAATTATACCATATTCATATAATTGAAATATCTCTTAATTTCAAGATAGAGCCTTATAAGCTGTACCTATAGCTTTAAAATCATCATAGTTAACTATGACACATATTACACTTCATAGAAATCACCAAAAGAGATGGTATTTATGAATATGGATGCTGTTTGTTTTATCCCATGAGATAGGTATATGAAACTTCGGGCAATAAACTTAACGATTTATTTTAGACTTGTTGTAAATATGTAGCTATGTATGTACGTATACCAAAGCGATGTGTGCAATTTTTACAAGCTTAATGTATGTAGAATAATTATTGTAGAAATACTTTTAATTGTGTACCTTAAAACCAATGTAAATATAAATTAGGTTATTTATTTGTACTTACAATTAATTATATTTTGAAGCATTTAACTTTAGAATATTATAAGATTTTGTTATTTATAATAATTTATACCCCAACATTTTTTCCAAAACAGATTGTAAATGCAGCAATGCGATACCTTAAATAAATTAACATCACAAATTGAAGAAATCACGGAGAACTTGTTATTTTATGCATTTTGAGATAATATTTGAAATTCAATATATTAAATCAGTAAATATCGGGTATTTTCACGAAGTACTTATTTATCAAAGTACTAAAATGCCTAAAATAGTGCAAACTAAACTATAATTGGAAATATTGTAAATGAATTATAAGAGAATATATTATAATAAACAACGTGTAAATACTTGCTACACCAAAGTCTTAGTACAATATTTTTGTTTTAATATTTAATTATTCTATAAAGAAATCTTAACGCATTCGAGGATCTAAAGGTGGGCTTTCCATTGTCGAATACAATGATATGAATTACTTAAAACCGTTTAATTTCATATTTTATAGTTTCAACTTATAATATTATTTATGTCTTTGGAAAGATAAATTATGTTTTAAATTTTAATTATTTGATAAATTCTGAAATAGATATGAGATATTTTGAATAATTAAATAAGAATAAAAGACTGAAGTCAATTTGATATCTTCCAAACCTTTCTTCAAGTACATATTAAGAGTTTTTTTTTTAATTTATTCTAAAACAGTCTACTATATATTAATCTTAACTAATATTTGAATTTCAAAGGCGTTATCTATTTTTAAAAGACAGTGGAAGGCATACCGTATTTCTGAATTTTAAAGAAGAGGCAATCGTGTAAATGAGATTAATGTAACCGAGATCTCATTATTAATACGAGTACTTAATATTTATTATCTTCCAAATGAATTGTAAATAATTGTAACTATTTAGTGGTTGAATTATTATTAGAACGAAAAATGCTGACTATAACGTCAATTCACAGCGATTTGAAGCGTGATATAAAATTATAAACTAATTTTTCGCTTGGTTGTTTTTTTTGTATTAAGTTGTTGCCATTTTGTTGTAATTAAATTAAAATGAACATTTAAAGAATTCATGTTAATTTATAATATAATAATGCGCTTCGAATCGTTGCGAACTTTAGGCGATCAGTTTTAAAATATCACGTGAGAACCTACTTCCGTGTGCCTAATTTTAACATTGTAAACTGAAACAAACAATGTAAATAACCAATTCAAAGTGTTGTAATAATAAATAAAATGAGGTTTTCATTTCATACATATCAAACAAAATACATACGATGCGGTCAATCGTTTCGGGTCATTTTGTAAATGTACGAGTATTTAAAGGATAACTGATTGTTTTATAACTTAAAAACCTCTAGTCATAATAAAAAAATATCACTGAATATTGCTTTGGTTTTATTTATAATCTCTCTTATAAGTACATATTTATCGGTTTTTTTCGCTAATTCCTTTCAAGTCAAAGGCTCCTAAATGGTAATAGAAGAATGAAATTCAGAAAAAAATGTAATTATTTAATTCTAAATAAAGTTTTTATGAAATAGAAAAAAGTTTATATTAGCGCATTAAACACACATTAAATGTTTAAAATATGAGACAGTTCCGTTTATTCAAAATATACTTATTTTTCTATTAGATTATCACTAGACCTACATACATGATATAAAAGTGAAAATACACCTATTATTCAAAATCTGTACATGTTATAATAAAACTAGCGATTTTCGCGGCTCCGCCCGGGCCCGAAGACTGGAAATTTAGGGTTATAAGATTTTTTTGATGCCAAATTATAAAAAAGTTTAAAATTAAAAATTTGGTCTAAAAATAAAAAATAAAATATCTGGAGTGGGCCCTCCTTATCACCTAGGGGTATAAAAATTACCTACCTAGTACCTACCAAATACAAAAAAATATATTAATAAAAACGGTCAAGCCGTTTCCGAAGAGTTCGAGAACAAACACTGTTCTTTCTCACTGTACTCTCACGAGATTTTTATAAGTATATTAGAGATTAGAGATAACACTTTCTTAGGTTTACGCAAATATTTGACATTATAAATTAAACTATCTTTTCGGATTTTGTCGCCGATTTATTTTGATTTTTGGTTCCCGACGTTTCGAATGCTTTACAGCAATTATGGCCACGGAAGAGACTAAGGTATTTGATTTTTCAGAGGTTTATATAGTTATTACAGAAAGTACATACAATTTATATTTTTTTTTAAATGGCTATAAGGTGCTCTAGTGCCATTTTGAAAATTTTGGTATCCAACCAAAATTCCTATATGAACTCTATATATACATTTATCACATTAATAATTTTAATATCTATAATTTTAATAGTAGGTATTTCTAGTCAATATAAAGTTATTTTTGGATATATTCAGAGCGACAAAATAGGGACATTTTTATATCGCCTTTATAATACTCAATACAAATAATCGAAAATAAAATAATCGAAACTTTAAAAATTAAAAAAATCTTTGATGAATTGTTTATTTTACGTGCACTTACAGCTAAAAGAAAAAAAAACATTTCGTTAATTATTTGTCACATAATTTGTGAAGTAAATAGGTACATAATTTCTATGTATAAATAAGCAAGGACAAAACAGTTCAGTACATTTTTCTTTTGTGTTTTTCAACGGATAGTCTTTCTTTTCGTTCTGTAGCTATTCAGCTTTAATGTTAGAATAAAAAAAAATATATACCTACTAATAAATATACCTACTATTTAAAATGTTTCGATATTTTAATATTGTATTACGATAATAGAAGATGCATTTCGCACGTAGTTTCAATGGAAGAAATATTCATAGCAACAACGCCTTGAAAAGTTCCACCGAAGATGTGTATTAAATAGAATTGGATATAAATTTCCCGTTAGCGTAAGCTATTTTATAGTGGGCGGCAAGCTGCCAGCGGAAGATAAATTGCGTTGTCATGGCAACCACATTACAACAAGTATCTAGCAGAAATTCACATACTCCACATTATAATACTCGAAATAGGTGGCATATAAAAAAAAATCGGACAACCGAAAAAAATCATTCAACTTGCCCTAAAATGAATGCTGAACGTCCTGAATTATTTATTTAATAGATAACACTAAAAATACTTTTATACTATTTTTTGAAATGAAGAAATAAGATAATAATAAGTGTTGTTTGAGATTTGAAAGTAAAAATTAATACTGTTTGCCTTTTGTGTAGACTTTAATATTATTCATAGATCTAAAAAGCTATGATATTATTATTGTCTTACTTGAATACAGAGAATGTTAGTTAAAGGTTCGTGAAAAACATAAAACCTATTTATTTTATAAATTTGGTCGACGATTTCTTATCAAATATGATTTAGAACCTTGTAAAATTCTCATAATATTGCTCAAAATTTATCGACTTAAAAACTTATTAACTCCAAATTTATACCTGCTTAAAACTAACTTTTAAAATAAAAGTCTCGAATTAAATAAATTTATATATTTTTTAAATAATTTTTGCTCGTAGCTCTAAATATACACGAAACTTTTTGCTTAAAATGAAAGCTTTTTAAATGTGAAGAAATGGTGAAATGGAAATTATTATTTTTATTTATTTTAGTTTTTAAACCTAACTAAGAAAAACTTAAACCTAACTTAACTTAAACTGAACATAAAGCTATGTCATATTTGAGGCGAAGTAATATGTTATTTTTCAATAAGTTTTAATGACACTTAACTATATATCGCAACATTTTTTATATTAAGTCGTACTTGTGTGTTACTTTATAACTATAACGAATATAAATATCATTACCATTTATACATATGACAAGAAAATGGAATTAGGTTTAACGAATTTAAATATTGTACATAAAGAATACGTTTGGGCAATTAAATTTCATTATACGAATAAAAATTACGAAATAAAAGTGAACTACGTTTTAAAAGCCTTAGAAGCTTTTTGCCGTATCAGGGATTATTCAGATTTTATAAAACATACAAAAATAATGTATTCAATATCGCCCGTAAAGAAATTTCGCTAAAGCTGATCCAGTTAAAATACTTGTGTAAAACCTCCAAATCCTTTGAAAATTCCGACGTGAAAATTGGGGTCAAAGTTCGGTGCTCCAATAAATTGCGACCAATTGATTCACGAAATTCGGTGACATTAAGCGGAAAGTATACAATAATCCAGTAAATGATTATCAGACCAGCGACGCGGGCGAACACACAGTTTCCAGGTGCTCCAATCCAAGCGCTTTAAGGCTTTAGTCGAGGATTTGCTTTCAATATTAGCCGTCGGCCGCCGAGGGCAGGCCCATTCCGTTCCGCTTCTACCTTTTTTATTATTTTGTCGCATCGTTTTGGCTCCAAATGGAATCATTCCGCCATCTACATTTTTATTTTTCAATTGCTCCCCGATTAGTGGGATTATCCGGTATCGCTTTTCGATTCTTTGTTCCTTTTGGTGGCAGCTTTCGCGGACTAGCGCCCGACCGCTCTAATGACTTTCTAGGGCACGAGAGTCTAAGCTGACGTCGTGAGCCGATGGATCGTTGGCATTATCAAAAAGCAATTATGAGTTTTATAATTTACACAACTATTTAATTAAAGAGAGCGTCATAGTATTTGTTCTAGGTTTCGTTTCTACTTACATAAGCACGTGCGTGCAGTGGCCGACCGCAGTTCGTGCGCGTCACATGTTATCTTTATGGTGGCAAACATTAATGTTGTTTTTTATTTTATCAAGGATTGCCTTAGTCACTGAGGTCTAGGGTCTACATGCTCGAGCGTACATACGTGATATCATATCATCCCCACGTTATATGATATTTGTTCTTAGCCAACACATCGTGTAGGCAACTTGCAGGTTTCGTATAGCCTTTTACTTTTTAACTTTTTCAATATATTAAATATTCAATTCAATTTACTGGCCGAAGATAAATAAACAAAAAAAAACTATGGAACTTGAATTCATATATTTCGATTGATAATATTATGACGAAAATAATTCACATGTCCAGTATCCCAAATCCCAATCCCATATCCCATAAAATCCCATATCTCCTCCGTTTTATTTGCAGGTATGTGTCTATTCAAGTTCTAAAAAATATTTTAAGTAAACGGTCATATCAAAAGTATGTTTTATATTTTGGATGTTGCATTTTTCGTATTGTTTTTATAATCAGATAAATAATTACGTTTTTAAAACTTGGATATCATGGAGTCATAATACACGAACCTACTATTCAAATACGATAAAACATATCACGCAGTAAACGAAGGATTCTATATCTACAAAGGTTATTATTAAATTCTTTATTGTTTTTTGTAACTACATAATTTCTTAGGTCGTAAACTAGAGAAATTTAAGTAGATGGCAATACAAAATATACGCGAGATGAAGCTACTGTATTATACATTAAACATAAAATAGATTTATAATAATTATTACTAGTACAATTTATAAGTTTGGACTTACTTATTTAAATTTGAAAACGATGTCAAATAAACACAATGTTATTTTAGAACAAATCTTTACACAGTAAAGCTACGAAGAAAATAATGCAATAATTTTCTTTTTTATTTTTAAAATGAGTGTCATTTATTTATAATGTTTGATTTTATTTTGTTTTAGAATAAGCTAAAGAAAAGCAAAATCGTCGATAAATGGAAAAGTAAGTACATCTCATCGATTTCGAACTAATAAATATAGACGTGTCACAGGAAAAACATAGAAACAGGTAGGAACGCATGTCAATAGTTAACTGAGTGAGGGCTAGGTTTGGGTGGAAAGGATCAAAACGGGATTAGAGGAACGACAACCAATCAAGGGTAACTGGACTGCTATACCTACACGAAATAAATGCGCTACATAAAACTTACAAAACATTACATGATTTTCAGCTCTAATTTAAAATAGTAAGGTTCAAAATCGTACAAGTAGTTAAGTTTATTGATGTTTTGTTTCGGAGGGAGGGTAGATCGAGGAGGGCGAGGGTACGAGTGCAGCCTCCGCAGACAATCTTACAAGTTAATTGTGTTCCGTGCCTGAAGCCGCCTGACTACAAAATAATATCGCACTCAGCGTCGCTTGATATACTGTATTGTGTGTATATACGTACTATTTATTTATATGAGTGGAATTGAGAATGGTCTCTGTTACACTTTAATAAATGTTATGCCATTATTGACTTTAGAGAGACAATTGCTTACGGACTTTTGATATTCTTATTATTTTAAACAATGCTTGTGTCTGTAAAATGTTTATTTTAGGAGTATTTATATTTCTGGTATAAACTGTTAAACATTTTTAATAAAAAGAAGAATATATAAGACAAATTGCCTGGATCCCTTATCCTTTTAAATTAAACACAAAAATAAATAGATTCCTACAGAGTCTTATGCCTAAAATCATTTAAAATTTTATAATTTATCTTATATATAAATTTCACGTGTGTGTTTGTTATCGAACTCCTACGAAACGGCTTGAACGATTTTTATTATATTTTTTTGTGTACATTTGGTAGGTCTGAGAATAGGTCGTAGGCTATTTTTTATTCCCCTAGGCCTAGATGATAACGGTGGCTCTATCCAGATTTTTATTTTTTATTTTTAGACCAATATTTTATTTTTTTATGGTTTAGCAACAAAAAAAACATATATGTTCATCCTTCTACCATCAATCCCTATTTTTTAATAGCGATTACATCGCGGGTGGAGCCGCAGAAATTGCTAGTAGTTATTTAATTTGTGGAACAAGTTCAATTTAGATGACTTAAGGCGAAACCTACTTATTTCTATTTTTGAAAAACGATATCTATTTCTTTCAGAAATTACAGTAAACCCAAACGCAAGTTGAACGCCGCCTTACGGCGGCATAGCTAGTAAATAAATACGCTTCGCTTGGATTTATTGCGTCTACTCACGCAGATACAGAACATTTTTATACAGAATTACTTTAATGCAAACATATACGTTTGTTAATAATATATTACTTTTATTTTATTGTTGTTACTTTTCTTTATTCATGTGATTTACACTTACTTTTGCGGCTTAATGCAAGGCTGAAATAATAAGCACCTCCTTATAAATTTAAGCAAGATCCCAATAAGGTTAAATTTCATTTAGATTTTGTTACTTAATTTTTATATCAAGTTGCTTAAAAGCTCGTACCTTTTAATTTTAAAATAAATGCTGCGATAATTACGTGTTAATTATTCCTTTACTACAAATCCCATATTGTAATATGTATCATAAATACTCCTTATAGGTTGAACATTTAAGACAAGACCAAAGAAAATTATAACATATGATATCAAAACATTCAAGTGGGTATGGAATCAAGGGAAAGAGGGAAGGTGGGAGGGGAATGAAGATTTACGATCTCGGCATAACGAGGGCTAGATGAGGCGTAAAGATGCCCAATTCTGTATTATATCTACACCAGGCATACACTAGCTATTTATATAGGTTTCCTTAGTATGAATTTTAAATTGAGTAAAGGATATTTATAACTTAGAGATTTTACCTAAATATTAAAATTTTATTGAAATTAAATATTATTAGGTTAATGGTTCAGTTTTATACTAATGCCTATAAAAATGAATATTAGAAGTTTCATTTTCTTTTCTCTGTACATAAGAAAATACCGAATATTATCAAACCTGGCGGAGTATCAAATTATAATAAATTTAGGTAAGTAGCTCTAAAGTAAAAAAATATAAATTAAAATAGCTCTAAAGCATGAGTTTTTTTATGATATAAGTATGATAATGAGCTTCTGATCGTTAATAATTCCACAAGATTACCAGGATCTGGATTTACGAAGGTAGAGTGCGTTTAAAATATGTTTATAGTCTCTATAAAATCTTTATTTTAAAGGCGTCCGTCGAGTTGCCATCACTTTAAAGATACATAAAATATTAAATAAATTACCTAAATTAAATTATTATTGACACTGACATCTGCTAAGGATGTCGAAGCATTTATTTGTTTTTATTTTATTTTTTCATAAAGCTCTATCAATATATTAAATATATTTATAATCACACTATTATAATATTCCTCTAGTGTAAATAAACTAATCGCCGCACTCAGAGTCACTTAATGAACCATTAAGTCGAGAATCTCTATACTAAAGAACGACTTAATGTTTCATTAAGTGACTCAGAGTGCGGCGGTAAATGCTGTAACTTAATTATACTGTTTTTTTTTTCTCTATGAAATATTTTTTAACAATTAAGCAATTATTTTGACTAATTATCCCTATAATTAGAAAAAATAATTGCTACCCTATAATGTTTTATTTCATAAAAATTTGTTACTTTACATTTTATTATCTTTATGTAGGTACTATTATTTTATTTGTACATCGGTGTAAGTTTGCTATAGAGGAGCGCGAACTGTTGCTGGGGAGGCTAGATAGGGAGATAACTAATTTGTGGATTAAGTATATTTGCAAATGTAATTTGTATTCATTTAAACCATACGTAAGGTAAATTCACGTTGAATTGTATATCAAGCTATATGTACTCTTTATGACGTTATTGGATCCAATAAAAAATGTTTGTTGGGTTACGTCGAAAAATAATTGAATGTAGGTGAAAAACTAAATAAAATAATTAAATAGTAAATACTAATAATAAAATTAAAGTTGCATGTAAAACTTATAAAGCTTTTACTTACTGTATTTAAAAAAACAAATGTAATTATTTTAAGTGAATAAAAATCAAATTATATTACAACATTTTAAGTAAATAGATGTTTGCTTCAAACTGCACACAAGTAAATAATAAAAAAGCCGAAATCAGTAACAAGCGCGTGCCCGCCCATATCTACGGACGCTATCGCAACAATTTTGAAACAATTACCTTGAGCCCGATATCGTAAGATTAAGAAAGTCCACGGTCGGAATTAGGATTTGGAGCGAATGAGGGCGAGGCGCTTCTTAACAGCCCGACTCCACAAATTGCGGACCTTAACGAGACCATAAAACTCGACGCGCTCTACGAAGACGCCACAGATTGTACTCAGACTTACTTTAGGATTAATGGTGTAGAAAACAGATTATCATTGGCTGGATTTCTATTAGCTAGACCCCTGCCACCGGCGCGTGAAGACATCCGATACTACTGTTATTATTTTTCACATAACGGTGCGATGCTCCCAATTTAATTCTATCACGATCTGTCGAGTTTGAACGACAGAACAATAAAGTTGTTTGAGTGGTGTCAACTCGCGCTTGATTTTATTGGCGCTCGTCTTTTTTATTTTACTCATTACTATTTTAATTTTCTGCGATAAGCTGTATGTTATAGTTCGCTAGTAATATATATAATATATTATATGTTTCTTATTGCTTTTTCAAGTCGTGTTCAATTTACTTGTAAATTTAGAACATAGATAAATATATTGCGTAATACTTTCTTAGATTTAAGCGAATATTCGACATTATAAATGAAACTACCTTTCCGAAAAGGTAGTTTCATTTATAAATATATTGCGATTAATTTAAGGTAATATTTTTATTAAAAAAAACATAAGTTGCTCCATAAGGATTCGTAATGAGAATTTAGAAAATAAATCCTTTTACTATTAAAAATAATATTTTATCGAATTAAAAAACAGTATATTTACTGTAAGTAACAATTCAAAGCCAACGGTTTAATAATATGAAAATTTCATTAAGCACTCCGACACTCTCGGAAAAAAGTATCAATACTCGAACCATTTCGAGGAGAATAATAAAAAGGAAAGTAATCATGCAAATTGGCAAGGAGAAAAGTTGAATTAAAAAGCGGATTGGTGGGGGGCAAGTAGGGGCGGGGAGGTAATGTGTCTTAATGACCGCAATGGATGAGAGCCGTAATCCTTAGAGCAAACCTTTAGCTTTAGCTCGTTAGTTCACGAAATGTTTCGGAAAAGGTTTAGCGTGTTTCGTAGCTGTTGTAGCATTACGTATATGTATGTGAAGATAATTCACGCACTTGATATATTAATATACATTTTATAAGACATTATCACGCAATCATTGCCATTTTATTTGTAGAAAAGTTACAAAAGTGTAGAAATAGTCGTATCAAAGTTAAGTAATAGAATTTAAATAACGTATTATTTTCGTATATGTGCATTTTATTGAATACGTAGTCCGTTTTGTTATCGTCGCCAGATTATTTCAATAATTTTCTTAGTTAAAAAAGTTCTAAGACATATAAAAAAAATACTGTCGAACTGAGAACCTACTTTTTTTGAAGCCGGTAAAAAATAACATTTACATTTAATTCAACCTAACTTGTTTCTCATAAGTAAACCCTGACCCCTGGTAAATGTTTAAATGTATACAATATACTATATGTGTATCTACCTAAAACCAAATTTATTTCTATTTGAAAAGTAACGCAATATTTTTTGCACGACATAGTTATTGTAGTAGTAGTAATTTCAGTCGTTTTCACTTTTCATAGTATGAAATATTAGATGATCGAGAAAACAATAAGAGCTAGATGGTAATGGAATTCGTCGTACCCGTAGACCGTCTACGCATCGCAGTATTCGGCGTATTATGTTCGTAGTACGACTGAGGAGCACGACATCATCAAATCAACATTTGCAGATTCGCGAAGATTTCGCTGGAGATTTAGAGGTGGAAGGAAAATAAAAAAGTTCGTAGAGGAATCCCGCTTGATCCCTGTTGCCTTTATGGTAATGCCGGGATGCGTGTATTCGACTATTCAATTTATATTTTTTCCCTTCGCCTTATTTCTTTTGCTACGAAATTATCTATCCTTCGAATTTCGTTTCGCACTGTATTGTATTCGGATTCGATGTTTGCGAATAAGGTACGAGTTCGCCTGAAAACATCTCGGATAACCGCGGTGGATTGGCTTTGTTCCCGACTTCAAAGAAGTTTTCTTTTGAAAATATTTGTGTATAAATTTACCCGGTTGCTTCAAGCCGACAGTTGGAACAAACTTTACTGAATATTGCACTGGCTTCGTGGTTTTCAATTTACTACACTCTATGTTCCAATATACCTATCCTGAAACGATGTTTGCATATGTTAGGCAACATTAATGAATCTTCGCCATATAGTAAGGCAATTTTAAATTGAAATATACATATTTTTGGTAGAATAAAATTAGTCTTTTGAGTAGTTACCGATAAATCTTTATGAAAAACAAATTAGGCTCTTAAAGCGCTTGACATTTTATACGAAAATGCCCCTGTACAAGTAGGCATGTTCAAATTTAACGTTGTTCTTCCTCATGAATAAATCATAAGAAGTAAGCGGGGCTCGACGCCTTTATAATTCTACATAATACATTAAAACGTTGTACAGATTGCCTTCTGCTTTAATAATATAAACTTAATGGGAATTGCCATGTGGAGCGATAGACGTTATTATTGTACGTACAAACACGTAGATATCAAGATTTCTTGATGCCTTCTTGTTTTGAAAGACATTTTCTTCAACATTTTCTATACAGTCTAAAAACAGTCAATAATATTTATCGGCGATAAAAATCAAACCAGTAAGAATCTGGAGTCAATACATTCAATTCAGAGGAATGCAAAGATGATTTATTTCATCCTGCAATACCTAGGCAAAGGGTATCTGTAATCTTGAATAATAGCCGCCATCTGTCTTTGCAGCGTTCACGAGAAATTACACGTTTAACATTCATTTAACTGCAGCTCCACTGTTTCTAACTGTATTTTTAGATTTAAGAGATAACTTTCGACCGTTCAATTGATTTTCAAATTAAAACTTCTGATATTCATCGTCACTTCTACTGTAACTGAACTAAATATATAATTATATTGAATTTAAGTTCTTTTTAAAACATACGAATTTGTAATTAAGATGTTTGACAAGTATTAGGACTAATTAGTTAATAAACATATGTGTTTATGGTATAATATGGTATAGGTTATGGTAAGATCCATGTTCAATAAAACTTAGATAAAATTATGTTATAATTGAGTCCTTAAGAGAGTTTGTAAACTACTAAATGTCCTTATGTTTTACGAAATTGACTATATCATATAGTATACTATATATTATACAAATAGGTAGATTAAATGCCGAAGCTTATATAACATTAACATTAAATAGTAAAAAAACAATATAATTTATTCAAATACAGTGTAGAGCGAGAGCAGTTTTTCAAAAATCCAAGAACCTTTTTAATATATCGAGTGTTTCAGTGCAACGATACAGTTGTTTACAGTGGGGGGTAGGGGGTGGCTAGGGGTGGAGGCAAGATGGCGCCGTCGCCTGGCAACGGTGCAGCTTCTTAATCGACCGCCTCGCTCTCGGACGCTTTATGTAAGTATTGTATTGCACTTCTGAAAATGTGATGCTTAGTAAATAAAGGGAAACGATAGAGGGTAGAGCTTAAGACTTTTATCACGCTTACTTTGCGTTCGTATGCATATAATTTGGTTTCTAGCAATATATAAGTCAAATTATATTGAATGATGTTAGATAGAATTAATGTAAAAATGTACTTGATACAAGTGTATTTGTTACTCCAGGTCTATATGCGTACAAAACTATATCAAATATGGCCATCCGTTTCAACGTGAAGGTTTAACAAATTCTTCACATTTGTAATACTAATCTGATTTACTAGTTTTGGTATATTTCTACACTTAGTTCTAAAAATTACTTTTCATAAATGATTTTTAGAATTATTAAACTTTCAAAAAAATTAAGTTTTATTCCATCCATCCAAGATACCTCTATCTCTCCTATAGTAAAGAATTTTAAATATTAGTAAATTCTCAATTAGAAAGACGGCTTTGTAACAGCTACTATCCATAGTACCTACCTACTTTTGAGTTGAAATCCTATCAGTATGCATTTCGAGACTAATGTAACTTAAATTGAGGACTAACATGCAGGTTAAGCCAATAACATATGGAGGTAGAGAGTGTACCCTATGCATATCTGATTTCAAATTTAAACTTTGGAATATTGAATTAACTTTATCGTAAACTTAATATCTACTGTATTTTTGTAATATAATTTTGTTAAACGCAGACGGTCATTACATACTCATATAAAATAGGAATCTTTTCTATAATAAACCAAAATTTATTCCAAAAAGTAATAAGAAACATTTTCAAAACATCTTAAATTTAGAGTTTTTCGTATTCACACTTGCCGGTGCATCGTAAGATAAAATCTCATGTGCATCAACTATTTCATAGCTTTATCCCGAGCTCGCAAAAATATAGCAAGGTGGAGTGGAGTCGCGAAGTTAGCCGCAGTTAGGAAAGATTTGTCGCGCCGCCAACTAATGCTGTTCCCGTGCTCTCGTAAGTAAAAATTATGATTATCGCCCGGCGAGCGCTGAGCCCTTGATCCCTAACTAACGGCCAGGATCCGAGACGGAGACTTTCCTTTTCTTCCAACTATAACTCTTTTTTATTGCCGTTCGCTGCACTCGATGCCCACTGGATTACATACTGGGCTAACTGATCGCGACCGTAAACTATGTGGGTTAGGATAGCCTTCGAATACTCTTTCCTGTAAATTATTAGGATGGATAGCCCCGTGTGGAGTCGTTTGGTTTTAAGATGTTATTTAGTAAGTGTTTAGTTACTGTTTAATTTGATTGAGTTGATAAATTGAAAAAAAAAATGAATTGTAGAGAGGAACAGTTAAATATAAAAAGTATATAAGTATATAATTGTAATATAAAAAGTAACAAAGATTAGTAGAGTCTTTTATCAATTTTATTCTTGTTTTAAGTTAAAACAAGCAATCAAGCATTTCCCCTCCAACGTGCGTTTACCTTGTCGCGGTGGAGGGCTCAGTATTGTCCGGCAAGCCGGCCGGGCGCGAAGCCAAGAAACGCGCAGGAGGGGCCTACTACGGCGGGTGTTGCATGTTAATCGGGTTGCTCTTCGTCCTTCTCTGAGAGCAGTGTACACTGTGGAGTAACCTTTTTGGCAGTGTGGTCTGCTTCGGCAGACCTGCCTGCCAGGCCGTCGGGGCGTCGTAGTTGAATGAGCAAGCGATCCTGCGACGCTCCAGTTTTAGTGGGTATTACTGACTTTTCTGGCCCTTGAGTCCATAACCACTTGTGGTATGCATCAATGCATTTCCCAAAATAAAAAAAAGCAATCAAGCATGAGAACCGACTGTGATAAACAAAGACAGTATTATGTAGAGCTTTTATTTCGTACGAGTTAGCTAAGGAAATCTTAATTATACTTGTTCAATTCATCTGATTATCGGCATGAAATGTGATAATGTTCCATAAAAAGAAAATTTTACTATTATAATCAATTACTTTCACACATATCCGAAATCTATGACACTACTTCAAATAGGAGTGAAAATCAGATTACACGTAATATGTACAAGTTGATAATAAAAGAACACGGGTTAAGAAAATATATATCTTTATCGCAATAATTCTACATAACGTCTCGGCGGGTATAAGCAGTAAGTTTATATCTAAAAGGTATATTGTGAGTGTACAGTCGTGTCACGTGGCGTATGAGGACAAACAAGAATGTCAGTGCGTTAGGACGCTTTCAAGTGTTATTCTGAATAAGGACACCGTCTACGTGACCGGCGGTGGAGACTTCATATGTGATACAAGTTTTTGCTACATGTTACATCGATTGTAGTAGTTAAATCTGAAAATAAAGTATATATTATTGATATATAGTTTTTTTTCTTTAAAATATATAATAATTTGAGTTTTAGTACTATTAATGATTATTAATTAGTTACACAAACGAGTAAATACATAAGTGATAATGCAAATTTTAGGCATTTTCATTTACGTCAATTTATTAATATAAATAATATACATATTACCTAACAGATATGTAATCTAATTTGATTAATTTTATAAAAAATATCAAGAAAGATACCGCTCGGCTTACGCTAGTTAAGTATGTTTCAAAATATGCTGTTTTGCTTTATTAATTATGAGGAAACATCGATGACTTTTAAGTCATTAAATAAACAAAACAATATTATTGACTAGCGACTGATCCTCGCTTCGCTCGGGTTCGTCCCTAGGTTTAACGTCAGCGAAGCCACGGGTTCCGCTAGTTAATAAACTAAATAAATTTTCTAAAATGTAATCTCCTCCTTTTTAGAAGTCGGTTAAAAAGTTACTCCTTACATCATTAGCTATTTGCCAATGAAAGTCCCGTCAAAATCGGTCCAGCCGTTTAAGAGATTACCCGGAACAAGCAGACAGACAGACAGACAAAAATTTTAAAATTGATTTTTTGTTGTTAGAATCGTAATAAATACTTTCATATGCGTTTAGTGAAAAGCTGTTAACTTGAAATTAAATACAGAGACTTCAATCTTATTTATATGTATATGTATGTATGTATGTATGTATGTATGTATGTATGTATGTATGTATGTATGTATGTATGTATGTATGTATGTATGTATGTATGTATGTATGTATGTATGTATGTAAGTATGTATGTATGTATGTATATTGAAATTTAAAAATCCTATTCAGTTTAGTCGTCTTTCATATTATTGATTAGATAGCTATTATATATCAAAATAATTTACCAGGGAATAGAAATTATATTTTTTGCAAAATGATAGTGATATGATTATTGATTAGTTATATATGTAAAAATTCCATAATACATCTATAATTGACATATTATATATATTATATATAATCGACATATGTAAAAAATATAAATACATATTATATAAAAATATTTTAAATAGAAATAAGAGACTACTATTATACGGTAGCGCTCACGGGCCGGCTCGGACGGATTTGTTTTATGCCCACCGAAGGCATCGACTTACCGCGACCGTACGCCCGAGGCGTCTTCTTAATTTTATTACGCGACCCGACTCGGACCTGCCTCTCCGGGGAACACCTTCTAATTGTGTCTTAGAAAAAACGTTGGAAATAACAATTTTGCTGCTATTCGGCCCAACTTTACGTTATAAATTATGAAATAAGTCTGTATATATACTAGGTATTATTTTTTTATAAATCGACTTTTTTCTCGAAGCAAAAATGTACCTACTTATAACTAAATTATTGGTCAATAATTTCAGTTTATTATAGGTACCTTACCTTAACCAAACTGGTATATTTAGAATGAATACTTAATTAATTGATAAGAAAAATAAAATAATAAACATTAATCTAAAAAAGCAACGAATGTTAAAAAAGAAATAATTAAAGAATGTACTAAAATAATTATGTTGTAGAATAATTTTCCACTTTCATAAATAGATGTTTTTCTTCAAATTATTATGAAACCCATTAACAGAAAACACATTACACAATCTTAAAAACTTTTGCATAATTATATAAAACAATGTTCATCACATGCTTTTTTTTATGATTTATTTTGATCAAAATTATTTATATCAACCAATGTAACCAGATCCAATTTAAAAAAACGTGAAAACATTAAAAACCACTCATTTTATGTGGCACACCACATTACTATCACATTAATATATCGTTAATTCGATCAGATTAAATCAAAGCACGACCTTATTGTGAGGACAAACTTTGAGATATATCTACAAAGTTTCTAAAACTATAATAAGTATATATACGTACAACACTATAGTAATTAGTTTGTACATATACCGAGTTTATATCGAGTTGTAAACAAAATTTGAGTATCCATCGATACGGAATAATAGCCTACTATAGGCTATAGCCTATAAACTAAATCAATTAATATTATATTTTATTACCAAATTAATATTATTTTTTTTTATTATTATTAATTAGGTAGTAATTACATAAAAGTTACGCTCAGCTTTAGTTTGTTTCGAAATATAAGACCGTTTGATGGAAAATGCTGTGTCGTATTGGAAAACTAAGTACTTAATTAATTTTAATATGAAAAAACAGGAAAAATAAATCGAATACAATTAATTTCAGGGCGAGAGTACAAAAAAAATACTAAAATAGTTAGATAGATATTATATTAACTTTAGTGTTTTAAATACCAATACCCATATAAACTTGATCAGCTAAATAAATGTTGCTTGAATATTGAAAACCCGAGCGAAGCTACTAAGAGCACGAACATAATAAAGTATATTTTTTTTATTGATTTCAACTTTGATATCAATGTTAATTACCTACATACTTAGGGTGTTATTATTCTAAGCCTACATATTATAATGCCATGCAGCATGCTTACTATTTTTATTAAAATAAATATCTACAAGTAGGTTTTATTATATATTTTTTCTTATATTTATCTTGTAATCCTTAAATTATTTCTTTATTATGTATTAGTAAAAAAATAGCGATATTACAACTTTTTTCAAGTATTGTATATAAATTTTGACTTCTAGCGCCATCTTGTATCGAATAGCGCTATTTATGAGTAATAATAGTAGTAGTAGTAGCAGAGCCATTTATTGTTGAATAGCTGTAACTGCAATAATAATAAAAATAATTTTATTAAAATATTAAAAATGGAAACCATAATATTTAAATAAAGTAAATTGAGCTATTATATTTAAAGAAGGAACATAGAATTTAGTTATTAATCAATCTTAGAATTTCTTTGAAATATCGAAATTCAATATATCGTAGTCTGTGTAAGAAATTCATAGGTATTTATAATCTATCGTTATTCGTTCATGACTTGACATTTGTTTATACTTCATCAAATCAATACGCATTAAACTTCGTACGTTTTAAAACAAAGTGAAAATTGTGGGGTATTTTGTTTTGTTAGTCTTCATTGAGCCGACAACGAAAGTGGATTGTTAAATTTAAATTTTAAGCGTTAAAAATGACAAACGCATTTGCAGTTTGTCTTTTTTCCATATTGTTCTTTTGTGGTATAGGTGAGTATTTTTTGCGTGCGATTAATTACTTATAATTTTTATCATTCTTGTCCTTGTTTGAATACTATATTTTCATTGTGGTAATAATTTGATGTGAAATATTACGCTGGTAATATTTCATTCTTACTTTTTTAAAATCTTTGGGTAGAACTGAAATTACATGTTTTGATTATCATTTACGACTACTATTGTTTTTATAAGACTATAGGAGAAGAATATTTCTATCAATAATTATGAATATTTTCAATTCAACAAAGAACATGCATAGACTAAAGATGCCAAAACACAAAAAAATTAAGGAAATAGATTAATATTTTACACAAAAGGCACAATAATCATAATATTATATTGGTTTGAGAAAAAAAATGTTGGGTAATTTGTTTGTGCAATCAATGTGATTGTTATTCAACACAAGTAAAGTAATAAGACAGTCATGTTTGTACAGTTGGTGATATAGTGAGTTATAATCTACATACTTCAAAATATGTGACAAAAGAAAAGTATAAACATATTTTTGCCAATATAAGTAATTCATAGTTTGCTTGAATCTAAATGAAAGACATGTTTTTCAATGCTCTTATCCTTGTTTTCGATGTGTAAATTAACATGTATATATATTTAGTTATATTGCAATATATTTAATCTTTATTGCTGACTTTACATGTGATTCATCAATTATCATATTACTCACAAGTTCCTCCAAGGCAAACAGAAGGGGATCAGATTATTATTTTTATGCTATAATATATCATACTTAAGTATTGGAAATGTTAATATTTTATACAGTAAACCAATTCTTTTTCATATAAGATTTATGAGTGCAGTGGTAGCCTATCAGTAACACTATCACTTGTATAACTGAGTGATGTGGGTTCAAATTAGGGTCTTGCACCTCTGATATTTTCATGTGCAAATCACTTCTATTATGATTACCACTTGTCTTACGGTGAAGGAAAACATTGTGAGGGAACCTGCATGTCTGAGAAACCACAGCAAGTTTTCGAAAGACATGTGAAGTCCTCCAACATGCACTAGGCCAGCGTGGTGGACTATGGCCTGAACTCCCGTACTGAGGGAGGCCTGTGCCCAGCAGTGCGACGTTAAAAAGGCTAAAGAATTGTTTTTACAAGATATTAATCCAATGCAATACTAAATTTTGTTTATAGTTTACATATATTAAAAATATACATAAAAAAATGTGAAATGTTCAAATGTAGATTTCAGATATCTTAAAATAAAATTATCCAGACTACATACAAGTTTATATAAACAAATTATTATGTGCATGGTTTTAAACCATATACATAATAATTTGTTCACATAAAGTTTTAATTATTATTTCATACTTTGTTAAAATAAAAAGATTTCAAAACGCTTATTATGAATATGAACCACTTTATAGAATTGCTTATAAAGTTATTGACTTAATAAGATAAGTAACTCAAATAACAAGACACTTTGACCTTTTACAAAGATTATTATATGTGCATGAGTTTGATTAATATAATCTATTGTATTCATTTATATTTTGCAAAACAAAATGTTGGCATTAAATAGAAGTTTTGATTTTAGCCAAAACAATGTCATAATGACTGCGGTAAAGATTTTCCCACAAGCTTCAATATAATAGCAAAGCCTATGAAACATATAGTCGGTCAACGATCGTGACAGCCCAAGCTGCCATACACTAATGTCCCAAGCGAGTGTATGGCAGCTTGGGCTGGATGTCACGTCCGTTGGCTAACGTTTCACAGCTAAATGTTTCACAGGCTTTGATAATAGTATAAAAAATATATAGTAGCAAGTTACTGTACGTTATTGTCTGCTGCTGGATTTATTTCTACTTTTGTTAATAATATCCTAGGTGTAGTTGGAAAATATTTTAAATAAAATCTTGTTTTGATAACAGGTTTGTCAAGTGCTCGGCAAATACCAAAAGAATGTTCCAAAGGACCAGAATATTGGTGTGAAAATTTAAGGTAAGTGAAGAATATACATTCCCATTTTCAAAGCCTTACTCATGTTTAGAGTTAACAATTTTATTGTACACATAAATATATTAGGTGAATTTATCTTTGTTAGTCTCACAAAAACTCGAGAACGGTTGCTGAACGGATTTATGTAATTTTGGTTTTGAAATATTTGTAGAAGTCTAAGGAAGATTTAAAAGTTCATAAAATATAAAGAAATTGCAATGAAAGTATTCTGTACCAAGAGTTAATACTAGTATAAGTATATAAGTAAAACCGACTATTGAAAATATTTGCAAGTGCTCTGTAATCAGTGAGTTCAACAAGCAACAACGAATCGATAGGTAATAATTGGTTTATTTGATTACCTAATGTTAAACGCAGGTTATGAATCATGGTAATGTAAACTATTATTCATAAATGCCTAGTCCAGTTGCTGGAAGTAGGTAATTCATTTGTACAGTAAATCACAAAAATGATTAATTACTCTAAAACTGTTTACTTCTGAAATATAATGTTTGTTTATATATAATCTAAAATGTTAATGCTAATTAATAGCTCCATCATGTTTCAACATTTCAGCAAAATATAATTTGATAAGAAATGTAGTAGGTACATTACAATGTTTTTGCCGATATAAAAAGCCGCGTACACACTATGTACAATTCTCCGTGATATTATTTTATTGCTTTCAATATCTACCGCAATTGTGTAGTCGTTGGAAAATAATAAGATTATACTTTTGTATGGTACGCCACACGTAAAATCTTTATGTGTGTTGGTAAATGTACATTAAGTAGTATAAGCTTGGTAAAATCGAATTAGGTGGAATTCGTTTCATATATATTACACAGCTCTACAAAAAAAAAATTTTTTTCTTGCCCTTGATGTCTTTGCAAATTCTTGAAAAGTTGAAAGGTGGAATATTTGGTGGTCCCCAAATCCGGAATTGATAAATTAATATAAGTTGTCTTCCCGATCTATATCATATCGGCCACGGATACCAGATAGTTGATATATTACACATAACAATTTTAAATACATACATATTATAAATATTAACACCCATGACTGGAGTAGAAATATTCGTACTCAACAAATTTGAGTCAGAGTCAGATATTTAAAAAGAAATGTATTTATTCAGGCGCGCCGCAGACTGTGGTGCGGTGCAACACTGCATCGGCACAGTGTGGGAACAAGAGCGCGTCACCGTCAAAGACAACGATGTATCCGAAAAGATCGTCCGTCTTTTCAGACAACTGAAGGATGTTAAGGACATGATTAATGAGGTAAGATACCATTTTGTTTTATTTTTTGGACCAATATGTGCTATATCTTCGCTTATTTTAATTTTTTTCTTCAGGGGACGATGATAATCTAATATATAAAAATCTCACAATTTGTCACAATGTTTGTTATCGAAAACCTTCGAAATGGCTTGACCGATTTTTATGTTTTTTTTTTGTGTATACTTGGTAGGTCTGAAGATAGATCGTATGCTATTTTTTATTTCCCTAGGTGATAGAGTGGCCCTCTCCAGATTTTTTTAATTTTAGACCAAAATTTTATTTTCTTACGATTTGGCATCAAAAAATACTTATGCCTCTACATTTTGCTCCTACCAACGCGGGCGGAGCCGCGGGGCTTAATAGTAGGAATGTATATAAAACGCCCGGTAGAATATAAACTCTTAAAATGATTTTGTCGTTAGTGGTTTCTTTTAAGTTTTACAATTATTATGAACTCTTTGTTTTCTAATGGAAGGTAAAGTATTTGAAACCTGTAGAGTGTAGACATGGGTCTGTTAGCTCTGACGCGCGTGTGCGTGCCGCGTGGCAGAAAACGTAAATAGTTGAGGAAAAATACAAGTATTTTTGGATTTCTTGGCATGGGTTGCTATTGTCATTAAAGCTCACTGTATGTCCTTGTATACCTTACCATTTAGGTCGTAAACTTGCCACTTTCTGTTTGATACTACTTTCAGTTTCAGTCATAACATTATTGTCTTGATGACAGCGGTAAAGGAAAATAAATAGAGGCAGTACGCGTTGTTCTTTAATCTTTGCAAGGGCGTTATATTTTTGTAGTGTTTTCTAAAATATCAAAATGTCTGCCTGAGATATTATCAGTTTTAATTCGTTCCGACATGACAAATATTTATTTTTTAAATGTCATCGTTGTTAGTGATAACAACGTGAGTGCTTCCTGCTTTTTTAACTACTTACTGATAAAGCGCTTGTAAAGCTTTTTATTATTTTGTGTTAAAATCTTTTTCGTGATTACGTTAATATTTTGCTTTCCTCCTAAGTCGAAAACCTACATACATAATATTACAAAGATACAAACTTCAGCATTTATTTAGTTGTCCCTTAGAAAAGTCTGATTAGGAGAACTACAGATAGGTTATTAGAATTCACTATTAAAACCAATTTTTTATAACGTTGGGAAATGCATTAACGCATATAACCATGTGAGACTCGCGGGCTTAAAATAAGCCAGTACTACCCACCAAAACATTCCTCCGTCTTAATGGGGCGTCGCAGGATCGCTTGCGCATTCAACCATTACACCCCGACGTCCCGGCAGGTTTGCCGAAGTAGACCACACAGCCGCGGGGTTGCTCCACAGGCCACTCTGCCATCAGATAAGTACCAGGAGCAACCCTCATGAGACATCTACAAAACTGGGCTCCTCCTGCGTATTTCTTGGTTTCACGCCCGGCCGGATTGACACATAGGGGACCATTACAAAATTAATATATAAAGACAGACCAAAAAAAATATGGAATGACGACAGGTTTGCCTCAGTTTGTAGTGACCCCACTTTCAGTGCGCTGTGATAGCGCGGCGGTCACGGGGTTGGAATCTCGCTATAGTTTAACTCGAAAAGAAGATTAACAGGTAATAAAAAATATTTATACAAATTACGTCTTCCAGGACTATTTAGGAACTCGTGTGAATTCCGCCTGCCGCGATGTTCCATCGCCGGCCATAATGTCTTTATGCAAGGAGAACACAGCCGAGCTCCAACAGTACATGAGCCACGTCCTCCAATCCGACACCTCCCCCGAAACTATGTGCAGGATAATAGGCATATGCAATAATGCCAAGTTAGATTCGCTTATCTCGGTAAGATATTTTTTATATATTATAGTGATTTTGTTGGTAGTTTTTATTTAGTCTTTTTTCTAGCTATATTTTTTATTGTTTTTGATTTTCTTTGTGTTTTTGTCGTAAAGGTACAGTTACACATGCTCATAAAATGTCATGCTTATTAGCATGCTTAAAACAAGCATGCTCTTCAAATTGACACATTTGCTTTTGTTTAGGAAGCTTTTATTAAGCATGCTTCTAAATAAGCGTGCTTAAAGCAATAAATTGAACACACATGCTATTTAAGCACGGGCTGGTTCTTTGGTATTCGACATTCTAGCAAGTTCTCTGCCAGTGTACAAGTGAAAAATAGAAAACCAAGTGACTTTTTCCAGTAGACTTTGACAGTAGCATGCCCAAAAATCGCACGGCTGTCGAAATTTGAGCATGCTCGAAATAAGCATGCTCATTATTAGCAATGTTTCGACACACATGCTACTAAGTAGCAATTGCTCAATAGTGGCATGCTTTCGTGCTAGTTATGAGCATGTGTAACTGTACCCTAACTTCATAATAATTAATTAGACTTGTTAGTCAAAAGAATCATATTGGTTTATAATTTTTGTTTTTTTTTTAATAGAAAAAGAAAACTGAAGAGCACACTAAACAGAAACGTAAGTATATTTTCAACTATCTAGTTCAATTCAATTCAATTCTCTTGTTAATGGCTTCAAACTATGTAGTTATAAGTTAGTCAAACTCAAGTGACAGTGACACAGACATTATAGTGTTGCTTTTTTATCTTTAATCTTAGTACTATTTTTCTATGTACTATTTATTTTTCTAGTTATTTAATCAATTAAAAAAATTGTTTTAGCTCATCTGTTAGGAGCTACGAAATGTACATGGGGTCCTTCCTATTGGTGCAGTAACTTCAGGTAATAAAAATGTTTTTCTTTTTTATTATTTTTACTAGAAATTGTAACCTATTTTTTAAGTGAAACTTCTTTAGAATCGTTGTGATTTGAAACTCGATGAAACGAAATTGCGTAATGATAAAGAAAGAAAATGAAAATGATAAAGAAAGAAATACATAAAAGTATAGGATTAAGTCGGAGAGAATGAGATAGAATACATTCCCATGTTGCCATGGTAACCGTTGTTTATTTTTTGACATTTCTTTTTTTATATATATCCATCTCATTCTTTTGTCGATTTACTGAAGTTTCACTTCTATCGTGTGTGAATCGCACACACACTTTTTTTTCTTATTTATTTTGTAAATAGTACCACAGTCTAGATTTTTTTGTTAGTTCTTAACATGCATATGTAACGATTATAATGCAATGTGAAACCCGAAGTATTCACTAGTAGTTATTGAAGAGTTCAACTATTAGCCTCCTAAAGCCAGCGATAAATCAATTAATTATTGTATTATCATTTGGATTCCAACATAGTTTAAAATAGGTACAACTATTGGAAGTTAATTACAGTCGACTTTGAAGATTTCATTGCATAATTATTAATGATGTAACGTCATGGTTATAGAATTACAATATCGATGTCTTACGCTTTCCTTTTTCTGCAACATTGGGTCTACTCAACCGATCACACCATGTTCGTTTTAAGACTAAGATTACGAGATCATGAGAGAATCTGGCTTTTTTTCTTCTTTTTTTAATGTCATAAACTTTACATAATATTGCACTGCCAAAACGTGTTTTGCAATTAGTTTATCGCTAAACATAACCCTCCCTCGTACATCACAGTCGGGTAAAATAAGCGAAACGAAGCAAGAACTTAATATATAATGTATAAATTATATTTAAAATATTTGTTTGATACAAAATGCCTTATTACATAGTACAATTATTACAATACAACACAGATTCTAACATCAATAAACGTAACGTAGCAATAATATTGATTTGAAACGTGTTTGTGGTGTAACTTCCTCTATACTTAAACGTGTAATTCATTTAGTGCTCAGCCGGTAGCATTTGTTGTTATAACATGGTATATATATATATATATATATATATTCGACGACTAATAAGCCTCGTAGCTTACCATGGAACTAGATGGCGCTGTTGTATTAATTACATTAATTACATATATACTATGAATTTTAAAGCATTTTTATGGGATAGGACGAACATTGACGTGTTTTAGGTAGAAGTAAAAGAAAATGGTACTTTAATTTAGACTAGATTTCATTAACTATTTGTCTATACTATACCGTAATTACTAAAATATATGAGGTATTCTCACGCCACCTGCTAAGTGTAGCTCGCCCGATATCTTCGCAAAATGAGAATTAATTATCATATTTTTTTTGGTAAACAACAACCAAACAAGTTTATTAAATTATTTACAAAGTACTATTTATATTATTCAAATAAATAACATTATTTCAAGCCTATTTTAATTTAGACAACGTTTTTACTTTTTACCCAGCTGCGCCAGAAGGAGGGTTATGTTGTTCGAGAGTATGTTTGTATGTATGTATATTTGTTTGGCCCGCTCTGCGGCCTGAACCGCTCAATGGACTTTAGCTTGAGAGGTGTCGTTAGATTCGTATGTGTATTCGTATGTGAGAGTGACACTGGGTATATAAAAAAACCAAAATGGCGGATTTTTGACGCCCGATTCAAATGTTTGGCACGTTCTGTAACCTTAATGGCTTGATGGAGTTTAGCTTAGCGGGTGTAAATTTTGAATCAGAATATATTTTTTGTTTTTTCATATCCACATATTATTTTTTTAATTACACTGACTTGTTAGTTAAAAGTACCTATTTATTTCTTAACAGTACCGGTCGGGAATGTAAAATGACGCATCACTGCGTACAGCGCGTGTGGTCCAAGATGACGTACCCTCAAGATGATGACGGCATCTGCAAAATTTGCAAGGACATGGTGAAGCAAGCCCGCGATCAGCTTCAGAGCAATGAAACACAGGTAATTATCAAATATGTCATTTTTCCTTTATTAGGTAGATAGCAACACTTTCGAGGAGTAACACTAAGAAAATTCAATTTTTATGTCATAAAGTGTGTGTTATTTACCCTTCGTCCTTGATAATTGGACTATACAACACAAGATTTTTTCAGTTCGAACCGGAAGTTCCTGAGATTAGCTCGTTCAAACAAACAAAGAAACAAACAAATTCTTCCGCTTTATAATATATATATATATATATATATATATATATATATATATATATATATATATATATATATATATAGTATGGAATACGATCGCTACAAGCTAGAAGTGTACGTTAAAATCGACTTGCAAGATTTAATTACATAGTTACAAGTCAAGCTAGTAGAAGCGTTTTAATATTAATAACCGTTTTTGTACACTTTTTTATTTAAATATTTAATAAATAAACATGATTTTAGAACCATACATAGCGATTCGAGTTTTCATTGTCAATATTAATTATATAAATACATAGTCTTACTTATTTCTATATGTAAGGAAATATTAGCGTGAAAATACGTGTTAGGTATTAATTTTCCCGTCTAACATCCTGTCATTTAATATGTGTAATAATAATAGTAAACAACTCTGTATCCGAGCACAGAAAAAATGGTATAAGAAATGGCGACCAATTAAATATGTAAATCCAAATTTTTAAAAAGATAACGATTTATTTCGCTTAATAATATTATAGCAGGTTTGCTATATTTAGAACTATTAATTGTTGTGCGTGTTATTTGAGACTATAATATGAGAGCCTAATATGTTTAGATAAAAATATTACTAATGAATTCTTAAGATATACTTAGTAATTTTTATGAATTTCAAGCAAGGCAGAACCAAATATATCTCCATTCTTGCATGAAATAAATAACTCGAAGCCTTCAGTCGTATTTAACCTGTCCAATACCATTTTCAGTACTTTAATGTCCTTCACTTAAATTGACTTGATTGAATGATTGAAGTTGATTTATTTAAAAAAAAAATGATTTAATGAGGATTAATGAATTAAATTTGGCGCAGTGTTTTTTTGCAAAAGTATTAAAATTGTATGTTTTTTTCTTAGATTAAAAGAGGTAACTAAAAACCTTATCTAAATACAAAATTTGATTCAAATCGCTATAGCCATTTCTGAAAGACATGAAATAAGTGTGTTACATACATGTGTACAAGAATTGGTCAGTTAACCAGAGCCTAGAAATATATTATATTATTATATTTGTTTATTATTTTAATAGAGCCAAGATCTTCCTGAGTCATTGTGGTTTTGCAAGTTATAATGATTAATAAATTCTGGTGTCATTGTTATTATCATATTATTTACACATATTGTTATATTTTAATACTAGCTGACCCGTGTCCACTTCGTTGGGCATAATGTTAATAATCCTTTTTTAGTACAGAGTGTTATGTTTTAATTTCTAACTGCCAAAAGGAGGGTTATACGTAGGTATTTTATTAATATTAAAAATTAAATTATCTATACTAATATTAAAAAAAACTACTTTTTGTAACTTAAATATAAAAGTTAGACATATGCTGTCGTTGACTTTTTGTAGGCATTTTCAAGCTCCACATCTTTTCTCTAGAACTCAAAAATATATCTTTCATAGTTAAGGCAGCGTTCGTAAGAAACGCTTTCATTCGACCGTTTTTTCTCCGATTCACTTTGCAAAACGGACTACCACGTAAAAGCCTTTTTATTTTTCGTTTTTTTATATAACCTATGACACTCAGCAATAATGTGGCTTTCTATTGGTGAAAGAATTTTTAAAATTAGTTCAGCAGATCCCGAGATTACCCCTTACAATTTAATAAACACACAAACTTTACTTCTTTATAATATTAGTATAGACTAGCGACTTAACCTCGCTTCGCTTGAGTGCGTCTCTAGGAACGCGTTAATTTTTTTGAGCAAAATTATTTCTTTTTCTTAAAGTTCAAGCAGGTTAAGTTAATGCTTTCTAAGATTTACGCGAATGTTTGATATTTTAAACCAAACTATCTTTTCGGATTTTTTCGTGGATTTATTTGCGTTTATCATTATTTAGACATTATTTCGGTTCCCGTCGTTTCGAATGCTTTACAGCAATCATGGTCACGGGACATCGTAATAGCAAAAACTGCCACTTGATTTGAATCAAGTGGCAGTTTTCAAAGACTAGCGCTTTCAAACAAACAAAAACAAAATATATTGTACATATAAAATTTAAAAATTATTTTTTTTATTAAAGTAACTGCAATTTTTTTTGCATAAGTTAGCTTTTTTATTGAGGAAGGCTATAGGTTATATCGTCTTGTTACTATCTAAGGAAGCAAAGTAGTAATCCTTAAAATATCAACAAATCTGACAGATTTTCATACATTAATGTAAAATCGTTATTGTTTTTCATTAGAGACTTTAATCACAGCATTTATTTATCACAGCAATGAATATTTTATTATTATTTTACATAACCTGTTTTAAAACATTATCATTATAGTTTGGCTTCATGTTTAGTTTTATAACACGCTTTCTATATTATTCCTGAGCCTAAACACTTATATATTTTAATGTACTATATTTGATTATATTTGATTTAAGACCAAGGGCTACCGCCTACCACTGCCCAGTGATAACGCGCTCGCTTGCATATCGAAGTGATGCGGGTTCAAATCCCGGTCCCGCACCTCTGAAATTTTCATGTGCGAATCATTTTTAATATGATTACCACTTGTCTTATAGTGAAGAAAAACATCGTGAGGAAACCTGCATGTCTGAGAGAACCTAGCAAGTTTTCGTAAGACATGTGAAGTCCGCCAACACGCACTAGGCCAGCGCGGTGGACTATGGCTGATCCCCCTCGTACTGAAGGAGGCTCGTGCCCAGTATTCGGACGTTAAAAAGGGCTGAATAGATAGAATACAATACATACATATTTGATTTATAGCAATACATATAATTTAATTACATCTTTTTTGGTTGAAATTTCGAAGGTTTTTTTTAATATTTATCCATTTAATATACTAAAATGTATCAATTTACTACATTTAAAATTTACATTTACACATATTTTATTCTATTGTTTTATTAAAAAAATTATGTAGGTATGGCTTGAACATAATTAGTTCGACGACCGATAACGTATAATAAAACTTAATGAATACGTTATTGTTGTTATTTTTAAACAACTATTTATTCTTGTTTATAACTGATATGTGTAACAATAGTTATAAGTAGATATGTATTATTATTATATACTTTGTAAGATTACAAAAGACGTATTTTCATATTATAATGATGAACAGTTACGTTTATTGATTTATCAGTACATATTTAATTTAAATTGAAGGGTCTGTTTTTAATTTCACTAAATGCATAAAAGTATATTCGGAACTAACATCAATAAGTAATTTTTTAAAATTTTTGTCTGTCTGTTCCGGCTAATCTCTAAAACGCACATATTTCGACGGGACTTTCACTCGCAGATGGCTAATGTTATAAGGAGTAACTTGGCTACTTTTATTGTATTAAGAAATTATAAAAATTAAAAACCGTTATTTTAACTTACGCCCAGCGAAGCGGGACCATGTTTGCTAGTTTGTCATAAAATAATAAAAAAATATATAATATTTTTAAACTTATATACTTATATCTTTAAATACATTTTCTAAATATAATTTTAAACACATTTATGTCTGTTTAGATAATAATAGACATATAACAGAGTGTGAGTTCACATTTGCTGGTCCCATTTTGGCGTATATTATCACGATTTAAAAAAAAAATAAGTTATTTTTATCTATTTATTTTGTGTGAAATAATAATGTCGAGTTCAAACGTTATAAATTGTTATATTAAATTTATTTAATTATTTAAGTAAATAAATAATTAAAGAAATGATTGTCGAACGAAAAAGTAACTACTATTTATTTAATACAGTTTATTTGTACGTCTACTATTTATTTGATAAATAACCATGAATATTTCACTAATGTGTTAAACACTTGATTAGAATATCTAAACAAAAATATTTTAGATATACGAGAATACAATAATTTAGGAAACCCTACACATTCTCATATAAAAAAAAGTAAATTCACATTTTTAACACTAAACGAGTTTATTAACAGGAAGAGCTTAAGGAAGTGTTTGAAGGCGAATGTAAATTGATTCCAATCAAGATCGTGACAAAGGAATGTATCAAATTGGCGGACGACTTCGTGCCAGAATTGGTTGAGACTTTGTCTTCGGAGATGGACCCTCAAGCGGTTTGCTCGGTCGCCGGACTCTGCAACAACGCTCATATTGACAACCTTCTAGAAGACTATGTAAGTAATTAATTGATACAGCTTGCTTCTTTGTTTATTTCTTAATGTAATCTCTTTTCATTAAGAAAAGTAAATATCTTCGACAATTGTAGACATTGTAATAGGTACGACTTTAATAGAGAAGTTTTGTCACTTATGTTGTACTTAATACTTAATATTAATCTCTCTCTCTCTCTCTCTCTCTCCCCCTCTCCCCCTCTCCCCCCTCTCCCTCTCTCCCTCTCTCTCCCTCCCTCTCCCTCCCCCTCTCTCTCTCTATCTCTAACTCTAAATACTATATACAAAATTTAATAATTGTTGTTTATATTTTCAGAATGTAGCCTTAAAACAAAGGGAAGGATGTTCCAACTGCAAAAGAACTGTCGGCATTGTGAGGAAACGCTTTGATGAAACCACCTATGAAAATTTCCTAGTAGGACTGCTTCAGGTTTGTATTACATGTTTTCAAAGTTAATAATATAAATATAAAACAAAATGGTACAAAATAAATGTTTTTAAGTATGTGTTATTATAAAACTTTACCAGCAAAGGATTTCAACATAAATATAAAATAGAGTAATAAGTATCAAATGCATACATACAATACAATATAAGTAATTGTCTCAATTTAAAAAAAAAGATGCCTTTGTACCTTTCTCGTTTAGCTATGCTTGGTTACTTTATTCAACAAATGCAAATCTTATTCATTACTTTATTTTATTAATATGTTAGTATAAGAAACACCACAGATATTGTCATTTGTCAGTGTTATTTTCATTAATTGTTTTTTATTAAATATATAAGTCATACTCTAGGGTTCAAGTACCTTCATCTTTCTTCCTAGGTCTTTGTTTAGTACTAATACTAAAAAATTTGCAGGCGTGTCAAAAATTAGGCTCCCTATCAGACTCCTGTTCAATGCTCACATTCAAGTACTACGAAAACATAATAGCTGGCCTCAAGAAAGATTTGAACGCTCAGTCGGTGTGTCACCTCAGCGGGCAATGCAGCCAGCTCTACCACTCGCACAATCTGTACACTTTCCCCGATGACTCTAAACATTTGAAGGCATCTGAGTAAGTTATAATATTATTATATTCTTTACTAGCGGTGCCCGCGGCTTCGCTCGCGCTAAGAGTGAATAAAATAAAAATTTTTGCTTATATACTGTTACTTATAATGTACCAAGGACTGATTCCCCAT
Source organism: Boloria euphrosyne (assembly GCA_951802675.2). Taxonomy (NCBI): domain Eukaryota; kingdom Metazoa; phylum Arthropoda; class Insecta; order Lepidoptera; family Nymphalidae; genus Boloria; species Boloria euphrosyne. The sequence continues at coordinate 4,079,466 of OX637878.1, read as the reverse complement.
TTAAAGTTCTGGCCCTCTTTTCTGAAAACTACTGTGTAGCATCCTGCCGTGCCGCCACTGCTGCGCTTTCTAATACTTATTTCCTATTTTTAACCAATTTTGCTACTATGTGTATCATAATTTCTCTGTGTGTTTTTCGTTAATGATAAACTGATGTACGTGGTTCATTGTTATGGACTTATGGTAAAAATTACTGTTAAATATTTCTCCTAAGCAAATTGTGCCACCCCCGTTAACCCCCATAGGGGTTGATTTTCAAAAAAACGCTTAGATATGTATCTCATAATTTGTATTGCAGAGCATTATTTCAGTTTCACGCAAAATATTTCAATAGAATTAAATTTCCCATACAAACTTAGCCACCCCCTTTAACCCCCAATGGAGGTGAATTTCGAAAAACCCTGAAATACGTGTTTCATCATTTGTACTAAAAAGCATTAATTCAAAGTTTCATGCAAAAATGTGCAATAAAAATATTTTTCTCATACAAACTTTACCACCCCTTTTAACCCTTTTAGAGGTTGAATTTCCAAAAAATAATATGCCTATTTCCTTCTCATGAATGCAAACTATCTACATACCAAATTGCAGCAAAATCGGTTGGGTGGTTTAGGCGTGAAAAGGTAACAGACAGACAGACAGACAGACAGAGTTACTTTCGCATTTATAATATTAGTATGGATTAATCTTGTAAAATTGTAAATACTGGAAACAAATGTGGGCAAATGTGGGCTTTTATGCAGAAGAAATCTCTTCCAGCTAACCTTTTGCAGTGAGAAATAATGTGATATTTTAACGTCCCACTGCTGGGCACGGGCCTTCCTTCCAATACGAAGGGGATCAGGCCATAGTCTACCAGTACTCATATCAATCTAAAACTTGTTAGGCTCTCTCGGGGATCCAGGTTTCCTCACAATGTTTACTTCACTGTATTGTAAGCATGTGGGAAACGATTCGCTCACGATAGTATCAGAGGGGCAAGACCCGAGATTTGAACCCGTTTCATTCGGATTCCCAAGCGAGCGCGTTACCACTGGGCTACTACTGCCTCGGTGGTGTAGTGGCTAGCATGTTCGGTCACACACCGGGAGGTCCAGGGTTCGAGTCCCGGGTCGGGCCAAGTTTAGTTATTGAGTTTCTATGTTTCGTTAGCCTTAGTAATAGCCCGTGGAGGTGTTTCACCTCTATGCCGAGGCAGAGGCACGCAAAGCCGTGGGTTAATATGATGCAAATCTAAGTTTATTCGCTGAGTTAAACAGTAATATATGTAGAGACTAGGCATAAATAAAATTGTACTTTTGTAAAAGTTGTAATTTTTCACAAAATGCATATAAAAGTATATATACGATACTTACATCAAAACACTATTTTTCTTAATTTTTGCTTGTCTGTCTGTTTGTTCCGGCTTATCTCTGAAGCATCTGGACCAATTGAGACGGGACTTTCACTAGCATATAGCTAATGTTATAAGGATTAACTTAGGCTACTTTTATTTTAGAAATTTTTATTTATTGACGACACAGTTTGGCTCAGCTGGTAGTGACCCTACCTTCTGCGCCAGCGGTCGCCGGTTCGAGTCCCGGTGGTCATTTATTTGTTGAGCACGAATGTTTCTACTCCAGTCATGGGTGTTAATATTTATAATATGTATGTATTTAAAAATTTATATGTGTAGTATATCAACTATCTGGTATCCGTAACACAAGCCTCGTAGCTTACTACGGAACTAGATGGCGCTGTCGTAATAATGTCTCAACAATGTCTCAACATATTTTAACTATACGGGACGGATTGTTGATGTAAATAATGTTATTTTTAGTGACATCCCGTGCGAGTTCTGCGAGCAAGTGATCGAGCACCTGCGCGACACGCTCGTGGCCAACACCACTGAGGTGGAGTTCCATAAGATTCTTACTGGTCAGTTATTGATATGTACAATTTAATTTCTTACCTTATAATACTGTTTTTTCGTGATGTGTTCCTAGATACTGGCAAATACATTCTAAAAACTATAAATTCGTCTCTCTATCGATAATACTGAATATTTGAATAAAATTTTCCAAAATATACTTAATTCAGTTAGAATTTCACTATAGTGCTTGAAAGAATATATTAAAATTATTGTCTGTCTAGTTAGCCTCAGAAACGGCTGAACCGATTTTGATGGGACTTTCACTGATTTTATAAAGAGTAACTTTTGAAAAATTAAAACCTATTAAAGGGTGAACAAAATCCTTGTAGCGCATAGTTTCTAATACGGTAATGTAATTTGTATACAGGTCTATGCAAGCACACCGGCAACTTCAAATCTGAATGTCTCCAGCTTGTAGATCAATATTATGACACGATCTACAACTTCCTAGTTTCTGAAATGAAAGGTGCTGAAATATGCGGTTTAATTGGCATTTGTACGAACAAGACTGAAGTGGACATAGCGCCATTGCTACCGAAGGAACTGGCTATAAAGGCTGTGACAATGTCTACTAAACTTATTGGACAAGATGAGGCTAATAGCTACGTAACATCTGCGGTAAATATTATTATTATCATTAACTAGCATTTCGCGTGGCTCCGTCCGCGTTCTGAACCGAAAATCTTATACATATTTTATGTATAATACCTTCACTGGAACACGCTGCATCCTATAAAATAAGTTCTGTCTATATGCCATTCATTTTTTACTATAGAAATTAGTTCAATATTTACAAGGATTATTGTTAAGTTTATGGTTATTTTTAATTAAAACTTTATAGGACTTATTTTGTATTTATTTTTAATGAGTTAAATAATAGCTGTAATATTGCTCATTTGATTGTTTTATTTGCTAAGTTCTCTTATACTTTTTTTATTATAAGGTCTTTTCCATAAATTTAGATAATTTGCGTTCCGTTTGCGGTCTGATAAATCGACAATTGTACTCATATCAGAACTAATGATTTTATTGGTGATATACTCATACAATAAAAACTTGAATGAATACTTCAAAATTCTTAAACTAAATGGAGGCATTTATTGTTCTAAGTAAGATGTAAGTCCTATACAAACGAATAATATTTTAGGATTCCATACCTTAAAAGGTAAATGAGGAACCTTTGTACGATCATTCTCTTGTCCGTTTATCCGTCTGTCCATGTGTCACCACCAATTTTCTAATACACGGGAAGACCTAGCAAGTTGAAATTCATACCAGATACTGAGATCCATATTTCCTATTCGTTGTATTAGTATATAAATTATTAGCGTTGCAACACAAATAAAGGAAGGAAGTTGAAACTTAGAGGCTGTCCCACGCATACATAGTTGACGCCTTTTACGATAGCCCGCTCCATTCATACGCGAGTCCGACTCGCATTTGACAGATTTTTAATTATTTTCTCTCTCGCAGCCCTCAAAGAAGCAAAAGAACGTTCAAATAATGGATACGGAGGTGTCACAAGGGCCGGCGTTGCCGATAGAGCGCATGTTCGTGTCGCTGCCGCGCTCCGATACGTTCTGCTCCTTCTGCCAGTACTTCCTACACTATGTGCAAGTGGAGCTCAGCGATGATAACACTGAGGTGAGCTTTTGTTATAAGCTTTTTTTGGTATCGTCTCATCTGTGTGTCTGTTCGCGATTTACTCAAAAACAGTAGTTTTTGAGTAAATCTGTTTTAAAATTTACATTATATTTAAAAAAATTATGCTGTTTTCATCAATGAATAGAATGGTTCTCGACTAAGTTTTTAGTATATAATTTGTCAAGTTTTTGCATGCAGAATCAGAATCAGAATTACTTTATTTCATGGGCCCTTGCGGGCACTTAAAATCGTCATATTTTACAAAAAATATATATATATTTATATATATACTAGCGGTGCCCGCGGCTTCGCTCGCGCTAAGAGTGAATAAAATAAAAATTTTTGCTTATATACTGTTACTTATAATGTACCAAGGACTGATTCCCCATTTAAAGTTCTGGCCCTCTTTTCTGAAAACTACTGTGTAGCATCCTGCCGTGCCGCCACTGCTGCGCTTTCTAAAACTTATTTCCTATTTTTAACCAATTTTGCTACTATGTGTATCATAATTTCATTGTGTGTTTTTCGTTAATGATAAACTGATGTACGTGGTTCATTGTTATGGACTTATGGCAAAAATTACTGTTAAATATTTTTCCTACGCAAATTGTGCCACCCCCGTTAACCCCCATAGGGGTTGATTTACAAAAAACGCTTAGATATGTATCTCATAATTTGTATTGCAGAGCATTATTTCAGTGTCACGCAAAATATTTCAATAGAATTAAATTTCCCATACAAACTTAGCCACCCCCTTTAACCCCCAATGGGGGTGAATTTCGAAAAACCCTGAAATACGTGTTTTATCATTTGTACTAAAAAGCATTAATTCAAAGTTTCATTCAAAAATGTGCAATAAAAATATTTTTCTCATACAAACTTTGCCACCCCTTTTAACCCTTTTAGGGGTTGAATTTCCAAAAATAATATGCCTATTTCCTTCTCATGAATGCAAACTATCTACATACCAAATTTCAGCAAAATCGGTTGGGTGGTTTAGGCGTGAAAAGGTAACAGACAGACAGACAGACAGACAGAAAGACAGAGTTACTTTCGCATTTATAATATTAGTATGGATATACAAAAAATAGCCAAATGTGTTACAATAATTGTAAATATTAACAAAAAAGTAATTCATTTCACTGCCAAGCAGCTTTGTCATCCAGGAAATCTTTAACACTATAATATGCCTTTTTGCATAACTGAGTTTTAATTAAGCTTTTAAATTTCTTTACTGATAAGTCGTGCACATTACCTGGCAGCGTGTTGTACATTCGTATACAGTGACCTGCAAATGAATTGCTTATTTTACGGAGCCTATGTTTTGGCATTGCTAGCTTATCTTTATTTCTTAAATTCAAGTTATGATAGTCACTATTTTTACTGAATTTAGTGTCTTTATTCTTGTGTGCATACAATAAGTTTTCATAAATATATTGCGAGTGTACAGTCATAATGTTAATTTCTTTGAATTTATCTTTTAAAGACTCACGGGAGCCCATCCCATAGATAGCCCGAACAGCCCTCTTCTGCAGCACAAAAATGCAACCAATATCTGTAGCATTTCCCCACAGTAGTATCCCATATGACATAATACTGTGGAAGTAACTGAAATAAACTAAACGCGCAGTTTTGACATCCGTTATTTGACGAATCATTTTTACAGCGTATGCTGCAGAACTGAGTCTGCTCGATAGGCGTTCAATATGAGGACCCCACTGTAGCTTGCAATCTAAAGTTATATGCATTTATACACTTCATTCGCGCTAAATAAGAAATGTAACAGGAGGCGATAAAGAAGGCGGTGGAGGGCGCGTGCGACGCGCTGCCGCGGTCCGTGGACGACGAGTGCCGGCAGTTCGTGTCGCAGTACGGGCCCGCCGTCATCGCGCTGCTCGTGCAGGAGATAGACCCCGCCAGTGTGAGTCCTTGCTTCTAAAAAACACCTTTTTCAAAGTATTTTCTGTAATTGACCACTTTTATATAATCATTTTTTCATAGTGTAAAAATTAATATATTTAATTATTCGAGGAGATTGGAGGATTTTTTTATTAGAATAGTATTATTCCATTAATGGGTAATTTTGGATAGTCTAACGTGTAATTTTAAGCATATTGTAATTTAATTGAATAAAATTGAATTATTGCATGTTATAAAGCTGACATTGACATTATTAATATTTAAATATATTGTTTTGTAACCCAAACTCGCAATAAAGTGTTTTGATTTGATTTGCTTTGGAACAACTATACAGACAGTATTTATGTAGGTATATATAAGTACTACAATTTGTGGTGGTGGTGTTGCTCCGTACAAAATTTTAAAGTTAATAGCTCAAAAAATGAAGGACTTTGATACAAACTTGCGAGAGCCCTTAAACCTCCTTAATACGGAATAAACCATCCAAATTCAAATAATATCTACTACTATTTAATTTAATGAAAAAACTGTTTTATTAACCAGGTATGCCCAGCGCTGGGCTTGTGCCCCAAAACAGAGGAAGTTCGTCGCGTCGATATCAACGTGAAGAAGGCCAGCTGCCCACTCTGTCTCTTCGCAATGCAAGAAATAACCACCAGGCTGAAGGATAAGCGCACTGAGGTATTGGCATTGATTTACTTGTTATAGTATTCAACTCTTTTAATGTCCCACAGCTGGGCACAGGCCTCCCTTCAATACGAGGGGATCAGGCCATAGTCCACCGCGCTGGCCCAGTGCGTGTTGGCAGACTTCACAGTAAGACAAGTGGTAAACATGTTGGAAATGGTTAGGACATGAAAATATCAGAGGTGCAAGACCCGGATTTGAATCCGTATCACTCAGTTATGCAAGCAAGTGCGTTACCACTGGTCTAGGTACTGCCTCTACTTCTGTTATCACACCATTATAATTTTATAGCTCAGTGGCCTAGTGGCTGGCTTGTACGGCTTCAGATACGAAACTCCTGGCTTTGATTCTCGGATGACCTCGAAACCGGGACTTTGCCAACAAATTCCTTTTGAATATCTGCGAGTGAAAGTACCGTCAAAATCAGTCAAGCCGTTTCAGAGATTAGCTGGAACAAACAGACAAAAATTTTAAATATTGATTTCGTAAATACCCTATTCATTATATACATCTTGGCAACGCGACGTTAAGTTTATATTACATGCATTAATTTTCTCATTTTGTATCATACAGGATAGTATCCGCAAAGCGTTAGACGGACTTTGCAACCATCTCCCAACTAAACTGCAAGCCGAATGTGTGGACTTCGTGGCCACTTACCAAGACCAACTAATAGATATGTTAATAGCCGATTTTACTCCGCAAGAAATATGCGTATATCTCAGACTGTGCGATGATAAGAAGAAACACACCGATCCCTTGTCTCTCAGTCATTCTGCTAAAGCCAAGACCGAATCCCCGACCCTCGGACACTCGTCCATCGACAAGTTCCACGACAACCCCATACTGAGAGGCGATAGGAATAATAGACGACGACCCATGCTGCCTAAGTCCATGTTGGAAAATGGCGATGGCGATATAGGTAAGTCATTATTTTTAGCTTCTCTCGTTGATTTATTTTAAAAATTTACACGAATATTCGATATTTTAAATAAAATCATCTAATCTTTTTTTTATTTATTTATTTTCATTTTCGGTTAGCGGCATTTCGATGTATGACGATGCGACGAATGCTTTACAGCAGTTATGGTCACGGTAGAGACTAAGGATTTAAACGTCTACGTGCAAGAAAAATTATAAAATATCGTTACAAATAGGCGAATACCAGCTACAATAGCAAAATTTTCGTACTTCTTTGACTTCTGAAAATAGTGTAGAAAATTATTTGTTCTCAATACAAAGTTTGGTTCGTTTTATTTGTTCTCAATTGAAAGTACTAAAATGAAATCATCAAAGTACTTAAATTGAAAAAAAAATGTAAATTGTGGCTCTGAGACGTGAAATACCTTGAAACGTCGGGAACTAAAAATCAAAATAAATCCGCGACAAAATCCGAAAATGTAGTTTCATTTATGAATTTTTCATCCATACTTAATATTATAAATGCGAAAGTAACTCTGTCTGTCTGTCTGTCTGTCTGTCTGTTACCTTTTCACGCCTAAACCACCCAACCGATTTTGCTGAAATTTGGTATGTCGATAGTTTGCTTTCATGAGAAGGAAATAGGCATATTATTTTTTGGAAATTCAACCCCTAAAAGGGTTAAAAGGGGTGGCAAAGTTTGTATGAGAAAAATATTTTTATTGCACATTTTTGCATGAAACTTTGAATTAATGCTTTTTAGTACAAATAATGAAACACGTATTTCAGGGTTTTTCGAAATTGGCTAAGTTTGTATGGGAAATTTAATTCTATTGAAATATTTTGCGTGATACTGAAATAATGCTCTGCAATACAAATTATGAGATACATATCTAAGCGTTTTTTGAAAATCAACCCCTATGGGGGTTAACGGGGGTGGCACAATTTGCGTAGGAAAAATATTTAACAGTAATTTTTACCATAAGTCCATAACAATGAACCACGTACATCAGTTTATCATTAACAAAAACACACAAAGAAATTATGATACATGTGTAGCAAAATTGGTTAAAAATAGGAAATAAGTTTTAGAAAGCGCAGCAGTGGCGGCACGGCAGGATGCTACACAGTAGTTTTCAGAAAAGAGGGCCAGAACTTTAAATGGGGAATCAGTCCTTGGTACATTATAAGTAACAGTATATAAGCAAAAATGTTTATTTTATTCACTCTTAGCGCGAGCGAAGCCGCGGGCACCGCTAGTTCATTATAAATTATTATGTATTAAAATTTGTTTTAGCTACAAACGAGATCCCAGACAGTACCGTAAACGGCCGTCCCATCAAAACGTCGTCGGATAAAACTGTATGCGTTATTTGCGAGTTTGTTCTAAAAGAGATCGATGACCAGATAAAGGATAAACATAATGATGTAAGTAAAATAATAATAATAATTATATGAAAACACCTGTTATAATATTTTTATAATATAAAAAATATCATGATTAAAATTAACATCGATATTTATAGCCATAATTTTACGTTAGAAAAATGAATTATGAAATAAATAATCAGTACAGGGAGAGCTTTATGGATTTCGAAAAAAAATTAGCCCGTAGATTAGTAGATCCATGCTATTTATCAGTGCACATCAAAAATATAAAATACTGTTCCATTGGAAATATTTAATTAATTACTTACAGACGTGAACTTCACTACGATTTTTAATGAGCAGTTACGAAGTTCTAAAACTAAAAAGTATGTCCAAAATTACCAAAATTTTTTTTTTCAATGTTAGAAATTTCATTTACGCGTATCACCGCGCCGATAGGGAATTGGTCATATGGGGTTTATGATTTATCGGCTATAAAAGCCAGTACTACCGACTAAAATACAACAGATCCTCCCCCGTCTAAAGCTTCCACTACACTACTTCTCGCCGAAATCGCTTCAACGAAGAACTGTCGAAATTAACCGAAGTCTGAAGTACGTGACTATACTCTGTGTATAGCGGAGTAAGACACTTTATGTACACTTCGAGGCCTTTGACTTGGGCGCAAAGACTAGACAATGATAGGAAGTCATCCGCGACTATCGGTAAACTTCGATCAATTTCTCGAGTAGTGTAGTGTTTGCATCAAACAATATAAGAAGTCTATATATAAATATGTTGGGACATTATTACAACAGCGCCATCTAGTTCCGTAGTAAGCTACGTAACGTGCTTGTGTTACGGATACCAGATAGTTGATTTACTACACATATAAATTTTAAATACATACATAATATAAATATTAACACCCATGACTGGAGTAGAAACATTCGTGCTCAACAAATAAATGCCCCCAGCGGGACTCGAACCCGCGACCGCTGGCGCAGAAAGTAGGGTCACTACCAACTGAGCCAAACGTGGCGTCAAAACTATCCAAAATTACCATAACTTAAAATTCTAGGACGAAATCAAGAAAGTAGTCCACGGTATATGCAAGCACTTGCCCAAGGCCGTGCGCGGCGACTGCGACGAGTTCGTGGAGAAGTACTCCGACCTGGTCATCAGCCTGCTGGCGCAGGAGCTGGACCCCGACGAGGTGTGCCGCGAGCTGAAGCTGTGCACCAGCTCGCTGCAGACTATTAAAGGTTGTATTTTATACTAGTGATACATCCTCCGACTGCTTCAGTGGTGTAGTGGCTAGCAGGCGAGGAGGTCCTGGGCCTATAGCCAACCGGCATTCGTTATGAAGCGATTCGATTTCTACAATCGTCATCGCTTGAACGCAGCGTATGCATCTTGAACTTTAAATCACTAATAATTGAAATGAATGTACATTGTCTAGCATCATCTATTCGTTGACAACAGATCACGTGACATATCTAAGTCATATGTCAAACCCATACATTTTGGACTTTTCTACTATCGCTTTCGCTAATCGATTGTTACTTTGTCTAGGCCCTCTGGGTTCGAGTTCCGAGTCGGGCCAAGTTTAGTTATTGAGTCTCTGTTCCTCAGTAACAGCCCGCAGTGGAAAGTTGGCGGTGTGTTACCCCCGTGCCGAGGCAGAGCACGTGTCGCGTCGTCCTGCGCCGCAGCTCTCATTTGAAATGTCAATTAGTCGGGACTCGGGAGTGTCTTTAGATATGTTTGATGAAAATCGTTCCAAGATGGCCGCCGCCACGAAATGGCGGATGACATTTTTTTCACATCTCCCTCAATATGGGTATCAAATGAAAGCATTTGACTAGTAGAATACTATTTTTATTATTTTGTATCAGGCCTTTTTTTTAAATTTTTTTATACATATAGTCGAATCTAAACATTGAATATTTTTATGGAAAGTTTTATTTAAATGTGCATTATATTCTAAGCCTAGGATTTCAATATCTAAATGATGAATGTTAAATAATCTGATAGCAGAAGAGATCTTGGACTGTGCGGTGTGCGAGACCGTAGTGATGGCTGTGAAGAAGGTCCTCAGCAACGACAAGGTGGACAGAAACATCGTCCATGTTGTGGAGAAGGCCTGCAATGCTCTACCTGCTAAATACTACGATCGGGTAAAACATTTTTTTTAATTAGTTATAATAGTTTTAATATTCGTAATTTTTTTATACTGTATTTTCGAATGTCTTTTTTATTTTACTTCTATAAATATAATAATATTATCTTATTTTCAACTAATTATGATAGTGTTTGCAGCTTTGGTACGTTACAATAATGAATTTTGTATATAAAAACCGGTTAAATTAAATGAGGACGTTATTTTTATAGATAAGACATTGTTTTAAGAGTTAATGTTTTTCTCTTCAAACATTTAATTATTTGTGCAAATTTGTTAGTAATCAAATATAATAGGGTATTTTACTCCATATGAAAATCAATCTGAAAATATATTATTAAGATAGCTTAGACAAAAAGCATTCGGAAAATGTAGGTTTTAGTTCATGAAATAATAAAATAAATTTTAAAATTAAATTCAAAGTTTTCAGTTTTTTTAATCTGTTTAAAAACACCACGAAATAGAAGACGCCATTTTATACTATAAACAATTATCAATTTCATACAAATCATCAGCGCATTTGTTTACAAAATCCACTGACGTACTGACACACAGAGTAATAATGGCGTCCAATGCGTTCAGCGTTTTCAACCAATGAGGCGCGAAATTTGAAAATGTAAAAATTTAAATGCATTTTTATAACACATCGATTGAATAAAAATTTGGTATTTTTTCTTGTGGTGTATTATGACTACAGAATCTAATTGAGACGCTTTTCAAAAATTGATGTAATACCCCATTGTGACAGTGCCACGCGATGTTGGAGATATACGGCGCGAGTGTCATCCACATGATCGAGCAGTACGGCACGAAGGGCGTGTGCAAGAAGATCGGGCTGTGCGCCGCCGGCGACGCCGCGCTGCGCATGCGCCGCACACGGGGGTATCTATACTTACTTACTTATATTATTATTACGTACTATATATATAAATATAATTAAGTATCTGTTTTGAAATTCAACAGCTGTTCACTAATTGTTTGTCTGTCTGTTTGTTTCTGTTAATATTTGAAACGGCTGGACATGGATTTTGACGGTACTTTCACTCGCAGATAGATAATAAATATAAATAAATAAATAGGCGTAACTTGGCTACTTTTATTTTAGAAAATCTATTTATTTTTATTACGGGATGGATTTTTGTGCTAAAAACCTTAAATCGGGCAGCGAGCAGTCGCTAGTTAATTATAAAATTCTAACTTAGTCGAATCTGTACATTGATTATTTTTTAGAAAATCTTATTGAAATAGCCATTGCAAGCGATACAGAGGTTGAATGTATAGTTTTTAGAATTTTTGTCTGTCTGTCTGTGATCGCATCATGAGAAAACCACTGGGCATGTTATCAAGTTCAACATATAGGATACTTTTTACTGCAGGAAAATATTTTATTTTCGAGAAATCATGTTAATAGTTATAACGTATTTAGAGAAGCGAACCCGAGCGGAACGAAGGTGAGTCACTAGAAGCGTAGGTTTGTAATATCAAAAGAATTTGCTTTTTACTACTAAAAAACTAAATGCTTTATGATTTATGATACTTCTTACGTACTCGTATGTATCGATGTCCGAAACGGCTGTATCATTATTAATAATGATCATCATTATAATAGAAATAAATGTAAGATATTTAAACTTCTGAACTAATTATTTATTTATTAAGCATTTCTGACCATACATCTTGTCCATTTACATTGTAAATAGTATTTCTTTTAATAAACCTAATTTTTAATTTTACAGGTAAAGCAGTGCCGCCACAGCGTAAATAATCAAATTCATTCGTAATCTCTCATTTACTTAAGTCATGATTTTTTACCAAATGTTTTTTTCTTTTCATTTACTAGCTAATGTTTTTCTTCATTTGTGACTATTGTAAGTTAAATTTTTAAGTTTATTTTAAGTTTTGTGCCCCTTGATATTTAGTTATATGCACGCAAATATGACAAGTCTTTTTTTGACAACATGAAGTTTTATATTGCCAACAGAAAAAAAAAACAATTTATGATTTGACTAAGAGAATTTTTAATACAATTAATTTTTACTTCCTATGAGACGTATTGGTTTGGTAATTGATTTTAAATCGATTAATCGTTATATCGATTTTCTGCAATATAGTAGCAGTTTTATGAAGTTAATCCATAATAATTATTCTTAAAGCATTGCTATCATGAAAATACGTAACCATGTTTATACTTCTACATGTTAGCCTGTGATAGAAATTCTTTTGTAACTAATAAATAAAATTGGGGGAAATGTTGTTTTATTTAATATGCCCTGTGATCTGTTCTAAGGTAAAAATATTTTTACAAATACATTCATTTTGGAATCATCCAGCACCTATTTTAATTTAGAACCCAGATGAGAATGATATATAATAATATATTTCATTATATTTAATTCAGAATATAAATGTAATTTCTTTAGATGATCGTAACATCAACAACCTCGTTCATTTTGGAACGTAAAAAAAAGTAAGGTACTAATTCTCAAGAAAATTTTATTAAAAGTTAAATGTTTTACTTTCTATTGGACTTATTTCTCTCTAATCTCTTGTCCTGCTACTAACTCTTCTGTCCTGGCTTGTGATAAAATCATAAAAAATTTAAAACACAATATGCAACGAACAAAGCAAGAACAGGTGGTCTAGACAAAGTAACAATCGATTAGCGAAAGCGATAGTAGAAAAGTCCAAAATGTATGGGTTTGACATATGACTTAGATATGTCACGTGATCAACGAATAGATGATGGTAGACAATGTACATTCATTTCAATTATTAGTGATTTAAAGTTCAAGATGCAAACGCTGCGTTTTAGCGATGACGATTGTAGAAATCGAATCGCTTCATAACGAATGCCGGTTGTCTAAAGGCCCAGTACTCTGATCGCTCTAAATTGTATTCACATTGAAAAGTGTGAGCGCACACCATTCTACATTGAAACAATATTCTGTCATTTTGAGTGAAAGAGAACGAACGTTTAGTTTTACTCGGGAGTAAAAGAGACAACATGTATTTGTCGGTACGGTTGTGTAATCGGAGTTATGCCACATTTTTCAAGGTCAGGGCCCTTCTTGCTCTTAGTTCGGTGACAATATGTTATTATTGTAGTAGGTACATATTAAAGTTTAAAATAAAACACCAAATCGCAACATTTGCAGTATTTAATATTATTTAACTATTGACTCTTGAGATGGCATCGGTGTATGACACTTTTCTTCATCTCTCATCTCTTGAGGTTGGGGAGCGGATTCCGGTTCATTCGGATTGTGCCGTTTTAGATATTCCGCCAACCATAGAATGGGTTCCGCCGGTCGTTCTTGAGCCAACGCTGAGAGAGCCGGCGTTAGTGTAGGCGCTATATAATTCTGAATGTAATCACCAATTTGCCATTGCTGGAGAATTGGTCCTACTATCACTGAAAAAGTACATTTAAATGAGTGTATCAAAACAAACATTAAAATATGACGACACGGGTGTCCGGACCACTATCGAATAGTCTAAGTCGTAGTACGTAGTAGTTTTAAGTATCGAAAAGTGTAAAACGCCAAACCGTTAATAATTAAAAAAAATAACAAAAGGCAAGGGCGCTTAATGCCTGTGTAATATTTCATTAATAAAAAAAAAATATGACGCCAAACATGTTAGGCTTAGACTGTAGTTACGTTACTTGCTGGGTGTCGCGGCTTCGAGTCCCGCTTTCATTTCCAGGACATTTATACAAATAAAGTAATGACAGCGAATGTTTGTAGTCCAGTTATGGGTGTTTATATTTATAATATTTATGTATTTAAAGTTATATATGTGTAGTGTACAAACTATCTAATATATGCATAACACAAGCCTCGTAACTTACCATAAAAAAGATGGTATTGTGTATTAATATATCCACATATGTTAAAACATTTAAAAAAATAATAGATAATACTTTCAATATACAATTATTTCAAACATTTTACAAAAGATTTGAATATCTCGTCGGAAGCTTTATAAATTTTATCTCTTATGCCCCCTGAGGAAATAGTGTCCCTCACCCCTTTTAATGCATACATACATTGTACATGACGTATTCTATTCCCTAACGTATCTATTTACCAGTATCTACTATTTGCGAAAATGTAAAGGTTATTCACAATTAAAATACATAATTAAATAACTACATATTATAAAACAAAGTCTTCCGCCGCGTCTGTGTGTTCGCGATAAACTCAAAAACTACTGCACCGATTTACCTTACATTTTCTTAATATTTCTGATGTAAATGTATAGGTACATAGATATATTTATTTTAATATTAAAACTAATATTTAGTGTATTGGCAGCAAGACATAAATTATGAAAGGTTTTCTTGTGTATACTAAATTTAAATAATTCATTTACATTACCATGCCTATTTCGAACCTTCACTAATATTTTACGAAGGCCACGAGTGTACAGTATACGTACATGTTTATTGTATATTGTGTAGTATACCTATAAGGCTATTGCTAGGTTTAAAGCCCAGCGTTAATAGAAAGTCCATTTATTTCACCTTGATAGGACTGTTTGTAAAATTACTCCAAAATATATTAGTATTAGTAAGTGGCAGCTGATGTTACTTTATAAAAATCGCCAATGCCAACAAGAAATGTACGAAATTTTCATACAACCTTAAAGCACATAACTACAGACAATAGATAATAATAAACGCTATATCAAAACTTACTGTTGGGAAAGAAAAAGTGTATTTCTCTTAAAGCTTCTGCATGGTTCTCGCTTCCATGCAACGCATTGAAGTAGTCACCATATTTAGTGCGTCGACCGTAGCATGCTCGTAGACTGTCCGGCCAGTACGCCTGGGCTTCTACCACTCTGTATGTGATAAGAATTAAGAATAATAATAACAAACCCTCTAGTAAAGAAATTGCAAAAATATAGTAAACACCTAGCTTTACATTGACGAAAAACAACAATATTTTGAATAATATTATAATATTTTAAAACACTGATCTCTCAAAAATATGTATTATATTTTTTTTCTAATTTGAAAACATATTTCTGTTATTTACAAATTAGTTCACTTTAATATTTACGAGTAAGTACCTAGCTGGTCCCATCAAAGTACGCCACTTTTCTATGCAATTCCTAGTAGCTAGGACTAAAGCAATGATTGGTCCGCTCGACATGTGTGCTACGAGATGTGGAAAATGATGTCTCCCATAGTGTCCCTTGTAGAGTTCTGCAGCTTGTTCTGGCGTCAGACGAACCACTCGTCTCTACCATTAATTATATTAATGATTCAATTTAGGAATGTTAAAATTTTGTATTAATTAAATGAAGATCAGGATGAAATAGATAGATTTTTGTATATAAGTATTATCGACTCTCTATTACTTCGCTCAGGTTCGTGTCTAGGTTACTACATTTAAGTGGTTAATGTAATCGGCAATATTGAACTTTTCGAGTTTACATCTATATTTTTGGGATATTCCTTATTTTTGAAGCAGGAAGCCAGAAAATCACGAAGGAGATTAGGGGTGTTTTATTAATAAATTCACAATAGCCGTCTGTAGTGTTAATTATTACCTCGTATCTTGTAAGGGCATCTTACTATGGGGGTGAGAGAGCAAAGTATGCGATCGTGGTAGCGCATAGGTACGTCTAGGTAACCTAGTAATGATAACTAGCTCTGTGTAAAATTAACCGCGTTGACAAACTGTGTAAAATTAACGTAGTTGGAATTATTGTTATCATTATAGTAAGAACTTTATAAAAGAAATTATTTCGATATTTCGTATTTTAACGCAATTAATTAAAAACTATATTGTAAGTAGGTAAGTATGTGTGCGCAAGTTTTTTAATTAAATTTTCAAATAGCTACGATAAAATTAGGTAGATACTTCAATAGGTCATTATTAGAACTTTGACACTTAAATACTAAAATTGGCAAATTTACAATTTCTTTAATAACTTTTATACCTAATTAATACAATAACCGAATTAAAATTATGTCAATGGCACAAGAATGGCTTTTAACAATGTATTATCCAGCAAGGCCAAAGGAAAGGGTATGACGCATATGTCGTGCTACATCACAATATCCTACTATAAGCTTACCTAATGACTCATTTTATTTAATAACATAAAGCTCATGCTCCTAGAAATGAATAATAGAAATAGATCTATCGAGATAAGACACGCAATTCATTTGTGCATAGTACCTATATCTACGCTTGATCTCGTAATTCATACTTAATGAGTTTAATACTTTAACTATTTTAAATTCAAACATATCCTAATTACCATAGATATCAATAATTTTGTTTATGTTTTTATCTGCAAATTTTATTTTATTTATAAAATTTAGTATACGTTTCTATATGATTATTACTTATTAGTTTTAAATTTAATACATTCAAAAAGAACTTAAGGGGTAATAGAATATTTCGTAAGTTTTCTCTAATAAATATGCCTTAAACGCAAACGATCAGATAGATGTACAGAATAATATAAAGTATTAGTAGATAATTTTGAGTCCTTTATTATTATTAAAAGTTGTGTTTTTATGCTACGTGACTAATGATCTACTGAGCAAAATACACTTTAAATATGAATAGAAAAATGTAGAATTATAACATGTGAAGTTGTCGTGGACAGCCCCACTCGAAACGTCAATGGGAATACGTAATTACTTTTTTATGGATTGAAGCCATAGATAGCAGCAGTGACCGCACGAAGCTGGGGCGCTCAAGATCTGACAATAACAGGGTTGCTTCATTTTAATAAAAATATTTTTATATAATATAATTTTTTATACAATTTAAATTACATGGAAAATAGAGATCATTCCAACTTTAAATATATTAATTGGAAAAATGTAAATGAGTTATGAAGTCATATTGGTTCCAAATTTTACTATCCTTTTTTATTGAGACCTGTCAAAAATACGATAATATCGATTGTTAATTTTAAATGGCAGATAGTAAGGCTTTTTTATAAATTTACAGTAAATTTATATTTTTAAGTAAAAATACAAAGATATGTTTATAACTCGGTTTTGCAAGAACATGATCAAAATAAATGAAATGCCAACCCTGTCATATCAAATGCCAGCTATGTCGCGGGATAACGAGCGCGCCCTCGCTCTCAACTATGCTTTGCATACGCAACCCTCGCCGCCGCCGGCCACTGGCGGACGCAACCCTTTGTATAATCACGATTGATTCCTTCCAAAATTTAGAGTGAATTTTGTTGGAGAATTAGCAATCATTTTAAAGCTCTAGCTTTCATACAACACTACACGAAGCAAATAGTTTACAATCAATATTAGCTATATCATTCTCCTTTATTATTCACATTCTAATAATAATCAGTCATTCGAGTGCGCCATTTGTACGTTTAATGGAACGATAAAAATGCCATTTCGTAGATAAATGTAATAAAAATGTGTTCAATGACGTCCTTAATCCAGATACTACAAAAATGTACTTAAAATATATGTTTTTTTTAATAATTCATAGGTAGATAAGAATTACTTATAAAGTGCCCTCATAGCTTATGACACTTCATTTTCAACGTAGAAAATAAAAATTATAGCAACTTTTCCCTTGCAGCACTCGCTCCATATAGGATTCGAACTCGCAATACTGCCATCAAAAACAATGCGATGTATAACTATATATTATATATATAATATAATATTCATATAATAAAGTTGTTTTTCTTTTTGCACTGCATCGCGAGAAAACCACTGGACTTTGATGAAATTTGTTTTGATGATAGTGTCCGGGTCAACATATAGGATATTTGTTACTAAAAATACTTTATTTTTACTAAAAATCTATGCCTACTAATGGTTAAAACATGTTTAAGAACGAATCCGAGAGGAGAGTGGGTGAGTCGCCAGTAAAATATAAATATGTATCACGTTAGCATTTTATTTTGCTACTCAAAAATCGAATAAAAAAAGGATGAGGACATTTCATATGCATCATCGTACGTACTATGCATATATACATGATCATTAAATTAAAGCGTCTGTTTGTTCAACATGCTTTTAATAAACGCATATTTGAATATACGCTACTTATATCATAAACATATTTTTTTCACATTTTTGTCTGTCAGTCTATTTATTCCCGCTAATCTCCGAAAAAGCTGTACAGATTTTGGTGGGATTTTCCCTGGGAGATAGTTGACATTATAAGGAGCGGCTAAGGGTACCTTTAATTTAGAAAACGAATTAGGTTTCTGCAGAAGAAATTGGGACGAACCCGAGCAAAAGAAGGATGAGTAGCTACTAATTCATAATAAAAACGTAGCTCTTAAATTATTATTATGTATGAGTATACTGACACTAAAGTTTTTGTTGCATTTCGTGAAAACTTACATTCGATACAATACACAGTTGTATTTAGTAGTCAGAAAAATTTTGAAAATTCATGTAGGTATATGATTTGACACATATTTATAACTAAGAAAATGGAATGTCATGGAAAACTCCACATTTAGGTACATACAACAACAAACAAGCAGACACAATAATAATAATATATAAAAATACTTTTAACTTAGCTTCAAACACCGATACAAATTATTTATATAACTCTAACCCGGTTACAACTTTATTACGTTCGACTCTTGCGTAAAGTTCATTACAAAATATTGTTTCATTTTAGCGCATTCAATGAAATAAAAATAACTTTTCTTTTCAGCTTTATATAAGAATAAAGTAACAAAAATAAACACTTTTGATATAATTAGAATAAGTTAAAACTGATGACAAGAAAGTCAACCTCTCGGGGTTTAAGGTTCCGTACCTCAAAAGTAAAAAAACGGTATACATATAAGATGACTTTGTTGTCTGTCTGTCTGTCTGTCAAGACCCTTTATCTCGTGAACGTGTGAAGATATCGAGTTGAAAGATAACATACGTACTTAAATCTACAGTCCCTTGAAGCTGTAAAAAATCAAACTACTTACTAAGTTAAAGTGAAAATCTGAAAGCCATTTGTTTTTAAATTTAATGGACGAGCTCGACTCGCACTTGTCCGATTTTTTAAGTATAGATAGGTGTATGAAACTACTTTCTTTATATTCTCATTTTCAGGTAGTAAGTGGTTTATAATAAGTAAATATAAAATAAAATTCTTAATTAGAATTATATTTACGACAAAACATATTATAATGAAAAAAATACTAACAGCAAGTATCATAAATCCATTATTCCTTATATGGTTCTCAATATCTTCCGCGTTTTCAAAAGCCTCCGGCTTAATGATTGCTAATGTCCTTTCCGAGTAGGAACGGTGCTCCGCACCGGAATCCGATGTAGCGATAGACATTCGAATACTATAAGATTTGTAATAAAATATTAATTTTGATATTGACACTATTTGTGACATTTGGTAATAATTATTAATTTTGATACAGAAAATGATGATAAATGACTTTTCAATAAATACTTTTTTTAAATATGTATGGATTATAAGAATGCTTGCAATACTCTATTTATTATGAATATTATTATTAGTTTTATTCTAATAAATATCAAAAATAAATTATTATTATTCATTCCATTACAATATATTACATTACAGTACGTTCGTAATAAATAAGGTATCACAGCACATTATCGCATCTGAAAGGCATCATATTACATTCTCTCTCCTTGTCATACCAACATAAAGATAAATTAAGACGTCATAATCAATACGGACAATCGGCAATTGCAGACGGGAAAACTGGTACGCATTTCCCGGCGCGTCCGAGCCACCCTCCGCGCGTGTAGTCGCGAGAGCGGGGCGTGGAGGCGCGAGGGGGTGTGAGGGGGCGCGAGGGGGCGGGGTGGCGGGGGGCGAGCCGGGAGCGCAGGGCCCAGTGCCCCCCGAACGCAGCGGCGGCGCGACGCCTCCCCGAGAGCCCGCGACATGCGTTGATGTCTCCCGCCACCCGACAACCACCGCCGTATACATGGACAACTCCTGCCTCCTCGACCTCCTCATCAGGTGCTTCGCGATGACCGAGCCCGAGGACCTCAACTTCACCGCGTTCACCGACCTGTGCCGCCTCTGCTCGCTCAAGAGCGGGCCTCGCCTTCACATATTCGATAAGGAGTCCGAACAACGGCAGATACTGTTCAAGTTGCGGACTTGCTTGCCAACTATGGTGAGCATTTTTTGACATTCATTTACTTACCTTATTAACGCTTTCCGATCAACCATACGCAGTATCAAACCCAATGTAATGGTAAACATGGAGTGAAGGTAAGGTGCAGTAATGTAGAGACGTGTCGACTGCCGTAGCCTCGTAGGCGCACGCGCGCTACGCGCTACGAACATCATAACAACATGAAATACAGATTTGCTGAACAGGGAACACGATACCTGTTGAACGTTTGGATAACGAATAATAACTGCTTAATGAAATATTCTAATTTTATTTCAATTAAAATAAAAACTCATGAACAAAGTTCAGCTGGAGGCAAAAAAAATGTTATTGTGTTTATTAATAGACTTAATTGTTTTATAAATTAAGTAGATTAAAAAATATGAAGAAACATTTCAAAATTATTAATTATTCAATATTTTTCTAAGAAAGACTTTTATTAATCTTTGTTAACGATTGAATGATTAATAGGCGGAAATAAGACCTTGGGGTTGCAAGAGCTTTATCGGTTTTCATGTTCCCTCCAACTTTATGGCACATTTAATAGTACAATTTTTATTATAAAAATAATTGTTTATATATTTGAACTACATGTTTAATGTAATACTGTAGTCGTTATAATATTAATTAATGTTGCGGTATTAAGAGGGATTTCTTACATCCCTTTCCTTATACATTCAATTTTGAAATAACATGCCTCATATCTTTGAATGTGAATACTAGTTATTCATTACATAAGCTGGCTGAGTGCGTCTTACTATTAAGTATAATGTATATCTAACTTAATCGATTGTTCACATTCAAAGCGAGGCATTGCAATTATATAATACAATTTCTATAACTCTCACGCCTAGGTTAGCTGAAAAAATGGATCGCTTTAAACTGCTCTTCATCCGACAATCAATCTCTAAAATCAATAATTAAAACTATTTAAAAATACATAACATAACAAAATTACATCAAATCAAATTATATGTTAATAAATAAGACAACATGTTCATTACAGAGTTCGAAAACATATATACGATATTTATTATTCATACGCGCATCCAGAGATAATTGACTACACTAGCCTAAATTTGACTACTAAATATATCATTGACTAAATATCATAAATCAATTTCTATCAGCTAAAGGCTTTAATTTGTTTTGGGTAAAAGCTTTTAAGTTCTTACAAATATGAGTAGCGTCAAATAACAAAATTTTCACGATAACCCTTTAGATCAAATGGGTCAAACTTTAGTAGTTTCGAATGTTATTGCGAGTTAAATTATGAAATATGTAAATGGTTGTAATATTTAAAATAATTTAAAATAAAGATTGAAAGACTCATATTTTAAGGGCAAAATAAAGGTTATAATGGGTTGTTTGAAGGTCATATCTTATAGAAAGCTATTATTGCTAGCGAATAACGACAATGTAAGCTTGCAAACTCCATTCCATAAAAAATATTGACTTGACTCAATTTATATTCCTTGCAAATTCCCTGGTTGTGCCTAGGCTGCATTGAAAATATTATTTTTGGACGAAAACATCAAACATACGCGCAAAAATTATAAAATATTCATGTATTTAGTTACGATCTAGTCAATAATAATAGAGCTATTATATAAGTACGTGACCTTAATAATATTTTTTATATAATCCCACGGTAACTATAGTTAATATAATAATAGTGTGGAAAAAATTATACAATAAGTGTTTTCGTATTTAAAATATTATGAAGGTTAATTACGGTTCGACAACAAAGCTTCGATCGTCGTTTGTTAAAAAAATGAAAAATAAAAATAAAGGTAAAAAAGACCTGCCACCTCGAGGTACACTTAAGAAGAAAACCTTATTAAGTTTTGTAAACGATATATATAATATATTAAAATCTCGTGTCACAGTGTTTGTTATCGAACTCCTCCGAAACGGCTTTATCGATTTGTATGAATTTTTTCGTGTACCTATATATGGTAGGTCTGAGAATAGCTCGTAGGCTATTTTTTATTCCCCTATTTTTTTAGTATAAAAAATTTTATTTCAATTTTTTTTTATTTGGCATCAAAAAATACATAATATAACCCTAAATTTTCATTCTTCTACCACCAATCCCTTTTTTTAATACTGATAATAACGCGGGCGGAGCCGCGGGTTGGTTAGTAATATATAGCATATATATAAAATGTCCAAAAACAAGCTTGTACGTCGTATAAATGATGAATTTGTAGGTTTTATTTAATTTAATTTTTTTTTTTAATTATTTGATCGTATCCTTCTCAGCAAACCCTTAATTTTATATCCATATGGTGCGAGTACATAAAAATATAGTCTGCCATCATTGGGAGTCCACTACAACGGATTTAGAATGATATTAATCATTAACCATGAATTGTCATCGAAACTAAACATTCAATAGTTTCAATATATACAAACATTACAAGCTTAACAAAGGCTTGTAAATAGTGCCCTTCTAAACGATTGAAGCTACGGTTACCTAGCAATGTTTGTGCACAATTATCATGTATGCAGACAAAACTGTATTAAAGCTGCTTTCTATTACTGTCGCTTTTATAGACTGCAGGAAGTCAATCTGAGCAAATCGGAACACAAAAAAGACGTTAAACAAGTAGCTATTTTTTAGATATTATTCACATTTTCATATTATTTACAAAAGCGGTAATTATTTTATTTTATTATGCTGAAAATAGATTCTTTAATATTTTAAACATATATGTAGATATACTAGATATAATTACTTCCTTATGTTTACTTTTTCGCATAAAAGTGATTGTAGTACACTTTATTATAATCCCCGGGGAAATTTTGGTTCGGATGAAATAAAATTAGACATAGAAGCTAGACGGTAAAAGCAACTCTTATTTAATCCATTTACTTGAAAAACTAAAGTTAATACGCCAGTTAATACGCCTGATATATTTGTACACTAGCGATTGACCCTCGTTTCGCTCGGATTCTTCCCTCGGTATATTTTTAAGTCTCGCTTTTTTTTCTTTACTAAAATTAGCCTGAATTAATCCTAATAGCAACAGCTATGTTTCCGTGAGTCCAGTTATAATGTGTGCAGCCGTTTCCAAGATTAGCAGACTTGCAGATAAATAGACAGACTGACAGATAGACAAAAATGTTAAAAATTTTATTTCTTTTATCAGTACCATTTATAATTATATATTCATTTAGTAAAAAGCTGTTACAAACAGACATTACCTAAATGTAATATTTATAGATATAATATTATAAGAAAAAAAGGCAATTTTTTAACTAAAATAAGTAAAGAAACATACCAATCTTTATATTTATATACCTTCATTTTTATTATTTTATGATTGATTTTTTCATATTTTAATGTAAATTCAGCAGATATCGAAGGACGACTTTCTGCCAAAAAAGATCTGCGAGCGATGCGTCACGAGGCTGGAACAACTATATGAGTGGCGTCAAAGTTGCCTTAACACGGACTCCGTGCTGCGAAATTATGCTGAATCTATGAGAATCGTCACTTCTACAATAAATTTTCAGGTTGGTCTTTGTTTGGTTAATTATTATCCCACAACGTACGTTATACGTGAATCAAAGGCATTTGTACAAGGAAATCAATATAATCGATTGTGTTTTAATTACAACGATAAGAATGAATAAGAAATTGCTTTGATGTTGTTTGACTTCAAAGTTAAATATTCTTCTTAAATACTATCGTGTAGCTATTGTAATATTCATTAGATGTGAATTTTTAACAAAGACGCTTGTTCTTTATGTCATAATACAAACAATACACTAAGGCCTTAACAAAGACTCGGGATATCAATATTTAATTAATACTTTAAAGTAATTTCATATCCTCTCATTATTTCATTTTATATTATATATATATATATATATATATATATATATATATATATATATATATATATATATATATATATATATATATATATATATATATATATATAATATAAAATGAAATAATGAGAGGATATGAAAGGATATATATATATATATATATATCAGGCTTTGTCCTGAATTATTGATGGTGATGGATCAACGCACAGCCTAAACGGTAGATCGTAAAAATCTGAAATTTGGAGGGTGTATTCTTTATATGACGTAGGCATTAGATAAAAAGGGATTTTCCGTGAAAAAGGGGGGCAAAGTTTATATGGAACAACGTGAATCCTTGGTCCAATCTACTATAAATTTTGCATAAACATTTTTTAACAGAATTGTTGGATGACGTGATTCATAATTTATTGAAATTCATCTCCTAATAGGGTTAAAAAGGGGTAGAAAGTTATTTTGGGGATTAGTTGATATTAGTACTCCTTAGTGAAATTGATTTCAATGGCATTTTATTTTGACACATACATAGAGAAAAGTAATATATAGGTACCTAATACACATATTTCAAAACAAAATCCGAAAAGATGGTTTCATTTATAATGTCAAATACTCGCGTAAACCTAAGAAAGTATTATAATACACAAGTTGCCAACTGGTAAATAAAAAAAATGTTATATTCCTTTGCAGTTATTACCAATCTGTAGGAAGTAGGTAGACAGTCAGACATACAATGTCTATTAATAGACGATAATGAGTAACCATTAGTCTTCAGAACCCTAATTCTATATGAATATTAATATCACATTTTAGGGCACGCTCGTTCGCAACAATAGCAGAATGATATCTTATCTATAACAATCGATATATGAAAGTATAACACCGGTCGATAATATTACACTGACATGTTTTATATTTTAATAGGCGATTAAAGCAATCGTTTTTTTTTAATACAAAAGACACTCGCGTTATTAATATTCTGACGTATAAATTACTGTTAATAACGGTTAATGTATACGTGAGGTCTTTTTAATGTATAAACATATGATACTCTTGAGGATTGTTCTTAAGACCTTTTTAATACTTGAAATTTCCTAGTAGGTCTAAGTATCTATGTGATCAGCCTTTTTTAACGTCCCACTGCTGCCCAACGAACCTCCCTCAGTACGAGGGGGATCAGGCCATAGTCCACCGCGGCGCTGGCCTACTGGTGCGTGTTGGCGGACTTCACATGTCTCACGAAAACTTGATTTTCTTAGACATGCAGGTTTCCTCACGATGTTTTCCTTCACCGTAAGACAAGTGGTAATAATTGATAGCAAGGCTCGGAAACGTTATTTTAAATACCGTTTTTAAAATGTTCCGAACAGTTCTTTGAATTTTTTATATAACATTTTGTTCGGAACGAAACCGATACGAAAACATTTTCAAAAACCGGTTTATTCCGCAGGACGCGACCGCGCATGGACAAAATTGTCCAGACTCAGAAAAAGTTCTGGCTGGAGGGTGGAGGTGGTAATATACATGTTATTAGGGGCTTGTACTCGTTTTTTGAGATTTTATTTACGATATTTTGAATGGTTTGGCACTGGTCTTTATGCCGTATTTATTAAAGTGAAAAAAAAAAACGTAAAAAAAAAGGTTAAAAACGTTTTATTAACCGAAAACGATTTAAATTTTGTTCCTCTTCAAAAACGTTTTATATAGCGTTCTGTTCAAACGAAACCATTACTAATCCGTTCTTAGGTTTTTAAGTCGAAAACGTTTCGAAAAATATACCGGTATCCGAGCCCTGATTGATAGAAATGATTCGCACATGAAAATATCAGAAGTGCGAGACCCGGATTTGAACCCGCATCACTCAGTTATAAAAGCGAGGTCGTTACCGCTGTGCTAACACTAACCTAACCTATACTTATTGTTTTATGTATGTTTTAATGTTGAGCCAGTGTAAGCCACATAAATGTAAATTTCAAATTCGAAATATTTTATTCAGCATAAAATTATTACAATTTTTTACTGAACGTCATGACTACCAGTTCGAAAAGAAGAAGTCGCTGACCTGACAATGACCTGACAAGAACTAGCGAATGAAAAAGCTAAGGATGTTTCGTCCGGGTTCGTCCGCTGGGAATGAAAGGTTTTCCTGTAGTAAAAATATTCAAAATGTTGATTGATTTCTTCAAAATCAGTTCAGTAGCTCATGTTAGAAACGCGAATATACAAACAAATGTACAGACAAATAGACAAAAAATTTAATAAAAATATTTGTGGTCTATATTCTGTACACAATACGGTACACCGTACAGACATTGTTTTCAAAAAAATGTACAAATTTCTCTTCATTACTGTTTTAATACAAAATATGTATATATGACAAAATGCTCGTGTTAATAGTTATTACGCCATACGCTTTGAGAATTTCTGACAAAGACAACTAAGCAGTATTGAGTCTACGTCGTCCTGATTCTACGGATAAATTTTGTTACATTATTTGGAACATAAATAATAGAGACTTTTTGAGTTATTGGCTACTTATATTAGTCTACGCAATTGTGAAATAAGCAGCAGTTCTTCAGATAAAATGAAAATATATTTTTGCTTTATCGGATAAGGAGTTCGCGATAGGATGTTATTGAATTTGTAAATAAATGAATAATTCAGTAACCATTAGTAGGAAAGGCTGTATTATCTTATATTTATTTTTTATTCGTTATAAGTGTCTCATTCAAAAAATGTGAAAGTTGGAATTGTCTTCTCTCAAGTATTATTTTAGGAATTTTAAATGTAGAATACGTCCTGACAATAAATAATTAACTTTAATGAAATATATATTCGGTACATTCGTGGATTTTAATAGTAAGTACCCTCAGTAATAATGTGTTCTCATTTATGACGTCTTTGTAAAACTGTGTACAATTTTTTGGCTTCCTGAAGAGTCTTCAAAAGAAGAGGAAATTGTTTCACATGAAATTCTACAAAGTCTCCAATATCGCGTAAACGTCAAAGGCATAATGGTTATTATGTGTTGGCTCGCGGGCGATGCACGTCTCTACGTCGGCCCCTCTATCGATCCAGCGCGCCCGGCGCGTATCGACCCAACACCCACCGCATTAAGCACAACTGAAAACTAACTCTATCCCTTAAGAATAAAGCCCAAAACCAAGATACACTTACACAACTGCCAAAAACGCGGGCAAACGATTTCCAACTCAATAAAAGTGTATCAGGAGCCCTTATCGTATATTCGCATTTCGTTTTAAGCATATATGAATTATACACTCTAATAGGATAGTCATAAGGTTGTCATCAGAAAACGATACAATAAGTCTTTCGGGAATTCAGTTATTGAATACGCATGTCCAGTAACACTTTAGTTTTGACTCATAAGTATTACCTCTTTCTGAACTTAACATCTGCGCAGAAGGCGGAATGTTTTTTTCATATATGTACGTTTTTGTACAAAAAATATTAATATGAGACCTTGAATGCATAGTAATGTGAGGGTACACATGCATTGGAAGCAAGGTCGAAGGCTGGCAGTCACCCTGCTCGGGGGACTGTTAACCCTGACCTAGCGGGGTGAAGGATATTCCTACTACGGCCTCCCGCCTCCCGGTGGGGAATGCTACCCCAGAGCATCACTGACGATTCAACCTTCTCTACTAATGTGATGGATGATCAACCTTCATTTTTAGATTGTACCTTCTCAACACTTTTCAAGCTTTTCTTAAGCTGTTAATTATTATTTTCATTAAAATATTATTTAAAAAAAAACTTTAATACTTAGTAGAGAAGGTAATACGTGTATTATATTTGAGATAATGTAAAAATATGGAACATTTGTATTGTTTCTTATCAATAGAACTGTAATCGAATCACGAGAATGATAGTTCCGATTTTAATAGCTTTAAAAACAAACAGAAAAGTACTATGTATTTAGTTTATCACATTTGGCTTAGGTATATGTAAATTAAAATTTAAATAATATTTTGTCTGGAACATCTACCCTGCAATCGCCCCTGCAAAATTCCATAAACCCTTGCAAAAGAATGAGGGGGATTCGCCTATGAAGAGTTTTCGTTGTCCTTGAATTTAATATCATGCATCCAGACATTCTCGTAGCAACCGAAACGTAATTATGGCTAGATTTGTGAACTTTCTTTTAATTTACGGTAGAATAAATAAATGAGATTTTTAAACACGAATAAATTTTAATTACTTTATAATAGATTCAGTCTTTTAATTTGTCATATTATTAATTGATATTATTATTGAAAATACAGACAGTAACTAAAATAAGAGTTCTATTAAAGCTATGTAGACGTTTACTTTGAATAACAGATTATGAATCTCTTCATTTATTATCAAAATATAAATCATCCTTATACTTATGTAATAAGGATTTAAATGATTTTATGACGAAACCGCAAAACCTATCTCAATTAAAACAACTTTGCAAACGCAAATGTTAAAAAGTAAAATTATAGATACTCCATCGATTTTATGACATTGGCACAGAATCAAGCAAGCATTTATTATTATTCTATGTAGGTGATACATTGAACATATTTTTTATTTTCATGCAGTTGCTAACTTGTAATATGCTAGGCATACACATACATTGTGAGATCTTGAATTCGAGGCGATACCAGCTTTGTTGGGTTTTTCTTTCATTTAATACATAATCAGCCCAAATTTAAGGAGATAGCTTTGTGTACATCCCTGTGCTTTAAGGAGTACGTTAGGATATTGGTAGTTGTCGTCCCACCGAATTATGTATAAGCACTGCGCGTACATTATATAATATGCCCCGCGTAGTTGGCTTGTCTGTGTGATTTTCCGCCGTGTCGTATCCTCATACAAAGGTTTTGAAAGGTTTTGTCTTTTGTTTACAGCTTTTAAAATGTAACAAATTAATGTGTTGTAAAAAATATGGTAAAATGTGTAAAAATATCCTGCAACCTAAAACAAAATATATTCAAAAAATGTCTCAGCATGACTTTCGACCGGTTAAGGCATAAAAAATAGTGACTTAATTTTTTCAGTATCATTGAAAAGCATACAATGTTCTTTCTTCTAAATTTTACAGCTCTACCAAAACTCTCTACTGAAAATATAGATCATAATTTTCATTTCATTCAACTATTTTCACTAACTCCGCTTATCCTGGTAATTACTTGTTTTTTCTTTCATTCCACCACCAGTTCAGTCTACTAAATAACTGAACTAGTAGAAATACAGTATACTTTTTATTCCTAGTTGATCTGATAAAACATTGAAACAAAATCATTGTACTTACTTTTGATACGTCCGAATCTAATTATAAGATCTTAGATACGCAAGGGGACCTCCCTTGTCTTCAGGAATTGAGGTGCATGCCAGGGAAAGTGAAATCGATCGACGTAACGCCAGTGCCTGCACTTAGTACATAGATACCGAGGAGAGTGCTCGTCTTAGCCATGACTTTCACCTTGAGAAGACATATGTCTATAATTAGATTTAAAAATACTTCAAGTACGCATATAATATAACAGTGCCATTTTGTTTATAGTTTTCGTAATGGAGATACTATTACAAGAAATTTTTGGTGTAAGTATTTAGTAGCCTGATTATGGTGTATTGTAAAGTTTAAATTTTGTGTGTGTATACAACTACGTCGCGATATTATGTCAGTTATGTTATGTACAGTACATATCTCGATGTGAAATAGGTTATTGTCTTTTATTTAATTGTTACTTAGGTAAGTACAATATTAACTACCAAATACCACAACTACGTAAATATTAAATATTCTGCTAAATGTAAAGAAAGTGTTACAGTTATGTTTACAAATCTTAACTAGGCTTTTGTTTAATTAACTTATACAGTACACACAACAAACGGTCTTTTAAAATGCTTTTACCAAACTTATTGTAAACTTAGATCCTTCTAAGAAAAGCTTCTTAGAAGAAGAAATCTTAATTAGTTTCATAACTTTTATAAATCATCAGCAATCAACAATCTTTATATGTATAGCCCTTTTTCAAGTCCCACTTCTGGGCACGGACCTCTTTTTAATACGAAAGGGATCAGGCCATAGTCCACCACGCTGGCTAAGTGCGGGTTGGCGGACTTCACTTGTCTTTCGAATACTTTTACGGTTTTATGGCTGACATGCAAGTTTCCTCTAGATGTTTTCCTTCACTGTAAGAAAAGTGGTAATCATGTTAGAAATGATTCGCACATGAAAACATCAGATGTGCGAGACACGGATTCAAACCCGCGTTACTACTGAGCTACCACTGTCTCTTTCAGTCTTTATATACGAGTATGTAATTCAGTTTAATATTCAAATTCGACGGCACTTATTTCACCCCTGTTGTTTCAGCCCCTGTTAGGTAAGTTTGCTTTTAATCAGTGCAGAAGTGATAAGGCTCCCCGCTTCGACCCTTCGCTTATCTTCGAGGGGACTTCCTCAAACAATGGGAACGTGGATTCAGATCATTCAAGTGTGCATGATAATGCGGTAGAGCACTTTGAGAAATGTGTAGGTGGCAAATTAAGCATAATATATGCAAAAATACATACATCAAACACACGATCAAAGACAAAATAGTAAGGAATACTTCAATAACAATTATAAAATATGTTTTAAAGAAAAAAATAAATATATAATTTTGCCGTAACAATTTTTCACGAAGTAAATATAATATTCAATTCATTTTACGAGCAAATATCCACGAAATAACATTATATATATGTCCAACGTATAAAACATAGATTTTATAGACGAAAAATTAGTATAAGTTTTCTTATAACATTGTTTCCGTGAAAATCTATCACGACATCCGTTTCCCCGTTTGCCGGTCGGTCGTTGAACCCACACTTTGCCGAATTTAATCAATTAAGCATAGGGTGTTCACTGTTCATATTCGTGTTAAGGTATGAATGTCGGCTGTGGGGGACCGTTCTCACTTTCTGCGGGGTGAATGCACTAGGGGGCCTCGGTGGCGCCCTCCCTAGCCCTCCCTCCGACCGCATCAAAGACACTCATTGAAGGCAACGGAAAGTAATCCACAGACGAGACTATCAAAAAAAATGGCGAAAGAACAAAGCAAGCCCGTTTTACTTCAAAGATCATATATTTTACTTACGCTCATAGAACACGTCTTGTTATAAGTCTATAATTACAATTTTGCATGTAAAAACTAGAAATTCCCGCGATGCTGCCCGCGTTAGTACAGGGATGAAAATTTAGGGTTATAAGTATTTTTGCTATAGGTATTGATGCATAAAACGATAAAAATAAAAATTTGTTCTAAAAATTAAAAATAAAAAATCTGGAGAAGGCCACCTTTATCACCTATTCTCAGACCTATCAAATATACAATAAAAATCAATAAAATTCATAAAAATCGATCAAGCCGTTTTGGATCAGTTCGATAACAAACACTGTGACACGAGATTTTTATATATTAGAAGATTAGGTTTCAAAAATCCATAATCTTGCTGATATGCATAATTTCACTCAACCTCCTGAAACTTCCTGAATTTCTATCTGAGTAATAGAATACAGAGGGTTGATGTAAATCGTAAAAGATCTCCTGGGGCTCCGTTAGATATGGGGGTTCCACAAGGCTCCTTTCTTGGTCCATTTCTCTTCCTAGTTTACATAAATGATTTGCCATTTTTTTGTGCAGGACAAACATGAGATAGTATTGTTCGCTGATGACACTTCACTTATTTTTAAGATAAAACGTAATTTACTTATGTACGACGATGTATACGATGCTCTCTGAAAGGTTGTCTATTGGTTTGATTCGAATAATTTATTATTAAATAATAAAAAAAAATAAAATTAATAAAATTCACAACGCCTAATGTTAAACTTGTTGATAATGGTGTAGTATTAGGCGGGGAAATGTTAAAACCGGTAGAGTCTACTAAATTCTTAGGTATTATAATAGATTCGAAATTTCAGTGGGATCTCCTTATTGAGGGGCTAACAAATAAGCTTAGCTCTGCAGCGTTTGCGGTTAAAAAAATTAGACTAATAAGTCTAGTGTAGATACAACTCGCATAGTATACTTTAGTTATTTTTATAGTATTATGTCATATGGAACCTTATTATGGGGAAATGCAGCTACCGTTAATACAATTTTTGTCCTGCAGAAAAAAGCTATTCGTGCAATTTATAAATTAGGTCCTAGAATATCATTAAGAGATAAGTTTAAAGAAATAAAAATATTGACTGTTGCTTCTCAATACGTGTACGAAAATGATATGTATGTACATAAAAATATAAACGAATTGCGACATGCAGAGCATTAATACTATGAGTAAACATAAACTTGTAATGCCAGTGACTCGCTTACGCCGAATTAGTAATTCTTTTTATGGATAATGTATACGCCTATACAACAGGATCCCAGAAAACGTTCAAGAAGCTCATATTGTCAAATTAAAAAAAATGTGAAAGAACGTTTGTGTACTAAAGAATATTATACGATTAACGATTTTTTAGAAGACAGTACACCTTGGGAATGATGTGATCGCTTCCAGGCTGTTTCAACCTATAGAATTATTGTTAATTTCAATTTAATTAAAAAAATTAAAACAGATTAAGACAAAAAAAAATATTATATAGTCCCGCTGAGTTTCTTTCGCCAGTTCTTCTCAAGTCAGTGGTTTCTTCCTTCTGAACTGGTAGTAGACTCATGACGTTCAGTAAAAAAATGTAATAATTTTATGCTGGATAAAATATTTTGAATTTGAATTTAAATTTCACAATTTCATAATTTGTTGACAGGATGGCACGGTTAATATGGATAAAATGACAGAAGCACAAAAAACAGCATACTTAGAGGCACACGTAGCGGTACAACAACATATGGCTCAGGCTGCTGCTGCTGCTAGACGTGAACAACAACAGCAACAGCAGCAGCAGCAGCAGCAACAACAGCAACAGCAGCAACAGCAGCAGCAACAACAGCAACAACAGCAACAACAACAGCAGCAGCAGCAGCAGCAACAACAGCAGCAACAACAACAACATCAACAACATCAACAACAGCAACAGCAACAGCAGCAACAGCAGCAGCAGCAGCAACAACAGCAACAGCAGGCAAATAACAATAATAATTCATCGCGTCATCATCAAGAAATACAAGTAAGTATAAACAAATTATACCTGTCTGAAAAGACTCGTGCACAAATACTAGATATTTTACGAGATATTACTTAATCTCTGAAACCGCTGAACCGATTTTGACTATCACTTTCACTTGCAGCTAATGTTATAAGGAGTAATTAAGGCTACTTTTATTTTAAAATTTAATTTATTTTAACTAGCAGAACCTGCGGCTTCGCTCGCATTAAACCTAGGGATAAACCCGAGCAAAGCGAGGGTGAGTCGCTAGTTTAAAATGAAAAACAGACAGTTCAATTTAATTTATATGTACTGATGTACTGATTATTATGAATATTATTTAAAATGATAAAATTTTATTTTTAGCAAGCCCAAAGCAACACACACCCCGGTCATCCATCACCACCCACAGTTAGTTCTACTCAACATCACTACGCTACAATTAATTCTCCTATAAAAGTACCTCAAGTAAGCTCTAGCACTGGTGGACCGGACTCAACGTTTACAGTCCCAGACGATGTAGGAATGGGTTATGAAGGAGGAGTGCGCGTATTGCAAAGTCTTGGAAATTGGTAAGCCTTGTTTTAAATTGAACATAATTAACGTGCTGATAGATAATTGATAGATTAACTATGTTCTATTATATTATAATATTTGCAGGTCACCCGAAGTAACGAATAACATACCAAGACCAAATTTAATACCATTTACCGAACCGTATGCGGAAGGTGGATCAATGCATCCGGGAACACGACTTAAAGCTCTACAAGGAACCGCTATTAGAAAACATCCTGCTATTAAACCAACTAGTTCTACTAATGAAGGTAAAAACTTTCTTGATTTAGAGGAATATCTCAAAAATGTGGACCAAAATTGTTTGATAGACTGTTATATTTCTATTTTTTAGGAAACAAAGCATTTGAATGCACTGTTTGTGGTAAAGGATTGGCACGTAAAGACAAATTAACAATACATATGAGGATACACACAGGTATTGTAGATTTTTTCTTTGAATTTATAAACTAGCAAACTAGCAATTCCCGCGGATTCGCCCGCATTCTAATCACTATTAAATAATAGGAACTGGTGGTAGAACTTTCAAAATTTAATAAGTATCTTATGATGCAAGATCAAAGCTATTAGTTAAACAGTAGGCAAGACGGTGCGGGGTAGGGTCGGCACTCGGCGATTGCATCATGCGAAGCGGCGCTGGAAGCAGCGCTTCCATTTTATTCTCCGTTTATTTATTGCGATTACTCCTAAGATATTCGTTTAATGTTATATATTATATGGTGTAAAAGAGTAAAATAATGTGCATGAAATGCTTAAAACCTCTGATTTATTTAAAATGATAAGCATTAATACCGTGTTTCTTTATAATTGCCCATTTTTTAAAGTATTAAAATGGATATACTAAGTACGTCCTTAATAGATAGACATATAGAATTGTGTATAAGATACACAATTCCACCATACGTAATTTTGTTATATCTAAAAAGGTTTAGGCAGCGTTTTCGTTGAAAGCTCTCAGACGGCTTATTTTTTTCCGACACCTCCAACAGATATCATTATATTTTAGCCAATGTATTCAAAAACATTCTATTCCTTGGTGGAAACTGCATGAAAGTTTTGGAGTTTATCACGAACAGACAGACAGACAGAGAGACAGACGCGGGGGAGGACTTTGTTTTATAATTTGTATAGATAATAATAAGCAATCAATAGATCCATTTAAGTATAAAGAAAAGACCGATGGTAATTAATATTTATGAATAACCTACTTGTAAGTATAGACTGTAATAATAATTACAGTCTATTCTTACAAATAGGTTATTCATAAATATTAACTTACAGCTCAAACAAATTTGAAACAACATTTTTATTGTTTACAGGTGAAAAGCCTTATGTTTGTGAAGTTTGTAACAAAGCGTTTGCACGACGAGACAAGCTTGTGCTCCATATGAATAAACTAAAACATATAACGCCATCAAACATAGCACCTTTGGGAAAACGTACGATTACAATACCTCGTAAGATTATAATTTCTTTTATAAATTAATTCGAATATTGAGTTTCACAATATATTAAAGATAATTTTTTGGATTGGCTTAGACATTGTTAGATAAATTTTCTATCTATAAGTAAATAATATATTATTAATAGGTTTAAAATTAATAAACATTAAAGTTTAAGTGCTATTTTTAAGAGTTTTGGGTTTTAGCGGGTAGTAGGTGGTATGCGTGAATGCATATCTCACGGGAAAAAAAAACTATTTTTAAGGTGGTTATAACTTGGCCTATTGAGTTTAATTACAGTTCAAAAAAAAAATTGGATCAAGGTATACAAAATTTCACCCTTCTGCAGCTCTGAAGTTAGAAGACGTTAAGCCCCAATTGACGAAACAAGAAGATACGAAACCGAGCCAATCTGAGATTGCGGCTGTGGCACAACAACAGCAACAACAACAACAGCAGCAACAACAGCAGCAGCAACAACATGCCCACCAGCAGCCTATACAGGTCTGCCAGGTACCTGGACACAACTTTACGGTAAATCACAAAAAAATCAAGGCATGGAAACATATCGATGTTATCTTCTATTTTTGAATATTTCTTTACTTGGCATGTTACATAGTACTTATTATTCGATCTTAAACAAATTGCTAATTATAATAATTACGTTGCAATAAAAAATTAAATTTTATTGTTTTGATTTTCCTCTTACTTACGTAGGTACGTCTTATATTTTTCTTTTCGTTATTTTTATTCCTAGAATCGTTAATGGCATGTTGTGAACTGTGATAATAATTATGATTTATGATTAATTGGAAGAAAAAAAAATCACATTAATTATAATATAAATTGTTTCCATTATACAAGAAAATAACTTATATTCATTAAGTTTTGTATATCCGTGATTTCTATAAAGTGAGAACAACTAAAATTTTATTGTTGACAGCTTCAACGCAATTTTCAGAACACGAATCTAGTACATACGAATGCTGCAACGGCAGCCGTGGCGGCGGCGACGGCGGGCATGGTGGTGTCCTGGTCGTGCGAGCTGTGCGGCAGACTGTTCGCGACCAGGGACGAGTGGAGTGCACACGCCAAGTCACATCTCCCTGATACTAAGTTACTACAAGACAAAATGCAACAAGCCTCTCAACATCAGGTACCCCATGCAATAATTACACAATTTAATTTTAGTCCATTTTACTTACAAGATCTTATATTTCTAATTATCTTGAATTAATTATAATCTTTATTCAGCAAAAGATATGTGAATTGTTATCTTAAATCTTGTTACTATATTACGATCCGATTAGAATTATCTACTACGCCTATTTATTTAGGCAAGATATAATTTTTTATTAAATCAGACTTGAGATAAGGTGATAATAAAAACAATTGTTTCAGCAACAAGAGAAAGTCCATTTAACAAACCAAGAGAAATTACAACTTCTTCACCACCATAACCAAAACCAACAGATTTTGAACGGTCATGGGATATCTACGGCATCGGTGTCGACGGCTACCGTGGTGAACGAGGGGGGAGGAGGGGGTGCGTACTTCACACATGGGCACACGCACTACGCACCTGAGAGACAACACACACACGCACACCACCTGTGCCTAATGTGCCGACAGGAGTTTGCTGGTAAAGCAGAGTTCATGTTCCATGTCAGGGGTCACTTCGAAGGTAAAGTGGGTGACATAGCGGCCGCAGACGTCCTCACGCGCTCTCTCGTGGACAACTCGGGGCTGTGCACCTGAGCCACGCCCACGCCCGCATTTCAGTCAGATGTTTGCGGGAAGACCGTCTTGCAGGACGACACGATTATGTTGAAGTTTTGAGATATAAGTGATGCTTGTGATGAACTAGCGAAGCTGTTGCATTGATTTATAAAATTTTAGAGAATAATTTTATACACGGGTCACGTTATTATTATTTCGTTAGTTTTTAAAAATAAGTATACTGTGAAATAAAGCAAAAAATTGAATTACTATATAATTTTTTTGCCTTATTATAAAAATTTTTTCGTTCGTATATTTTACATTATTATCATTATATTATATAGTTTTATTTTACGGTACTTGATTATATATTTTTTATTGTATTATAAAGCACAATATTATTGAATCTTATGAAATACTTCCTCATAATTATTTTAAATATAACTAAATAAGTGCCTATATTATTTTAAAAATCATTCTTTCAATTGGTCATTTTCATCTTTCGGTAGCATTCCTTTAAATTAGTTCTCTGTATATTATAATAAATTAAAACAAAATTATATTATAACACAATTAAAATAAATTAGTAATTGATAGATTTTTTTTATTAAAAATATATCAGTGAAATCGTATAAAAGAAAAATATAATGAGTATTATATTTTATTATTAATTTGTAATGGTCCAATTTGTACATAAGAATTAGCAATACATTTGTAAATTGCTTAAAAATAACAAGTACCTTATTAAAAATCATAAGCATCACTTTAACGTATAGAAACGCTAGCTAATAAAGATTATTAAATTAAGATTTTGATAACTAAAATAATCGAAAGATAGATAAAATACAAAAATATCCAAATACTGAATCCGTCACTACATGATATTATTAACACTCAACCGACTTCCATAATATTTTTATATTTCAAATAAAAACTTCTTTATTTGTTATGAAATAAAAATCGTATTTCATGACATTATTCCATTTCGAGTCTCGCTAGGATTTCCCATTCATTTCTGTAAAGAGCATAAATGTTCGTACTCCAGGTATCCATAATCGTACGAGAGCTAGCAACGTCGGGAAAACATGCATTTCAGTAATGCCAGTTTTTAGATATGCTATCTCTCCCACTCTCCCGGACATAATACGGGCTGTCTGGCTGGCGCTAGTGGTTGCGTTCATCAGTGCGCATCGTACTTGGATAGGTAAAATATCAATTTTTCAAAGAACTTTAAGAAGTTTCCTTTTGTTTTTATTATGTTAATTGCAACTAACTAACTGGAACAAACTTTTTGCAACATGAATCTATTATTGCCACAGTTCCATTGTTGTTTAAATTGTGCCAGACGCTGATTTTAAATATATTTTTTGTTAAAGCTCAATTTCAAAAGGCAATCGTTTTAATCCAGTAATTGCTACTTTAATCTACTAGGCGCATAGACAAATTTATGTGTAATTTAAGTTTCACTACGTGTCGTAGTCCACTTTTGCGCAGAACTTCAAGCTATCAGTACACTCACTAACATCATATAAAAATTTCAGCCATACTAAAATATTTTGAAAAAATAAATTGTCTTAGAAGTTAGGGACACAATGGAGACGAATTAAAGACTTCTTACTTGTTTCTTGGTTTTATGAATTACAATAATTTACATTGGCAAATTTAGTATACTTACTGGAAGTGGACGACGACACGTAACGAAACTTAAATTATACATACATTTGTCAATGCGTCTAACAGGAAAATGAAGCAATTACTGGTTTAAACAAAATATTGCTACTTGAAGTTCAGCCTTAACAAAAATTATTCAAAATTAGCGTCTGGCACCGTTGAAACAACAATTAAACTGTCTGTCAATAATAGATTCATGTTGCAAAAAGTTCAATTAACATAATAAAAACAAAAGGAACCTTGTTAAAATTCTTTGAAAAATTGATATTTTACCTATCCAAGTACGATGCGCACTGATGAACGCAACCACTAGCGCCAGCCAGATAGCCCGTATGATGTCCGGGACAGTGTGAGAAATAGCATATTTAAACACTGGCCTTAATGAAATGCTCTCTCGAAAACGTTACTAGCTCTTAAGCTATAACGCAAGCCTCGTATCTAACCATGGAACTAGATTGTGCTGTGTGTAGGTACTATTAATGTCCCACTATATTTAATTATTTTACTTATTATTTATTTATATGTACTAATTAAAGCACGGTTCGAAATTAACAAAAACGTTCCATTAACTAGTCGTGTAAGATGTAAAGATATGTGTAAATATAATATTTATTTAACGACAAATCATTTAGAAACTGCCAATCGTGATTTTTAATGTAAAGTAGGTAGGTATACCGTATATAGTATAATTTACTATTTTTGTCTTCTTTATGTAAATATTATCTAGTCGTTTGCAAGCTATTAATGCTTATATCGATGAGTGAATCTAGTCATTTTCTTAGTGTACTAAAGTAATTGGACTTTCCTGAGGTCTTAAAACAGTAATTTAAGGTAGAATTACGTGCGTTTTAAATGTTCCTTTTTATTTTTGCACCAGTTTTTTTATAGCATATAATAATAAAAAAGAATCGAAAACAACTGTTACATTACAATGACAATAAATTTTTCAAACACACTAACAGCAATGTTCCCACCAAGTTCTACATGTTTAAACCGAACTTCCTATATTAATATAGGTGAATCATTTATCCATAGTCATAAATAATCATAATAATATCGCTGCCCAATTGAATTCAAAGTTTCTTTGGATTGTATTATTTTTATTTTGTAACTAAATTATTTAGTGTCACTGAACATAAAATTTTCCCTAGTTCTTCACTAGAGTCTTAGCGTACAACCGATATCTCGGTGTCATATGTAGACAAAAGAAGCAATACATATAGAGTCGTGAAACAACCGCCTTTTTAGTCTTAAACATAACTGGAAGTACATATTTAGTGACACAGAATAATAAGATAGTGTTTTTATTTTTAATATATAATATATTTGTGTAAATTAAACATATTATATATTTTAATTTAAGCACTGTGTAAAAAATCACGTCTCTATAATATTTAATAATTATCATAACCCAAAATAAAGTCATATAATGACAACATAGACTAAGAACTTAAAAAGTATGCTAGTTACGAAAACAAATATAACAGTTACAAATGAAAGAGAT
Organism: Boloria euphrosyne; assembly: GCA_951802675.2. Lineage (NCBI taxonomy): Eukaryota > Metazoa > Arthropoda > Insecta > Lepidoptera > Nymphalidae > Boloria > Boloria euphrosyne. Next base: position 4,038,816 of record OX637878.1, on the reverse strand, counting down.
TTGAACTAAACTATTGAGTTTACCCGCAATCTTTAATAGATTCATTGGGCGGTATTTTAGTAAGGATAACGGTGTGGTAAATAAAATGTCATTTTGATGCTATATTTACTCGTATTAGTTAGGTACACATATTGTAGAATTATACATTAATTATTGAAGTATTGCTGAAATCCATTACAAGCTTTTGATGCCTTCAATAATTTAATACCCAGCTCATAAGTAAAAATAGAGTACACAAATGATATCTGAGTACCTACCTACTATTAATCCATCAGTTATTATCAATTTTACATGACAATGGCTAATATAAATAATAGTATATCAACCAATTCATTAACAATAATAATATATCTACTTGCTGCAATTCATTAACAATAATCTACTTGTTTTATTCACAATAATTCCGAACGCTGGGAATGTCTTTATAATAAACATATTATGTAATACATATTATTCAATGATACATACATATGTTGGGACATTATGTTGGGATATTATTATATACTTATAGAATACTAATTTTTAGCATCGAAATGACAATTTGACGGTTAGTTGTAAGGCAACTCATACATAATTCATTAAATCTAACAAAATATCGTTTACATGTGTCATTTATTTTTTTAATTTAGAACGCCTAAAGTACAAAAAACACCATTAAAATCTCGACTGCATAAAAGAAAAAGCTGTTTTGTCAAAGTCGTTTTAATTTCCATAAATTTAACATCCATATTATTAATAAAAATTCTTAGTTATTTCTGTATATTTTTAGATAATTGAATTATGTAAGGGATTAGGTAGTTTGCGATATGCAATACAGAGCACGATGGAAGTTACAAATTTGAGTAGGCATAGGATTGTACGCGTAAGTCGCACGATAGGGGGGACATGTATGCAATATCTTACTAGCATTATTGTATAGTTTGTATTTAGTATGTACTATTAGTTAGACTGTAAGTATTTTATAACAAGTGTAGTTCAAGTATTTTGGGGCAGAGCAGGCCGACTACAAAGTTTTGTTTTTTAAAGAAAACTAGTTATTTTTTCCGCATTGAAATTAATACAACAAATACGTTTTGCAAGTACTTCGTTCAATTTGTTTCGGTAGATAAAATAAGTCAATAAATAAAAGAAGCATAATACTACATAAACCTTTTTTGTTTTGACATAAAATAATCCATAAAAACATTATATTTTGTATACTTGCAATGAATTTCATGACTTTCGACTACATAAAAAATATAATACACAATGACATAAATTATAATCAAATATCTTAAACTAACAACTGTACGGGACAGGCAGTAAGGTATCGAAAGTATGAACTCATGTTACGAGTACATGTAAATAAATAGCTTCACAAAGCTTTTTATAAAAGCGTGTAAAATACGGTGCTCCGTTTAAGTAAACCAAGCAATAATCATACATTAGTGATGTAAACACACAGCGAACATTTTTTTTACATTTTTACTGAAATCTTGAGTAGTCTCGATGTATATACTATTTAAGTTTAAATTATTATAGATATATGAAGGAATTGGCTTTCAAATTGATCTCAGCATCTAGTCGTAGGGTGTGACGGTTGAATGACCAAGTAGTAAATTTCTAGATAATAATTGTAAAAATAATTTTTGTACATAAAGTAGTAGGAACTATCTTCTTAGTATAACTTGAATGTCAATGCATTAATTTTTGCAAAACTGTACATAATATTATTTTACTATATTATATTTATTGTGCATAATAATTTATTAATTTTAAATAAGTTCTAGTTGTGCCTGAAAAGCGTATGTACGACTTGGCGGGGGCACTGCCGTGCTCCATTTATCTAGCCATCAGCCATCGATTTAGCCATCGGTGACTGTCTACTTATTGCATCAATATACGAATATATCCTATTCACAAGAAGAAAATTTTAAAATCTTTGTTTTGTAGTTTTTCGTATTATTACTATAGCTATAAGGTAAATTTGCTACCTTACATTGAAATTGTAAGGGATCGAACTATTGGTCGAATTGATATTGAAATACCATAACTTTAAATACTTATCCTTTCATAGACAAAAAAGCAGATAGGTATTACTTGTGATTTGAAACTCTGTCTGTAATCTGTATTATTACATGTGAAACTTTACTATCGCAAGAGGTAGGTAGTTAGGTACTAATGTACTCCACGGGTTTTATGTTGAACTGAAACATTATATACATTATGTTTACATACAATTATAAATACATTTTAGAATAGTTCAAAATATTCATTCATTGTACAATAATTTAGATTTCATATTTATTTATATTCTTAAGCCATTTAAACACATCCATCTTTGATCATAAATTTTGAATGTTTAGTTTCAAATGTTAAATACTACCAAGTTTATATTTTTATTTTCGTAATTTATTTCGATACTGATTTGTTTTTAATTTTCCATTGTAATAATCTTACAGGTTAAAAGAAATATTTTTTTCACTTTGGTAGTAAGCACTTTAATAACTATTTAAGCCGTGTCTAAACTCAATATTTACGATGGCTAATGAATACCGTATACCTTTCAAAGCATGAAATTGTCCATGGCTGCAACTAAGAAATAGGCTCAGTTACTGAGAATGCAGCAATACCCACGCCTACGGTGGGGAACGTGTTCGTGGGGGGCCTGAGGAGATTTTATAGAGACAAGAACATGCATAAGTCTCAGAATCAGTCATAACCTATATGAACATTGTACAATTATTCTGTGAATGTATAAAAATATATTTTGTCAATATTTCACTATTCGCATTTTAGTTCTTAAAAATTGAACAAAAAAATAAAATTTGCTATTACGTGTAAATTAGTTTAAAGAATGAAACTGTCTTAAAACAATATTATTAGTTACTCCTTTTTCCTAAATGGAGCAATAAAAATATCTGGCATATCGAATATTTGTATAAAGTTTTATAGATTCTTGATGATATATGCAATGTATAGTAGTGCGAGTTGTGAAAATAAAAAAAACAAATATCCATTTCGAACGAGTTTCCTTTATCCCTGACAATAACTTCATTTGAGGCATTATTTTATATTGAAGTTACGCTTACAATAAGCATAATATAAATATCACAGTGTAAAGAAAAAAGCCAATGGGTCAACGCGTTTGAAGTCACGCGAAATGCCGCTTTTGTGTAGGCATTTGTTATTGCTGCAGGGTTGTCACAATATATAAATAAGTATATATATATATATATATATATATATATATATATATATATATATATATATATATATATATATATATATATATATATATATATATAATATATATATATATATATATATATATATATATATATCATCAGTTCTAAATTTGTGTTATCGTCGTATGAGTGTATAAAAGAGTGCCAGGAATAAAATAAAAAAATATTGAATGACGTAATATATAAATATTATATTTAATATAAATAATGAATTATATGACGAGTTTTATTATAAACTAATATTAAAAAAATCACATTAGTTAGCTAGGTTAGTGAGAAAAATACTGAGATACTGATTCTATTAAAATCCACAAATGCGAAACTGTATTTTCAATATTTGGATTTACGAGTTTTCAGATTGTGATTGTTGAATTTGACGATATAGTAAATTCTCATACGTAGAAACAATTTTAATAAAAAAACAGACGGGAAGCAGGTGCAGTTTTGAGTCCCACATAACCACTTGTGGTATGCGTCAATGCATTTTCAAACATTAAAAAAAAATATAATCGATAATCATATCGATTTTACGAAAAAATTCACGTCTGTCATATTGAATCTGTACAAAAATGTAGTAATATGTCATATTCGTAATCGGCACCACCATAAACCATGGAAATGATACCCATATTGATTTTATGAAAAAATTCGCGTGCGCTATCTTGAACTTTGAAATATGTTGTCATATTCGTAATCGACCCGAAAACCGTTCCAAGAAAAGAAAAAATCTAGTAAGTAAACAATAATATGCATAATTTAGCCTAATATCGATAGGCTAATATTTTTTACCTTTCTTTAGCGTGTGGAAACTGATGAAATTTTAAATTCTTATCTAAACGAGATACTGACATGCAGCCTCCCACAGTACATGTAGTACGAACCATTATAGATAAGTCAAACGAAACACTTAAAACAATTAAATTAAAAAGTGTCAACCCTAGCTAACGCGTACCGAGCGGAATGTATGGCAGCTCGGTACGGCTACCGCCCCTCTATCGCCGCGCGGACCCCGCACGATTGCTCTGTCTAGACACGTCCGTTGGGTGACTATATGTTTCATAGACTTTGTAAATATTATTAAAAATGGTTGCCTGTAAAGTCGGTTTTACGGGCGAAGATTTTACGTGACAACGTCTTTTTCTCGGTAGAATATTTATTGATATGAATATAATTAAATTGCACAATAGGAACAAGGAATTGAATGAAAATAAGAATTGCACAAATTTTAACTATAGAAATATATTTTAATAGTTGAGTGGGAGAGAGACGCAAGGCATTCGGCGGGCCTCTCTCTCGTTCGGTGACTCATCGTAACGTTACCGAGCGTTACACTTTTTCATAAGTGACTCCCAGCCGCAACCTAATTTAAGACGTTGTCACGTCAAAATTCAACCGTCGTGATTAGGTAAAATTGGAACCTATAATATTTTATCTATAATCATAAAATGATAAATAATATTAAAAATGACAATGTCAACGAAATAAAATTTTGTTTATAATCTAAATTCTAGTTGTATTTTGTATTAACATTTTTTTAGAAGAGGGTAGAATAATGAAGGTTGTGTCTTGCATTAAGAGGGCTAAATACTAAATTTTCCGCTGAAACAAACCATTTGCAGGTAAAATATACAAATGTCTCCTTTGTATTTCTTAATGTATACCTATAACAAATTTTTAACAGACTTGAGGTACCTTCCTACAGGACATTATTGTGAGACTCTGTTTTTTTTTACTTTTTTTTCAGTTCCTACAATATTCAAATGGAGAACACATATATACGAGTTAAATTTATGCCACTAATGAAAAAAATTCCTAGATCTGACTCTACTTACTGTGTTGAAATAGTACCAACAGTATCATGTCTTAAAAATATTAACAAAATAGTTCTAAGAGACGAAAAAGATACTATAGAATATCTTATACCAATGACTTATAAGATTGTAATTAAAAAACAAAAAAATAATAATTCCTTAAAGATATTCTATTCTTGTGTCGATTTGTTGCCAACTTCATCTTTATTTAACTTTAATTCTGGTGATGTTGCTCGACATTTAAGTGAAACATTTACATTAAGCAAGACAAACAATTCGTTAGCAGAGTTTTTCCAAATGAAAACTAAAGGTACAAGGAAAATGGAAAATTATAGATTATTTATTTATTATGCGCTGTATTCACTGCTTATTTTTTTTTCAGAAAATATTTATATTCAATTCCTTAACGATAAAAAGAACGTAAATTCCAAAAAAATAACTTGTGACAAAAGTACTAGTTGCAATAAAGATAATAAAATAATAAATAGCACTTCAAACTTAAAAAAACCAATAGAGAAGAATCTAAATAAAGCACCACTATACAATATAAATGATTATATATCGAACAGACATAATACAATAAAAACCAATTCTGATCTTTCTCGATTTTACGAGTACCAACAACCAATAAACAATATTTTGGATTTGCATAGATACAAACATGTACATTATAGGAACTTTGAATGTAATGTACATTTTAAGAATTTCGTAAGGGTCTTGCCTGAGGAACGCGTCGCTAACTTCAAAAGAATAATGGAACAAAATATTCTTCCCTTAAAAATGGCATTAAATAACATAATAATCAAATGCACCACTTTAGGTTTTTATGATTTATTAAAAAATGTACATATTAATAAAAACCTAAATGAATTTTCTTTTAATAGTCATATTGAAAAAAAGTGTGAATGTAACCGTGTTGTTTATTCTATTATATTTGATGAGTAAAATTATGAAATTAAAACAAATAATGAAATAAAACAACTTTTTTTATTCATGTCTTACTAATTAATATTTTTTGTGACCCGTCCTCTTTTCTCGGCACTCCTTAGTAGAGCCTTGCGTATATAGAACACTGATCCAATTACTTAGTAATTACTACTACATATACATATGTACAGAAAATTTACGTTTCTAAGGCATTAAAACTTGGAGTGTTTAATGGTGAACAGTGTATATACGCTTAATTTATAATCAAGGCGGTATACCTAGGACAAACGGTCCTATTAGGTAGGTCCAACTTCGATAAAGAGGTCAATCGAAGGATTGAACTCACAAAAGCCTACGAAGCAGTCGAAGGTGAAGTATCTGATTAGGTATCTAAATACTTTTAAAGATCAACATATTAACAGAAGAAAACTGAAAACTTTCTAACTGCTTGAAAGTAAATAAATTAATGATATTGGTATTAGACCGCTGAAACAAAAACCACCTAATTTTCCTATGTTGTGATATTTTGAAAATGTGGTTTAACTTAAACCAGTCCCAGAGCACAAAAGAAGGAATAATTTACGAGCAAAATATCCAAGTATAGGTAGGTATGCGTTACAAATCACTTAGTTTAGCTATACGCATTATTTCTTGACTGGCAAAATTTTAAAATGTAATCCGAATCAAAATTAACCAAACTCGAATATTAACTAAAGTACTTAATCAAAACGTTTTCTTCAAAATATTCATAGTTGTCCCGAGAGTGCTTTAAAACAAAAACATATTTATTTAATACTTAGGTAAAGCGGTAATGCCTTAGTAAGTATAGAAATTAAAATTAAAAAAAAGGAATTATGTGTATATGTGTTTTCAGCCCCTTCAATACGAGGGGGATCAGGTCATAGTCCACCACGTTGGTCAAGTGCAAATTGGACTTTACATTGTGAAAGCTTTGCTAGGTTCTCTCAGACCTCAGACTTGCAGGTATCCTAATTATGTTTTCCTTCAGAAATTCACAAATCATAAAAATATTTCGCAAAAAACATATTCAGAGGTGCGAGACCTGGATTTGAACCAACATCACTCGTTTATACAAGTTTGTGCGTTACTACTGAGCTACCAATGCCTAGAAAATATGTACCTAGTTATCTTTATTTGCGTATACCATACGACCTCCGGCGTAGACTATATATCCAAGAAGATAATATCTTTATAGAATGGATTACGTAATAATATCACTTTACTTTAATCTTGTCTATTTATGATACCTAGTATCTAAGTATATTTAAAACCGGCTTAGTATTTTAATATACCTATCCGTAATAGTTTTAATAAGATTTTTAAGAAAAAAAAATATATATTGTGTATGACCTCAAAGATTTATTAATAAAAAACAGAGCAAAATCTGGTGGTTCAGCTAGTTTATGTAGTAGGAAGAAAAATTAAATGAAAGCAAAAATAATTAATTGAATTGTTTTAGAAACATGACTACTCATAGCTGCAGCGTTCAACCAATTAACATTGTTCAAAATCTACCATTTGAGATTATAGCTGTACCTAAAGATAATGTCTACCAACAACCAAATGCCCTTCAAAATTGGACAAGCCAACATTTTGACAGTTTCAAAATCAGAATAAAAAATAAGAAAGAACCTGGAGTAAAACGAGCCGTTATATCAGTACCTAAGTTAAGTACAAGCTATTCAAAAAAAGTACGCCTTGTTAATAGTGATCAAACAATTCTATCATTCGATCTTTTTATGGACGCTCCTGCCAGCAAAAGAGCTGAAAACAAGAATCAAAAGAAATTTTTTCAAATGCTTAAGCCTAGTAAGTAAAATTATATTAAGTTATTATTTAACAAACAAATTAACAATATTATTAACATTTTACTTTATATATTTATCAGATTGTCTTAATGCGCAAAATGAAGACGATAATGATCCCTATACATCCACTTCCTCTAACGGTCAAGAAAACTTTCAAAATATATCTGATAATAATACAAATTATCGCAACGAGAATGGTACAGAAAAATTTGCTTTAAAAAAAATGTATGTGCCTAATAATACTACAACAAAACCTCACAGATCTTTTCTAGGTCAATGCAAACCAGGTATACACATTAATTTGAAATATATCATAATGATAGAATACAATCGTATTATAGCTTTTATATTTTATTAAATAAATGTTTTAGGTGGTTGTCTAGATCCACCATATAATGAAGACAAATACCCTTATAAACCAACCGATAATTTTTGCCGTTTATCGCTCGTAGCGGATATTGATAAAAAAATAAGCCAAAATGATAATTTTAGGAGTAGAAAGGAAGTAAATGCTACTAATACAAGTGAAATAGAAGCAATAACAAACAATACACCATGTAAAATAGTTGGAAGCTCTCAATTAAGGAATGAAGAAAATGACGATAATAAGCTGAATTCTCTGATTACCTATCCACATGCCATAGAGAGCAATAAAATCAATTTTACAGGAGAAAATCAAAATAATAATACGAAACCACGTACTTCTACAGAGAGCAAGCCAAAATTTTTAGTTAATGAATTGCCGGAAGTATATTATATGCCTCCAAAAAAAACAAAAAGGCCTAAAGCAAAATATAATAAATATGGAAACAAAACACCTTCTGATGAATCTAAAATACTTAATTTCTTAATAAAAAATGACGTTACTACAACTAAACAACTGGTTGAAAATATAGTACAAAGTCCAGAACCAATAAAAGACGACAGCCAACTAGAATATAAAAATATAAAGAAAACTTCTCAACAAATTAAAAAATTATTTCATTACTCATTAGAGCAACAAACTATTACATCAAATGAAGGTAGTCATATACCTGTATTTAATGATAAAGTCAATAGTAATAACATATCAAGTACGGAATTAGTTCCAGTGGTTAAAGATACAAAACGTACAACAAAAACGCTTCCTCAAAATGGTATCATGTATTTTGAAAATCCTAGTACAAGTGACGAAATAAATAAAACTGAACTGAACAATTTAATAAATATCTTAGATAAAAGTTCTGAAACTCAAATAAAAACGAATTCAAAAGACTTGTATGTATTGGACTCTAAAATAAGTCTGAAAACATATGAAGTTCCGTCTATAAATAAACTATCAACTCATGAATTAGTTGATTCTACTCCTATACGTGGTTCATCGACAATATCAAATAAAGATAAAATTGAAGTAGATAGTAAAGATATTAATGTTCTTTATGAAGATGAAAAATTGTTCGATATTTCCTTTAAGGCTTCCCTAGAATCACTTGAACAAATTGACTCAAGACCTGAAATAAATAAAAATGAATTATTAGCAATTTCGAAAAAAGATAAAAACAATCAGGTCAATGTGATTATGCCTATCTTAAATAATAGTGATAAACAACTCCAAATAATTAAACCGGAAATCACACCAAAACACATGATAGAAAATAACTTAACGAATGAGAGTAAACAGGCTATTGATGAAATATTATTCATAAAGCAAACTAGAAGTTTAAATAAATTGCCAGAAAAACTCACTGATACTTCATTAAATGCAGATAATTGTGCACCTGACATTGCAATTATTCCTAGAAATAAGGAAATATCAAAATCACGACTTAGACAAGCTAGTACAGAAATGGGTTCAGTAATAAACAATGACAATATAAAACAATTAAAGTATTCTCCAAAATCTTTTCAAGAATCGCTCGGTACAATTAAAAGGGATGATATCAAGCAAAAGAAAAAAATATCATTACAAAGTCTTGAATTCCAAAGCAAAGAAATCCATACGTTATCTTCTAGCTTGGATACTCTTGTTAAAAAATCCGAAGAAAATGGCCCGTTAAATATTAAATTAACAAATGTAAATAGTATATTTGTCAAAACGGAACCAAATGAAACACCTAAAATTGATACAAAAAGCGTTCATAGTATTGAAAATTCTGCTTTGGAAATAAAACACTCCAGCAGAGATTTCATGAAACAAAATAATTATGCCAGTATTTTAAATTCTGCATTAAATAGTCCTATCAAAGGTTCCGACACTAAAATAAATTTCGAATCAAATAAGGTAATTAAAAATGATTCAGAAGCAGACTTATTTACAGATTTAATCAATGAAGAAAAGAATTTTAACGATACAACTAATTCAAATGAAAAAACACTCACACAGAAAAAGGTACGTTGATCAATGATATTTTAACTATAGATATGTTATACGCTCACTAAACAACCGAAAAAAGTGTTCCGCGCTGCACACATACACACTTTTCATTCAAGGTACATGTCAAAATGATAGAAAGGGGATAGTCGATAAAATCAATAAGAAAAAAAGAGACAGCTAGTGTTGTCAATTGCGCGTCAATGTAAACAAACACTAGTCTAGCGACCGATGACATATCAGAATATTAGGCAAATAATTGAAATATATTAATAAATCGAAGTATACTGCGTTCTTACATGTGGTATGAGATCCCTTGTGTTTTATTAACTTTGGTATCATAATTGGTGCATTTCCTAAATACACAGGATGGCATTTTTTTAATTTTGTAGCAGCGTACCACTCGTCGCCATGCGGTGACACAGACTAAAGGCAATACGTCCTAATTAGGATGTTTTCGAGTTTTCACGATTGCGCGCTCATAACATATCTATAGTTAAAATATCATTGACGTTGATAATAACTTTTAACTTGACATATTTCTCTTGCTAGCTATTCTTAAACTTGGCCCGACCCGGGTCTCAAATCTAGCACCTCCGGATGTGCAGCCGTTCATGCAAGCCACTACACCACCGACACAGTTGCAATGAAAATCAATTAATTTGCAATTTAATAATTAATTTTGATTTGATGATAATGTCCTTCCGACCTATTTTCGCCCTGGCGTCTCATCTCACTGTGATTAGCTAACTGCACAAGAGATATTATGGTGCACATAGTGTTTACGCAAACACAAAATTCCCGATTTCTTTTAAGTTTCAAAGTCCGATGGCATGATACTTTAACACAATCGGTGGGAGCATCTATCTGTGGTCATATAAGTAGGGCACTTAGTCTATTTATATATGTACCTACCATTGTTTTTGCCCAAGTTCTTAGTTGTTGTAGGTTGGTTATAACGTAGGTGTGTTATAACGTATTTTCCCGTAAGAATGAGGTAATCTCCCGACCTCCCGACCTCCCGACCTCCACCCGACCGGATGCTGCTGAGACATTATTACACAAAGCGCCATCTAGTTCCGTTTTGAGCTATGAGGCTTATATTACGGCTACCAGATAGTTGATACTCATACACTACACATAAATATTACTTTTAAACATAAATATTATAAATATAAGCACCCATGATTGAAATACAAGCATTTGGGCCCATCAAATGCTCCCAGGGACTCAAACCCGCGACCGCTGGCACAGCAAGTAAGGTCACTACAAACTGAGCCAACGTATCGTCAAATATGAGTATTTATCGACTGATGTTACAATCGTTAAGTTTAAAAACTAAATAATTTTTTATTAGGTATATAACATTCCTTGTATATTTAAATTACAGCAATCTTTTGAAAATGAACAAAAAACTAATGAAAGAATATTGAATAAAATTGTAATGGATTCTAATATTTCTTCAAAAATATCGTTATCTCAATCAATGGAAACTGCGGAAAGGTCAATTACTAATAATACAAATAGTAAATCATCTTTAAAAGGAAACGTTACGGACAGAGCTATAACAGGGACTTCTAAAGAATTTCTCTTTTCATTTCAACTTAAAAATGAAAGTAATGACGCGGAATCATTGGAGATAAAACATAAACTTAATCAAAGTATAAGTCAACGAATATCTCTTTTAGGAGAAAAGAAATCTCCATCTCAATCAATACATAAAATTCAGACGAAATTCAAAGAAGAAACTGTTGAATCTCATATCTTTTGTACTGTTCCTAAAGTTCTGATTGATGACAATAAATTCACTGATGATAAAGTCAAGTCCAAAAAGGTAGAACAGTTAAATGAAGACAAATTAAATGACATAAATGAAATAAGAGATGAATCCGATCATTTTGCAATGAAAAGTTTGATAAATTTACAAGTCGCAGAAAAGAAATTTACACCGTTAGAATATGAAGAACAACCTAATGTTTCATATACGCAGCTGCATGAAGAACTCAACAGCGCAGCTATTTCCTCTAGCGCAATAAACTCTCAATCCCGCGTTGCTAAAAGTGAAGACAAGGCTTTTATTCAAACAAATAATCTCGCGATGCCAATTCAAGAAAATTTAGAAGAAAGCGCAACAATTAAACCTTTAATTAAAGAAAATAATAAAGAAATACGAATACACATAAACTCAGAGACTGATTTAACGTTATGCATTATGAAAAATAGAATTCCCACTAAAAGTAAATTAATTCTGCCACTTTGACATAAGTACAATTGTTTTCATATTTTTTTGATTAATATTTATTATTTTTACAGAAGTAACCACTATGACGATTGTCGAAGAAGAGAAATACATACATAAAACATCAAGTTCTGATAAAATGCTAAATAATGACATTTTATTGCAAGATGCATTAAATTCTGTATATGATAGTTTAGCACCCCTACAAGAGATAATTAGTAATTTGGCAGAAGAAGTTAAGTTATTATCTCAACAACAAATGCTCCTTGGGCAACTGTTAAGCAAGATGGAAACAAAACCTTTACGAATACTCAACACCCATCAAACCTGTAAATGTAACAAAAATTAAATCTGGACACGACCTTGCCACATCACAGAGTAATAATATTAGGTAAATGTGTTATATAAAGTTTTCATATTAATTCTGACTACACAGGTCTTTCGTGTAATGATCATTCTATTGAACCTTGTTATATTGGTACAACTGCCTTGTTGGTATAGTGGCTAGCAAGTACGGCTACTAATTGAGAGCTCCTGGGTTCGAGTCCCAGGTCGGGCCAAATTTAGTTATTGAGTCTTTCTGTTTAGTAAGCCTCAGTAACAGCTTGGAGATGGAAAGTTGGTGATGTGTCACCCCCGTGCCTCGGAGAGCACGTAAAGCCGTCGGTCCTGTGCCTTAACTCTCCCTGGTCGTGTTGAGTAGTCTCCCCACCGGAGTATGAGAGTAATAGGAATAAAGAGTGCACTTGTGTCTGCGCGTACACTCGTGCACTATAATATCTCCTGTGCAGTTGGCTAGTGTAATTGAGATTGGCCGCCATGGCTGAAGTCGGTCGGAGAACATTATTGTACTGGTTACCTACGTTTTATTTACAAGCTAAAAGATATTTTTTCATACATAAAGCTACATCTGGTAAGGGATTACTAACACTCGGTCAATTATCAGACGGTATGTATCATATATAAGTAAAAAATATAGCCTATCTTTAAGGAGTTATTGTGATCGTACCAATAATTATAATAAATTATAATAACAAAGGCTATATAACGAAAATTAAACAACTTATTTGTATGTAAAACAATTTGTATAGAAATGTGTACAAAATATTGAAGTATTTAGTTCGTAGTACAAACTACAAACTTTAATTTGGGTAGTACTTATAAAATACCCCCAACGCAAATTGAATAATGTTCCTGAATGAACTTGACCTCGTTATTGCTTTAGGTATTACGTATCAATATGACAGAAGAAGAATATAACATCTTATTTCTTAACATATAGCTAGCTTTTTCGTATTATGCCTATATTACTAAACTAACTTTAAAACCCATAGAATTTAAAAAAGCTACTTAGTTGCAAGATATTCTTATAAATATAACATCAAACCGCCTCTGGAGCTTACTTAATAAAGATAAAACATTAGAGGCAATGCCGTAAAGTTTACATACCTCGTCGTACCTACTTCTTTTCTGAAGTCGGTTAACATATACAGAAGATATTTGAACGTAAAATTTGCGTCAATATGACCGTTTCATTGACTGCAGGTAGACATGTTGTTGGATACGCACAGAATTATTTGGCCAATATTTACGCGCATGTCTTCGCGTTCTTTGTTGTTTAATAACGGGCCAAAAACAACATTCGCTTTATTTTCATTCAGATGATATGACTAATAAACTGTCTTCCGTAATACATGTGAGATTATGTAGTGTAAATAAATTTGATAAGATGCATTAGAAATATGATACGTAATTATGATTAAATTTATCAGCTGCAAAGTCATAGTGATTTTTAAAATAGCAAGTTAACGTCGGACTTCGAGTGGTGTTGGTCGTCTCGGTGAATCGATCGAAATAAATTCGAATTGTTATCAAACATTAATGAAACAGATGGATACTGTGTCGAAGTCTGTAGATACAAAGAAAAATTATGAGGTGGATTTGGATCAAGCTCTTTCGATTGCAGGTTTGAAATAACAAAATGTAATTTATAGCTTTAATATCATAGTACCCATATTTTATTTTGACCACTAACCTAATACTGGTTTCTCACGTAGTCTTTCCTCAATATACCTAATAGAAATGCTTAATAATATTAATAAATCAATTTTATGTAATGAACAGATACAATAAACAGTACAATTCGATAATAAATTATCATTTAAGTAAATGTTGTTTTTTTTACTCAACTCTCTGATATGGATATCAATTTGTTTTTTACTTTAACCTATAAAGTATAAAGTGATTATGAATAAAGTTAACTTTGATTATATTCAAAGAAAGTTAATTTGTTCTCATACAATCGGATCGGAGTCTTAAGTAGTTGTCTTTGGATAGATAAATTGTATTATAAAACTATAACTTAACTTAAAAATATTATTAAATTCAGGAAACGAAACTCATGCAATATAAATATATGATTGCACTCGAATGCAACCTATTTTAATAAGTTAATTTTAATTTTTACCTTTTGGAAAGCTTTTTTTTATTTTACGAGTAATATTTATTTATTTTTTGTAAATATTTAAACTAGAATATGCATTATTTATTATCAACCCTTAAAGTCGTATAATTAGACCTAAGACGCTGATGCTTAGTCCGTTTTATACCCCGTCAAAAGATACTTACCTTAGTAATACATCGGTGTATTTTATTTTATAAATTTACCAATGGCAATAACAATGTTTCATTGCATTATTAATTACGTATTAAGTCCATTACCATTTAAGGTCAACACCACATGCAAATATAGGTAGGTATATCATTATTACAATGTACCTATAAATTCTTTTTAATAAATAACAGTATTAATTCGTTACACACTTCAAAATAAATAGTAACAAATTCTTCTTTTTCTTCCTGCCTTTATCCCACGCTATGTGGGGTCGGCACAACATGTCTTCTTCTTCCACCCTCCTCTGTCATTCGTCAATATAACATCCACCCCTTTTACACGCATATCTTCTTTTACACAATCCATCCATCTCTTTTTCGGCCTTCCTCTACTCTTTTTTCCTTCTACATGCACACTTAACAAATAATAACAAATTAGGTATGTAACATTTTATTAAAAAAACTAACAAAACCGTTGGGCGTAAGTTAAAAACAATGAAACGGTTTTTTATAATTTTCTAATAAAATAAAAGTAGCCTAAGTGACTCCCTATAAAATTAGTTATCTGCTAGTGAAAGTCTTGTCAAAATCGGTCCAGCAGTTTCACAGAATAGCCGGAACAAATAGACAGATAGACATATAATATGCATTTTGTGAAAAGCGGTTAATTTGCATATTATATGCATTTAGTGAAAAGCGGTTAATTTGCATATAATATGCATTTAGTGAAAAGCGGTTAATTTGAAATTAAAAACAGACACTTTAATTTTATTTATATGTAATGAAAACCCGTTTATCAGACACACTAAGTATCTATAGCAATAAAAAATTAATACAAAAACAAACTCCAGACTATATATAAAAATAGTCGAATACATTGACGTAAGAACAGAGAACATTACACCCAAAAACTATTTAGTTTTTGCTTAAAATAGCATTTTTCCAAAATAATTTTATTAATATTTAAACAAATTAAATTGTAATATATATTTCTAATTTTCTCTTAAATCTCTTCATTTTGATATTCTTTTGTATAGGCTTGTAAGAAAAAAAACAGTTGTCTCTTCTTAGCGCGTAAAATCTTCTATTTATTTTTTTCACTATGCTATGCTTTAATGAACCAGATCCAAGTGACAGTAGATCCATTTCAATCGACGATCATCAAGTAAGCATGTGCGATCAATACAAGTATCTGGGTAGTATGATGCACAATTCTGGGAACTTGGAGTGCAACATACAACATAGGATAGCCGCAGCGTGGCTAAAATGGAGATAAGTAACTGGTGTCACATGTGATAAAAGGATGCCTGTTAAACTCAAGGCCCCAAGGGTTTAGTTTATAAGACCATTATAAGACCAGTCCTTATGTATGGCAGTGAAACGTGGGCCGTAACTAAAAAGCACGTCCATACCATCCAAGTTGCCGAGATGAAGATGCTTAGGTGGATGTGCGGCGTCACCAGGCTCGACAAAATACGCAACGAGTACGTGCGAGGAAGTCTGGGAGTACGCGACATTTCCGACAAGATGCAGGAAAGTAGATTACGGTGGTACGGGCATGTGAGAAGGAGGTCACCTGACTACGTGGGGAACTTGGCACTACATCTTTCTATACCAGGTCAAAAGTCCAGAGGCAGACCCAAAACTAGATGGAAAGATGTAGTGTCAAAGGATATGAAGGAGTGCAGGCTTTCCGAAGACGATGTCTTCGATAGAGCGAAGTGGAGGATTGAAACAAGGAAGGCTGACCCCACCACCATGTGGGATATATAGCAAGGAAGAGAGAGAGTTAATAAGTACTTAATTTTAGTCGATTATCTTTAATTCAACGACGTTTACAAGATAATTAATATACTGTTAATTTAACTGTATTAAAACTGTTAAATCGTGTTTTTACCTCTTTCACACACAACCTTCATAGGTAATCATAAATAAATTTTCCTTAATTTTTTTGTAATTGATTCGTGTCCTTGTTACAAACTACTGTTATTGTTAGGATTGTGAGTTCTGGGATTGGAATTTAAGTATTGCTCGTAACTTTCAGTACTAAACTTGCTTAGATTAATAATAGATTTTTAAGCTCTACCATAAACTCTACTCTACCCTTCACCTCTATTAATACTTATTTATTTATAATCTTCACTAAGCTTCGTATTTCTACTGAACAGCACACGGACTAGCTCATCCCTACCAAATTTTAAAACAGACTAGCGACTCACCCTCGCTTCGCTCGGGTTCGTCCCCAGGTGTAACCTCTTTAGTATAGTTTAAAAGATTTGCATTTTTGATATGTTAAATGATACAACGACATTGTGTACGTTTGAGTGTCAAGCCTCGGCAAGGGTGGAAAAACAATTTTTTTTATCGCAATTTCTCTAAAACTGTAAAATTTTAAATAAAAATTTGTAGAGCTTAAAATTTTACATAAAAAGGATGTCATGACTTTTTTCCTCCGGTCAAAATTAACCGAGTTAGGAAGGTTTTAAGTTTAGGGGGTGAACGTAATTTAAAAAAAATCGTAGGTGGTAGAAAAATCAGCGAATTTTATTTTTTTTTTAAAGAGGCTTAAAAGAATTTTATCTTTAATTTAATTTCAGAGATACAGTTTTTTTTTTGTTTTTATTGTTAAAATAAATAACAATTTTCAAATTAGAGTTTTAATACTTCAAATTTTTTAAATATTAGGATTGAAAAACTATTTTCACCTGGTACTAGAGTGAGAAGGCATCATCGGACAATCATAATTCTCTCACTATCTCTATTTTTAACCGACTTCAAAAAAAGGAGGAGGTTCTCAATTCGTCGGGGACTTTTTTTTTTTCTATGTATGTTCCCCGATTACTCGACGATGGCTGGACCGATTTGGAAAATTCTTTTTTTGTTTGAAAGGGTATAGTTTCTAGTTGGTCCCATAGTCACCAAGTTACGATCTGATAATGGGATCCCAGGGAAATCGAAGACAACTCTCAAATTTTATAGGCACTTATTACGTTTTTCATATATTTTCTAAAGCTGTTCAAGTATTTGCGTCTGATAATCATCATCTCCTTTGGTTGAGCTAATGATGGAAGGTACAACTCCTCAACGGTTAGGAGTTAAAAGAAAATTCTTTCAATATTATACGTAATTATAGACCGATAGTTAAATTCTTTCAGGCTCTTATTAACCGACTCTAAAAAAAGGAGGAGGTTCTCAATTCGTTGGGGACTTTTTTTTATGTATGTTCCCCATTACTCGAAGATGGCTGGACCGATTTGGAAAATTCTTTTTTGTACATAAACAAAATAAGTATCTACTTTCCGTTAAAAATTTGAAAATAAATTATTTTTAACAAAAAACAAAAACCGACTTCAAAACTAAACAAATCTAAACTAAAAAGTAGAAAATAATACTTTTAAGAACTTCGTTAATTTACAAGTCGGTGCCAGCCAAAGCAAAATAACCTTAAATAGACACATATTCGATTAATCTATATCTATAATATTTGTAAACATAATCAAAGTACCGTTCGAAAGTTCCTTGCAAAGGCAAGATAGTAGATAGTCTATCCATCTTGGCTGGCACCGACTTCAAAATTAACGAAGTTCTTAAAAGTATTATTTTCTACTTTTTAGTTTAGATTTGTTTAGTTTTGAAGTCGGTTTTTGTTTTTTGTTAATACGATCCATTCATGCAATCCAAAACCAGGAAGAATTATTTTTCAATCTTTTGCATAAACGGCAATTTCTATCGTCCGTCGTATTCTATCTTAGTCGAATCTGTATATTGAATATTTTTTTGAAATTCTTATTGGAATAGTACCTAATTATTATCGCCACAGACTACAGAGGCCGAATCTATAGTTTTTAGAATTGTTTGTCTGTCTGTGACCGCATCACGAGAAAACCACTGGACAGATTTTGATGAAAGGTACGATGATAGGTTGGTTAGAATATAGGATACTTTTAACTGCTGGAAAATAAAAAACATCACACGGTATGTGAAATATAAGAATTAAGTTTCTTTAAAACGCGAGCGGAGCCGCGGGAAATGCTAGTTGTAATATAAAGACGACATTCTACGCTCGCAATGCGGTACCTACTTATTAATAAAAGTATAATTTTTTTTTTTTTTATGGGACAAAGGGGGCAAACGGGCAATAGGCTCACCTGATGGTAAGTGATCACCTCCGCCCATGGACATCTGCAACACCACAGATGCAGCTTGCAGATGCGTTGCCGGCCTTTCAGGAAAGGGAGAGAGGGAGGAGGGAGAAGGACGGGAGTAGGGATGGGTAGTGGGCCTCCCGGACTCTCACTTACCGGACGAAACGCGACAGTATAGCTGCCACTTCACGCCGGTCTCCTGTGAGAGAGTGGTACTATACGGGGCGTGCCGGCCCATTCGGCTGCTACCCGAAGGTAACAAGCATGGCACTACCACTGAAAAAAATTCATGTATCATTCATAAAATTACAATTGTATGAACTTGATCCATTTACTTTATCGTACTAAACTTAAAAGATAACATTTATTTTATTGTAATTTATTTTTAAAACTGAAAATAATGATTAATATAGCCATTTAATGATAATTACAAAAACACAGTATAATTTGATAATTTGGTTGAATTACAAAAAGTAAATTAATTAAAATTAAAAAAACAGGTAATTATTTTAATTTTTAAATTTAATTAAAAATTAAAATAATAACCTGTGACGAAATAGATATGTACAAAAACAAATCTAATATCATTAATAATAACAATCTAAAGTTATTACCCAAATTCCATAGATTCATACCTTATATACATATTATATATACCTAAATTATTATTTTTTCTATAACATTTTCACTTTGAATTAAACAAACTTAATATGTAAATAATAGTATTTTCTTCAATAACGAGTGTATTTATAGTAGGCATAATATACTAATTATAACTTTTCCCAAAAATTGAGGTATCGAGAATATAAAAACTTAAACCAAAAAATATAACCCTTCTATGCAAAACGATACGAAACAGTTGTTTAGTCCCCGAGAAAAACGTTTATGAAATTAAATAATATTGTACACATTATACAACAATATGCTTTAATATTATTCTCTGTTTACGAAGTGCAATAAAAATTCTACAAATTTCTTGAAAACGTGCGAATGTATATCTTTTAGAAAAAACCTTAGCAAGTTCTTTGTACTGTAATTACTTTGTATTAAATATTTCCATAAATTATATTCATTTATTCATATCGTTCCACTTCGCATCGAATATTATTTTGAGAGTAACTAAAATAAACACAAAAGTAATTAAATTGCCAATTATCGTTATCGCTATCCATAAAACTAGAAAAAATTAAGTAGCCTACTTACAATTTTACATACATTATTTTATTAAAAAAAACACAGTTGGAACAGCCGTTTTTTTATAAAAAATCTAATTAAACAAGAATAACTCTATTAATAAACTTTAACGGCCTTTTAATACAACATCCTATTTCATTGATAAATACGTAGCACAATTGAATTGTGTGATGGTACGGAAATCTCCGTGGGTAATTGTGACTGGCACGGATACTGCTCGTACTAGAACTAGTTTTGATCGAAATAAAAGTGATAGATAATAATTTGTAATTTAATAAATGGATTATTTGTAATATGTATATCGAAAATGTATCAAAATCTGATAACATATAAGCAATACTAGCAAAAAACTTAGTACATAGCGAGAATCATGTCTATTTAGTCGGGTGCATGAAGTAAATAAAATTTCAAATTACCTACGCTAACGAAGCTAAAGGGAAAAGTTATTTTAATATAAAAATATTTAATGTTAAATGCAATATACTATTTTATTGTAAAATACTATTTTATTATTAAGTATATTTCTATTTTAATTTTTGAAATTATGTCACGAAAGATTTTTATTATAGAACTAGCCTTTACCGCGGCTCCGCTCGCATTCTAAAGGCTGCAAACCAAATTATTTTCGGCGTCCCTCCCCCCTCGCCACCACCGTCTTGGACGCGGTGATTATTATTTTGTTGCGGAGTTATGTTAAAACTATGATGCCAAGAGCAATTTTGTTCATAGTTATATGCTTGTGATGAATAACTTATTTATTTAGTAATATCATGTTTATAAAAACACCTACGCAAATAATGCATTTTCTTAAAACAAATTTGATTATCATAAAAAAGGTTACAGCGAGTGAACCTTAAAAGGTAGACATATGCTATCCCGGACTTTTTTTTAGAACTTTTACAGAGGAACAATTCCGTCATACACGATTTATGCATAACTGTAACCGTTTACGCAGCGCACGCAACGGAAACTCTCAAAAGGAATATTTTTCTCCCGTTTTTGCAACATTTTTAATAGGTGCTCCGCTCCTATTGATCGTAGCGGGTTGTAAAATAGCGTATTGCCTTCCCCGATAAGCGGACTATCCAACACAAAAAGAATTTTTCAAATCGAACGCGCTTTCAACCAACCAACCAAACAAACAAACAGACAAACAAACAAACAAACGTACATACGTTCATACATACATACATACATACATACATACATACATACATACATACATACATACATACATACAAACAAACAAACAAACAAACAAACAAACAAACAAACAAACAAACAAACAAACAAACAAACAAACAAACAAACAAACAAACAAACAAACAAACAAACAAACAAACAAACAAACAAACAAACAAACAAACAAACAAACAAACAAACAAACAAACAAACAAACAAACAAACAAACAAACAAACAAACAAACAAACAAACAAACAAACAAACAAACAAACAAACAAACAAACAAACAAACAAACAAACAAACAAACAAACAAACAAACAAACAAACAAATAATCTCTTCAGCTTTATAAAAAGTATAGATATAGATATTTTCTAACTTAAAAAACTATAACTTTGTATGTGAAATCCGATTGAAAATACAATCCTTTGCGATGGTGGAATTTAATAATGCCTTAATGGCTCTGGAAAATAATGGCTACGGAATTTAAAACTAATATAGCCTTTAGCTTGACCTTGATTGATCCGTTTTATACATTGTAGATTCATTATTTACTAAAGTTATTTTAGTTAATCTTCATACATGTTGTTTGTTTATTAAATACGAGCAATTCCCGCGGCTTCGACCGAGTTATAATCACTGTTGAAAAAAATAGAAATTGGTGGCAGAAAGTTGAAAATTTAATAATATATTAGCTAAATAGTAGGCAAGACGGTGCGGGGTAGAGTCGGTGATTACATCAAGCTTGAAGCAGTGCATTTTATACTCGCGTCCGTATTTTTTTGCGAATATTTTCTAAGATATTCGTTTAAATTTTATAGTGTAAAAGAGTAAAATAATGCGCATGAAATGCTTAAATCCTCTAACTTATTTAAAATTATAAGGATTATTACCGTATTTATATAAATAGCTTTACAATTATCGCTTTATAACTGCCCATTTTTTACACTATTAAAATGATATAGTATGTTATCCTTAAGAGAGAGACATATGTCAACGTGGACTTTTTTGTAGACCTACATATAAGACACACAATTCCACCATACATCATTTTGTTATATCTCAAAGGGTTTAGGCAGCGCCTTCGTTAAAAGTTCCCAGACGGCTTATTTTTTCCGACACCTCCAACAGATATCAGTATATTTTAGTACAATAATTTGACAAATTATATGTGAAAACGGCATGAAAATCGGTGCCGTAGTTTTTGAGTTTATCGCGAACAGACAGACAAACAGACGGCGCAGGACTTTGTTTTATAATATGTATAGATTAATACATGTTTACTTTGTTTTATAGGAATGGGCTGTTATAATATTAAATACAGTTTAGTCCTTGCCATATTCCTAATAGCAGCAATTATAGAAAGTATCGGCTACTCTTATATCATGCCTGCTGCCAAATGCGATCTGCAAATTAGTGACGCCCAACGAGGACTCATTTCTTCAATTCCTTTTATTGGTAAGATTTTGTTATTTTACACCACGTAGATTGTGTGTTTAATATAGTTTGCATCACGTAGATAGTGTGTATAATATGTAACATATTACGAATCCGTGACTTTGCTCTGGTGCGACCCTAGGTGTCTTTTTAAAATTCAATTGATGTTGTTGCTCATGTTTTAAATCTGCAAAGTATACCGAGACAAAAAATAATGACTTTTTTTTAATTTCGTAAATATTTTTTTTTTAATCTTCATAACTACTTACTAGCAGAAAATTTTTCAATAAAAGTTAACAACTAATATTCCAGGTATAGTCATTACGTCGTTTCCTTGGGGGTACCTAGTGGACACGCAAGGGAGAAAGAAGATGGTGATATACAGTTCGTTGGGCGCCGGAGCCTTTGGTGTTATAGCAGCATTCATGCCAGAAGTTATAAGTTTCACTATTTTCAAAATGCTGAGCTCCTTATGGTAATATTCATATTAAATTATTTTATTTGCAGTTTTACCTAAATCTTTCATGATACTATTTTACAGGATACATACTATTTTTAGGTGTATATAAATTAAAAATAGTCACTTCAATTTTATATATATGTACTGATGTAAAATGTTTATCTTCTTTATATAATATAAAAATCTTCTGTGCGTGTATATATAATTCAACTCCTCCTAAGCGGCTGGACCGATTTTGATGAAATGTATTGTGTGTGTTCGAGTGAATTCGAGAATGGCTTAGATTCAAAATCCGGCCCACTACAAAATGTATTTTTTGAATTTATACATTTAGACAATAAATTACATAGGCAGTCGTTGCTAGGCAACGTTGTTTGCGCATGCGTACTAAAACATTCACCGGGAGCAAAAGCTTATAAAAATGTTCAATGTGTACAGGACAATGTATGTCGGGTCCGCTAGTATACCTATTACCTAATATATATTTTATAAATAACAGTTGTTATTTACGAAATATATATTTATAATTAAAGCAAGTACTTTCATTTTATTTATCTGTATAGAGAATAGACTACATTGCATAAATCTGAACTTTATTCAATTAAAGAACTAATGTTCCGGGAAAATTACGCCGGTATGTGGGAAAGCTACATACATTGCCATACATTTCACCGCCGGATACCCGGCGCCGGCTACCCAGCAAGCGGCTCGTCTGAAAAGGCAATTAGCGTCTTTCAGTCTTATCTAAAAGCACACAAAGTTCGTAAAAACGCTTAATTGTTGTGCATCTTACGAAACCTAAATAAGGTCTACTAGATTAATATTGTGTTTTTTTTTTATCATGAAGAGATTTTTTCCACCAAGTTTCCATCTTATTTATATTATGTACGTTCTTAACTTCCGTTAATGCAAATTTTTGATCCTGTTTAATTTTATATGAATCAATAAATAGAAGTACTACCTAAAAATCCTCCTAAGATTATGGTCATCATCAAAGAATGAACCCATGTGTTAACCGAAGAAGCCGCTGTTATTATAAGTGTGTTATATTAAAGTTATTTTTAGTATAGCATGTCCGTCAGCAGTACCCTATACTTACATTGGAGAGATACTACCACAACGGTATAGGGATATAACGCTATCAATTACAAATGCCATGCAAATATCAGGGTCGGCTTTAGTTCCCTGTAAGTATAAACTTTTACAATACCATTATGATTTTATTATACGTTACTTTACTTTAGAATTATCACTATAGACACAGTGTTTTACGACTATGTAACGTGTTACCGTCTTTTAGATGATAAAATATAAAAAAATGTGAAATTAGTAATGTATAGAATCTAGATAATCTCTAAAGAGATTACCACATGTTTTATATTGAAGAAAAACATCGTGAGGAAACCTGCATGTCTGAGAGAACCTAGGAACTTTTCAAAAGACATGTGAAATCCGCCAACACGCACTTGACCAGCGCGCGCGGCGTGACTACTAAGGCTAGCAAAGTCACTTAAATCGCTTTATTTTATGTTCAGGGTGCATTTTGCAATATTTGACAATATATAAAACAAACCTGTTATCAAAATTGATTTAAGATGTAATAACTGCTAGGGCCTAAGCGTGGTCCAGTTTTTAATATGGAACGGGGCATCTGTATTAGTAATATGTCACTCGTGGGAACAGAGTCCCATTATGGCCTTACACTGAGTTAAAAAAAAAAGTTCCTCGCAAAAGATGATGACACTACTTCCCTAGTCGATCGTGCTAATATTAGGTCTTCTTTTTAATCAAAATATATTTTTTAATAAAAATTAATTTTTTTATTGATTTTACAGTGATAGCATGGGCCATACTTCCATTGGACTTCAAATTCGATTTTGGGCTATACATTTTTAGACCATGGAGGCTGTTATCAATTGTATACTCTTGCTTCTTCTTGCTTGGCGCTTTATTGATGTCATTTGGTCCAGAAAGTCCAAAATATCTCATCTCGCAAGGCAAGCACGATGAATCTCTCCAAGCCTTAAGTTTTATATATTCAGGAAATAAAAGAAAACCGTTGCATAGTTATCCAGTAAGTATTATTCTTAGTTAATACTTTAAAAACAAAAAAAAGAAGATTGATATAGGTATCATGTATAATGAATGTGCTAGGTTTGTTTCAGTTTTTGTTCAGGTACCTACTACGAGGCAGATGTAAGTAAAGGTAAACTTAAAAAGTACTTCTAGCTCCGGACTCAGTTATCTCTTTATTTGACATTTATAACTACAGTAAAAAAAAGGTACGTAAGATACTTTTCTCAAAGCAAGATTAAATATACCAAAATATACATTAATTATCATGTTTTCTTAGATTATCTATGCTCAAATTTATCTTTATAATAGTAATAAAGACTGAAATTTATATAAAAAATATTTGTCGGCGATGATAAAAGATTGCACCAGATGATTGCAATTATATAACCATTTTATTTAATTAAAATTAGTTATTCTATATAATATAAATTTGTTGCATATATAAACACATTTTGACATGATTAAAAAATAGCATATTACCTTTAGTACTTAGGCGTAGTAGTAGCGGTGATAGTAAATAAATAAAAAACACGGACAGCTACGTACTTAGTTTTGAACTATGTATTTAGAACTAACGCCATACTCTCCTCTGCTTTGACATCTGTTGCCCTTAGCTTAAATAACGTAACCACTGCCAAATAAAGTGAACTAGGTACGCTCTTTCCGTTTTAAACCTTTAGTCGCCAGGTTAAGACTGTATAAAATTGATGTGCAATGCGTGAATAGAGTTAGATATAAGCTTATTTAAAAGGGCTTACATGGCATATATGGTAGCTGTTTTGAATACCTAATGGTATTGAAATCGCAAACCTACTATCAATTCCATTTCGCAGCGATGCGAATATTAAGAGTATTATAAATTTTATATTATTCAAATCTTATATACATATTCATATTAATATATATTTTTTTATTAATTATGTAAATTCTTAAGGAAAAAAAGGTTTCTTTTGTGTGTTACGTCTTCACCAGAAACGGTCATAGGGATTTTTACTGCCATTTAGTTTTTGTTCGGCCATTGGTTGGTCGGCCTTGGTAATTGACAACAATGAGTTGTGTTTTTATTAATGTAATTAAGAATATTTACATTCCACGTGACATTGACGAAGTAATCTGTGCTCAACTGGCACGCTTGGAGCCATTAACAAGAGAAGTGAATTGAATTAAAGAATATTTATTGTAATAATTGCTGTAACTAGCTAACTACAATTGCTGTAACTTTTCTAGAACTTACATTCCGAGCAATAACAATACGTAGGTATTTAATACGTTATCAGGAGCCTTACAAAATTTTATTGGATTGAAAAAAAAACCAAAACTAAAAGTAAAAAAACAGTACTCCATATAAATCTATATAAATAAAATAGGTAAACAACTAAACATGCTGAAACTATCATATACTCGTTAACATTAGTTATTAGCGTAATTCATTTTATTACACCTTCACCTGAAACGAACCTATAAGGTACACATTTTTACATCTATTTTAGGCTTAATTTATCTATATTTACATACGAGTATATTTAACACAACATAATATAGTTATAAAACTTATAATAGGTCTTGGTCTTGCAGTCTTGGTCTTGTTCTTGCATTTTTGCAAGACTAAGACCAAGACCAAGACCAAGACTGACCATGCAAGATTTGAGCAAGAACAAGACTAAGTCTGCGAGACGTGTCGTTTCAGGGAGCGGACAGGCTTAATTTATAATACAAAAATTGACACATAGAAAACAAACGAAACAAAACAAAAGAAAGTACCAGTACATAGAATTTTGAAAAACATTAACGTTGAAGGAGGAATTTACGCAGTCCGAATAAGTAACAATATATTAAATACATAATATTAAAAATTAAAAAAATATATATTAAATACATATAAAAAAATAATATATTAAATAAATATTTCATTTGTGGAGGCAAGTAAAGACATTAATTAGTGTACACTGACCGCACAATAGAAACCCGTGACATGTTGAAAGAAAAAATAATTTGGGCATTCGATCAAACCAAAATGAATACTCAATTATTATCCCGTGTGGTGAACAGTTAAGTTTTAGGTGTCATCTATGCATAGAATGTGGAGGTAACTACTTTGAACGCTATGTGCGCGATACTCACCGCCATCCGCGTACAAATACCTAATACCACAGATTAACTAATAGCACAGATTAATTTATAGTTTCTTTGGAACAGATACTTCACTCCATAGAAAAAGATAGATACCTAACGCTAATTTTACCTACAAAAATATTTCAAGCCTTCGTGCGCGCTAAAATGTAACATACGCGGACGCTCGAAAGACTACGTCGCCTGCCGTGGTGTTTGGCTTATTAAATGTAAACGTTTATTAAGAAACAGACTGACTCCCGTGGGACACGGTAGATATCTAGACAGTTGGTTAGAGCATCGGCACGGATCGCTTAGGTCGTGAACGAAACGAACGATTCCCAATCAAAGCATAACAAGATATTCACTCACCTAAATCCGATAAATATAATTTGAAGCAATAGTCTTAGACATTACGAAGTTTCTTTCAATATGTGCTTTTAAAATTAAAAACATCCAATAATACAAAAAATTAAGAGACATATTAAAAACAAAAACATAAAAAGGCTCTTTTTTGTAATATTGGGAAATGCATTTTCGCATACCACCTGTGACCTTTATACCTACAGGTGGTTATGTGGGACTCACCGGCTATTAAGCCAGCCCTTTAGAACCAAACAGAACCTCCCGTCGTAATGGGGCGTCACAAGATTGTTTACGCAATCAACCACGACACCCCGAAGACAGGTCTGCTGAAGTAGACAGCAGCCATGGTCTACTCTGCTATCAGAGAAGCACTATGAGCAACCCACATTGCACACTGCCCAACGAGCTAGGCTGCCTCTCAGTGTGTATTTTCGGTTCGCGCCTGGTTGGATTGCCGGACGCAATATGCCGCGCCCCGGTTCGTTCAATGCAACGATGAGAAAAAGCACTATGCACGCTGCACTGCGTATTTTAAAACAGCATTTTTATTAATCTAATAGAAAAATGTGACTTTGTCAAAAGCTACAACATTTTTTTTTTTACTTTTTACTATTAATCTTTTATGAAACTTATAAAAATATTTTTACAGGTCAAAAGCCTCAAGATACCAGAAGGAGCTACTAAGCAAAAACCATCGTTTTTCAATTCTCTAGTTATTCAAACAAAGCCATTATTGAAACCCCCATATTTTAAATGGTTGTGTTTAAACGGAATTTTATTCGTTGGTGTATTTGCTACGTAAGTAAATTAAAAATTACTTTTATATCTGCAACTTATACCAATATCTACAAGAAACATAATTATTGTAATATCATCATCGATATATCGTATTACACGGGCCTCTTCTACTGCATACTACTGACTCTACCTTCAGCGCTACGCTACTGACACTACGAATATTGTACGAATACTCTACGAATATTGTAGACTATCCGATAATATAGTCCTATAGTATCCAATAATATAAGTTGTTTAGTATTAGTGATTCCGTGTCTCTTACTCTATATTTATTTAACAGAGATTTACAATTATCTCCATAATTACATGCATATTTTTTTTATTTAAGTCTAAATTTCACTAAAATGATATATTAAAAATATACTTATCTCACGCACATTTACGAACCACCTGTGGAAGTTCAAAGTATCAAAGTCAAACATCCGTTACAATTTGTATTACTTCCTTTACGTTAAAAGAACATTAATACGCATACTAATAAGTAGATATTCTCATTTAAGGTTTAAGTAGATATTATCATTGACGATTTGAACAAAAACATTATGAATGATTTTAAAAGAAAGTAATCAACTTACGAGTATACCTTTTACACAAATACTTTCACAGTTTTACAAATGATGCGTTCTTTTTTAACTCCCCTGGTGCCGCATGATCATTTTTAAGTATATGCGCCAACTAACTAGATTTGTGTAGTGAAATCTAAAGATAGAAGAAGAAGATTGGTTTTAGTATATATTAATAGTATTTTATATTAATTACCTGGGTGGTTTAGTAATTACCATCTACAGCTGCAGTTCAGAGGTTTTAGTCCGGATCGGAACAAGTTTTGTAGTTAATACATTCTTAGTAGCAAACGAAATTCGGGATTACGGAGGCCAGCCATTCCTGCGTCCACCAAAATTTGAGAATCACAAGAATATAAAATCCACTTGTTTGCCTCTGCGTGTTCGCTTGCAGTTTCATTCATTTCATCATTTTTTCTTACTCACTAGTACAGTTTTATCGCGGTCAAAATATTATATTTTATTATAGTAATATTTTAGGTAAAAGGAACTATTTAAATAAAGAACTATGCTACTAGTACGTTACGTTAGTTAAAACACCATTAGCCCAAACTACCTTCATTAATTCCCTTCGTTTTCCCCTTATACCGCTTGTATATTTTTGTCTTTGATCTTTCCCTATTTTTTCCCTCACCTATAAGATAGCTGAAGTCATAACACTATATAATGTTAGTAAGTCTTCGATATAATCAACAACCATACTGCTTACCATCCGGCGTGTTGTCTTTCGTGCTCATACTCTATGTTTATTTTGCAAACGCGACTTTAGCCTCGGCCCTCGCATAACTCGGCTGAGGTCTAACCAAAACTACTGATCCGATCTGTGTGCTTACTCTTCAAACTAATTTCAATTCTAATCTAATGCCAATACGATTCTAATGTCAATTTTGAAGTCACGTGATTCGGTACTCTTGAAAACAATATTGTCAACATTGGATTGAAATTGGGATTGCCCCGCGATTATTTTGTTAAGAGTGAAGTTAGCTATGTTACGGGCCGCAATAGTGTCGTTCTTCTTATTATGATAAACCAGTAATATGGCTTTAAAATGCTTTATCCTTTCAAAAAAAGTACTCTCACTCAAGAGTAGCGTTTACGGTGCGCCAAGCCCGATCCCGATTTCACTTTGTTCCCCAAAATGGACACGCAATTTAAAAACAATGTGGCGCTAGCGTCCAACTCAAGAGTACGAAACGTCACAATTCCAATGTCGATCGATCGGAATTAAATTCAAGAGTAAGCCCGCTGATAAATACTTACACGAATCGGACTTACAATAAAATATTCCGATATAAATAAGTTAACTTTCAAAAACCATAATTAATTGAAAAGTTTTTTTTCCATTAAAATATGTAGTTTTATACCCAAACTTTCAAACTTTACTTTTTATAATAGTAATAGTTTAAATTGATTAATAATTAAATGTTAACCAACGATCTCATAGTCTTTCCTGATATTTTAGGTTGAATGGTCTGTACATGTGGCTTCCGGATGTTCTAAATAGAGTTCTTACCGGCCCAGGAAGTAGCGGTCTCACCGCTTGTGATGTGATAGCGCAAAGGCTTAATGAGGTTATATTTTAAAAAGTATCATATCTTTGCAGACTCTTACAAAAACAAGCAACATTATTATTTTTGCCTATGTTTTTATTAAAAAAACTTGTCTTAAGGACTTACTTAAAGTCTTGGACCAGTGACTTTCATTACAAAAACGGATAAACCGACAGCAGACAACGAACAAAACAATATTTTTTGTAATAATATACAGTATAATATAATTTAGTAATGAATACAATATTTTTTGACTTACCATACAAGCATACATATACGAGTATGTACAATAAAAGTTTCATTTTATTACAGTAATACCTATTAAGAATACAACTTTTGCACGACATTGGGACAACAATAACAATAAATATATTGTATTTATTTATTATCTTCAGCAGTTCTGATCTAATCCATTTATTTTTCCTACAGACCTCAACAGAAACGGCAGTATGTGACGACTCAATAGAGTCGATCACTTTTATAATCAATACAACAGCGAATATTTCCTGTGCCCTTCTAGCTATAGCTATTAGTAGTACTGTAAAGCTTATAGGAAAACAAACTCTACTTATTTTAGTCTACATGGTTATAGGAACATTTTGTATTCTCATTAACTTTGTCACGCAAAATATTTTATTCGCTGTACTACTCTCATCGGTGCCTCTCATGGGACTTGCTGTTGGACCAATAAACGCTTATGCAGTAGATATATTTCCAACAAATTTAAGGTAATTCATTGAAGTAATACTTTTGTTATCATTTATTATGTAAAAGGCAATTCCATTTAGGTTTTTTTTAAGTCTTACCCTTATACACTTTTTCTAAGATATGTACTTTTATAATGTTTTACAGGGGTATGGCCGTGAGTCTTACTATGATGGTCGGTCGGACGGGGTCTATAATAGGCACTAACGTCGCTGGGATTCTTATTAATGTTTCTTGCGAAGCTACCTTTTACTTATTTGGAGGATCACTACTATGTTAGTAAGCCCACTACATTATAAAATATGACTACACTCTGGGAAAAATTTAGAAGTCATAATTTTTTATTTACTTACAATAGACAATATTTGCAAAATAATTTTTTCTAATTTTCATAAATCATAAATTGATATTTTAAGTTTTAACCATAAAGATAAAATATATATCTTAATATTAATTATTATCTTAGTCTAACACGAATCATCTTGGAATCATTCTTAGAATGTGCGTTCAGCCCTTTCTTAGTGTCCCACTGCTGGGCACGTGGAGGAGATGGGAAGCCCCCTTCAGTGCGAGGGGGAAAAGTTTGTTGTCAATTGCGGGTTGACTTTCTTGGTTCTCTCACACATGCAGGTTTCCTCACGATGTTTTCTATTCGCCAAAGACATCTGATAATAAATAATAATGTTAGAAATTTTATTCGCACATGGAAGTATCAGAGGTGCGAGAGCCGAATTTGAGCCCGCATCACTCGGTTATTCAATTGAGCGCGCTACCATTGTTTTACCACTGTTTTTTTTTTGTTTTTTAAAATAATTCTTATAATATAAAATCTATTTTTTTATTGCAGTTTGTGGTTTCCTATCATTTCTACTGCCAAGATCAAGCTCAAGTCCGAAAAAGCCGAAGTTACAAAAAATAATGACGCACCTCTAAGTTATAATACAAGGTTTTAAACCTAAAAAATAGCAAAAATACTTTGTTATATTTATCTGCTGTCGGAGCTTTAAGTATATAAATATATTTTAATTATTATTTTTTAAGGTCTAGTTTAATAAATCGTTGTTTTATAAAATAAATTTAATGTATTAGATAATTTTAAATATACGCTATACCTACTTATGTACCGGTGTTTTATTTTACGTATAAAATATTTTCTCTATTCTACCCATACAGTGTATTGCTACATTTATAAAATTCGTAGACTGAGACAAACATATTATGTAATTTAACTAAAATAACTACCTATAAAAGACTACCACAATCACATACATACATCTGGGGTTGACAGACTGGTCCAAACTATTTCCCTTGACTCGTTTAATATACCCGTATTATAATTTATATTACATATTATATATTTTTTTATATTATCCCATGAAGATCCTGTTTGTATTTAAGAAAGGTAAACTTATTAGCCATGTATAATACTCGGCAATAAATATTACACATTTATCTTTGGAAACATTTTAAACAGTTAAAACCCCCAACTTTTAATAATTTTAAGTTGTACGATAGCATTTCTAGGAAAAACAGGTAAACCTTTACGGAACAGTCACGCGAAACTATCTTCAATAATACAATGTTTATAAATATTTTGATGTTGTAACCCATGCAGATTAGAGACCAGGAGGACCAAGGCCCTAGAAAGTAGTGTCTCAGAAATATTGTCAAACCAAGGAGGCGCTGCGATCGCTATGTTGTCTCAATGCCTAACTTCACGTTGTCACAATAGTGACAGTACTCATAAATAGCTAACTTCACAGATACTACTTACCTACGGCAGCGCGTTGTAAATTCTACACATTTTCAGAGACAGGCGGGTAATGCTTTAGTATGAAGCGATGGTCCTCCTGGTCTTTAATCTCCATGTTGTAACCCATGGAGGTTAGATACAGGAGAACCAACGCTTCATACTAAAGCATTACCCGCCTGTCTCTGAAAATTTGTAGAGTTTATAGCGCGCTGCCGTCAATAAGTAGTATCTGTGAAGTTAGCTATTTATGAGTACTGTCACTATTGTGACAACGTGAAGTTAGGCATTGAGACAACATAGCGATCGCAGCGCCTCCTTGGTTTGACAATATTTCTGAGACACTACATTCTAGGGCCTTGGTTCTCCTGGTTTCTAATCTCCATGTTGTAACCGATGCTGACAGTTACAGATTAAAAAAAATGAGATTGAAAATGTAGGTAATTATTTCAAGAAATTTTAAGAGCGAGTTACAAATGCCACTGAAATTTCAAGAAGAACTTTGAACAATATATTAAACGAATTTAATATTGAAACAAACCCAAAAAAGCATTTTCGTTTAGTAGTAGTAGACGACTCGTTTGGCTCAGTTGGTAGTGACCCTACTTTCTACGCCAGCGGTCGCGGGTTCGAGTCCCGCTGGGGGCATTCATTTGCTAATCACGAATGTTTGTACTCCATTCATGGGTGTTTATATTTATAATATGTATGTATTTAAAATTTATATATTATGTAGTATATTCAACTATCTGATATCCGCAACACAAGCACGTTACGTAGCTTACTGCGGAACTAGATGGCGCTGTTGTAATAATGTCCCAACATATTTATTTATTTATTTATTTAGTTATGGACGATTTTGATTATGATGCTATTTGAATTATGGTGTACGACTGTAAAATCATTAAAAGCTAATTTATCTAAGCCTATTAATTACAATTGGTCTGAAAAGAAGTTGATAAAAATACTTCATGAGTTGTGATTTCGGTTAACTAAAATGGAAAACAATCGAAAACTTCTTATGGAAAAGCACGATATAAGTCTCAAACGAACTGAATACCTCTTCAAAATACACAAATTTTGAAGAAAAAAGTACATAAACATGATCTTTTTATTTTATTTTTTCACAACTTAAAGACAGCACTTGTAGAAACAAATTATTTATTTAAATAAATTTAATTACACAGAAAATTATAATTGTTTTCAGCTCCTAATACATACCGGACTGACAGATTTTCGTGCGAATAAAATTAAATAACGCTCTACAAAGCCGAAATTCGCCGACGCTTTCTTTCCAAAAGTTGATGTCACTGACCTCTATAATACCACTGGACTGGCTGTTGTCAACGTGCTTTTGTGGCTGCTTGATATTCGCCATTTTGGCGCTGTCCGCCGCTGTCGGACGTAGCGAGAGTTCGTGGTACTAAAACTAATGATGTCGATACAAAGATTTTTATTTTTTTATTTTTATTAATCAATAACCGTATCATCATAATTACTACTTATGTTATATTAACAAGTAAAATGCAAAATTACTTTACAGTAAACAAACACTTCTCGCTGTCTTTTGCAATATACGTCAAAATTAGTTCTCGGGACTCTCGCTAGTGGCGCTTCAAATGGACACAAAAAAATTGCTGTCAAACGCTTGGAACAGCCAGTCCAGTGGTATTATAGAGGTCAGTGGTTGATGTGCAATATTTATTGCCAGGTACTACCTATATGATTATAGTTCAATGCTATTCGTTTTATTAAAAAAAAAACCAAAAAAAAAACTTAGTAAATTTCTTAGTCTCCACAAAATATACAGTTATCGGTATTTTTAAATATTTATTTTCTACTTTTAAATATTTATTACTAAAACTAATGATGTCGATATAAAGATTTTTATTTTTTTATTTTTATTAATCAATAACCGTATCATCATAATTACTACTTATGTTATATTAACAACGAAAATGCAAAATTACTTTACAGTAAACTAACACTTCTCGCTGTCTTTTGCAATATACGTCAAAATTAGTTCTCGGGACTCTCGCTAGTGGCGCTTCAAATGGACACAAAAAAATTGCTGTCAAACGCTTGGAACAGCCAGTCATAGAGTATATTGCTACATATATAAACAGCCAGTCCAGTGGTATTATAGAGGTCAGTGCGTTAAATACTGTTAAGATATTTTTCCTCAAATAGGATTGGCACTGGTCCATTCATTGAGTTATAAAAGACTAGAGTAGCAATGTCTAACAAAAATATTACAAAAAAACGTGTCAACTTACGAGTTTAAAGTCGTATTATCTCCATGCCATGGAGATTAGAAACCAGGAGAACCAAGGCCCTACAATGTAGTGTCTCAGAAATATTGTCAAACCAAGGAGGCGCTGCGATCGCTATGTTGTCTCAATGCCTAACTTCACGTTGTCACAATAGTGACAGTACTCATAAATAGCTAACTTGACAGATACTACTTATTGACGGCAGCGCGCTCTCTACAAATTTTCAGAGACAGACGGGTAATGCTTTAGTATGAAGCGTTGGTTCTCCTGTATCTAACCTCCATGCTCCATGCTAATTACGTTGTAAAGAGACAAGACATTGTCATCGACAAATGGTCAGGTGTTGTCATTATTCAACATAATTTCCCCAGAATGAATGAAGGTTTGATTTTTTTTCTTGCTGCACAAGGCTTGAATTAATTACTATGTAATATTGTTCGATGGGTCTTTCAATAGATTTAAAGACTTGTAATAACTATTTTTACGTACTACTGGTTCGGGATCCGAAATTATAAGCGTTTTTGCACCAAAGCTGTTTTAATATTATTGTTTTATATTATAAAAAATTATTTATATTATAAAAATATGTCTGTCTATATTAAGGTAAAGTAAACCGAGAACGTGAGTGTGTTATTTTTTCGTTCAATGAGTGAGTATGATACTACAGTGCGTTTAACACAACAGACTTTAATAATAAATTTACACTTACACTAACATACATGTACAGTACATGTATACGTTATTCACTAAACCCAACAATCGGGAAATTCAAAATCAAATATTCTGGTCATATTAATGTGTCATCAATGACAAAACGATGTTTGAAAATTTTATTTCGTCTTATAATGTTTTTATGGATAATTATCTGAAGAAAATTTAACAAACTTTCTTGTGAAAAATAACACCACTTGCTTTATTTATCTTTTCAGACCGTGATTGGCACACTTTAACTACACATTTCACCATTTTGTATTTTTTTATTGCCAAGCAATCTATCTTATACCTCATTTACATTCAGCCCCTGCCACTGCCCCTCGCGCTGCCGGCCGGCGATAATTCCCTAAATACTGCTGCAGCAGGATCGGGAGGATTGTGTGTTTACATACTGCCCTACCACTCACTTCGCTTTCAAGTTTCGGCAATGGCAGACGTCGAAATAATTACAGCGGCCGCGTTGTCTCTTTTTGCGATACATAATTATGTTCGATATTTAAAAAAAACCAGGCGCTCGGCGAGTACTGAGCGTCGGAGCA
The DNA here is from genome assembly GCA_951802675.2 of Boloria euphrosyne. Classification (NCBI taxonomy): domain Eukaryota; kingdom Metazoa; phylum Arthropoda; class Insecta; order Lepidoptera; family Nymphalidae; genus Boloria; species Boloria euphrosyne. The sequence goes on along the minus strand of OX637878.1, from coordinate 4,001,959 downwards.
GAATGTAAACATGCACTGCCGCTCAAGCTGCCGGTCCTTTGACTTCCGCACAAAAAACCGCCATTTTGGGGAGCGCCGGGCAGCGCGAGTGGCAATGGCAGTGGCATGAGAAGTATCGCGCTTACACACTCGTCCTGCCCACTTCCCTGCTCACTACGGCTGAATGTAAATGCGGTATAATGACATCAAGTTGACAACTGAGGTCTTATATGTCAGCGGACATATCCAACCTTGTCACGTACCGACGCCGTACATTGCGTATCTAGTCCTGTCACTGACCTCTATAATACCACTGGACTGGCTGTTCCAAGCTATTGACAGCAATTTTTTGTGTCCATTTGAAGCGCCACTAGCGAGAGTCCCGAGAACTAATTTTGACGTATATTGCAAAAGACAGCGAGAAGTGTTTGTTTACTGTAAGGTAATTTTGCATTTTCGTTGTTAATATAACATAAGTAGTAATTATGATGATACGGTTATTGATTAATAAAAATAAAAAAATAAAAATCTTTATATCGACATCATTAGTTTTAGTACCACGAACTCTCGCTACGTCCGACAGCGGCGGACAGCGCCAAAATGGCGAATATCAAGCAGCCACAAAAGCACGTTGACAACAGCCAGTCCAGTGGTATTATAGAGGTCAGTGCGTGGCGACCTCTGATTACAAAATCTTCCCCATTTAAGTTTGTACCATAGATTAATAATAAATTTGAACTTTCTTGTTTAATCTATATCCATAGAGTATATTGCTACATATTTTTATATCTTTGAAGTTTGAAGTTTGAACTTTGAAGCACAGACTACCAAGAGAACAAGTTCTTTGAAGTTGAAAAGTTTGAACTTTGAAGCCTTTGATTATATTATACATTAAAATCAAAATTCAAAAATCTAAGTTTGAAGCCATTCACAAATCACAAGAGAATTGAATTAGTTTCTAGTACGCATGTCTAGTTTCTACTTTCTATTCCTAATTTATTTAAAAGTTCCGACTAGAACTAAGTCATAATTATAATTTTAATAACATATATTTTGAATAAAAATACATAATCTTTAATAATTTAAATATATAATATATTTATTTTCAAAATAAAATGCATAACATGGACTCAGATAGTGAAGATGAATTACCTCCAGGATGGGAAGAAAAATCTACAGAAGATGGAAATGTTTATTTCACAAAGTACTGGTTTTATACAGATTTGATCTTATTTACTATATAATGTTTATTTAAATATATTACTCTTTTTTATAGCACATGTAATAACAAAATACAATGGACTCATCCGCGTACCGGGCATAAAAAGGTTATTCCAAAAGACTTACCTTTTGGTTGGAGTAAAACATTAGATGATAGTGGTAAACCTTTATATATTCACCAAGAAACTGGAAATAAAACTCACATAGACCCAAGGCTAGCATTTGCGAAAGAAGAAAAAAAACATGTCCACGACTTTAGACAAAGATTTGATAGTTCTTCTACTGCTTTTCAAGTACGTTTTTTCTTAATTTAAGGTTTCACACAACTGACTATAATCAATTCCATCCATTAAAATTCAATCCTAAGAAATATTATAATTATAATAATTCTAAGATCTCCAATTATAGAATTTAATTATGTATGTATATTTTACTAGACAAAATTATCAAATCTCATCACAAGATTGTAAAATATGTTAATGATTAACATTTGTGATCATGTGTGAATGTTTGTTGTTCAATCATCTGTTGACCATATCCATGATCAATTCATCATAATCAATTCATGAAATATATGTACTGTTAAATTACATTATAATCCATTCTTACTTAAAATCAACCTCAAAATTTTAATTTTCCAAATTTTCATTTTATTGTCAGTCAAAACCTTATAATACTTTTCCCTTTGGAAAAGCTATAAGCAAGAAGTACAAAACCAACAGTATGTAATTAAAGTTTTCTTAAAGAGCACTAAAGCCTTTAACTAAAAAATTGAAGTTAAAATTATGTTATCAATTACAGGTTCTCCATGGAGTAGACTTGTCTGGTAAATATGCCCTAATCACTGGATGTAATGCTGGTATTGGTTATGAGACTGCTAAATCCTTAGCCAGACATGGCTGTAATATACTTATGGCTAATCGCAATATGGAAGCCACACAGCAGGCCATTGAGCGGATAACCAAGGAAGTTAATGTATCAGATGATAATTTGAAGGCTATAGAACTGGATTTAAGCTCACTAAAAAGTGTAAGGAAATGTGCTATGGCTGTAAAAACTGTGTTTTCAGAGTAAGTTTTTGAAATATCTTGTCTTCGATATTAAAAAAAAAAATTGTAATTGAATAATGTTATACTATACAATTTAATTAATTTAGTATTGTTAAATATTTGTATTCACAAATATTATGCAATATAGAACATTCTGTATATTACTAACATTTTTATTTTATGCAACCAAAATTCTCATACCAAAAGAGCTTATAACCACCAACATAGTGAATTTTATTATTAAGAACAAAAATAAATTGTATTTTTATTGTACTAAATTTCAGTCATCTTGATATGTTAATATTGAATGCTGGAGTATTTGGACTTCCTTATGAAGAAACTGAAGACAATCTTGACAGAACATTCCAAGTGAACCATTTATCACATATGTACTTTGCCTTGTTATTAGAGCCATTATTAAGAAAAGGCTCACGAGTAGTATTTGTGTCATCAGAATCCCACAGGTAAAAAACTTAACTTATAAATGTTACATATTGAAAATTATTTCTATGAACAAGGTAGAAGACTGCATAACTTATTTATTTATTATATAATTACAGAATGGCAAGCTTACAAAATGTTTTTGTAAAACAAAATCTTGCTCACCCAAAGGAACAGTACAGTGCAATGACAGCTTATGGTAATTCCAAACTGTACAATGTAATCACTGCAAAGGTAGGAAATGTATATTATATAATTTTGTTGAACATGAAACAATAGTTAATATTAACAACAATAAAGCTAACCTAACATTTCATGAATTGACATGATAATATTAATTATTAATTAATATGTAAGCAATCACTAATTATTATTTTTTTACATACAAATCTTACATTTTTGTTAATGTATAAATAAAACTTGCTTAGAACACTGGACATATTAAAAAGAGTATTTATAAAATGAATTTATTTTTTAAACACTTTTGTATGTTTATTATGTATTTTTGGGAAAAAACACTTTTAATTGATAGCATAGGGTAGGGCCCCTATCCCTATTGTAGGGGATAAGAGTAGGGTACTCTTTATACCTTTAATATAGCTCATTTTAGTTGCTGATTTTAAGCTGTTACAGCTGGTCTAAATGCTACATACTGATTTCAGATTTTAAGTGAGGAATGGAAAGAGAAAGGTATTGCAGTGAATTCCCTTCATCCTGGTAACATGGTGTCTACAAATCTACCAAAGTCATGGTGGCTCTACCGGGTCTTATTTGCATTAGTGCGACCATTTACGAAATCTCTGGTGAGGGAAATTAAAAAAAAAAGACTCTTAACTTTGAAAGTTGTTATGATACTAAGTTTTACAATATCAATCAATTTGATTAATATGACAAATAAATTAAAGTCATTTTTATCTTGTATAATATATTATATTGTTCTTGTTTTTAATACTATATCTACATACAATAGATACAGTGTCAATAAGCATTGGCTAATATCATCTTTTTACATTAGTTTATTTACATTATATTATTAATATTGTTTTAGCAACAAGCAGCAGCTACAACAGTGTATGTAGCAACAGCATCTGAACTGGAAGGAGTTACAGGACTTTATTTTAATAACTGCTTTTACTGTGAGGAATCCAAAATGGCTCAGGATAAAGACATTGCCCATGAAGTGTTTGCTATATCCCTTGAAATGATAGAAGAAAGAATAGGGCCTGATAACATTGAAAAATATATTGAAAAATATTGTACAAAAAAATAAGTTTAAAAACATATTGTTAGCTAAGTATTCTAAACTGCTAACTTCTATTTAACTGCATGCTATATAGGATTACGTAAAATTATTTAAAATTACAATTATGAAATAAATGCAATATCTAAATTCCAGTTAATAGATATTGTACTAGTAGGTACCTTATAAATTATAATATAACATCATTGTTTTTTTTTTCTCTTTCATTTGATACACCAAAAAGCAGCTTAGACTATTCAGCCAACGATGTTAATATAAAACAAGAATTTAATAATTTTCATCTTCTATATATTGTATTCAAGTACTTTTACGTATTTTATTTAAAACATGGATGTTTTTTGATTATTAAAAATAATAATTACAATTAGAAATACTGAACAAATTTGTATTTTTTTAACAAGCAAAATATGATTTTATGAATATGAGTGGGATAGGTTCTTGCTTTATGTGCTTCTTTAACGTAATACACACATAAGCGTGGAAAGTTTCCGAAGAAGAAGATTTCCACTGGAAACGTACCATAAGAGGCCCCGCAAGCAGTGGACTTTTGATCGGTAATAAAGAAATAACAACTTTGAAATTGCTGTTTTATTTTGAACTAACAACTCTCCCTCAATTCGGGCTTGTGCCTAAAATACTTTTTTTGAGCTGAATTTTAATTTTCTTATTTATTACTTAATTTAGATATATTTTAAATGTTTACACATAACAACAATGCGATCTCATCAACAAATATAATTATATTTCGAATATTAATCAATAGATGGCATTATATAAATTGATTTGTGACTGCACTAAATTTCGTTTAAAATTAACTACTTTCGTTTTTTATAAAGCTATTAGTGAAATAATGAGTTCGTAAATAATTTTTAATCATTAACATCTATTGCTGTAATAATATGATTCAAATTAACAAAAATAAAATCCAAAAAATATTCATCTTTAGAACTGCCATAGACAACTATGGAGGGTAGAGATAAGGAGAACTGACTCATATGGATTATGGGGGGAAAGTTGAAAATGCGTCCAGCTGTACTGAAAATAAAGTTTCCATTACCTACTACAATAGCGCTGGCGTGCGAATAGTTTCAATATGAACATAGCTGTTATAAATGGAGTGACGTTAGCTGAGTTCAAATATTTAAAAATTTTATATACTCAAGTAGTTAGTAAAATGCGTTACGTAAATAGTTGAGGTTTTGTATACTATACAAAACCTCAACTATTTACGTAGTCTTAAAAATGTTTTAGTAAATAGAAACAAAATACTGCAGAGAGAAAGCGTAATTTTTTTCTAATTACGTTTGGCGCTTTCTTTAAAATTTATCGACTGCTACTGCAGCGCCATTCTTACTGGACGCATTTTTACTGCCACTTGTTCGTGTACGAGTTGGTCCTCCTTATCTCTACCTACCATATAGACAACCTATAACGAAATAATAACAGAAACTAAATATAAATAAATTTTAAAATTCAGGAAGGTAAAACTAGCCAAAATATTGGAGCTTTGTATTTTACGAACCACAAGTAGTGATAGTGGTATACCACTGGTACCTTTCTTTTTAATCTGTGCGAGATCCTGATCGAAATTCCTACAATAAATATTTTTGAGAAAAATATATAATATTTAATTTCTTCTTCTATTATAATTAATATACTAAACTTAAGGATTGTGATTTATATTGAAACCACACATGAATTTTATAAATATGTCATGGACATAGACAAATTTTTAGTTCAATTATCCGATAGTACTTTTGTGTGTCAAGGCAAATTGTCAAGAGAAATACCAATTTTTGAGAAAAATAATAATTGTGTTATTGTCAACTTTTAGACTATTAAATTAACTTTTATATATGTTTATTTCGTTAAATTATAAGTACATAATGACTTAACTTTAAAGATATTTGTACTATAGCTTTATAAAATTTGTTCACAAACAATGTTAGTTCGGACGCTCCCAACGGCTAATGAATAATGGTTTTATTAACAATACTTCTCATTTCATTAATTAAAAGTTAACTAGATGCTGTTTAGTTAAAACAATGTCAGTGAGTGGTTTCCTTGTAGGAATGTTCAATGTTTAGTGATTTCAATTAATCGTGATGGGTGATAAAATAAATAGAGAGTATTTTGCACCTGGTGCTGCAGCCTTCAATTATAATGTGGTAAGTAAAATTTTATATTAGACATTTCTAGTGATGTATCTATATCTGAGAAATACTAAACGAAACTAAATAACAACGATAGAGAACAAGAAATACCTACTATAATTACTTAATACTTATTAACTATAAAGTTTGTAAATTGCAGAAGTAGCAACAATTAGGACGCTTTTAAATGACCTTGCTTTTTACTTATATTAAAACTTGATATTTCAAGGTTTTAAAATCATGTAAACCAAATATGAAATGAGTAAAATAAGGCATAGAATGAATAATTTATTTCTTGCTTATTATCCTCATTTTATTGTTACTGTCACCTTGTACTGTTTTTTCTACCTTTTAAATAATAGTACCTGGGTCTAGCTAAGCTCTAGCTAAGCTTGGTCACCACTTTATTCTGTGAAAATACACCTCCCTATTAAATAGATAAACTTACAAAGCAAAATCTTATTTAAATTCATATTTTCATCCAAATCATTAGAGCCTTTCAGACAAAAACAATAAGAAAAAATGACTTATACAAGAATTGTTATATAATATTATTAGAAAATACATCAAAGAGTAAAAAATAGCCAAATGGTTTTTTTTTCATTTACTATAAATATGAAGATAGTTATAAAAGGTAATGTTTCTAAATACAAATATTTGAAGAATTCCACTAATCTACCTTGAGACCTTACCATTAGGTCAGCTCGACGATAATAAATAACTGCACTGTCAAAGGATTTGTAAACTTTTAAGTCAATTTGAGAATTTAATGTTAAAATTTCATTAGTTATATTTATAATATGTATGTATTTAAAATTTATATATTGTGTATTATATTAACTATCTGGTATCCGTGACACAAGCATGTAACATGGACCCCCAACACAGCAGACGACAGCGTGGTAGGCCCAGACGAAGATGGCGAGACGAGTTAGACTCCTTTCAGAGAGATTGGCTTGCTAAAGCAAAAGACAGGGACCAGTGGAAGAGGAGTAGGGAGGCCTGTGCCCTGCAGTGGGACACTACAGGCTCATAATAATAAAACCCTTGTATTGTAAATGTTATCAAAGCCATTATAGGCTGGCAAATTAGAATGATCATGATCAAAAGCTAATTATTTATAAAAAGTACAAGACAGAAAAAGTAAAAATTAAGAATTAGAATAATTAAAATATTTTAATATTTATTGAGGATAAGAGGATGTCCCAACATATCTATTAGTATTACATATTTATTTTGAACCTAATGAACTAAGAGAACATTTAAGAATTATATATGTACTATAAAATTAACTTTTTTTTTCAATCGAACTTCAAATCGATACAATTTAAGAGAGTTAATACAACATACCTATACCTACTTTCAAATTTTTATTTACCAAACTACTTTTATTATATTCAAAATAAGTAAAAAACAATATCATTTATGTTAAATGAAACTTTTCCGCTTCAGTAATAACAAAATAGATTAGTAATAATACTTGAGAGTGAAACTGATTAATAATAAATTTTTACTGGTCGTAACTTTCACAATTGTATTGATGTAATAAAAGATACTGTTATTATATCAGCTTTTATAATATATGTAATTTTTTTTTATTTATATATTACACACGTGTTAGGTAAGCTAGCATTTTACCTGATTTATCTGAACGACAATCGAAATTAGTTCCGTGTGTTGTGACGTCGCCCCGCGAGTCGCGATGTGTTATCATTTTTATGTGCTTATAGATGCATTTTCTTATTAAGCAAGAAAAGAAAGTGAGACTTCTAGTCATAGTGCTTAGAAAATAATATAATTTTAACTGATTGTTTAATGTTTTACTATTATTGTTTAGTATTAACAATTGCCTGCGACTGCTCGTGAGTTTACTTTGTAAATATTTATCAATTACGTACAGAATCTACCTTCTACATTATAAACATTGTCATATTTTTTTTAAATAATGAATATCAAAGAGATTCGATGGTTTTTCTCTAGTTTAAAAATATTCCAAATATAATACAAGTATGTACCTACTAAATAGATCCGTTCTAACTTAAGTGGAATTTTCTGAAAGTCTACTCTATACTTTTGTGTAGAAATACTTTGCATATTTTATATTCCAGATAATTTCTGTAGGTTTGGACTGATTATGTCTACTTCTTTCATCTTATTTATTCCGTGGTGTTAAACTTAAAACCCTACAAGATAGGCTTTTTTCATTGTACTTGTGAATATTAAGGAAGAATATATAATAAAATTAATTAACGCGAGCGTTCTGAAATGATACAAATAAAAGTGGAAAATTAAGCCTAATCTCGCGATTGTTTGACAAGCTGCAATATTGAATTAACATGATTTAAAATGCAGGCGTTTTGTAATAAATTGCGAAACATAAATGCTACTTAAAGGCAAAGAGAATAAATTCAAATGCTCTCTGTCTAATATACGCGGGCGTTAAAAACTAACACTATTGTTCACCATTTTCTATTTTACCGACAATTCGCTTTTCAATGAACAATAAGTATCTACAGCGTTGATCCCACGCCCAGACAATGCGATGTGGGGCAGGCATTTGACACAATTTAATTTGCACGAAATAATCACTCTTGATGTATTAATTGTTGAGTGCAACAGTTTTTAATCTCACGCTTCCACCAACAAGCTAATAAATAGGAAACCTATGAGAATAATTCTTGTCGTTTTGCTCAGTTTTAACTGTCGCATTACTACATCTATTTATTTTGTTAATGATTAATTTTATGTTATACAAACATCACTATAAATGTTAGGAGATAATATTACTAGCAATAGAAGCTTAGTTGTAAAATTAACAAAAAACAAAAACCGACTTCAAAACTAAACAAATCTAAACTAAAAAGTAGAAAATAATACTTTTAAGAACTTCGTTAATTTTGAAGTCGGTGCCAGCCAAGACGGATAGACTTATCTTGCCTTTGCAAGGAACTTTCGAACGGTATTTTGATTATGTTTACAAATATTATAGATATAGATTAATCGAATATGTGTCTATTTAAGGTTATTTTGCTTCGGCTGGCACCGACTTCAGAATTAACGAAGTTCTTAAAAGTATTATTTTCTACTTTTTAGTTTAGATTTGTTTAGTTTTGAAGTCGGTTTTTGTTTTTTGTTAAAAATAATTTATTTTCAAATTTTTAACGAAAAGTACATACTTATTTTGTTTATGTACAAAAAAGAATTTTCCAAATCGGTCCAGCCATCTTCGAGTAATGGGGAACATACATAAAAAAAAGTCCCCAACGAATTAAGAACCTCCTCCTTTTTTTAGAGTCGGTTAATAAGAGCCTGAAAGAATTTAACTATCGGTCTATAATTACGTATAATATTGAAAGAATTTTCTTTTAACTCCTAACCGTTGAGGAGTTGTACCTTCCATCATTAGCTCAACCACAGGAGATGATGATTATCAGACGCAAATACTTGAACAGCTTTAGAAAATATATGAAAAACGTAATGAGTGCCTATAAAATTTGAGAGTTGTCTTCGATTTCCCTGGGATCCCATCATCAGATCGTGACTTGGTGACTATGGGACCAACTAGAAACTATACCCTTTCAAACAAAAAAAGAATTTTCCAAATCGGTCCAGCCATCGTCGAGTAATCGGGGAACATACATAGAAAAAAAAAAAAAAAAAAGTCCCCGACGAATTGAGAACCTCCTCCTTTTTTTGAAGTCGGTTAATAACATCATATAAATAGTCTTATATCGCAGTTTATAACGAAATTTTATTGCCTTCAGATGTTGCATGTTCAAGGCAAAGTTGAACAGGGTACCAGGAGCAGCCTGGTGCTCGCGTGTACTAATATTTAATAGACATTTGGTTGACACAAAAATTCCGACGTTGCGGCAACACGCTTTAATCATACAAGTTATACAATATTACATTCATATATTAGTAGTTAAAAGTAGGACAAAGTATGGTGACACGTTTTTTTAATGTCCAGAAAATTATTATACGTTCAATTCAATTATATAATTAGGCACATTAATTCAGATCCGATTTCTTAAGTAATAAATTAAAATTATATAGTATTTTAAGTAGAATTATTATTCTTATTCATCGGTCAGTCTATACGTACATAACGTGTCTTCTCCATTCTACCTGCCATTAGTGATATAAATTGTGCCCAACCGGCACTTCTGGAAGCCATTAAACATAATAATTGAATTGAATTAAATACCTAGGTATATTCTATCAACATTTTTCTTGAATAATAATTTCTAATTGTATTAACGATTGCGTATAACGTTAAAAGTCGTGAAGCTTTGACAACATTGTATAAGTATGAACAGATCGCGTGCCTGAAGCAAAACCTATCTACTAAGTTGGCAATGTTCAGAGTTCAGTTAATCCGTCAGTACATTTTAGTCTTGCGAAACGACCGATTCGCGACCTCAGTAGCTTTATTTAACAATGCACTAACATATTATGCTTAGTGTCTGCAACATATAATAAAGAATGAAAAAAGTTTGGAATCCAAAATGGAAAGTGGTGAAAATGGTGCGTGTTCATGTAGAATAGCTAATATCCTAGATAATGATTTTGACACACTTGATTTTATGGGGTAAGCTGAATAATTACGTATTTTTGTTGTTAGAATATAAGAGCTAACTATGATGAAAATTTAAATGCTGAATTATTTAAAGAAACTTAGTCCATTCAGACTGTTCTTACAAAAAACTTTTGTTTATGTAATACTAATATACATATCATAAAATTGACAAATTCTTGACGAAAATAAAACGTACTAAAATATATTGAAATATAGTTATTAAAATATCTACTTACTTTTACATACAGTAGTTTCATTTCTACACAATTAAAAACCTGGTTACTAAGCACGTATTGCCAACTATTATTCTCGGTTCTTACATCACCAGTTCGATTTCTTGCAATCTTTTTGGTAATAAATTCAATTGTATCTAAATTTTTACGTGTTATTTGATGACTGTGTCGTTATTAGAATGAGATTCCTAATGAACGTAATGTGCTTTATGCAATCGGTGCATGTAACACACGTTGACTAATCAATGTGCAATACTTCTGTTTGTCAGTAGTTCTCAACAAATATTCATAATTATAGTGCTGATCGATTTATATTAATATTTAAAATGTCCTTTATATTATAAACTCAAATGTTTAATAAATCCACGTTTCTTCTGCGGCCTGCATACACTACTTTTCCGATACATCAAGCGGTTCCTGTGGGATAGCGAGGGCGGGCCAATGCGGGCATTAATTAGTTTCCATAGCGACTATTTTATTAGATAAAAATGCGTCAGTGAGTTAACACTATTAACGAATATGTTTTACTATAATATGTATATTTGCTATATTTTGATAATGTTGTTCAATCAAATGCGAAACGTTAACGGATGGGAAGAGTTAACGGAAGTGTAATTTGCAATAGGCTTATATTTTAAGTATTCAAACAAATTTCTTTTATCGACATCAACGAGCGTACTCGCGGGCTAACACTATAAAATAAGAATCTTCTGCTTATAATCTAACATGTTAATTTTGCTTCGAAATATGAACAAAGAACGTTAAACGAAATATATACGAGTACCTAATATTACAAGCAGTTTGTTAAATTTATTTGTCTAAATGCTCTGTCGCTTACGTCACGTCTATTATACAGACAATTTTATGTTACATTTAACGACTATATATAATTATACTATAATAGCATCTATTAGAAAACCGACCATTATTCCACTTCCCTGTTTCTTCTGTTTTCTAACCGCAACGCGCTTGTCGGTGCAACGACATCTATTTGAGTTAAATTTACATACCTACATCCTTGTTACCAACCAGTGACCACAAGTGCGCAAATTTTGTTCTGCTTTTAAGCTTTTAATATTATTTTATATTCTAGTTAGATATATTTTAATTTAATATATTATCAGGATGATGTAACTTATTAAATCTAGTATAATTTTAATAAGAAAAAATAACAACTTAATATTACGTAGTAAATAAATTATAATGTTAAATAATTACTATAATTTAAATTTTATTACAATAACATAAAGCCGCGGTCTCACTTTCCTTTTTTTGTTAGGTAGCTCAGTACTCCTTTACTTCATTTGCGTGAGCTACCCATTCTAAACTTCCGGACGTGGTAATTCACATAGTCATGAAACAGCGTAAGCAAACTTCCTTCCTCAATATATGGCATTAGTAATATCAGGCAATTTTAACCATACGCTTAATATTATATTGCCTAATTTATCGATTATATTAGTATAGATTCGATCGATTATTTAGTATATCATTTTACATGTTATGCATACGTAATTTGTTTATTTATTGCTTATACAATTTAACTTAATTAAAAATACAGTAGTAGTATGTACATAGTTTTTACACAACGCGGAAAACTATACGATATCCTCATGTACCTACTACTTATAACATTCGACTAACTTAATTAAAAGAATAATCAGAAAGCAATATTTACATAGTACTGTAGTACGGGGTTTCCCACATCTTCATTGAGCCTCACGGATTATAAAAAATTATTAGCGTAAAACCTTTAACGCTACCTTGGGGTTTAAGTCTCGGAAATGTAAAGCTTTAGATTAGTATAAAATATAAACGAGTACAAGTACCAGGCACTCAGAGACGGGGAAGAGTTAGCGCCACCACCCCTCAGACGGTCAAGATGCGCAGGTCGGGGGTCTCGCCCACCGCAAGTCGGTGATTTTTAATGTGACGTTATGTGAAGCAAAAGTATTACAATATACAGCCTAACTTATGACGTGGCTGCTCATGCTGGTAATCGTGAGGAATTGTTTTTGAAGTGAAATTACAATATCATTAGTATTTATACAGTGTGTAAACAGTGAGTTAAATTTATAAACAAAGAAGTTTCACTACTGACATCTGACATGTGTAATTTGTATGCACGCACTTTTTTATTTTAAGTACTTCATACAAAATATTGCCTCTCTTACGGCCTGTCCGCACTGCGAAATTTCACCGCGCGGTTTTTTTTCCGCAATTCTGTAACACATGGAATCTTATAGAAGTATCCGCACTGCGAATAAAATTTCGCGCGATTTCTCTCAGTATATGTCCCGATATTCCGATCGCGGAAAATAAATCGCGAGAATAAAATACGCGCGGTGAAATTTCGCAGTGCGGACAGGGCGTTAAACTTTTTCCATGCTATTTATAAATTATAAAACTTAGCATAATAAAATAAATGCTATCTGTAAATCAAATATTAACGCACTTACTTTTTTAAAGCGTACTTATTTAATTAATAATAATTATCCACTACTTTATTATTTAATTCGAATTCTAACTAACTTTAATTTAGAACTAGCGCAATACTTTGCGAGTATTCTAATGTCTTAAAGTTCCGTAACTAATTTACTATACTTTGCACTGTAATTATAATTCGCATATTTGCCTTATAAACATCTATATCAACTATATACAGGGTGGCGACGCTTGATCAACATTCCTTTAAACTGCATGTAGGGTGAGATGATATAAGTCGATAAAAAATATCAATTTGAAAAAAATCCTTCAAATAAAAAAGTGCATTTTTCAAACAAAATAAATACAATAAAAATGGTCATCAAAATAAACACCATTACATCATAAGTTTATTGACCCTAGCTTAAGACGGCAACATCGCACTGTCCCCGAACAGTCGTAGGTACTACTAGCCCTTGCGTCGTTTGCAAAGAATAAATAATTCGCAGAAATGACATAGCGTATGCCTTAAGTTGAGTAAAATAATTTATCTTGATAGTAAGTAAATAAAGTACATGAAATTCATCACATATGATGTAGGTAATATAGTAAAAAATCAACAGTCTGGTTGTGATGGTTATACTTTTTAGATGATTAAAAAAATTATTTATATCACCTGGTAGTTAAAAAATAAATCTAATATGTAATAAAAACAAGAAATGCTTTGCAAATGAAATTCTTTTACAATTTCCATATTATAAATTAACATTTTTCAATAATATTAAATACTAATTTAAAAGTAGTTTTTACAGTGTATTTTTATTCTATGACGCAAAAATCCTTGACACTCGCGCCATTTTGTCCAATCGGCAAAATTCTAAGAAAACCAAAGACACGTGTAAGCACCGCTGCCGCCGACTCACAAAGTGTAATTACAGACAGAGCATTGGAGTCATAGGCGGTAACGGTGTTATAGCGATTTCGGAATAAGTACATAATTAAATTAATTTATTCTTCTTAAAACATTTCCTTTAGGAAGACATTTATAAAATATTTATTTGAACTAATTATTACTATAACATTTTTTTAATACTAAAAGGCCTAAAAAATAAAAATACCAATCATAATATTAAAGTAGCATTTAAATAAAGCAATAAAATTTCCGCCGCTACTACGGTTACTCTGTGCTCCAAATGTCGGCATTGCTTTGAAAAGGCGGCTTAGGTTTTTAACTTTTTTTATTTATTTAGTTGGCTTTAAATCGTCGAAGAGGGTGCACGTGAAAAAGGGCTGATTTTAATGAATCGACCCAATAGTTGTGAAAGTGAAAATTTTATACCTAATGTATTAGTATGAACTTCCTTTATATCTTAGCGCGCTTTTGGCTCTAAAATAGTGAACTCGGCGTCTTTTGGCGATGGTATTTAGTACCTGGTCTGATCTAAGTCTTCAATAAACGTTCATATCCTGGCCACTTCCACGCATGATTGCCATTGCCAAGGTACGAAGGCACGAAGTCATAATTCAACGGTCAACGTGTCAACCGTTTAATAACTGGGAGATGCTACAGCATCAGGAGCTCTGGCCTCTGCGTACGTGCAATAGGTACAATGTATGCATGCGGTATCAACGGCTACCAACCGCTGCGCGTACCTAATGCTTGGTTTTGAGGAACTGATTGGTAGAGGCAGGCCAGTGCCCAGTCCCTTCGCCTACTCTTTCCTCGAACAAGACTTGCTTCTATTGTTGTGTGTGCGTGTAGTAGTTACGAGATACAGTTTGCTGTATTTAAATTTAATTGACATCAAGTCTCGAGTGCTAGTGTACTTACTTAGTTTTAAACTTTATCTAATATCAGTCTATGGACTGTGTCATACATACAATATTTGTAATATTATGCTCGTAGGTATAGGAAATTTCTTGTAATTTTAACATAATAATTTATGTATTAGGTGGATCACCCATATTCGTGTCGAATTAAAAACTTGTGAGTACATTCTATGTGTAGTAACATGACAGTTTGAATGTATTTTATTATAATTTTTATGGGTAATATTTAAATAGGTATTACGAATATTTTAGCGAGTGCATAGATGTTTAAAATGTTTGTATTTAATGTTATTTTTAAGAGTACTTTTAAGATATTACGAAAATAAACATTGTTTTGTTTAAAGTATGTAGCGAGATGTGATAGATTTTAATTTCTAGTGAACGTTATTCAATATTGCATCATTCAATTTATAAATTTTATACCTGCTGTCACTTTGTGTATTATTTTAATCACTGTTCGTGTAAAATGATGGAGGTTTAAAAACATTTTAATGTTACATGAATGCCTTATAATTTGTAATAAAGTAGTAACTTAAATAAAAAAAAAATTAAACCGACTTCAAAAAATCTGCACTAAAAAGAGAAAAATCTAAACTAAAAAGTAGAAAATAATACTTTTAAGAACTTTGTTAATTTTGGAGTCGGTGCCAGCCAAAGCAAAATAACCCTAAATAGATACATATTCGATTAATCTATCAATTTGTAAACATAATCAAAATACTTGGCTGGCACCGACTCCAAAATTAACAAAGTTCTTAAAAGTATTATTTTCTACTTTTTAGTTTAGATTTTTCTCTTTTTAGTGCAGATTTTTTGAAGTCGGTTTAATTTTTTTTTTAAAAATAACTTATTTTTCCATTTTTAGTGTGCCTTTTATTTAGCTGATTTAATTATAGTGACTTACTATATGTCACTAATTTAAAATCTGTTTAAGCTTTATATTAAACAACGAGCATACCTATTAACGTATATGTAACGCAATAGTAACTAATTATCGGGTCTGCCGAAAGGGGGGGGGGGGGGGGGTGTTGGTGTCCAAAGAGTACTCGATCTACGACTACTGTAGCTGTAACTAAACTACGAGCTCATTTTTATGTTTACATTCCCCATACGTAATAGTTTAAATAAACCACGTCCGTTATTCCACCTAACACCTAGAGATTAATGAGATTTACCTTCTATTATCATATTAACGTAATAGCCTGGAAGAACACAACTATCAATCTATATGTATGTATAATTTTAAAGGAATTTCCTTTCAACTCCTAGCCGTTGAGGAGTTGTACCTTCCATCATCAGCTTATCCACATGAGATGGTAATTATCAAATGCAAATCCTTAAAAAACTTTAGAAAATATATGAAAAATGTACTAAGTGCCTATAAAATTTAAGAGTGCCATCGACTTCCCTAGGATCCCATTATCAGATCCTAACTTGGTGACAATGGGAACATCTTGGAAGTATACCCTACCAAACAAAAAATTAATTTTTGAAATCGGCCCACAATTGACGCATAAATCGGTGAACACAGATAAAAAATAACATTTGAAGAATTCTACCTTCCATCATCAGCTCATCACATGAGATGACGATTTTCAGACGCAAATGCTGGAACAGCTTAAGAAAATATATAAAAAACATAATAGGTGCCTATAAATTTTGAAAGTTGCCCTGGATTTCCCTGAGATCCCATCATCAGATCCTGATTTTGTGATATTGGGACCCCCTCAGAACTATACCCTACCTAACAAAAGAAAAATTTTTGAAATCGGCCCACAGTTGACGGAGAAATCGGTGAACATACATAAAAAAAAAAAAATACATACATCGAAACATATAACCTCCTCCTTTTTGGAAGTCGGTTAAATATTATTTAGTTTAATTTATTCGCATAAAGATACATAAAGTAGAAAAGTTCGTATTTCGAACAGGTTATAACTAGATTTTGGATGGATGAATTTGCCTACCTTATTGGCCCACAAAGCCTTGGGAGGTCGGGGGTTCGAATCCCAGATAGATAACATTTTTCTTTTTTAATTTTGCTGTTAATTAATTAAATAATGGTAAGTATTAATGTCACCAACAGAACCTTTAACTTCTTTCTCGCACGCATATTTCCTTGTCTCTCGTAAAATTATAGGTACTTACATCAAATAAAAAAGTTTGTAAGCATTTTGATAAATAAGTTTCGGGTTATAGGGTACCTTTTCTTTAATTCTAGTGAACGTTATTCAATATTGCATCATTCAATTTATGAATTTTATACCTACTGTAACTTTGTGTATTATTTTAATCACTGTTTGTGTGAATTGATAGAGGTTTAAAAACATTTTAATGCTACATGGAATGCCTTATAATTTGTAATAAAGTAGTAACTAAAAATATTATTTAGTTTAATTTATTCGCATAAAGATACATAAAGTAGAAAAGTTTGTATTTCGATAAACAGGTTATAACTAGATTTTGGATGGATGAATTTGCCTACGTTATTGGCCCACCAAGCCTTGGGAGGTCGGGGGTTCGAATCCCACATAGATAACATTTTTCTTCTTTAATTTTGAAGTTAATTTTATTTAAATAATGTTACGTAATAATACCACCAACAGAACCTTTAACTTCTTTCTCGCACGTATATTTTCTTACCTCCCGTAAAATTATAGGTACTTACATCAAATAAAAAAGTTTGTAGGCATTTTGATAAATAAGTTTCAGGTTATAGGTACCTAAATAGATTTTTTGAGAAGTGAAAGAGTAGTTTGTGCAAAATCGTGTTTGCGAAGCACGACGCAGAAGAATAATTTTCCGCCCGGTCATATTGGCCCACAGAGCTAATAGAGGCCGAGGGTTCGAATCCCGGTTGGATGACAATATGTTTCTAATTTATTATTAACTATAAAGAAAAAAATGTATTTACTAAGAGTTCTACATACATCTAATATTTTAAAATTTAATAATACCTAAAACGAATTTTTCAATACTTTTTCGAAATCGCTACCGTCGCGTCGGGCCACACGATAATGTCGGCATTTGATTGACAAGGGGTTTGTGTTTGTTTTGCTTTTAAGATATTTTGATTTTAGTTTAGTCAAGTTTAGTGTTGTAATGACAAGTTGTTTTTATTAACGACTAGGACTAGGTCACAAGGATAAAGACTTCTTCGTAATAATTAGTGAAATAAATTATCTAAAAGAAGTGCAGAAGTCAGTGACTAGGTAGGTACCTACTAACTACATCTGTGCGATGACAAGATATTATGCTACTAGTAGGTATCGTCGCGTACCTGTGCATTATTGTCAAGGTGGATGGAACAAAAAAATATTAAGTGGTGTCAACGGTTCTTATGACTTACGAGGCAGTGTGTAGGTATGTGTTATAACTGCATAGCTGGGAATAGGTATACATCTAGTATCTGCGAATTACCTATTTAGCGCGCGTACTTAATGCTTTGTTTTTCGTTACTGATTGGTGGTAGAATACTAGTTCTGCAACTGTTCACAACCCGGGTCCCGGACCCTATACAAATCTATTGTTTTAGTCTACTTATATCGCAAAAAGCTTTGGTTACCTAACTCCTAAAATCTCTTATACAACTTTTACTTTTAACTTAATTTTAAGTGATTAATTGCGTGTAAACATACAATTTAGTAGCAAGTCAAGTAGGTAGTTAACTTAATTTTATTATTTTATTTGTCTATGTGTAATAAGATTTCATAGGTTACCTATGTAGGTACGCAGTTCCTTTGTACATCATTATACCTACCTCGTAATGCGTAACAATTACTAAGTTTTAATTTGATATTGATGATGTTAAAATTATAATTTATGTGTAGGTACCTACCTACTTTCTAGTCTATTCTATTGTAGAGTCAATAATATTGTACTTAAGAAAATAAATTTGCTGCAGTCCCTAGCAATACGGTTGACATTTATTAGATTAGTAGGTAAATGTTGTCATACAAAAGTGTGGTGGTAGTTTGAGGTAAATATCTTATTTAAATACCTAATTTATAATTATTCGTATGTCGAAAGTGATGAGGTTTTTAAAATTATTTAATGATGTGATGTTTATAATAATAAGTAATAAAGTAGTCGCTAAAAGAACGTTCGGTTAATAATTTCTCTCCGAAAGACAAATTGAAAATTATTTATTTGCGATTTTTTGTAAATAAATTGCACAGGTACATTTCTTATAAACCTAAGCATTTTAACTAACTTTAGTAATTGATAATGTTGTTACTATGATCAATATTACCTAATTACATGCCTATTGACTTTCGCGCCATAAGTAGGTAGTAATTTGAAATCTTTCTTTAAATGTATTCGGAGCGGCAACGTCGCACAGTATTTCGCCGTCTAGGGGTGCATGACCTTAGCGTACTTCGCTTGCCCGTACATATGATGGTTTAAAATTTTAAAACGAAAAAAAATTCCTGTGGCTTTAATTTTGAATATTTTCAATTAGTTTTTTTTGTATTCAACTCGTAATTTTTTATACTATATGTGGTTTAAAGGAATGTTGGTCAAGCGTCGCCACCCTGTATAGTACTAAAATACGAAACAGGAAATGCACCTCTTTGTGAACTCTTTTCAATTATATATTTTTGAAATAAGCATAAATAATTAAAAGAAACAAACGAGGTCTTCATTGAATACTGACGATTTGCGCAAGTCTGTCAATAGTTCCCGATGTGTGTTAAACTTGTTTTGGTTCATTAGCGTCTAGCAATCCAGCCGAGCGTAAAGCCAAGTGACGCAGGGAATAGGCCTGCTTCGGTACCGGTGTAATATGCGGGTTACTCAATAGTACTTTTCTGACCGCATAGGAAGTAACTATGGTAGTGTGATCTACTTTGGCAGAACTACCGTCGCATCAGGGCGTCGCGTCGTGGTGGAGTTCGTATGCAATCCTGCAACGCCTCATTAAGACTAGGGAGATTATGTTGGGGTTTAGAGCTTACTTGCTTCTCTTAAGCCGGTGAGACTCATACATCTGTATGTATACAGGTAGTATGCGTAAATGCCCAATATAACAAAAAAGTCTATCAATAGCTGCTTCATTTAGTAGCACAAATAGTTTATTACGTGTGTTGTATTGTCCAATGTTTCTGCAATATTTTATGTCGTGTACGCATTATCAGCAATGAGCGAAATCAGATTTCTAAACAGTTACCCGCATGCCCCAGTCAACTCGTCACGCTACTTACTCTGAGAATTCATACTACCCGCTACAAGTGAACAAACACTGTCAATTGTAGATGCGATCTGTTTCGTAAGTAGCAACCCATAACATTAATGTTTGATTTTTATTTGTAAATTCTTACTAGAAGTATAAATTCTAGTGTGTTCGTAATTTTTCCACGTAGCTTATCTTTTCTAGCGACTAACAATTGATGAACAGATTGACATCTTTTTCATATTAGATTATACATTTTGTACAAGACAAATATCGACATGTATGTACTTAGGATCTGAGTGAAACGTATGCAGAATGTGTACAAGTAATTTTATATAATTTAAAATTAATTTACTACCTAATGTCATAAAACTGAGGACTTTGATGTGACGTTTATTATAAATTATAATATTCTATTTACGAAATACGTCAGTTATTTGAAAAATGAAGTTATAAAATATATTATGTAGGTATATATTACTATCATCACGCTGCAACATAGCACCAACAATACATAAATGAACTACGTGAGTAAAAGCTATAACTTTCGATTTCTTTTTCAATAACCCGATATTTTTTATTTCGCCCCTCAAAAACAATAATTATGGCTATCCAATGTTCAAAAGGACCAAAGATTTTGCAACTTGTATATTATTTTAATGTAGTAAGTAATAGATTACTACATTTGAACCTTGTATTAAAAACAAAATGTATTTAGGCATCTCTCAAGCGACCTCCAAACGCAATCACAGCTAGGTATCGTAGGCGCATTCATTCCTCCTACATCTTACATCAACATTAAAACATTCAGGTGGACCTTGGCGAAAAAAACTACGTATGTACAATATTTTTTAGCCGAGAGTTAAATATAAATAGCGTTAATAATAATACAATAGATAGAGGGAAGTCACGCAATAGTCTTATTAAAGATAATACTCAGACATATAATCATAACATTGGCGTCAGAGTCTATAGATGCAAATTAGTGGGATCATATTATGTTATTTGAAGTGAAAATAATTTATAAGCGGCAAATTCCAATAACCTATCCAGAAGTGTTATATGGGACTGAATACAAAACTTATGATCTCAAACAAAATAAAACTGGGTTATTAAAATTGTTCATTTAAACGAATAACCGTTAAGTTTCTCGCTGTTTCGTAGCAGACTTGCACTTTTCAACCGGAGATGGTAAATTCATGGAATTAAAATATGTAGGAACTATGAACATTTCGATTATAAGTAAATTGAAAAGTAGAAAGATAGACAGACATACATCTATACAATTCGTTTTTTTATGAACTATAAGAAATAAAAATGTATAAGCACGCCTCTTCTCGAAATCTATATTATACCGGTGTACCTACATACAAATTGTTAGTTTTTAATTATAATAATGTGATTGTTATTAACCTTTTTAAAACCTCGAATACAACTAACTTTATCTTTTTATTATGCTAATTTCTTAACTTCTTTGTTTTCAAACACGTTGGTTTGATCGAGGTCGAGAAGCGTAAAAGAGGACGTTAATTTCTCTTAGAGGGATTTTATTTAATATTTTTATTGTAAATCAGTTTCAAATTTTAAACGCATTTTGTCACGCTTGAAAGTAACGACCCACTTTTTCCTCTACAAATGAACAGTACACCTTGCTCTTTTTGCTATAGCACTAATGCAACTGTAGTCGTTTTAGGATTGCACTTTGCGCAATCATTGGTAATTTAGAAGTGTTGATCTAACTCAATTTACATTAAGTTCCAGTAATTAAGCAAGTGCAATGCATACCAAAATAAAATATTACCTATGCGTTGTAAATATTTAAAAACAAATATGCGGCAATTAGACTGACACCTGTGTCCTGTGTCCTGTGCGTCAACATGTCGTCTCTTACTTACGCGTCAAAGGTCCTAGTCGACCTACAAACCGGACCAATGTTTGATTTGATTGATCAAATGCTTCATTCTCTTTAGTATAAGCAATATATGACTTCATCTGTTGTGCGTTGAGAACAGAATATACATATTTTTCGTGTTGCCATCCTTACTGGATGTTCTAAATGCAAAGTAAAGACGCGTTTGTAAAGTGTCATTCTTTCATCTAACAACTACACAAAAAAAGTCACGACTTTTATTTTTGTACTTACGAATTACTATTACTATGTCTTTACTTAGGTACTATGAACTAATACTTGAGTATGTAACTACCGGTTGTATAAGTCACTTTTAATTCAATTCTCTTGTTAATGGCTTCAAAGCGTGCCAGTTGAGCACAGATTACTTCGCCAATGTCACGTAGAAAAGTCACTTTTATTTCGCTTCGATTATTTTAAGGTATTATGAATGTAGGTATTCAATAACCTTTAAAAATAACCTATTTTAGCCGCAGGTTACATATATAGCTGGTAGCAAATATTTAAAAAAATAACGCGATTAGGTGAATATTTTTTTGATAAATCTCATTAAAAATTATTACAGCCCGTCTGTCTGTGACCGCATCACAAGAAACCGCTGGACAGGTTTGATTAAATTTTGTTAGTTTGTTATTCGGGTCAACATATAGGATATTTTTCTGCTCCAGGAAAATTATTTTATTTCTAAAAAAATCTATACTTAAGACGAATCAACGAACAGGGACGAACTAGTGTATGGCGAGGGTGGGTATGTCACTAGTTATTACTTATTATTTATTAATAATAAATACCTTTAACAACTGATATGAGTTAATGATGGTCCATGTAGTAATAGTGTCACATGACACACTCAATTGTAGATTTAGAACGTTCTCTTTCAGATAATCTTTCATTTATCAGATTATCAGTTACTTGAACTTGAACAGTGTAACCAATATTCAACGAGGTGTGTTCTTAGCGGTTTCTAATGTGATATCGCCTACCCGGCTAGTCTAGGTTTCATTGTACCGCTTTAAGTGTTAAGTACGGGTTTTGCTGGTACTACTCTTTTTTTCTAACGATACAGTAAACTTCTAGTTACCTATAGCGTAAACATATAACTTTTAATGCTTAGGTCATTTATTTTCGTAATACTCATATTAAAACTCATTTTTATCAAAGTTCTATTCCGTAACTACGAGTATAATATATACTTCTCATCAAAAAAATCGAAACACCTTGAAAGTTTATGTTTTGTAATGATTATCAGTTTTTTTGTATTATTTACGAATAAATATCAAATGTCGCTTAATAGTGAGTTTTATAAGGTTTTCAAATTATAATGTTATTGCTCTAAATTCAAATTAAATTTTCATAGGTTTCGTGTTTTTTTTAATGAGTCATTTTTATTTTGTATGGAGAACGAAGGTAATGAATGAAACAACACACGTAGGTGAAAAAAAACCTGAAAAACTTTGAATAAATAACGTTTAATAACTAGTGTTCCCTCCTCGAGCTTTTATCACCGCTTCCATCCGGTTTTTCATCGATCGGATGAGAGTTACGATGACATGCTGTGGGATGTTGTCCCATTCTTCCTGAATGGCACTTTTCAGCTGGTCAAGTGAGTCTGGGGCAGGATCTCTCGCTCAGATTTGCCTCTTTAGTTGAGCTCAGAGATGTTCAATTGGATTCATGTCCGGGCTCCTTGCTGGCCATTCCATTATGGAGACACCGACTTCGGTAAGGTAATCACGTACGACCCTCGCGGTGTGAGTTCTGGCGTTATCGTGCATAAATGTGAACCCGTTGCCGATAAAGTGTGCATAGGGCATCACATGAGGCTCTAGGCACTGTTCCACGTACCGATGACAGTTCAAAGCAGGTAGACGTGGCCCAGACACGAAGGCAAGTTCCTCCCCAAACCGTTCACGAACCATCACCATAACTAACCCTTTCTTCAATGCAGCATTGTGCAAAGCGTTCTCCATCTCTTCTGTAGACCTTGTTCCTTCCGTCGTTACCATAGAGCATGATTTTACATTCATCAGAGAAGAGAACTTTGCTCCATTGGAGGTATGACCAATTTAGGTGCTCGCGTGTAAAGTCAAGGCGCGCTCTTCGATGGTCTGCAGTTAATTTCGGTCCATTTGCTGGCTTGTGTGGTACCAGTCCACGTTCCTTTAACCTTCTTCTAATTGTAGAGTCACTTACAGCGACCCTTCGTACAACTTGAAGCTGCTGCTGCAGTTGAAATGCATAAAGGCGCCGGTTTCGTAAAGAAGTTGATATAATAAATCGATCATCTTTCTCAGAAGTGACCCGATTCCTGCCAGATCCAGAACGGCGCGTGAACATACCAGTCTCTCGATAGCGGTTGTAGACTCTATGAATAGATGACAGGCTTAGATGCAATTTGACTTTTCACAACACGCTGACTAAGTCCAAATCCAGCAATGCCACCACTTGGGCGGCTTCTGTGGGCGAAGTATCCATATGTTTTAGGAAATAAAACTTTTTTCAGACGTCTTAAAGTCACAGTAAACAAATTAAAAACAAAAACGTGAAAGATAAACGCAAATTTTTAGTTTTTAAACGTGAAATGTTCTCCAGCTGTAGACGCACATTTGTCTCAAAATAGTGATTCATTTCATTTAGAGGATAAACAAATGAAATTCTAATTTCGAATTTTAAATTTTCGCTTACCATTGTAATGGCCAGATTGCCAGCTATACAATAACGTTTTTTTTTTTCATGGAATAAAAACTCTTTTGTATTAAATTAGGTGTTTCAATTTTTTAACAAATTTAAACGAAGGTGTTTCGATTTTTTTGATGAGAAGTATATATTCTTTATTGCATACCTAAAAAAAATACATGATTATCAGATAAATCGAGACGAATTCTTCGTTCCATATCTTTTGAAATCAATCAATCTGTGATTGATTTCCGATCAAGCTCTTTTATTATGAAGATATATTTATAGATTAATAGCTATTTAAATGTTAACATCATTTGCATTATTAAATCGTATTTTAGGAATTTCTTGGATATACCTAACTATTCTAAGTACATATGAATATGGTGTATATACATGTACCTCTACCAGCTACCTACCATATTTTATTATATGTATAACTAAATATTTTTATACTATATACAGAAATATGAACAATAAAAAATATTTTTATTCAATAAATCAGTGTCCACTCTAATAATAAATAAATTATACTAAAAATATACTAGATTGTATAGAGTTTAAATTCTTGAATTATTACGTTTATTAATTATGAATTGGAAAGCCGCTCCACTGGGAGTTGAGCCTGCTAAGATTTATCATTATTAATAGCTCTGTAACTTATCTTATATCCTGTTAAACGAGTGTTAGTTTAAAGAATTAGTTATCTTATGTATGATTCATTTTTATAAATAGATATGCAGAATGTAAGGCTTTGCTAAAGTATAATTATAATAAACTAAACGAGTATATTTTATCAACCATCCTTTTTTAACAATTTCCAAATATTTTTTGCCAAGAATAACATTTTCAATAAAACCTTTTTTTGATGAAAAATATTGTAGTAATTTTTAAGTTAACGCATATTGTATTATTGTATAAAAATGTTATTATAAAATTATTAGGTAATGGTTAAACAATGTCATAACTTAATTACATTAATAGCAGTCTTAACAAATTAATGATTAATTTGCATTAAGCTCTTAGACTATCCCTGAAATGTTTTTGCATACACACCCTTTGCCGTCATTTTAAACCAATAGAATGATAGCCGTTTGCACGCAATATGAAATATAACACGCGAAGAAAAGAAAAATAAAAGGTCTGGTGTATAGCTTTTATTAGTCCAAAAAAAAAAGTTATACTTTTTTTTAAACTCGAAAGAAAATTTGTAAACTTTGGTAAAAAAACTATTTCCATCATAAATATTTCGACTAATCGTAAGTTAGAATTTTATTATATGTACCTACCTATGTTATAGATTGTTTCTGTGAAATACTATCGTATGTATTTTTTACTGTAACTGTATATGGATGCCTTATTATCGAGGTCCATCTGCATTGCTATGCAATCGTTAGATTATTACTTATATTATACAATTTTGTCCGATTTTCAAAAAAGGGAGTTCTCAATTTTGTGTGCTTTTTAATCCTACTAATATTATAAATGCGAAAGTTTGTGAGTATGGATGTTTGTCACTCTTTCACGCAAATACTACTGAACCGATTACGATGAAATTTAGTATGTAGGTAGCTGAAGACCCAGAATAACATATAGGCTACTTTTTATCCCGGAGTTCCCGCGGGATTGACTCCTAATATTTAAAAAATTAACGCGGGCGAAGCCGCGGGTACTGCTAGTTTTAAATAATTTTATTACATCGGAAGCAATTATTTTAAAAGATTTGATGTTCAACCACTAAAAAGCTGAGCTTTGTGAGGACTCGCGTAATTTTTCTAACAGGTAATAATGTTACATCGATGTTAACTCTTTGGTTTTCTAACAGATGGCGTTAGTAGTACAATAACATTCTATCCAATGAACACAAAATAATTGTTAATGCAAATTTTTTTTAATGGTTATAAAATTATATATTTTTGATAAATAGCACATCTAGATATGAAGTTAAATTACTATGTTAAAGCACAAATCTATAGGCCTAATAGTTTTTTCAGTAAAGTGTACCACAAAGTGCTCTGGTAGTCTTAGGGCTTACTTCGCTCGCCCTAATAATTTATTCTTAGTTATTCTTTCTAATCTATTTATTATTCAAGTGTAATTTGAAAATTTTTATTGTACATCATAAAACTTTTCAAAGTACTTAGATAAATAGTAAAATAGCCATTTTCAACGGTAGAGACCCTAATATGTATCCGATTGTAGTATTGTTGTTATATTGACTTGAGAGAAATTAGAGAAAATGGTTGCGGTGATTTTGTACCGCAACTAAGTTTCCGTGTAAATTGTATTAAAATAAAACCAGTTGAACAAAATAGATTACGTTTCATCGGTCATCAAACTCTTGGTTAAAATATCGTCATAATTTTTCAATATTGCTTGTATTATAAATTTATCTTTTTATATCTACACCTTAGTAGAGCAAAAAGGTGTCAGTTTTTTTTTATTATTTGGATAAAATATTTAGGGCGTCATACTGGCAATGGTGTCTTAACAGCTTCTTCTCGTTTTAAGTTATAACAGTCGAACGATCGGCAACGTTCTCAGAATACGTTTGTTTTAAATCGGCGAAAGTGGCTGCGTGAAATGCATGCGCGCTCGCATTTTGCTCTCCATCCGCATTTTGCATATTATATTCCAACTATTTTCAGAATTCCTCTGAATTAAAGAAGGACATAAGACTTTAAGAAACTATTTATAGATTTAATTGCAACAAATGATGTATTGAATGGAAAATTCTTGTGAAGAAAAAACATTTAGATTGCCAATTTTTAGTAACATTTATTTAGATGGAAATATTTGTTTCTAACACATTATTCAAACCAATTATAAAACCAATATTTGATTTTCAAATGTAAATGTGTGTGAATGTAAAAATTATAGGTAATTTAAAATAATACTAAAACACTGTTTTATGACAAACGAAACTAAAAGGTAAACAGACAGACAGACGGACAACAAAGTAACCCAATAAGGGTTCCGTTTTTTCCTTTATAGGTACGGAACCCTAAAAAAATATTTTTTATTTTTAGTGAATAAAGTTATTAACGTAATGTTATTGTGAAAAAAGCACATTGATATAAGTATTCCACTAGTCTCCCCAACTTGCGTTCACGTCGTAGGGGCGCTCAGTAGCGTCCGGCAATCCGGCTGGGCGCGAAGCCAAGAAACGCGCAGGGAGGGCCCACTTCGGCGGGCAGTATGTCGTGCGGGTTGCTCCTGTTATACTTCTCTGGATAGCGCGTCGCGCGCGCGTATATTGGGGCGTCGTAGTTGTGTGCGCAAGCGATCCTGCGACGCCTCATTAAGACGGGTGAGTTCTGTTGGGTTTTAGTGGCTTATTTTAAGCTGGTGAATCCCACATAACCACCTGGTAGTATGCGTCAATGCATTTCACAACTTTGAGGAAAAAAAATGTATCCCACTGGTACGATTTCTTAAAGTAGGAGTTACTATAAAAATAAAGAAGTAGGTAAGTAGTTGTTAGTTTTTAGATTGAAATGTATATTTCAGTTTTCTTGTTTAAGCTGTTATAAAAACGTATTTTCCTATTTTTTAAAAATTAATTAAATGTTGTTATAAAATATATGTAAAAATATATAAATATGCAAAATTTCAGTTCATTCTGAAATTTTGAAGTGCGTTCGAAGATTTTGTTATATATACATAAAGGAGAAGCTAATAAAAGCGTGTTAAAAAATATAATACGACTACATACATATTAGTATAATTAATGTATATTAAATAAATAGTTTCAAAAAATACAATTTTATATTTATGTATAACTTCAAAGAACTAGATAGAAACATGATATTCATTGCAAGTCTTCAATTACGAGGTCTCGTAGAATATCAGGTGAATATTACTTAAAGGCCATCGGCGTAATTAGAAGACGTCCCTGATATGTAGGTTCTGTCGTGCTGAAGTGCCTTTCGTGACTGAATGTCGTGTATCAAACTAATGAAATGGATTTCAGCATTCCCTTTACAGCTAGCATCAATATTTCTGATAGGATTTCAAAATCTTGTTGAAAATGGTGTCTACTTAAGCATCGAGGTAATTTCATAGTATATATATATATATATATATATATATATATATATATATATATATATATATATATATATATATATATATATATATATATATATATATATAGGTAGGTATCTCATTTTTAAATAAACAAACAAATTTAATAAAGCAGCTTGTGTCTACGACTTTGGTATCGTGGATATTTCCTCTGTTACTTTAATATTATCTCCACCACTTAGTATGTGAGTGATGAAACATATTATATCCACATCTTGTTTTAAAAAGATTTTCCTTGTTGCATTCCTACCTTGCCTTTCGTACTCTTAACTATTTTTAACTACATTTAATTTTATAATTGTATAATGTCGCTTTTCTCTTGACATATCGTTAGTTGTATGCTAATAGGTACAAGCTTATTACAGCATCAACTTAAAAAGTCAATGCATCAACTCTTTTGACGTGTCTAGTGAAAAGAAACTCGTTTGTATTATCGCGACGAATCAAAATAAACTTTCTTCGTAAGTGCATTGTCAAATTTCACTATATGTAAGCCATTCACTCGGTTCCATTGCTTATTAAAGAATACTTAAACAAAAATTATATTCCGCTTCTGTGACTTTCCTTTTATACGTAAACTAGCAGTACCCGCGGTTTCGCCGGTGTTTAAATTGCAAAAAAAAAGCTCTTTGGCCATAGTACCTTTACCTAATATTTTGGTAGTTATAATATTTTCGTCAATCGCTTTTTTTAATTACATAATATATAAGTAGTTTACCGATGCTACGTGTGATTACTTATTTATATTTTTGTAGAATCAAAACTAAATTAAGGTTTAACTATTATTAAACACAAAACAAAAACCTAAAAATTGATTTTATTTAAAAATTAAAATACAAAACTTAATATTTTCTAAAATATTAAAAACATTTACCAATAAAAATATGTAATATAATATTTATCATTAATAATATTATATATCATTAATCGTGTTTTAGCCGGTTTATAGATTTTTGTACCCTTTAACGTACTTGTACCAGATGATGGTATTGATTGCTTTCTGACTTTTGCTTGAACATCACATCAAAACCGACGATTAGTTATCTTAATATATATATTTCTTGTGTGCGTGTGTATGTGACTGAACTCCTCCTAAACGACTGGACCGATTTTGATGAAATTTTTTGTGTGTGTTCAAGGGGATCTGGGAATGGTTTAGATTCACAATTTTGTCCGCTGGAGAATGTTTTTTTAATTAATTTTTAATTTATTAGTAGTTGTTGATTTTGGACATAATAGTTGTTGATTGTAGACAGGACAACGTCTGTCGGGTCCGCTAGTATTATATAAAGCTTCTTTTTAATTCTACATGTTATTGTGCCAAGTCGACTGGTAATGTATGGTGGACGACAGTTTCGTACATTTTATGATAAACGGGTCTTTGCGCTCATACTATAGGTACTTTATAATTTAATAAGATACTGATTTTCTAACAATAAGACGATTTTCAGGGTTTCGTACCTCAAAAGGAAAAACGGAACCCTTATAGGTTCACTTTGTTGTTCGTCTGTCTGTCAAGACTAATTCTTAGTGACGCATGGAGGTATCAAGCTGAAATTCATATCAAATACTCAGGTCTTCTATTCGCTGTCCCTTAGAGCGGTGAAAAAATAAAACTTCTAAGCCAACGCAATCAAATTATACTGCAAAAGACACGCGCGCTTTCTACATACTAATTTGTTTTGAAAAATGTCAAGATATTGTAGAATCATTCATTATTAACGCAATGTAAATAAATAATTTGTCATGTAATGAATCTCTTACTCTTTTTGCAATTGAAATATATTTTAAAATATAAAATAATTCCTAACTGGGTTGTATTTGTTTATCATGTTTTTTTTGCTTAAAAATGTATTTCGCCTGTAGAAAGAGTGCGTAGTCCGCCACAAAGACCGGGATCACCTAATTAATGATTACTGTCATTCCTCAAAGTTTATTTGATTTAGCCAAAAAATAAATAATAGATAAAATACGCGATTTTACTAAATTAGCCATTAGCTAGGTAGATACATGAATATTGGACTCATTAAATCTGCTTAAAAGGATTAATTTATGGGTAATTTTCAACCCTGTGTCATCCAGGCCTCAATTTGTATGGGGACTAGTTTTCTCCTTTACATTGAATGTGATTTTTATATGTACAAATCAATAATCATGCCCTTATTTAAAGCACTGCTAAATTCGTCGAACCGTTCGCAAGTGATGCTCCATTATACCTACCTCATACATGTTGAAAAAATTGTATGTACTATGCATAGATGTACCTATATAAACTGTTAAATAGTGTAATAATTAATAGAACAAAGTATCTATATATTTAAGATATAATATGTCATACGATTAGTTGATTGTATTCTAATGTCAGCTGTTAAAATCAGAAAGTAATTTTAAGAACATTTAAATGAATGAGTCACTTTCCTCTTGGTAATATAATGCAATGAATATTTCGCGAAATCGGTATGAGTTGCGTGCGCTTATACTCGTACCTTAATACACGTCTGTGATACACGTTTACGAATCGCGAGGTTAAATACATACGTACAGCTTTATATAACTCAACTGCCACTTTTGACTGCTCTCTACGAATTATTAATTTAAATTTATCTTGTCAATGTTATTATACGAAATGTTAACTTTACTCAGTAATTGCTCTATCGTTCACTTTATTGACCTTGTAGTGTTTGCGTGCAAAACTTGTCTGACTGGCATCTTGTTTGAAATAAAATGCATAATCGTATACTATTAGACAGTGAGGTTTTTTTACCAGAAGCAGATGTGCCAGTATGATATATATATATAAAAATGACTATTTATTTATTACATAAATATTACATTATTGATTATTATGATAGTTGAGTAAAAGTCTGTTAGTTCATCAATTTCTCAACAGATTTAAGTGAAACTTGGAGGGAACATGGGTTATATCTTGTATTTACATATTCAATCTGTCTTCTTCGGTATATGTACGTATGTACTTAAACGTCTATATCTTTGTTCCTTGGCATTCGTTGCCAGCACATTGTTGCAGTGGACAAGAACTTCAGCTATAATGGCTTACCTACATCATACATGCATCAAATTTATATACCTATGTCAATTTAAAACTTTTCCTACTAATGAAATAAAAAATGTTGGATTTCTGTACGTTTTTATTTAAAATACCTACAAAACAATGCTTTAAGAAGATCAATAATTAAAAAAATCTTCTAAGTAGATCCGCATACCACATTAATGTACCTATATTTACAAAGCTTTTTACCATTCATTTTTACCACTCATTCTATTATAAACGATACTAGATTCGGAAATCCGTTATAGGTAAATATTTTTATTTCTCTCGTGCCATAACCAAATGGGCAAACTAATGGGCACAATTAAGCATAATTTAAGATTTAAACGAGATATTACTTTTGATCAATCATTTATGGTGTAATAATAAATACTAGACTCAAATGTGGATGAATTATAATTAACTATGATGAATAATTAAAAATGTACATTGTACATAATATGTATATATTTTTAATTATCGTTATAAACCTTATGAAATTAGCTACATACAAAATATTGTATGATAAATTATATAAAATTAAAAAGCTACATTTAATAAATTAAAGCCATCAAAAAATTACAAAACAATCATTGTTTTTTATTTCACTGCAACTTTCCCAATATTGTTACATCATTCTCCCTGTAAGATTCCCATAAAAACAGGGAAAGTATATAATCGTGCGGTCGACAAGGCCGCGCCGCCCCGAGCCCAGTCACGCCCATCCTACACTCCGCGTTGTGGACAGAAAGAAAGTGAAAACGTCTGAATAGCCCGGTTTGTAGAATCACATACTAAATTATGTCTTCCGAAAACCGCTGATAAATGTACGTTAATAGCCCCATCAATAAAACATGCTCTTGTATCAACAAGTAACTTATTATGATTTCTAATTTTGTAAATATTTTGAGAACTTAGCGTCGTTGAAATCAATTAATCATTATAAATGTTTAACGCTTTTATTGTAAACTCATAGATAACGCACTTCTTATCGTAACTGTACCTAATGAGTGTTAGTTATTATTAATTGATAACTATCTCTCTAGTTTAGCGGCTAGCGTGTTTAGCTGCAAATGTTGGGTCCGAGTGCTAAATTTTGCTAAGTTTAATTACCTAATTAGCTTTTCTGTTAAGAACCGGTATTGCACGTTTGTGTGTTGGTTTCATGATGGTTGGGGGCGGAGAGCACGTAAAGCCGATAATGACAGGTATAAAGAGTCAGACACTGATGTCTGGACACTCGTATAATATCTATTACGCAGTTACCTATAAGGATAAAAGGATATAATTAACCTAAATGTTACTATGTAACTAAATGTTATGAGATTCGTTCGATACTCAATATTTTACGATGGTTTTATAATTTTACTTCTCACTTTTGAGTATTCGTAGGACTTCAATCAATGTTTTTTAAAAATGTTTAATCGTTCTCGAGCAATTTGAAAACGGGCTTCAACAAATGCAAATCAATTAAATCTGTATTTGATTTTTTGTCGGTACAATTCATATTAAATGGAAGGGCATTTTTTCTTAGCGTTTTTACACTTGCTTGGCTTGTTGAGCCTTCACGGTTGATGGACTCCACCCTTGGCTACTAGAAAAAGTCGTAGATAAAATACCCGTACTAAGTAGTTTACTTTAATTATAATTGTCTTTATGCAGTTGCTGACCCCTTGAGTTCGAAGAAAATTATGATTTTCGATATACTATAATATTATGACTTTCTTTTTTTATATAAAAGCTTAAAAGCTATAACAATGTTCTGTACATAATATATCACTTGCAAATAAAGTTGCAATTGTAAAATGAATACTTGCATATAAAATGTTAATATTTGTCTGTGCATGAACGCAAATACTCGAAAGTTAACGAGAAATTATGATATCATACCTGTCCAGGTTTTGACGATGTTAGCTTTTTATATATTAAGGGCTTTCGCTATATATTTCTGTAACTTGTCGCTATATGATAATGGTGCATATCGACTTACTTATTGTCATAGCGACTCACTATTCATCCTTTTGCCATGAAAACTGGCACGAGAACACATGGGTATTTAGTTGAGTAGGTACGGAACCAGACTAAACCACAGCAACGCTTGGCTGGGTACATATTATAGTATCGCATACCATTAAAAACGACGGCTCAATATACACTTCTGATAAATGATACCAGTAAGCTACCTACGAGTAAGAAAAGTGCTTTAACAATCATCATCATCATCAATCAGCCTATCATCGTCCACTGCTGAATAAAGGCCTCCCCCCAATGAGCGCCAACCATCCCGGTCTTGGGCAGTTCGCATCTATCCACTGCCCCTTTCTTAAGTCATCGGTCCATCGTGCTGCAGGGCGTCCTACACTACACTTGCCTAAACGCGGTCTCCACTCTAGCACTTTTCGGCTCCATCGACAATCAGTTCGCCTGGAGACATGATCGGCCCACTTCCACTTCAGCTAATTTTGCATACGATGTCGGTCACTTTAGTTCTCTGGCGAATAACTTCATTTCGAATTCTGTGTGCCAGAGAAACACCGAGCATATTTAACAATATTCGTATAAAATTCAGTAACACCGGAGACAGGCACGGGTGCGCACTGCGAAGTTTTGTAGTAAGTAGGTACCTTCAAAGCTCCGTGAAGAATAAATTAAATGAAGATATACATATACAACATAGATTATATATTGTTTTGTATATAAACGTTGTAAGACTCAAAATTATGATTTATATTATTTATACCTTTAAACAGCCTTATTCGTATTATATGTAAGTACAAGTAATATGTAAGCTTTGCTATTGTAAATTTGGTAACAAATTACAATATTCCGAATCGAATTTACGTGTAAAATTATGAATAAATTATGATAACGAATGAATATAATATGTATCAAAATGGTATGAAATCAGCAGATATTATGAAATCTACGTGCAACTACATTCCTCATGAATAATGATCCTTGAAAATAAGTGAATTGAGTCAAAGTAATATTTTTATGATTTATTAAATCAAGATTAAATATTTGTTAAACATTACAGGTTTCATCACGTATTGTTCAACCTGTCCTGAGAGCATTATGGAAATGTTTATAATAAAAACAAAATATTTAATATTCTATATTAATTAGTGTGATAAAATATGTCCTATCTATTTCTATAATTGAATATATGATAATTATAAATAACATATAACATGCTTATACGTATTTGGTATTAGCGACTCACCCCGGTTCCGCTCGGGTTCGTTGCTATGTACGTTAGTAGTTATTGACCCGGATAACTAGCAATCATATTGGTACCACATCATAATCTATCTAGTACTTTTCTTCTGATGCCCTTAAACTATCGATTATATATCGATAACAATTATCTTAATAGGATTTTCCAAAAAATATTTCATGTACAAATTTCACACTGAAATTTTATTATGATATACCAAAAATAATACGTGTTTTTTTTTATAACAAAACGTAAACCATATGAAAATATATCAACCAGCATCTATTGAGTATTGTCGTAACTCATAGAAACAGATTCGAATAATGGATTATGTGAAGGTTAAACAGAGTTTTCACATGCTTATATGCAACCGCCACATGATTTAAGTTTTGCAATAACTTGAAATTTAACGCATTATTTGCATTACACGTTGGCCAACACTCAGCGGTAAGTTAATCGCCGATGATGTTTCTTGTTTCGCGTAACTAGTGAGAACATTACAACAATCTGGGGCATAGCTCTAGTCTTAATGTCTAATAGTCATGTAAAATGTATATAACGTTAAATATTATATATTGTAAATGGTATCAAAAAAGCCATGAGTTCATTTGAACACTTTATTGACTAAAAATGGACCATTTTCGTATGTTAAAGTAAATTAAACTATTAATGTCGATCGTAATTTTCAATTTCTATTTAATAATATAGATATCAGTCAGTAATATGACCACTTTTCCAACGAACGGAAGAAACGCTGCTACTTTACTAGATACGTGCCATGTTTAGAACTCGCCAGCTTGCACCATCTAAATGACCGATTGCGGATATTTAACATTCTCCTTTGAAGTATAAATAAAAAATTTCAAATTTTACGCAACTTCTTTCCGTTAAAGATGAAACATAGTTTCTCCTCACTCTTTTTCGCTTTTGTGAAACATTACTTGTTTTCTGTGTTTGTATTTAATTTTACTTTACATTTTAAAATTATATTACATGTTATAAACTAGTTCTTACGGATGTAAGTAATATAAACTTACACTACCTACTGCAAAAACAAAACATCTTACAAAACTGACTACCTGTGTAAGCATAACGTTATTCTCATCATTACATAAATGTGAAGTATATCATAACGAGTCAGATAGTACAAAAGGTGTGCTACTTCCATTTCATAGTTAGGCTCTAAATTTTATTTTACTTCCCCTACAGATTACATAATCTTAAATGAATTATGAAGCAATGTCGACATAATAATTGCATTGTAACGGCTTTAATAACTAAAACCACCATACTACTTGTTTTAACATGGTATTTATATATTTATTCAAATATATTTGTATTTCGCAATATACTGGTTATTTGTTATACAATAATTTTGCGCAAACTATATAAATAATCTTAGTCTCTGCAAAAAAAAAAAAAAATATATTAAAAGCTAAAAGAACACAAGAAAAAGTCAAGCAATTCATAGTAGGTATGCTATGAAAGAATTATGAATATAGATATAAAGAATTTTAGATGTTAGAATATTCTTGTTAAGTACATTAGCACTATAAGTAAAAACCTAAAGCTTACAGACATTTTATTACCTCGTATCCGGTGCAAGTGTTCATATAGCCGCCGTGTCAGCTTAAAGGGGCGCGGTCATGTTCCTCGTTAGTAAACAATGTTATGCTGTAAAGGAATAATTCCTAGAACAGTTTACTATCCTCAGCCACGTTAGGGCTAAAATATTATAATTTAATGTAATACCTAGAAGTAAATGTGATTGAACTACGATTAACTTTGACGACTGATTTTGTGATCTGACTTGTTGTGCCAGCAGTCGCGGGTTCGTATCCCGTTTTGACATTCATTTGTGTGATGACCACGAATGTCTTACTATAGTCATGGATGTTTATGTGTAGTGTAGGTATGATCTACTATATGGTACACAACACAAGCCTCGTAGGTCATAATGGAACTAGATGGTGTTTTGTGTTTATGTCCTAAAATATTTAAAAAAAAAGTCTGTCATACTGTTTAATTCTTCCTTAAAACATAAAAAATTGTAGACACTTTTAAATATTTATATGAGTGGCATGAATTAATATTATTATACCTATAATATTTACGAAGGTCTGATTCATATAGCTTTATTCCTTACTTCCTAAAATCGTTAATAGACTAGTGTTGAACATAATTGCCTGACGTCATTTATGTTTCAATTCACCTTTATAATAATAGCAGTGCTAGATTTTTACTATAACAATACTCTCACGGTTTGCCTATTCGTCAGCATAACTATAGGATGTTTGCAGTTTTGCATTACAAATCAATGTCGTGCACATCGTGTCGTCAGTATGTAAGTTGCATTATTAATTTTCAACAGTGTGTCGTAAGGTATAAGGTTTAATAGTGTTAATATATTACACTAACAACAAGAGGTCAGTGCACGTCATATGTGTTTTGCTTCATCAATTCTCCCATTGCATTTTAGTTTAGTTATCACAAAACTCTTTTATGTTGCTGATAGATATATTATAATATGTCTTCTTGTCTTCAGCCCTTTTCGAAAACTTGCTAGATTTTTCTCAGACATGCAGGTTTCCTCACGATGTTTTCCTTCACCGTAGAGCAAGTGGTAATCATGATAGGAAATGATTCGCACATGAAAATATCAGAGGTGCGAGACCCGGACTTGAACCCTAATTATTTGGTTGGATTTTATTCATAACTAGCGGTGCCCGCGGCTTCGCTCGCGCTAAGAGTGAATAAAATAAAAATTTTTGCTTATATACTGTTACTTATAATATACCAAGGACTGATTCCCCATTTAAAGTTCTGGCCCTCTTTTCTGAAAACTACTGTGTAGCATCCTGCCGTGCCGCCACTGCTGCGCTTTCTAAAACTTATTTCCTATTTTTAACCAATTTTGCTACTATGTGTATCATAATTTCTTTGTGTGTTTTTCGTTAATGACACGTTAACCCCCATAGGGGTTGATTTTCAAAAAACACTTAGATATGTATCTCATAATTTGTATTGCAGAGCATTATTTCAGTTTCACGCAAAATATTTCAATAGAATTAAATTTCCCATACAAACTTAGCCACCCCCTTTAACCCTCAATGGGGGTGAATTTTGAAAAACCCTGAAATACGTGTTTCATCATTTGTACTAAAAAGCATTAATTCAAAGTTTCATGCAAAAATGTGCAATAAAAATATTTTTCTCATACAAACTTTGCCACCCCTTTTAACCCTTTTAGGGGTTGAATTTCCAAAAAATAATATGCCTATTTCCTTCTCATGAATGCAAACTATCTACATACCAAATTTCAGCAAAATCGGTTGGGTGGATTAGGCGTGAAAAGGTAACAGACAGACAGACAGACAGACAGACAGAGTTACTTTCGCATTTATAATATTAGTATGGATTAAACTTATCGGGATATTTTCCTCAATTTTCTAGAACAAAAACTACATGTTTACAACGCACATGTTTAAAAATATTTTGCAGCTTTCAAAACAACACCGGAGGCATGGCTGATAGATGATTAAAATTGTTTTTCATCGGAACCGGTTCAACCGCATTCGTTGACATTTACATTATATTATTAAAACTGGATTTGCCTTTTACGAGACAAAAAGAAAGTTATTTTTGTCAATCCCTATTTTTTAAATAATTATATTAAATTCCAGCTATTTCAAATAAAACTATAATTTCTCCAGTGATAAATTGCGAATTGGATGCTACAACGGCTTTTATTACAATCAATTGCATTGTACGCGACTCATCCCCGATGTAAAGAACTAAAGTTATGGCAGTTTCCTTTTATGGTTTCTCACGTCATTCAATCTTTTAAAGCAAGGTACAGTTACATAATTTTAACAGTGAACATCACCGTAATTATTTTATGAATAGCTCTTGGTACTTTAGAAATGGTTGCCTATAATATGTAAGTACCTATAAGTATGAAATGCATTTAAATGTAAAACATTTAACATCTCGGCTTATTTAAAATAGTATCTGACAAATGTTTTCTATGCCCAGAATAATAACGACTCAACTTTCCAAGCTCTTGAACGACTTTCATTCAGTTTGCAATACAAATAAATGAAAAAATTCTCGAGATTTCTCTTACATTAAACGGCAATTACAAATATTATTCGTTTTACGATGATTACGATTATTTTTTTAAAATGTTATTTTTTTAATGAACATGTTAAGTGTAGGTTACTGGTTATTGCTAGGTATAATATATATATATTGATTATTTTAATTTGATATTAATTATCAAATTTAAATAATCAATGTTTACAATATGAAATAATATTAAGTAAGTATTTTAGTAGAAACAATTGCTTAAATTGCAATTATGGGTTGTTACTTGTTATGATCGTTCTTTATTTAAAACATACTATATATTTTAAATTATTTTTGATTGCTAGTATTTAAGAAATAGAAACTTTTATACCTTGATGAATTAACACAAGAATAAACTAAATTTTGTCATTCAACAAATACCGCATATCATTGTAGTCACGCATCACTGAAAAACGGATGCCGGGAGAGAAAACATGAATAATATTCTACCAATGGATCCGTATTAGAGCAACAAATTAGAAATTATAATTAAGATAACTCTTAAAATATGTGTAAGAACAGAAAAAATATGATATAATAAAGTATTTACACTTTAATTAACAAAAAAACAAAAACCGACTTCCAAACTTAATAAATCTAAACTAAAAAGTAGGAAATAATACTTTTAAGGACTTTGTTAATTTTGGAGTCGGTGCCAGCCAGGTATTTTGATTATGTTTACAAATTGATAGATTAATCGAATATGTATCTATTGAGGGTTATTTTGCTTTGGCTGGCACCGACTTCAAAATTAACAAAGTCCTTAAAAGTATTATTTCCTACTTTTTAGTTTAGATTTATTAAGTTTGGAAGTCGGTTTTTGTTTTTTTGTTAAAAATAATTTATTTTTAAATTTTTAGCGGAAAGTAGATACGTATTGTGTTAATGACTATAAAAATTTTCCTTCTATTATGAGGTAAACCTAATAGCCTGAAAGTATACAACTATTGTTCCATAATTGCGTATTATATTGAAAGAATTTTCTTTAAACTGCTAACCGTTGAGGAGTTGTACCTTCCATCATCAGTAACGATACGTGACTCAAATATTCATATAGCCTATAAAAGATTCGGCCGAGCATCGTTAATTTGCTCCTAAGAATTGAAGAGTTCCGATACTTTGTCATGGATCCCATCATCAGAACCTTACCAAACTCTCATCAAACTACCCTTGAAGTATATCCTTTCCATTAAAAAAAGAATAATCGAAATCGGTTGGCGTGATATTGATTTATTCGTCCATTTGTCGCGCAAATACTTAATGCAAATTTAAGACTTTTATGGTTTTCTCATGGATACTATTGTCAGAACTGGAAAATATTAAAATGGGACCACATGGGAAGCACTGCCTTTTAAATAAAAAAAAAATTATCAAAATCGGTTTACCCAGTTCAAAGTTATGAGCTAACAAACATAAAAAAAAAAAATACAGACGAATTGATAACCTCCTCCTTTTGGAAGTCGGTTGAAAAAGAGTAAGGTTTTCTTAAAAATTAACAATAAAAATTGCTGGAAATGTATTGATCCTTTCCAAAAAATATTAAAATAAAAGTAAAGGGAAGATCTTATAGGTACCTAGGTTGCAAATATGTATAAGTAAACAACCCCACATCTTTCATTTAACTTTACTATTTGAGGTTTACATTATATTAAACATGTGATAAGCTAAAATAATAAAATACCTGTATAAATATATATAATATTATTTAAGTATCTAGTGTTCATAAAACAAATATAGCTTGTATAGTCAGATGTGTTTTGACGTATTTAACAGTGTACACTGTACAATGTAAGTACTTTATAATTTTAAATTTTTATTTGTTCAAATTAAATAAATATGGTGCGCTTATATTGTTTATTTAATGGTTGCGATAAAATATATAAATGTTTAAAACATTAATAATTTTCAATTTAATTTCAAAATCAATTTACTATGTCCCTCGGCCTCGGGGCAATAAACTTTGTAATATATTGTCCTATGTGTGAATGACATATAGTATATACTATAGCTAGAGCGTTCTAGTACATAAGGGCATGTCTAGTCTTGCTAACGTGACGTTAGCCGGCCTTGGTGCTCGGCTTACGATCGGCCTGGCTCGGTTAAATACGTTCCTTTCGTATCCCTTACCCTTTCACACTCAATGACTGCCTTTCAAACCATCTCGAATTTCCACGCGCAGTGTTCGATGGAACTGAGTTAGCTGTGTTTTTGAAAAGAAATTAATAATACTAATTTGAGTTTTATTTTGAAGACATCAAAGTGCATTTCTGTATGCTTACTTTAGCGAAACGAACCTTAAAGCCTTGTACGTCATATTATAGTTCTTTCTCTTTTTGCCGGTCTCGCACAGCTGCCTCCGGCCAGTACGTTCAAGAAATTCGAGAGACCTAGACGTGTACATTCCACGCGCTGTAATCACTGTCAAAATAATCGAATACGAATTGTTAAAAAAATTGAAGTTATTTTTAACATATATTTTACTATAGACAGTGCCTTATATGTGCGGTGTTGTGAATCGAGGAAGTACGATTCCTTTTTTGCATTGAATTAGTTGTTAACCGACTGTTGCGATTTCAGCTATTGTTTCCAAAACATTGAAAGTTTGTATTAATGTCGCCCGAGGAAACAGTGCCAGCAATGAATCGGTATTCAGAGTAGGGAACGGTAACAATCGCTAGTGAGTGCGTGTGTTGCGGTTGAGTGGTCTTCCAGTTTTCAGTGTCCCCCAGTGTTAAATTACGGTCCGTTCAAGTTGAGTGACTAATGGGAGATTCTGTTAGACTTTGCCGAAGAGGGCGTCATGCAGTCCCTCGTGGTTACGACTGGCATAAGTTCTGATCACCAAAACGGCGGCTACACAAACCAGAACGGTCCTAGCACCACAGGTTAGTTTCAAAGAGTTCAACGATTGTCTATAAAGTATAACCTGAATGGAGTTTGGTACTCTGATATCTTCCTTTCCTTCTATTAGTACAATCTAAATCTAAATATAACATAAAGATTTAATAAACTTACGTTTTCTAAGTAATATCACACCATTAATAGTTCTTACTTTAATATAGTAGAGCTAGTTAGTGAGGGTGTGAAATGTATTTGTTATTTTTTTCCGTTGTAATTGTAGCCATATTTACAAACAGAGCACATCAGATTATTTCTTTTTAACATACCGTGCGAGCATAGCTGCGGGGATAACTCGTACCTACCAACTCAAAAGTGGGTACCTGAAAATATTTAAAAGAGAGGGTAACTAGTGATCGTTATTGTTTATTTTTAAGTTTATTAACATTTAATCATATTATCTTTAACCGTTTATGGTTTGTTGTGACATATTGTTAACTGACGCAACTCGCACTTGACCAGCGAGGTGGTCTTAAGCCCTGATCCTTCGTATTGAAGGGAGGCCTGGGCCCAGCTGTGACCACGTTTAAACAGAGACTTTACTACTGGGTATTGAACATCTTCCTTCTTATTATAACTTAGATATAATTAGTTAGTGTTACTTATTATCTCCACTTCACCCTCGAATTTAAATGCTCGGCAAAACGTCAGCACAAAAAAATGTTGTAGGTAATTCCTTGTCATAAATAAGTAATAACTAATAACATTAATTCAGATAAGACCTCGTATAATTGAATTTATTATTGAACTTTCTTTGAATTGCTGTAATAAAATCTTTCCGAAGAAAATGAATTTATAACAGGTCGTTAAAAAAGATTTCACATATTTGAAATATAATCTAGTATTAAACAAAAAACACTATCAAATATCAAAACTAAACATTGAATGTGACTATAATTATAATATAACTAGCGACTCACCCTCGCTTCAATCGAGTTCGTCTCTGGGTACCACCTTAAGAATAAAATTTTTACAAACTTTGAATGCTTACTTATTTATATATAATCAAAAGCCTAAAAAATAAGTTTCAAGCTTATAGCTTAAAAAATGACGTAATTTCCAATTTTCTTTTGTCGCCTAGCCTATGTCCTTTCTCAGGCTCTATACAACATGTGTACCAAACATTAAAATCGCTCCAGTAGTTATTGAGTTTATTCGTTACATACAAAAATACAAATATTTCCTCTTTATAATACCTATCAACTATAGAAGTATACTCGTAGATATATTGCATGTAAAGGATTGAATAAAGTTTTTATATATGAGTAACTCAAATGTGGAAATACACAAGGACAATTAAATTGCATGATACTTTAAAAACCGTTAAATTTTGATATCTTAGGAAACAACGTTGTGCGAGAGCGTGCTTTAACTGGTTTGCAAATAACTGTCTTGGGTGTAAACTTTTGCAATATGTATTGTGAATCGTCTCGCGATTAATAATAGTCTTTAGGCTATTGAACAATTCTTAAACATAGCAAGTTTTTAATTACTGTAGTATCTCTAAGTAAAATAAGTTATGTGAATTATTCAATATACCTACTTATAACAGCGACAACGTTCAATTTTTTTATTTTTTTTTATATAATACAGTTTTGACTTAGATTCTTAATATATAATATAAAAGCGAAAAGTCATTCACTTATCACGAAATATCGAACACTGCTTGACGCATAAAAATGATTGTCAGGGAGGTAGTTTATAGTTAGTTATAGACGTCCGCTAAGAATGGATTTTGCGACAGGACCGTATTTAGAAGTCTTACTGCTCTCGCAACTTTATTATAAAGTCCTTTAATTAATTTTTGTGCTACAAACTTGATATAATATGCATACATTAACGTAGAATATTTTTTAAAAGATCTCGAGCCATTAACCATTACATTAACCTAAGTAATAATAATAAACATGTCAAATAACGTCTAAGCTAAAAATGTATATTGTAGAAATTTTAATATTTTTATAGGATAGACTGAACTGGAGTAGTGTGTCAAATTTATTCGAATTTCATTAGCGGAGTGGCTATTAGAACGTTACAAGCAAAAAAAAATAATTAACGCATTAAAAATGTATTT
The DNA here is from genome assembly GCA_951802675.2 of Boloria euphrosyne. Taxonomy (NCBI): domain Eukaryota; kingdom Metazoa; phylum Arthropoda; class Insecta; order Lepidoptera; family Nymphalidae; genus Boloria; species Boloria euphrosyne. The sequence goes on along the minus strand of OX637878.1, from coordinate 3,957,579 downwards.
TACAGCATTTTTGTGGATACATTTTAAACAATGTTTTGCTTCAGTATTTTTATTTAAAATGTGCAACAAATGTGTTTTTATTTTTATATAAATTAATATCCAAAGTGAATATATATAGGTGATGATCACATAATGTCGCTAACAACTGTTCGTTAGTTCCTAGTTTAAAATCATTCTTCTCATCACTTCATTCAATTACTTAATATAATTTGACTTCTTAATTGTTATTCAATATTTAATTAGACTACATTACAAAAATTGATTCCAAATATGTAATAATATGGAAAATTCTTCTAATTTATTATTATATGATTCAATATTATAATTTATGTGAATCTGGTTAAATATTAATAGGGATTTTTAGCTTAATAACCCATAAATTTCAATTCTAAATTAACACTTGCTAGTTGCTAGTTTTGATTTAGAAATACTGAATAATTTAACATCCTACGTAAATATTTAAATAAACATTTCTGTCATTGAGTACTTCTTTGTGCGGCCCAAATTGCATAATAAATATTTGACGTGAGAGGTAGGTAACCTTCTTGCGCTTGACATTGGTATCATGAAAAATTTTATTGCTTTTCTCACTTAACTTTCAAAATTTTGCACTTGTAAATCGTGCAAAATGTAAACAACCTAATATGTATTTAGTTCAAATCTGTTACTGGAATTATTTTTACATGAAAAAACTGCCGCATTTTCTCCTTGCCTTGGAAATAAGAAGTCTAATAGTCGTGCATTGCACAAATAGTAACAGTTAAAATGGCCCGAACCTTATTTGTGGTGCGGCTTCTATTTCAAGTTTGCTCAGAACGCGTAACGCGGTTGGTGTTGTTTGGACCGCGCTTTCTATCTGTTATCTAGATATCACCAACTAACGCTTTCGTGTTAGATGCGATAATAGCATTTGAATAAATTATTTTTTTGTTCAATATTTTAAATGTTTATTGATTATTCTCAATTATTGACATTAATATGTACATTTGATAGGACCAAAAGTTTTAAGTTTTATCTGCTTGTGCTTCTTGCGTTGTCGGCACTTGGAAAGATTAAATGAAGTATTTTTGTAGTTACATGTATTTACTACTAGTTTATATGATAATAATAGTCTTTACCGAAATATAGCTAGTTTACTTTGTTTATTTATAAAATAGCAGTACTTGCGGCTTCGCCCACGTTCATGGTTTCAAGCCCGCTAGTAAAAAAGTATCCTGTGTTACTTCTAATATATCCAAGAATATGTGTACAAAGTTTGATGATGATCGGTTAATTAGTTTCCGCGTAAAAGCGTAACAGACAAACTTACATTCACATTTATAATAGTAATATAAAGAACTATTTATTTATTACAAATTCTAAAAATATTTTATTTATAATTAGGTTGTTCTTATATGTATACATACGATCATATTATAAAGATACCAAGTACCAACTACCAACTAACAAACGCATTTGAAAGGTTGCGGTTGCTTGCGAGCTTCGGTGAAGTCGTCTTGAACGAATGTTGACCCAACATTTTATAACCACCCAAGATGTATGCTACTAATATATTCACATTTCACTATATTAGTACAAAACCAAAATATGGAGTACTTTTTTTTAATATATGCAGGTTTTTAGCCGAAGAATGTGATGGTTAGTCCATTTAATAATGTCACTCAATATAGCACGACGTGTTTGTCGCTAAGACAAAAATAGAAAGTGTTAAATGCTTCGTATTGATATACCGTCCTGAATACTCGAGTAAGACAATGAGTAGACTCTTGATAAATGGCTCTAACATTAACTGAATAAGTAACTAGGATTCTTTTTTGATTTTTTAAATAGCAACCATTATATCGAATAATAGAATAGAATTAGTCAGGTACCTACTTCCACACTTGGAATAAATTAACATTTTCCATTAACATTTACTCACTGCCTTCTTTGTATTTTTCGACTTCTTTATTTTTTGATACTATATGTATATTTTATTAGATAACTGTTAATATTGTGCGCCTTACAAAATTTTGCCACATCATTTACCTCCGCCACAGAATATAATATGGTATTAACAGAAGTTGCACTCCTTTGATCTCAAAGAAAGCCGCCATTTTAATAGCCTACAAAATAACCAACGCATCTGGTATATTCGAAATCGCACCTTGCTATCACGCTCACAAAAGACATTTTCTTTGTATTCATAAAATTATTTACCTACACCACAACTCAACGTCAGGGTTGTACAAGCAAAGTAAAGTAAATAATAACATACATAATTTTAAGAAGCACTTATTGTATTTACAATTGTTTAACTTTAATGTAGTGTTTTATGTATTTCTTACCGTCTTTTAAAGTACCTATTATTAAACTTCAGTATTGCGAAAATTCAGCAGTGGGAGCAATAAACCTTGCGTTGTGAAGATGATGGACTTACCGTCGCCGCATAGGTAGTAGCACCCCGACTAATTTGCAACTTCGAGTTGCAGTTACTTATCGCGATAGGTATAGGCTGGTGACGGAGGTCTGACTCCGCTAGGGAAAAAAATCAGACGTATTTTACAGGAACCAATGGTTATATGACTATTAAATAAGTACTAATTTTTATTCATATTACATAATCGATTTGGTTTGTATACACATCTATAGTCAGGGCAAGGAACTATAGCTTATTAAGTAATTACATTATCCCACAATTCGTGATTTTTTTTATTTTTTTAATATGATAAACTTGTACATCGTAATGTACGAGAAAACAATGACGAATCGTTTAAAATAAAAACTTAACTATCCGCTATGGTTGTTAACTACACCGGAACTGTTAAATAATAAGCACTATGTTCATAGCAATTTTTCGACGAGATGTCCATTTCGTTTCGTTATATTCGCAGAATTTGTTGAGATTAAGGTTGCAGAATTTATCATGTAAAGTATTTAAACATTGAATGAAGTAAATGTTAATTTTTGTGTGTAAATTATAAGCAATATAATTTGCTTTCAGTACCTATTCTAATTCAAAATTTGCAATTTTGTTATTTTTTTATAAATAAATATGTTGAAATGAAGATACTCGAAGGTGTTATAACGTCGCACTAGTTGCGTAGATATTAAAACGTAAGGTTGAATATAGGTTCCCATTTGGGGGCCGACTCGTCATACTTATCCTTTAGTATACATTTTTTTACTAATTCTGCCTTTCAATATTGTTTGTGTTATAATATACATTGATGACTTGTAACACGACTCAGTCGCAAAGTAAATATTTTGTTCTTGATACTATATATAGCCTTATTTTAATGGAACTCGTGATAATATGCTTGTTTTATCAACAAGTTTGTGATAAGGAAATAATTTGAAATTTTGAAGTAAATGCAGCGTTATAGACAACAACCTTGTGGTAAATAATTTCGTATTGAAGTTAGTCATAAATAATAAATTAATTCTTTCTGAAAGAATCCATAAGTCAGTTGCGTTTTGACCACGGATCATTGTTCTATCTTATCATGCAAAATAAATGAACGTGAAGTAGTATGGTTGTTATGAAAGTGTTCAAATAACCCATAGATTTTTTATCTACTATAATTTATTACTATACTTTCTTACCGACATCAAAAAGAAAATGCTTAATTACTTTGTATGTGTGATTTCTTTGCAAATTCAAAAGTGATTTCACTATTGATGTGTTTGCTTCTTTATCTGGTCAATGATAAATAAGAGAAATGTCCATCCTTATTGATGGATTAGAACATTTAAAGTCCCCCCTGAATATTAATTGTTAGGGCTCAGCAGCTTCCGGTTATCTAGCCAGGCGTGAAGCTACTAAGGGTTTACGCACACCATTGTTTGATAAACGCTGACAACGCGGGTATCATAAATATAAGTCATCTGCACTTATTCTTAACTAGCAGATTACTGGACGAGATACGGACGTATCGATATCTATTGCGTCTATTGTGTCCATAGAGCGCGGCGTTTCAAAGTTGTAGTATGTATATTGTATAGGTCCTAGGGGACGCACTTGGGCTGCGAACTACCTCGGGATGTGAACCATAAGGGTTGGGTTCCTAGTACTGATAGTATATATCAGACTTTATGTGCAACACCCTACTGGTTGTAGTCTTCCTCGGGAGGTCAGCCGCAGGGGCCGGGCGTCGAGGTTGAGTGCGTAAATGATCCTGTGACACTCCATCAGAACAGGAAAAGTTGTGTTGATTTTTTTAGGTAATACGGGCATTTATAGTATCCGGTGAGTCACTACATTATCACCACAGATTAGATAAAGAGAATAGATTGGCCCAAACGGGTAATTTGTATGGGAACCACTGTCGCCACTTTTCAAATAAACACACATACGCAGCTTCTAACGCAGCCCTCTGATTGGTCAACACACACATAAGCAACAAACGTTAGTGGTTGACAAATGAAGAAATATTATGTTATCGATATTTTTGTCGATAATTTATTTAAAATATTTATATAATATTTGTTTATTTTATAAATTTATATTATAAATGAATTAGATTAGTTCAATTATGAATAAAATAAAACAACGTTTAACTTCTAATAATAAAATAATAAATATTTTTTAATGTTACATAATATGTAGTAGGTGAATTCTTAATTACGTTTTATAAAAAAAATGAAATATGCAATCGCCCACCAATTTATTATTTTAGCAATATGTTTTCTTTTAAGAAAACAACTTTTAGCTTAGATTTTTGGGAACCTAATAGTGACTTTTATATTACCAAATCTTCAGGAGATATTTTTAGGTATTATAGGCATATATAAGTTTATTTATTTTTATTTCTAAATTACCCTGTATATTATTTTATATTGGTCATAGAAAGCGGTCAATTACATTATTAATCAATTACATACAAAAAAAAAAACATTTTCTTATCGATTATTTTGTCTTACAACAAAAGCACAACACTAATTATAATAGGCAAATGCGAATGAAGGTGAAGCTGTGTGGGTTTCGTAAAGGACGCTATTCATTGCGGACAACGATGGCGCGTTGCTTTGAATATGCGCATGCAAAGCAAGCAATGTATATTGTTTGTTTTAGCTTATTGTAATAATATCGTTTGTAATGAATTTGGTAGTCGTTGTTATATTTTTGTAACTAAAGGTATATTATTGATATTTTTGACCTATCGATGAAAGGGTTATGTACTTCTTGGTCGATACTCGAAGTCTGACATTTAGTCTTACAAGTAATAATAGCACAACACGGCATTATAACACTATTTATCGGAGCTCCGTTCTCGACGCACTCTAAACGCGGACTACAAGCGGTGATCGCCTGATCGGTGGACGTATGATTGTTTAATCATACTTACGGCGCGGCCGTTACGCTTACATTACCGTTCCATCTTTTTTTACCTATTCCGTGATTATCACCTATTGTATAGGTACGCTTTGAAGTCATTAACAAGGAATTTTAAATGAAATGCATTTATAAATTGCTCATAAAATCAAAATGACCTATTTCAGGGGTTTAATTCTAATTCTATTCGTAAATCCTACAATTGACAATATAATATAAGATCTTCTAATTCAAACTCACCATATCCATAATATCTATTTCAAAAAAACCAAACCAAGCCAAGGCTTTCAAAAATGACGAGTAAACGGCTTAATTTGTATTTTATATTAATTGACTAAACTATTATTTAGTGCATTATAATTGACATGAGAACATGCAGAGCGTTGCGATTCATCGAACCGATTGACATTGTGACTTCGAGAAAGGTCATTTACATACGTACATGTCAGCAGCAATAAAAAAGCTGTTTGTTTCTTAGGTATACATATTGAGCAGATGTAGAGAAGAACCTTTCCGTTATTCAAGAAGGTCGTTAACGGTTGTTATATTTCCACTTTTACAAGTTTAATATCCTTATTCTAACCAAAATATTAGAAATAGTTCTTATGAAAAATACGTCAATAAAAATTACTTATAACATCTAGACAAGGTATTATAACTGAAGTATCTAACGAAGTATCCATTATACCAGGGCGACCATTTCCTATATTATCAAAATTATATAGCTACATATAGGCCAGAGATATTAAAGCAATTTAATTACGTAAATATCGCAAGTAAACATACCGATTGTGTGCACTACTCCATTATTATTTACTTACGCAACCACCGTAACATACGAATAGTGTAAATTGAAAATTATTGTTATTTATGTAGAAACCATAGGTATTCTAATAAAAATATTTACTTTTTTTAGTTTTATACCTGCAGTATAAATACTCGACCCTATTATTAATTCTACAGCTAAACGTTTAAATTATTAAGCAAGAAAGTGTGTTAATTATTATTGTTAATAATCTTGATAATACCGTGATAATTATGAACATAATTCGATAGTTATCAATCGATTATCATCAATTTATCGTCCTATGATCTTCAATTAATGTGTTCTTCATATTTTTTATAAAAGTCGGATTTTCTCGTCACTGTCTTGCAAACTCATTGGTAAAACAACAAATAAAAATTCTTGCGCTCATGAGGAAAGGGGTAGTAAGTTTAAAATTATTAAAAATATTTTTATTATATGATATAACTAAAAATTTATGCTTTTCGCAATAAGACGTTGCTTCGTACCAAATTTCAAGATTCTGAGTTCACAGGAAGATATTTTGATTGCGTTGTCTTAGAAGTTTGAGTTTTTAACAACAAATTTTTCTCCTAGGGACAGTAGAGCTGAGTATTTGATATGAATTTCAGCTTGATACCTCCACGCGTTCCTGAGAAAAAGGGTCTTGGCAGACAAACAGACGGACAACAAAATGATCCTATAAGAGTTAATTTTTTTCCTTTTGAGTTACAGAACCGTAATAAAAACTGGCTAAATGTAAATAGGACTCATCGAACGAATAACTACTGTAACTTTTCTGTCATATTTAATTTATGAAAGGCCTTCGTTGTACTTAATTAGTAAATGCATTACACATATTGATAATGATTAATTAATGCAAAGGAGCTTTGGATGCACGAGTTTGACTCGCTTTCACTATTTTTTCTATAATACAGAATGACAAATGTATATTCATATTTTTATTCTGCAAACTAAAAGGTGTTTTTTCTTTTCAGGTAAGCATCAGATAACATTGTGGTTTAATCTTGGATACCAAATGTAACCAACGGTAAGTTACCAAATGATAAAAAAGTCTCGAACAAAAATCTAGATGTCTGAAATGATTTTATATGTCAAGTCAAACAGGTTAATGTTTAAAATTAATAACCAGTAATAAATCAAGTTCATTTCAAACTGTAAACATTCACTTATTTAATAAGTTTTTTGTGGCAAACTTAAGATGAAATTATACAATATCGAATATCAATTTGAGGTCTTAAAGCTTATTATGTTTAATTTTATACATTAAGCAAACAATAAGTACCTGTGCTCGTTTTTATTAAAATAAAATATACCATTAAAATCAAATAAAAATATAACAGCTACGAGAGCCATGTATTGCACATTTAATGATTTCATTTACATTAACTTAACTGTTGTTTAATTTAGTTGGTACCGTAGTCGCTAAAATATTCATCTCACATCTTACACATACGAGAAAACGATAACGTAGTAATGTGATGATGACGCGTAAACTAACGTGGAGTACCGTTCTTTGTATTTAAGAATTTGAACCTTATTACGACGTTATTATGGTAGACCATTTCAAGACTAATGCTTCTGGGGAAGCCGGGCCAGTAACCCATTTATGAGCTGTGGGCGGTAATTGAATTACGCTCTGACGCTACAGACAATTCATTCGTAAAGTGGCTCTTATTGTTATAGTAACCAATGTGTGAAATACTGGCCCTTGACTTCACTTCAAACTCTTGCTAAACAAACAACGTCTAATCCAATTTGGCGCATGGCAGTATTTTACTGCACTAGTACAACTTGTAATAAGAATTTGCTTTTGCAGTTGAATACTTGTAAATTTTATTTTACTTAACCAATCCAAATTCAATCTTTTGGGCAAAATAATTATTTATAGTCTTATTTATTATCTGGTGCTTTTTGGTGGTTAAACAAACTTTTAATGGTAAATTTATATTAAAACTATTTCATTTTACTTCGTTTTCATTAATTCGGCAATCTTCGCTAATTTGAGAGATAACAATATTTAGAATTTAAGTAGGTAGTTATCATTTATGGATATGAAGAAGATAGCCGTGTCTTTGAAAGTTGTGTAATAACAATAATATTTTCACAATTTGTCTATTACGTGTTAATTAAATGAGAAATCTCGTTTTATTGTTAGCGTGACTCTAACCACTCAGAGGGAGCTGTATCTTGAAATGAAATCGATACCATGTGCACTTATGTTCCTGTGCGGTTAATACGACTTTCTACTTTTAAATTGACAACGATGTTATTACTACTAACAACTCCCATGCAAATTGGCTTCCGCTCATTTATTTAATTTATACCCGTACCATTTATTGCAGTTTATTCTGATCTGCATTATTATTATTACATATTCCTTTTTTGAATCTCTATAAATTCTACACCCAAGCTAAAAAAATATAAGTTTGTCACGGCAACACGTGGTTGCTAGTTTATTAATATATTTAAGGAAGATACGATGAGTTTATGATGTTACATATCAGTTGTGCTTTAGATATTTTACTGAATAATACCCTAGATAATACAGGTAAGTAAAAAAGTAAAGTCTTAAAAGTACACGTAACGAATGAAAACCGTTCTGACGCACTGAGAAAAAAGTAGTAGGTACCTATATGCCATGATCCTTTTACAGTATTATTTTTTTAGAAATGTAGGTAACAATCAAATTCTACTATTTAAAGCATAAAGTGAGTGATTATGGTCACAAACCTGTTGTTTGTAATCGGGAGCCGGCACTATGTCGTCATAATGGTGCGCGCGACCGTGACGCCGCTTCCGTCGCCATTTCCGTCTCCCACCAAAGTCATCTCGACTGTTAAACCGAAGCCGTAATCTACTCTCAATCCCAACAATAAGCTTTCGAACAATACCTTTGCGTTTCTCTAGATTAGGCCGCGCACGATGTCTCTTAACGTCACTCTGATGCTAAGTGATTCGATATGGGTGCGTTCCTATACTTATTTCGTTGGTGCACTAAATATCAATGAGAATTTATTTATTATTTTTAAAAGAATAGATATCTTATTTAATTTTCAAAAGATTACCTATCAAATGCATATCGAGTATCAAATTTAGTTTTCAATTTCCCTTAAAGTGAGGGTTATAAAAAAGTGTGAAGATAGTAGATACCTATTCGTTTGAGGTTGACGAGATTTGATTATTTTTTACCACTAACTTTTCAACGGATTATTTTTAAAACGATTAAGTGTATATAAAACTTATTATAGAGCTATAAAAAGTTCGTTTATAGACAAGCTAATTATTTATTTGAAGTTTAATCGAGAGTCAGAAAAAGTCGTGTATCAAAAAGAAGAAATATGCTTAATACTAGCATTTCTAGCAATGGGATATTCAACTCTAAAATAATTTCCAACCAGTAGTGGTTGGAATTGTAAAAATTCCTGAGATAAACGCGTTCAACCAAACAAACTTTATAATGTTGGTATAGATTGGAATTATTTTTTTAGTTTTTGCGCCTGAAGACATAAGACTTAAATCTTGAAGCAATTGTAAATTCGCATAAAAACAAGACAAAGGTACATTTCATTTTTAGGTCATTCTACTAAGTTACGGGTACAGTTAATAAGAAATATCGCTATGTGATACAGAGCTATTATATTTCGTATTGCCTACAAAAGTTATAACTAACTAGGGCGTAGAGAAATGCTTGGCTTGCTCTTTGATATCAATATCACTTAGCCTACAATCATACTCGTATACGGGTTGACTTTCAAGATGATGTACAAGAGTTAAAATTAATCTTTTCTTACTAACAAAATTTATGAAACCTAGTTGAGTTTTCAAATAATTGCATTGCATATTATGTTTAGTGTTCATAGACATTTGTCTATATTTCAGTTCTTCTATTCACAATAAGCAAATACTTTAATGTAACCTGGAACTGTGAAAGTGATGACATACCATTCTGTCGCCGTTTATATAATACAACACTGACGATGCAACAATGCAGTTCTAAATGCTGTATCGTCTTCGCTTGCAGTTGTCTTTGATTATGAATACTGCTTCAGTAGGTTAATTATCTAATTTAATATGGATATAAAGTGAAAGTGTCCTCGAATAATATTTTAAAGAAGATTTTGCAGCGTTTTTAAATTATTTAAATTAATTAATTTGAATCGAAAATGTATATTGAAGTAATAAAATCGATTGTAGATGGTTAATTAAAAAGAAGGTTATTAGAGAAACTCTAAAATCTAGAAAAAAAAAACATCTTGTTAATCTTAAAAAGTATAATATATCCATCCACAAACATTATTTTATATAGATACTTAAATTACGTTCTAAATATTAATGCAAGTCACGTATTACCAGTAACTTTTTATCGGCCATCATCAATAAATTTCACTGATTGATAACGCTGTGTTTAGTTCCTCAACTTTAAATATGACCTTTACGTAATCCATTATCGGACCGTATATCTCTCATAAGTCGATTATGTTCGAGTTTCATGTAAATTAAATGAGTAAAGTTACTTGTTAACCGTAGCGTAGAATAGAAAGTGTTGCTTAACTATGCAACGATGTGTGTGCGCAGCCTTTATAAAACGTGTCGTGAATTAGCAGCCCGATTTTAATCCCCACAGTCGCTGAAGAAACTGGAACAAGTTTTTGATTCAGACAGTGAAAGTGTCCCACTCTCTTAACAATCGATTTGAATACATTCATGTGTCACTGTATGACAAATGTCCCAGCCTCACGAGGAGCTATTTTGTAATAGGTTAATTTTAACCCACCATATGCATTGCACTCCTGTTGAAAGCCGTTTGAACCATCCAGCGATTCTATTTTAATCTTTAACTCGACTTCACTATTTGTGTTTACCGTAAACGGACTCGGTTTTAAGTCCGTTCAAGGAAGTGACTAAGCGAGCGGTACGTCGGAGGTGAAAGAATTATGTTAAAATGTTTAATGTCGACCCAGTTAGCCGGCTCATGGCGCCTGACGCTTGTTTATAAGAAAATTATAAATAAAATAACGTACGCGATCTCACCATGACGAGAGAGTTCACGCTGCTGAAATGGTAACATTAACATTGAAACAACAGCTTTAGTTTATTTATATTTGTTTAAGTGAACGATATTCACATCTTCTTTGACTGAGTTTATTTCAAAATTTCTATATATAACTTTAGAATTAAAATAGCTTCCCCTTCTATTTTGTTTTTTCAACCAAATGCAACTTTTAGGTGCCTTCACTTTTAGGCTACAGTTACACACAACAGTATAATGTGCAATGTGCAATGTGCATTGTGCATATCTTCACAGATTATTACGTAAGGATAGATTGTGCTGGTCAGTTTAATTATTTCTAGCTATAAATATGTGTGTGCTAGAATGAAGTAACATAAATAACAGTCGGGAAGGGCACTTGCCCCTGTATCTGTGATAGGTTAGGACTGCCGTTAGTTCCGTTAAATGTACTTACTAACCGTAATTGATATAACCTAAATACAAATATATAAACAACTTATCAATAAATAATAAAAGTATTAGTAGGATTTTATATAAAATAAAATTTTATTAGCTATGAATTTCTTTTATGAATCTTCTGAACATATGTGTTCTATAAATCACGTCATAAAAATAACTTTATCTATTTTGTTTTATCTCCCTTATTTTGTTAGTAGCATACGATGTGGAATAAATATTATCATCCAACTTTTTAAAGATAAAACTAATTCGTCGAATGTGCTATCAAATCAGGTATGAATCGCTTGTATGAATAACTCGAGACCTCCGTTCAGACGCCTTCGATATTGAACGTACTATCTGGTTACTTGATGATTCATACTTAAGTTGTTTGGTGCCCACTGTTGACTGGTTAATGACTTTTGGAGACAATTTTTTATGTTCGAATACGCAATACTTGTTTATTTAACCAAAGTGGTTTAATTTTTATATAAATTTGTCATTTCGGATACCTTTGCCTGAATTCTCTTGTAAAATGACTATCGCAAGCGAAACCGCGGGCTCTAGTATTAAGTTATTAACTAAACAGTGGGCAAGACGGTGCGCTTAAATTTTGTCTCGCTTCCGTAATTTTTCTGCGATTACTCCTAAGATATTCGTTTAAATTACATGATGTAAAGGAGTAAAATAATGTGCATGAAAGTCTCCAACTTATTTAAAATGATAAGGATTAATACCGTATTTGTGTAAATAGCTTTATCGCTTTATATGTCCCATTTTTTTCGCAATTATCGTTTTATAATGCCCCATTTTTTTAATGTATTAAAATTGATATAGTATGTTATCCTTGAGATAGGCATATGCCATTTTACGGACTTATTGAAGACCTGTATATACATATAAGATACACAAAGGGTTTAGGCAGCGTTTTCGTTGATAGCTGGAGATGGCTTATTTTTTCCGACACCTCCAACAGATATGTTATATTTAAGCTACTGTGTTCAAAAACTTGACAATTTATATACTAAAACCTTCCTTGAGTGCAATTCTATCCATTAGCGAAAACAGCAAGAAAATTAATGCAGTAGTTTTTGAGTTTATCGCGAACAGACAGACAAACAGATGCGGCGGAGGATAATAATGTCATAACATAATTTATTTATTAATTATAGTACGAGTATTTATAATTATTAACATTATCTTTTTTGTTGAATTACTAAATGTATTTCGTTATTAGAAAGCCATTTTAGATGTAAATGTGAAATTTAAAACTGTTAGATGACAATATTTAATTTTAAGAGCTACTTAATTATTCTTACATGTGTCTGGAGCTGAGTCCTGAAGATATGAAGGGGGTTTTTAATAGCCCTTGTAAGTCGTAAGACACTTGTAGCATCAATTATTTCAATTGCTTCTATCTTCATCAAGTGCAGCTGTTGGCGCCTTATTTGTACCAAGACATAAATATAAAATATTTTTATAATATGTTTTAAAACATTCATTGTTGTATATTTTGGTTTGAAAAAAAAAACAAATTCATTATTCAACTTGCTCTATGTGTCAGGGAAAGAATTTATATGAAGTTTTTCTTTCAAGGGAACTCTAAGTAAAACTATTTTAAAAGTTTACGATACAAAACTTTTTTGATGGAAATCCAAATACTAGTAAACGAAATAAATCAAATAAAACAAACTTTTTCTTGCTAGCTGGCTTTTTTTACTGATAGCGTAATAAAAAAGGTCTTTATTGAAAAACAAAATACATTGGTACTATCTTTCACAGCTAGCTCCTGAACTAGAAACCTGTGTTTCAGGAGTACGAGTAATAGAATAATCATATTTGCTTGAGAGGTTTAAACGTAAAGTACGTATAGGTATGTTGAGTAATTTTATTGCATCACTAGGATTTCCTTAGAACATTGCGCTCTCAGCTGTAATCTTTGTGTATCGTGATGTTACAAGAGTTATCGTACGAAGTATACTCATTGTTAATAATGTGAAGCAATGGTATCGGAACCATCACTGGAGTATTTAAGTTATTAAGTTAGGTTTTCTTATAATAAAATGGAAACCTTTACACACAAATGTCAAATAGTCTGGCTTTTCCGTCGGTAATTTTTTCGACATCTACAAAAACCGGATCCCTTAATTTATTTCCACGTTATGTTTACTTTATCTATATTATATCGATAACTTTTATTTACATATGTCATAAATAAAAATTATCGATATAATATAGGTAAAGTTAACACATTAACTAAGATAAATCAAGAGTTAGCTACTTCGTCCATCTTTGCAAATATGTATTTAGAAAATATTTTAAATAAAACTATCTTTTTTCGTGGATCTATTTGATTTTTGGTTCCCGACATTTGTACAATATTTGCGTTAATTTGAAAAAGTGTTACGTTATGAAAATTAATCACAAAAATAAAACATAACATCAAGCACTATATTAATATTGTTGTACAATAATGAAACTTGGGGATATCGGATAGCCACAAAGATATTAGATTTAATGTCGATTGCAGATTTCGCAAGTTATTCAGATATTACAGAAAGCTTTGTAATCCGCGCATATTATACTTATTATAGCTGACAACTCCATTATAAATTTCAATTAAAACCATTACATTTTGTTACGAATCGATTACGAGCACGTTATATTTATCGTTTCATCATCAGCTGTTTTAATTGATTTTGATTTCATATCTTATATCGAAGGTAACAAATACCGCAGTTAGTCAAAAGCGGGTCAATATCCGGTATATTGAGAGGTCGGCCTTGTAGTGTTGCAGACAGTAGAATCGTTTGGACAATGGGCCGAAGAAATTATTATTAATTGAATTGGTTTTAATTACAAGCTCATGTATTAAGTACTACAATTGCAGACAATTACATGAAATATTAAAAAGCACAAATTACATAATAAAAATATATAGTTAGTGTAATCTCCAGGGGCGCCTTTGAATCGTTAAATTATTTATATCTAGTATTTATATTTTCCGCTTTATGACTGCTTATATAAAATATTCTTGAGGTATTAAGTAGCGGAAAATGACAAGGTTAATACAAATTTTAATACCTTTCCTCAATATTCTCGCTTTTCCTCAATATTCTTCATAGTTTATTTGTAAAGATTGAAATTAATATAAAATTCTACTCACAGTGGACATTTTGTAGGTATTAAACTAATCGATGACTTAAAATCCGTTTATACTAAAGTCCCATTTGAACTAAATTAATAATACTAATTGCATTGGTATTGCGTTTCTTTGGAAGACCAAGCAATGCGTGCTCAAGCTTAGAACTCGCATTTCTGCGTTTTTTAAGTGGAAATTGTTTTCAATATAATGATCACTTGGGATTACGTAAGACAAAAATTCTGACAGATCTTAACTTGTTTCCTAATGACTGTACTTTGATTACCCGCATCTGAATTTTGAACTGCTTTGTACTATATCCCCTCGCATTAAAGAGAAGCCTGAGCTTAGCAGTGGGATGTACGGAGAACTGGCTTAAATAATATTATTATTATAACAATCCATCTCTTTATCTAATCATTCATTGTTCTTATAATACTCAAAGGCATGTTAACAAATTATAACAATAATTTACGTAGTTATTTGAAAACTAAAGTAAAAATATGTTTTGATATGTAATTAAGTATTTTTGTTTAGAACGCACGTTGCATTAAAAATAAAATACCATAAAATATCCTA
Organism: Boloria euphrosyne; assembly: GCA_951802675.2. Lineage (NCBI taxonomy): Eukaryota > Metazoa > Arthropoda > Insecta > Lepidoptera > Nymphalidae > Boloria > Boloria euphrosyne. The sequence continues at coordinate 3,942,287 of OX637878.1, read as the reverse complement.
TTAATTGCTGACGCGCTATAAAACAAGTAGGCTACTAACATTGAGGTTATAATATCGTTATTTGTATACGAAAATCAAATGAGCATAACTGAATTCCATATGCTTTTTTTCTTCCAAATTGCTAACTGATTTTAACGTAACCATCAGGATGAGAAAGATTAATATTGATTCCGGGAAAATTAAAGAAGTCACGCGAAATATAGGATAAAAAAATATTAATTTTAATGTCAGGCTTATATATTTTACGTACGGATTCACGATTTTAAGAAATAAATGAACTTTTAGTTCTTAGTTTTTAATTCGTAGAAAAACCTTTTAAAGTAATCTTGCGTTTAATTGTGACTAATTCGCGTCTGCAATTCATCAGAGCGACTGGTGGGTGCAACAATCACTCGCCCACGCTAGCACTCGAAACAACAACCATGAATGGGATAAACGACAAACCCGGCCTACAAGCCAATTTGATGACATTAAGCTAAATCCTTCTTCTTATCTGATGAATGTTTAATTCTTGAAGTGCAAGTGTATGTTTGTGAGAACTGAACTCAATTCTGGAAACAGCGTTTAAAAAATGTTTTGATGATTCGATTATTCGTTGGTGTAAGTGTATCGTTCCGAAGGAGCATACTTTGAAGGTGATAAAATAAATTTGGATGAATAACAAACATTTTGTGTATTATTGATCTTTTCCCGGTACTTTTTTGACAGATTGTAATAGATTTTTTTATTGAAATGATCTTTGTTGAATAATTTCTATTTTATTAGGAATTTCAAATATTGCTAATTTTGATTAGACAATCATCAAAGAGAATCTTAATAAGCTTTCTGATAAAAATTTAAGTGATAAGATAATGAGATACTCAATAACTTATTTTTTAATATATTTAAAAAATTACTAATAATTTAAATAATTGTTAATGTTTCGGGGGATCACTTTTTAAACTTTGTATTTTGTCAAACATCCGAATCGGTCCACCCGCTTTGCATCACTCTTACTCGTTTGCCAGACATACATTCAAGACTAAACACTTTTTTAGTGTGGATTTATAGATTTTTTTCTATAATAAATGATTTTGATGAAATTCTATTTTAACTGGTTTTAATTTGTTTCTTATATAAATTTTAATTAAAATAAAAGAAAATACAAATGTACCCATAATACGCATTTGGACCAAGGAATACGGTAAATACTAATAATCTAATTAAATAGTATGCTATCCTACTCTAACAGGCAGCTGGTGGTTTAACAAAGGGTAGACTTAATAACACAGCTGTATTATTTATAATAGTATAGACTATAGAGGTACACATTCGACCATTTGGCAGAATACTGATACCATGTCCTTTGGGGTAACAACTTCATGCATTAGCCTGCATGGAATTGTAATGCCTGTAGGGAATTTTCTAATTTTTAGTGGTCCACTTGTATTAGAATTATTATTATAAAATTCAATTTTTAACTGTGCAGTATTAAATTTAAATTAATAAGTTTTTTGTTTAATTACGTAGATAATATATAATTTAAATATCTCGAATTTAACGACCCATTTTAAACACACTTTAATTAAAATTATATTTTTCTTTAAATGTTTTAATTTATGCATAAGGCTTGTTTATAAATTTTAAAGAAAACTATAAAAAGTACTAAATAGATATGGGTTTCTCTTTTTTGGAAACAACTGACATCATCGGAAACAGGTAAATGAGCGATTAACCTTTGTTAATGGTTCGAAAGGATGCTGTTTTAGGAACAACAAACTTTACTTTTTCATTGATTAAATTAAACGCTAACTTAATATAGTATTAAGTGTATAGTCGCTTGCATTATGTAACAGTTGGCTGTGAATGCAGTTTTAGCAGCCATGTTTCGCTAAGCAGCTGCCATGTTCCAAAGAAAAAAGGACAAGTGCGAGTCTGAATCGCACACCGAGGGTTCAGTAGCATGAAGCATTAAAAATGTATAAAGAATAAAACATAAATTCACGGTATTGTAAGCACGGGATTGAAGACATGAGTATTATATATTTGATATTCATTTCAACTTAATAAGAATCACATGTTTTTGAAAATATGAGTTTTGAAAGACAGACAGACATACGAATCAACGATAGTCGGATAACGAAGTGAAGGATACCTTTGTACGGAACCCTAAAAAGTGTATTAAAAAACAAGAATGCACTACACTTACCAAAACAATGTTAGTGCCGTTATATTGCAATGGAGTTAACCTCTAATTGTATATTTTCTTCATCTCACCTGGCATATTAAGTGTTTTATATAGCTCTTAATAACGTCTAGCAAAATGCAGGTTAACCTCGTATTCAAGGATCCACGTTGCGAACATTTAAATGTGACACAAAGCAAAGAATGCTACACTCTATACTCGGAAATAGTGTTAAGCATTGTCATAAAGAATGAAATTCATTTTTATTTCAAGAATTTACATTGCATAAAGCCTTTGTGATCTTTGTATCTGTAGTACTGGTAAAGTACCTATATTGTTTTGCTGCCTCATTTATAAACTGTTTTTATTTAAAAATTATGTTAATATAAATGATGCTATAATTTTTTTAAATTTACTAGCGACTCGACTTCACTCCGCTTGGGTTCTTCACTACGTAATATTTCACCTATGTATTAGTATACATTTCTCAGAAGTATGTTAGTTTCCCGTAGTAAAAAGTATCCTATATTATGTTAGTTCGGATAAACATCTATCATCCTACAAAATTTCATTAAAATCTATCAAGTGGTTTTCTAGCGATGACGACCACCGACTGAGAAAAAAGTAAATACTATAGATTTGGCCTCTTTATCGACTAATGACTGTTTCAATAAATTAAGTTTCATTTCATGGTTGTGTGCTTAATTGATATTTTAAATACAAACATGGGTAGAGACGCAGGCAATAGTTAGTGTAATGTAATTTCAATCGAGTAAAGTTATATTAAAGTATCCCACTGAGAAACGCATGTCACTATCAAACACGGACGTGACTAATCGCACGTTCGTCACGTGTACTGCCTCCAACTGCTTTTGGTCCAAGATTGATAGCTCGCGATATTCCGTCACGCCATGTAGTATAATGTATATAGACGCCTTATCAACTTTAATGGATGTTGTAAGGCCTCCAGTATCACGGGCCCCATTCACCGCCCGTGCTGGTAATTATTTTAATACATTAATGTAAAATAAACTCCTTTATTCTGCTCGTATTTAAATTAAATATTTAGTATTGTTTATATTCTAAGTTATAAGAAAAGAACGAAGTTGAAAGTGATTTGCCAATAAACTTGTCTTACCCAATACTGGATATTGTGACAAGCTTTGATAAGTCGTAACTTAGATTTGCTGCTGCAATATATCTCTCCTTTCTGTCAAATGATACCTGAAATATAGCTTCATTTCAGAATAATATTACTGTCATTATGAGGTAAATTATAATAATAGCTATATTATAATCACTCTATTCTACATTAGAATGTGTGTTCATGCTCTATATACCGCGTACTGCCGAAACCTTTACCGCACCGCATATCATTATTATTTTTTTTATTTATTACTATTTTACTTATTTAATAAAACTATTTAAAATATTTCATATTAATAATTTTAAGTTTACCTTCATTCATTATTTTTAATTTTTATCTCGCATTTATACAAGGCATGCTCATTAACTATTTTAATTAAAATATTATCTTGCCCAGTGATGCAGTGTTGTTACTAAGATAGATGAATAACGGAATAAAATGCACTTTGCATGTATTTTGTAATTGGCATTTATGAGTGTACCTTGTAGTTAACTATAATATTCAGTCGGTACAGTTCCACGGATGGTAATTTGCAGAGGGGAACGTAACCGTCGTCGAGTAGGCCCGTAACCTTATACCCCTTCATATAACTTCATATAAACATAATAAATATTAAGTTGACCAAATACTACTTACTGGCTACACTAGCTAGTAGCTATGTTAGAAAATTTATATATTTTTAAATATAACACATCATTCATTATTATATTACTTAAAAAGTTGTTCACACTTTAGACGGTAAAATCAAGATTCTATCTCTAAGACCTGTCAAAAATAAATATCTACGATAAACGTGTAAAACAAGGTGCGGCTTGCATCGACAATCGATATACTTATTGTCTTAGATTGATTGTCCTAAATAACTTTATGTAAAGAATACTCGTGAGCCTTGTAAATAAAGATAAGGAGGCCAATGGTATCGGGTCACACAATTTAAAGGTACGGCAGACGGTACACCTCGGAGTACGTGAAAGCACAAGATATTTTCTTACAAATACTCTACCGGTATTTTTAACCGACTTCAAAAAAGGAGGAGGTTCTCAATTCGTCGGGGACTTTTTTTTTCTATGTATGTTCCCCGATTACTCGACGATGGCTGGACCGATTTGGAAAATTCTTTTTTTGTTTGAAAGGGTATAGTTTCTAGTTGGTCCCATAGTCACCAAGTCACGATCTGATGATGGGATCCCAGGGAAATCGAAGACAACTCTCAAATTTTATAGGCACTTATTACGTTTTTCATATATTTTCTAAAGCTGTTCAAGTATTTGCGTCTGATAATCATCATCTCCTGTGGTTGAGCTAATGATGGAAGGTACAACTCCTCAACGGTTAGGAGTTAAAAGAAAATTCTTTCAATATTATACGTAATTATAGACCGACAGTTAAATTCTTTCAGGCTCTTATTAACCGACTCTAAAAAAAGGAGGAGGTTCTCAATTCGTTGGGGACTTTTTTTATGTATGTTCCCCATTACTTGAAGATGGCTGGACCGATTTGGAAAATTCTTTTTTGTACATAAACAAAATAAGTATCTACTTTCCGTTAAAAATTTGAAAATAAATTATTTTTAACAAAAAACAAAAACCGACTTCAAAACTAAAGAAATCTAAACTAAAAAGTAGAAAATAATACTTTTAAGAACTTCGTTAATTTTGAAGTCGGTGCCAGCCAAGACGGATAGACTTATCTTGCCTTTGCAAGGAACTTTCGAACGGTATTTTGATTATGTTTACAAATATTATAGATATAGATTAATCGAATATGTGTCTATTTAAGGTTATTTTGCTTTGGCTGGCACCGACTTCTAAATTAACGAAGTTCTTAAAAGTATTATTTTCTACTTTTTAGTTTAGATTTCTTTAGTTTTGAAGTCGGTTTTTGCTTTTATTTTTCCATTTTTTACATTGACGATGTTTTAACATTAACTTAAATATTTTTACCTATCGACGATTAATTATTTATTATTCATTTTACAAAATTAATATATAAATGTATGTGTACAGTGTACACATATTATATGTAACATATTATATATGTAAAAGCAATTTATATAATGTGGGCTACAAATTTTCGGCAAATTGTTATATAGGTATATTAGGACAACTATTAGATAATAATTAACACTTTCGCCTCAGTAGTCACTAGACAGAGCTTCCTCGTTTTACTAGTTTTCACTCTGTCGCAAGGCAAAGGTTGTAGTGTAGATCATACACATTGCTTTAAAAATATTTGTAATATTAATATTAATAGTAATTAATATGCCGAAGTGTCCTTTAAGTTCTTTCTTATAGTTGCTCAGATAATTAATAAATTGGAGAGTGACATACTCGTAGTCCACTCCTAATGAACAAGTTAAATTGTATGTTTTCACAATTTAGGTGTACAATGTACAATGAAGGTTAATTCTTAATATATACCTATTACATATCAATAAAAATATCGTAGGTAGTTAATTGTCTGTTCCATAAAAACGTATACGGAGTAGTTACGGGCTGTAAAGGTAGAACACATTTGTAGAAATTACACGTACGGTTAGAATTTTCAACTATCAAATTATAGACGCGGACGTCTCTGATACCATTTTGGTCGAATGATTCGTGGGTTTTAAATTAACATAAAGCCTATATTGGCTTGAACGAATGTCACGGACAACTATAATAAGCGGTCGCGATGTATATGTATACGTTTATGCCAAAGTTAATAGACCAAATTTATATTATAAAATTACAGGCCACTTTTTGCGTCAAGTCTCCTTTTTTCTCTTGATGACGACATGTTGTAGGTAATTATGAGTCATGCTTGCTAATATATTATGTACATTGTAATATTCGACTGCTTTGTTTTCCATTACATAGAACAGAAAGGGGACCTTGTGTTTTGACAGGCTCATTTTAAGATGCTGTATAGCTTATAATTTATTATAGAGTGGGTTTTGTCTTTGTTTGCTATTAGGAAGTTTATAGCTTGGTACATAGTCGGAAGTCGCCGACACTAAAAGCACTCTCGTAAGTGTCGTGTCAACTTCGACGTCTATAAATAATAGTGACACTGTAAGATTTATAGAGAAAGTCTCGTCGCAATCTGATGAATATCTAATCTATTAACATATTTAAGTATGATGGAAATATTTTAAAGAGATGTGTTTACAAGGTTCTATTTATCTTGGTATGTTTGTATGTTTGTTCGGCTGAAATCTTACAAATGAATATTAAAGCAGTTATAATACAGTTCAGATCTTTGCATACATATTTTGTTTTAATGACAATGCATGGTTAGCTAAGTGACGTTATGCTATATCCAACATAGCATATTGTTTTTATGCACCCTTATCATACCTATGGATATGAAATGTAAGGGTTTGCAAACAAAAATACTTAATAGTATGTACCTGAAATTTAAAAATTAATCTTTAATATAAATACAATTCATATACTACAAAACACAATTTATTTAATATAAAAAATGTTTTTAAAAGTTTTTTAATATAAAAATCTTGTATTATACAAAAAAATATTCCTTTAGCAAAGTAAGGTGAGCGAGATCATTATCAAAGGCACCTTTTGTTCAACGTAAACCTTTCTACTCAACTTTCAGAAAGTTCCTGTTAACTTTGTTCATGCTTGTAACAAAAGGAATAGTTTTTCCGCCTAAAAGAAAATGGGACACAGAAAATTATCCAGACTAAGAGATTAACTTTAAAATGTTAATAAAAATCGACTTAAAGATGCATAAAATATATGCCATTTTAGCATATTATACGATAGATTCTCTTGCCTTGAAAATATATATGATCATGCAAACTAAATATATGATATTGTACGTGGAAATATATAACGAAAGCGGAAATAAGATGTTGAGTAACTTGTCGTTTTGAAGATCTTGTTAATCACCACCTCATGAATTTAGACAAGTCGAGAAATCGCAAGCAAAATACCTCATTACGTTGTGTGTCGTAGTGTAAACCAAAAACTTGGCGATAATCGTATGAGTTTGGACATATGTAGGTACTTGTAAGTCGTAGGCGAGTTTTTGTTTTCGTGATTGTTGGTTGGTGATCGAGATTATCGTCTAAAGATTATAATCTACGATAGTAATAGCATACGACTTCTCGCCTAAAACTGCCCGATAAACTATCTATGTAAATGGCGTTTAAGGTCGTACGTTGTCGTTTTGTACTTTTTGATTCTTGCTTTCGGCGGTTCATAACAAAAAGGTTTAAATTAGTCGACTATTATTCATTTACTTGTAAAAGCACCTTACCCGTGATAGTTTTCCTTTAAACTTCGTTATGGTTACTACTACCATGAATTTTATGCAAAAATTTAACTTATAAACCCGCAATATTTTGTTGAAAGACCTACCACCACTTTTTTGATTTTACTTACTTTTTTCACGTTGATCACCACGGGGTAGACGAGGATGAAAAAACATCCCCCATTTCCGTGTTGAGGTGTCCTAAAAATATTATTTAAAATTTTTATTTTATCAATTTGTCGACGTAAATAATACGTACCTAACTTTGTAGTATAAGATTCTCTGAGCGAAGCTGCGGACAGACAGACAGACGACGACGAAACTAAATATAAGGGTTCCTTGTTGACTACGGAATCTTAAAATTATATAATTGAGCTTCAAATAACATAAAATCCTTTACGATGTGAAAACAAAAAGGAACTAAAGATATAAAAGTAACAAGCAACACTGACGAAATAATTAGTTGTCAAATTAGGCATTTTTACACTCACGACTTGATTGTAATTGAGCTCATAACGGTGTTGTGTGATTGGTAAATATCTACGTGATGCATAATATTTGAGTGGCATGCCTGGTCCTAAAATTATACTTCTAAGTTACGAAATAACGCTTAACTACCTACAATCATTTCGTACATAAAAAATGATCTCAATTTCTTAACAATAATATCCACTATCACTTTATATGATTGATATTTGTAAATTGGTTTAATATTGGAATGTGTTAAGTAATGTTGTTGTCGAAGAAGTTAATCGGTAAAATAGTACCTACATAGGTAGTTTATTTTTCATGAAATATTAACACAACTATGTATTTAAGTAGTCTTTAATAATAATAACAGTGCTAATGCAGCAATTTACAGCTGATAACTTCAACGCGGTCGCGGTACCATCAACACGTTTTATTTCGGTTTCAAAAGTATTTCTTTAAAATCTATAAAACTTTATACGTTCAAAGAAAGGTAGAAAGCGGCTTAATTTTAGTAGTCCCATAGCAACAATCCTTGTTTATAAAATTCGCTCAGTATGTATGTTAAGTTACTTTATGGTTTAATAGTAATGAATACACAAACGAAAGTTTAAGCCTTAAAAGAGAGAGTTCAAGGACCTGCATTAATCATACAAGCCGCGGAACGACCGCGACTTCGCCAAGTTTCACAATCTAAGATTTGGTTTTTTCATTTACAAAACTAATTAGTGGATTTCCTCACACAAACTAACACAGTGTGAACAGTGTTCCGACGCTAGTAATGTCTCATTCATACGTTCTCAACAATTAACGTATTTATCAAACTTTCGGAACTAATTCATATATCTTTTTTTAATGTATTTTCACACTTTCCAAATTTTATAAGTAAACAAAAATATAAGTATTTTAAGGAAAAATATACCTTTTTGGAAACGGGTTTTACAGATCCGTAAATCCTGTTTTTCACTCCTAGAAGCCAGGGAACAAACAAATTGAATTGAATAAATTTAGAGTGAGGATAATTATGTCTGTCCTACTTTTACGCTTAATATGTATAAATTCGATTAAGTATGCCTATACTTCTTAGACACAAATACAGTAATCTATACACAAGTTGATTTCGGGATGTATATCCCGTATTATATACCGTTGGTCCGCACACAGCAATATAATTATAAATTAAAGCGAGGTCGAATCAAACAAAATTTATTATTATTATACAGTTATTATTATTTTTTGTCTTACCGTAAAGTTTGTAATTATTATTACACGAACTTTAATGATTTTCATTATAAAATTGAGAATATGAGTGAGTATAAAACAAAAGATTTAATTTTAGAGTTTTAGCCTCATCATTTGATTATTATATATACGAATAACAAGACGAAAAAGTTTGTAGGATTGCCATTTCTAATAGACAATGACGTATTAACTTATAGATCAAGATCCTAGGGCCGCCAGACCTTACTTATATTCTCAGTAACCAAATGTATTATGTGGTTAAGTAAACACTTTGAGTGTATGCCTACTTTTAGGCTGACAGCCAATTAAGAGGTACCCTGTCGGCCCTGGGATCTTAGACTCTATTACTACGGTCTACGATATAGTAAATTGTCGCCTATACGTCAATGAAAAGTTTCGTATACTAAATGTGAACTGAATACTTAAATGAATGTATGACCTTTGTCCGCGATTATATTCAAACGTCAATTGCGGTCTTGCGGTTGCATTATTCACATGATATCTGTTCATACTTCATTGAATAAAAATATTTTTAACATTTTAACTCAATTTTTACTCCGGGCTACACTTCCCTGGACGTATCGATTGAAATTATTCAACAAACAAAAAAAGTTACCTTGAACTTTAATACACACATATTTATATTTTTTGATTTTTTAGTGATATGTAATATTATATATAGACATTTAATCTATTAGGTAAATACCTAAAGAATTTCAATGTTACTTGTTATCTGTGTGCAAATTTCGATTAGAGATAAACATGTTTAATAACATTTATCGATCGATTAACCAGCGAAGTCTGAAATTTACGTAAAACCGTATATTTGATATCGGCTTATTTCAACCGGTTATAAAGTCGTTAATACTGCTTTTTTGTAATATTTAAAGTAATAGTTTCCTTCTATGCGATATCCACCACTGCGGCCAATGTCACACTACTAGCCATCTGCGCAGGAGACATCACATGATGTCTCCTGTATGCATTCCAACACAAGTGCACTGTCTATTTTTTTAAAGAATTCGACACGACTTGTAAAACCGACGGCTTTACGAGCTTTTTAAGACACAAAAGTGTATTCTCAACTGGCTGGAACTGCGAAAATACAATAATATGTCAGGAAAACACGGTATTAATACTTGGCCTTGCCAGAAAGTTAAACGTACCTAACATGTCTATAACTTTAAAAAGATTTAATAAGAATCAGACATGTTTGGTTGAATTCAAAAAATATCTTCTTATGTACTTTCGAAATATGTATAGCCTCGGGTCGTTGTAATCTCTTGAAATCTCTGTAGTTAAAACTTAAAAAACAATTTTATGAGCCTTGATATATATAGCGAAAATGTAAAATCATTTTAGTTTTTATTATGAAATATACCTAGGAATACAAAGCGTTTTTAATAGTAGCGAGTAGGTAGGTAGGTACGTAACGAGACAATTCATGCTTGCTCATCTTGTTAATGTGTTCCACGGATATAATGAAACCGCGTGCTTCAGTTTAATTTGTCACTCCTAACTGATCAATTTTGACGAGCATTCTTAAAAGGCTATAATAAAAACGATGTATTATACATATTGATTTTTTATTTAAAAAAGCATAATGGAATGTTAGCAAAATTACCTAGTATTTATATTTTAGACCTGTCTAATAAATTTTTACTTATAAAACATTTATAGTTGTGTTACATGCGGAGATTATTAATGTTGAATATATATTTAAACGGTAAGATGAGGATTCCATGACCCAGATGGTAATGTTTATGCAAATAGCCTATTACTGTGGTCGAGCTACAGTCGCTGGTTTTTGTAATTGTTAGGGCAACCGTTAATTACTTGAGGCCTGGAACTAGAAAAAATATTAAGGTAATAGGGCTAACGAAGTGGCGCAAACATTTATTTAATTATCAGTAACTAGTGAGTCTAGGCGAGTTTCGCATTCATACTTAGCTATTAGTTATTACTTAACTTAATACAAAAATATTATTTTAGTGGTACTGAGTCGCAATATAAAAATCCATATAATAGTTTCAGTTTAGCCGACACAACTTTGCATAACATGTAGATTACTGTACAGACTATTGTTATAATTTTCTACTTACTTCATAATGAAATATTATGTCATTGACTACCTTATCTAGGTGCCTTTACTTATAGTTATGCGATACTTTACTACCAAAACTACGTTTATATCATTTAAGTCCAGTTCTCAATTCTCATATCCCTATGTCATGTGAATTGTTGACGAAGTAGTTGTAAACTCTTTTAAAATCTGAAGTACTTAAAAACGTTACAAAAAATAATATTTTTGTGTCATTTTTTTAATAGGCAGTTAATTAATTAATTAGGCTTATAGATAAAATAGGTTTATTGTAGATACCTATTACGTATATATTCCATTTGTTGATTTTAAAGAAAATAAATAGCTAATTTTATAGGTTTGTAAAGTACATATCTTTTTAGGTATTTGTAATATACTTAAAATTACTGTCCTGACTGATGCATTAACTTATAAGTTATAAACTAAAACTAATGACCTTGAGGGACCGACTTATTGATTATGGATTTCAGAACATCGAAGATTTTGAATTTCCCCTTAAATTTTTATTTCTAAATTAAAAAGTGGGTCAATAAAGTCCATGTAGTATATCTCTAACATATAATTTACTTGTACATAAGTAATTGAAAATTATAAGAGAAATTAAACTGCGTCACACTTATGGAGGGTCTACGACATCATTACAAGTATTCGCAGATACGATTGATCGTCAGCTCGCTTCGTGATAGAACACCTCGACCTCAATATCACAATACGTACATTTCCTTTTTCACCCATGTAAAGGTAAACACGATTATTTCTACATATTCATATCAATTCAGACGTACCTATTGTATAGTAGATCACAGTTACCTACATTTGTCTATACAAGTCGTGGTTTTAACTCTTAAAGTGTAAACTCTATACAGGGACTGTGCATATTTTGACGCTATAAAGAGTTGTAGTTAAATGGAGAGAAGAAAAACCTGTATTAGAAAAAGTTTATTTCAGACTAGTGTTAGTAATTACATCTATAAAAAAACAATATTTGAACGCTGTTGCGTATAGTCTGTTATTTTCGTCTGACGTCTTTTGCTGCACCAGTAATTTTGTTGTATTTTTTACTTATTTTATTCATTCTTGCGATATTGTTGCGACATCTTGGTGTTGGTGATAAAGGAAGTAGTTTTCCAAAAATTTTGCTGCTTCCGGAGCTTCTTTAAAACACGACGTAGTTTTTAGTAATATTGGCAACTTAAAAAGTACTATTTATTTTTTGTGTATCATTGTATGGAAAACAAGCTCAACTAACCAAAGCCGAGTGATTTCGACGCTTTCGGGAGTTTGTCGTTGTCGAAAAAAAAATCGAGTGACGTTACATGCAGTTTACACAAGTATTTTTACTTGTTATTTGTTATGTTATTGTCAACATAAAATCTGAACATAGAAAATATATAAACAAAGCATTTATTGTTTCACTTGATGTGGAAAGAATTTTCAAGGTAACTACCATTGTACTCTGTAAACGGATTGATTTTACAACTGCCTTTGAAATATTGCTATTATTTTTGTTTTAAGTACCTATCTAAAAAGTATAAACCTATATATTTGCCATAAAAGAATATAGATATTGTATAAAGTCTTACTAGATACTTAATATCTAAAAAAGCACAGTTTTTAGAATGAATGTTGTTTTTCAAAATATTTGCTTGCAATAAGGACTGTAACCGTTCTTTGCTTAGATACGCAATTAAATAAACTAGCGGTAGTTTCCATTTGTGGATGAGGATGACACTCAAATTATTGTCGCGACGCATTCATAAATTATTATAATAACACACTACAACTGTGTGGTGAAATGAAAAGTGAAACTAAAAATGCTGTTGTCACAAATACCTAGTAAACTTAAATTATACCAGCTATTCGCATATTTTTTTGCATAATAACTACTGTTTTCAGTTTTGACAATGAATAACAATATGTGTATATTTGCAACTGCAGCTGTATATAATAATGTCCCAACATATTTATTGTTGGGACATTTTTACACACAGCGCCATCTAGTTGCATGTCAAGATACGAGGCTTGTGTTATGGATACCTGATAGTTAATACACTACACATACATAATAACTTTAAATACGTGTGTAACATATTATAAATATAAACACATGGGTATTTGTGACTGGAATTCAAACATTCGGACAACAACAGGACTAGAACCCACGACCGTTGACTTATCTTTACTGTATTTGACAATTCTAATTACAATAATTGGCAAACACCCTAATCAGATATTACTCAACATGTAATACATTTTTTGGAGATAACTCGCAAGCAAGATAAATTGCTAACGCATTTCACAATAACAAAAGCACTATCAGTAAGGGTTTTATCGCTATTGACAGGTTTAATGCTATCAACACTCAAATGACATCGACATTTGTAAGCTTATCGTATCGTTTGAGTTTATTTATGTATACATAGGAATTTCATTTGATCGTGTCTCTACTAACAAAATATTAATAAAAAATGCTCTAAGTGATAATATTGTACTTACTTTGACACTCAGTCACAAGTCACAGCTCACAAGTCTACGACTAAAATACAGTTATCTGATAACCACTTGCATAAGCAGCTTCAATGTTTTGACTATTGCACCTAGACGATCTTTATTTCTCTAGTACCGAATTGTGAAATAAAAAGAGGCTTATGGCTTATCTTTTTTTATTAAAATTGTAACGAAGAATACAACTTTTAAAATATTTATTTCGTTATATTTCGTGATTTATCATAAAATTTATTTTTCATAACAAACATCAAGTATTTGCAAGGCAATGCAAATACTTGATGTTTGTCAGATTACAGATAACCTTGCCTCTATTTGCTCTAGATCTCAGTCAAAGAGTGACTGATGATATCGTTTCAAGTACCTTCGTTATCAAAAGAAATATGAGCGTTCTCTTAAAAATACAATAATTCTAAACTTACAACCACAAAAGGCATCAGGTGGCGCGTAAACAAAGTATCAGTAACAAAGACTGTATAACCAATACAAAATATAAATCCACAAAGATCGCTTACGTAAAACGATCGCATCGGTGTCAGTTCTAGAATAAGACTCCATGAAGCTTTTAAAAATATTCATAATATGTCATGATTTGTAATTTTATTTAATTCGAAAATTCATTTGTAGATAATTGGGTATGAACTAGTATTTCAACTTAGGATATAGCTTAGGATATTGCAATGATATATTTATCAGGCCATTTCACACTTCGTAAATGCCCTTCATTTGAATTCTCATCAGCAATACACAATTGCCTAACCAGTTGTTTAATTCATGGAATGCAAAAACGTGTAAAAACCCTTAATTTGTATTGAACTAATCTAACGTAACCACTGATTAGTAATCACGAGCAACTGTCGTTTAGTAGCAAATCGTGGGTTGCCACTTTAATAAGGTCATTCATTGGCATTTGAACACTATTTTGTGGAGTTAATTGGTTTAAACGAACTGAATTTACGTTTGATTGGTAATTAATAATATATCAACCCAAACTATGCAAAATAAATTATATAATTCAATGTAAGTTTGAAAGTTTAACGTGGTACAATAAATAACATGTTTTGCAGACGGGCGGTGCGGACAGTGCGAGCGGTGGCTCCGGTGGTTCGGGCATGGAGTGTTTGCAACTGCGCTCGCCTCCTGGACCCTTCCACTACCTCATCTCGGAGCAGGCTAAGTCTCTCGTCGCATTACAGGTAATCATCGCTTAGTTCCTAACTGTAACACAAACATAACATGTTATAACTTTTGTTAGTTCTAGTTTGTTTTAGTTCCAAAAAGATAACAACATTCCTGGTAGTTTAATGAATAATTACATCTATTGATCTTCATTTTCCCCTCCTTTATATTTGCACGACTATTTTATTAATCACCATCCTCAATTATCTTCAGGAACTCCAGAATGAGGTCGGAGCATTGCTCGAGTTCCGCGATCTCGTTATCGAGACATTCCCAAATTTACGTTCCAAAATGGCGCCGTCGACGCCGGCGAGTGAGACGCGCCGCGACTGGGAACCTGGCGTTCGCGTGCGAAGAAAACTTGCAGGAGGCAGCGGGGACACCGCCAGGACTAAGCCCCAGCCCTCCGTACAAGATTCCGGGTTTAGTACTGAGACATCTTGCGGCAAAGATGCTCATTCCTCGGCCTCCGCGACCGCCTCCGCGTCTCGCCCTCGCCCACTCGAAGACGAATTGTGGGCGCTACTCGATGTCATACAGCGGAAGGGCGTCCGATTGCGAGATGAGGCAGAATTATTGCGAGGGGAATTGGACGAGAGGCACTCGGAGACCGCCGAAGAGAGTTTTGCTCGAGCGCTGTCGACTGGATGTGGGGATTGTACAGACTTGGTGCGGTTACGAAGTGAAAGAGATGCTTTACTCGCTCATGCAGCTCAACTTGAAGCCGCAGCAGCAGTCAGTCCTCCCCCAGCGCCGTCCACGCCCTTGGGAAGGTTGGACAATGCCCTCGATACACCGTCACGGCCTCCACAAGTCGCAACGCCTGATTCAAAGAAGTTCGCTGCGATTCTTCTTGAGAGCAATCCCGTTGAACTTCAAAGACAACTTCTCATCTCCACCGTTCAGAATCAGGTAAGTTCTAGTTTTGTAACTAGTGGTACTTTATAGTACAATGTAGTAGGAAATTACTTTAAACATAATATCGTGTTTTCCTTCAATTGACATTGGCTAAATTGTCAATTGTCTAAGACGCAAAAAACAATACTTCGCACTTGACAATTTGCTGCCGATATTACACAACCGAAACAATTTATTTTTCAGTTGCGTAATAGCTCCGTTAATTTTTAGATGTTTTGCAAGTCATTTGATATAACCATTATAAAAAAATATTTGCGTCTAAAAAGTATGTTTGTATACAGTTGTTAATGATGCGTCAACCGATAGAGAGTAAAGGTGGAAACGAATTGCACAATTCGATTAGATATCGACTTTCTCGACTTTTTAGCCCGAGGTAGTACATTCGCAAGAAATACTTACATACCTATAGTTTCAAGAGATATCGATATAGAGGAAGATGACAATGTTTATTCGGTATTTCAAAGATGATTTATCTTATCTTACGAAACATATAATTTTCCTTCCTTTTACATCAAATTATTATAATTTAAAATTTGTGTAAATTATTCAAAGAAATTAGTAGAAAATCTCTAGGTCATTGTGTACCCTTATTACCAGTTAATTGCGGAACAAATAAAAAAAAAATTAAACCGACTTCAAAAACTCTGCACTAAAAAGAGAAAAATCTAAACTAAAAAGTAGAAAATAATATTTTTAAGAACTTTGTTAATTTTGGAGTCGGTGCCAGTCAAAGCAAAATAACCCTAAATAGATACATATTCGATTAATCTATCAATTTGTAAACATAATCAAAATACCTGGCTGGCACCGACTCCAAAATTAACAAAGTTCTTAAAAGTATTATTTTCTACTTTTTAGTTTAGATTTTTCTCTTTTTAGTGCAGAGTTTTTGAAGTCGGTTTAATTTTTTTTTTTAAAATAACTTATTTTTCCATTTTTAGTGTGCCTTTTATTTAGCTGATTTAATTATAGTGACTTACTATATGTCACTAATTTAAAATCTGTTTAAGCTTTATATTAAACAACGAGTACTTATACCTATTAACGTATGTAACGTAATAGTAATTGATTATCGGGTCTACCGAAAGGGGGGGAGGGGGGTGTTGGTGTCCAAAGCGTACTCGATCTACGACTACTGTAGCTGTAACTAAACTACGAGCTCATCTTTATGTTTACATTCCCCATACGAAATAGTTTTAATAAACCACGTCTATTATTCCACCTAACTCCTAGAGGTTAATGAGATTTACCTTCTATTATCATATTAACGTAATAGCCTGGAAGAACACAACTATCAGTCTATATGTATGTATAATTTTAAAGGAATTTCCTTTCAACTCCTAGCCGTTGAGGAGTTGTAGCTTCCATCATCAGCTTATCCACATGATATGGTAATTATCAGATGCAAATCCTTAAAAAACTTTAGAAAATATATGAAAAATGTACTAAGTGCCTATAAAATTTAAGAGTTGCCATCGATTTCCCTAGGATCCCATTATCAGATCCTAACTTGGTGAGAATAGGAACATCTTGGAAGTATACCCTACCAAACAAAAAATAAATTTTTGAAATCGACCCACAATTGACGCATAGATCGGTGAACACAGATAAACAATAACATTTGAAGAATTCTACCTTCCATCATCAGCTCATTACATGAGATTATGATTTTCAGACGCAAATGCTTGAACAGCTTTAGAAAATATATAAAAAACATAGTAGGTGCCTATAAATTTTGAAAGTTGCCCTGGATTTCTCTGGGATCCCATCATCAGATCCTGATTTTGTGATAATGGGACCCCCTCAGAACTATACCCTACCGAACAAAAGAAAAAATTTTGAAA
Source organism: Boloria euphrosyne (assembly GCA_951802675.2). Lineage (NCBI taxonomy): Eukaryota > Metazoa > Arthropoda > Insecta > Lepidoptera > Nymphalidae > Boloria > Boloria euphrosyne. The sequence goes on along the minus strand of OX637878.1, from coordinate 3,924,462 downwards.
TCGGCCCACAGTTGGCGGAGAAATCGGTGAACATACATAAAAAAAAAAAAATACATACATCGGAACATATAACCTCCTCCTTTTTTGAAGTCGGTTAATGAGGTAACACAATAGGTAGGTACATGCAATTTGTCGGCAAATCTGTTGCACTAACGAGTGCTCGTCAAGAAGTGACGTAACGTTGATTTCGGCAGAATTACGTGCGGCGATAAAACTAATGGAGTGTGGCCGAAACACTCAACTGTCGCCAACAGAAATCACGGCCTGTGGCTTAAATGACAACATGAACTATCAAAACAAATCTATTTTATATTGTTCTCATTTGATATTAATAGGTAATTTAAATTCAGTCCGCGAAAATTGTAATTTATTTTAGGTAGTAAACATTGAAAGCCTTTATTAATAAAAATAAGATGAGAAACCTATGTACCTAGAACATAAATCTATACCATACCTACGTAAATATATTTACAAAAAATATTATTGAGTCATTTTAGAAAATTTATTGAATACTTCTCATTATATTATGATGTTTGGTAGTACCTAAGCCCCGGAGTGTCAGTGGTTTTAGTCTGTTCTTGGCGTATGATTAATGATTATTATAAACAGTGGATACCATTGACTTCATATTGAGAGAAGATGTGAGTGAAACACGATGCTATAGCGCTCATTCAAATATTCAATTCATTGAATGTCACATTCAATTACAGAAAACAAATATATTATGATCTATCGGGGCTTTGGAGAATAGACTTTGCTCTCTTAATACGTTCTAATTCCTGACGGACTTCAAACAATAATTATAGAGATATACCATGAAATATATTAAACTAGTTTGTTCTGCTTTATATTTCCGGTACAATAAAAAACTCATAAAAATATTCCTTAGTGCCCCTTTGTCGGTGAGCTGTATGAGTTTTGAAATGTATTTCATAACTAAAAGGCTTCCTCTCAGACGATGCCCTTTGAATAGCTAATTTGCTTTGCATAATAATTCATAGATCTTCATTATTAAGAGGTCATTTAGTTAGTAATATGCGCGTGTTAAAATTAATGGGCAACTAAGTATATTTACTAAGCAGAGATTCACTTATATTCAATTTTTATTGATACTTACAATAAACTTTGCAACTTATTTATTACACATGTTTGTTTTAATTATGTGAAGAATGTGAAAGTGGTTTATTTGTTTATTCATCCTGCTTTCAAGCTTGACTGCTTAAACTGATCGTCGTGAAATTTCGCTTGCGCTCTAGGAAAGGTTACACTTAGGTTATATAGGTAATTTAAAAGTATTTTTTATAATAATTAATAATTATTATTTTAATTTAAAATAAGTTAAAATCCAACACACACATTTATGATGTAAGAATAATATTTATTCAGTTGATTATATTTCACAATACTTTTGAACGTAAGAATATTTATTACGCATAAGTTTAGACAATGTGTGTCTCATAAAAAAGTTTATATTGGTCTAAGATACGAGCCTACATCGACCTTCACCGAGCTGATAATAGAATAAAACCTTTTTTATAATAAATTTAGTATATTAGAAAATATAATAAAAATGGGTTGGCTAAAAAAATCCTGGACAGAATATTTTTAATTATTTTTTAAAAAATGATTTTTCATTGAATTTTGCAACATCAAGATAATAAGAAAATTTTATACTGACTTGAAAGTAAAAAACATATAGAATATGCCGACGTTGGGTTGGCTACTATTTACGTGGACGAACTACTGGGTTGGCAGGTATAAACAGGCATGTCGTACCAGTTACTTTCACATGATTGGATAATAGAAAAAAAAATATATCAACATAAGCGTTGTTTTATTGCGAACACTTTGATATAGGGTTGTCTACAAAAAAATCGGTTCTAATAGAGGTTTGCGAATTTTGAAGATTTAAATTTCAACGCGTGGAAATGAGTGACAGAGAGATCCGAGGTAAGTATCATCATCATCATCATCATCAGCCCTTTTTAACGTCCCACTGCTGGGCACGGACCTCCCTCAGTACGAGTACGAGACTTCACGTCTTTCGAAAACTTGCTAGGTTCTCTCAGACATGCATTCCTCACTATGTTTTCCTTCACCGTAAGACAAGTGGTAATCAGGATAGAAAATGATTCGCAAGGTAAGTATAATGTGCAATAATAAAGGACCCAAAACTGCAGTCGTGTCTGATGGAACCCTGAATATAAGAAAGTGCACATGCTCGGTACGTAAACTATGGAGGGTATAGGTACCTACGGATACGAGGATTATTTTTCACGCTCATAAAGTAACACCCGGCTCCAGAATTCTAATAAAAGCTTCTGATACTGATGTTTTCATAATTTTACTTGGAAATAGGCACAAACTCTCAGAATCTACAATTTTTATAGCTACTTCAGAGGCTAAGAAGCAATTGAACCATCTCGATTGCATTAACTGCATCGACTTAGCATTAAAGTTAGGACCCAAAATATGTAAAAGTCTACCTGCTTATCATGCATTCACAGGTTGTGATAACATTGCGGCCTTTTACAAAAAAAGGAAAGGTTAAACCATTTAAAATATTTTCAAAAAATGAGACGTATCAAACTATTTTTGCGTCGTTAATTGATGAAGCTGACATTTTCATCAATGAAATGCTGTTCAAGAGTTTACAGCACAAATGTATGGCGTGAAGCACTGTGAGTCAGTTAATGATGCGAACATTATTAAAATGGAAGTAAAGGAGAAAGAACCTAATGAATCCGATGAATTTGAGTGTGACAATTTTACTTCTGATGAATCAGATATTGAATAGAAAATGTGTATTATTTATTTTTTTTCATTATTATTATTTTTGTATTTATGCTGTTCTGTAACAAAAATTTTCAGACAAGATCTTTAGTCTATCATTTTTGTTTTTTTTATTTGAATTTTCGGCAGTCCACTTTGTTTCTCTTATATTAGAATTATAAAGAATTATATTAAATATATTAGATTGTTATGTATTTCATTAATAATTTTTTTTGCAATTCAAATGTCAGTTGTTCCAAAATAACGCGTACTGTTTTCTATATGGAGGGTAGTAGAGGTACCTCTACCCTCCATAATTTACGTACCGAGCATGTGCACTTTCTTATGTTCAGAGTCCCATCAGACACGACTGCAGTGTTGGGTCCTTTATTACTGCACATTATACTTACCTCGGATCTCTCTTTTACTCATTTCCATGCGTCGAAATTTAAATCTTTAAAATTCGCAAACCTCTATTAGGACCGATTTTTTTGTAGACAACCGTATATCAACGTGTTCGCAATAAAACAACGCTTATGTTGATATAATTTTTTTTTCTATTATCCAATCATGTGAAAGTAACTGGTACGACATGCCTGTTTATACCTGCCAACCCAGTAGTTCGTCCACGTAAATAGTAGCCAACCCAACGTCGGCATATTCTATATGTTTTTTACTTTCAAGTCAGTATAAAATTTTCTTATTATCTTGATGTTGCAACATTCAATGAAAAATCATTTTTTTAAAAATAATTAAAAATATTCTGTCCAGAATTTTTTTAGCCAACCCATTTTTATTATATTTTCTGATATACTAAATTTATTATAAAATAAGTTTCATTCTATTATCAGCTCGGTGAAGGTCGATGTAGGCTCGGATCTTCTACTATATGCGAAAGCGGTCTTTAGCGTAAAATAACATTAAATATTGCCCAGATTAGTCACTATTTCTATTATGCATTTTATAAATATGTAATTTAATACCTATCTATTGAGTTTACTCATACAATGCAAACATTGGGTAATTCCTAAGATAATCAGAAAAGGCGAAGTGGTCATTCTCATCCACTTGTTTGGTAAAAGCACAAAATATATACTAAGTATACCTAATATAATAATAAGGAAAAGTCTGTCTTTTAATGTAAACTAATGAAATCGTTATTATTATCTGACGCTGATCAAATATTCTTAAGGCAACAAAATTTTTTGTTTTATATTTATGTGCGTGTAAATAAAGAATATGTTAAATTCATTCAGTTACACAAATTTCTGTATGTTTTAACAGTCTCTAACGGTGGTACACAACTCGTAAAAGTTAAAGCGTCGTATATAAATATGCATGGTACCTACACGATTGCCAGAGTTCGCTGTTTGATGTTTTTATCAGTAAAACTACGTAAATTAGATTAACGGTAGCTTTGTATCTTTTTAATATCTATTTCTTATCATTTTCTAATTTTATTTTAACCAAACTTTAATAACAAATCGAAACATATGTGTAATGTCATCTACTGACATTTCAATTTATTTCCTTTGTTCCTAATGAGACTTTATGCTAATCTTAAAGGTTAAGGGTACCTAAGGTATTGACCGGCGTTACGGGGGGTAATGTACCATTCACAGCGAGCATGTTACGTTACGCCGTGTGCTTATAAGATTCGTGTAAACATGCTCGTTTTGAACGCTTAGCTCGTCCGTAGTCCAGATTCGTAAGCCACTCTCAATCAAGATGTCGGATAGCGAAGTTGTGTTGGTACAAATTGAGAAGACAAAAAAGAAACATTATTGGACATCAAATTTGTTTAGAAACAGAAACGTATCTGGTGGTTTGTCGTTTTAGTAACAATAATAAAAAATCAAAACTCGCAGCGAGCAACGAGCCGCTCGTTGCGAGTGCCTTGTTTAATGTATTCCCGTACTGACTTTGAACGCTCGCTGTGTAACACGTTAAATTACGCCCTGTAGCGCTGGTCAGTACACACCTTGAAAATTTACCAATATACCTAACTTTAACAGTAACATATATTATGTATGTATTTAAAAAGAATAATCCTACATTGCAGGTGATAAGTTCGCAGCTAAGGCGTGCCGCGGCGCAACGCACCGTGCTGCTAGAGAAGTTGGACCGGGCGAGGGACCAGAATGAGGACCTTAAGTTTAGAGTAAGTATTAAATGTATTATTCGAATGCTTGTAGTCGGCCCTTTTTTAGCGTACTTCAATACGAGGGGTAGCAGGCCATAGTCCACCACAATGGCCAAATATGTCTTTCGAAAAACTTGCTAGGCACTCTCAAATATACAGATTTTCTCACAATGTTTTCCTTACCATTAGACGTGTGATAATCGTGTAGGAAATATTTCGTAGATGAAATATGTTTTGTGAATAAAATAATTAGTAATTACCAAGGAAGTTTTCATACCGGGTACACTTCAAGGTTTTTTTAATATATTTTTACATCTATGTGTGTAATAATAATAATAATAAAAAAATAAGCAATTAATATAATATCTAAGATAAAAAAATATATTTTACTTGGTTATTTTTTATCTCGATGGAAGGAATTTATTTATCTCGAAAAATCATTTTTTTATTATTATTATATCGAAATTCTTAGTATTAAAGTCTTATTTCATAATTTAACTGTAAAGTTTCAATTTATCTATTAAAAATAAGTATGAAGATGTCTTACTTTATGTAGATTATATGAATTTATGTTCAACAACATCAATCTTCCATGATTGTAGTATTCAATCGATTTGTTAACGTAAATTACCATGTACATATAAGTACATATTACCCCTGCTACACACGTTACGATATATCGTAGCGATAAAACTGCGCAAACTGGTTTGCGTCGATTTATCGATCGTGTGTATGGTAAATCGTTACAGTTTATCGTTCATCGGTGGCAGTTGCAATTTCTATCCAATAAATCGTTGTCGATTGCGTTTGCACAGTTTTATCGTCACGTGTGGATGGAGATCGCTCAGTTCGCACCAGTATTCAAGGTGCTCGCTTGTTGCTATATACTTTCCCGTCGCGTCAATTAAAAAGTTTCTACTCCCGCTTTATATAAAAACTAGCCTTTCCCGCGGCTTCGCTTGCGTTCTAAAGTCTGGAAATCAAATTCTTTCGCCCGTCCGCCCATATTCAACGCGATGATAATTATTTTGTTGCGGAGTTATTTTAAAACTATGATATCTCATAAGATATTCATTGAAATCAAATGATTCCAAGAGCAATTTTATTCAAAATTAAATACTTGTGATGAATATCTTATTTATTTGGATAAGGATTAACATCATGTTTATTAAACACCATCGCAAATAATGCATTATCTTAAAACAAATTTTATGACAATAAAAAATGTTATAGCGAGTCAATCTTAAAAGATAGACATATGCTATTGCGGACTTTTTTTTTAAACTTTTAAAGAGGAACAATTCCGTCATACATAATTTGTGCATAACTTTAATCGTTTACGCAGCGCACGCAACGAAAGCTCTCAAAAGGAATATTTTTCTCCCGTTTTGGCAACATTTTTCATTGGTGCTCCGCTCCTATTGATCATAGCGGGATGTAATATAGCGTATAGCCTTCCTCGATAAACGGACTATCCAACACAATAAGAATTTTTAATTCGGACCAGTAGTTCCTGAGATTAGCGCGTTCAACCAAACAAACAAATACACAAACTCTTCAGCTTTATAAATAGTGTATATGACTTGCTGTGCAGGAAAGGGTATCACGTCTCATAAAGAAAAATAAGAAAAAGAAACTCATATTTCACAAGTTATACTCATAATTTTAAGTAAAACATTCGCCTATACAGAAAATTAATTTGTAATCAAATCAGATGCCATTACAATAAAAAAGTCTCCAGCTATAATAGTATTTTTTTAAATCTCCGTTTAAAGAGCCTAGACGTTAAATATACGACTATGACGCTCTAAAAATATTATATTTTATTTTAAATCTTCTATCGTGGACGACATGTTTCTTGCGTGAGCTTCTACGGAGAACTGACGATCGACGTCGATATCGGAGGCGTGTGGAGACACTATGAACGTTCGATTTATCTGCACAGTTTGAAATCGCTACGATATATCGTTACGTGTGTAGCGGGGGTAATGTGTATAAATTTAAAGTTAGTACACACTAGACATTTGCGATTTGTATGACAGATTAATCCCTGACCTCCATAATCTTTAAGGCCTTTAAGGCCACGACGTTTATTTATTTTACTACTTAAATGCTTCGTCATTTATCATTTATGTCAGCAATCAATTAGATTTTAATGAGTAGAAACTACTGTCTTCATTTTGTTATTAAGTTTGGATGTTAAAGAGAAAATATGTGAATACTAACTGCTAACTTCAATAAGGGAAGTGAACGATTGCTAAGATTGATGATTGATTTTGTTATTTTATTGTGCGTTTAATTATAACTTTTTTTAATGTAAAACATACTATTTTTCATTGTTCTTAAACCTTTTTTAAGCTCCGTAATTACAAATGGATACATAATATATATTAATCATCCCTTTCTTTAGTCTTAACAATATAATATTAAGTTAAACGTCTATTAGGTACATTTTTAGTTATTACTTATTTTTATAATCACCTGCATCACGACTCACGAGGTACATAATATTAATTTTACACCAAGGTTGAGCGTTTATTATACTTACACGTGCTTGTGCGAAGTTCATTTTTTTTATTGTAAAGTTTAGGTTGCTAAATCTCAAAGATGGTAGTCCATTGTGCAACGTAAATTATATGATATTGTAACGTATTCTATTATATGTTAGTAATAAACAGGACCCGGCTTAGTTACTTTAACATAAAGAGGACAGCAATTCAACAGTAAGACAATAATTTGGTATAAAATATAAATGTATTATGCACCCAATATACTTATGTAATATTATATAGTGTAATAATACGTCATTGGTTTTAAAGTTAGCGTAGCATGTACGGTTAAAAATCTTGATGTTCTCGGTACAAGAATTCACTACGATTTTTAGTCAAGTATAAACCCATAGCTTTTTAGTTAACGTCTAAAAAGTTCATGGTTTACGGAGATATATCATATACATTATACATTCATGTATATCTCTGTAAAACATAGACTATTAAATTATAAATATGATACATATGTCGCTGTTATCGTGCCTTATGTGCCTGGTGATTTTAAATTTATAATATGATTACTAAGAATTCATTTGTATAATTTGCAGCTCGAAGAGAAAAGCATAGAGCTGGAAGGGACGAAAGCGCGAGTACGGCAACTCGAGGGCAAGAGGCGGAGCGGGAGCAGCGACCGCCACAGCATGCGCGACCTGCAGCCGCTGCACATGCCCGACGAGCCCCGCATCGCGGACACCCCCCGCGCTCGCCCCTCGCGCATCCCCCGCCACAAGTCCGCCGCCCCCCGACCCCCGAACACCCCCCACACCTCCACGACCTCCAACGCCCCCAACATCCCCCGGCCCCCCTCCTCCCACTCCGTCCGCTCGGCCACCTCCACGCGCAGCAGGCCCTCTCGCGAGGCCTCAGTGTCGGTCTCCTCCAGGAAGGACTCGCGCAAGGAGCAAGTCAAATCTGCAGTGCCAGTACGCTCCCCCTCACACGATAAGGTGCGAGCACGATCCTTCTGGTTCAACAACTGGTTCACTGGACTCGTAGACCCTAAAGGACCCAAGTGCTAATAACCCACCGTGTGACAGTGCACAAGTGACTCACTAGCTAACTCCTGTGATTCGGTTTATGTTGTGCGGAGCGGCGTTTACATGCCATTATGTCGTAAGTTTTCGTTCCATTTTCATTTTGTTCCGTTCTGCGTCAGGGTTGTCACGAATGTTACACTGACAGACGTTCTATGTGGGATACAACGCTCTTTGTATCATATTGTTGTTACATTCTAAGAACATGTAAATTGATAGTTCAATAATACATTTCAATGTCATTCATTCATTAGCCAATATCAGACATCACACGACACAAATTCGTCACAACCCTATTGTTAAGTTTAATTTGTTTACGTTTCAGTTGATTTCGCGTAGATTTATTTTGAATGGACCGAACTGTAGCATAGAGCATGTCACTAACGACCCCTACTAACCCACAAATTAACATTCTGTCAATTTACTCATATTGACTTTAAATACATCTGTAATTTCCAAAGTATTGCCCTATTCATATCTCACCTTTGTGGTAAGTAATTAATAGAATAAATTATATAAAGTTATGTTAATAGAATTCTTGTTTTCAATCATTTTATAGTGCACTATTTTTGATACAAATTTCTGTTATGTTGAAAATTTTCATAAAGAAGCTGGAGTATTGGGGAAATGTTATATGTAATGTTTCTTTTCAGCTCCATCCCCTGTGCAACGATCTGCGTGGTATGGGACTGATTTGTAATTTCTTTTATCCCGTAGCTTAGTTGTTTGACCACCGTATGTTGATTTCACCCATTTTGTTTTGAGTCTAACATTGTTTGTTATATGTTCCCTCGCACTAATGTTAACTGAACAATTGGCTTGGAATATCGCATTTGTGCATGTCAAAATTTGGGGTTACAATGTGTTTTTGCGGGATTTATTCAAAATTTAAATATATACAGTGTATTTTATTTTATCAGTGTATAAATAAGCTTAAATATATGTATTTATGTATATCATGATGGTTACTTGGATATTTGGCAAGATATATTTATTATATACCTATAATGGTGTAAGCTCTAAAGCAGTAGTACTTAGGTAATCCTTTAGAAATCACAGCCACCTTAAAACAATCTAAAATCACTCCCCTAAATAATCGATATAAATATACATTTTAATATTTAACAAACACTTTGCAGACACTCAGATACTTTTCTATTTTTTCTCAAAACGAAATAGAAAAGTTATTCTGTGGTACTTAATTTTTGTATGTAGTTAGTTATTTTATTATTTATTTTTGTATTTTATTTTAGTTATTTTAACCAGTTTTGGACATAGTGGCATAACGGCAGTAAATGGTTAGTCACAGAGAACGCTCCACTTGTCAATGCACTGTTCAAATTCATTGCCAAGGTTTGAACTAAACATCGCACTCGATATGCTATCAAAGTACGCTTTATTATGACGGTACACCGAGTATTTAAAAGATAAAAAGGGTTATCTATATATTCTAATATATCATTTTTGGATTACCTCGACTTGTTAAGTTTGTATGTGCAATGTCATATGGATAAGAATTAAGTATGTTTCAAATTTGCAATGTATGCGATTTAGCTACTGGTTATGAATGATGCAATTAAAAGATTGATGATTGTAAACGAACTAACAATTTATTTATTTTTAAAGTGCATTGTGTGCGTTTGAATAATTTATTGCAAATGGTGTCACCTTAGACAATATCACTCTTAAAACTGCAATACAAAATTAACGAAATCAAATATTTAAATAATATACAAGTAAGCTATTCAAATGTTTTCTAACGGTGACACTATTTATAATAAGTAATAATGATATTAAAAAAAAAATGGTATGCAAAGACGACAGTAAGTTTTAAAGTCACGTAAATGTATAATAAAAGCAATAAAAGCAATGAATTATTTCCAGAAGCTCCAAACGCATGACGCGAAGCCCGAAGAAATGGAACATTCTCGATGCGCGTCGCTCGTGGCGGAGTACCTCGAGCGCACCGCGCGCCTCGCGCCGCTGTTCCCGCGCCTGCACACAGTGCGCATGCGCCCGCTGCCCGACAACATTGACAACTACCGCCTCGCATACGAAACACCGCAGAATCTAGCTCTAGAACTTTCCAAATCTATCCTCTACGAAAACGCAGATTCTATAGATATCAAAACACTAAAATCACTCAACTCGCATGAAGATTCGCTATGGAATGGTAAACCTCAACAGTACTTTGAGAGTATGAACGCTCATGATAGTGTGGCAGATGTTAAAGACTTTGAGGATGATTCTTTAGCTTGAATTAGAAGCCTAGATCTAGAACTGTCTGAATCTATCCTCTATGAAATACCAATTCCATAGGTATCTAAAAGGCAAAATCACTCGATTTACATGAAGGTTCACATTAAAATGGTAAACACTCAAGATAGTGCTGTGAGTGGAAAAAATTTAGAGGACGATCCTATTGCTTGAATTAGAAACTGTAGTGATGTTATATTTTGAATATAAACAAGAATTTTCGAAGTATGCGAGTTTCATGTCCATTGAAATAATTGTGTGTAGAGCTTAGGCTTAGCTAGTGGCCCATTTTGTAAAACCCCACATTTAATCCAAGTCAGTTTTAAAATGTTAACAAAAAGCTACGCTCTTATAAAAATTGGCTTGGATTTGGTTTTATAATATTAACGAAGTAACATCTTAAACTTATGCATTGTCACTATTAAATATTACGTTTGATATATGTTATTTTAAATAAATATGACGAGAATACAATTCCTAGTGCAAGTTTTTACCAAAAGGCCTTTAGAATTTGTCTCCTTGTTATAGTATCTGTGATAATTTTCACACTGAATGGTTTACATTAATTACCTTATAAATATTATTAATACATGTAATAAATTAGCAATAATAATTTAGAATAATAAATATAGATTCCTATTGTACAGTTTCTAGTTACTATTTTTAATTTAAGAATCAAATTTATAACGAATTATTAAAAAATAATCTCTTCATTACTATACTTTATTTAAACAATTTATAATTTTATTGTATGTAATATCATGTGGCGGTTTTCTTTGTATGTATTTATTGTTTCTATTGTAGGTAATGTTTATGAAATATATTTTAATGTGTCGAATGAATTGTGTGAAAATGGTAGCTATTTAATATCAATTGTCATTCCTAAGCCTTCGGCTCGAAGTGAAGTGTGAACTTAAGATATTGTACGACTGTAGCAAGGCTGTGAAATGAGTCGCGTGGGATTGTTTCGATCATTGTGATACCTTAATTTATAAGTCGGGTAACTCCGTCTTAATAAACTTTTAAAAGCCACCAAAAATTTAAATATTCTCTATAATAGTTTCTATATTGTTTTTAACACTCATATTTTTTAACTAATTTTAAATTTAATGCTTTACAAATTCGTGTTATATTTAATATGTGTATATTACCTTCTGGTGTTAAGAAACGGAGTTTTAAATTAAGGTATCGATTATGTCGTCGTAGCTATGAAATATTTCAATCAGCAATCGCATGGGGCTACCAACGTTTACAAAATTAAAAGAAATATGCTCTTACTTAATAAATTAATGTTATTCTAATTAAATATTATATACTAAGTAGAAAAAATATTAGCGGCGGCCCCTTCGATTGCTTATTCTTGTCGTCATTGGTTTCTAACGTTGAAAGTTTGTAAACTGTATATTTAACTGTAAGTTTCGTCTCTGGGTTGTGTTAAATTGTGCATGTTTTAAGTATTTTGAATGAATTATTGCCATGTTTCGTGTGAACTTCTGACTATTTTCTTTTTTAATAGAATTTCATATCATTTTAATATTCCAATTAATTAATGTTTACTTGTATTGTTGCTCATTTGAAGGTTACAGGAACAAAACAAGAAATGTCACATTTTTTTTTAATTACAATTGCAATCTATAATACCTGGCAAAATAATGTTCTCATACTTTTAACTTTTTGAATTTTATGTGACATTCCTTGTTTTACCCCTGTACCCACTTATAATAGTCAGGAGTTTGCATTGGCTTCTTGCTCTGCACTATTACTGGAGGCAATACGCTTTAAGAAAATATATAATTAAACGTAAAAACTATAAATGAATTGAAATAATACCGTATATACTCCAGTTATAGAATTTCAGAACGCGCCAATCGTCCAGTACGTCCCGAGTAAAGCGGAATACAAAAAGTAGGAGACTGATTTTGTGTAAAGACATAGAATAATACCTATTTAGAACATTACTTTAACTGTTTAGCCTAAATTATGTGTTAATGGAACGCTGTCACTCGAGATTTATTAAGCCTAGTGTTAATAATAAATTGTATGTATGACTGTACGGTGTTAGATCTAAGGGACTTTATGTACAGCTTCCTTTCACGCCAATAGCAAATGTAAATTATAAAGCCACTATTACTATAAGATACTCATAAAATATCTAGTTCACGGGAATCTAGTTATGACTTGTGTAAAGATGTACAGAAATCATATCATTATACTCAAATAAATTGTTCATATCAATTTTGTTATTTTTTTTTTTTTCTAAGATAGATTCTTAATATCATTGTTAATATTATAAAGATTAAAGAGGTTTGTTTTGAACGCGCTATCTCTGGAAATATAAAAAAAAATATTGTCTAGATTTATTGAGGATGATAGATTATATCATACTATACATAATATATAGACTATAAATTTATAGGAATATCCATACTGAAATAAAAAAGAATACTGAAATTATATCATAAATAAATGTAACTAAAATGTGATGAACCCGAACGAAGTGGGTGAGTCACTAGGTTTATAATTAAAAAAACGCAAAGAGAAAATAAATGTAATTAAACTTCAATAAACTTAATAAGAAAGAAAAACAAATATAAATCTATGTAGGTTTTCAATACCTAAATGCATTTGAAGTAACAAAATGAATAAGTATAATTATTTACGTCTTTGTACTATCCTCTCTCCGAGCTCGATATTCACTATTTCGTTTGTAGCACTGTCTTTATGTATGAAGATAAAGCGATGTTGCTTGAGTTCTATAAAAAAAAACAGAAAATGTCACTATTAGGTTCAAGATACTGCTTCTTTGGGTATTAAAATAATTTAATAAGGTTAATATATGAATCTAAATTCTTTTTCGATTAAAATATAAGTCGTGATAACTATAGAAGTTATTATGTAAAAAAAATCTTTAAAGCGACATCAAACGTTACTATGGTAACGCACTCGCTTGAACCCGAGTGTAGTGGGTTCAACAGTTTTCTCACCTCTTTCTTATTAGCATACTATATAGTATTACTTTTAATATTGTTATACCACTTGTCTTAAGGGCCGTCCATTAAACACGTGATTTTTTGAGCATCACCCCCCCCCCCCCCCCTTTCGAGTCTTACGTGATTAACGGACAGCCCCTTACGGTGAAGTAAAACATCGTTAAGAAACCTGCATATCTGAGAGAACCTAGAAAGTTTTCGTAAGACATGCGAAGTCCGCCAACACGCATTAGGCCAGCGCGGTGGACAATGGCCTGATGCCTCTAAAGCCCGATTTCAGTTAGTACAAAAGGACCGAATACTATAAAAACTAACTCAGTATAGAAGTAAAACAGCGTGCAGCTATCAGACGCTCGTGTTCCGCCAATATCGGTCCCCGGCGGATCAGAGAGTCCACTGTGACTGGACTCATTCTCCTGTTCACTAACGCGTATATCTTTCGCATAGTGCCTGCTGTGCCCCATTCCTCTCTGTAAGACGAAACATGTTTTCAAATATCGACATCGGTTTTAGGATTCGTAGAAATTAAGTAAATACAATATCCTGTTGCCATAATTATTAACATAATATTTATAATTTTAATTAAATGATATGATATGCTTAAAAATGAAAGCGTATTTTCACACATCACAAACTATTCTTTTATTGTACTATAAAAATTACCAAATATTGTAACGTATTTTGGAGCCATTTTTGTACTTTAATGAAAACTATAATATAATCTTTAAGACATCGAAAAGTTTATAGTATCTCCCATGACTATAATTATTGGTGTGAAATCGAAAACTTGGGAAGTACGAGTAAAAATTAAAAAAAAAACCGCAATGGCGGCTTTATTTAAAAAAATATTTAATCATCAATACAGAAAGTATTAATCAACAAACCTTATGAATTTTTTAGAGTCAGTAGTTTTCACCGAGTCACCAAGAGACACTTTGGTCCTATCCAAGCTTCCCAGGGGGGTTTCGGAGGAGTCGCTCCCTTGCTTGGCCTTAGTGACGTCACAGTCCGCGAGCCCTGCGGCTTGCATCATGGCGACCACGCGGTCCACGTCTGGCGGCTCGACGGGGACATTTTCTTTATTGGCCTCTGTAATAAGTTATTAAGTATAATAACAGTTTGACTTCACTACATATTATAAAACAAAGTCCTCCGCCGCGTCTGTCTGTCTGTTCGCGATAAACTCAAAAACTACTACACCAATTTTCATGCTGCTTTCACTTGGATAGTGGTTCTCAAAGGTTTTAGTGTATAATCTGTCGAGTTTTAGCTTAAATTTAGTTTTAAAATAATTTAAAATCAGATATAATAAACAATACAAGTAATCATAATAATTTGTGGCAGATAATTAAACGAGTAACTGGTAGAATAAAATGCTCCATAGACGAAGTTGTTCGCAATGCTTTTGAAAAAATAGTACCACTTGTAGTAGATATAGCAGATAACTTTGCAAATACATTTAAAAATAGTGTGAAACAGATACCTAATTCCTAAGTGCTCTAAGCTGCTTCATAAAGACTTATAGCCCTACAGCAAATATGACTATGCGTTACAAAATAGCAAATCCAAATTCGATAGAAAAAAAATATTATGTCATTAGGTACTAACAAGTCTTAAGATGTAGACAAAATAAGAGCTATTGATGTTAAAAAGATATGTGACAAAATTAAAGCGGCTCTCTCATCAAGATACTCGAACTCCGTCAACAAAATCTTTACTTTGTACATGTAAAAATTAAATCTACCTTCATCTTGTTTAATATTACTTGATTGTAGTCAATAAACTATTGCGCAATAATCTTTGTAACATATTGGAAATGTAACTTCTAATAAAAATATAAAAAAGTAACTTAATATTGTTAATATTGTAAACATAGTATGTTGATATATTTGTGTGTGGGCAATTACGAGTAAGTACTTAGTAATAGTCATTTTGTAGTAATGTTGGTCCATTCTCGATGACGCTGGTGCACGGTAAAACTGGAATGAGTTTATATTTGTATCTTAAATTCTAATCCTTTTGGTATTGTAATGTATAAACTACTTAATACATAATAGTTATATATATATATATATATATATATATATATATATATATATATATATATATATATATATATATATATATATATATATATATATATATATATATATATATATATATATATATATATATATATATATATATATATATATATATATATATATCTATATATATATATGTACATATATAAAATAAAAAAACAAAAATAATAAGCATACCTATATTTAATATATCTATGTCAGTTTGGTTCAGGCGAAACGACATGTAGCCGCTTCTTCGTTGTCTTTTTGTCTGTAATGAAAAAATATCTATAATATCTAATTTTAATTTAATCAAAATTTTTACCTCAAACAAGAAACAAATTTTTGAAGGTATATGATAATAATTAAGTTACTTCTACTACATTATACTTAATATCAACAATTTGTAATACAATATTTCAAGATATTTTAATACAATATAAGTTTTTACAAACCATAATCTCTATTTCGCTACTACGTTTTCTCGTTTGAGACTCCATTAATATATTTTGCGTAGGCAGGTCTGATATATCCAGTGGCATTATTTCGGATATTTCTGCTTGCTTTTGAGGGTTTTCTATCGATTTGTCAACTGGTTCAACTTCTTCATCTATTTTGTCCAACATGGATCGAGTCTGGATTTGGAACGTTTTAGCTGCTAATGGTTCCTGAAATATTGTGTGTATGTTTGTGAAAAAATATAATTTTGTTATAACAGTCGATATTTAATTATGTTTTTTTATTATTTTTTTTATGGGACAAAGAGGGCAAACGGGCAGGAGGCTCACCTGGTGGTAAGTGATCACCTCCGCCCATGGATACCTGCAACACCACGGGCTTGCAGATGAGTTGCCGGCCTTTCAAGAAAGGGAGGGAGGGAGGAGGGAGAAGGACGGGAGTAGGGATGGGGAGTGAGCCTCCCGGACTCTCACTTACCGGACGAAACGCGACAGCAAAAAATGTTACAAGTTATTAGTCTTAAAAATGTTGTATAATGCAAACGCCATAAAATCTATTCTTCATTATTATATAAAACATACTTAATACTTATTGGCTGAAGATCAGATTAGTAAATTTTTATAAATTAAACTTTGAGAATATATATATTTCTTTACTTAGTTTTCACTGTAAGAAATATATTCGAAGAGGTCTGTGAGACTGTGCCCAACAGTGGGCCGTTAGAGGAGTTTTAACCTCTGGTCTGCGTACCGTTGTTGTTTGTTGTCCTTGACAAAGCAGACGAGAGGTCAAGAAGGTAAAAAGTAAGAGCTTATTACACTACTCAGTATCAAGACAACCTCACCAAAGCATATGAAACATAGTCGGCCAACGGACGTGACAGCCCAAGCTGCCATACACTAATGTCCCAAGCGAGTGTATGGCAGCTTGGGCTGTGGCTGTCACATCCGTTGGCCGACTATGTTTTATAGGCTTTGGTTTTACATAGATTTAGCGTAGTCTAAAAAGAGTAAGCAAGTTAGTCGGAAAATCACACATTTTCCGGTGCTTCCTACACCGCGACAGCCGACAACTGTCACCGGCTACGCACGCCTTGCAAACGAGTTTGCATGCGGTATTTCGGGAGGTTTAATAGCCAGCATGTCTAATTATAATTTAAGACAGTTCTAATAAGACCGTCTTGATACTGCGTAGTGTGATAGGCTGAGCTTGTCGGTGTACCTCCGCGTGCCTGTGCGCGAGCAGCGAGCGCGCGAACACGGCGCCGAGCGCGCGCGCGAGCGGCCGCGCGGCGTCGCGCAGCAGCGTCGCCGGCGCGCGCAGCAGCGACACCACGTCCGCGCTGCTGTCCTGCAACGAAACGACATAGACATAGAGAAGGTACATTTAGGAAAACGAAAATTTTTGGAGGTACACCACAATTTAAAAATCAGTTTTTAAGTAATATTAATCAACATTTACTATTAATCCAAACGAATATTGGCCGAATATTAGCCCTCACCAAACACGCAAAATAGGCGCACAGTAGTCGAGTTGCGGAAACCAGCCCGCTCATACGCGCTCGTGTTATTTACATTATTATATTATGTGGAATAATTTTTTTACCCTTACTTACTTACAAAAATTAAATTTATAAGATAACCTTATTTTTCCGAGGCACACCAACTAGTGACGACCACGGTACACCAGTGTGCCGCGGTACACACTTTGCCAAAGAGTATAGATAATATACTGGGAACACTTTGCGGAACACTGACATAGACCAGTGTTTCCCATTTGCCGGGTCGCGACCCGCCGTCAATATAAAATACCGGGTCGCAAAGATCCCGCCTTGTTTTAAAAAATAATACCTACTATCGATCGACGCATCGCAATATGTATTAACTACATTTTTAGTATTAATAAATGTGTATTATTTTAACTTATGGAACCAGCTTGGGTTTAAAAGTATTAAGTGGGCAAGTATTAAGGGGCAGTGTGAAAATTACCGGGCCATGGCATAACTATGTTTGGGAAATACTGACATAGACTATCACTACGCAACGGATTTTGATGCGGTTTTTGAAATAGATAGGTTAGAGCAGATTCAACAGGAAGGTTTGTATGTATAATACATGCATATTATAGTAGAGAAACACTGATAATTAAAAAAAATGAAACTTATGCAATTAAGTACCTTAAATAAATTGTGCATTTAATATAGTTCAATATAGCCATTTACAACATGTAATCTAAATAAATATTACAGATTTAAAATGTAAAGACATAGCGGTTGCGGCGGTTCGGCCGGCGAACTTTCACTCGCAAATAGCTAATGTTATAAGGGATAACTTAGGCTACTTTTATTTTATTAAGAAATTATAAAAAACCGTTCAATTTATTTCACTTACGCCCAGCGAAGCGGGCCAGGACAGGGCGCGTCCGCGTCGGTCCTCCGATTAGCTCTCATCGGTCGTGTCGAGTGTCGTCCCACCGGAGTACACCAGTATGAGTGATAGGAACAGAGAGTGCACTTGTGCACTATACTAAAAGCACCTCCCGCATAGTTGACTAGTCTCAATAATATTTGCCGCCGCGGCCGAAATCAGTCGAAATGATATTATTACTTATACTCTCAGTAACAGTTCTGAACTTGGATTTTTTTCTTATACCATGACACCCCTAATCAAACCCAAAAATAATTATATCGGTTCAGCCATTTTCAAGTTTTAGCGAGTCTAAAAAAGGGGTGGTTCTTAATTAGTAATTAACAGTACCTGGATGACCGAGCTCGGTATTTCAATAGATGTCGGGAAAAAAATCGTTGGACTTGGAGCCGTTTCCGGTTTTTTTTATTATAAATTGTGTTTTTTAGAAATTATATTTAAGTACGAATTACATTTCCAAGATTCAGATTATATTTATATTTATATAGAAGAATTCCTCGTTTAAAGATATATATATATATATATATATATATATATATATATATATATATATATATATATATATATATATATATATATATATATATATATATATATATATATATATATATATATATATATAATTTTTTTTTAATGAATCCTAGCTAGATCGATTTATCGCCCCCGAAATTCAGTTTCCGAGATTCAGATTATACTTATACATATATACAAGAATTGCTTGTTTAAATATAGATAATTGTATCTATATATATAATAGAGATAGATGCATTACCTCACAACGCAATTCAACCTTGTTATTTTCAATCCTTGAACGAATGAAACTGGACGAGAGACGAGTTTTCTTATCAATTATCAATTTGTGCTTTAATTTCCTTTTCTTTGTTTGGGGTTCTAAATCCTGAAAATTTTGTTATTTACGACAAAATAGGTACAATTATATAAAAACACAACACAAACACTAACATTAACATAACTTATATTAATATTTCAAAACTACTTATTTTAAAGATTATAATATTATATTCTTAATTCTACCCTCATTCATTGAATTATAAATGCCCTTATACCTATTGACGAATATCGACTCGTGATGATGTACGTAATATATTCAAATTTACTATGGATTACATATTTCGTCATTAGAAATTTATATGAAAAATATTATCATTATTTTTTTTTATTAATTATTTTTTGTCGTTACTTAATATGACGTAATATTAGATTACAATATATTATAACGATAACTTATAAATTATAATCGTATCATAATTTACAATTACAAAAAATATTAATTTAAGAAATGTCAAATTGTGTATAACTATTTTTAATTTCTTTTAAAATAGTAGAAGATCCGAGCCTACATCGACCTTCACCGAGCTGATAATAGAATAAAACTTATTTTATAATAAATTTAGTATATTGGAAAATATAATAAAAATGGGTTGGCTAAAAAAATCCTGGACAGAATATTTTTAATAATTATTTTATAAAAAATGATTTTTCATTGAATGTTGCAACATCAAGATAATAAGAAAATTTTATACTGACTTGAAAGTAAAAAACATAGAATATGCCGACGTTGGGTTGGCTATTATTTACCTGGACGAACTACTGGGTTGGCAGGTATAAACAGGTATGTCGTACCAGTTACTTTTACATGATTGGATAATAGAAAAAAATATATATCGACTTAAGCGTTGTTTTATGGCGAACACGTTTACTATATGGAGATTAGTAGATGTACCTCTACCCTCCATAGTTTACACGGTACACGTAAGTTTACGTACATGTGTGCACTTTCTTATATTCAGGGTCCCATCAGACACGACTGCAGTGTTGGCTCCTTTATTATTACACATAATACTTACCTCGGATCTCTCTGTCACTCATTTCCACGCGTTGAAATTTAAATCTTTAAAATTCGCAAACCTCTATTAGGACCGAATTTTTTGTAGCCAACTCTATATCAACGTGTTCGCCATAAAACAACGCTTATGTTGATATATATTTTTTTCTATTATCCAATCATGTGAAAGTAACTGGTACGACATACCTGTTTATACCTGCCAACCCAGTAGTTCGTCCAGGTAAATAATAGCCAACCCAACGTCGGCATATCCTATGTTTTTTACTTTCAAGTCAGTATAAAATTTTCTTATTATCTTGATGTTGCAACATTCAATGAAAAATCATTTTTTATAAAATAATTATTAAAAATATTATGTCCAGGATTTTTTTAGCCAACCCATTTTTATTATATTTTCTAAGTAAAATAAGTTTTATTCTATTATCAGCTCGGTGAAGGTCGATGTAGGCTCGGATCTTAGACCAAAAATACCTGCAACATAAGTTCTTCCAATTCATTTTCCTTCGTCGGCTCTCGCACAGTGGCATCAACAGGTAATTCCTTCTCCATATTAATACTTAAAATTAAAATAAATATTTTATAAGGACGATGACAGATTTTTATTAAATAATACTTATAGTTAATTAAAACTAACTTGTGCGATTCAGAAGCGATTGGAGGCAGGATTTCAGGAATGTCAAGGATATCTGTGATAACATTGTAAGGAGTTAAAAAGGGATAAAGGAGTTAATAAAAAGGGTAAAATTTATTAATAAATATGACAATTTTACCTTTTTCTAAGTCACCTGGCGTTATTTCCGCACCCATAGCTGTAAATATTTTTATAATTATTAATAATGTTATGTATAAATAAACATTATTCTCTATTCTTATATCATATATAAAATATTTATATTCAAGAATAAGTAATAAGTAAGAAATGTTATATTCTAAAGGCTTTTTTTATTACATAAACTTTATTAAGTCAAACACATACATTTTCTAAAGACTGACATATCATGTTCAGATATCCTCTCCATCTGTGCTTCATGGGGGATCAGTCGAGATCTATCTTGGGATTTATCTGATATATCCACCGGTAAATCTAAACCGCTGTGTTGTACTGAAGTTTCTTGTACAAGCATCATTTCTACAGTTCGGTCTAAAAATTGCACTGCTTGATCTGGATTGAGTTCTCCAAATCCATCCTTTAATTAAATTACAGTATTTATTTTATTATTATTATACCTCATAAACTCTAAGAATTAGTTATAAAAATGGTCCATTTCACTTACGTCTAGTAAAATTCTATTTTCAGGTAGTGTTGGTTCTTTTAATGTTATATCTTGAATATTAGCAACTACATTACCACTATTCTGAAAAGAAAAATTAATCATATATTTTTTTAAATAATTCTAATGTTAATTATATTGTTAATGTATACTATACAAATATTATACTCGAATTTGTTCTTCTACTTGTTCTTCATTTGATGGTTCTTCAAAAACCAATTTTGGTACATCAGGCTGGATAGAAGTTACATGCTTACTAATCTCATGCTCATGGCCGAACCTGTGGTGTAAATTACATTTGTTAGAATTTGGAACATAACTGTTTGTAATTAGTGTTTAAAGTATTTAAAAAATATTATATCTAAATATAATTGTAAAATGTTAATTCACTAGATTAAAAATGCTTTGAGAATTTAATTTTAAAATTTACTTACTTTTTACTACTATACTTAGTTTATTGGCTTATTAAATATTGATAATTTATCATAATAAATATTATAACTTACTTTTTATGAGTAACTTTCATCACAAATGCGTTAATCATGCATAAATCTCCTGGAATACAAATTATTAAATGCAGATTTTTAGACATTAAACAATTCAAGACTCAGTTTAATAAAACATACCTATAAAAACAATAACTTTTCTTTGATAGAGACGCACAAGACCTCGGAGCAGTTGAGAACTCAACCGTAAGGAAAATCTGTATTTAGGGCGCCCGGACTCATTTCTAACAACTTCTAATAAATCGTCACTGTAAATTATTAATAAAACATATTGTATAATAATATACTATGAAAACCTAAATTTAAGTTACTTTTTGTACCACTATTAACTATAAATACCATATTTGCCGTATATCTTGGGACCAAAGTTGTCGATGAGTTATTGTGGCAAATCTCAATGGCCATGAGTCTGCAACCCAGCACAAATAGAACCTTCCTCCTCTTTTTAAAGCGTTAACAGGATAAAACATATTTTTGTTTGTTTATTAAGTATATCAATTTATAGTATTAACTTTATATCATAAGCATAACACTTGTCAACAGCAACTCGTAAAGGACGCCAAATTTCTTAATTTTCCCGCCTTAAATTTGGCGGAATTTTATGTTTACAGATAATTTAACAAAACCATAAGGCGTAAGATCTACTAGAAACAAAGGAGAAACCCATTTTAGGGCCTCATTAGGGCAAAAAAATCCATTTTTTTGTTTTATCTATTAAAATTCTCAAAATATCGAGAAAAACGCAAAAAACTGTTTTTAAATTTGAAAAAATACCTCCAAACTGAAGGAGTAGCAAAGCAACTTTGTTACCTACAGGCTGTATTTTAAAATACAAAGTTGGCTTGGTAATCAATTATAAATTATATATTATAGCAACACGTAGGCCATTAAATAAAGTATCCAAAACTTTTTAGTGCGTTTCAAGTCTATATAGTAAATAATCAGATGTCAATGTTTATAATGCTAGTTACAATTTAAGAAGAATGCGATACCAAGTTTGATTGAGTTCCCCTTCATCAAAGGTCAAAGAGTATAGAATATACTAAGAAATCAAAGGTTCTATAATCGACTTACGCAGCTACTGCCTACTAGGAAGGAGAGACTGCTAAATAGAAACCTAAAAAAAACAACTACACGGAACGGACTTAAATTCAGAATATTTAACAACAATGATATTTTAATAGACAGATATCAATGATATTTTAACTACAGATATGTTATACGCTCACTAAACAACCGAAAAAAGTGTTCCGCGCTGCACACATACACACTTTTCATTCAATGTATATTTCACTACAAGTCAAAATGATAGAAAGGGGATAGGTAGTCGATAAAATCAATAAGAAAAAAAGAGACAGTTAGTGTTGTCAATTGCGCGTCAATGTAAACAAACATTAGTCTAGCAACCGATGACATATCAGAATATTAGGCAAATAATTGAAATATATTAATAAATCGAAGTATACTACGTTCTTACATGTGGTATGAGATCCCTTATGTTTTATTAACTTTGGTATCATAATTGGTGCATTTCCTAAATACACAGGATGGCATTTTTTTTAATTTTCTAGCAGCGTACCACTCGTCGCCATGCGGTGACACAGACTAAAGGCAATACGTCCTAATTAGGACGTTTTCGAGTTTTCACGATTGCGCGCTCATAACATATCTATAATTAAAATATCATTGATTAACAATAAATCGACACAAGCCCCTGTGAAAGATTAATCATTTTCTGTAAAAAGACGTCCACATAATCGTAGTATGAAGATTGCGATTTCGCCAATTCTGACCGTTTTATTGCTTTAGCCCACAACCTTTATATATTTTGATTAGATTTAATAAAAAGTCAAAAAGATCTAAATTCCCAGTATATTATCTATACTCTTTGTCTAAAATATAGAACCCCTCCAGATTAGCCAACACAAATTCTAAAAAATAAAATTTTTAATTTTTCGCTTCGGTCAATCGTTTGTGAACGTTTGTGACACCTTTTTTTTTGTTTGTGACTAATTAGTTAATTAGAAATTTAATTGTTAATTTAGGCATACCGATTAGCCAACACATATTAAAACTAAATTATAATATAGGCTTCCGGGTACTCAATCGATCGGAAATCGTTTGTGAATTCCAAATATATTAATAAATACGTTTGTGACAACGTTGTTTTTAAGAAAAAATAAAAAAACTAAGCTCCTATCTATCTATCCACTGACCTCTATAATACCACTGGACTGGCTGTTGTCAACGTGCTTTTGTGGCTGCTTGATATTCGCCATTTTGGCGCTGTCCGCCGCTGTCGGTCGTAGCGAGAGTTTGTGGTACTAAAACTAATGATGTCGATATAAAGATTTTATTTTTTTTATTTTTATTAATCAATAACCGTACCATCATAATTACTACTTATGTTATATTAATTAACAACGAAAATGCAAAATTACTTTACAGTAAACAAACACTTCTCGCTGCCATTTACAATATACGTCAAAATTAGTTCTCGGGACTCTCGCTAGTGGCGCTTCAAATGGACACAAAAAAATTGCTGTCAAACGCTTGGAACAGCCAGTCCAGTGGTATTATAGAGGTCAGTGGATAGATAGGAGCTTAGTTTTTTATTTTTTCTTAAAAACAACGTTGTCACAAACGTTTTTAATTAATATATTTGGAATTCACAAACGATTTCCGATCGATTGAGTACCCGGAAGCCTATATTATAATTTAGTTTTAATATGTGTTGGCTAATCGGTATGCCTTAATTAACAATTAAATTTCTAATTAACTAATTAGTCACAAACGAAAAAAAAGGTGTCACAAACGTTCACAAACGATTGACCGAAGCGAAAAATTAAAAATTTGATTTTTTAGAATTTGTGTTGGCTAATCTGGAGAGTAAAATATAGCAGTGCTCAGATAGGCATAGCAACTTGTTCTCTTGGTAGTCTGTGGGCATAGCGGATCATAGGAATAGCGTCAACTGGCGGGATAAAATGGCAAAAATCTTCCCCATTGATGCTTTTACGTTGAATTATATATTTTTGATCTGAGTTATTATTAATGCCAAATAAAGACCTCCTTAGGTATAAAATATTTATAATTAGCTTATTAATACGCTTCGCTGGGCGTAATTTAAAATAAATGGTTTTTATTTATCACCTTCTCCAACCAATTCTTAATCTCTATAAATAATTGATAATATTCTATATCTAAATAATAAATATATTGTATAATTTATATAGCATTAAAGTATAAGTTGCGAGACATTAGACACTACCCTTATTCTGTATTTGTTTTAATGCAAAATGCCTATATACTTGGAACCAAAACCAATTTGTTAAAAGAATAAATGGAAAATAAAAAAGTTTTTTCGTTAACTAATAATTTATTAAAACTAAATTTATTTCTATAATCGACATACAATACAGTTTGGTAAATATAACCTTTTCGTGATAATGACATTAATTATTTCAAAGCTTATTTTATAATTGTATGCAGTTAAAGTTATTTGCCTTTATATGTAAAGTAAATTACAAATAAAAAGAAGAGATAGCCTAATGTGCTACAAAAAAGAGCACATTTTCACTATTCTAATGAACTTTCTAATGTTGTAATTATATTAAAAAAATGTAAACGGACACGGATATTTTAATTATAATATAACTTCATAAAGGAGCTAAGCATACAATCAATTTTTAAATGCAGTTAAGAAATTTATATTGAAAAATCAAACGTTTTGCCATTTTGTTCTAAGCTTTCCTTCAATCTTTTAATACTCGAAACATTGAAATGTTCTCTAGAGATACCACTCTCAATAGCTTTCTTGAATGCTGCCAGTGCTTCATCGGGCTGATTATTAATAAGATACAAATTGATCAATCTTGAATACGCATTTCCAATAGAAGAAGGCGTTATACATGAGTTAGTTTTTAATATTTCGATCATGTTTTCTATTGTTTGTGGTTGATTTTTTAAATGACACTCTTGCAATAACCTTCTAAATACAACTACATCGCAATTTATCAAACATTTTTGCCATAGAGAGTCTGCTTCTTTATCTTTTCCTGCCAGTAAATACTCCATCCATAGTAAGTTTGCTGGCAAACTAAAACCTTTAGAGGCGGCCAATTCTGCTACCTTATGACCTGTGAATAAAATAAAATGGATTTTGAAGTTTTTAATTCCCTTTATATATAAAAGATAAAAAAGAATATTGTGATATTTATTTTAGTAATGAAATTTAGACAAATATTTGAATTTTGAACACATTATGTTAAGTTCTTAATGTAATGAAGGCTATTTTAAGGAATTATTATTGTTAAACTTGTCACATACAAAGTTATTATTTCGCATGAGACACTACAAAGCCTACTACTTATTATGCATTGCCAAAAATATGCATATTAATCTTTACTTACATTTAGCACTCAGTTCACTATTTTGTACGGCTGATGCTAACGCATTACTTCTCGGAAATCTCCTCAATGCTACTTCAACTTCTTCATTACTGCTAGCATTTTCAAGAACCGTCAAAATATTATCCATATGTTCCATACCTCCGCCACGAACAAATATAGCTAAGGTCAGTTTGTCATCATAAGTCACATTACGCTTCATATTATCATTTAATAGCTTTCCTAAAGGCTGAATCTTTTCTATATTTCCATCTTCCGCCAGATTCCTTAGTAAGAATTTCAGAACATTTGCTCTTGGCATTATACCATCTTCTACAAACTTCATTGTATAGTCCATTGCTTGTGTTAGTTTCCCTTCTTGAGTTAACTTCTCAATTTGTTCGGAAATCTCCTTTTTAGTAATTTTTTGTGGTTCTTTACTTATTTTTTGAACTGTTTGAACAGTTGTGTTATTGGGTTTTTGTACAGTCACTTCAGTGACATCCTTTTCTGGTATAATAAATGGTACATCCCTATTTTTTGATTTAAGATGGTTTCCGAGGAAAATTAAAAATTTATCGCTTGGAATTTCGCCTTCTTCTTGAAGTAGTGTCCATAGTCCTAATGCTTTATCTGTTTCGTTAGCTTTGCAGTAAGTTACAAGTAGGTGATAAAAGATATTTGATCGATCGATGTGAGACAACTCTTTTGTTGCTTCTAACAGTCCTTCTAGGTATTCAGATTTTCCTTCCTGTAAATGCAAAATATTGCGTAAATTCAATTCATATTATTTTTTGTAGCACAACTTTATTATATAAGAAGAAAAGTATGATCTTTTTTAATTGAACTTTTTTTAAATTTCCAATGTTTCGAAGGCTTCGCTGTAAAGCATTGGAAACGTCTAAATCTAAATAAATTAAATTGCGAAAACAAATTAATAGTTAGGTAAATATTAATGAAATCACCTCAACATATCGTTGGCAGGCGTCTTGCAGTCGCTTTTGCCGAGTATGAAGGCCGGGGGTCTCCAGAATACGCCGCGCTTGACGCAGCTTGCCGCACTCGACGAACGCTAGCACGAGATCGTGAAGAATATTCACTTCTCCATGGATCTACAATATATCATGAAATTAAATACAACTTTATTTATGACACATTAAAATGGAGACGATCATATTAAAATCCTGTAAATATATTCCGTAAAGAAATGGAGTAAAATAATCACCTACTTTGAGTTTTGGTTCCCGACGTTTCGAATTTACAGCAATCATTGTTACGGGAGAGACCAACGTTTTAAGGGTCTCAAAAGCACTCGAATCGACGGGAACAAAAACAAAATAAATCCGCGAAAAACCGATAAGATAGTTTTATTTAAAATGTCAAATAATCGCGCAAAACTGGAAAGTATCATCTACATCCCCCATCTTCTTACCCCAAAAGGACAAAAAATTGAGAACTAAAATTCAAATTACTATTTCAAATACCATGAAGCTTATACACTTCGAAATAAAGGCGCAATAAATTCGAAATTATATTGTATTTACTTTTATTTATTTAACCTGTAAAAATAAACCAGTAACTTCAAGTAGATTTTTCAATACCAAGTACCTACCATATTTAACCAACTTTTAAATCAATTTATCTTAGTTTAAAACATTTTTTTCAACTGCAGACAGAGCCACATGCAAAAGCTAGTATATTATCACTATATACCTGTGTACTTAGATCAGCCAGCCATTGTAATTTCGATGCATCTTCCTTCAAAATAAGGACTTTCATCAACTCTCCCTTCCAAGGCGTGCTTCTGTATTGTTTGCAGCAGTTTTCAAACTCCTGTAGAGCGCCCTCTACGTCGTCATTGAGTAAATGTACCTTAATTGAAGGGCCGAGTATGACATTATTTGGCTCAATGTAATTATTCTCAATTAACAATTTCGTTACTTCCTTTACCTGTAATTATATATAACAGTTATTAAAAACACATTTCAAGCTGCCTACAATTGCTAACCAACAATACAAAAAAAATTTGAGGACTTATTATAAGTTCCTGCTTTGAGGTGCTTTAATTGATTAAACTGGTGACATTTCATTGAGATATGTTGACATTTTTGTTTCTCTTATATGTAATTGCGGTCTGTGTTTTTAAACATGCAATGATTAATCATTTATATTAAAAAAAATGGGTTCCAATGCAGGCAAAATTGTAAAAACAAAAAGTAAACTACCAACCGAATATATTACCCGACAATACTACTTAACTCAATTGCAATACATATGCTAACAAAACTTTACTTGAAACTAATTTTACGAGTACTTACTTTTGCGACCTCTTTTTTTTCGGCCAAAGTGTTAAGCATTTGCCAAGACTTTGAGTTAGTAGAGAAGTTTTGGGTTTCATTATCTGTAGATGGTTTATTATCCTTTAGATATTGAATAGCTTCATCATCTCTGTTTGCACGAACTAAGGCATAGGCCATTAAAATTTTCTTGTAATTACTTAACACAAACTGTGGATCTTTGCCCATCATTTCCTCTTGTATACCCTTAGCTTTTTCAATTTCACTGTTCTCACAATAGAATTCGAACAAATTCCCAAGGAGCGAAAAGTTAAACTCAAATCCAGCAGTTTTATACTCTTCTATCAAACTGTTTACTTTTCCGACGTTATTTTCTTTCATGTAAGCCAACAAAATATGTTTTCTGAGGCGGTTGTTATTGCTATCTGTATTCTTAAAGTTCAATATTTTCTCCAACTCCGACGCATTACGAGACGATCCTTGTTTACGACGAATGGTTTCTAAGGGTGCAACTTCCAAATCTGGTGATGTCAGTTTTGATAGTAACTCTGATATTTCAGTTGTCATTCTATTGCCGAGATACTGTTCTATTTCTTGAGCAGACGTTGTGCTGATTCGAATGCCTTTAGACAGCAGTTGGGTTAGAAATTCTTCAGTCAAGTTGTCCCTCCAAAGATTTTTGATTGCGATTTTGACAAGCCTACCCGCTTCGTTACTTGCGTCCTCTGCTTGAATATCTTCATTAGTGTCTTCTTGTACAGCCTGCGACGAATTTACAACATGTAGAATTTGTACAAAGGAATTGATATCTTTTGTTTTTGTTAAAGCATTGATTAGTGGTCTGGTTAGCGTTGAATAGTAGCCTCTTGGTCGATATGTCAACGCTATTTCGGCCGCTATTTTCATATCCCCTCTATCTAACAATTCTATCATAACATTTCTTGCAGCGTGAATTGTTGGTACATTTGCTAGTTGCAATTTTACAATAGCGTTTTGGGGGCTGTTTTGTTGTAATAAAAATGGGATGACGTAATCTCTTAACGGTTCACCTGTCGGTGTTAGTTCTTCAGAGACCATGTTCTTTACAACTTGTAGAAGGCCTTCTTCATCCTTCTCTCGGCCTTTCTGTGCTAGGATTGGCCAGTAATAGTGTTGGCGGATTTCCATGCCGTCTTTTTTCAATTCCTTTAGCAACTTCTCAGCTAGTTCGCTCTTTCCTTGAGTTAGGGATGCCTCGGTAGCTATGTATATGGCATTTTGGATAAGTCCTTCACTTTGTAAGTCCCTGCAAGATTGTATGATTGCATCGGCTGATTTGTCTAACTTGATTAGATGCTTAATATAGAAAGCTCCCTTGAACATGGTGTCCACGTTAGCTGTTTTTGGCATAGTCGTCATCATTTTCTTAGCCATATCCTCCTGGTCTTTATTAAGTAACTTAAGTATGAGATTGCATACTTCTTGGTTGTATCCAGCAGACTTGTTAAGGTATGGGAACACTTGATCAACTTTATCTCCATGCCCTCCTACTGCTAAATGTTCAATTATATCCATGAAATCCTAAAAATATAACATTTTTTTCATATATTTATGTAAAGGTATATAAAATGGAGGTAGGTTTGTAATATTTTTTCATTCCTATAGTAAGTCAGACACAAAGATTATATGTCTATAGACTATATGTCATAGTATCATTAATCAATTGTGTATGATAACTTAAGTTTTTTCTCTGATGCTATGTTTTAACAAGAGTACCAGTACTTTATTTAGAGATGTGTTAAAGTACTCAGAAAGTATAGTTATCTTAATATAACCAAAACTTCGAAAAGAAATAGTACCTTAATAAGAACACTTTAAATAGAGTAGTAATTTAGGTGTATATAATATGTATATGTGTTTCATCTGTAATAAATAATATTACATTTTTTTTGTTTTTATGTGCAATCAGCCAATGGCTATAATCAAAAATGTCAATAACATAATATATACATTTTGAAATTAAATAAAACATAAATTATAATATCTATACATTAAAAATAGCATTGAATAAAAAATATAATAAACATAATAATACTAGATGAATCAAACTTACTTTATCTGTTAAATAATTATCCTGTTCCTTTGCTTTATTGATGATGCTTTCAACTCCATCTATATCTCCTTTTTTTGCATAGCCACATGCTAATAGTGCATAAGTTCGGTTTGACGGTTTAAGTCCAGTATTAGCCATAGTTTCTAACACTGCTTTAGCTCCATCAGTATCGCCATGAAAAGCGTGTCCCATTATCAGAGCATTTAAAACAGGTTCAGACACCGGCATACTAAGTTCTCTCATCTTTTCCAAAACTTTAGTTGCCCCCTCTACATCGCCTTCTTGGCAATAGCGCCACATCAGTCTTTGGTATGTAACTCTGAAAAATTTAAAATTTTAGTGAATGTTTGTGTGATTTATTGATAGAAATTAATTTAATATGTACACAACCAACAAGAAATTCATTTGGATAATTACTTCCTCATAGCATCATTCATTATCAATTTATTAAAAGTGAAAAGTAGAGTAGTATATGTGCCTTACCCTCTCTACTCTTATTAGCAATGTGTTTATGTTGAAAGTAATAGTTATTCTACTATGTTTGGAGAAAAATCCAAAGATAAATAAAGCAACCAACTTGACATTCTTTTATGTATATTAGACATTATTTGATAAATAAACAAAATGCAGCACTAAACTTAACTAATTAAAAAGTACCTGTTGGGCTGCACTCCCTTCTTTTCCATATCTTCAAGGAACTGCGCAGGGGAAAAAGAATGTTCATTTTCAATATAAACTCGTAACAAAGCATTGTAGTGGGATACATCCATTGGTACCCCTCTTTCAGTCAACACATTCCATATCTTCTGAACTAATAAAGTTCTCTGCTCAGGTAATTCTTCTGGTACAAGCTCCCCTGAACATCATAATATTTATTTTGTAGTTAAGATTATAAATATCTATATGTTATATATCAACTACCAATTTCAATGAAGTCTTATTAGTTTTTAAGTACAAATTTTTGAAAGCTAACTCACCACAGCATCTTATAACTAATAGTGATTGTGAACTGGTGATATCGTTTTTAGCCCGAAGCTCATCAAATACTTCATCTATGTCCTTTTTTGTAATTCGCCCAAAACGTCTAACTTCAGAATCTAATTTTTGTAGTAATGGTTCTAAACTTTCATTCTTTTTAGTTGCATAATCTCGAAGAAGGACACTAAAATAATAATAACATTAATTATTGGAATTCATGTGTTTCTTGTGTTAAATATTACTTGTTAATGTAACACTCATTGCATAAATTATATATTTGACTTAATTATTAGACATTTTCATTTAATTATAAAGATTTAATTGACAATCACATAAATTAACACTAATTTATATTCGCTATAATATAACCATCATGATTGCAAGAGATATTTCTTATATTATTGAATTCATGCAAAATTGTTTTAAATAGCATAATTATTAATAGCATAATTTAAACTTACTTATTTGCAGCACTTAAAGCTTTGGAATTACTTAATAAAGTTGCATCAGCAGTTTTAGCCGAATTTAATATCAAAGTTCTTGCCGCACCAGTGAAGTATCGTACAAATTTGGTAGAACGTAATAAAGACGACATTTTTTTACTTATGAAGACCAAAGCATGTATTAATTTTGTTTGATTAAGTTATATAGATCCTTCAATGATTATTTTATTGAATTAATAAATTATACCGCTTCTATCACTCACTTCTTCCACAAAATTACTTTAGAGGTTATCTGTTATGTCATTTCATTTCAGAAATGAGTTCCCAGTATATTATCTATACTCTTTGATGAGAACCCATTTAGACCATAGACAGAGGCGTATTTACAAATTTGGCGCCCCGGGCCAATTAGCTCTGCCGCCCCATGAAGTGACGATAAAGTACTTATTTAAAAAAAATGATGGCTTGAACGCAAATGTTATTTAGGTACTTGTTAATATGGATGTTGTGGTAGGTTATTATACAATAAACTTCCTCGAGGCACCTGGAAAAAGCCCCTGGTTTTTACGATGAAGTAATTTTTCCAGAAAAAGCCTCATATGACTTGGACCTAATAAACGCCCCGATAATACTACAAACAACGAAATCAACGTCATTATATCGAATAGTCGCACATATTCAGGGATGTCTCAGTGATTAACAGGGTCAAAATTGGCAGTGATCACCGACTTGTAAGGGGAGCTCTGAATATGAACATCAAACTACTGCTCTACTCTACTCTTAGACTAACATAGTGATGTAGAAGCTAGCTGGCTGCGAAAGCTTTCAGTTAGAGCTACAGAACACGAATCAAAAACACTATCGAGAGATGGACAAAAGTTGAAGCTCTCAAGTAAGACTCTGAACGAAAATAGCGAAGGGACGCGCGATTGTAAATACCACACAGTCTAAGCGTCAGGTACTTGACAGGGATGTGAGAAACCTAATCTACTATATAAAAATAAGTCGTGTTTTCCTTCCTGACGCTATAACTCCAGAACGCACGAACCGATTTCCACGGTTTTGCATTCGTTGGAAAGGTCTCGGGCTCCGTGAGGTTTATAGCAAAGAAAATTCAGGAAAAATTTCAACAGAAAAGCGGGAAAATCTTTTAAACTATACTAAAGAGGTTACACCTGGGGACGAACCCGAGCGAAGCGAGGGTGAGTCGCTAGTAAGGTAATATAAGACAAGCAAATACCCAAATTATTGAGGAAATAATGGAGATCTTTACTCCTTACATATATTTCCACCTGAGTCCACGTGGAGGATCCAGACTGAACTAGTTGAGCTTCCCGACATCGAAGTAAGCGAGATTAGGATAGCTCTTGGACACCAACAACAAGGAAACAACAAAGCTCCGGGTGAGGACGGAATTATTGCAGAGTTCCTCAGAACGGCAGGAACAAAGATTCTATCAGAGCTCTCAAAGTTCTTTAATTATGTTCTTTACAATGACACTACACCGGAGACATGGAGCAGAGGCAGAGTAGTATTGTTCTTAAAGAAGGAGGATAAAACCCTATTGAAGAACTACTGACCTGTGACTCTTCTGAACCTTGTTTATAAGTTGATTTCAAGAGCTATGACGAATCGTCTCGCCCAAAAATTCGATGAGTTTCATAATCAGCATCTATGCCTAGCGTTTATGGACTACGAGAATTTTTTTTTAATTTATTAAATAATGCTTACTAACTAGAATAAATAAACACAAAAATAGAAACTATTTTTTAAAAAAAAAATATTATTTTAAGTTACGTACATACTATACAAAGTTAGCTACATACATCCGTCCCACTTAAATGATAACAAATATAAAAAAAAAAAAAAACAAAAAAAGAAATATTGTAAAAATAAATGCTTTCCTTAAGATTCTACAATCCATGCAGAGATATATCCAAGTACTACGGTGCTTATACCAGTCTGCAACGATGACCATCCAAATACAGAGTCAAAGAGCACAAGGCCAATCCAATTACACCGCGGGGAAGAAAGGGGATGTGTCTACCCGAAACTGTTTACCTGTGCATTGGAGGAAGCCTTTAAAACTCTCGATTGAAACGGACGCGGTATCAACATTAATGGGGAGTATAACATACCTGGGATTTGCCAATTTCATAGTCATCATGGCAGATACTCTGCTGAATTTGGAAAAAATGCTAAACAGCTTAAGTAATTCTTTAAGACGAGTGGATATGGAGGACCACAATCATGTTGAATATTCGTGTATCTCCGAAACCAGTGATCGTGAATGGCGCTTTTCTTGAAGTTGTGCAGGAATAAATATACTTGGCCAAACTATACAACTCGGCCGGTACAACTTTGAGCTTGGGCTGGGCAGTTTTTGGGAAGCTACACCATTTTCTAGAGTCATCGATCCCACAATCCCATAAGACCAGGGTATTTAACCAGTGCATGCTACCAGTAATGATATAGGGCTGGTCCACAAATTCAAATTCAGCGAGCATAGAACGCGCAATGCTTGGTATTTCTCTGGCAGAGGAAATTCGAAATGAAGTTATTCGCCATAGAACTAAAGCGATATCGCATGCAAAATTAGCTCTCTGTAGTGGAAGTGTTCTGGTCATGTTTGCGCACTGATGATCGATGGAGCCGAAACATGTTAGAGTGATGGCAAGTGTAGTGTAGGACGCCCTGTAGCACGATGGACAGGTGACTTAAGAAAGGTGGCGGGCACGGGGCAGTGGATGGATGCGGACTGCAAAGACTGGTTGGCGCTCATTGGGGTTGGAGCCCTTTGTTCAGTAGTCCTCT
Source organism: Boloria euphrosyne (assembly GCA_951802675.2). Lineage (NCBI taxonomy): Eukaryota > Metazoa > Arthropoda > Insecta > Lepidoptera > Nymphalidae > Boloria > Boloria euphrosyne. The sequence goes on along the minus strand of OX637878.1, from coordinate 3,889,114 downwards.
GGTACTTCTCTGAGAGCTGGCTGTGGATCACCTTTGGCTGGGTGGTCTGCTTCGGCAGACCTGCTGGGCCGTCGGCGCGTAGTGGTTAAATGCGTAAGCAATCCTGCGCCGCCCCATTATGACGGTTGAGGTCTGTTGGGCTTTAATGGGTAGTACTGCATTTTCTGGTTAATGAGTCTCACATAACCACTTGTGTATACGTTAATGCTAAAATCTCAAAAATGAATAAAAAAGAACTTTGTTTAGCAGTGGACGGCGATAGGCTGATTCATGATTGATAGTATGGATGGTATTGTAAATAATATGTTGGCTTTGAAGCTTTCGTTTTTTTTTACTTAAATGTTTCAATGTCATTAAAAAAAATAGTGTTGGCTTTGCCGCCCTTTGGAGCCTGCCGCCCCGGGCCATGGCCCCCTTGGCCCTAGGGTAAATACGCCCCTGACCATAGAGAAAAAATGTAATTAAAATATAATTCAAAAGTCTATGATTTATTTTTGTACCAAATAAATAAAACAACGATGAAGAATAATATAATGTCCTTAAGTTAAATAAATATTTTTTTGATTATTTATTAAATTAGAAGAAGTAAAATGAACTTAAAAAAAACAAATATCTACAAACTAAATTTATTTTACCAAACTAGGTATATTTTGTATTTTTATTACAATTTTTATTTATAAAATTAGATCTAAAATTAGATAATTTTTGATAAACATAGTAAATATAGTCCATAGTTGCTTTATTGTAAAATTTTGATTCGATAAACTGTGTCGTGTGCAAGAACTAATTTATGTACATGATTGATGATACAATATACATTTACTATTAATAAGTTGACGACGTGTAAACCACTATTGTTGGCTCTATGGTGATAGAAATAAGTGATAATCTTCTTTGAAAGATATATTAGTTTCTGTGTAATTTAGATCAGGCCCGACCGACCTTCATACAAGCGCATTCTTAGTTACAGGAGCAAATAAGGGACGTAAGTGGTGGAGCAGCCGGCAGTGTGGGGTGATAAAATGAAGATTTTTCCCGATTTAATTATTACAAATTATAAATAGCTGCATAGAATATGTTAATTAAAATTCTATTATATTATTAAATACATATAAATAAATTAAATATGCTAAAAAATATTTTTTGTAAATCATATATGCACATTGATTTATGTAAAAATTTGAAATATTCTCAATTGTTTTTACCAATAACTTTATATTTTATTCTTAATAACTTTATACCTTATATTAAGCATAAAATATTTATATCCACAACTTTGAGATTATAAAAATCGATTTATATTTTAGAGAAATATTTTTTAAGTAGGGAATTGTTAAAACATAAATGGCAACTCAATATTTGCTGTTCCTCTCACGGCTATTGTATTTCTTTTCAGTCGCCAAGCCATCTCGCTCTACTACCGTCACATCTATGACGTCATTTGCAATTCGGGGAGATTAAATGCCTAGTGATGTGTAGTCGGTATTAATTACGGTTAAATAGGGATGTATTTATCGATAAAAAACCGGTTTTCAACCACGGTTTACGGTTTTGTAGTAAGGATATTTTTATAAAGTTAAATATAATTAGAAATAAAATACAAAAATAGGGTATTAATTTTCTTTATTTACTATTCAATACTACCACTTCGGAGAAACTCCTCAGACCCAAAAAGAACTACTAAAGAAACTCAGCGAGATACTTTCTTTTTAAATATAGTTACATGATTTACGATAAAAGAACAATTATAAAGAATTTTATTATTTGAATACAAATTCCAAGTATGTAATACAAATTAGTACAATAATTTTGTGTAGAAAAAAATTAACGACCTCAAAAACTCTTCAATACCTTATTTGTATTAGATGTAAGTGAAAATATTTTATATTACATAGCAATAAAATTATTAGTACAAAAATTAGATCAATCTTCTTAATAACATTCACATTATTATAACTAGGTACGTGCATATAGTCATATATTAAGAACCAACTGGCTTTTGCGTTTGTTTAAATTTTTTTAGGAGTTGAACCATTTCTATGTATAAATAATAAAAACAAATGAAATTAGAGCGTTCGAACAAATATTTTGGTCTCATACCCATTTAAAAAAATACAAATTTCAGTAAAAAAAACGAATAATAAAATTATACTTGGTAGTAAAATTGTTGAATATAACAGTTTATACAAATATAAAAAAGTAGTCTACATATTTAATGCCTGCATTCAGAAATATTCTTTGCTTAGTTTTAGTATTTATTTTACATATTTATATTACATAATATACTGGTCCATCCATTTCATATTCTCACTCTGGAATCAAATCAAATATTTAGGCATTACTTTTATACAAAATAAATTCAATGAAAATTTCATTTTTTTTAAATCTCAAAAATTAGTAATCAATAATAAAAGTTAATTAATGAACAAAACAATATTGGAATACTATTCAAGTACTCTGGCGACGCGACGCCGAGTTCGTTTGAAACTTTCATTTCATTAAGCAAATCTTCATCCCCTTTTGTTCTTGAATCTACTTTGTGCAGTTTTCGATTAAAATGTACTTATACACAATTGTCTAACTTTTATATGTATCATAAATAATAAATGCTTTTAAAAAATTTTTTGTAAGATCAACACAAACAAGTGTACCAAGTGGTATCAAGATTTACAAATGATTTCATCAAATCAGATATTATATGTAAAATTTACAATTCTTTGGCAATTTTCTTTCAATTATGTAAATGACATACCATACTAGAGATGATAGATTCTTAGAAGGATAATTTGATATTATTGTTTTCACTGTATTCCTTTATAATAATGTATTGGATTCAACTCATTAGACAGTAGCATATCTTTACAATTTTGACATTAACTACAATTTAACTTAGGAATTAAATATCTGCAGACTGCTCCAGCTATATACAACTATGTGATTGAAAAACATTTTCATAAGGCCATAATTTGTCGACAAAATCCAAATCACTAACTTGACAACTGTGGTCATCAATATAATTATCAAACCTTACCTTATTACCTAAATTATAAGATACTTAACATCGAGTCATTATCAGCTGAGCAATTGCATACTAAGATTAGCCAGTTAATATGTTATTTATCAATAATGTTTTGAACAATGCAACAAAGTCATGACAGTAAGGATGTGTACTAGAGAACCACCCTGTCCTCTGATTTGAGAAAAAAGTTTTCTAAAGGATCTTGGATAAGACATTTCAGACTTCAGTATTTAACATATGGAATTAATTTTAAATCAGGCCAAAGCTCCTTTATAGTATTCAACTCATGACTAAAATATTGCAAAAAAACAGGATTGCTTTCTCGTGAGTCTGAAGCATCAAATTTAATTGAGTGTAGCTTTTTCAAAGCCTTGTTTCAAATCAACATGACTCGAATTTAATGGCAAAGCATTACGTAGTAAGCTAAAACCTTTATAGCCAGAGCAATTCAGACTATCAAATAAATCATTCATAAATAAAATCATCTCAGCTCAGCAGTGAAAAAGCCATTCTCAGTATCCACATTTAATGTACTACAGTTATGTTCTTCCTGGAAACTGAAAGCCTTTATCAGGACTTCTAGATGTTGAAACCCTTTGACTGAAGACCTGCACAGCATACTTCATCTGTAAACATATAATATAATTATATGTTGTATGTATGTATGTATGTATCATTTATTCAATGCAAAAGTCAATTAATCTGAAGTGTAATGATTAGTAACTAATAGCTAAATAGAAAAATAGACATAATGTATCCAATCAATGAACAAACTTTTCAACATTATATTGATAGCTTCAAGAACCTTCAAAGTTTTTTCCTTAAAGGCAATATTAATATAAAAGATAAGCTAATATCAAAGATCTTAAGTAATATTTACCTTAATTTATAAAATGTAACAATAGCCTTCATCTTATCAAGAGTTTGGATAAATATGCTTGTCAGGAAGTATTGTTAGCCTTGCAGCACCTTTGTGGTCATAAAGTCTTTCTGTTTTGTAAGCCTCAGTAACAGCCCAGAGTTGGGAAGTTAGGGGTGTGTCACCCCCATGCCTCGGAGAGCACATAAAGCCGTCGGTCTTGCGCCTTAGCTCTCACTGGTCGTGTCGAGTAGTCGTACCACCATAGTATTAGAGTGATAGGAATAGAGTGCACTTGTGTTTACACATACACATGTGCACTATAATATCTCCTGCATATTTGGCCAGTCTCATTGAGATTGGCCGCCATGGTGGGAATTGGTTGAAGAATATTATTACAACATAATTTATGGACATAATCCCACTGAGCACACTGACTGCCAAGAAGCTTCTTTTTCTGGAAATTATTACAAAAACATTTCAGTAAATGTGGTACATCATAGATATGGTACATTTTTTCCCACTAACTACATAATAATTTCTTCTTGATGCATCATTATCACTACTAATTATGTACTCTTTAGTATCAGAAATTATTGAATTTATTGCAGCTAAATTGGCAGAACTCTGGTCAGATGTAATTACTCTAGGAATAAACCCTGTTAAGAAAATTGTTTGAAGATTTCATAAAGTACATTTTTAAGTATTTCTTGATACCACCCATTTAATTGCCATTACATCATAAATCAAATTACATGGCAAATCTTAAGCCTCAAGGGGGTTGCTAAATTTATAGTTATTAATTCCTAGTTGCAGGGGAATATTCATTAATATAGAATTTATAGGTAGTAGATATTACTGGCAAATTTAAATGATGTAGTGAAAATCTATACCTTTTTCTTCATTAGTGTTGTCATCTTCTTCAATCATAACTGGAAATCTACTACAACTTTTCCATAACTATATAACAGTGGATACTTATTCAGCTGCATGTTGTACTTCTTTTACAGGTGGTTCTGTGGAATTTTGACCTGTAACTTGTAAGAGAGGTGAAACACATAAAACATTATTCTTATTAGTTGAAGAGGAAGAAGGATTTGGAATTTGAAATCGATCAAGTTTAATAAGTAGGCAGTTGTTTATAAAGATAATTATTGGTCATTATCGTCTTTAGTCTTAATTATATCTTGATTAGTCACAGCAGACAGCTCTATTGGAATTTTTCATTATTATATTGATCATAATATGCTATAAGGTAAAAAATGATTACTACAAATTATCTTTGAATCAAACTCTTTCTTATTACATTAAAGTAAAATAAGACAAGCTTTAACAAATGTAGCCCACTGATTTTAATTTTTACCTCTCTCACAATGTGGAATATTACAATGCTTCCTTGAAAACAACGACCAAACGAAGAGAAACACTAATGAAGAAATTACAGTTTGTATCAAAGCACAAATCCAACTATACCACTATTATTCAACACTGATCTATATTAAATCGACACTAACCTACAATAATCAACACTAATTTACAAATTGATCAAATGTAAATTACTATAAGAAAACTACAATCCCTCTTACACAGTCACGACGAGTCCAATCCGGTATTTTATATAAGTTATATATGTATGTAGTGTGTAGCACAAAGGAATAAAATAAAAGTTCAATTCATTTCTCTCGTTAATGGCTGCGAATTGCGAAAATAAAAGTTGCAAGTTGCAACGGACAACGGTTAAAATTAGAAAATTTCAAAAAATTAAAAATGAGTGACGTACACGACATTTTGTTATGTTGATATGACGTCACAGTAATGACGTATGTAGATGAAATGGAAATATATTGCTATTCCATTATGACATTCCACTGTCGCCAAAAGTAGAGAGAGCATGATAATTATCAAGCAAATGAACGGGATAGAAAGATTCTCCAAGAAGATGGCCATCTACTTTATTTTTCATCTATGATTTAGATATCGGAAACGTCAGACGGGGAGCATTGTATGTGGTGTATTACGTAGATAATAGATTCACCGTCTAGTATCAGCAATTCGTGATTTTACTCCTTGGATATAAAGTAGAACTTTGAACTTCTGTCTTCTAGAGAAGGCGAGTTATAAAAAGGCACAGAACCAGACATTATATTATTCAAATTTACTTTGCTTATTCGCCGGTAAATATTCGAACAGGGAACTTAATTTTGAGTTACCGGCTATATTACTTGTTTTAAGCGCACTACAGCTGTAAACAATCTAAAATGGTAAGTTATACAAATTGTTGATTGCGCTGACATTGACTTGACCTTTCTTTAATAACTGGAACTGGAATTATTCATTTGTTTCATTAATAATTTTAAAGTAACCAAAACCTAACTTTTATTATTAATACGTAAAACATTTTTGTTGTTTGTAAGGAGATTTTATCATAGTAGGTACTCAACTTTTTTTAAAATTATGTTACAAACTTTTTTAAAAGAGTAAAATATTTGTTACATCTGCACTGCAGTGGAGTTTTAAAAAAGCCAGGTTTTAAGTTTTCAAAAAATATTCAATATACATTTTCAACTCAGAATATCTATAGATTATAAAATAAATATACTTATGATATGTAAGAGTTTACAAGCATTAAAAATAAAATTTTCAGGTTGCACCAATCAAAGTAGTTGTGACTGGGGCTGCTGGCCAAATTGGCTACTCCCTTGTGTACCAAATTGCATCTGGTGCTGTTTTTGGACCAGAGCAACCTGTATTCCTTCATCTTCTTGATATTGGACCCATGATGGGAGTGTTAGACGGTGTTGTTATGGAATTAGCAGATTGTGCCCTGCCGTTGCTTGCTGGAGTCTTGCCTACTGCAAATCCTGAGGAGGCTTTTAAAGATGTTGCTGCTGCTTTCCTTGTGGGTTCTATGCCTAGAAGAGAAGGTATGGAAAGAAAAGACCTCCTTTCTGCCAATGTACGCATTTTCAAAGAACAAGGACAAGCCCTAGACAAAGTTGCCCGTAAGGATGTTAAAGTTCTTGTAGTTGGCAACCCCGCTAACACAAATGCCTTCATATGTTCTAAATATGCTCCATCTATTCCCAAAGAAAATTTCACTGCTATGACTAGGTTGGATCAAAATCGTGCTCAATCTCAGTTGGCTGCCAAAATTGGAGTCCCAGTTCAAGATGTTAAGAATGTTATCATTTGGGGTAATCACTCTTCAACTCAATTCCCTGATGCATCTAATGCAGTTGTTAAAATTGGAGGTGTCGAGAAGAAAGTACCAGAAGTTATCAATGATGATGAATATTTGAAGTCAACATTTGTATCCACTGTACAAAAGAGAGGAGCGGCAGTTATTGCAGCTAGGAAAATGTCATCTGCTCTATCTGCTGCTAAAGCTGCATCAGACCACATGAGGGATTGGTTCTTAGGAACTGGTGATCGTTGGGTTAGTATGGGTGTGGTGTCAGATGGCTCGTATGGAACACCAAGAGACATTGTTTATTCTTTCCCAGTTACAGTCAGCAATGGAAAATGGCAAATTGTACAGGGCCTAACTATTACTGACTTTGCTAGGGAGAAGTTAGATATAACTGGCAAGGAACTGGTAGAAGAAAAACAAGACGCTTTGGATGTCTGCAAAGACTAATTTTGTAGTATTAAATATATAAGTAGCCTTATGTTGATATTATTGGCAATAAATTATTTCTTGTTGAATAAAAAGTAGATTTGTTGGAATTTTGCACTTAGATTTATTGAACAGTAGGCTTATAGAAATAATATATTTTTTTCACAATAAAGAAATGTCTCTTTTTCTGTTGTTGTTTTTTAATGTATGTACTTTTATATTTTAAATATTTAAAATGTTGTTAAACTGATGAAATATCTATAAGAATTATTATCATTAGAATTCCATAAAAATGATAATAATGTTATGATCATAATTTAACCTAAACTGTACCTTATTATTGAGAGCATAAAATTTAGGGTATGTTGTATCTCTGGAAACCTTTATCTATATTGTTGGTGCTGATAAAACAAAATATATCTTAACTATTATAAATAAATATTTTTTTACGTAGGTATCTAAATTAAACAGAAAATGATAAATTATTGTAAAAGAAAACTAATAATACAGCATAATTTTTCAAAATTTCACTGAAAGTTGTATAATGTATTAATATGAAAGACTAAGAATTTGGTGTCTGATCTTAGAACGCGGGTGGAGCCGCAGAAAATCTACTATGCTGTATATAGTTGCTAATATACTAAGAAATAACTTAACCCCTAAGGGAGTGAAATAGCAAAGTCTACATCATCTGACTAGGCTAAGTATGCAAGTCTATATTTTGGGGATTACCACCAATATTTAGCACAATAGGACATGTTAGTTTGTCGTGAAAACCATTTTAGTGTAGTTTTGGATCAGGAATACCAAAAAAACTTTCTTAATTTCTTTGTTATGACAAAAAAGACACTCAATCGTCATACAAGAGTGCTCTCTACTGTCTACTAAGATAACGATTCCGTTAACATTTTTTTAAGTTAACTTAAAAGTTAATCCGTCAATCGAAATGGTAACTTCGTTAATTAACGATTCGAATCTGTCATTAGGTTTCAAATTTCAATGCTCTTCATTTTACTTGTGGTTACGTCGAATTCGCCTGCAAGAAACGCTTTGCTTGCACTCCGAGGCACGGAGGCTTGACGGCTTGACTTCCAACTCCGGGCTCTTGAGGCTTACTAAACAGAAAGACTAACTAAACTTAGCATAACTCTACCCGGTACTCGAATCCATGACCTCGAGGTGTGTAGCGTACTAGTTAGTATGCTAGCCACTACACCAATGCAGGCAGCGAAGTGACCATAACAGTCAAGGGGTTGCTTTCACGGGCCACTGCTATCAGTGTACAGTGAAATACCATGTTACTCTCGTATGGTACTGCTTGAACTAATTAACCAGGTCACTTTTTAAGTTTTTACCTCCATTCTACATAATGTGACCCCATGAAGCAATTAATGTTCATTTAACTTTTAGTCCAATATTTGGTAATAGATGGCGCAGCTCTAAAAGATGTAAAATAGAATCAAAGAAATACGACGGTGAATTTGAAATATGTACTTAATAGGTAAAAGTTTTGAAAATATGTGTATTTTTTCTAAAGTCGAGGTCTGCTGGAAAAGATTTCATAAAGGATAAAAGTCGCCCTATATACTCATTTGTTATTCTATGTATAAATAAATAAACATAGAGCCTTATTGTGCCGAAATTAAGTCTTATTACATTATAAATCTGCGAGTGAAAGTCCTGTCAAAATCGGTCCAGCCGTTTCAGAGATTAGCCGGTTTTTTTTATAAAAATTGTATTTGTTGAAAATATAAATAAAAGCATAAAATATGTGTATTGAATTTAAGTACCTAAAAATTAAACACATTTACGGACGGACGGTGGTGAATAATTGGTGATAGCGCTTCTCAGTAATTCTTAACCCATTCGCGTCCACCGCACTACATTGCAACTCAAACGTCATGCCGCCATACATATTACTAGTGAACCCACTAGCGGGGTCTTCGGCATGGGGTATGCGCTCTGCATATAACTATTCCTTTAAAAAACGATTTGACGAGTTTATTTACAAAACAAAGTAACTAAAACTATTAAACAACAAAATAAAGTTTGTTTTGAGACTGTTCACTAACAAGTCATGCGGACAAACCGATATATTTTTATTCTTTATAACATAAAACGAACAAGTCAAGCTATGAACATATTTCACTTACCAGATTGAATATGAATATTCGGTAAATACCTACTATTCGTATTCGTTGCATCACTACTTAATGATAATATTTCATTGCATGTGTGTGTAGTAATTATAATTACATCGAGAATTGTTTAAAAAGTTTATAAAGTGCCATTAAAAAGACTGATCTCCGGGTGAGAGTGTTATCAGTGTACAAAAACAGTGAATTCAAACAAATTATGTTTGATACTTAAAATGTCGAAATATTCTTCTCACCGTATTATTTACTAAAAGAACAATACACAATCATAGTTCCAATCACTGTACGCTCCAAGATTGGTGAGTTAAACAGAAAATAAGTCTTTACAAAATTCTGATAAATAAGACTGTATTGGCCACAATTTTATTTATTTTTTTTACAAATACCCTCCCTCGCCTGGGTGATATTCAAGTAGTGACAAAGCGCCTGCAAAATAAACTTGGCAATTTCGCTGGACAGTATTATTGCTTTCTTATCACCACAACTTTACTCAATAATTGACAATGCCTATCACTAACCATACTTGGGGGTGCTGTGAAGATAATAACGATTCAGATGACTATCTTGAATGTGTGGTATGCACGAAATCTTATCATTTAGATTGCCTCAGCTTGTCTACCGATGTAAACCTAAGAGATTCATCTGAGTGGGAGTGCCCCTTATGCATTACTCAGCGGCCAAAAAGCAGCAACAACGATAACACCCCGGTGCGCTTTAATCCTAATATCACAATATGTGCTTGCAAAAGACAGGCACTGCAATCACCACCATCAACAGCACTATCAGCCAGTGATATCCGAAACATGTTTCAAGAATACACATTAAAAATATCTTCTAAAATCGACTTACTTTCTAACACTATTGGCGCTGAACTAAAGGCGGTAAAGGAAGAGATGACAGATATGAGAAGCTCTATGGACTTTATGAATGCTAAGTTCGAATCGCTGCTTAAAGAACACGAAGAAACCAAGAAGGTCATGGTCGATCTACAAAAAGAAAATAGTGTGTTGCAGTCGAACGTTAAGGATCTTACTGCGCGTATAAATACTCTCGAACAGAATGCGCGATCTGTCAACGTTGAAATACAATGTGTGCCCGAACGAAAAACCGAAAATTTAGTCCATGTTGTGACTCAACTGGGTGCAGTGGTTGGGTGTGCTGTCACACAGGAACAAATAGTACATTGTAGCCGTATCGCTAAAATGACATCCAACAACTCACGACCGAAATCGATTGTAGTTCAGTTCGCTAGCAAGAGAATTCGCGATGAGTTTCTTGCTGCCTCAATTAACTTCAACCGGAAAAAGTCAAAAGAAGAAAAGCTCAACAGCTCACACCTTGGCATCAATGGCGAAAAAACCGCGATATACATTGTTGATCATCTGTCCCCCATGAATAAGGCACTACACGCTGCCGCCAGGACGACTGCCAAAGAGAAGGGCTACAAGCACGTATGGGTCAGAAATGGTCGAATCTTTATGCGAAAAACGGATGAATCCGATTATATTCTTGTTCGCGATTTAGACTCATTGAATAAACTTAAATAAAGGTAGCAGTTATCGTTACCATTTTTGTTATTTTGCATGAATCTGGCTATTAAATTTTAAAATTCAATTGTATATCGGTATATTATCAGAATGTTCGAGGCTTGCGTACGAAAACTAATATGTTCATACAAAGATTACTTTTATCCAATTATGATATTATTGTATTAACGGAAACTTGGCTTAATAATAGCATATTGAATTATGATGATCACTTGTCACCGATTTTTCAATATTTTGTAGATTTTGTTAACTTAAACAGCCTGAAGCAATGTAATAACATCACCAATAATATGGGTAGAACTCTTGATTTGGTCTTAACAAGGATGTTATCTTGTAATGTACGTGAGGCTGTTGACGTGTTGTGTCCTATCGATCCACTACACCCACCTCTTATTGTAGATCTCTCGTTAATTGACTGTCCCAAATTACGGTACAACCATACATACAAACCAAATTTCTATAAGGCTAATTATGACTTAATCAACAGTTTTTTGGCTGAAGTTGATTGGGCGTCTTTGTTTGATGGATGTAAGGATGTTAATGAGTTGCTTGCAATATTCTTAGAAGTCATAAACAAGGCAGTTCTTGATTTCGTCCCAGCAAGCAAACCTAAGACGAATAAGTATCCGCAGTGGTTCAGTAAAGACCTAACTAACCGTCTTAGGGAGAAAAATAAAATCAGGCAGAGATATAATAAATATAAAAATCCCCTTGATCTAATATCTTTCAAGTTGTTAACTGAACGTTGCAATAAAATGGCTTCTGCCAATTATAAGTCATACCTGCAGAAAATAGAGGAGGGAATTTCAAAGAATCCAAAATTGTTTTGGTCTTACATCAAAGCAAAACGTGGTGGTACTGGAATCTACCCAGCTATCATGATTGATGGTGATCGTAAGGTGCATTCTGGTAGTGACATTTGTAATGCCTTCGCAACCTGCTTCTCCTCAGTTGCTTCCTACTTCCATGCTCCTGTTAGTAATTTTGAGAATGAAGATGTTGATGAGTGCTGGACAGGGACATTAGCCTTTTCTAGTGATTGCTTACCGGCACTAAGTATATCTCGCAGGCAGATCTATAGAAAATTGCTCACTCTTAATGTATCTAAAGGTGCCGGACATGATCGGATCCCACCATTATTCATCTCTCGTTGCGCTTCAAATTTAGTGGAACCCCTTTTTATAATCTTTAATTGTTCTCTTACATCAGGAATATTTCCTTCTATCTGGAAAGTTGCGCAGGTAGTCCCTATACTTAAATCTGGAGATGCTGAACTTGTCAGTAACTACAGGCCTATCTCTATCTTGTGCACCCTAGGAAAAGTTTTTGAGTCTTTGGTCTGTCCTGTACTTCACAGTTATTTTAGTAAATATTTGAATGAAAATCAGCACGGTTTTGTCAAAGGAAGATCAACAAATACAAACCTGGTTCTGTATGTAGAAGAAATTATGAAACATATTGATAGCAATAAACAAGTCGACGCTCTGTACACTGACTTTAGCAAAGCCTTCGATAGAGTTCCACACCAACATATACTTAAGAAGTTGTCGGTGTACGGTGTCGTGGGTTCAATGTTGTCATGGCTAGATTCATACCTTTCGGATCGAATTTTTTACGTAGTAGTTAATGGCTTTACCTCTACACCTCGTGCCATCAATACTGGTGTGCCACAAGGATCTCATCTCGGTCCCCTTCTTTTTAACATCTTTGTAAATGACCTTCCTTGCTTCATTAAACACTCTGTCCCTTCCTTATACGCTGATGACCTTAAGTTGTGGAAAGTAATCGATACAGAAGAAGATGTTTCCCTTCTACAAAGTGACCTTAATGCTCTCGTACGCTGGTGCGGAAGAAATGGTATGGAACTCAATATCAAGAAATGTAATCACATAAAATTCACGAGAAAATTGTTTCCCATCTCATCGGTTTACTTTATTAACGATGTGAGATTGCAAGAAATTGATGTAGTGAAAGATTTGGGAGTAATTTTGGATGGTAGAATGACTTTTGTACCGCATTTCGAAGGTATGGTTGGAAGAGCTTCCAAACTGTTAGGTTTTGTCATCAGAAATGTCAAGGCATTTAAGCGCTCATCAACCAAAATAGCTCTATATAACAGTATTGTACGATCAATCCTCGAATATGGTAGCGTAGTATGGCGTCCGCATTATGCTTGTCACATATTACGTATAGAGCGTATACAAAAACGGCTGGTTCGACATTTAATTTTTAACCATTACAGAGATAAGAAGTCACTCTCGTATGATAATATTTTAAAGTTATTGAAAATGCAAAGCTTGAACAGCCGACGAGACTTACTTGATCTCTGTTTCTTTTACAAAATTATGAGAAATTATCTAAGTTGTCCAGCACTTTTGGAAAAATTTATGTTTAGAATCCCGCTTCGGATGCCTCGTAAACCGATTGAGCCACTCTTTCGCCCATTTCGTAGAACAGTTTTGGGTGCAAACTCGCCAATCTTAAGAATTTGTATGCTCTATAATAAGTATGGGGGATCGGTTGACGTACACAGCATGTCTCTAGCTAAATTTAAAAGAACAATTGCCCATATGTTGAATTAGTATTTTTTTTTTAGTATAGTTATTAGTTTTTATTAGTCTTGGTGTTTAGTATAATTAGTCTTGGTGTTAAGCATAATTAGTCTTGGTGTTTAGCATAATTTAGCCTGTAAGAAATATTGTTATGTATAATTACTATAAAAAGCATGTGGTGTATACCTGTAACTGATTGTGCAATTAGCGCAAATTTAAATTAATATTATACTTTAGATGTAAGTAACATTGTAACAATCGTTGGTGTACCAAATAAATAAATAAATAAATAAATAAATAAATAAATAAGTATTAGTCTAAGAGCTAGCGAACTACTTATTAGACTAACTTTTTGTAACAAGTTACAATGCTAAGAAAAATATTTGATGTTTTATTTTTTATTGGAGAGCGTTGGCCTGAGGATCAGTCGAACGAACTCAGAACATCTGTTCTGTGACTTACTGGGCCACCAAAGCCTCGCTACACTACTTTTTAATTATTTTTATTTTATCATGATGTAACTAGTCTAAGGCAGTAGGCGATAATGCGCTCTCTTGGATATCCAAGTAATGCGGGTTCAAATCCGGGTCTCGCACCTCTGATATTTACACGTTCGAATCATTTTCTATCATGGTTACCACTTCTCTTACGGTGAAGGAAAACATCGTGAGGAAACCTACATGTCTGTGAAAAACCTAGCAAATTTTCAAAAGACATGTGAAGTCCGCTAACTCACACTAGGCCTGAGTTGTGGACTATGGCCTGATTCCCCTCGTACTGAGGGAGGCCCGTGCCCAGCATTGGGACGTTAAAAGGGTTGAAGATGAGATGATAATGTAACTATTATTTTTCACTTAGTAAACTGTAAAATCAATCGTAATATGGATACTAATCAATAAAATTGAACTTAAACAGATTTATTTAAAAAAATATTTATTAACATTATAGTCAATAAACGTACAATATCACCTAGTTTACTTGACTCAAGACTAAAGTTTATTCTCATTAAAATGAAGTAATGCTGTAAGCAAGTAATTAATCATGCTGGTCCTAACCCACATAGCGTGGGGTAAGGACAAGAAGAAGAAGTAGATTATCGGTAAATTGAGGAGCATTATCGTTCTGGTTCAAAAAATAAAGAATTTTTAGTCTACTACCACAATGCTATAATTTTAATATGTAGTAATTTTCATATGTTGAAATGTAAAAAAAAGGCAACCTATTTTTAGGGTGCAAATATGTAGGTAGCAGACTAGTAAAGTTGACCTCGGGATTGTTGTTAGCAATAGTAATGCTCCCACAAGGCTCACGTTTTGATGTTCTTTCATTTTTTTTAAAAGTATATGCAAGCAGTCTGAATATTCTAGTACTTGCAGGAGTCTGCCAGACGAGGATATATTGGGCATCACGCTTGAGATCGAGCGCAACAGACTTCTACGGGTTTTAACGTTAGAAAGAAAGGATATATTAAATTGATAAGATATGATTAAGAATTACTGAAATTAATTAAAGATGAACAGGGTTATATATAAAGCAATTTTATTTTATAAAACAAATTTATTATACAAACTTATTATTCGAACGATCTCTATGAGTGTATGAAGAATGAAGTTACATAATAATATTATTATTACAGTATTTTATTTTTGGGAAACGCTAGCTCTCCTACTATATTACTGTCATTGATTGTCATCCTTAATTATACACAGTATGTTTCATTTTATTGAAGAACCTATATTTAGGTAAAGTGAGTTTTTTTTTCTGAATATTTTTAGCAAACTAAGTTTTAAGGTATACTGTACTACTGTATACTTATAGCAGGGGCGTATTTACCCTAGGGCCAAGGGGGCCATGGCCCGGGGCGGCAGGCTCCGAGGGGCGGCAAAGCCAAAACTATTTTTTTATTTTGAATGACATTGAAACATTTAAATAAAAAAACTTCAAAGCCTACAAAATACAAATTGTTTACAATAGGTCAACTACCATTCATACTATCAATCATGTATCAGCCTATCGCCATTCACTGTTGAACAAAGACCTTTTTTATTTATTTATGAGATTTTAGCATTAACGTATACACAAGTGGTTATGTGAGACTCATTAACCAGAAAAAACAGTACTACCCACTAAAGCCCAACAGACCTCAACCGTTATAACAGAGCGGCGCAGGATTGCTTGCGCATTTAACCACGACGCCTCAATGGCCCAGCAGTCTGCCGAAGCAGACCACCCAGCCAAAAGTGATGATCCACAATCTGCTCTCAGAGAAGTACCAGAGGACTGCTGAACAAAGGGCTCGGACCCCAATGAGCGCCAACCAGTCTTTGCAATCCGCATCCATCCACTGCCCGCCACCTTTCTTAAGTCATCTGTCCATCGTGCTACAGGGCGACCTACACCACGCTTACCAACACGCGGTCTTCACTCTAACATGTTTCGATTCCATCGACCATCAGTGCGCACACATGGCCAGAACACTTCCACTACAGAGAGCTAATTTTGCACGCGATATCGGTTACTTTAGTTCTATGGCGAATAACTTAATTTCGAATTCTGTCTGCTAGAGAAACACCAAGCATTGCGCGTTCCATTGCTCGCTGAACCTTGAATTTGCGTTTAGGCTCCTTATGTCATTACTGACAGCATGCATTGGTTAAATACCCTGATCTTACGGGATTGTGGGATCGATGACTCTAGAAAATGATGTAGCTTGCCAAAAGCTTCCCAACCCAAGCATATTCTTCGGGTGGTCTCTTTCTCAAAGTTATGCCGGCCGAGTTGTATAGTTTGGCCAAGTATATTTACTCCTGTACAATTTCAAGAACAGCACCATTCACGATCACTGGTCTCGGGGATACACGACCTTTCAACATGATTTTGGTCGTCCATATTCACTCGTCTTGAAGAATCACTTAGACCGTTTAGCATTTTTTTCAAATTCAGCAGAGTATCTGCCATGATGACTATGACATTGGCAAATCGCAGGTTTGTTATACTCTCCATTAATGTTGATGCCGCATCCGTTCTAATCGAGCGTTTTAATGATGTACTAAACAGTTTCGAGTAGATAACATCCCCCTTTCTTACCCCGCGGTGTAATCGGATTGGCCTTGTGCTTTAACTTTGTACTTGGATGGTCATCGTTGCAGACTGGTATTTAAAGCACCGTAGTACTTGGTTATATATCTCTGCATGGATTGTAGAATCTTAAGGAAAGCATTTAGTTTAACATTTTTTTTGTTTTTATATTAGTTATCATTTAAGTGGAACGAATGTATGTAACTAACTTTTTTAACTCTTTTAACTTTTAACTGCCTCGTTGGTGTAGTGGCTAGCATGTACGGTCACACACCGGGAGGTCCTGGGTTCAAGTCCTGGGTCGGGCCAAGTTTGGTTATTGAGTCTTTCTGTTTCGTAAGCCTCAGTAGCAGCCCGGAGTTGGGAAGTTGGCGGTGTTTCACCCCCGTACCTCGGAGAGCACGTAAAGCCGTCGGTCCTGCGTCTTAACTCTTACTGGTCGTGTCGAGCATTCGTCCCACCGGAATATGAGAGTGATGAGGAAGAGAGAGTGCACTTGTGTCTGCGCATACACTCGTGCACTATAATATGTCCCGCGCCGTTGGCTAGTCTCAATGTGATTGGCCGCCGTGGACGTAATCGACCGGGAGGACATTATTATTATAATATGTACGTAGCTTAAATAATATTTTTTTTAAAGTTTTAGTTACTATTTTGTGTGTATTTATTGTAGTTAGTAAGCCTTATTTAAAAAATAAAAAATAATAATATTCCTCGTCGTCCACAAACGCTAGGCTGATAGATGCTGATTAGGAAAGTCATCGAATTTTTGGGCGAGACGATTCGTTATAACCCTTGAAATCAACTTATAAACAAGGTTCACAAGATTCACAGGTCAGTAGTTCTTCAATAGGGGTTTATCCCCCTTCTTTAAGAACAGTACTACTCTGCCTCTACTCCGGTGTAGTGCCATTGTAAAGAACTGAATTAAAGAACTTTGAGAGCTCTGATATAACCTTTGTTCCTGCCGTTATGAAGAATTCTGCAGTAATTCCGGCCTCAACCGGAGCTTAGTTGTTTCCTTAGTGTCCAAGAGCTATTCTCGCCTACGCCGATGTCAGGAAGGTCAACTTCGTTCAATTTTCTGTTCTTCGTTCAATGGCGTACCAGTCTGGCTCGGAGACCAGTCTGGATCCTCCACGTGGTGGGACTCAGTTGGAAATATATGTAAGGAGTAAAGATTTCGAGGTGACGGTTGTACCTTGTGAGGTTCTAGGCTTTGTCAGGTGATAACGGCAGCTGTGAGAATAGGCAAAAATTTTTCGAGCCCATATTGGGTTCTATAGCATCCTCAATACTTTGGGTATTCGCTTGTCTTAGATTACGCCTTATTAGGTATCTCTTAGGCTTAGACTGTGTGGTATTTACAATCGAGCGTTTACGCGTTACTTTCGCAGCCAGCTTGCTTCTACATCACTATGTTAGTCTAAGAGTAGACTTCATTAACCGCGCACGTTCAATTTTGATGCTCATATAACATATTCAAAGATCCTCTTACAAGTCTGTGATCACTGCCGATTTTAACCCTGTTAATCACTGAGACAGAATATGTGGCGATTGTTCGATATAATGGTGTCGACTTCGTTTTTTGTTGTATTATCGGGGCGTTTATCAGGTCCTATTCATATAAGGCCTTTTATGGAAAAATTAGTTTATCGTAAAAAGCCAGGTCCAATTCATATGAGGCTTTTTCTCGTAAAAACCAAGGGCATTTTCCAGGTGCCTCGAGGAAGTTTACTAACATAACATCCATACTAACCTAAATAACATTTGCGTTCAAGACATAATATTTTTTTTAAATAAGTACTTTGTCGTCACTTCATGGGGCGGAAGAGCTGATTGGCCCGGGGCGCCAAATCTGTAAATACGCCTCTGACTTATAGGTATATTGTCAATAAGTATAGTGAACAAATAAAAATACCTCGCAATTATGTAGATATTTTGAATCCGTACCTATATTTTATATAATGTCAAAATGTATTGGTATGTTTTTCTTTCACGTTAAAACGGGACAAAGGATTGGCAGTGACCTAGGCTCATTTTTACCTCGGCAGATTATCTTGTTCCCAAGGTAAACACGTTATAATACATATCATTAAAAATGTTGATGGAATATCCTCCTTGAAATTTGCTTTACAATGACGATTTACAAATTTTGAGGCCACTTGTTCAAAGAAGCAGGTATAGACTTAAAAAAAGATTATTTCTTACATTGACCTCTAGCAGAACTCAGGATCAGACGATTAGAGATATACGAGTACCAATATAGTATACAAAGAAGTTCTTAATTAAATTTTAATATTTCCTATTCGCGACTTCTTGTGTAGTCTAAGTGAATCGATGAATAACATAAATGATAAATTAAAGCAATTGTCTAAGACCGCGCGTATGCAGTCACGATTTAACTAAAATGATTTTTATAATACTTTACGAAGCGAAGATATTTTTGTAATGTTTAAATTATGTACCTACTGCGAAAACAAATATATTATTAAAATAAAGCCAGAGCTTTTTTATAGTATTAGAGACAATAACTGTCCAACAATATTTTATTTATTTATTTAATATTAAACTACTGCGTAAATTTAGAACACGCTGTAGCAAGCTATGGCATGACAGCCGTGTACAAACAGAGTAGCGGCCATATTCATTTCTATCTATGTGTGCGTGTAGTGTTGGCTATGTTCCTTTTTATCTAAATTTTCAGCAAAATACAATTGATCACCACGACTCGATACTATTGAATAAAAAATGTGTATAATATAGAGATTACAGTTTCTTTGTTTTTCCTGATCTTAGTAACGAGAAATGTAATCGATATTTATAATAATTATTATAAACAGCGGTTTCTCACTTCTGAAATACGATCTACGACGTAGGTTGAATTTTACTAAAAAATAAAATTCTGAATATTGAAACCAATGGATATACTAAAAAGAACTTGTTAAAATAAATAGTTCACTTTATTTTGTAATCGTATAATAACTTATTTACAAAGAATGAGCTACATTTATATAGAGCCCACCACGCGGGTTCTCGGCTCCGCACATGCGACATACATGAACCGGCGTCGTGGGTCACTGGCACTGAATGGGTTAACCTTTAACTTACTTGGACGGAAATGAAATTTGCTACAACGTTGCACTTTCTTTCATATTTGTTAAAAAAAATGGTAACTCGTGTACATTTATCGAAAGCCACAAATAATAATCCGTCAAGCAGCGGATGTGGCTCGCGAGCCGTAGCGCGTAGGTTGGTCCCCTCTGATATATACATATGCATTTAGTGATATGATGATATATCATATGCATTTAGTGAAAAGCTGTTAATTTTTTTTATTAATAAATTAATATTTAAAATTAAAATCAGACACTTCAATTTTGTTCACAATGTCCTGACATATCGTAAATACACAAATCGATTGACGTCCATATTTACACGACTGAAACCAGGTCGTCTTATGATCTGTAAGTTACCTACTTAGTTAGTTAGTACTGGTTTCAGCTTGAAGGAATGTAACATTCGGTATAAGGCGACAAGGAACTAGGAAGTAGATTAACGAATTCGAAGGTCAGATCCACACGGTTCTACCTGCTTTCTATGTCGCAGTTTAATGACATTGGTTTGATAACGGCACTTAAAATATGAGTGTGGCAGATTCCTTGGCGGCTAAAGAATTTGTTTGACCGTGCACATATCTAGAACTACTCGTCCGATATTAAAAAAGCTGCAGCGTGGGCGGATCTGTATTCAATGGCGCGATACCACTTCAAAATAGTTGCCGAGTCGAATCTGTATATTTTTATTGCCATATTACGAGAAAGTTACTGGACAGATTTTGATAACATTTGGTATGATGATAACTGGGTCAACATAGAATGGTTTTTACTGCACAAATATTACATTTTTGATAAATCTGCACCTACTAACCATCAAAACGTACCTAAGAAACAAACCGGAGACAGGTTAAGTCACTTGTAAAAAATATGTATAATTAACAACTTCTCACCCTGGCCTCTGTGGTGACAATGAGGTTTGTGCTTTTTATTAGGAATGTGTAGTATAAATTAAACAATAGTTCAGATTTCTAACACCTTTATTAATATCAATTCACAATTCACAAAATATGATGTTTGGTATAAAAAAATATTCAGTAAACATACCTAATTTAATAAAAATATTAAATACAAAATGGATTTAAAATGTATAGCTACTATACAATAGAGTGTATTAAATTATAAAACTATTATAGCATTAGGACAAAATTCTTATAAAATTTACAATTCGTCTGTTGTATTACTGGTTCGAAATGAAAGAGTAAAGGTATATAACCAGTTATAAATATTCCATTGCTAACGTCATTAGTTAGATAACGTAGTTGGATCGGTTTTTTTAGATAAAATAATACGTACAGTACCTACCTATAATTTTGATACAAATATATTAAATATTTAAGTAACACCAGACAGATGCGTAGAAACTTAGTTTGGTCTTTTTCGTATTCGAATCGGAGTTAAAAAGGATTTCCTTTTTTTTCACAATTTATGTAAGTACTTAAAATTACATTAAATTTAAAATTTCTCATAATTTCTTTTTATGTTAATTTTCTTTTCAGTTAATTCCATTTTTTAATGACACCTGAGTTAACACTATTTTAAAAGGCTGACTGACCGACTGACTGACTGACTGATTGAGCCTTAGTACCTGGTTCCTCCTCTTGCTGTGTTTATAATTTTTAGGCTTTAAGTAAACATAATCTTTTATATTTTTAATTTCTGTCAATTTAAATACAGACATATCCGCGGGTTTTGCGTTGTATAAGGCAGTCACATTAAGTTCAATTAGGTAAGTACGTGCAATATTTTATTTGTTAACAAAAAATAAAATTTGTATAGGTATTTGAAGCTTCAACCAAGGAACGGAAAGAAACAAATGCTTTAAGGTTATATAATCCATTTTGTATTTAATTTTTCACTATAAACTATAATAGAAATTTATTGATTTTCGTATAAGCTTATCACAAAATCACAGATTAAAATTACTTAATATCTACCCGTAAATCACCTTTATCTGAAACTTAAACAAAATCTTAAATACTTTTTCTGTTTTTTCAATCAGGTATTTTGGTAGACCAGCTATTTTATAAATTACTAGCGATTCCCCACAGCTTCGCTCGGATTCATCCCTAGGCACATTTCACGATCAGTGTGGATTACATCTAATCTAATATACAAAAATCTCGTGTCACAGTGTTTGTTATCGAACTCCGAAACGCTTTTCATGAAATTTTTTGCGTATATTTGATAAGTCTGAGAATAGGTCTTGGGCTATTTTTTATTCCCCTAGGTAATAAGGATGGCCCTCTCCAGATTATATTTTCATATTTAAACCAAATTTTTATATGTTATTTTTTTATGATTTGGCATCAAAAAATACTTATCACTCTAAATTTTCATTTTTAATAGTAATTAGAACGCGGACGGAGCCGCGGGAATTGCTAGTAGACTCTATTTAGGTGATAGCAAGTGGGTATTTTCTTTTCAACGTATTCACCCACTTAAGAAATGATTTCCAGGATAAAAAGTATCGTATTTTCTTCTTAGGTTATCAAACTACCTTCATACTAAACTTCATCTAAATCGACGCAGCCATTTTTTAGTTCATGGTTTGCATTAATATTTTCCATTAGGTAAGTATATTTAATTAAACATTAAAATAATCAGAAAAACCAAGGTTCATTGACCCGTAATAAATAGTAAGTAGGTACTAAGTAGTTTCTTTAAGAGTTAATTAATTAATTTTACGTCAATTTTTTTTATTAATTACTATTATTACCTAATTTATCTGTGCTTTAGAAATTTGCTAATATATGTCATAAATTTGCTAGAGAATTCTGTTGTCAAACGGTATCTCAGCGTGAAGTAAGCAGCAATTCTATGCAATATTGTGAAGAATATTAGAACGATCATTTGTGTTCCATATTTATCATTAGTCATTCCTATATCTCTTAATAGTAGATTAGTATCGGCATATAAGCAGAAATCGGTATTGCAATCCATTAGCGGTCGTTTTTCGTATAAAGCTAGGCACATACCAGTTAAGCCGTAGCGTAAATACGATATAGACATTAAGAACCGCATTATGGTTTCGATGTATGGGCCAAAGCCTAATCCATAGCAGCATACAGCAAGTAACGGTGCAGCCGTTGCTGGTGCGACGATGGAACCATTCTAAAAAATAATATAAAAAATCAAGATGTAGGTATACATAACTATGGTAATTTAAGTAGAAAATTAAATTTGTTGAACTAGTGAAAAAGCTCGGAGAATACCACCTGTTTGAAACAATACGGGACGGGAAAGGAAAATAATAGGAAAAGGGTGATTTACCTGATTACTAAAATCGA
This sequence comes from Boloria euphrosyne, assembly GCA_951802675.2. Classification (NCBI taxonomy): domain Eukaryota; kingdom Metazoa; phylum Arthropoda; class Insecta; order Lepidoptera; family Nymphalidae; genus Boloria; species Boloria euphrosyne. Next base: position 3,865,881 of record OX637878.1, on the reverse strand, counting down.
TTTTTTTCAATAACAAGTGGTGGATTCGGATGAAAATTACATCGATATTTACTATCAAAACACTCGAGTTGGTAAAGTAGATAAGGAAGGAAAAAAATTCTTAGCAGTAGTTTACTTACAGTAGAATTGAACGTAGAGCCGACAAGTAGACCAAATCCTTCAGAGCATATTGCCATCATTATTCCACTAATGGCGAATAGAAGGAATCTGTCCAATTCTAATATTTGTCCAGACATTATATAGGTGATACCTATAAATAAGGTTTCTAGACATATCTGAAACAAATATTTAAATGAAAACACAATAGTTAGATATCTTCGTCGATGAGAGCATTTCATTAGATAAAAAATGTACTTAGTACTCGTATCTAGTTGATATACATAATTAATAGTTTCATTGTTTAATTAGTACTCTATTATTTCATTAAAAGAATAATTGGTGTAATAAATTCCAGTGAAGCTGTGGATTTCGTAATAACATTGCGTAGTTTCGTAGACACTAACGCTAAGAAGCAAATATAAAATTGTATAACTCATAATACTTTCTTAGATTTACACGCATTTTTGAAATTAACTATCTTAAATAATTTATTTGAGCATTTATTTAGAGTTTTGGTCGCCAATGTTTTTAATGCTTTACAGCTATCATAATCTGAAGAGATAGTGTAATTTAAAATAAAGTATTAAATAACTCAACAAAACGAAGTAGGTATAATTGCCAATTTGAACTGTTCTGTTTTAAACTTTTTCTATGTGGTTTTGTTGTAGCAAAACCTAGTCGTGTAGGCCGAGTGTAACTTTTGGCTGTCCAATTAAAACCCATTTCTATATTGGATAAAGCATCATTGCGCAACGACTTTCAATGGCTATTATTTCACATTTTAAACAGTTTTATTAAAATGAGGTAAAATATAATTCTGAATTCTGATTAAGTTAAAAATGCCACGTCATTACTATTAAACTATTTAATTGTACCTATAATTTAATTTTTTAATGAAAACTTTAATGAAAGCTTTTGTAAAGCAGATGTCAAACAAACGGGACAACTCTATCGCCCGCACTCATAGTCACTTCATGAACCATTAAGCCGTTCTTTAGTATGGAGATTCTCGACTTAATCTTAATGGTTCATTAAGTGAGTGCGGCGGTATGAGGACTATATAGTATATACTTCATTACATTACATAGAGATATTGTTAGGCCTATTAACCTCATAAAATATTAATTTCACGTGAATATGTACAATCACATATATTTAACGAAACTATCTACATAGCAATATGATGGAACACGTTTGTTTTAACCGTTGCCATGTAACCATAATTTCCTTGTATAATAGTGTGGTTAGGAGGACGGGAAATGTTCTGAGGATTGGTGGTCTATTAATATGAAAATGTCACTAAAGTAAATAGGCAAGGATACAAGTACACCGTTATTAAAAAAGTACTCTAGTAGTTGTTTATTGAAGAAGAAATATAGAAGAAAGAAGAGAAATAGTAGTGCTAAGTATTAGTTAAACTCCTGGTGAAATTGCGGAACTGTGAGTGGAGTTTATAAAGGACAAGCTCTAATTTCTGATTTTGTAACTCAAGCTGTTAACAACATTAAATTAAGAAGATATGTCATATGTGATGTTAATCGCTTAATTGGCTTGGATAACCGAGTGATGCGGGTTCAAATCCGGGTCTCGCACCTCTGATATTTTCATGTGCGAATCGTTTCTATCATGATTACCACTTGTCTTACGGTGAAGGAAAACATCGTGAGGAAACATGCATGTCTGAAATAAACCTAGCAAGTTTTCGTAGTAAGTAGCAAAGCAAGTAGCAAGTAAGGACATGTGAAGTGCTCTAACACGCACTAGGCCAGTGCGGTGGACTATGGCCTGATCCCGTTGTACTGAGGGTGGCCCGTGCCCAGATGTGGGAGGTTAAAAAGGGCTGAAGATGATTATGACAGAAGACTTAACTTCATTTCTGTGCAAGAAGACAAACATGTATTTCTTAAGTTAGTAAAAATTAAAAAATAGGGAAATCCCAAAACATTCGGAAAATAGATAAGTTTAGAACTGTTTATTTTGTATGGGAACCGTTACGGACTTAGAGACCAACAAGAGCGAAGCGAAAGTACTAACACTAGCGACTACGCTCGTCTGAGAAACAAAAAGTTAGTATTTTACGGGACGGAGTTGGGATATTAGTAATTCTAATTTTAGTTAAAAAAAGTCCTGTAAAATATCCTACAAATAAGTATAATAAGCAATTATCTGCGGAGTAAACATTATCATAAGGCGAGTAATAATTGTTCTCTCAACAAAGCGAGTATATAACATTAGTTATTTTTAAACATAATACATACCATAAAGGGTATCGTCGACAACGTTAGAGCTGCATAATACGCCTTTAAACTGTACCAGCGGTTGAAGTATTCTCGTCTCAACATACGAAGTTCCATTGGGACTGAAAAAGATTATTTATAGTATTTTCTTAATACAAAATATATACTTATCTTTCAATTGTTATAAAAAGTAGCCAACGTGATGTACATACATTTAACTAAACCCTCCAAGAGTCTATAATTATTATTAAAATAATAGGTAATATAAATTAGCAATATGTTTCATTTCAATAACTCGAATATTCATAGGTTCACAGTATATAGCAATGGAAGTTAAAAAAGAAATATGCTCGCGGATAAAGTAAAAGGCAGTAAATAATATTAAATTTGTTCTTTTATGTCCCAACGTACCTAAAAAGTATATTTACATGATTTCGTTATTCACGATTTAGTTAGAAATCGCATATATAAAGAATATTTTTAATCACGTTTCCCAGTTATATACTCGTAGTTAAGTGTTATGAATTTCGATCTTTGAAAGCAAATAGGTTTCAAAATGATGTCCATTAGGGTATCATGAGTTGTGGAAAATGGTATGAAAGGTCTTTCTTATTGACCCTTCTATGTAAATAGACTTCAAAGCCTTCCCTAGGTTATTACTTTGGCAGGATGTATAGGCTAAAAGTTTTTGTTATGTATATTTTGCTATGGTGATAGTCGAACGGTTTTGTATAGAAATGTGAAAAACGAGATGTGCATTTTACATGTAAAGGATATTTGATGAATTTAGTACTGCTTTTTATATACGAAGCTACCTTAGCCATAGAAATGTATTTTTTTATATCTATCTTTTAGTATGTATTACTAGCAATTCCCGCGGCTCCGTCCGCGTTCATCACACCAATCACTATTAAAAAATAGAGATTGGTGGTAGAAGAATGAAAATTTAGGGCTATAAGTATTTTTTGATGCAAAATCATAAAAAAAAATAAAAATTTGGCCTAAAAACAAAAAATCTGGAGAGGGCCACATTTATCACCTAGGCCCCTAGGGGAATAAAAATAGCCTATTCTCAGACCTACCAAATAAACAAAAAAATTCATAAAAAGCGGTCAAGTCGTTTCGGAGGAGTTCGATAACAAACACTGTGACACGGGATTTTTATATATTAGATTATAAAAGCTTATTAGCAGTTAGTCGCTATCATACCACATAGTAGGAGTTGTAGCGATATCTATGGATCATGTAAGTTTAGCTATGAAAAGAAACATTTTTAAAGGACAACAAACTAAATAAAATGCCTGAGCAATCTTATATAATAAGTATATAATAAGCAGTAATAATTGGAACAAATATTAAGGTTCTATTGTACAGTGTTGTTTAAGCCTAATGAATTTGGGACGTTTAGGGCATAAAAGTGCCTTTATTTCTCTAGGGATTTAAACTAATTTGACTCACTTTCATGATTATTTTGTATGTTATGTACTGAATGTATTAAAGCGTTTTGAGCTCACACTAATAATTTGAAAACGTATTATATACTTTTATAATCAAAAAAATGTGTGTGGATCTGTGTATGAAAAAATCTTAAATCGTGAAGATTGATTTGTAGTCTTTCTACGAGAGTGCCTGAATCTCTTTTATAAAAACTTTCTATATGCTATTTTTATTTACACGTTAGAACTATTACGAAATAAGAAATATAAATATTTACAATATAATGTCCTCAACCGATTCCGGCCATGTCGGTCAATCTCATTGAGATTATCCAAACTTTAACTCAAGTTTAGGGCGGGACAGAAGGCTTTCCGTGCTCTCGGAGGCACGGGATGAAACACCCCCAACTTCCCAACAAAAACAGAGAAATTTAATAACAAAACTTGGCCCGATCCAGGACTCGAACCCAAGACCTCCGTATGCGAGCCGTACATGTTCGCCACTAGACTACCGCGGCTATATAATATTACTAAATAGCAGAAAAAATGGTGAATATAAGTTCACTTACACAATAGAACAGGAACCATGACGTAAGTATACATAAAGAATACAATGCAACTGAGACAGAATTTAAAGTTGGCAATGGGTAAATTCCCGTCATTTCCAATATGAAAGAATATTCCTCCTAGAAGGACTGCTGCACTCACGTGATGTAATAATTGAATCCATAAACTTAGCTAAAAATAATGACAATGTTAACAAAATATCGGTATGTTTCATAATATTTGAACAATTTAATTCTATGAATTCAAATTAATAATCATTTATTAGTAAAAAAACTTAAGATAAGTTAAATGTATATCTTACCGAGTTTCGACTCATCTGTAACATCATTCTTTTTAATAGTACAATAAATTGGGTCAAGAAAGTCGTAGGGAACTCCATTTTTTGCAACTGTTCTCTCTCTATATGCTCCACAAATATCCTCTGGATTGACTCGTCCGAATGTAAAACTGGCGTCCTGTTGCATCCATAAATTATATGTAAAATAAATATATTTACATACATATGTTGTGTTAGATTTAGTATTTTAATCATAAATAATTCGACTACTTATTATAATATATTTATAAATAATTTTGAACAAACAATTAGTCGGTCGGTCACAGGTTGAACACAAACTATATAAGTCAGAAAATATAATAATGTCCTCCCGGCCAATTACGGCCACGGCGGCCAATCTCATTGAGACTAGCCAACGGCGCGGGACATATTATAGTGCGCGAGTGTACGCGCAAACACAAGTGCACTCTCTGGTCCTTCTCACTCTCATATTCTGGTGGGACGAATGCTCGACACGACCAGTGAGAGTTAAGGCGCAGGACCGACGGCTTTACGTGCTCTCCGAGGCACACACCGCCAACTTCCCGACTTCGGGCTCTTACTGAGGCTTATGAAACAGAAAGACTCAATAACTAAACTTGGCCCGACCCGGGACTCGAACCCAGGGGACCTCGCGGTATGCGACCGTACATGCTATCTACTACACCAACGAGTCAGAAAATAAGTTTATTATTAACATATAAAATACTTTTAATTGCGGGAAAATACATGTCATACCTAAGAAATCCATACAAGTCGTTAAAACGTACCCGAGCGGAGCAAGGGTGCGTCGCTTATATGTAGATATATTGTATATTAAACAATTTTCATGGATATAAATATTTTGTATAGATATATTAAAAATGTTATTCTTATCAAACTTTTTTTAAATTAGCATAATTTTATTTTTTCTTTGTTTTCAAAGAGGAAGAAGGAAAGTTAGACGTTGACTTTCCTAATAAGTTCCGATGAATGATAATTGCTCTTTGAGTTTCCAATTCACCCAAATTTAGTCAATTATTACGCGCAATTATTCAAAAAAGAAATGGAAATCGAAGAAATAAGTATTTTAAGTAAGCGATTTCAACACATTTTTGGGACAAGAGCGAAAACGTTTATTTGAGAAGTTTCTAAATGATAACAATAAAAGTTCTTACCGTCCGCCTCTTAGTGTCATTCGATCAAGTTTTCTACAAAGCTTTCCATTTTGACATAGTTCAGACATTTGAGCGCCCGCTTCAGCATTATCATGGAGAGTTTCTAGTACGAAGTCTGCAGGATTATGGGTTGTAGGACACACGTGGCCTATTTCTGCTAAAAAGGGAACTAATAAAGGTGCAGCACCCTGAAAAAAAATGTAATTTAAATGGCAATCTCTCTTTGTTTATTATTTTACATATGAATTTAAATGTAATAACAATTACATTAAGCAAAAGTTCAGCCCAAAAGTGGATTGTCCAAGTATATTTGGCTATGTAGGTACAAATGAACAATATTATAATTTCTGGATGTTGAAAATTGATGGTGTAAAATTAGAACCTGATACTGATTTATTATTAGCATGAGCTTTATTTCCCTTTTAACCATAGGTGCGTAGGTATCATGATATAACATAATATTCGAAAACAAACCGTAGAGACGTTTACTTTACTTCTATATCCAAACTTCGACGCGTAGCGCCGTTTTTATATATATCAAAATCATCCTATACACCATACTTGTATATAATACTAAATACTACGGAGAACATGGAATGTTTAAATGTATATGTTAAGGCTGAACTTGTTTTAGATAAGAATGTAATGAATAGTACAAAAAATTGTTTTCTTGAAAAAGCGTAGCATTTTTCTTTTGAAGGTAGAAACAAATGAATTCATCGTAAGTGTGGATTACTATTTCACCAAAGTTTTGAAAGCTTTATACTCGCTGGGACTCGAGGAGACCCAATAATAAAAGTCACAAACAAGATATATTACGAGGAAAGAAATATGAAAATTGCAAGAAGTTTGCGGGTACTTGGTAGTTTTATTTCAGGCAGCGTTAAACTACATAAAACGTTGAATTTCAAGTACCTACTAAAATATTGCTATGCGAATTAAGGTTTAAGTGCACTCTTTATTTCGTTATTAGTGATTCAGCGGCGTCATGTTTTTGGATATTTTTTTTGGGTTTTTTACCCATTGTGTCTAAACTCAAACTCTCACTTCGGTCTCTCTGTCCTACGATTACTTTTTAAACCAAGTTCAAAAAGAAGAGGTTCTCACCTTCTTTCCCACTCAAAACCTTATTCCACTTTTGTTGTTGAGTTATTTTAAAACTGTAATATCTTGTAAGATATTTATTGAAATCAAATGATGCCAAAAGCAATTTGTTCAAAATTAAATACTGGTGATGAGTATCTTATTTATTTAGGTAAGGATTAATATCATGTTTATAAAACCCCTTCGCAAATACCCAATGCATAATCTTAAAACAATTTGATTACCATAATAAAAAAAACAATTCGAACCAGAACTTCCTGAAACTAGCGCGTTCAAACAAACAAACTCTTCAGCTTTGTTATATTATGATTTTTATTCGCTGTTATCAAATCTTCAAAATTATCTTAAAAATTTATTCTTTTAAATTAACTTTAATTAGTAATATGTTAATTAAATATGTTGTTTGACTTTATAGTTCTGTATTCTATGCATATTTACACTCCGCTGGCAAGTAATTTATAATTAATGAAATCACAAAGCACCGTCATTTGCAATAGTGACAGCTAAATGCTCTACAAACGGAACATATTCCGAATACAAAGGAATTTCTGCTTAGAACAAACTTGAACAGGACGGCAATGCAATTTGGCAATTGAGAGAAGAGCTGTTTTCTCCGTCTATGTCACTTACTGTATATCTGTCTGATAAAACAAAGAAAAGCGCGTCGAATGTTGAATGTCGCCATTAAACTTTCGATAATTCGATAAAACAAAGAAAAGCGCGTCGAATGTTGAATGTCGCCATTAAACTTTCGATAATTTAATAGAAATTCTATCGATATTCTATGGTTAGTTGCCACTATATTCGAGGTAATAATACTCATTTAGGTTAAATCACTTTTGTTAAATGGCGGCTACTGTTTGCCATTTAGACCGCATGCCTATTTAGTGTATGTGCTTAGTAAGCTTTGCTTAATATGAAATTGCTTAGTATACTCGTATTGCACTATAGTGCATTGCGCTCTACCAAATTTATGTACATTTAAATAAATAATAACTAAATATGTTGTGACATTATTACACACAGTGCCATAGTTACGTGGTGGTTATTTTACGGATACCAGGTAGTTCATACATTACACATATATATAACTTTAAATATATACGTATTATAAATATAAACATACATGACTAGAGTACAAACATTCGTGCTCAACAACAGAATGCTCCCAGCGGGACTCGAACCCGCGACCGCTGGCGCAGCAAGTAGAGTCACTACAAACTGCGCCAAACGTGTCGTCATTAGTTTATTTTTATTATATCGTGTGTTGTCTGATTAATTTTCCAACACTATGCATTTTAAAGTCATTTAATCTTCATAACGAGTATTTAGTATTTGTTTAACTCATTATCTCTATTGCTATACAAGAATTCCAAATTTATTTTTTCTGTAAGTAGGTAAAAAATGGATTTTAGACATACGATTCGATAGTCAGATTATCCTAAAATTCTAATAAAAAGTTTACGTTTCCAGCTTCTACGGAACGGCAACATGGTCAATTAACTACGGAATCCTCCATTGCGTGTGTCTCTCGCTCACTTGTATGGTATGGAACTCCAAAAACGTGACAAAAACCTAATCTTTAAAACACAAAGGAGTAACAATTCATCACGCATTATATAGGAAAATAATTATCTTAGTTTTAGAATAATAACGTAAGAAACCGTAATTAATTTTATTAAGAAATAATTAACACTAATTAATATTATTATCATTATAATCTTTTATGTTTTTATTGGGCTTACAAAAAATGACATGTTAATTAAATAAAAAAAGTTATTATAATATATTCTATTAGATTTTATAAAACTGCCAAAATATACGTAATTATTCCGTAATAATTGATCAATATAAATGCGGCAGACAGACAGCCGGTTTTGTTGATATTAAAATAATAATCTTGTTGGATTCTTGTTTTGCAATATTTTTTTAATAATTTGGCATTTTTATAAATATTATGTAGTGTGATGTGAATGTTAGTATTACATTACAGGACATCTTACATTGGCAGTTAATTCATCGAAAGTCCTATGTAAACGAATTTTTAGCAAGAATTATCCAATTTCCAGTTCGATTTTAGGTAAGTACTTTAACGATTAAATTACTTAATATGAAGGGTATAGGGGTAAAACGAGGAATGTCACATAAAATTAAAAAAAAAATGAAAACTATGGGAACATTAAGGGCCCTGTACTTGCTAAGAAAACTCATCGTATCCCGACAAGAATCTTTTCGGATCTAGCCGAGAAAGTAGTCTTATCTGCTTCAAACAAGAAAAATACGTGTACTCGATAAGAATATTTTCGCGTTGTCGTGCGTAGGGCTTGGTAATTTGTTTGTAACACAGGGCGGATTATATTGCGCGGTAAGCTTACCTAGAAATACAGTTAGAATTTTTTGCATTTTAGTTAAACAAAGTTTTTCTCGTATGAAATAATTATTTTTAAAAAGTATAGTATGTATGTTATAATTTTTCGAACACTTTCTAGTGGTAATCTTTACCCGTAGTTTTTTAGAAAGTGGTAAAATTAAGTTTTGTTCGTTACATTTATAGAACTAATTTAAACACTTTAACAAAGATAATGTACATTATAAGGTAATATAGATAAAATAGTCGGTACTATTTCGTTTCGATTCGAATCATCAAGAGTTTATACGAACAATTCAACTTTTATGTCGCGTGATTCGAGTTGATTCGAATATTAATATTCGATTCGAGTCCTATAACTAAAAATAATAAATTGTTGGAACAACTATACAATGTAAATGTCAATGTCCACACATAAAACATACTCAAACTACCTAAACCACCCCGTGGCTCACTCACCCCGCCCCTCTCAACACGAAGCGCGTCGTGGCTAGCGCAGACAAGATTTTTTTCTTGTTTATCGCCAGAGCTATGTACACGAATTCTTCCGTAGGCCTGGCGACTTTTCTTATACAAGCAGCGTAAGATTTTGCCACGTATTATAGATTGCAATGTTAAATAAAAAAAAAAAATTTGTGACATTCCTTGTTTTGCACCTATACCCTTCAATTATGAGATATTATATATTTGAAGAAATTAGTTAATACATTATTTTTCATAAAATATCATGTACGTTTAAGTTTCGTATTTTGATTGTTATTTGTTATTAATTTAATTTTTTTTGCTTTTTATGATGATGAACATTCATAATAGATAAGATTTTTTATGTATTATACATTTTTTTGACTTTAACAAAAAAGAATAGGTAGGTAGTGTATGATAATAAACATTTCTAATTTAGTATGTTAAATATTTATCCATGGAAAAATTCCTCCACTTAGAAAGAACCTTGAATAAATTAAATTGCATTTAACTGACGCAATTTATTTTTAAAACGTTAAACAGTGCATAAACAGAAGGAATTTAGCATTATAGTTGACTGAATCAATTATGTAATATAATTACGATTTACAAGGTTAATCTTAGTTAGGTATAAAGAATAAATTATATCTTATTTAACTTAATTTTAATCTTCTTTTTTAGGGTTAGGTTAGGTTAGGTTGTACAGGCTATGTTGTAATTGAAATACAACAGCAGAATGTAGTCGCAGGTAAAAACTAGTACTTACTTCTAGTATATAACTTAGAACAATGGTATTCGTATTTATTTCAGAAGTCAAAGCAGCATTATCTTCACATAATACCTCCTTCCATGTCACTGTTATCAAATCGTAACAATTGTAGTCAATCGTAGTCAGTTCAAGAACTCGAAACTCGATCGAATTAACTCAAGAATTTTACTTTTGTCGAAGTCATCACCGGCTAATAGAGTGTAATCTCGGAGTCAAGAAGTTAGATTGTCTGGCAGGAGAGGGTTAATTAACTGAAGTGACATCTGTACCAAAGCCCGAATGTGCCTTATGAAAACTTCTTACCCATGTCAAATTATTTATTCATAGACTTTGAAATTATGTTAAACGAACACCATTTTGCAGATATTAAGCGTTGAGTCAATGAATTAATCTACTTTGTAAATGCATTTTGTATTTATAATTGTTTACATTTCACACAATCTGCCTTTAACTAGTTTATAGTAACATAACAACATTTTAGATTTCTGTTAACGGAGTCCAAACCTAAGTCACCACATCGCAATTTGGAAAGATGAGTGAGTTTTTTGAATACAAAATATTATTAAAAAAGTATTTATATTACCGACGATTTTATTTAATAGTTATATTATGCATAAGATTTTTACTTGAACTAACGTAACGTAAAAAATCTTCAAACGGATATCTTCATGCAACTTTGTTATTTGCTACGCCCACACCACCATAATAGCACTATTTCATCATGTCTGTCTGCATGACTGTCTAGTTTTCTAGATTTGGAAGTGTTGTTATAAATTACAATTATTAATATTGTTTTTTTGCTATCAATTTGTCAATGACTGGATATCGGCCTGTTCCGCCATAAGGTGAAACACATAAGTGTAAAATTGTATTATACACAGTTTTAAACTTGATTTTTTTTGTAGTAAACGGAGACTGGTGTTCTTATGATTGTTTCGCGTTGTATAAATGTCTTACCTGATAACAGCAAAGTCCTCTGGCCAAGACGTACACACGGTCGAACAGACTAAACAAAGAGGCAGAAGGCTGATGTATAGTGCATATGATCGTTCTGCCTTGTCGCGAGAGCAGGCGGAGTAAAACCACGAGTTGACGGATGGATACTACGTCAAGACCCCTGCAACAAAAGAAAGATTTTTATTTTTTTATAATAAATTAATATATTTTTTAATTCGCCCGAACTTTCCCTTAGGACTCATAAAAACCCGCTAATGCGTATAAAGCTAGCTACGTACCTAGGTTACTTTTTCTTTACTGGGCAGTAGGCAATAAGATAACGGAACGACCTTTATTTCCATATCCGGAGCTCCTAACAACCTCAACAATCCTTATCTAAATAAATAATTTATTCATCACAGGTATTTAATTTTGAACAAAATTGGTCTTGGCATCATTTGATTTCAATAAATATCTTACGAGATATCACAGTTTTAACATAACTTCGCAACAATATCATCGCGTGCAAGACGGGCGGATGGGCGGGACGAAAGCATTTGGTTTCCAGACTTTAGAACGCAGCGTAGCCGCGGGAAAGGCTAGTTAATTATATAAATAAATCCTATAGACCTATGTAACTTACGAGTAAATATTCAAGATACTATGTAATCTACGGACATTTTGCAATGGAACATTGATTTTACTAGGATTATTAACATAAAATGCTAAAACTAAATTAAACCAATATCAGTTTAATAAAGGTTTGATGAAAGCTATCTAGCGATTGATCCGATCTAATGTAGTTTTTTTTTGCTACAAGGAAATAACCTATCTCTTTTAAATTTATACTAACCGTTAAAAATGTACGTAGAGTCAAACTCGAACTGAGTTTTTGTGAAACAAATTAAATAATAATAAGACAAAGCTGTAGACACAAATAGAGAATTGTAGTATAAACTGTTAACACAACTTTACTTCGAAACTTGAGACTGTCAAGTGTTTCACCACCGCACTAAAATTTATAACACAAAACTAGCTTAAAACTTCATTCTGAACAGAAGTTCTAAGTTTACAAATGTAAGGTTACATTCTGTGAATTACTGTATTATTATTCTTAGCATTACATTAATTTAAATCATTATTTCATCGAGGAAATCTTGAGAAATTCTTAAGTTAAATCATGGATTATTTGCGGTGATTGGATAAAATTAATAAAACCTATACTGTACATTTATAATGTATACTACTTATTTATACATTCATAATTCATATGTAAATATCTTTATATATTACGAATGTAAGTATGTTGTTAGCATAAAATAAAAAAAAAGATCGAGAAAAATAATACCAATCAATACGTTTAAATTAGATAATACTCTCTCTTTAATAAAGGCTTAAAATTAAGACAATATTTTCCTTTCTTGGTGTATGACTTGTATATATAATATATAATTTATAATACTTGTATATATAATTTAATGTTCTATGTTAGCTCGTAAATACTTAACGGCTTAATCGATTTTGATGATTCATTACGTTCAGATAATTTCTTTTAGTTTTTTAATAGCTCAGTGCAGTCTCGTGTCAGTGAATCGTGACAACAATTTATAATTCCAATTATTCAAACTTTCCTTTTAATAATCTCTCCTCAATATCACCTTCAAATTCAAGGTTATGATAAATCGCACTTTGCTGTTGTTTATTTTTAGATTAAAATGAAATTCACATAAATATTCCGATAAGATTAAATTCTGTAGGTAGGTGTTAAAGTAATGCATTATAGAATGAAAAATATGGTAACCGATAGGAAAAAAATTATAAAACGAACAGTATATTGTATACTCTTTTATCAATGAATGGAGTCCATACAAAGTATATCGTTCCCTTTGGGACTTTGACATGTTTCAATTTTCCAAACACGGCTCGGGTTTATAGCCAATAAAACGTTACGACGGGTGTAGTGATTAAACCAATTACTTCTTATTGTGTACATGTAATTTCATGTATTCCAACAGAACCTACCTACCTTGATTGTATTTGGGAATTGTTGACTAAACATATTGACCACTTGAATCTTTCTCGATCTTAAATCATACTCCGAGTACCCTTTATTTTTATCCCATCCCATCCAAACCTTTTGTCTTGAAAAATAAGCAAGTAGAATTTTCTTATAATATATTTTATTATATAATGCTCCATTCTAATAAAAAAGTGGTAACTGGTAGCCTAGTAACGCGTTTTGCGGTTTGCGGTTTGCAATCATTTTCATCGTGATCACCGACTTACTTTGAAGGAAAAAATAGTGAGGAAAATAGTATGTCTAAGAAACATAGCAAGGTTTCGAAATGTAAAGTTGGCCAAGCTGGCCAAATGCGAGTTAGCGAACGAAGCTACTGCCAGATCCCCTTTGTATTGAACGGGACGTTAAAAATGATCGAAACATACACTGCTCCATTATAATAATATAAGAAAACTGTACGTTAGATATATGCTTTGATATATAATCAAAGGATATATGATACTCTACGTCAATATGTATGAATGAATATTAAATATAAAACACCATTGCCTCATGGATCGTGTATTATATTGTATCATCAAGAATATTGTCTTGATTATATCATGGTAAATATTTGCTTATTTTATTAGTTAGGTATTAACCTGTTTGTGTGCATGTAGCGTTTGAATGTTTTTTTTTTATATAAAAAGAAGAAGGAAAATTAGTCCAGCATAAATTTTTATTAGCCAACGATTAGTATTGTTTTGACTTGTAAATATTTTTCCTATTTCAAAAGGCATTGTATTCTATTTTTTGTGGCTAAATTAATTAATAAAAAATCGCGAAAACAAAACTTTACGCCTTTTTGACATTTTAAATTTTTTTTTTTTGGATTTTTCATTTGTGTTCGAGCTTTCGAATGCTTTACAGCAGTCATGATTACGGGCAAAAATGATTTCAGAATATTAATTTTAACCAATTTAAAGTCCGTCTCAATTTTTTTTGAAAAAATATTTTTGACTAGGTTCTTTAGATCTGCTCAGTCACGCTAAAGCAAAACAAGTGGATACTTATTGTTATCTAAACAAAGACAGAAAAAACTTATGGTTCTTAAAATATGTCGAAAACATATTTTTCCAATAACAATATCTTAATTCTATTGCTATCAATCACATATGTTAATTCAGGGTTAACGAATCTGAATTCATTTTACATTATGTAAATTCTGACTTGTAAATAAAATCAATTTGAGCGATTTATATTTCAAAACATAATTAGCATATTATTAGTATTGTTTTGGTAGTCAGCTCCCTTGGAAAGCCTTGTGATGAAATTAAGCCGGGTCTCCCATCATGATTTTCTTTTGAAAATCGTGAACTTTAAAATCGTGGAACCTGCTCTTCTATAAAAAAAGTGTGATGTTGACCAACGCGCATTTGGTGAATGTGGTAGACTATTGCCTATTCCCTAATTAATTATATTTTATACCAAGCCTAGCTACCTCACTATGTTTTTCTTAGGATTTTGTTGTTGGCTCTTTAAAGCATTAATATTAATTACATTGAATATTTTTTTTTTTTATGGGACAAAGGGGGCAAACGGGCAGGAGGCTCACCTGATGGTAAGTGATCACCTCCGCCCATGGACATCTGCAACACCACAGGGCTTGCAGATGCGTTGCCGGCCTTTTAGGAAAGGGAGGGAGGGAGGAGGGAGAAGGACGGGAGGAGGGATGGGGAGTGGGCCTCCCGGACTCTCACTTACCGAACGAAACGCGGCAGCATAGCTGCCACTTCACGCCGGTCTCCTGTGAGAGAGTGGTACTATACGGGGCGTGCCGGCCCATTCGGCTGCTACCCGAAGGTAACAAGCATGGCACTACCACTTGAAAATATGACTGATAAAATATTAATTATCTATGCATGATATTTAACAAAATCGTCACTAATCTTATCATCGATAATCGTTAGATTACGTAGCTACTGAAAACAATTACAGTTCGAAGTATTTTTAAATATTTGTTTACTTTAAATATTTATTTATTTATTTTCTTAGTTATTGATATTAGGCCTTAGAGGATATGTATTAAAGAAACGTTTTGCCTCGAGACATCAATGATTTAACGTCCATTTAACTTAGAAGTTAATGTATCAAGCATTAGATATAAATTATATTAAAGCGTAACAAAAGCTTCGTCACTTAGAAAAAACAAACTTACGTTGTTGGTTCATCCAAAAATATAATGGGAGGATTGTTAACTAATTCCAATGCAATTGAAAGGCGTTTAGACTGCCCCCCTGAGAGTTTTTGTGACATGGTGTCTTTGTGGTTCCATAGGCCGATTGTCCGAAGGATTTCTTCTACCTAGAATTGAAGGAAAAAGTTAAATATTAAATTTTTTAAAGTACGAGTAATAAAATTAAAATTGATCTTAATATCTATTTAATGGTTTAAGAATTGAGAACACCTGGGCCGGAAGTCTCAGCATAGCTTGTCATCAATATATCGATGTGTGGCGTTACGTCTTATTAATGAATGATTTTAATATCGTTTTTATTGACAATAATTACGACGTATCAACTATTGACACAAATCAATACAATATCGATGACTTACTACGTCGAGACTACCAGCCCTGGTCAAACAATAGACTTGTAATTTAAAGTGCCCATTTGCGCCAGTATCCTATACCTTTTCTCGATATAAATTTACCAAACCTTCTGTCCCCTTCAATCGTACTAACCCCCTTTCAGGCTTTCACCGTGTAGATATTTACCAAATTAGAATATTTATACACGAAAGTACACCTATAAAGTCGGTATGTGTCACCTTTAATTGCTGTAGAGTTAAATAGAAATTCTAACGTGAGTTAGACTCAATGTTTTATAAGTAAGTTAAAGTATATTTTTTAGCTGTCTATCTATCACAGTTTCCAGATACCGTTTTCCGTCATTAAAGATGCGACATACAGATAGGACTAAAAAAATTAAAAAAATAACTGTTACTTCCGTAAACAGTAGAGCTCATATTATAATAATTTTGTTTTGGAATATTTGGAGAAAAAAGGTTTCGTATTGAAATTGTATACGCTCGCTTATTTCTTATTATTTAAAGTTTTTCTTTTAGGAAAAAAATATTAGAAGGTAAATGTAATCATATATTGTTTAGAGCTTCTTTTCCTATTCATTTGTCAAAACAAATAAAGGTACAAGGAATTTTTAAATATTATATATTACAACGGAAAATGAGAAAAATGGAAGGCTTCTGACGTAAATTATACGTTTTCCTTATCTTATTGTTTACCTATGAAAATAACTAAAATTTAACTTTGCATTTTTATGGATATTAATTTACCAAATATTATCAAAAAACCACTTTTACTGCTGGAAAATATGTAATTTTTGAAAAATCTTAACTAACCGTCACAAACCGGCTATAGAACATCACAAGGTATGTTAAATCTACGAATTTGGTTTCCGGTCTTTAGAACGTGGGTGGAGCCGCGGGAAATGCTAGTCTGATATAAATATTGATTTGGTTATCACTACATTTTATTAAATATTCCACGAATCCTACGAATCGAAAAGCAAACGAATCGGCAATATTTATTATAAGGCTTGGAAATGCATTATTTATATTGTTGTTTGAATTTCCATCGATGTTGTTGGGTGATTTATGAGTTCTATTGGTATATTTTTATCTAAACTTCTACAATAATATATGACTGTGTTTCAAATGTTTCAGAAATGACTTTCAGAATTAATGATGAGGAACAGAAACGTAGTTCATAAATAATGTTTTTTATCTATACTTCATAGACAACAAAGCTTGTGGAGACTCAAACCTTTTTATACATGTTTCTGGTCTAAAGATTTAAATTCGGACATTTTCATACAGGACTTCAGACGGCTTTTATTTTTCACAAAAAATAATAGCTATATTCTTAAATGGACATTAATTGACTTTGTGTCCGCCAACCCGCATTGCTAGCGTGGTGGATTATGGCCTGATCCCTCTCGTGTTGTAGGTAGGCCCGTGCCCAACAGTGGGATACAAGGGCAGAATAAATACACACAATTGTTCATTTTAAATTATATTAATATTTTTCCTCCGGATTTATTATATGTTGTTATTTATACAAACGATGAC
This sequence comes from Boloria euphrosyne, assembly GCA_951802675.2. Taxonomy (NCBI): domain Eukaryota; kingdom Metazoa; phylum Arthropoda; class Insecta; order Lepidoptera; family Nymphalidae; genus Boloria; species Boloria euphrosyne. Next base: position 3,848,282 of record OX637878.1, on the reverse strand, counting down.
AAACATACCCTCACAATTTGTGTGAGTGCAATAATTAACATATATTATCAAATTAAAGTAAGCAGCCATGAATTATTTTATTTATTTTTAATCGACCTTACTAAATGGTAAGACGTACAAGCTATCTATGATGTAATTCTCGAGTTCAATACGAAAACGAAAAGACTATATTAATATTTTTACGTTATTTATATGGGTGTCATCATGTTGTTTTTAAAGTTTTATAATTTATTAGATATATCGCGTCTGTCGTCGCTATAAATATATTTATTTATCTATACGTATAATAGAATTCTTACTTAGTCAAATCTGTACATTAAATATTTTTTTGGAAACCCTATTTGAAATAGTCATTATTATCGATACAGAGGCCGAATCTATATTTTAAGAATTTGTGTCTGTCTGTCCGTTACAACATTACGAGAAAACCACTGGAAAGATTTTGATATCATTTGGCATGATGATAGCTGCTTATTCAGGTCAATCAACCTACGGGATATACTTGTATATGTTTATTAACTGTTAAATCGTTTCTAGGTAGGGACCTGAGCGGTGCGAGGGTATTTCACTAGTAGTAAATAAAAATTAATGATGCGACACAACATTTTGAATTTATATACGTCCATCGCTAATTATGAAAAATGACCAAATAGTTTGATCAAACAGTTTCGTTAAAATAATGCACAAAACATTTATAATATTTAAGTTTTCTTATAGAATGTAGAAGTTATCTTATTATTAAACACGAATTTGATTTACCATGCGAAAAATCGCAGGGTCCAGCAGTGTTATTGGGCATAATAAAGTAATGTATTGCATTAGAACTTTAGAAGGTATTTATTATATTTGATTTATCCCATTAAAATGAAATTTGCCGAGTTATTTCTGTTTGTAATATTAATACTATAAGTCCCGCGGCTTCACCCGCTTTTAAATCGCTATCACTACTAACTTCACAAGATAACTCATTGGGCGAGTCCAAAGGCTACTTAATCCATACTAATATTATAAATGCGAAAGTAACTCTGTCTTTCTGTCTGTCTGTCTGTCTGTCTGTTACCTTTTCACGCCTAAACCACCCAACTGATTTTGCTGAAATTTGGTATGTAGATACTTTGCATTCATGAGAAGGAAATAGGCATATTATTTTTCGGAAATTCAACCCCTAAAAGGGTTAAAAGGGGTGGCAAAGTTTGTATGAGAAAAATATTTTTATTGCACATTTTTGCATGAAACTTTGAATTAATGCTTTTTAGTACAAATGATGAAACACGTATTTCAGGGTTTTTCGAAATTCACCCCCACTGGGGGTTTAAGGGGGTGGCTAAGTTTGTATGAGAAATTTAATTCTATTGAAATATTTTGCGTGACACTGAAATAATGCTCTGCAATACAAATTATGAGATACATATCTAAGCGTTTTTTGAAAATCATCCCCTATGGGGGTTAACGGGGGTGGCACAATTTGCGTAGGAAAAATATTTAACAGTAATTTTTACCATAAGTCCATAACAATGAACCACGTACATCAGTTTATCATTAACGAAAAACACACAAAGAAATTATGATACACATAGTAGCAAAATTGGTTAAAAATAGGAAATAAGTTTTAGAAAGCGCAGCAGTGGCGGCACGGCAGGATGCTACACAGTAGTTTTCAGAAAAGAGGGCCAGAACTTTAAATGGGGAATCAGTCCTTGGTACATTATAAGTAACAGTATATAAGCAAAAATGTTTATTTTATTCACTCTTAGCGCGAGCGAAGCCGCGGGCACCGCTAGTAGTTTATAAAAATAGCACCAGCCGTTTCTTAGTTCATAGAAAACTTATAAAGTAACATACACACTGATTTAAATATACGAGTATAATGTACATATCTATGACCAATAAAATAAAGAAGAAAAAAAACTTAATTTCATCACGGTGATTTAACTGACTCGTTTTTCTACAATATATACTTTGAGTATTAAACTAAGTTATACTCAAAGTTAAGATCATTGCAAATAAATAATAAATAAATAAATAAATATGTTGGGACATTATTACAACAACGCTATCTAGTTCCGTGGTAAGCTATGAAGCTTGTGTTACGAATACCAGATAGTTGATATACTACACACATATATATATATATATATATATATATATATATATATATATATATATATATATATATATATATATATATATATATATATATATATATATATATATATATATATATATATATATGTGTGTATTTATTTATTCAAAACTAAATCTATAGATAGATATACCTATCTTATTCACAGCTCACTCAATACAATGTGAGGGAGCCTTTGTTATTGTATATTAAACTAAATTACATTTTCACACATCTTGACATTAAATACGTATCTGACAGCTTAGCTAATCAAACAACATATGCATGTAATTGTATGTCGTGTATACTCTGCCAACCATGACTTCTGCTTACATTATCTTGACATATTGTATAAAAGGAATACATCCATATCTGCGTATATTACTAGTGACGACACGTTTGGCTCAGTTGGTAGTGACCCTACTTTCTGCGCCAGCGGTCGCGGGTTCGAGTCCCGCTGGGGGCATTCATTTGTTGTATCTGGAGTATTAACATTCGTGCTCAACATGCCACCAGCGGTCTCGAACCCGCGACCGCTGGCGCAGAAAGTAGGAGTCGCTACCAACTGAGCCAAACATGTCGACAAAGTTTATTTTGAAGGAGTTTTGTAAAGTTTATTTCTACTTACGTCACATTGATTTATAACTAAAATTATTGAATCACAAAAAACAATAATTACAGACATCTCATATAAAGTAAAACAAAGGTTAACTTACTTGATCTGAGACAGACATATTTTTCATTCTTATATTATACATACAATTTGATATTCATGTCGATAGTAGGTTTTAATGTGACCGGTTTTTTGATTAAAATAAAAGTATAAAACATAAAATACATTATATGTTTGTCTTTATTATAAAATGCTTTTAAAACTTTTTTTTTTACTTAGTCTCATGGCAACAATTCTTACTAATATTATAAATGCGAGAGTAAATCGGTCTGTTTGTCGCGCATTCACGCCAAAACTACTGAACTGGTTAAAATAAAATTTGGTACACTGATAGCCTAGACCCCAGAAAGGACATTGGTTACTTTTCAAGGCGAAAAAGGGCTGTAAAGTGTAAGGAGTTGAAATAGGGGATGAAAGTTTGTATGGAAATTATATTGTTAAGAAATAAGACATTCAAAGTTTGTAAAAATTTTATCCTAAAGGGGGTACCTAGGGACAAAGCGAAGGTGAGTTGCTAGTTCTTCAATAAGCTAACTTATTGTGCTAAACTTCATCCAAATCTGCCCAGCCGTTTCAGCGTAAACGAAAACCAAATTTTGATATGTGTGTTAACACACAAATATAGGATTATAATTATAGTAGTATAATACTAGCCTAGAAGGATAGTTTTATCATGGCTTTTTATTAAGGTTATTTTGCTTTGGCTGACTCGACTCCAAAAATAAGTAAGTAAGTAATTAAAAGTATTTTTTTTTCCTTTTTAGCTTAGGTTTGTATAGTTTTGAAGTCATTTTTTAAGTAAGTAATTTATTTTTAATTTTAAAGTGAAAAGTAGATGTGTACTTTGTTTAAATATCCAATGAGTCAGCGACGTTTTTGAGTAAATAATAATAGTCAATTGAGATGTTGCCCGCGTCTATTTTACCACTTAACTTTTACAAGTTATTGAGATTAAACTTCTAATATCAGGCACCTAATAGCTTGAAAAATACAACTATCGGTCCATAAATATTGTAATAATTATCAATTAATGTATTTTTTTCACAAATTTGTATTGATTCCTCATGAAAGTGAAATACATCGGAAGATACCGATTTTTAGGCATCGAAAAGAATTTTGGCCTCCATACGTACTTATTATATTGAAAGAATTTTCTTTCAACTCCTAACCGTTGAAGAGTTCTACCTTCCATCATCATCTCATCTACATGAGATAATGATTATCAGATGGTAATACTTGAAGAGCTGAGAAAATATATGAAAAACGTTATGGCTAAAAAGTGGCTATAAAATTTAAGGGTTTCTCTGGATTGCTTTGGGATTCCATCATCATATCCTGACTTGCTGACAATGGAACCACATTGGAAGGACCCTACCGAATAAAAAAAAATATTTGAAATCTGCCAACAGTTGGCGAAGTAATCGGTATGTATACAGTATATACATGTATATTGTATATATTATATATACAGTATATCCATTTATAATATTCAGTGGAAAATAAAACCTCCTTCTTTTTGAAGTCGGTTAAAAATATTTGTACTCGTGAAAAAGATTATAATTTTTTTCTCATGGTGATTTAGGTAACACATCTAATCATCGATCGAGGTAAAATTTGTAAGTTTGTATTTAAGCGATACAATATTTTGTATCCTTAAAATACTAATTAAATTCTGAATTGAAAATGATGAAAATTGTTCTAAAGTTCACTAATTGGGTACAACATGACCGCCGAGTTCAGAAGGCCACTTTTTATATTATATACGTACTTATTATATTGAAAGAATTTTCTTTCAACTCCTAACCGTTGAAGAGCTCTACCTTCCATCATCATCTCATCTACATGAGATAATGATTATCAGATGGTAATACTTGAAGAGCTGAGAAAATATATGAAAAACGTTATGGCTAAAAAGTGGCTATAAAATTTAAGGGTTTCTCTGGATTGCTTTGGGATTCCATCATCATATCCTGACTTGCTGACAATGGAACCACATTGGAAGGACCCTACCGAATAAAAAAAAATATTTGAAATCTGCCAACAGTTGGCGAAGTAATCGGTATGTATACAGTATATACATGTATATTGTATATATTATATATACAGTATATCCATTTATAATATTCAGTGGAAAATAAAACCTCCTTCTTTTTGAAGTCGGTTAAAAATATTTGTACTCGTGAAAAAGATTATATTTTTTTTCTCATGGTGATTTAGGTAACACATCTAATCATCGATCGAGGTAAAATTTGTAAGTTTGTATTTAAGCGATACAATATTTTGTATCCTTAAAATACTAATTAAATTCTGAATTGAAAATGATGAAAATTGTTCTAAAGTTCACTAATTGGGTACAACATGACCGCCGAGTTCAGAAGGCCACTTTTTATATTGAAGTGTACATGTTAATAATTTGAATCTTAATAATTTTGATTGAAGTTGAAAAAAAATCCGGCTCTTGAGATGTTTAATGGCTTACGGCTTTAAATTAAATTACAAATGCATGACTAAATGTCTTTTAGGGACGCACCGAACGAATTGAGTAGGTTGCTAATCGTTGGTGGCAATAAATTATTTTATTAAAATATTTATTTACGGTTTTTCATTTTTCACACTTACAATAAGTTCCTTTTCAGAATTTCCTAGTTCTTGCCCCAGCTTGAGTTCGGCTGCTATCATCATACTTTCACTGACGGTGAGTCGTGGCTGCAGTAGATCATCTTGCATTATGTAGCTGCTTAGTTTTTTAAACACACGCATTTCTCGTGCATGTCCATTCACTGTGATTCTTCCATTTACTCCGTTTGATCTGGGATAAAATATTTAAATTAGATTCAGAAGAAGCAGCATCGATGGATGTATTAAAAATTAGGCTTTTGATTTTAGAATTTTACCATTGAAAACAAATTTACTGACTGTAATCTATTTATTAATAAATGACTGTAACCTATTTATTAATAAACAATTTTAAAACTAATATAGATTATTATTGGCGATAGCACATTAAATACATTAGAAGATATAGGTACAATAGTTTTGAGTGATGATTGCGCTATGAAATCGGACAACAAAAAGTACTTAGCCTACAATAGACTCGCCACGTCTTTTGTTTCCGTCAGAATAAGTATTGCCAAATTTGTTAATTTGGTGGGTTATTTTGAAAACATAGAACACTATCGTTTAAGCAATGTTTTTTTTATTATAAATTTTACACTTACGTATATCCCGCTAGAATATTCAGTAATGAAGACTTTCCAGCGCCTGATGGTCCGAGGATGCAAGTCAGCTCTCCGGACCGGAACTCACCCGAAACATTGTGCAGAATCCGCCGTTCACCTGTAAACAACACCAAGAATTATAGTTATAACTAGCGACTCACGGCCTCGCTTCGCTCAGGTTCGTCTCTAAATTTGACGCGAGCGAAGTCGCGGGTTCGGCTAGTTACAATACATAAAATTTCTAAAATAAAAACAGCCTAGGTTATTCCTCGTAGCATTAGCTATCTGCGAATAAAAGTCCTGTCAAAATCAATTCAGATCTTTAAAATTATCCGGAACAAACAGACAGACGGACAAAAATTAAAAAAAAAATGCATTTTTGATGTTAGTACAGTATAACAAAAAAATATAAACATGAACTTAAGCACCTAGTTGGTTCACCATCACCTTTCAACCCCTATTTCACTTATGTCGAGTTCTATCGAGAAAATTAAGCATATATATTCTCATTACTCGTACTTCCCAAATATCTTTTTCTAAATCATTTCAAAATTTATCAATTTTGTTGTACTGGTTTAACGATAAAGTTACTGTGGCATCCATCTATACATATTATAGAACAAAGGCCTCCGCCGCGTCTGTCTGTCTGTCTGTTCGCGATAAACTCAAAATCTACTGCACCGATTTTCATGCAGTTTTCACCAATGGATAGAGTGGTTCTCTAGGAAGCTTTTAATATATAATTTGTCAAGTTTTTGTATAAATTGGCTAAAATATAATGATATCTGTTGGAGGTGTCGGAAAAATATAAGCCGTCTGGGAGCTTTCAACGAAAACGCTGACTAAACCTTTTGAGATGTAACAAAATGATGTATGGTAGAATTGTGTATCTCATATGGGTCTACAAAAAAGTCCATGATGGCATATGTCTATCTATTAAGGATAACATACTTTATCCATTTTAATAGTTTAAAAAATGGGTAATTATAAAGCGGTAATTGGAAAGCTGTTTACACAAATACGGTATTAATCCTTATCATTTTAAATAAGTCATGCACATTACTTTACTCTTTTACACCATATAATTTAAACGAATATCTAAGGAGTAATCGCAAAGACTACGGAGTACGGACGCGAGAATAAAATGCAAGCGTTGCTTGAAGCGCCGCTTGGTTTGATGCATTCGCCGACCCTACCCCGCACAGTCTTGCTTAATGTTAAGCTAATAGCTTTGATTTGGCATCATAAAATACTTATTAAATTTTCAACTTTCTACCACCAATTCCTATTTATAATAGTGATTATAATGCGGGCGAAGCCGCGGGAATATTTGTTAAATGGATAATATACGTGGAAGTTATTTTTGTTTACGCACTTTTAGTTATTTCAAACAACAGTGGAAATTTTATTATTTAAAATCATAATATGTATAATATCATCAAATGACTAAAATTTGTTAAATTAATATTTTATAAGAGTTAAAGTAATATTTTATTTTACAATTATTTTTGTTTTTATAGTTATTTATATATTATAATATAGTTTTATAGTTATAGTACTTAAGTGTTTTTTGTTGTCCTTTTTATAGTGTTCTTTTTGAATTTAAGTTCATTACACTTTTTTGTTATTTAACATAAAGTTAATTTAGCAAATTAAAGTGATTAGAAAAGTGATAAAACATTTTTTTTGAAAATGAATGTTCGTGTGCCTTTTTTTTCACTTTATTTTTATCACTAGCAATTCCCGCGGTTCTGTCCGCGCCTGAGGGATGAAAATGTAGGGTTATAAGATTTTTTTGATGCCAAATCATAAAAAAGTGAAAAATAAAATTTGGTCTAAAAACCAAAAATAAAATATCTTAAGAGGGTCACCCTTTCACATAGGGGAATAAAAAATAGCTTACCATCTTTCCTCAGACCTACCAAATATAGGTACACTAAAAATTTCATAAAAATTGGTCAAGCCGTTAAGGAGGAGTTGGAACAAACAACTTAACCCGTCAATGGCGAACATATGAGACACAATAGATTTTCAATTGTTATAAATCTATATTGTCCCCGCGCCCGTTGATGGGTTAATGGCTATTTGAAAAGTGCTTGATCTGTCGTACCTATCTGTGAGTACCAAGAATATATATCTGCAGTATACTGTTCACCTACATTATAGTATAATATGTACAATAAATGTAAATAATATGATGTGCATCTTTGTGTGTTGTGTGTGTACATTTTATGTGTGTACATACATATATATTCATTATTGAGAGTTCAAGCTAAGCTAAAAGCTTTATTTAATAACGAGTCTTAATTATGTTAATTACTGTGTAATGCTTTAGTAACTGCAAAATTTTTTTTATTCTAAATCATCAGAGCGTTGCTAAAAGTTAAGGAAATGAAACATTATCCTCCTTGGCCAAATTTTAATAGGCCTCACTGAGAGTGTACAGATTCACCGAGTTTCTTTCGTCAGTTCTTGTCAGTACTGAAACTTTCAGAGAGAGAAAATCCGTAAATATAGAAGCGATGATTATAATACCACATAGTTTTTCGTAGAATCCATAGTTTATAATCTTGCATGCAGGTGTTAAAATATTTTAATTTCTAATCTATAATAAAACTATCTTAATACAAAATATAGTATTTTTTTACGTTTGAAGGTAGGTATCAAACCATGCACCATATTGTAACACAGGCACACTATCTAGGAAATAATTACAATTAATAACAAAGTCAACTAATAAATTTTAAAACTTAAAAAAATCATACAAAATGTCATACAAAAAAAAAACGATAAAGAAATTTAATTTTTTTGTACTTCTAATATAACCTTTATAAAAAGAATAGAAGAAAACTTTCACTATTGCACATTATAATTTTATTAGAATTCTATTAAAGCACATGAGTCTATTTTTGGATTTTATGGAGGTAACATTAAACATACACATCTTGATTGCAGGATTTGCCGTATTTGGTTAAGCGAAAACATTTGGGCCATCGTCCAAACAAGGGCATATTTCAAATGCTGATATTTTATATAGTAATAATCAAGGTTATTTTAGATGGCAGTACAAGGATACAGTTCTAGAAAAAAGAACACCTCTAAAAATAAGGATATATTTAATTATTATAGTGATAGTAATTATATGTTAATAGGTAATTACTTTCATTACATTTGCATAGTTATAATCAATATTTTTCTATTCAAATAAATATAAAATGAAAAAGTAATTCTGTCCTCGGCTACGTTAGCTTTACGATTTACGACTAATTCAAATTTTACGCGTTTTTCATCTTTTGACTACTTACGTTGTATTCGGTTGTATCTTTTGTCTACGACGTCTATGAAAATCAAAACTTTTAGATTATTTATTATTCCATCTCATGTTCTATCAGATACCTAGTGGAAAAATGCTACAACTTTGAATTTCGATTCGGTCAAAATTGTTCAGACAAACCAACCCAGGTTCCAAAGACTTTGGCCAAAACGATCATGTGATGTTAAAAAAAGATAAAAATTAAATTATATAGCGTGAACTTAAATTATACGACAGTTATATGTATACTAGCGACATACCCTCGCTCCGCTCGGGTTTGTCGGAAATGAGATATTTTCCAGCGCTAAAAAGTATCCTATAATATGTTGACCTGGATAATCTATCATCTCATAACACATTTGATCAAAATTTGACCAGTGGCTGTCTCTTGATAAGGTGACAGATAGACAAATTGTGAAAACTATAGATTTGCACTTACCCAAAAAACATAATGTACAGATTTTACTCGGTAAGAATTTTATTGTTAAAAGTATTGTATTATTAGTTTCATCTATTAAATTTCATGCAAAAGATAAAAAAGTAATATATTTGAAGTCAAGGCTTCAGAAGGAATCCCTTTAAAGAGTTGAGAGCAATCGAATTTCAAAGATCGAATAAAGGTCTTAAATACACAACTACTTAGTTAATTAATATTCATCAATAAGGTACCTATGGAAGTGTAAATTAAGTATTTATTTATACAGAGCGTTAAATGTTTACGATCCGTTCCGTCCGACGGTAGCCATCGGTCAGAATACAATTTAGAACAAATTGAAGCATTACATTTTATTTTTATAGGGCTTTTTACTTGATGCCCGAACGGGGCTATTGATTTTTAACCTCGGCCGATATTTTTATTTACATAAGCTTTTATCGTAAAATTTTGTGTATGAAAATTTTCATCACTTTTATTTTACTTTATAGTTTTCGTGAAAAAGTAGATAATAAAATAATATTTAAGCCTACTACGAGTTATGACCCATAGACGCAGAGAATGGACTGAGTAATACTGTCGTGAGATTAGAGAAACTAGAAAGAGAGAAAGCGAACGAGTGACCAGTATTTTATGCCCATTTGAATTTATAAATGGATTAAAAATTATATATTATTGAAAATTATAATATTTTCATGTAATGTAAGATCGTTTAAATCTTCAAATATTTCCATAAAAACAAAAGCTTTCCATCCGCACATTCGATTTGTCTTTGATAAATGATAGTTTATTGATTTTAAAAAAATTTAATAATTATAGTGAACGTATGCTTGCCTCGACATACTCGTAGCTAGGTAATGTTTTTTAACAGATTTATAAAATATGTCCTTTACCGAGGATAGGCGTACTTAATTTGGTAGAAGGTTACGGACAAGTTTGAATTTATACGATATTAATCGTACGTATAGAAAATTTATTTATTTATTTATTAGACTTAATTTACAATCACTTACAATAATACACACAGATATAAAAAAAAGTAGAACTAAAAACTACAAACTAAATGCAGTGATTACTTACAAATAAACACAGCATGCACAGAAATAAAGTTTTTTAAAATATTATACAAAGTATATTTAGAAGTAAAAGGCACATAGTTACATTAATTTAACAATTATAACACTATTTAAGACTACCAATTTTGGTGCAAATGGATTTTCGGAATTTGGCCAAGGAGTCCGCAAATATGTCGACGTCTATGCTATAAGTATTTAGGATTTTACATAACCGTGGGACTGGAGAATTGGCACCAAGGATGGTTCGACGAAGTGGAGGACAAAGTGGAATAATAGGATTACGTGGAATTCTTACTGGAATTTTTAGGCTAAATTTATTCAGCAATTTGGGACAGTCAATAAAGCCGTTCAGTAGTTTATGAGTAAACAAATGATCCAGAAGTTCCCGACGTTCATCTAATGCTGTCATTCATACCAGCACTGAAAGCCAGATGCCATAGAAATCGCTTCTGAATTCGTTCCAGTCTTAGGCGACGTCCTGCGTGAGCGATCTAGACGCGAACGCGAAGCGGCGCGGCACGGCGCGAAAACAACAAACATTCGAAACCTATTGAAGTGGCCTATGTGACCAAACGCACGTGGGGTGCGGTGCGGAGCGGCGCGAATTGACGCGAACGCGATCAGTTGGCTTGATATTTTCGCGCGAAGTGGACGCGTCGGCCATATTTTTTTCAAGCAAAAATTGTTGTTGAATTAATGTCGGAAGTAGAACTTCTTATTAATGCTATCCAAGAACGTCCTACATTCTGGGACAAAAGGAATAAAAGTTATACACTTCTTCAATATCTCATATTTAAGACTAGCTGTGCCCGCGACTTCGATCGCGTGGACTACAGGATAAAATCATACTATGATAAAAATGAAGATTTGTTTTTTTCTACGTATTTTTCCAGGATAAAAAGTATCCCATTTTATGCCCAGGATAATAAAGTATAATTATACCAAGTTTCATACTAACTATTTCATTCATACTAACGATTCGAAATCGAACCGTTAGTTTTCACGTGATGCCTGAACATACAGACAGACAGACAGACAGACAAAAAATTTTTTAATCGCATATTTGGGTTTGGTATCGATCCAGTAACACCCCCTGCTATTTATTTTTTCAATATTTTCAATGTACAGAATTGACCCTTCTACAGATTTATTATATGTATAGATATGAATTTTCCAACAACATTAGCTTCCGTCCGCCCATGACAAATGTTTAATGTTAACTGAACTGAACGGCGGCGGAGGGCGCGGAGGGGACGGTTCGCGCGCACGTAGGACAGAGTAGCCGCATCGCTCCGCACCACATTAAATTCGCATCGGATCGTTTCGCAATCGCGTTCGCGTTGAGTCGTCCACGTAGGACACTGTGTTAGGATATGCGTAGCGTAGTGAGGACGCCAGACAACTGAGCCATACTCCAAGATACTCCTAACCAAACTAAAATAAAGAAGCTTTTTAATATTTTGACTTTTAAAAATTTTAGTATTACATTATTATAACAAACCCGAGCATTTTAGAAGCACGTTTCACTATATTTTATATATGGGGAGAAAAAGTTTTTTTTTTATCGAAAGATACGCCCAGATCCTTAATAACTTCCAACGGCTCTAGAGCATGTTCTTTTATATAGTATTTGTACCTAACGTAACTCAATTTTCGAGTAAATTTTACTTGATAACATTTTTCCTTATTTACCCCGTTAATTTCACACCATTGCATAAGTCTTTCTAAATCATCTTGAAGAAGCCTACAATCACTTAGGGAATCAACAATTTTTGCGAATTTTAAATCATCAGCATATATGAACACAGAAGATGCCAGAAAACAACTGAATATATCATTAATAAAAATATTAAACAATACGAGACCTAAATGTGAGCCCTGAGGCACACCAGATGTAATCTGACGTACGTCAGATTGAAAAACATTAACAACAACAAAGAATGAGCAAGCCAAATATGATTTCAGCCAGGCAAGAAGAGATCCAGTAAATCCATATGCTTGTAATTTACATAAAAGAATATCATGTTGGACAGTATCGAACGCTTTTTTCGAATTTGTTAATAGATTCATAATCAGCTTTGTGGAAGTTCGGCTTTAGAAGATTTCGCTTATAAGCAAGCTTACTTTCTTTTGTCAACGATAATACTATTCATAAAGGGGGATGGTAAGGATCAACATTACTTAGTTTATTAAAATATTTGGAAACTTCACATGCAACATTTGTTAACACTAAATCCAAGATTTTACCTGTTTCATTGGCAACATCATTGGCTTGATTAAGCTTATATAAATAAGTAAAGTCAACCAAATGCTGACACAAACTCGGAACTATATAGCAAACTTTATTTTCTCTTAATAATGACCAATTTACGCAACTCAAATTGAAGTCACCTACAATGACATTGTTCGAGTTATTTTCACATACAGAATTCCATTTATCTAAACAGTGATCCAGTATATTGTAATTAACTGGTAGGGGTAGGTATACGGCACACAGAGTCAATCGGTTTTGAGATTTAGATTCAGGAAAATCGAGGGAGACCCATAAATCCTCACAGTTACTTTCCCAACAATGCATACATTTCGACCTATATTTATTTTGTACAGCTATTAAAACACCTCCGCCCTCTTTTCTATTATAAAAATTACAGTTTTCTCGATCTCTTCTGCATACCGTATACCTATCGTCAAATAACTCATGTGATAAGACACTGTCATTGAGCCATGTTTCAACCAATATTACAATATCGTAATCGTTACAACAAAGGGTCTAGCCGGATAAGCATAACGAATCTGCCCCCAAATGGGAACCTTTATCGAACCTTATGTTTTAATATCTACTTGATTTATAAATACGATTGATGTACATATCGCGACCGGATTCCGTTTTGAACCTGAGATATGGGAAAAAATAACCTTTCGCATGACTATTTTTCAAAGTAATATATCTCAAAAACTGATTACGTTAGAGAGGTGAGACTAATGCGAGGCTTTAGGTTACATATCATACTATATCCTATATTTTTTATAAATTTTTAGAACCATTTTTTTCTAAAAAAAATGAAAAAATAAACAAAAAATATTTTTTATTTTTGTGTTTTCTGAGACTTACAATCACAGAAATAATATATGTTGTGCTTCTTTATGTGCACTATTACTCATAAAAATTACGTACGAAAAAAGTTGGTGTAACACTTTGAAAAAAAATTAAATGTGATGTACGCCTTATAGTACACCGTTGTAGTATAAGGCCCACAACAATGCACAAGGCACCAACTTATTTTAGAACATAGGTAATCATTTTTAAAAGATACAATATTTGTTCAGAAAGAGAAGAAAAGACAACCAGTATACATTTTTAGTATTAACACCACTTTTATTCCTTTTCGTGTAAAATCAAAATATAAGAAACAAAAAATATAAACAATCGTCATTATTGTAATTAATTTCAACTCGAATACTTTTAGTTGCGAATATTTTGGGTAGACCTCACCAGAACGCACAATTTAGGACAAAGTTCGTCCTTATGACAAATAATAAATAATAATAGCTGCTGTATGAGAACAGCGTCCTACTAAGCTGTTGGCATTGGGGACAATAACAGCAATAACGGAGAATATTGTTGTAATCACATGCCTTGATTTTACTTCACGATGAAATGGAATTTCAATATAATCACCATTCATATGTACTCGTAAAATCACAATCACTAAGTACAACTATGCAAAGTCTATCGTATTTACATTCACTATATCTCCGATGGTAATAATTACAACAATATTATCTGTTATTGCTGTTATTGCTGCTATTGCCCCAATGACAACTGCGGCTGTTCTCATATAGCAGCTATTATTATTTATTATTAGCAATTCCCGCGGCTCCGCCCACGTTCTAATAATTATAAAACTTGGTCTAAAATTAAGAAGGGTTCCGTTTTTTTCCTTTTTAGGTACCAAATAATAATATCACCTAGGGGATTAAAAAATAGTCTAAGACTTATCCTGAGACCTACCAAATATACACAGACAACTTCATTAAAGTCGTCCAAGCTGTTTAGGAGGAGTTCGATAACAAACAATATATATAAGATATTTATATATTAGAAGAAGATTTGTCATAAGGACGAACTTTATCCAAAATTGTGCGTTCTGGTATGGTCTACCTAAATTATTTGTTTTTAAAAGTATTCGGGTTGAAATTAATGAGGGTTTTCTGAAATGATCTCCGTGAGATGGCAGGACTATAGCGTCAGGTCCAATGGACTGTCAAAATACATACGCGAATTGTAATTTTCTATATATTTTTTGGTTTATTTATTCTTATTATATGCAATTTAGTAGTTAAAGAACGAAATCGAATTGTGTAAACAAATTCTAGTACGTTACGTTACCTACCTTTCAATGAGCTTTTCCTTTGTACCAGTGACTTTTGTGCCCCTTTTTTTGAGCTCAATCTTCAGTTCAGCGATCTTCTTCTGACCGTAATCCATAATAAAATCAATAATTTCAATAATTTATGTTCAGTACCTACGACTCTGTGCTATTTGACACCTGTTTGGACCTGACGCCGAACGAAGCGCCGCCTAGTGGCAGAAAAAGTATCGAAAACCCTCATTACAACAATGACGATTGTTTATATTTTTTGTTTCTTATATTTTGATTATACACGTAAAGAAATAAAAGTGGTGTTAATAATAAAAAATGAATACTTGTTGTCTTTTCTTCTCTTTATCAACAATTATTCCATCTTTTAAAAATTACTAAATTTAAAATTACTTATGTTCTTAAATAAGTTGGTGACTTGTGCGTTGCAGTTGTGGGCCGTATGCTATAAGGCGTAAATCACATTTAATTTTTTTTCGAAGTGTTACACTAACTTTTTACGCACGTGATTTTTATGATTAATAGTGCACATAAAGGAGCACAACATATATTATTTCTGTGATTGTAAGTCTCAGAAAACACAAAAATAAAAAATATTTTTTGTTTATTTTTTCATTTTTTTTAGAAAAAAATGGTTCTAAAAATTCATAAAAAATATATGATATAGTATGCAATGTAACCTAAAGCCTCGCATTAGTCTCACTTCTCTAACGTAATCAGTTTTTGAGATATGTTACTTTGAAAAATAGTCATGCGAAAGGTTATTTTTTCCCATATCTCAGGTTCAAAACGGAATCCGGTCGCGATATGTACATCAATCGTATTTATAAATCAAGTAGATATTAAAACATAAGGTTCGATAAAGGTTCCCATTTGGGGGCAGATTCGTTATGCTTATCCGGCTAGACCCTTTGAGTATAAAAGCTATGTGTTTTTGTCCGCAAGCCTCGGACATTCTGATAGTAAATTTTTAACTTACAGAATTATTATTCATATATTGAAATAAAAAAGTCTAAAGTTCTAAGTGGTAGTGCCATGCTTGTTACCTTCGGGTAGCAGCCGAATGGGCCGGCACGCCCCGTATAGTACCACTCTCTCACAGGAGACCGGCGTGAAGTGGCAGCTATGCTGTCGCGTTTCGTCCGGTGAGTGAGAGTCCGGGAGGCCCACTCCCCATCCCTACTCCCGTCCTTCTCCCTCCTCCCTCCCTCCCTTTCCGGAAAGGCCGGCAACGCATCTGCAAGCCCTGTGGTGTTGCAGATGTCCATGGGCGGAGGTGATCACTTACCATCAGGTGAGCCTCCTGCCCGTTTGCCCCCTTTGTCCCATAAAAAAAAAAAAAAAAAAACAGTGATACATGATTTTGAAAGATTTAAGAAATCATTACACAGCGTAAAAGTAAAAGTTTTAAATATACTTATCTTTTCGGATTTTGAGAGTGACAGACAATATTTGCTACAGCAAAGTATAATTGATAATAATATAAATATTTTTGAACTCCGAACGTGAACCTCAGTTCTGAGAAAACAAAAATAACGATAACAAGTAATAAGGTAACAAAATATGAGGGAAAAAATGCAACTGAATGTAATGAAAACAGTTTGAAGACTTTTGACAAGTATAAAAAATATTAACACTACCACCACAAACATAATTAAATGTTATGGTATAAAACTCTTTATCTTTTTATTTAAAAAATAGTGTTGGATGCAAATGCGGCATTCTTTTTGCACCACAAAACGTTGCGGTGAAAAAATTCATTAGTAAGCCACAAGTTCAGGAATGCAAGAGTAATGTAAATCTAACTTTAAATTTTATTTACATAAATAGTCTTTGAAGTGGTGTGCGGTTTGCGTTTTTTAGCCATTTTATAAAAAAGGTACCTCCTTTTTTTTACCTCAATTTGACACCTATGTATATATGACCTCATATTTCCTAATCTTGCTTTCCTGGATGTTACGCGACTGCGACTACATCACGACTTGCATTGGAGCGTGCAGCATTTTACTCCTTATTCATTCAGAGGCGTTCTGACATGGTCTGCTTCGGCAGAACTCCTGTGGGAGCGTTGTAGTTGAATGCGTAAGCGATCTCCTATTTAGCAATCCCATTAGGAGATTGATACGTCATTACGACGGTGGAGGGTTTGTTGAGATTTAGTGCGTGGCTTTTCTAACAGGTGAACCCCACGTAACCACCTGTTTGTTAGGTGGCTTGCGTAAATGCATAAATACCAATATTAAAAATAACTACAGTGAGTGGTATTGCGTATCTTAAAGAGATTTTTCTAAAAAGTTAGATTACAAATTATAATATTAAGTGTAAATTAAATTAATATCTTGTAAACATTATCTTAGGCCTAAGAGTTCTTAATTAAAACGAAATATACATTTGAATGATTTAAATAACAAATTGCGATTCTGTAGAGGAAATATTATTAATAAATCAAAAAATATGTTAAAAGTTATGCATAGAATTTCTTGCAATAATCAAGATGTAAAGATACATATTTCCTCGATTGCGTACGTTTGATGCTATTCAAACTGCTAATAAATTCTAGAATAATAATTAATATGTACGAATATTTCTCTCAGGAATATTTCGAGTCGATCTAATGAAAATAGTTTTAATCGAAACGAGACTGGTTTTCGAAAAAGAAAAATTGACAGTAGTTATAAAATAGTTTCTCCATCCGCCCCTTTTACATTTATCAGCTCAACTGTACCAAAATAATTGTATTGTCATCTGAATTTGACGTAGGTATTAAAAATGTTCAAAAATATACTAATAATTATTAAAAGTAGGATTAATTCCACATCTAGGTTATGATCATAGAAGTGAAGCTAATTAAAGTGTTTCGAAGCGATAAATCATTAATTATGGTACAATACTATTTTATAAATTAATATTGAAAGATTGATTATAGGGATGTCTATCTTTAATTAATAAATAATGTTTAAGTAATAACTAGCGATGTATTCTCGCTTCGCTCAGGTGACTAGATCGCTTTAAATAATGGTTATTGTCAGTGTAGGTTCTTTTTAGGAGATAGACGCAAGATATTGTGGACTTTTATTTAGCCTTTTTATGTGATCTACCAATGTTGACCGTCTTCCATAAAGGAGCATGTATATTTTTTTATAATGTATTTCAGGGCATCCTAATTCCTAGGTCATGGCTGGAGTAGTCCTGTACGATATCAAGCCATTTCTGTACGATATCAAGGTTTTTCTTTTTTTATATTCATTCCTGTTTTTATTATTATTACTAGCTCAAGTTCTAATTTGGGATTGTTACAAGCGGTTTGGTGAAGGGAAAATATACAAGTACATTTACGTATATACTTTTTACGCTATTGGTGCCGTTTATTTCTACCATTGTTGATACTTAGGTCGATAGTAAATCGTTTTTAGTTCCGTCACACGAAGCAAACTGTACATTCGTTTTCTTCATTGTAACTTTTCAGATTGACCGATTTTCATTACTACATATTAGAAGAGTCCATCTATGTAATTGATAAATTTCGATGGTATATTTCTATTTTAGGTGATATTATAGTCTGTATTAAAAATATAAGTTGCAATTTGTTTGGCCTCTACTAACTTACGTTTTCTCATACAAAAATATGGATAGGGATGATAAGTATTTGTTGTTACTCGCAAGTATTAATTAATGTATTAAATACATATATTTAATTACACATAATGGATTGTTTAGTAATTATTTAACATAAAAAATTCTAGATTAGATTATATTCGCTTTTAAAGTCAAAAATTGCATTATTATTTAAATATATGCAAAATAGCTTTAACGCTTCCTCAATGAAATATAAAATAAACAAATTATTTGACGATAAAATGAATACCTTATATAATACAAGCTTTAAAATATTCATTCTTCACTATTGTTTTGTAAGCTCGACTCTACATTTGTAAAGAATAGAATAGGTTTACCGTATAATAAATTTAGTACAAACGATTAATTTATCATTTCGATGCATTTTTTGAAATATTCATTCTCAAGCGATTTAAAATTACATCTTGTTTCACAAAGTCTTGTCATTAAAATGATTACACATTACAACCTATTGTTAGATTGTATAGCAAGCAGGAAGTTATTAATTTTAAAATTAGTTAACATACTCATTTTACATAATGTGGTCAATAATATTTTGATTAAATCAGTTGAAATTATAATAAGTTTGTCACAACTTTGTAAGCGGAATGAAATAGAAATATATATTATGTAGAATCTTAAATTTTTTTTAACATATTTGTCAAACCGGTTTGAATGAAATTAAAATCATCATTTACTGAAATGTAGAGCACATCTTTAACGGTTTTTAACAAAGAATATTCTGTCATAATATGTGAATAAATGAATGAATCTCTAAAGAGCAATCAAGTTATATAAAATAATATATAATATTTTGATTCAGAAGAGTTTTCGTAAAAAGAAATAATTAAAAAGGAGATAGTGACGCCACGAGTGTGGGAGATACAAACTTGAAGCTCTGCTAGCAGTCGCGGGTAGATACTAGTTCCGTCGTGGGCATTCATTTGTGTGACGAGCACGAATATTTTTACTCCAGCCATGGGTGTTAAATTTATAATAAGTATGTATGTATGTAAATGACAAATAATACATATACGAGTTTATGTGTAGTGTATCAACTATTTGGAATAAGATGGTGCTGGGTGTTAATGTCCTAACATATTTATTTATTTATTATTTACTTCAAAGCTCTGTAGGAGTCCTTATGATAGGTTTTCCCAGTAATATCGTACAGCTAAAGGCGTGAACTAGCACGTTTAAATCATTATTAGCATGAAATTATTAAATGTGTAATGTTATTATATAGCATTTAATAAATTTAATGGCAAAGAAATAAAGTATGATTTATGATACTACCGAAGTAATAATAATAAACGCAGTAATATTGCAAATTATTATTTATGAGTGGTGGTAAATATGTAATTAATGTACAGTACTAAATCTTTAAGTATTGGCTTTTCAATGTGAATAAAAAAAAATCGATCTAAGTTAAATTAGATCTAAAATCTAAAGGTAAATACAAACAAAAAAAATACAAAAAACCTTGTAATTTGTATTTACCTTTAGATTTTAGATTTAATTTAACTTAGATCGAATTTTTAACAATCAATTAAAATACATCAGTTAATTTGAAATTACGTTTTATTGTTTTATCCAGCTACACCTTTCTCATTTTACTAGATTTAGTCTAGTGAAATGCATATCACGGGCATTTTATTAGTATTTTGTCATATTCCTAAACATTTTTAGTAAGAAGACGTACGAGTAATTGACAATTAGAAGGTCTATTTTTCAAGCCCTTTTTTTTTTTGGGAAAAATTAGAATTGTGCTGAGGTGTGTTCAAGATTTGCTATCGTGTGCAAGCGATGAAAAAGAAAGAAAGTAGAAAATTTTTCATGGCCTTATTATGACTCCGCAATTTTCTAAGAATTCTAAGAACGTTTATTTTTTAGAAAAAAATATATTCCTAGTTAAAATAATGAATTATAATTTATGTACATGAAGATATTATTAATTTATTGTTAATATAAGATTTTTGGTTGAGGTGATACGTGAAAAAAAGTATGCTAATAAAAACTACTTGGTATTTAATTATACATTATAATTTTTTTCTACAGTAGGTGTTACGCCAAATTTAAAATAACTTTAATTAAAGTTAATGCCTCTCTAAAGTTATTATGTCTTTGAAGACAGTTCTGCTAAGTAGAGATGGCGAATAACTCAACAGATTCTCTTTTAATCTTTTAAATAAATTTAATGTAAATTTACCTATTATATTTATTTTACCTCAAAAATATACTTGTTTCCTATTAGTTTGATTTGGCTACAACTAGAACAGTATCTTGCGAGGTCGCGACAGTATTAAAACCTAAGTAGGTACAAGCAATTCAAACCTCTACTCACAATGCCGAAAAATTCCACTCCGCTATATTTTTAGATTTTCAATAAAATTGTTAGTACTCGAGTACTACTATGTGTAGAACGCTGATTTTTACTGGTTCTTTATAAAAGGTCCTCTCTCACTATGTCAGGTTATCGTTACCTTCTGGGACACCTGTATATTACATACTTTAATTAATTAACGGTGCAAAATAAAAAGAATATGTTTCGTTAACTATATAGCGTTTGGAATGAAACCGGAATTAAATAAAGTTTGTATTGAACCAGTATATCAATATGAGTTTAATTTTAGTATATGATCAAGTTTATTAGTTTATAATATTAAAAAATAATTACTTATATTATTTAAAATCTAAGTATTATTACGAAGTGTATACCTAATACAATTAATAATATGATATTTTGTATCGCGCAGATGTATCTATCCGACATGACTAAACAAAGACAAGATATTGTGTCTAATCATCTACGTAGTTTATTAGAACCAAGCATTATTAAATAACTACTTTATGTCATACTTTTATTAACGCAGGTGCTTATCCGTTAAATGATCTGACATTATAATGTAGAAAATACACGGAATTTAACGAGATGCTAATCGTACACTATTGGTAACTACTTTACTGATCGTAATTTATGGAAAGTGGATATTATCTTTTAAGTACTTTAGACTTTTAGTACTTACCTATTATTTTCAAATAATCAATCAATTGAATTAATGAATATATTTGTTTCTTCCTTTACGGTTAAACGGCTCGACGAGCTCGTATTTGGATGGTAGGATATGAAGTTTAACATTATAATGTTCTCCGACCGATTCCGGCCATGGCGGCCAATCTCATTGATACTAGCCAACTGCGCAAGAGATATTATAGTGCACAAGTGTACGCGCAGACACAAGTGCACTCTTTATTACTATCACTCTCATATTTCGGCGGTTCGAGAAGTCGTGTCGACTTACTAAATTGCAAGACTCAATAACTAAACTTGACCCAACCCGGGACTCTAATCAAGGAACTCTCGATGTGCGGCCTTACATGCTAGCCACTGCACCACCGAGGCAGTTGATTAATATCATATAGGTACTGCGAATCATAAAGTCAAAAGGTGATGTTAGTCGTTTGCCTAAACATGAACACATGTACTTATAATAAATTTTATACGATATTATAACAGCAGTTCGAGTACGATTTACGTTCACTATAACACTATAAACAATATTATATAGGTACTTAATTATCTTGTATATTCGTTTCGACGAAAATTCGATGTTTTCGTAATAGGTCGCAAAAGATATCTAGGGAAATCCTCTAGAGAAACGAGTGTAGGTCACTAGTGTTTGAATAAATATTAGGATTTAGATAGATTCACAAGTCAATTTGAATAAATAATATATAAATTATTTTTAACAAAAAACAAAAACCGACTTCAAAACTAAACAAATCTAAACTAAAAAGTAGAAAATAATACTTTTAAGAACTTCGTTAATTTAGAAGTCGGTGCCAGCCAAGACGGATAGACTTATCTTGCCTTTGCAAGGAACTTTCAAACGGTATTTTGATTATGTTTACAAATATTATAGATATAGATTAATCGAATGTGTCTATTTAAGGTTATTTTGCTTTGGCTGGCACCGACTTCTAAATTAACGAAGTTCTTAAAAGTATTATTTTCTACTTTTTAGTTTAGATTTGTTTAGTTTTGAAGTCGGTTTTTGTTTTTTGTTAAAAATAATTTATTTTCAAATTTTTAGCGGAAAGTAGATACTTATTTTGTTTATGTACAAAAAAGAATTTTCCAAATCGGTCCAGCCACTTTCGAGTAATGGGGAACATACATAAAAAAAAGTCCATAACGAATTGAGAACCTCCTCCTTTTTTTAAAGTCGGTTAATAAGAGCCTGAAAGAATTTAACTATCGGTCTATAATTACGTATAATATTGAAAGAATTTTCTTTTAACTCCTAACCGTTGAAGAGTTGTACCTTCCATCATTAGCTCAACCACAGGAGATGATGATAATCAGACGCAAATACTTAAACAGCTTTAGGAAATATATGAAAAACGTGATAAGTGCCTATAAAATTTGAGAGTTGCCTTCGATTTCGCTGGGATCCCATCATCAGATCGTAACTTGGTGACTATGGGACCAACTAGAAACTATACCCTTTCAAACAAAAAAAGAATTTTCCAAATCGGTCCAGCCATCGTCGAGTAATCGGGGAACATACATAGAAAAAAAAAAAAAAAAAAAAAAGTCCCCGACGAATTGAGAACCTCCTCCTTTTTTTGAAGTCGGTTAAAAACGTAGTAGCAAGTATATACATACCTAAGCAATAAGTATTTTACAGTGATGAAATAACTTATGGGTGCGAGTAAAGAGAATTCCTTATAGATTGTCCGCATTCAGATGACTGCCGGTTTCAGGGACAAGGGATCTTCGGTTTTACTTAATACTCAATCTACTAAAAGCCTTCAAGTAAAAGAAAGTATTTTGCCTTATTTATGGTGAACCTTTTTTCTCCAATTAGAGGTTTTTTGTATAGCAAATTCTGCAGAACGTTTTCGAAATATCTTTTATCTTCTTACGAACGTGACGGTTTAAGGGTAAGGGGTGTTTGAAGAATTATCTCGAATACAAACCCTTCGTTGTTTTCGTACATCATTTTTAGTCGTTTAATGAGATAGATAAATGTGTAAATCCAAAGTCTTGTCAGTATTGGAAATTAAATTACATTGCTATCACTAAAATAGGCTATTAATTAATTTTATTATACAGAATTAATCGTAGGCAGTAAATATTAAATCAAAGTGATATTCTCTTGTTAATGTGATAATAGACTAGACAATTTTATATGCTGATATAGTAATTTAAAATTACCATATTTACTTTAAGATGCATATTTTTTACATAAAATTAGATTCAGTTCCTAATTCTGTTAATATTACAAATACGAAAATTTGTGAGGCTGGATGGATGAATGTTTGTTACTCAATTAGTCCCCAACGGCTAAATGAATTTTGATGAATTTTGGCATGAAGATATAATGTCGAATAGTATTCAAGCTACTTTTGCATTTTAGAAAAAATGTACGGTTATTGTGGAATAGATTTGTTTCTGTTTTTCACTAGGAATAAGCCCGAGCGAAGCGAGAGTGAGGTCGCTAGTATTTATTATGAAGTAGAAAACTTATGAAACGTATGATTGTTTGTCAAATTCAACAACGTAACAGTGATGAGGGTCAAAATAAATGTTTCTTTTTACGAACAGTCGGTCATTACCACCTTTTAAACTAACGGTAACGGCATGACTAAACGATTATCAGAATTATGGCCATGACGAAAACCACTGTCAGTCAGTTAGGAACTGGTCGTCTAATAAGTTGCCAAGCAACGGATTATAAATTATATTGATCATTTAGAACTCACCGTGACTTTATCCTTGTGTATATTAAAATATACTGTATACTTAAATACTCCAAGATAATTGATTATTTGTATTCATTCCGAATGTAATTTCTGGTAAATTTTCGTTTATCGAATATTGATGGTACTGTACCAGAATATTTTTAGACATGTCCTGCAGAATTACAACTCACTACACTACTTTCAAATAAATTTTAACTGTGGATGAAAGTTGCTAGTAACTCATAACTCATTTAGTCACGATCTCCATAAACATACTAGCAAATGTTTAGATAAACGTTATACTTTACTTCTATATTCTAACAAATGTTAGTTTCTTTATCAAGATTAACATCTTAATCATTTACATTTAGACTTTCACCAACAAATTTTAAATGTTTTCAAACTTGGGCAAAATTTATATAGGGAGATGCTGTGGTGTGGGATTCAGTTCGGGCTTATTCATAATTTATATTAATTGAAGCTGAGAAACTTCTTAGGGAGTTCCGAGATAGAAGACACTCGTTTAAAAGAACAATTTGTTACAACTGTGCGCGGTCGCTTGTAACGCTTGGTTACTGCATTACTAAATAAGTTGGCAACTACTATGGGATTGACAATAATTTTGTTGGATAAAATTCTAACCAAGTCAAAATAAATATATTTTTTAGAAAATATTCATTATTATTATCCATACGGAGGCCGTATCTATAGATTTTAGATTTTCTCGCTTCCTGTTTGTCTGTCTATGAGCACATCACGAGACAACCACTTGACAAATTTTGATGAAATTTAGTATTTTGATAGCTGGTTAACTGGGGCACCGCATCCCATTCCATCTTTGAGAAATCTATACCTACTATCCATTAATTGTGTATACCTAACTTCCTTATTTAGGGAGCAAACCTGAGCAGAAAGAAGAACGAGGTTCAGTCGCTAATTTTAATATAATCGTTTGCATATAACACTTTAGTTAATTATATATTTACAATATGTATCGGCGTTATATATTATTATCTGAGATACAATGTAGTAAGCAGTAGTGTATAATAATAATCGTCAAACGTCATCCTTAATTATACTACCAAGTGTTTTCCAAGTACATTTAACAAGAAATTTATTTAAAGAGAGAGAAGAAAGACACCATGTCTTTATCATGTTTTGATAATAATCGAATAGATGATTTTGCAATCATGATTTTTTTTACATTATCTATATTTTTAGACATGTTAAAATCTTATTTTGCAAGAGATCTAATATATTCATACAAAATTAAACCTGTACAATGTAAATTGTTCGCAGTTTCAAGTAGTTTCGGTAAATAAGACCACTGGAAAGGGTATGGGATGAATTGGATCGGTAAGAATGACGGTCGAGAATTTGTGACAGGAACCCTTTTACGGAAAAACCTAACTTTTTGCTAATGTCTGCGGATTTCGAACTTTCGAACTTCAAAGCTTAGACTTTAAATAGTGCTTCGAAATCTAAAAAAAACTAACATTTTTACATTTAGACCTTTACATTTAGGATTACCGTAACACATAATACTTTTAAAATACTTATAACCTTACACCTTACATCCACTTAGTACAGAATAGGTACTTTAAATTTAATAACTAGCACCTTTAAGTATCTAATTTGAAGTATGATTTAATCGAATTAGTGAAACAAAAATGACCCAACTCCTACTAAGTAATTTTCATTAAATATATAGATAAAAGCATTGAAATCGAGCGCCCTTTCAAACTGCACTAAATTCCTTAAATTCCTTTAGGAACAAAGCAGTAGACAAAATCAGAAATAGTTTTCATACTACGCCCATCGTTACAGTTAAATAGCGCGATAAGCTTAACGTTTTCTATTACGAATTTTCATGGTGACAAACTTTTCACTTCCAATCTAAAATTTAAGGTATTAATATATCGTTACACCCCCCGGGATAAACAAAAGTTGCTTCAACAATGTTACGGAATACTAAGTTGCTATATCTCCTCGAGGTCTAATTCCTGGTTAGTTTCACAGCATCCTACGACTCTTGGGATAGATTCGACAGATAAGGCCGCCAATGTCTGCTTGGTCTTATTAACACGTAAGTTAAATTGGCAAGTTGTGTAAAAAATTAAAGAGGAAATGTATGGAGCTTCAATTTTATTCTAACCACAATAATAAGCGAATATTTTTAGTGAATGTGTTTTATGATGTTTATCTCTTCGTCACGCTAAATTAAAATGCTTTAATGAAATTTGGAATGAGGAAATAACTCATATCTTTGTTGTAATTGTTAAAAATTAACAAAATTATTAACTAAGGAGTATTATTTGAACAAAATGTTTGTATGTATTAAATAAGGTATAACATTAGTAGAATGGAAAACAGAAATCGAGGACTGGCTGGATAAAAAGAGATAAAGGGGCTTCCGTAGGCTGGCTATGTGTCTTCACAGACACTGCCGGTAATGCACGCAGTATATTTCGGAACCGGAAAGTCTATAGCTCTGAATGCTTCATGTATCTATAACTTATACTAGCTCAATAGCTGTGTTATTGTAAACGATCGCATATATTTACATACTTTGAATTTCGGTGATTTATCTAATATATTCTTATAAATAACATGTCTGTATATGAACGGTGATTTCTAAAGTATACTATTTTTATTTATATTCTCATCTGTAGTATTTTTGTTCTATTGCAATGATTTATTTAGTTTTATAGTTTAACTAGCGACTCAAACTCGCTTCGCTCGGGTTCGTCTCTAGGTACCCCCTTTAGCATACAATTTTTACAAACTTTAAATGTCTTACTTATTTATATCTAATCAGAAGCCTAAATAATAAGTTTTAAGCTTCTAGCTTTTAAAATGACGTAATTTCCATACAAACTTTCATCCCCTATTTCAACCCCTTACATCACTTTTTTCGCCTTTAGAAGTAGCCTATGTCTTCTCAGGCTCTAGACTACCTGTGTACCAAATTTCATTAAAGTCGGTCCAGTAGTTTTTGAGTTTATTCGTTACATACAAAAATACAAATCTTCCCTCTTTATAATATTAGTATAGAAGTATACGAGTAGATATAGATTTTTGAGGTTGTACTTTTAAACGCGAATTGTGGATAGGTAAATAGCGTTGTGGCAAACAAAAGAACAAAGTAAACTCTCCTGAGTTATAATATTATTATATACTTACAAGTAGATATATCGATTGGTATACCTGTAGCCATGACATATTCTGAGAAGCCTTGTTGTATACTGGCAAGATATAATCGTCTTAACATAATGATCCTACTAATTAAGTAAATTAGGGCCTAACCTGTAAATATTGCCTTATAATGACTACAATATAATGATTGTCATTCTTACGATACAAACACAAGAAATAAAAAATATGGGAATGGTAGACTATTGAGTATTGATACAAATTGAGAAATTGATGATGAGAATATAACTCGTGTGTTAAAATATGCGATTTACGAGTAGCATTTGCATAAGGTAACGTAGATTCGATTCTAGCTTGGGTCATAAAGACAGATACCTATCTATAAGACTATAAAGCTGGGTAAGCGTTTTTTGAATGTGTCTAAATAATTTAACCTAAACTAAAGAATATAACATACAAATTTTTTCAATAGAACAAAACACATCATTTAATATTTTTACCGTTTTTGCAGCTAAGAGAAAATTACAAAGCATGGTTATTTTAACATTATCGAGTAAACAACAAGTATTACGAATTAATGCTATCCAAACTCTTAAATACCTTTTTAACTAGACTTGCGATTCACCCTTGCTCCGTTCAGGTTCGTTCCTTTTACTTTAACGGTTATTATAAGATGTTCAGAGAGAAGAAATTTCACCGCAGTAAAAAAGTATCCAGAAGTTGACCCGGGTAACATGCTATCATCATACCAAATTTTATCAAAATATGTTCATTCGTTTTCTCGTGATGCGGTCATACACAGACAGATAGACAGACAAAAATTTTAAATAAAAAAAAGGTGTATGTGCGATTCACACACGATAGAAGTGAAACTTCAGTAAATCGACAAAAGAACGGTTACCATGGCAACATGGGAATGTATTCTATCTCATTCTCTCCGACTTAATCCTATACTTTTATGTATTTCTTTGTTTATCGTGACGCATTTTCGTTTCATCGAGTTTCAAATCACAACGATTCTAAAGAAGTTTCACTTGAAAACTATAAATTCGACTTCAGTATAGATAAGATGGACTATTACAATAAGATTTTATGAAAAATATAAATATTAAACACATTCGAATCAGAATTTTATTTTATGTAAAGACGTATGAGAACAGTATGCAAATTAACTTCCTATTTCGGACGTTATTCATTAAATGTTTTTTTAGTCAATGTGAGCAACTATCTTAATAATATTAATAAAATCATGATTATAGTGATCGTTGAAGGTCGCTTATCTCGATTGGCAGTGAGAGCGTTATATTTTATTTTATTTACACGCATTTTTTTCCGTATAATTATATAT
Source organism: Boloria euphrosyne (assembly GCA_951802675.2). Taxonomy (NCBI): domain Eukaryota; kingdom Metazoa; phylum Arthropoda; class Insecta; order Lepidoptera; family Nymphalidae; genus Boloria; species Boloria euphrosyne. Next base: position 3,819,201 of record OX637878.1, on the reverse strand, counting down.
AAATAATTTATTCTTTAAATCATATTAACACACTACACTATCTAGTTTCATGGAAATACACATACAAAACTTTACATATATACATACTATAAATATAAACATTCGTGCTCACCACACAAATGAATCTCCAGCGGAACTCAAACCCGCGTCTGCTGGCACTGCAAGTAGGAACACTACATCCAAATCAAAAAAAAACTAAACCAGGCGTATCGTCAAAAGCCTTGGAGCGTTCAAAGTTACTGACGATATTCCTATAATCGTGACCATGGCACTTGCAACAGTGCCGAAATATTCGGAACTCGTAAAAGTAAACCAAAAAACATGGTAAATGACTGTTTTACATTACAATTCGCTTATATTTTAAATTAAAAGGGCACTTACTAAGTTTTAATTATATATAACTGAATTTGCAGAAAAAAATTGGCAAACTGAATCAATATTACAAATAGTCTAGAGGAAATCGGTGTTCCGCGGCTGGGCACAACAAATTACAGCAATTTCCATTCTTCGACGTTTTTGCGATTTCATTCTGCCCTTCGCATTTTCGTACCATGACTTCACCATTATGTATTACTTTGGCACGCTCATAAACATTTCTTCGATATATTGTCTTCATTAACTTAAGGATTTTTTCTTCTCTATCCTTTAAGTTTGGAGCTAATATTGAGAGAAATAATGTATACTTAATATTTTTTTTAAATTTAACTTTTTTTTAATGATTTTTTTTAGTTTCTTAAAGCGTTTCACTTGTGTTTGATAAATATATAATTTTACTAGCTGTTCCTCGCGGCTCCGCCCGCGTTAGTAGAAGGATGAAAATTTAGGATTATATTTAGGTTTTGAAGCCAGATCATAAAAAAATAAAAGTAAAGATTTGATCTGAAATTAAAAAATAAAAAATCTGGAGAGATCCCTACATGTATTTAAAATGCTATGATAATTTTTAAATAAAAAAATGGTTGTTGTGCCTCACTCGACATAGATAGGTATAGTGTGTCGCGGACTTTTTTGTAGATATTTATAAGATCTACAATTAATTAGAACATTTTATGGTTCTATCTTTTATAGTTTAGGCAGCGTACGCAAAATAAGTAACTTTTCTGGTTGATTTTTTACACCTTGTGTCCGAAAAACCCAAATATCTTACGGAACCCTATTTTTTCCAAAATAAAATATAGTCTATGTTACTCGTGGATAATGTAGCTTTCGAATGGTGAAAGAATTTTTAAAATCGGTCTAGTAATTTTTGAGCCTATTCATTACAAACAAACAAACAAACAAACAAAGTTTTCCTCTTTATAATATTAGTGTAGAAGTGTAGATATACCAATTCCTAAATAATAACATACAAATTTTGACGATCAATATAAGTAGGTACTAATAAAAATATCAATACTAATGTAAAAAAAATGGTTTCATCGATTATCTTATTAAGGGCATACTGATTTACTTATAATCTATTTTTAATTAGTGTGTGACATTAACAGTTTTCCTTAATTTTTATTATTTACTTTTGCGTTATGTTTTAACTTTTAATGCTAAGCGCTAATACAACATCGAGGGATCTTTATAATCTATTTCATTTTCCATTAGATCATAGATAGCATTGTTACTTGTTATTATTTTATATTGTACGTTTTGTTTATTTGCAATTAATCTATTTAAACAATACATTGTGTATCTATAACTTATCTGCCGAAAATCTCCTTTCTTAAACTATACTCGTATGTGTATTGTGTAATGCTTATGGTAGATTATAGATACTAGATACCTTTTCAATGAGCATTCTTGAGACAGGTAATGCAACAAGAGTAGCAACACGAATATGATAGGTGGACGTTTAGTTACAAAATAACTTAGCTGTATCATGATTCTGAGGAAACGATAAGTCATTCCCGGATGTTATAAACTGATACTCACAAATTACAAAAAATGTTTTATTAACAATGAAAGAAAAAAAATATGTGCACACGAAAGAAATCGCGATTAGGTATGTAACGAATAAATAAGCGTTATTATGCAAAACCATCTATTTTACATAATATATTATTTTGCAAATTGATTCCAGATTATTCATTTAAATATTTATATAATAACAATTTTGGTATTAAATAATAGCCCATTAAAAAGCCAATGAAACCGCAAAATGGCGGCTTGTTATATGACAATAATATAACAAATCGTAATTGCAGCATAACAATGGTTTATGATAACTGTAAACAGATACTGAATAGATCTTAAGTTTTATTTTAGCTTATACAAAATTTCTTAGAAAAAAATAAAAATAATTATTTTATCTTTATATTCATAGCGTGGACGTATTATTTTGGTTACGTTATATGGTAAAAGTGAGTTGAATAATATAATATATTTTATTTCAGGCCAGTCGTTAATTTGTATCGTGTTGATCTGACTATTTCGATTTATTATTATTAGGTAGGTATATCCGATATTAATTTATTACATTTTCCAAACTTGAAGCTTTGACTTCAAAGCTTCAAAGAAGATTTACGTAGAAATATTAACATTTTTATGAGAAAGTAAAAGGCACGTTTTGTCAGTACCTCGCTAAAACTCTCAAACCAAGGTCCTTTCTTTCATGCAGTTAATAAAATAAATGACAATCGATTGTTGAGAATCAAGTCACAATCTACCTCAAGGCTTACAATTTTTATAATGATATTTTCTGACGCTAATATTTGAGATATCTACCCAGAAAATTATACAATAACTAGCATTTCCCGCGGCTCCGCCCGCGTTCTAAAGATCGGGAACCAAACACATGCCTATACCGTGTGATGCGTGTAGTTTTTTCCTGATGTTGTCACAGACAGACAGACGATAATTTTAAAAACTATTTCGGCCTCTGTATAATAATGAGTATTTCAATAAGAGTTTCCAAAAAATAATCAACGTACAGATTCGACTAAGATAGAATTTTATATACAAATAAATTTTTAAAGAGAATGCAAAAATTGCACCAAAGCAGATTAATTTAATGTTTAACATTTTTTTGGAATATAACAGAGTGATAAAATCGAGTCGAGTGCCATGTAATTAATTTCAAGTAGGAATAGGCAGAAAGGGGGAGTTTTAAGCTTCTTGGTATCCAATTGAGTTGTTAGATATAGGTATTAATGTAATTTCGGTAACAATGCGATAAAATATTTAGGGTAGATGAAGGCTAGGTGTTTATTACAATTCAATTATAAAATCAAAGAAATCAATATACATAACTTATACATTGATCGTCAAATATAATGTGCAAAAAACGACCTTTATCTAAATTTTAACGATCCAAAATTCCGATTGATGACTATTTCTCGTACAAAACGTCGCATTTTATCTTTAGTACTATACTAGACTTTGGCCGCGGTTTTTTTCGAGAAATTAATTATTTAACAATTCTCTGCTCTCCGAGGAGATTTCGATAAATCGATAATTAGGCAATGAAATGCAGAAACAGTTTTAGAAATGTTTCTATAGGTTCCAAAAAAAATGATCTCATAGTTTTCTAATATAAATTAGTTCAGTATGAAATTTACGGTTGTCAATTATCATGTAGATGAAATCTATAGCCTAACATGGTGCTTACTATCTAGATACTTCCATTAAATGCTTCCTCAATAAATTAAATAAAAATAATATAAAAAAAATATAATTATAAATTATAATTACATACAATAATAGTAGATATTTTGTTTACCTCACAAAATTGCGCTCAGTTTTAAGTTCAAGGTTCGTGCATACTAAATACAAACGTGAATTCTATACACTAAAAATAATAACGTCAATAACAAATGTTGGGACATTATTACAGCAGCGCCGTCTAGTTCCGTGGTAAGCTAACGAAGCTTGTGTTACGGATATATATATATACACTTAGGTGCAAAACTGTCCCAACCATACGTGAAAATAGTATTTTGCGTAAAAAAAAGAAGTGAAATAATTATTCAAAACTTTAATTATATTTTTACAATAGCAGACATGACACAAAGTAAGAAAATGAAAAATTAAATTGTTACATCTCTATGATGTATTCATAAACACAAAATAATATTGGGACACTTTTGCACCGCTTTGGAAAAAATAAAAATTCGAAGCTGTAATCTTCAGTCCGAAGACCTTTTGCTTTCATCGCTTCTGCCAATCTCTTCGGCATACTTCTAACAAGTTTTAAGCAATAGTCAAGAGAAATTTTATATTGTTCTCGTACTCGTTTCCATAAAATATTGACATCAGTCAACCATCATCAGATGGTGGTAAGTCATAATCCCTTAGTAAAGTCCTATTCAAGTCTTTCCTAAAATTTCTTATGGCTTTAAGGTCTGGGTTCAGTGTAGGCTACTGTAGCACCTCAAATTATTGCTTATTCAATCAATTCGAACAAATTTTTTCGCGAGTGCTTGAGGTCTTTATCGTATACTCGACCGGTACTCAACGAGTGATGAGACACCAGACTGCGGGAGAAGCAAAATCGGTCTTAAATGCATCAATACTAGTTCGCAGAGATACTAGTAAAATAGTAAGTAAGTGAATAGAGTAATGGGCTTTATTCGGCTGGCTTTAGAGCCGTACAGAGAAAAAGAAGAAGCTTTTATTGCCGAAAAAAGCTATAAAAGCTCGTCTTAAGTTTGTGAAGAAGTATTAGTCGTGGACAGCCGGTGATTGGAGTCGTGTAAAACAAAGATTAACAGATATTCTACAGACGGAAGGCAATGGAATTGGAAGAGAGACGAAGAGAAGAAGAATGTAAAAGATTTCAAATAAACAAACAGTGAACCATGGAGGTAAAAATGTCAAAATTTTGAGCTGCGTGGCTGACAGAACTAAATCTGTTAGAAGATTTAACGACATAATGAAAAAAGAATTGTATCTCAATATTATGGATACAAATTTGACAGAAACTATCGAAAATATGCCACTATATGGAAAAACATACCTTTTTCAACACAATAAAGACCTCAAGCAGTCGCGAAAAAATTGGTTCGAATTGGTTGAATAAGCCAGAATTTGAAGTGCTATAATAGCCTGCACAGAGCACAAACCTTAAAACGATAGGAAATTTAAGGACAAACTTGAACAGGACTTTACTAAGCGATTATAACTCACAACCATCTGATAATGGTTGACTGGTGTCAATATTTTATGGAAACGAGTACGAGAACAATATAAAATTTCTCTTGAGTATTGCTTAAAACTTGTTAGAAGTATTCCGAAGAGATTGGTAGAGGTGATGAGAGCAAAAGGTCTTCGGACTAAACATTACAGCTTCGAATTTTTATTTTTTCCAATGCGGTGCAAAAGTGTCCCAATATTAATTTGTGTTAATGAATACACAATAGAGATGTAACAATTTAATTTTTCATTTTCTTACTTTGTGTCATGTCTGCTATTGTAAAAATATAGTTAAAGTTTTGAATAATTATTAGACTTCTTTATATTACGAAAAATACGATTTTCATGTATGGTTGGGACAGTTTTGCACCTAAGTATATATATATATATATATATATATATATATATATATATATATATATATATATATATATCCGTATCACATGTTATAAATACAAACAAACACCCATGACTGGAGTACAAACATCCGTACTCAACAAATGAATGCCCCCAGCGGGACTCGAACCCGCGACCGCTGGCGCAGAAAGTAGGGTCACTACCAACTGTGAGCCAAACGTGTCGTCATTATTTACACAGTACATTAATAACAGTGCATTACAATTATGCAATGGAATACGGCACGATTAGTTTAAATTTTTAACGTATATTAAAATTTAATTTTTAAATTTTATTATACTAAGTGATTAGCTGTTACACTGATGCTAGGTAACTTTGTTTTTGTGTTGGATTAAAATATACATAATAGGTATCTTTTATTAAATATTCGTTAAATAGCAGTACAGGCTATCATATTTTTTTCAAATTGGCCTTGCGATTGTAGTCACATTGAATTCCTAATGTGAGAAAAACATTTATTTATATACATTTATATTATTTATTTAATGTTCTCCGACCGATTGCGTAGTTGGCTAGTCTCAATGAGATTGACCGCCATGGTCAATCTCATTGAGACTAGCCAACTACGCAAGAGATGTTATAGTGCACAAGTGTACACGCAAACACAAGTGCACTCTCTGTTCCTATCATTCTCATACTCCGGTAGGAGGACTACTCCCTACTACTAAACACTCAAATTCAAAAAAAAACATTGATGCAAATTTAAAACCTTTAATTATAAAAAAATATAATAACAGTTATTTTCGAGGCCATTTACGGACAGATTGCAAGTAAAATTGCATAGTAACTTGTTAAAATAAAAAGGTGTTATAGTAAAAATAGCTGCCTTATTATTATTTATATTGAACCCTTCAATTATTACTAAAGTAAATAATCATTTTGACATTTCAGATAATTTATAGCTCGAAATGAAAATGTAGCACAAAAGATTGCTGATTGCCGTTTTTTTTAAATATTCATATCTGAGAAATACGATGGCACTGACGCGTAGGCTCGAGACATGTATACTTAATTAAGTTAAAGAGATTGTTGTTGGAACGCTATAAACTTTAAAACAGTCCAATTTGTAAACAAAATTAATATGAAACACACATCTATCGGAGTCAAGTCAACAGTTAACTAAACACGCGGAGTCGCTGGTATAATTCTAATATGTCTTTCATAATTTAGTTTAGATTTTTAAGTCTGGCTTAAAAAATATTAAAACAGTAAATGAAACAAAATCTAAAAAACTAATTCAACAAAAATGTGTTTTTAAAGTCTTTTTACAGTTTTATTGCAGACAGAGATCATCCCCTATTTTCTACACTTAGGGGTGGGTTCATGTTTCCAAATTTAAATATAATCAAATGGCAGGTATTCACTTTCAAACTTAAAGCGATTTTGCAAATAGGTCAATAAATAACAGAGTTCTGAGGCAACAATTGAAAACCGCCTCTTTTTTAAAGTGAGTTACAAAATGGATTATACTCATACCTTCAATATATTTTCATAGACAAAAAAAAAATTAAAGACAACTACAAAAAGTTAACAGCCTATAAAATATTTCAAAGCTTATTATTTATTGCACCAGTGACTTCGGAATAGACTTAACAATAAAAAATATTTTCCAAATACCAACTCGTGTTGCTGAATGTAAAATTTATATGATGCACGAATTTCAACCGGCTTCGCTATCAGAATATCGTGTGTTCTTTTGAATCATCGATACTGCCGAATTGCATATCAATGAAGATAGTTTAAAGGATAGGATTGAAAATAAAAACCCATAAAAATTTTTTAGGAATGAAAAAAAATTACATGTTAAAAGCATGTGCAATTTTTCAGTGACCATTAATAAAACAAATTATCAATATACTATACATGGTAAATTAAAATGTTAATAAATAAAATTTGAATTTGAAAATATAATAGATTTTTATTTTTGTTAAAAATTTCTTTGGTCACGAGAAGGTCCGCGAAAAAACCCGTGTCCAATAAATTGCATGTTATATTCCAAAAAATAATCAGAATTGAATTTATAATTATGAAATTTGCAATTCAATTTCTCTCGTCTAATATTAATATGCATATTCTAAGTAAACATTATATTATTTTTATTTTTTATTTAATAATGAATAATTAATATATGACTACAACCTCACCCCACACTGGGTTGGACCCAAGATATTTTAACAGCTTGTATTATAGATTTCTCAGAAAAGAGATATTTTCCCGCAGTAAAAACTATTGTATATGTTGATAGTATAACCGAATAACCTAACTGGTTATTCGGTTATACTATCAACATTATTCGAAATTTAATCGTAATGTCTACAGCGGTTTTCTCGTAATGCGTTCCTAGACAAACAAAAATAATAACTATAGATATCGGCCTGTGTAGATAATAATGAATATTTTAATAATATTTTCTAAAAAAATATATTTGATGTACAATTTCGACTAGACTTATAATTAATGACTTAGAATTTTATTTTATAAATAGGTACATAAGGAATTAATGTTTGTAATAGTAAGATTTTGTAACTTTTTGTTAGCTATCTCATCGAAATTTCGAACTTCGCATCGGAACAGGTATTCGTATGCAGACTGGTTTTGTTAATTTTGCTTTTCCATATTTAACGAGGAGCGGCAATTCGTCTCATAGTTAGCTTATAGTTTTTGTATTTTACAACTAAACATGAATTTTTAACAATTGGAATGGTTGTCCAAAATATTATTTTTATAAAACTTTTGACTTCTAGATTCAGGATCTGAAGGTTGTAGGTAAATTTTCTATTTTACGTTAACGTAAGTTAGTATCGTAACAAGAATACTACTTATCTATGAAGATATTGGTTGTAACAAAATATATTGGTTGGGTGTTTGGATCTAAAACCTCTTAGATTTTAATGCACGAATTAATTATTGCTTGTAATGATAATAAGTATTCGCTAAGACGGGGAAGGAAAACATTATCATTACATAGAGAGAGTCTCAGAAAACGTAATGTCCTAACGCTGAGCACGAGCTAGACTTCAATGCGAGGGTGATCAAGCCATAGTCCACACTTAAGCCAAGTACAGCCAAGTACGATCTAAAATGCGGCATTTGAACCCGTTTCTCTTAGACCCTTTAACGGGCGAATTACTACTAGACAGCCTATTTTTATAACAATATAAAACTTTAAAATCGTTGACATCGTCCTATACGAATGTACTTGTGTTTCAAGTTCTTTTACTCACTGTTTATCCGCCGCACTCATAGTCACTTAATCTATTAAGTCGTTTTTTTGTACGGAGATTCTTGACTTAATGGCTTATTAAGTGACTATGAGTATGGCGGTATGTCCTAACCGTATATTGAACAGACATTAATTTTAACTGCCGCGAAGGAAATATTTCTATATTTCCACCAATATTTACCGTTGATACGTATCAAGATAGGTGAATAAGTATCAAAGTTTTATGATGTCGCCGTATATGTACGTATTACGGTATAAAATAGATATATTATGCCAAAAGTTTGCGCTCCTTTTACGACTTACTATTTAGAATATAAATGTTAAAGTTGAAGAATACTTTAAGAGATGCCTACGCACTGATAGCGTTGTTAATGTTATAAAACTTTCTTGTCTCTTGGAGATATTTTAGTGTATAACGGATTCAGGCACATTTATTATGAGTAAGTTAAAAGTTTTATAGTGACATTTGAAAAAAATGTCTAGATCTTATACAGGCTTTCTCACTATGTCATTCATATAATACTTTCTTAGATTTACGCGAATATTCGACATTATAAATGAAACTACCTTTTCGGATTTTGTCGCGGATTTATTTTGATTTTTAGTCTTAGTCTCTCCCGTGACCATGATTGCTGTAAAGCATTCGAAACGTCGGGAACTAAAAATCACAATGTGTCATTCTTCTTGAAATAAAATCACTTTTAGATAGAAAAGTTTTTTTTGGAAGCGGAGTGAAGTGTTATTGAAGATTTCAACGCGTTACGCGTGTACTGCTTAGTATAGCTGTAAAGGAAATCGTTATGAGGATCGGTATTTTAGAGATACCTAGATTTCAAAAGTCGCGTTAGTAATTTTATTTAATAATAATTAATAATTTGTGTAAATTGATAGACATGGTCTCAAGGTGAGCCGTGACAATTAAAAGGGCTGTATTACGTTTAAAAGATTTTAGATTTGGCCTCGGCAATTAAAAATGATTACTATAATATGTTTACGTTGTCAAGGATACTGCATATTAATGTACCATATGTGCTATAGAATATAGATTAAGAATTCGCTCTTTTTTAAAGGCAATCAAAAATATAGTTATATTGAACAAGTTCAGAAACGTGTAACAACTTTGTTCTTCAAGGCTTTAGATTGCTCGACTTGTTCACCCTAACTAATTAGTAGCTTCTTAACTAATCAAATTAAATATATGACTCACGGTTAAACTTTATTAAACTAACATAGAAAGCCATAGTCATATATCGGGAAATATTATACTCAAGGCATTATTAGCATAACTAATATCAATCTACAATTTTTATGAGAATATTCCATCATAGAAAATAGTTTTATTATTATATTTGCTACTGAAGTATTGGAAGCAAATATAAAAGCAATCTATTTATAATATAGGAATATTATTTATACGTTTCTATATGAAACAAAATTTCAATTCTTGACTAATAAAGTTCGCGGCTTTACCTGCATGAATTGGAAATTAAAAGTAAGAAAGGAGCAATATTAAAAGAGTTATACTAAATTACTAGTGACTCACCCTTGCTTCGCTCGGGTTCGTCCCTAGGTACCCCCTTTAGGATAATTGTTTTACAAACTTTTTTGGTCTTTTTATTTATCTTATCAAAGGCCTAAAAATAAATTTCAAGCTTTCAGCTTTAAAATTGCGTATTTTCCATACAAATTTCATCCTCTATTTTAACCCCTTACAGCCATTTTTTCGCCTTGACAGGTAACCGTTGACCTTTCTAAGGCTCTACACAGTACACTATCTGTGTACCAAATTTCATTTAAATCGGCTGTAGTTTAGGCGTGAAAGCGCGACAGACTCAGACAGACAGACAAACAGACAGAGTTACTTTCGCATTTATAATATTAATATTAGAAAGGATTAAAATTGAAATGATAAGGTTAGAAAAGTTTTACACACCTGTATTTTTATAAGGTGATATTTTCACGTACCATTCATTGCCAACTTGAAACTAGTTGTCTTATAGATAAGGAAAAAATCGCGAGGAAATCATGAGGACATGTCTTATAGAACCTATCAAGTTATTAGGAGAAATGTGAAGGTGAAGGAAAGGAGGTCCGATCCCCCTTATATTAAAGTAATGCCTGTACTAAGCAGTGGGGTATTAAAAAGGATTTAATAAAACTTGAAGACATAGAGAGCCAAATGTGACTGCTGCGAAAGAAGAAGAAAAATAAATATTTTGCGGTCGCAGTATTAGTTTTGTTCATAGTATATTTTTAAATAGATATAGACAGTAATTTATTCCCAAAAACAAAAAACACAAACAACTAAATATAAATATTATATGATGTACAGCAAAGCTTTAGTCCATGAACGTAACTATTAGAGTACTGATTTTCTTGTACCTATCTACAGCTACGTTAAATGATGTTATGTTTCAAAAGTGGTATAAAATGTCAAGGCAAATATATTCAGGGTTATCATCAAAGGGCATGCTTATGTTTTATTCTATACACAGGTTGTCCTTAAAATGTATAAGCTATCGGTCTATTTGGTTATCACGGGTTAAATAATTAATGTAAAGTTTAATATGAAGGTGATAACTTATTTGAAAATAAATAAAATAAAATACTGATAAAAATACTGTTGTACTATTTTAAAAAATCAAGATTTAAACAGAAAAGAAAATTTTATTTAAGATACCCACTAAAATAATTTTAAAATATTTTGATATAGTAATACTGGAATTGAAAAAGTCAAGACACTTGTCCGTACCTACTCGTGAAATATCTAAGTGATTCTAATGATATGTAAATGTTTTGAGATAGTATGTTATATGTACATGTATATATAGTAAAAGATATTGAATAAATCGTAGATATAAACTCGTCGACATCAGTCTTTTCGTACACACGAGTATACTAAACTTGAGCTAAATTGTAATTCTAAAAGGACATCAGCTTTATAACATTAAAGTTATATAAATAGATATATTTCATCATTCGTTATAAATATTTCACTATACGTTCAAATAAATGTGTTGAAGATTAGAAAGTTATATGATTTTAGATTAAAATATTGCTCTCAATTGTAAAAGAGAATTAAATAATTTAGAACTGAGGGAACTATACCGTGTACAAAAATAAAGTGAAAAACATACTTGAGTAAATCGCGTTTGGAAACCCGCGTACTAAAGATAAAGTGTACGTGTCTTAAAATCTCGAGATTGTAATCAACAAATATGTCACGTCAAGGACTAACAAATAAATTAAAATAATAAGCTACAAATCACAACGAAGAAATACAAAAAAATATCTAGTTTTTATAAAACATATGGCTATTAATTTATCCGCAGATAGCAAATGGGTTTGTATTAAAATTAAAGCCTTCGGACTAATCTAGCTTTTTTATAGCTTAAAAAAGCTTAAGCTTCATCATAAACGCTTAGTTGCCAGATTTTACAAATACGACTTAAAGCCATCCACATCAGGAAAGGAAAGTAATGATATTGCAATACTTTGGATAACCAAGCATCGGAAAATTAATAGACATATATTAAAGTCCCTGCGCAAAGTGTCCTGTTTAAACATCCACGGTTAAGCTTCTAAGCTCCAAGCTCCTTTTCATGAAACATTGTGGATCCTATAGTCAAAGTGGACTGCCCATTTTAAACAGATATCAGCAAGATCTAATCTCTTTAACCGTAGTGAAATATACTATATTGGCTATAATATACAATATAGGCTGTTATTATTTCAGCCATTTAGACATAGCGGATTGATTAGGCACTGATAAATCGTTCAAGATAAAGAATGAAAGGTAATCTTTATATAATGTCATTTGATAACAAAAGAGAAGCCAAATACACGATATGTGTACAATGAAACACCTTTATGAAAGTAACTGTCAATTAACTCTTTAATGTAATTAAAATCGTTAGTAATAAATGCCACTTAACAAAATTAAATTAGCTTTTTGCGACAACATAGATACGTATCTAACGTACTCGTACCTAAGTAGGCATGTTTACAATTTTATTTAATTAGGTAGGTATTTAGTATTAATGTTTTGGCTTGTTGTTTTTAGTAAATCTAGAATGAATATTTCCATTACAAAGGACATTATATTTTATAGACAAAGTACGAAGTAAGAACTTGGGTAACCGAGCTTCGCAATATTTTGTAAAAAATATTAAAATGCGTTGCTTTTCTAGAAATGCCACGTATGTAGACAAATTTAAAAACAAAACCATACCTACATATTAAGTTTGATTTAAATTATTAGAATGGTTTCAGAGATACACAATATAAATGTTCATCTGTACGACTTGGCCAGCGGACGGAAACATAATCACTTAAGAATAATATTTAGTTTTAAATAGTCAAATTTATTCATACAAAAACATGCATAATGTACAGAACGCCAATATTAGGTAAAATTTGTTATTTCTATCGCCGTGAGTGATGGCCAAGTCATTATAATATTAAAAATGAAAATAAATGTAAATAAATATAAAATATTGTTATTACACTAAATTTGTACCTAACAATTTATAACTTAGCTTCCATAGTGAATAGGTTATGAATTAAACCGACTTGATTATACCAGATCTCACTACGTTTTGTGGTTGGTTGCAAGACTTGCAATTTTTTACCTGTTATATTTTTGATAATAAATGAATGTAAATATACTAGAATTGTTTATTTAATATTATGAGGTAGTAAATTCAAATGAAACTTTAAACGAATAATCTCAAACATGAACAATTGTATTGCACAATCGTGTTTTATCTCAAAAACACTTCCAAGAGCACAAATGGATTTGCTGAAACAGAATTTAACAATAGAATCTGTGAAACGATGTCGACAGGTGATTATCTATCTATTTTACAAGCGAATGAACAACAGTAGTCTATTATATCTATATGTAGTGGATATATTCTAAAGCATCTATTTTTTAAGTGTAACAAATTCATCGAACTTCTACCAAAAATACGAACGACTTATGTTTGAATATGTAAAATAAATTATTTAGAAGCGAGTTTTAATAGTTAGTGCCTTGGCTAGTATGATACAATGGGCTACTCACGTTTAGGTATTCGGCGTAGGCGTTCATACAGTAGGTTATCCATTGGCGACAGTTCAAGTACCTACTACAAAATGAGGCTAAGAATAATTCATGTTATGTTTTATGATTTCTTTCTATTACAGTTTACCTGCGAATGATATCATATCGCTATGGAAACTCACTCAGTTTCAAACAGATTCATATACCGGGTCTCGCATCTTAATACTATGGGTCTCTGAGAGCTCTAGTCATTATTTCGGTGTACTTAATTTGAAAGAAATTATATTTTTTATATTTGTAGCGATGACTGATGTACTGTAAATCCATCGTAATTGCGGTTGCTATGCTAAAAGTGTTTTTTTAAGAGGATTCAATTCTCTTGTTAATGGCTTCAAGCGTGCCAGTTAAGCACAGATTACTTCGCCAGTGTCACTTTTTTAAGAGGATAATAGTTGTGCAATTAAATAAAGTCAAAGTCAAAGAGCCCAAACCAGATATTATAAAATCGTTTTTTTTGTCGTCTTGCTTCGCTCGCTTGGATAACTTAGTGAAGCGGATTCAAATCCGTGTCTAGCACCTTTGATATTTTCATGTGAATCATTTCTAATATTACTAATATACCGTGAAAAAACCTGCACGGAGAAAGGAAACTAAATAAGAGAACCAAGCAAGTTTTCGAAAGACATTTGAAGTCCGCCTACACGCACTTGGCCACGTGGTGGATTATGTCCTGATCCCCCTCGTATTAAAGGGAGGCCCGTGGCCAGCAGGGCGACGTTAAAAAGGACTGAATACAAGGCAAAACATTTGTTTTAAAGTAGGTATAATACAAACATAATCACTCAAAGTTTTTTTGTTTGGGCATACCCACAGTCTGTTCACCTTGTCTTTGCTTACGCATACCAACCATGAGTAAATGCATTTTCATTATATTATACATAATTAATATTTTTCTCCTTAATATGCAGTTAAAATATTTATAAATACCCATTATTATTTTTGTTTTAAATGTAGGTAATAATGTAGGTAGGTAATAGTTCATACTTCATATACAGGTTTGTAAGAGTTTGTAATTACTTGTGAAGTTTTTGGTTAATCTCACTAATATTACAAATGTGAAACGTCTAAAGTCTAACGTTCCGAGTGAAGCCAGGAGAAGAAGTAAGTTGTTAGTTAATAATAATTCCGAGCTCACTGAGAGAGACAGAAAATGTCAGTTATTTAGAGTTTAACCCTCAAACATATTGGCATTTTGTTTTCCATTCAATACCTACTGCATAAAGAAAAAAAATAAACTTAGATTAAGCTATTTTTCTCCGCAACATATTTCAAACCTAACCTAACCAAAAAGTCCAGAGCTTTATAAAATCATTATCACAGGAAAGACCGAACGACAAGAACCAAAAAACAAAATGATTCGGCGGAAATGTATTATGTGATCTGTGCAGCAAAGTTACTTTTTTTAAATGTCAAACCACTTTATTCGAGTATGCGAGTAAATCTAAGAACGTGTTGATAAATTTAATTAAATATAATAGCGTATGTATACGAGATTTTGTGCGTTTTATTGATTAATTAATTGTTTGACTGTTACGTTATTGCCTACTGAATTGTATGTAAAATATGCCACATTGTAAATTGTCCCTCTAATTTATATTTGTTAAGTTCCATGACACACGGACACCGGTTTACCTTTGGTTTGCGGTTAACTAATAGCATCATCAGCTTTATTCGATTATTGAATAATGCTTTTAAAATATGATAATAGTATTACAGTATATGATCATAATTAATGATCAATTGTGATAAATGATTATATATATTTATGAATGGATGATGAAATTGTAATGGAATCACATTGCCACATGTATTAAGCCTTTTTGTCAACTGTTCACTGCTGGGCATGACCCCCTTCAGTACAAAGGGGTTAGGGTTCTCTGAGATATGCAGGATTCTCACGATATTTTCTTTCGCTGTAATGTCGCATATTAACTTTGGGGTTTGTTTAATGTTAAAAATGATTTGTTTTATTAGGTGCAAAGAAAAAATAAGAATAGTTTAGAAATTTAAACTTTATGTAACTTTATTTGCTTATAGACATTTAAAATCGTTGTCTCCTTGCACAACGTCATGGTATAACGAGATTAAGAACACTTTAAATGCTATTGCTAGTATTGTGCAACAAATTACAAAGGACATAATATAAAATTATACCTTAGCTTTCCTACTATATTTATTATTTACCACTTAACTAAAGGTTAATAGTATCGTTAGTTACCACTTTGTTTTAATTACTACTTATTATTTATAGAACTTGTGATTACCTAATTTTTATAATCTAAACTTGTTTTAATAATTTGTCATATTAACTAGGTATTTTTTTATAATCGTATATTTATTTTTTTATTAAAATTATAAATAGGGATTTTCTGGCGGATTTTTTTGCTTTTTGGTTCGCGATGTTTCGTAGACTTTACAGTAAGCGTGGTCACAGGCTATAGTCTAAGTCTTTATTTAGATAATATAATATTACCATGTTCAATAATAAAACTATTTGAAATTATGAAAAATGTTCAAAATTAAAATTAATAAAAATTGTTGAAAGGTATTTTGGTTCAATTTTTGTATATTTGAATCCATTCTTTAATTGCATTTAAAAGTTTTGTATCAACTGTAAAATTCCCTTTAGACATCTAAAGCCTTAATCTTTCGGTTGACTATTTTCCGTAAATTATTCAAAACGGTGGAAACCAAAAAGCCGAAAATTCTGAAGTGATAGTTTTATTTAAAAAGGTCAAATTTTTGTTTAAAACTAAAAAAAATGTTAGGCAAACTAAGTTTTATTTTTTTAGTCTTTAAAGTTTAAACCATTAGTCAGAGCTCTCTGACTGTATCTGTGTGTTAGGATTTAGGATTAAAACCTTTGTCGAACGTTTTCTCCCAGAGTTATTGCTTGACAACTGAGGACCCGTTAAAGTTTCATTTCCTTTTTAAATTCGGAACGTATTTCGTTAGTGCTTCCGCTCTTTCGTCACCCTTTAATCGAATCCTTTTCGAATTCCTTCTTTTGAGTGTTCTGTACTAAGCAATCACTAAAACTTTTTACGTTAATTTTTTTTAAAACATAGTTATTTTGTGAGATAAGATTTTTTAAAATGAGATGGAATGCTTAGTTTAGTTAAATTAAATTAATTAAATCTTTTTAAACAAACGAGATACTTATTTTTATTAAAAAATCTTTAAAAGATGGAATATAGTTTCAATATCATTTGAATTTTAAAACTCTAGAAACTAAAAAGAAGTTCAACTATCATTTACCCTATTTTAGTTAAGTAACGGATTATTAAACTATAATTTGATGTACACTATGATTACATTACCTTTGCCACTTGTTTTATCGTCACTTGAAGAACAGTCTAAGCTCATTTCTTGTATAAGAAAAATATCCTAAATCATCTAATAAGCAGAAACGTACTTATATTTTTTCTTTTTTTCTTTTACATCTTTGCACATTGGGAAACTAGGCAAAGATTGCGAAAAATAATACCTTGAAGGACTCCTTCTATATAAAACGAAACCTTTTTCGATATTTCTCATATAGAACCAAAAAAATAGATATAAAAATATTCTATCCAGTTTCAAAAAATAATCTTAAAACGGCCCTAATAAAAGATTTATCTAGATGTATAGAGTACATACTTGTAGGTACTTGTTACCAAACTAGTTTGCAAGGTATGCGAGTGAGTGTGGAAACAGTAAGAAACTCGGAAGTCTATTTCTATTGCATAAGATGCAATGAAGCGTTGATACATTATGTACTCGTACATAATATAACAAGTATAACTCATTATTATTTAATTGTTCCTATAGTATTTAAATTTACTTATTTACTCGTAATATGTATGTTAATAATACATATTAGGTAATAGAAACGCGGCTAGCTATTTTAAAAATCCTATCAATATACAATTTATTTTCACCACAAAAAACCTAAGTAAAATAAGATAATGTATTAAAAATTATCTGAAAATTAACTTAATTTTTAGTATAAATTCGTGCGGATATCATTTATTTAACACCTATTCGAGTAGATAGTATACAGTACATCAGTGAAGTAGCAAAATTCGTATAAAGTTTTGATTGATAATTTTGATAAATTGTAAGAAAACGTTTAAAATAATCTAATCAGTATCTACTAATCAATATCCACGCAAATATAATATACTCAAATAATCAGGAAAACTATTATTTAATTACGTACTCGCTTTGAAAGTTGAGTGATGCGGGTTCAAATTCCAAGTCTCGCACATCTTATATTTTCATATGCGAATCATTTCTCATATTATCACCTGTCTAAAATTAAAGCAAAACATTTTGAGAAAACTTTTGTTAGACAGAACCTAGTAAGTTTTCGAAAGACGTGTGAAGCCCGCCAATCCGCACTTGCCCAGAGTGGTGGACTATTGCCTGTTCCCCTTCGAATCAAAGGATGCTTAGCAGTGAAACGTAAAAAGGGCTGAATACTATATTTAATAATATATGATTACGAAGAAAAGGTCAAAATAGCTTAAAATTACCTCTAATTTCAAGTTTTCCAGGAATTTTTAAAATGAGGGGTAATTTTTAATTTTCTTTTATGGGGTTATTTTACTGCACTCCAATGTTTAAATTGATAAAAAATCGCATTTCTACTACTTGTTATAGCATACTTGTTATAAGTGTTTACTGTATACGACTAACCCAAGTCTTAAGCCCACCAGTTAAAGTTCTATCCTTTTAAAAAGAATTGCGGAAATGTTGAAATGTTTATAATTTGGATATACAAGTTTATAATAAAATATCATATAAACATATTTGAAAATCGATTTAATAATTACTGGAAGATTCCTCAAACAAAGTTTTTAAGCAGAAACAAGGTCAATATCATATTTAATTACACACGATTCTTAGACGTACCGCGATATATTATCTCTATCTTTTTAATTCATTTTTTACTTAACAGAGACAACTTATTTTAAAGTAATGAAACTTGACGACACGTTTGGCTCAGTTGGTACTGACCCTACTTTCTGCGCCAGCGCGGCGGTCGCGGGTTTGAGTCCCGCTGGGGGCATTTATTAGTTGAGCACGAATGTTTGTACTCCAGTCATGGGTATTATAATATGTATTATGTAGTATATCAATTATCTGGAATACGTAATACAAGCCTCTTAGCTTGCCACGGAACTAGATGGCGCTGTTGTAATAACGTCTCAATATACTTACATACTTATTTTTTAATTTTATTATTTTCAAAAAAAAAGAAACAAACAAAAATATATGTATACACAGCACATATAAACAGAAGGCGACTTTATCGCCAAAAGCGATCTCTTTCAGGGAACCTTGAAGTGGAGGAGTAAATGTTTATTAATACGGTAAGCGATGTACCTATATAATTTAATAAATACGCATAAATAAATAAAAAATAATAAATCGATTCATAATATACATTTTAATATAAATCTGTACACGTACAAACATACATAATATGTACATTGTTAATGCGTCATCATATCATTTTAATTTTGTTTTTTTAATAGATACCGAAGCACAACGCCCTAGTTAGTAGATTTAATGTACTTGTATGAGGACTTTAACGATTAATATATCGTATTAGAAACCAATACATTCATTCAATCTTCAATTCTGGTCGCATAGATAAAAGACGTGTAGATTAAAATTGTACTTACATACATTACCAGTTTGGCGTTCAATAAATATTTTTTCTTGATAGTATTTTTATTTCAAGTGTTTTAGAATTTAGACCTGATAAAAGTTTAACATAAAAAAGTTAAGTTGTCATTGACAACGTGTCGCGATCGCAGAAGGTCTAGCTTCATTTATTTACAAATTGGGACAAATTCTACAACGATCGATACCTAGTGCCCTTAGAGCAGGGTCTTATAGACTAAACCGTGCCTTAGATCTTTAATGACATTCCTAGACGGTATTTATTTCCATATTAAACAGAACGAGAAAACTACATATTCTTGAATGTTTTGAAACTCGTTTTTGTTGCGAAAAGTATTGTAACTACTGCGAGCTTAGTGCTAGAATTCTAAATTATAACTTGAATTAATTAGCTAATCTAGCTAACCGTTTTCATATTTAACAAGTTTAATAAATAATAATAAAACTAACGTATATGGAAACTAAAAAAGTTACGTTTAAACCAATATTTATTAATTTATTAATTAAATTTTTGATTTTTACATATTTTCTTAGTTAAATGACGCTTATAAGAATTTTTGTATTTAATTGGGTATTAAGTGATTTCCTGAAGTAGCCACAAGGACAGATACGTGGTATTTATCAAAATAAATAATAACATATACAAAATATGTAACCTGCACCTAAGCAGGTGCGAATAATTGAAATAAATATTTCACATTAAAAAAATTCTATAAAGCTTGAAGTAATCTAACTGTTAATACATCTAGTTTATTATTAGTTTGAAAGTTTATGTGAAACATGATATCTTATCGTTTGATTTTATACGAGGGTGCTATCAAAACAAATATCGGTGTAGAAACAATAATAGCTGGGTGTATATGTTCCTTAAGCCTTTCCAAGTTAAACAAAACGGCTCGCAAGGTAAGGTTGAATGGGAAAACTTTATTCATTAGTTATGTGAAGGAAAAGGTGCGTCCATTTGTAATAGGGTACTTCTGTAATACAAACTTATAATAATTATTGTAGCACTCTACAAACTTAAAAAATAACTTGGTAGTATAAAAGAGTGAGTAGTGTGTACTTCTTCGGTTATTTTATCATTTATTCTTTTAGTTATATATTCTGTAGTGTACTGTATTCAGATAGGTACTTAAATAAAATTGAAATAAAAATTGTATGTTTTTAAAATTAAAATACCTAACAGCTTTTTAGGGTTCCGTAGCCAAATGGCAAAAAACGGAACCCTTATGTCACAGCCACTTCCGAAACGTTCCGAAACTACGTGTGGGGTATCTATGGATAGGTCTACAAAAATGATATTGAGGTTTCTAATATCATTTTTTTCTAAACTGAATGGTTTGCGCGAGAGACACTTCCAAAGTGGTAAAATGTGTGTCAACACAAACAACCACCCCCGTAACCCCCCATAACTTCTAAAATAAGAGAATGATAAAACTAAAAAAAATATATGATGTACATTACCATGCAAACTTCCACCGAAAATTGGTTTGAACGAAATCTAGTAAGCAGTTTTTTTAATACGTCATAAATCGTAAACCGCAATTTACCTTTCATTCAATCTACAACGAACTACAAAAACTTTTATTTATGTTACTTGCTGCTACGGAACCCTTCATGGCCGAGTCCGACTCGCACTTGTTTTAATTTTTATTAAATGTATCTTATATGGTATTATGATATACGGTACTTAAAAGAAAAACATATTTTTTATAATTTGACTGTCTGTCAGTCTATTTGTTCCGGCTACCGTCAAAACAGCTGGACGATAATGGACGGACGCAGATAGCTGATGTTGTAAGGAGTAACTTAGGCTACTTTTACTATGGAAAAATCATTATTGTTCCGGTAAAAAAATTAAAACGCTCTTAGATACGAACCCGAACGTAGCGATTGCGAGAATAAGAAGGAAAAAATATTTTAAAGGTTAAACAAAATAAAATAAAAAAATCCTTATGTAGGAATTTACAAGTAATTTTATATGTAGCTTTAAAAGTGTTTTGCTGTTTAAACTTATTTTGTTGTTTAGGTTTTATTCATTTGTTTATTAAATAACTTTAATATTATATACCTCGTTAAAAACACTATAATTTTATATAGTACCTATAAGATGATAAGAAATTAAGAGAATAAGTTTATGCAAATAAGTACAAGACAGCTAACAACTGTTTCTCAATACCATGAGCTTTGAGCCCTAACATTATTTTCTTTAATAATGACTTCACTTGTCAAGGTCAATCAAAAACTTGATAGTATACTAATAAATATTAATTAATTTTATCGAACAGGGAATGGTAATCAGAACATTTGAATTCTTATTTTTGTTATTTTTTGTGTATCAAACAAATTTTAATAATTACATAGAATAAGAGACTGGTTTCTGTAGGCATCGGTCGTCTTAGTGGAAGCTAATTGGATGTCCGATTGTTTTTATATTGCGAATTGACGAATCTCAAAAAGGATCACTAATTATAGAGTCTGTGCGGATGGATGACCGTCGTGGCATAAAATGGAACTAATATTATGATTTTTTATATGACTATCCAACCTAGCCATCTGTCAAGATTGTCGTGTTCTTTAATTGTGATTTTTATTGTAAAATCATGTCGAAAAGGGTAAAATCTTTACACCATTCTACAAGCGAAATAATATTTATATATTATACGGTTCTGCCAAAAAGAAAGTAGCAAAACACAATAACAACAAAACAATAAACAATGCAGCGCCCTCCAATCTTACGACGGTCATCCTAGCGCACAGACTCTAATTGTGAATGTATATTTTTACATAAAATCCATACTGCTTTAATTAATACAGGATAATATGTAAAATTTCACTTATTTTTTCAAGAGGTTTTTTCAGGCAAATCATGTGTTTTTAGATTTACAAGTTTTTTTTTAATTTATTACCAAGCGATGCACTAGCTAAGTTACTAGCGACTCACTCTTGCTCCGCTCGGATTTGATACGTTTAAACTATTCTTGTAATAACTACGAAATGTATCCTTTGTAATACCCGAAGAATCACACCAAATTTCATCAAAATCTGTCCTATGCAATGATAATTTAAGTAAAAAGGTGTAGATACGTTACCCGACCCGTTAAACGACATTCTACCTTCAAAAACGGCACACTAACGCACACATGAATAACTAAAAATATTGCAATAACACTGAACACACTACATTACGATTAGTTGTCAAAATAGGATAGCATGATTCAAGTATCGCCAGTGAAAAAGAGACAAATATAATTCGCGACAGTGCGTCGTCAACGCGTGACTATGTTCAGGTGGGCCAATTAGCCTAGTTTTGGTGTGCCGCTTTTTGAGCGCGTATGACTTATCTACACCTTTTTTCCTAGTATATCAATGGTCCTGTGATTTTCACCTGATGCGTTCTAGACTGGCAAATAGTTTCAGCTCTATTGATAATAATGACTGTTTCAATAAGATTTTCCAAAAAATATGTTTACAACAGATTCAACTAAGTTGCAATTTTATTATAGTTTTGTATAGATTATAAAAGCTATAAAGATATATTTGCTATGCTTTTTCTGTTTCTCCAAATAATAGCAATTAGGACACAATGTATTTTTTTTAAATAAACAATCGATAAATGAATAAAGTATTTACATAATAATATTTTACCTTCATAACGAACTAATTAAAACATATCTTATTAAAAATTAAAATATTTTGTGCTCACCTTATCGGGTGACTAACTGTATTTAATACAACGATCGGCGAAATTTACTTATGTATTGAAATATACCTTTATTTATTTGTTGGGACTTACTACCTATATACGTTTATTTATAAATTGCCAAGCCATACCCGCTATTTGAGGACATTGTACTCTGGTTTTCGGCCTCTGCTCTCCATTAACACATGCTATACCCGCGCGAGCGTGAAAATATAGAATAGCATAAAGAAATAAATCCGAGAAACTACTTTTGACACTTTTTAGAAAAATAAATAAACAACATCGTAAAATAAAGTGAGAAATATTATATATACCTTGTGCCACTACTCATATATATACCTATTTTATTGAGCTTACTGCGTCTCGATATTACCTATAATTTAAGCATTTTGTTGTTCTTGTTTATTCTTTTATTTCAAACCTATAAAATTGTAATAAAATATTATCTTTTTTAGATTATATGAAGTAGTTTATGTTTCCTTATTTTATTCACTGGTGTACATACCTAATACAAAAATCTCGATCTTACAAACATTAAACGAAATACCCTCCACACTTTGATTATATACTTGTATATAATCAAAGCCTCCACATATTTTTTTAAAGTAAATGCTAATAAAATGAAATAAATTGTGCCGAAAAAATAAATTATAATTATTTTTTTTATTATATTAGAAAGAAAAATATATTATTATTTAATTTATTCTTGATATTGTAATATCTGGGAAATTGAGATATAATAATTTAGGCAATAGAATAGAAAAATAGACTGTATAATATTTGTACTTACCATTTCCCGAGCCAACAGTGTATCCGACATCTTCAAATAAAATATGAACAGGAGGCCGTTTTGCCATGCGATTAAGTGCTTTTAGAGTAGAGCCAGCCCTTTCCAAAGCTGCGGGGGTCCATTGGCTTCCTTCACTTTCTAAAGAAGTTAGGGGAGTGGGTTCGACTTCGTTGGTAGTAGAACTGTGGGCCAACGCAGCCCCCGCAATCGCACGACGAACTAACGAAACGTTCGACATTTTGACTATGACTATTTCTTATTTATATTTTTAACACATATATATTTATTTATTTTAAGTGAAAAAGATTTTTTTCTAAATATCAATAACTGGACATAGCTGCGCACGCGGCACGCGCATTCTACGCAGAAGTTGCCGGTTTACTGATTATTATTATAGATGCCTTTGCGGCAGGTGAACATTTTTTACGATTTTTGTAAGTTTCTCTAAAATTTGATGTTACATTTCATTTAATTTAACAAGATCATTGTAATTATTTCGTCGGTACATCTACATTAATTAACTTCTCTTTGATCGTTATAGTTTGAAAATTTTATCAAATACCTAATACATAGATGTTATTTTCCTGGACCGGATTTAAAAACTAAGTTTGAGCCCTTTTTAGGTACCTACTACCTATATAGGAAAAGATATTGTAGCGCTTTGGTTGTTGGGTTACTGCCTGGGTAACTACTCAAATTCCAAAATATGTAATGTTAAAAAACAAAAAACATTTTAAAGGGCGAAATTACGCCGCATTACATCACTTAATTAAGTTATATCACAATGATCAATGATCACTATTATCATAAATTATGATGTTTACATGATAAGTTTTTTTTTGAGAAAAATGAACGAGGATGTTATTGAGGAACAAATAACAACAATATTTTTCTCTTTTAATTTCTTCATACCTCATAATATGGCATCATATCATATTAAAAAATTGTTATGTGTAACTGTGCCTTTTATACTCGCAATTGTGCAGGCGGTTTAATGTTGCAAAGTAGAACTTAAAGTTCCTTATTGTTGTTTACAATTTATTCGTTCTGAGTTGTTTTCTGTTTGTTACGATTCTATTTTTTTACAGACATACAAAAATTCTAAAAATTATACAATCGGCTTCAGTGTCAATAATAATTATTGTTGCCATACGATTGCCCAAAAAATATTTAATGTACAGATTAAACTAAGTTAGTTTTATTGAAGACGCCCTTTCTTCGCTCGGGTCGCTTTAGTATAATTTTTTTACATACTTTGAATGTCTTACTTATTTATATCTAATCAAAAGCCAAAAAAATAAGTTTCAAGCTTCTAGCCTTAAAAATGATGTAATTTCCGTTTACATTATTTACATTATAAGACGTTTTTTCGCCTTAATAACAAAAAAAGAAACAGAAACCGACTTCAAAACTAAACAAACCTAAACTAAAAAGTAAAGAAAATAATACTTTTAAGAACTTAGTTAATTTTGAAGTCGATCCCCACCACGACAAGACAAATGCATATAACGAAGGGCTTCGTTTGATGAAATTGGTTGATTTTTAAACTTGGCATCATTAATTAAGTCGTTGATTTCATTTGAACAATGAATAAATAAAAATGTTAGTGATTTTAGGCACATTTGTTTTTTGAAAAAAAATTATGACGTAGGTATAGTAAGTTGATGAATATGCATTTTATTCCAACGTAAAGATAGTATAAATTAACAATTATTATACAAATATCAAGGTCAGATACTAGTTTATACGGAAGAAATAATAAACTTTTAAGATTAAGAATTCTTGGCTTAACCGGTTTGGCCAATAGCGTATATGAGAATTAGGCCTAGGTGAATAGTTTGCCCTAATATTAGGCATGACTGGTTCCTTGTACACGAAATGCATTGCCGGTATGTGCAAGGTTGTAAAATTATATATGTACTTATGATACACTCGCGTTGCACCTAAGGTGCCTTTTAAATTACTTTTTTACTTTCATGCGACTTATTCTCGCTTTGCTCTGATGCGTCCCTAGTATTTTTTTTGCACTTTAAGTATCTTCTCTTTATCTAATATATAAAAATCTCGTGTCACAGTGTTTGTTAACGAACTCCTCCGAAACGGCTTCACCGATTTTAATGAAATTTTAAGTGTTTATTTGGTAGGTCTGAGAATAGGTTGTAGGCTATTTTATTCCGCTAGGTGGCCCTCACCAGATTTTTTATTTTTTTATTTTTACATCAAATTTTATTATTTATTTTTTTTTATGATTTGGCATCAAAAAAAATTATAACCCTAAATTTTCAACCTTCTACCTTCCTTTTATGACTAAGTCGCGGGCGGAGCCGCGGGAATAGCTAGTTATATATATAATTCTTCTGTGAGTGTGTATGTCACTGAACTTCTCTCAAACGACTGGACCGATTTTGATGAAATTTTTTGTGTGTGTTCAAGGGGATCTGGGAATGGTTTAGATTCACAATTTTGTCCGCTGGACAATGTTTTTTTAATTAATTTTTAATTTATTAGTAGTTGTTGATTTTGGACATAATAGTTGTTGATTGTAGACAGGACAACGTCTGTCGGGTCCGCTAGTTTTGAAATAAAAGCCTAAGTTACTTCTTTTAAAATGAGCTAACCGCTAGTGTGAGTCCCGTTAAAATCAGTTTTGCCGTTTCGGAGATTAGTCGAAACAAACAAAAATTTAACAGAAACAGTCAGATAGATAAAAAATAAATAAAAATAATGTTTTTTCTTATAAGAACTGTTGTTTTTTCTTATATCATTTCATATGCATTTAGTGAAAAGCCTCTTTTGTAATACATAATATAACAAACATACACACGTTTTCAATTCAATTTTATTTATCTGTGCTGATTATTCATTTAAAATACAATGTATATCATTTGGTACATATTATATAATATATTATACATCCAGTCTACCATTTAGTACTAACAGTCTACGTATTACTCCAGCCTATCTGCATACCCAGCCGTCCAGTCGTATAAACGTTGTGCCCAACACGTGTCTAGTTTGATTCAATTATAATATGATTAAGAAATATATATTAATATAACATATTATGCAGATATCATTATTGATTATATATATATATATGATTCCAAACAAGGGAAAGGATGCAATTAATTTTACCGTGATAAATATAAACCAGTTTTTGTTTCAGAAAGTAGCGGTGTATGGCATAAATGTACATAAAGTTTCGGTAAGTGTGAAAAAATACTTTATACTTAATATTAACCCCCTATGATGTCTGTTAACCTTGCTGTATGCGTTACGTAGCGTTGCCACCTTTTTTAGTCGAATATAGGAGTATGTAGGATCCTTAATGAAAAATAAAGTAAATGAGGGAAAATCCAGAGAAACAATAGAACCTAGTTTTCGTTACACAAATATTTAATTACATTTAAATGTATACTTTTTATTGTTTCGTAAAATATAGTAGTTTTGCCTACTGTATGTTTTTCTCAAAAATAGAGAATTAAGGATTCCACTATAGTAGACTCTAAAATATAGTAGGGGTGGCAACCTTTAGCGTTACGTGAAGCCAAGTGACAAGAGCCACTCGTAGAGAGCACAGAAAAATGGGGGTACCGTTGAAAACAATTCACATCATCATCCCCCAATTTTTAGTCTTAAAAACATTCGATGTATAAACGATATTACTGAAAAGCAGCTAATTGAACGAACAAACGCCTTATTTTATTGCGTAAAATTACATTGCCTTTTATTGTCAAAATCTAATATTACTGCAATCGTCACAAGTAACACGTCATTTTCCTTTTTAACTCCATCTTGTGTAATCCCAATGCATTATATCCTTAAAAGAAGATTTTGAGAAGAAAACTACTTGTTCAATCTTAAAGGTTTTTAAATGTGAAATTTGTTCGAATTTAAGAAAAGGATATTTCTTTTTTTGACGGAAACCTGAGAAACACCTCCTAAGCTGTAAATTTTACACCACAGCTAAAGAAAAATAATCTACAAGAGTGCCACAGAAACGCGAAGGCCTGCTAGTATTATATTTTTGTTTATCTTTATTTACACCTGTCTAACAGAGGAGAAAAACGTCGTGAGGAAACCTGCATGTCTCAGGCAACCTAGTAACTTAGAAAGAGTTGCAGTCCGGCAATGCGCACTTTCCCAGCGTGTGGACGCAATATAATCTATACTGTGGACTGATCCCCCTCGTTTAAACGGAGGCCCGTGCCTATCTGTTGGACGTTAAATAGAGGTGAATACATAGGTACATACATTTTTACCTATGATAATATTATGTGTATGTTAGATACATATGTCTTCATATGTTTCTTTACTATTTATTTACTTATTATGTTTTGAGAAAGCCGACCAGTTTCCATCTTATTGAATCCTCTCCAAAGGTTGTCTGGTAGAGATTGCTTTGAGCAAACCGCCTTTGCATATTTATTTAATAATAACCTCTTCTTTTTTCTGAAGTTGTTTGTGCTGAAAAGGTTAATAAATAATTTAGAGCGCGTGTCAATGTTATTATAGCACGATAGTATGTTTATTGATGAAAAAAATTGTTTAACTTCCCGATATTAAAAACGAGGTTGAAATTAATTATATATTATTTGTCTTTTTGTATATGTATGTTAACTTAATGTCCTGTTTATAACTTAAATTTAAATTACCATAGCGCTGTTTCGCCAGACTTAGTATGATGAAGGCGGGTTGGTCATTTCTCTAGAGTCTTGATCATACTGTAAGTTGCTAGCTTTGTAGCACGATAATATGAAGACTTGAAAAAGTTAGTTTCAGATGGATAGGCTTATTGCGAAATCAGGTACCTCGGGTGTTGTTCTCTGAAATTTGTATGCATACGTGAAGTACACATTGGTGGTATTTGATTCCTGACATTTCGAATGCTTTAAAGCAATCAAGATCCCGTGACCTTAGGGCTCAAATTATTATACTTAATATTTTAATATATATATTTTTTATTATACATAAATATTAAAATTTGCCATACATACACAAATTTTAATTTTATCGTGAATTTTTCTGATGTTTTAATAGTAATTACTAGTGGCGCCCTGTGGTCGATATTCGACGTAGTATGTGATATTCCATACTCTTCCGTCCGCGCAATTTTCGTAAAAAGGGGTACAAAGTTTTTGCTTCACGTATTAATATATAGATTCTGCTATTCAGGGAGGAGACATCATCTATAGTGCAATCACATAAAATACATTTGATTTACGAATATTTAATTTATAAAAAAAGGATGTCAAGATTGAATAATAAATTAAGATATATGTGTATATCAAACCTTGAACGAATGGAACCAAAGTAGGTAAGTATTTACATTAATTCAGCCTATGACCCGTAAAGAATGTTCCAGACGGCTGTTTATAAACTTAGGTAAACATAAATACTCATAATGCATGCTGGCCACTGGGTAAAATTTTAATTGAATCCGAAGAATATCTATTGACCTTTACGTGGAGTCTCGCTTATTTGAATTTATTCTTTTTATAGGAAAAAGGAAAAGTATTCCTAGCCTTCTATATTTCTTTTTGAATTCTTATTCGCATTAGAACGATAAAGACAGGTTGTTATCAAGACCAAGTTGTCACAATTGTATCAAATATTTAAATATGAATATTTTTTGCATTTAATAACTAATATATCCTATAAGCCTTTCTGCGCTATATTATCAAAATAAATTTCAACATGATTGTAATGATCTTTTACGTAATTTGCGATCGTATACTTAAATTATACTTATGGGAAAATTGAATTGAATTGACATAATTATATTTTATAAACATCCATTAAATTTACATTAGTGAAGTTTACATTTATATAATATTGCAACTTCCTTCGCTCCGCCTGAGTTCGTCCCTTAGTACGTTTTACGGTTCTTATAGATTTCTCAGTGATGAGATATTTTCTCGCAGTAAAAGTATATGTTGACCAAATAACTGTTTGTATCAAAAGTATCGTTTCTTTTTTATATTGTAATAATACTTCGATTTTTTTTATTATAATAATTTTTAGATATTTTTTTGTTTGCACAATAAATCCTTTGACAGTTTTGGCGTTCAGTGTAGCATTTTTCGTTCGATAGCTGCACGTTAGCGCATTCGTCCGTTCTAACATTTTAGGGTATTGTGTTCATATTCCATAGAAGTGGTCCATCAATGGACCGAAAGGATTTGTTCACACCAGTTTGCGCTTTTTCCAATTAGTTCTATTGTTCTGTTCAGTTTTGACGGTGATTACGTTTGATTGTTATGGAGTTAACAATGGCTGGTGGGTTACACGCTTCGAGGGCGGTGCGCCCTGTGTATGAATCATGTGAATATTATTACATATAAATATTAAATACATCTTTGACATGTTTATATGATTTTTCAGAATAATGTTACATATTAAAACCATAAAATGCACATTTTTCGTTTCTTTATTAAGCAGCTTTTCATTATACCGTTATAAAATAGTTAGGTAATTTAAGTAGTTCTAATTGTGCTAAATTATAAATACAAGTACATATTTCTTATAATCAATACCTACTGTGCTTTGGTTCAGTACAGAGTTACGATACGGGAACATCAAGTTAACTCGTATTGTTTATTTCGGTACATATTTTATTTTCACGATATACTTACATTGTATTATCCTGAATTTCTCTAAAATAACATATAATAATGTTAGGTATGTTATGTAATACGAATCCGATTCACACTTAACAATTTAAATTCAATAAAACCGCAAAGCCTTAAAAAGTAAACTTTGGAGGACGACTGGTTATATCATTAAAAAATATTTTTTATTTTAATTTCCATTGTACCTACGCTCATTAATTATACTACTTTTTATGTTGAATTCTTAAAAACTTATTAAAATTACATGTATGAACTTTTTGTCATACTTTCTGTACCATTTTGATGTATTTTATGATATATTTCAGTATAATCGAATACTAAAGGGGAGAATTTGATCTATAATTCTACTTTTACTATTTAACGAAATACATATTATAAACTCTAAAGACATGCTTAAAAACACTTCAAAAAAAAAAAAAGAAAATATTTTAGACTGAGAAATATAATGGAAAACTAATTTTCTATTAACCAAATCATCACAATTGTAAATGATATACCTTCGTATAGCCTCGGCCTCTTTGTGTCCAACTGTACTGACGTCAACTAGTTCAAGTAAGAGTTAATAACCTAACTTGACAGCTATATCCTCTCTGCAATAGTAGTCAACAGCGTAATAGTTGGCTATTAAGGGGACAAGAGACCACGACGAATTGTTTACGTGTTTTAGTTGAAAGTGGCCATATTACGTACTAATTACTTTTGGTACTTGTATTCAATGCGTAAGGCCATTTGAGTGCCAAAATGATATAATTTATGATTTAGAGTGATTTGTTTTAATGCCAATTGCTGTATAAGATAAAAAGTAAAATCTAAACGTCAATTTACATACCAATCCTTATATATTTAGGAAAAAGGGTAGAGCATTTATATTAAAGCATTTATAATATGTAAAATGTAAAAAGTAGTTGCTTGTTTTGTAGAATCGTATTTGCCTTAATTTACAAAGTATTTAATAGATTAAGGCAAATACAATTTTTATAGGTATTTAGCTTAAACTTAAAAAAAACTTAAATGTATATAGGACATTTCATCATCATCTTCAACCATTCAGAGGGGAATTAGGCCATAGTCCACCGCGCTGGCCTAGTGCGTGTTGGTGGACTACACATGTCTTTCGAAAACTTGCTTGGTTTTTCTAAGACATGCAGGTTTCCTCACGATGTTTTCCTTCACCGTAAGACAAGTGGTAATCATGATAGAAAATGATTCGCACATGAAAATATTAGAGGTGCGAGACCCGGATGCGTGATATAATGCGTGAGTTTGTTACACTCTGGTGGGACTGGATGGATTTTACTGTTAGGAACCTAGAAAATAGCTCAGCATAAGGAAGCAAAAATTAAGAGCCTAAGTAGCTCCTTCTAACACTCGCCTTTTCGGAAATAAAATTAATAAAGCAGACAGACAAAAAATCAAAAAACTGTTTGTTACAACATACAAATACTTTTTTAAACACTAATTATATTTATCTGAATACTCGTATATAAATTTTAAATACATACATATTATAAATATAAACACTCATGACTGGAGTACAAACATTCGTGCTCAACATATGAATGCCCCCAGCGGGACTCGAACCCGCGACTCGAACCCAGCGGCCAGCATGCATTATGAGCCAAACGTGTCGTCAAAATATAGTTAATATTATAACTATAATAATAATAATAACTTTATTGATACAAACTAAAGAAAATATACATAACAACTTATAGACAATTTTATGTGTGGCTGTTACAATATCAAAAGATCAGGTAGCCTCTGTTGCTGTACTAGGAGACCTGTATTACAGCAAACAGCGCCTCTCCCCCAAATATTACCAATCATTAATTATAGCCATTTGCTAAAAGTTTACTTTTACATCACAATTTATCTAAAAGAACAAAAGAACAAGTAGTGTGTGTGTGTGTGTGTGTGTGTGTGTGTGTATGTGTGTGTGTGTGTGTGTATGTGTGGGCGTGCGTGTGTGTGTATGTTTGTGTGTGTAAAATGTAATCAACTTAAAACACACAAAAGATCCTCAGTTTCATCGTATGATAATTTAAGCAGATAGTCATAAACTCTAATTTTACAAGTTTTGCTATTTTCGGAGAAAATATTAAGTTTTTTGTTAATTTTGTTATATATAAAAGGTCCTAAATAACTATAGAATTTATTTATGAACATTGTTTTATATTCATTATTATTGTTGCAAACTGCATAATATCTTCGTTTATTGACCGTGGACTGATTAAAGTTAAGCTCTGAATGTTGTCTTAAAACGATGCTCAATATAAAAAGTTTTCGAACAGTCAGAACTTCACAGTATTGGTAAAGTTCTTGAGTTGGGCACAGAAAGGGCTTGAATGAGCAGATTTTTAGAGCTGTACGTTGTGCTATTTCAAACGATTTCAATGTTGTTTTTGACGTACCGCCCCATGAAGAGATATAGTAAGTGATAATAGACTGACATAGTGACTGGTAAACTCTCTTCATAATGATTGGATCCACGATATACCTAAGATTTTTAAATATGTATGACAATTTGCGAACTTTAGTAATTAAGTTATCAATATGTTGCTTGAAGCTAAGATGGCAGTCAATGATTACACCCAGATATTTAATTGATTGAACTTGTTCAATCAATTGACAATAGCAATTTCGGTTGTTATCGCAAGAATGAGAAAGTATACGAAATTGTCCATTTGGTCGATTAACGTTACGAATTGAGTACGCGATAAACTTCGTTTTGGCGGTATTTAATGTTAATATATTACAGCGAAGCCAGTTTGCAACAATATTGAAACCATTTTGAGCAGCATCAAATACTTTATCCCACGTATCTGATGAAAAAATCAAAGCTGTGTCATCAGCATAGGAAATAATTTTTCCGTTATATATATTTAAGCATAATAAGTCGTTTATATATACGAAAAATAATGTCGGACCCAAAATGCTACCTTGAGGAACACCATATTCCATACTACGACAATCACTAACGTTATCTCCAATTCGTATGCATTGAGTTCGCTCAGAAAGATAGTTCTCAAAAAGATGCAGTTGACGATCTCTTATTCCCAGTTTTTCAAGCTTAAGTAATAAGATTGGTATAGAAATCGTATCAAAAGCCTTAGCAAAATCGAGATAAATAGAGATTACCGTTTTCCCTGCGTCCAAATTTGAGCTAATATAATTTGTCAGAGAAAAAACTGCATCATTTGTAGATTTACCCCTACGAAAGCCAAATTGTTTCGACGAGATCATATTATTTTTTTCCAGGTAATCAATAAGTCTGTTATTTATTATTTTCTCTAAGATTTTTGATAATGCAGGTAATATGGAGATAGGCCTATAGTTGCTGAGGTTATTTTTATCACCATCTTTATAAATCGGATGAACCTCTGATTGTTTGAGAAACTTAGGGAAAACACCTTCAGAAAGACAAAGATTAAAAATATATGTTAAGGTTGGGATTAAGTAATTCTTATTGTCTTTTAGTATTTTATTTGAGATTTGATCCCATCCAACTGCGCAGTCATTTTTTAAACCTGTTATAAGCTGATTTACTTCATCCTCTGTAGTGTCTAGTAAAACAAACGACTTATAATGGTAATTAAATTGAGGTGTTGAGGATGCATACGTTCTATAATATATTGGGTCACTATTTAATCGTAATGCTAAATTCCTTCCTACATTGATGAAGTGGTCGTTGATTAAGTTAAGGGAATTAGTAGGAGTGCTTGATATACTAAGCAATGCTTCAGAAACATCATCCTGTTTGTTTGAGTTATTTATTTTATTTTTTAAGACCTTCCATAATTTTTTATTATCATTTTTTGCATTATTTATTTCTGCTCTATCATAATCATTTTTTAATCTTTTTAAAAGTGAGTTGCACACGTTTCTATAACGGGTATATGACAATTTTAGTATCTCATTATTAGGAAATAGTTTAGTTTTTTTGTGAAGTTTATCTCTAAATCTAATGGAACGTAATATACCAGGTGTGATCCATGGTTTTAAAATTTTTTTCCTACAAGAAAGCAAAATTTTATGAGTATTATTAGATATTATTCTACTCAAGTTATTTGTCAAATATTCAATACAAAAATTCGGATCTTTAGATGTTAGTATAGGGTTAAGATTTATCTGAGATATTTCAATTTTAATATTATTCATGTTAAGTTTTTTATAGGTGCTAGGGACAGAAAAACGGTTGGAATTTAAGCTCATGCATACCAAAACAGAGTTATGATCAGTGATATGTTGTTTGGGAACTATGGTTACAGAAGGAAACGAAGTTTTAAGAAGGACATGATCTAGGCATGTGCCACTTTCTTCTCTAGTTATCATTTTATGGGACGGTAAAAGTCCGTGGTAAGTTGCAAGTGCCAAATAGCGGTCACTCGTTGGATCTACTTTTTTGATATCTATATTAATATCGCCGACTAATATAATATTTTTGTAATTGTGCAGTTTCTGTAGAATTAAATCAAGGGACGTAAGAAAGCAATCTATTGTATGATATGACGGGGACCTATATAGGCATATTATAGCTATGTCATTATTTTGTGACGCTACTAGACAGTTACCTTCTGCAAATTGTGGTTCTTCAACTGAGAATTTCATATCTTTTTTTAAGTACAAGACAACGCCATCATTCTGTTTCGTATTACGGTTTGTCATAAAAGATTTATATCCACTTAACTGAGGGTTAAACAAGGTATCTTTAATCCAACACTCAGTCAATACAATAACATCTAAATCAAGATTTATTCTTTCCATTAAAATTTCCATTTCTGGCATATTACAACTAATACTCCGTATGTTTTGTGTCAATATCATTAGTCCTTTTAATGAACTAGGTATAAGTTTATGACAGTCCTCTAGATCACATGTTAACTCTTTTGAGACTGATATATTTTCGATATCTTGAGAAATTTCATTTAGACTATCGAATATGATTTTTTATAAGGACGTCCTCTATTGAGATCATATAATACACCATAATGAAACGAGAATATTTTGGCGCAAGACCCTTGTGTGTTGTTGATAGTGATACGGATAATAATGATTAGTGTATATATTAAAGTGAAGTGTATAGTGTGTGTGTTAGACACAATTATTAAGCTGTTATAGGTTAACAATTTTCTTATTAATATTTCATGAGTAAACCGAATCATATTATATAATTTAACTTTACATTTTATTTTAACGTTTGCGTAACGTACTGAGCGTAAGGTAAACATATAGCTCCTATATTCGTATATAAAAAAGCAAAAACTTAAATAAATTTTCAAAATTAAATTATTACATAAATAAACATGCACCAAAACAACATTTTCGTAATAATACATAACCTTAGTACATACATTTTTTTTAATTTTATACATAACAATATTAACTAATACATCGTAACTATCAGGGAAATATATATAGAAATATAAAAAGCCTAGTCATATTGTCGTCTTTTTGATAAGTTCAAGTTGTTGTTCTGATTTCACGAGGACGGGGGGCACGCCTTCTGCTTTTCTTAGAAAAATACGTCCATGAGCAGTCCAGCAATACGAGTAATTACAGCTTTTTGCAGTTTCTCTGGCTAAGAAGAACAGTCTCTTTGTTTTTCTTGAGAGAACTTCGGAGATAAATATTTTTTGAATGTTCTCGTTAGAGCCAAAACAAGAGGTGGTTAGGGGTGTTGTGTTACTTTTATTGTAATTCTTAAATGCCTTTATTATATTTTCTTTAATTATAGGTGTGGTTAAGTTGACTATGACGGTTTTTTTATAATTTTCTTTATTCGAGGGTCTATATGTATCATATATATCTGTTTTAGTAACCGGGGCGTTTATAATATTCATTAAAGAGCAAACAGATGACTTTAAATTCTCTTTGGATTCGCTCACGGTTTGGGATAAATTACGGATTTCAATTTGTGTTGAGTTTGCTTGTCTTTCAAGATCTTCCATCCTATTATTTAAAGAATCAATAATTTTCTGCTGATCCATGCATATTGTCTCAGTGGTTTGTAGTTTAAATTTAATGTCCTCATATTCATTCGAAAGAAAGTTTAGGGATTTTTCCATTTCGATATTAATACGTTGAATTTCAAGATTTTGCCTTTTAACTTCACATATATCCTGACTTAATTTATGTAAAGTCGCATCTTGCTCTTTCTTCCAATCACACAACATGTCTTTTATCTCTTTTTTAAAGATTTCGAAGTCGTCCTTGACCAGAACATCCTCCTGGGGCTGATTACGAAGCCTTCGTTTTTTTCTGGAATCTGGATTAGATTGTTCAGCTGGGTTTTTTGTGTCTTTTATAGACACGATATCCGATTCCGAACCATAGGCTTGTTGACGTGATAAAGGAGAACGAAGCATTTTAAAATAAATGTAATGTAATATTATAATAATTAAGTACCTAATTAAATTAACGAGTGTAATCGTATTATAATATATTGTATATACAATTATTTCGATCGTGTGTGACGGCTTTAACACTTAAAGATGTCATTACCATGTACGTATACTTTATACTTAGCTTTATATTAACCATAGAGGTTGTAAATATTATCATATTCATTATCCTATTTCATTGTTTACTTTTTAAGGATAACTGATGAATGACTTTTTATGGACTATATACTTTTATTTTACTTAAAAGCGACCGTTTTTATACGTGTCATCAGAGCGTTACATTAATTTTAATTATCTTTTTATAGAGGGACGTCGTTGTTATAGGCATATCATATATTTTTACACTGTACTTTTAGCAGGTTGATTTTATTAAAATTTATTATTTGATGATATTTAAATATAACAGACTTTATTTCCCTTTTTTTTGTTCCTTTTTTGTTTTACCACAAGATTCATTAGGGTTTTTTATAATAAAGCAAAACATTTAATCAATGTTAAACAAAATTGGATCTAAAATAACAATGAAATAGCTTTATTGTATGTACGATGAATATAGCGAATGGTTCATAAATTGTGATAATTTTGAATTTTCCTTATTTTTTTTTTGACTGGGACTTCCATTTTTTTCTTAATTTTAACAAGCTTTAGGAATGTTGTTTTTATAAAACAGGGTTTTACCTCGTGTTGTTTGATTAAACCAGTTAGTTATACGTTGATTTATCCTTACCTAATATTTGGATTACGAAATGCTCAATTTTGCACTCGGTTCTCATCGCGTTACATTAGATTTTTTATGTTTTACGAGCGACTTAAATAGACATCTATATAACGATCATTGTCATATTACCACCAATTTATAGATAACCATAATGGATTACACATCTAAACCTCCATCTTGAATCACTCCATCTACCATCGAAAATCGTATGAAAACTCTTTGGTAGTTTTTAAATTAAGTATTCAGATAAACAGACTCGCTCGACGTCGTGGTACCTTATTTTGTAATACAAAACAAAAAAAAATGGGTATGGAACCCAAAAAATGGGCAATCTTCAACCTTAAAATAAATGACTTCTTTATAGTGCATTATATTATCCATATTGTTTTTTTTATGTTAAATCTACTTTGCTTTTAACCTACACTATTATAGAACATGCCTTATATATAAAAATTATTTAAAGCATTAAAATCAACTAGCTAAAATCTTTCTTAATATGATATATATTAAGTGAGTAAGTAAGTGATTATATATTTTAATTGCTACATTATACACAAAACGATTATATTATACTCAGTGGTTGATTTTTAGCTTTATAATTAAATTTGCAAATAAAAAATACGTATTTCTATACTTCTTGCTCGTTAATTTATTTACTAGAAAAAACAAAAGCGAATAAACTTAAATTAATAATGCCTAAGATCAGTCATAATATAAAAAAAATTAAAGAAACTGTAAATTAAGTTTAGTTAAGTGTATTATGTACGCAAGTAAGCAAAAAATATCACACTATACTAATGGAGATTTAACGACTAACTACATACTGTAGTCACTCTTCAGTGATCATTCATTTTTTATATATATTTAGGCCAGCGCGATGGACTCTAGCCTGATTCCCCTTGTATTGAAGGGAGGCCCGTGCCCAGCAGTGGGACGTAAAAGGACTGATACAATATAATTATTTAAAAATGATGAAAAGAAAAAAATCTTTAAAGGTTATCACAGTTGCTTAAAAAAATCAGAAAATACAAAAACGATATCAATAACTTTTTAAAAGTGCAGAAAAATTAAATAAAGCCAATCAAAAACATGAAAACAAACTGAAAATTTATAAAGAATTATTATTAAACGAGCTTCAACAGCTTTCAATATAGATATAATTGCTATTTCACTTAATAAACTTACTTACTTTCTTAATCCGAAAAGGTAGTTTTATTTATAATGCTATTTTACTACTAGCGTTTCCTCGC
This sequence comes from Boloria euphrosyne, assembly GCA_951802675.2. NCBI lineage: Eukaryota > Metazoa > Arthropoda > Insecta > Lepidoptera > Nymphalidae > Boloria > Boloria euphrosyne. The sequence goes on along the minus strand of OX637878.1, from coordinate 3,780,172 downwards.
GTCGTTGTCCGCGTCTAATAATTTTGTAGATTTTTTATAAACACCTTTGTTTTTCAGTAAGTTTGATAAACTGCTTCTTTGCATAATATGTAACAAGTTTATTACTTTAGAAGTTTAAATTTTCAGTTAACTACAACTTATTTTATTAGCGAGCTATATTTCAAATAAGTTGACGATATAATCGTTCTCGATATCGATTGCTGGGTAGTTACTAGTTTAGAAGTCATTTCTTTTCCTACTAGCTTTTGCTCGTAGTTTCATAACCATATAATTACTAGTCGGTACTTTTCATTTTCTATATTTTAAGACAAGTTTTCGACAGTGTCGTCGCTCGTTTAAAAAAGTTTACAATATCGATAATATTTGATGTTGCATACTTTGCATGTTCTTGTTCTTTGCAAGTTTTTTTATATAAAAACCTCAACAAGGAGTGAAAAGATTTTGCAAAGAAGAAAAAATCATTTATTCTGTGCATTTATGGAAAAACTTATCGCATTTTGATATCGTCATTATTATTGATTTAGAGGCTGTAGACTATAGTTAACATAGGTATAGAAACCTTTTAAAGCTATATTTTTTTCAATCGCCCTGTCGGATGTCTGCTCCGAATTCCGAATTCCGAATAATTTAATTGATTATTTTCTGTAAAACTATCCTAATCTAATAAAAATAGATTCCTGTGAAATACGTAATTTAATCTTTATTTAAAATAAGCTAGAAAGAGATTTTATGCTATTAATTACTTATTGTATATTGTACTTAGTAAAGCAAGGCGTAAGAAATGTTAAGGTAGAAAAGGAAGAAATCTTTGAATTTATATTCAAAAATAAGGGTATTTTCGCTTTCGTTGATTTGATAATTTATGATGTTTGCCTTCTGTTGCAGCAGTAAATCAAGCAAAGTTTGCGTGTTAATTTATGTCAGTTTGTATATTATACAAGTTAGGGGATTGTGCAGAACACTTGTAAAAGTAATGTTTCGCGTATTACTTAGCCGTATGCTATTTTTTAACTTTAAAAATATCAATATTCCCAACAAAATTTCCTATTTAGTTTTTTTATGGGATGAAGTTTTCTTTAGACCACGTGTCAAGAGCCTTAACTCGCTTTTGTATTGTATTAAGTCGAATATGCTAGAAGTAAAGTAAAAAATAACTTAAAAAAAATATTAATCTTTCAATCTACTTACCTGCTATACTATTTATATATGTAAATATCTGCTTTTCGCATGAAATAAAACCTCAAGTTAAAGTATAATCTTATTTATTGCTAGTTGCTTCCTGTTACTTCGCTAAAATGTGAGAAATTTTAATGTTTTTACGTTTTTTTTCTTTTATAATTTTAATTTAAATTTTCCTAACAGTACATACCTGGTTTTTGTAAAACTTAAGAAAAGGTTTCCGATTAAAATAATTTTAGTCATTTATTTATTGAAAATCCTTAATTTCTTTCAATATTAGGTAACATTGGATAACATCCATTGGTAGTACACCTAATGGTAATAGTAACCAATGGAGTTGGCTGGGTAAACCAATTTAAGCGGTTTCATATCCCGGATGTTGCACCTCTGAAATTTTCAAGAGTATCTTACCATGAAGGAAAACATCGAGAGAAAAGTTTAGCAAGTTTTCGAACGATATGTAAAATCCGGCACTAAGCGCTTGACCAGTGTGATGGATTAGTGCAATCACCCTTGTAGTAAAGGGAGGCTAGTGCCCAGCAATGGTACGTTAAAAAAATCAATAATTCTTTAACTGACAAATATTTAACAAATAAATTTAGTTTGCTCTGGATTTAGGAATGCAACTAATATCTCAGGGAAACCACATTGAATAAAATTCAGCCCATAAGCAATTGTTATGCAGATAACGTGATTCCAAATTTTATTAAAAAAGAAAAAAATAAAAACAAACGAACAAAATCTGTTTTACAGATAATACCGATATTACAATACCTATATTAGTTAGAGTTTAATATTAGAATTTAAATATCTAGGAATTCTGGCTATTCGATTCACGATTATAAACTTAAGTGCTGTTGTCTGCTGCACGATAGTTCATAATTACGTCATAATAATTGTGAATTGACGATTGTTAAGTTATTCTTAGTAATTATAATGTTACCAATAAAAATATGTCAACAAATTATCTGTAGTAATGAAAACGCGACCATCTATAATCCGATTTCCTAACAACAATAAGTCGGCCTTTGTAACGTTTGATATAGTTGCGGGCTTTCTCCAATAACAGTATAGTTATGTTATAGTCTACCACACTATGTATAGGTATATATTCATATGATTTAACCGTTTCACACCTTTCGAAAACTAGTTAGATTCTTTAAAACATACGTATTGTTATGACATTACATTCATAGTTAGAATTATCCTAATTTGTTTAAGGAAAGCCTTTCAAGGGCTAAATAGTATATGCCTTTTATGCCTCAAAATTTTTATTTTTTTTCAATTCCAGATTCATCAACCTATTACAGTATTAGAATAAAAGTAGATAATGACCATCCAATAATAAATATAACTTATTTTACAGAACATTAAAATAAACTCTTTAAAAATAATAATAATAAATTAAAGAAACGATATCCACAATGCCTTTTATTATTCACAAGTAATAATTGAAATTCATAGCCCAGTTCAAAGGTGACGAGGTATTTATTGACGCCGGTATTTTAATGAAGTTCCAACGTTTATCAGGTGATATTGTAATTAAAATTTTAATTGAAATGTTGATGACACGAAATCATCTAGAGATTGCACGATATTTGCACCTTTCAATCTGCGTTTATATTATTGTTAAACTTTTTTAAAAGTTCATCATACCAGGCAAAAATTCGAGATGATTTTTATGATCATAACGTAGTAAAAAATTCGCCGCATTTACTATTGTAGTTCGTCGGTCTGGACTATTCTTTTACTTAATATCAGACATGCCAACTTAAAGTTTATCATTTTCTTCTAATATATAAAAATATCATGTCATAGTGTTTGTTATCCAACTCCTCCGAAACGGCTTGACCGATTTTTATGATTTTTTTATATATATTATTTAGTAGGTCTGAGAATAGGTCGTAGGCTTTTTTTATTCTCCTAGGTGATAAGGGGCCACCCTTATTACCCCTTCAGATTTTTCAACCAATTTTTGTTTTTTAAGCATCATAAAATAAATATAACCCTAAATTTCTCTATATTATTTATGTTTTATTCATAATATAATGACTGCTATTTTACTATTGCTATATCCTGTATTTTTCTTAATTTTCGTTATGAGTGTATAAATAAAGGAAATGTCGAGTTTACAAGTTACATAATATTTTTTTTATTGATAAAGCAGATGTTTTATCCGCTCTCGTAAAGACCAAACGTGGCGCGGAACGTGTGTGTATTGTAATACCCATAACGATGTACTACTGAGATAATGTCGAAAATGAAATGAAACAAGAAAGTCATCAGTCCGTCAATGTATAGGAATTTTACGTTATTTTCTTCGTGTTAGAATTTTTTAAATTGTTAGTAAAAAAAAGTAAGCTTATTTAAAAGTAAGTAACTCCTTATATCATCAACTGCCAATCTGCCAGTAACTGTTTCGTTTAAATCTGTTCAGCTATTTCCGAGGGTAACGGAAACAGACAAACAGACAAAAAACTTAAAATTTGTGTTTTTATATAGGTATGGACCCTATACGAGTATATTGCATGTTATGTGGATTTTATCTGTCAAAAATATTTCGGCTGGTATTACCTTAAATACATTAATTGTCTATTAAATGTCGAGTTGCAGTGATTTTAATACAATAATATCACCACAATTCACTATTTTTATTAACAAAGCTAGTTATTTAGTAAACTACTTAATAGTAGCTGCAATCACATAGGTACTTTTTAGCACTTTTAAACGATTTTTTATACGGTTCTAACCGTAACCCTGCTTTATTGCCTAATAAATCCGTATTTTTGAAGAAATTCTGGATACAAGTAATAAAAACCCCTTGTTTTATGTACCAGTGAGACATTAGGTTTGCTATGTAAATTACATGCGGGGACATCTCGTGGGAAATAAATCTGATACTTGGTGGAGTGATCTACTGGCTTCACTCATTACGTACTCCGAGTTATATTATATGATGTCATTTGACGACAAGAACATTCTCAGTTTACACAATAACATAACATATACAGTTTAAATAATAACATAACTTAAGAGAGTCGTAATCTTCTTAATTAGGCAATAGGCATAGATGTTAATAAATGCAAAAATCGAGCTTACCGTTTTTAAGTCACACGGAAAGGAATTGGGTCCCAAAAGTAATTTTTGAATGGACGAACTCGTAGCTTTCAAGGATTAAAACGACAGTTTTATCAGTAAGTCGGATAGCTCTCATGGGATGAGTGTCAACGCGCTTGGTTCTTAATGGTATGTATATTAGTAATAGCTTTAAAATAAATGAAATCTATGATTTTTATATTCATAATAATTGGTTTTTGGATGCTATTTTCGTAAGAATTAAAATTCTTGTATTAAACCTTACTGTTAATTTTGCTAATTAAAAAAACTTGGCGCTTTAAAAATAATACTGTAATATAAGAGTTCATATTTTATTTGTTTTAGAACAAACAAAAAAAAAAGAAACAAATTCATTTACATTACCTAATTCATTTGAATTTGACCAACCGACACAACGATAACAAATATATTCGAGGAGGTCTACGTACCTGCTAAAATATTTTAATAGGGCAGGATATTTCATTACAGAAAATAAAACTTTTCAAGCATAAATAAAGCCTTAAAGTACAAAAATATAATTTATTGGAATATCTTAAAATTCAGAAGGCTTTTGTTATTTAATAATTTGATTCAGAGGACCCTTTCAACGTTTCAGTTTTGTTTCACAATTTGGACTTGAGATAAATGTCGGAATTTCATCAATGTACTTGTAACAGCTGATCGCAGGTGTCAAAGCCAGAAATCCTTGTTTAAGAGTTTAAAATTGTTTGAAATAGAAGACAAAGAGCCGTTTTGAAGTTATATTTTAATTAGAGAAGGCGTCGGAATTAAAATAATAAAAGGGTGGAAAGCGGCCAAGATGTTTTGCCACAAGTGAGAAATTTCAACGGAATTACAAAATTAAATTCTTATAACGACGTCGTTTGTATTAAACGGGGTTTTAACAGACCCTGTTTGATTGGGGACGTATCATTTTAATCAAGATGAGCTAACTAATACTTTTTGGTTATACAATGAATATATTCTTAAATATATCCGAGTTAATAAGCTTATTTAATTGATATGTTTGATATGATTAAATTATATATGGAGCATATGTTTGATATTTACCTACTCTGTAGTGCGAGTACATTGAGTCTTCCCTCAGGGGGCGAATGTCAGAATTCTGTATTGACAACACGTGACAAGAACAAATCGAGGCCTTTTAGAATATATATACATACAATTGATGTTATACTTAAATAATAAATAATAAAGCACTTTTGTTACGTAACTATTTTCGTAACGTGATGGTTTCTACCTGAAATGCATTAACTAATATTTTTTCTCTCACATGCCACAAGAACAACATGTTTTTCGTAAATTGTATCTCAGATAATAATTTATTTATAACGCCGACATGAGATTATTAGGCACTCTCGAGCTGATTTATAAAATGCTAACACAAATATTTTGCTTCTTTTCACATTATTTGACTGAATTATTAATTCTCTAGAGCATTCACAGGCGAACGTACCAAAGGCGCTCATTGAAAAATAGCGTTGAACTCCAGGTCTATGCGTCCTTTGGGTGCCAATGACTTCGGTTGGCTAGCTTTAATGTGTAAAAATATCTGTTTTTTTTTCTTAAAAATTTCTTATGTATTTTTAATAACGAAAATAGGTTTTATAAAAGTTAATGTGGATTTAGTTAACAAACTTACTTTATTGAAATATATTAATAGAGGTACAATAATAATTCAATGCTCTCGTTAATGGCTTCAGAGCGCGCCAGTTGAGCACTAATTACTTTGCCAATGTCACGTAGAATGGAGAAGACACAAAGGAAATTTGTCGGTAAAATAGAGTCAAGGGTACAATAAATAACAAAATACAAAAACCGACTTCCAAACTTAATAAATCTAAACTAAAAAGTTGAAAATAATACTTTTAAGGACTTTGTTAATTGTGGAGTAGGTGCAACTTTTTAGTTTAGATTTATTAAGTTTGGAAGGAACAGTTTTTGTTTTTTTGTTAAAAATAATTTATTTTTAAATTTTTAGCGGAAAGTAGATACGTATTGTGTTAATGACTATATAAATTTACCTTCTATTATGAGGTAAACCTAATAGCCTGAAAGTATACAACTATCGGTCCATAATTGCGTATTATATTGAAAGAATTTTCTGTAAACTGCTAACCGTTGAGGAGTTGTACCTTCCATCATCAGTTACGATACGTGACTCAAATATCCATATAGCCTATAAAAGATTCGACCGAGCATCGTTAATTTGCTCCTAAGAATTGAAGAGTTCCGATCAGAACCTTACCAAACTCTCATCAAACTACCCTTGAAGTATATCCTTTCCATTAAAAAAAGAATCATCGAAATCGGTTGGCGTGATATTGAGTTATTCGTCCATTTGTCGCGCAAATGCTTAATGCAAATTTAAGACTTTTATGGTTTTCTCATGGATGCCATTGTCAGAATTGGAAAATGTTAAAATGGGACCACATGGGAAGCACTACCTTTCAAATAAAAAAAGAATCATCAAAATCGGTTCACCCAGTTCAAAGTTATGAGCTAACAAACATAAAAAAAAAGAAATACAGACGAATTGATAACCGCCTCCTTTTGGAAGTCGGTTGAAAACTCCGCCTTTTTAACCGACTTCAAAAAAAGGAGGAGGTTCTCAATTCGTCGGGGACTTTGTTTTTTTTTTTTTTTTTCTATGTATGTTCCCCGATTACTCGACGATGGCTGGACCGATTTGGAAAATTCTTTTTTTGTTTGAAAGGGTATAGTTTCTAGTTGGTCCCATAGTCACCAAGTCACGATCTGATGATGGGATCCCAGGGAAATCGAAGACAACTCTCAAATTTTATAGGCACTTATTACGTTTTTCTTATATTTTCTAAAGCTGTTCAAGTATTTGCGTCTGATAATCATCATCTCCTGTGGTTGAGCTAATGATGGAAGGTACAACTCCTCAACGGTTAGGAGTTAAAAGAAAATTCTTTCAATATTACACGTAATTATAGACCGATAGTTAAATTCTTTCAGGCTCTTATTAACCGACTCTAAAAAAAGGAGGAGGTTCTCAATTCGTTGGGGACTTTTTTTTATGTATGTTCCCCATTACTCGAAGATGGCTGGACCGATTTGGAAAATTCTTTTTTGTACATAAACAAAATAAGTATCTACTTTCCGTTAAAAATTTGAAAATAAATTATTTTTAACAAAAAACAAAAACCGACTTCAAAACTAAACAAATCTAAACTAAAAAGTAGAAAATAATACTTTTAAGAACTTCGTTAATTTAGAAGTCGGTGCCAGCCAAAGCAAAATAACCTTAAATAGACACATATTCGATTAATCTATATCTATAATATTTGTAAACATAATCAAAATACCGTTCGAAAGTTCCTTGCAAAGGCAAGATAAGTCTATCCGTCTTGGCTGGCACCGACTTCAAAATTAACGAAGTTCTTAAAAGTATTATTTTCTACTTTTTAGTTTAGATTTGTTTAGTTTTGAAGTCGGTTTTTGTTTTTTGTTAAAAATAATTTATAAGAAAAACGTTACAATTACTGTTTATATGTAAATCTTTAACAAATTACCTAACGTTATTAAATTGAAACACGCATGCGAATCCTTTTATCATTTCGGATTTTACTGAGACCTACTTGAAGCAATTTTCAGTAGGATATTGGAATGGCATTATTGAAAAAGAACATAATGCTAAATTCTATATCCCTCAAGGCAAAATCAATGTTTTCTTATTTTTTCTTGTAAAACACTTTATAATAAATTTCCCTTGAGATTTTTCAGAGTAAAAATTTACATGAAATAACGTGTAAGAAAAGTCCTTCGGGAATGTTGACTGAAAGGGAAACACTGAGTTATTGGTTCTATATTTTCTTAGGATATACGAGGATATCCTATTTTGTTATATTCTGTCGAGGCAATGAAGAACTTATTTTGTTATTTGCGATCCATTTACCCTCCGATTGTTTATTAATGGTTACCTTTTGCCGATGGTTTTCCACGTCAAGTATACCTATGATTTTATTCTATATACGAATGATTTTATTCACAAACTAGGGACTCACTCTCGCTCGGGTTTGTCCGTGAATAAATTTAAAATAAATATTAGTTTTTATGAGCGCAACCAATTCTCTTGTCAGCTATCTGCCTGTGAAAGTCTCGTCAAAATTAGTTCAGACATATCTGTTTGTTTCAATGGACAGACAAACAGACTAAAAAAAAATGTGTTTTTCTTATAAGTATCGTGTATAATATGCTTATGCATTTAGTAAAAACCTGTTACTGCGATATTAAAAACAGACACTTTGATTTAAATTATCTGTAGATATAGATATTTGAAAAGTATTACTAGCAAAAAGCTGAGCTTTGTTGTGAGGACTTGCGTAGTTTTTCTAACGGGTAATAATGTTACAGCGATGTTAACTCTTTGGTTTTCTAACAGATGGCGTTAGTAGTACAATAACATTCTATCCAATTATAGAGAACTAGAACTAAAACTTAGAACACAAAATTATATATAAAATTATAAATATGACAGATGACACATCTAGATGTGAAGTCTCGCTTTGCTCTCTCGTTTCGCTCGCCCTTATTAATAATGATGGATAGTAAATTACACGTAACTGATAAAATACACTTGAACTAAAAATATTTGCAAATTCAAATGATGAATAAGATCTGTAAGACATTCAGCCCACGACTGTCTTATAGAAGTTTTTACAAGCTACATTATATACAATACACATATTTAAAAATAGCTCTTTCTCAAGGATTGTAATCCTGGAGTTAACAAAACCTGAAAAACGAAAAGTGTGTTGCGGTAAAACTTTAAAAAATATGTTCCCAGTAAGACATAAAAGTCAGTTATTAAATTTGACATAAAACTTTGATGAAATACATAAGACCGACGACATTATTTTCCCAGTTTCCCCTTTAATATTTCTGGTGCAATTTTTTAAGTAAATATTTTAGCGAGATTGGTCGTTTGTGGTATGTTGTTGAGTAAACATAAACACGACTACTTCACGAATTCACTACCGCTTGCCAAAATTATACAAATTGATTGTTATCAAATACTATTTAATAAAATATAGATAATAGAGGCAGTGGTAGCCCAGCGGTAACGCGTCGCTTGTATAACCGAGTGATGCGGGTTCAAATCCGGGTCTCGCACCTCTGATATTTTCATGTGCGAATCATTTTCTATCCTGATTACCACTTGTCTTACGGTGAAGGAAAACATCGTGAGGAAACCTGCATGTCTGAGAAAACCTAGCAAGTTTTCGTAAGACATGTGAAGTCCGCCAACACGCACTGGGCCAGCGCGGTGGACTATGGCCTGATCCCCCTCGTATTGAGGGAGGCCCGTGCCCAGCAGTGGGACTTTAAAAAGGGCTGATGATGATTTAATAAAAGGTATTTTTTCATTATTTTTATAAAATATTTATTTGTATAGCTCGGTATATTTATCAAAGAAAATCTTATTATTTATTAAGACAATGAGCACGAAAAGGATCACTGGAGAGATATTGATGGCAAAATAAAAAATATTACATGTATTATTATAATAATGTTCTCCGACCGACTTCGTCCATAGCGGCCAATCTCAATGAGACTAGCCAATTGCGCAGGAGATATTATAGTGCACAAGTGTACGCGCTGTGTCTGTGCGTGTGTGCACTCTCTGTTCCTATCACTCTCATACTCCGGTGGGACGACTACTCGACACGACCAGTGAGAGCTAAGGCGCAGGACTGACATCTTTACGTGCTCTCCGAGGCATGGGGGTGACACACCGCCAACTTGCCAACTTCGGGCTGCTTACTAAAAAGCAATACTCAATAACTAACTTGGCCCAACCCGGGACTCGAACCCAGGACCTCTCGATGAGTGGCCGTACTTGCTAGCCACTACACCAACGAGGCAGGTGTATTATACGTAAATAAGTATAATTTGTTTGTCTGTCATATTTTTTCAGAATATGTGGATTTTACTTTATGCTCTTCTTTTATGAACTATTTACTATAAATATAGAGTCGTTTCAAAGCGACAAGTATATTCATTATTCAAGTAGTCCAAGCTCTATCTGCACGTGATGAAAAATATCCCACTGAATTATTAAAGTTGTTGTTATCAAGCACTAACACCAAAGATTGTGAAGACTGTTAAATGAAGTACTTACTATGGTAATATGTATACGAATGCGAAAAAAATGTCGCGGGAAATTAAAACTAGGACAGTAAGACAGGCTAGCGAACTTTTAGACGGCTTATCTTCGCGAGTTACGACAAAGAAAAACTTACAGTGAACACACCTAAAGCGGGCAAGTCTGAAACGTGCTTCGTATTCTATAGGTACTTCAATTTGTCAAGGATTTAAACTATAAAGTTCTTTGCGATTTAGTCCACTGTAAGTATTTTATGATGAAAACTGGAATGTATGTTTTCGGCGCAGGTTTTTAAATACGTTTTAATTGCTTATTAAACATCAGAAGTCTTAGATCTTATATTTTCATAGGGTAAATATTATAATCAGTATTGACTTCTCGCAGTGTCAATCTATAAGAAGTTGGGCATTAGTATCTTGGGAACACGGAAAGGAAAAAAGTTCTTTCTCGTGCTTGGGGACGAAAATTCAATAGAAAAATAGATACGGAACGCCATTTTTTAAGGAAAATAAATCATCCTATCATGTAAGATACAATTGAAAAGCCTTTATAAAGAGATGCTTCTACCAGCAACAATGAAATAAATTCAAAATTAAGCCCTTTATCCTATTAGGAGTGATTCTTATCCCAGTGCGCCTTGACATCTGTCAACAACATTATTACTATTTCGAAGGCAATTATTTTGTATTATGATTTAAATAAAAAATACTCTCTTTATATAGCAATTATTATTTTTACCAAAGAAAACGGAAGAACTTGGAAATAAGCTGAGCGCTGTTTCTTCTAATTTGAATACGAAATGATGCTTTCGTTTAATCAAGCTGCACGGTATGTATTACAGAAGAAATGTTATAAGTTATTTTTAAAAAAAAATTAAACCGACTTCAAAAAATATGCACTAAAAAGAGAAAAATAAAAAGTAGAAAATAATACTTTAAAGAACTATGTTAATTTTGGAGTCGGTGCCAGCCAGGTATTTTGATTATGTTTACAAATTGATAGATTTATCGAATATACGGTTATTTTTCTTTGGCTGGCACCGACTCCAAAATTAACATAGTTCTTTAAAGTATTATTTTCTACTTTTTATTTTTCTCTTTTTAGTGCATATTTTTTGAAGTCGGTTTAATTTTTTTTTAAAAATAACTTATTTTTACATTTTTAGTGTGCCTTTTATTTAGCTGATTTAATGATAGTGACTTACTATATGTCACTAATTTAAAATCTGTTTAAGCTTTATATTAAACAACGAGCATACCCATTAACGACGAAAATAGTAATTAATTATCGGGTCTGCCGAAAGGGGGGGAGGGGGGGGGGGTGTTGGTGTCCAAAGAGTACTCGATCTACGACTACTGTAGCTGTAACTAAACTACGAGCTCATCTTTATGTTTACATTCCCCATACAAAACCACGTCCATTATTCCACCTAACTCCTAGAGGTTAATGAGATTTACCTTCTATTATCATATTAACGTAATAGCCTGGAAGAACACAACTATCAATCTATATGTATGTATAATTTTAAAGGAATTTCCTTTCAACTCCTAGCCGTTGAGGAGTTGTACCTTCCATCATCAGCTTATCCACATGAGATGGTAATTATCAGATGTAAATCCTTAAAAAACTTTAGAAAATATATGAAAAATATACTAAGTGCCTATAAAATTTAAGAGTTGCCATCGATTTCCCTAGGATCCCATTATCAGATCCTAACTTGGTGACAATGGGAATATCTTGGAAGTATACCCTACCAAACAAAAAATACATTTTTGAAATCGGCCCACAATTGACGCATAAATCGGTGAACACAGATAAAAAATAACATTTGAAGAATTCTACCTTCCATCATCAGCTCATCACATGAGATGACGATTTTCAGACGCAAATGCTTGAACAGCTTAAGAAAATATATAAAAAACATAATAGGTACCTATAAATTTTGAAAGTTGCCCCGGATTTCCCTGAGATCCCATCATCAGATCCTGATTTTGTGATAATGGGACCCCCTCAGAACTATACCCTACCGAACAAAAGAAAAATTTCTGAAATCGGCCCACAGTTGACGGAGAAATCGGTGAACATACATAAAAAAAAAAAAAAATACATACATCGGAACATATAACCTCCTCCTTTTTGGAAGTCGGTTAAAAATGGCGTGATCTTTGAACAAGTCGAATTCAGTCTCGTTGATAACTTTGCAATTGTTGTTACTTAATATACATATTATAATATATTATATAATATTTTTTGAGAAATAATGACTTCAAACTAATTATATACGTTATTTAGACGATAGAATAAAGATAGATCGTATTTAATTTATTTTAATTTTTGTTAAATACCTAATTAATAATTGTCATTTGAGCCTAATGCGTCATAGAAAAGTTAGGTAATCTATAAACGAATAGTATTTTTAACCCTTTAGTCACAAATTGTGTTTAAAAGTCTCGTGAGAATGAGAAGTAGGTACTTAGGCGAAAAACAACCCGGACATTCTATACTGTCAGCATTATTTTTACGTTACAATGTAATGTAAATTACATCGTGTTTGCTTATTTTCCCCCTGCTGATAGCCTCGTATATCGCCGTGTAGATTAGATATTTTGCATACTGGTTAAATTCTGGAATATTTTCTTAACAATTTCTTTTTATAATGAATTGATTGTGTTATTTTTATAATTAACGTCAGTAACGTGCTTGCTTAGATAACCGAGTGATGCGGGTTCAAATCCGGGACTCGATCCTCTGATATTTTCATGTGCGAAACATTTCTAAATTAATTACCACTTGTTTTACGGTGTAGGAAAACATCGTGAGAAAAGAAAATGTCCGAGAGAATCTTCCGAGAAAGTCCGCCAAACCGCACTTGGCCATCGTGATGGACTATGGTCTGATCCCCTTGATTGAAGGCTTGTGCTCAGCAATGGGGCTGAATACGATAAATACTGAATACATTTTTTTTAATATCTGAAGTGTAAGTACTTTAATGTTTAGACATTTTTATATAATGAGATTCCACTTCTTAGCTTCTTCATATTCAATACGTCGCGTGCTCGAATACATATTATGCCCCAACCCCGAAGTATGTTCCCTTTATCAATCTAATAACTGTCCTTGGTAAGCTATTTAATTTAATAACCATGTACTTAATAAAGAATTTAGTATGATTAAAACCTTGTAATTAATTTTGATTTGCAGAATAATTTTATGTTAAAATATAAATATTTTAATAGATTTAAATCGAAGTTCTGTATGACTGTATATAATATATATTTTAATGATATAAATACTTATGTTCCAAGGTAAGCTACGAGGCTTATGTTTTCGGTACTAAATGGTTAATAAACTAAGTGAATATAACTTTAAATACATACTCGTAAATATTAAAAATATAAACATTAAACACTCATGAGCGGAGTACAAACATTCGTGCCCATCACACAAATAAATGCCCCAAACTGGACTCGAACCCATGACCGCTGGTAAAGTTTGTAGTGTAAACCCCAGACTTTTTATTTGGTCTGGGGTGTAAAGAAACTAAGTCAAAAATATCATCATCAATTATTAGTTATAGTAGTCTATAAAGAAAGTAAAAATCTTTTAACTATAATATGCATAATCTTAATATATAAAAGCGAAAGGTCACTCAGTCAGTCACTCATCACGAAATATCGAAAACCGCTTGACGTATAAAGACATAATTTAGCAGGAGGGTAGTTTATAGTTTAAAGACGTCTGCTAAGAATGGATTTTGCGACAGGGCTGTATTAAGAAGGTCTCTGGCAAGTTTGAATGAAATTCCTTCATTTTTGTTCTACAAACTTTAAATTTGGCATGAAGCACCGAGCGAAGCGAGGATGAGTCGCTAGAGTAACTATATTTCATGTTTCATTTGGTTATTTTTCCTAACCTTAGATAAATAAAAATGAATTCGGGGACATTTTGTTGAAATATTTTTATGGCAGAATATGATTTATTTAATAGATTTAGAAAAATATTTTTTGAATTGATGCAACTTTCAGGCTACCGGTATTTATTCTAACAAATGGCATCCTAACAAACGACAACGGGAACTGAAAAGTGCTCTGAGTGAAATATTGTCATATATTTTAAAATGTAAATACGATACTGCCTTTTGCAAACAAAGGAAAGTAATAAAAAAAAATTGCGCAAGGAAAAAAAACACTGCCAAAGATTGTAGTTGAGGTCCCCTTTTAAGCAAATTTTTGCCCCTTAATACATCGCTATTTACTGTCTATACTCAGTTATAATAAAGTTACTAGATAATATTTCGCTTTTTGTTTATAGATATAATTGCAGTTATCACAAATGCAGATGCAAAATCCAAGACAACAAACACTCTTGTTAGTACTAGTAATTCTTACAAAATATCATAAGTATATTTAAAAATTAACCTATATGTTACTGAGTTTATTAAAGGAAAGTTCCATAATACTTTTGAAACTATGATTTTTACTAAGGGCTTAAATTTCTTAAGCCATTCTTAAGAACATCTTAAATAAAAGTAATAGCAGAAATAAGAATAAATATTGATCAATTTGGATTGTTGTGTGAAAAAAGCGTCTTATTAAAGTTTTTATCCCTATTTCTTTTTGAAATAGAATGGAGAAGACATTATTGAGATTAACAATTCTCATAGAGGACTAAAATACTTTGCGGTATTTTATTCTAGCTCTTTAAAGAAGTAAATAATATTGAAATCAGCAATATTGAAATCATTTAGGGATCCGTCTCCTTGAGGGAAGCCAGTTGCCAAGCTGGTCTGAGTTGGCACCCAATAACGTAATTTCACTGCATATTAGTCTTATAATATCTCTGATAAATTTTAATTATACAATTGCCATTAGAAGTCGAGGTCGAAAAATATATTAAAAAGTAAATCTGATTTGATTAAATATTCTAAAAGGTCACTTATTGTAATTGTAATATATTCAAAAGCTGTCGGCCGCTCCTAAATCATTTAAGCCGATTAGGTTTACATTGCAGTGACACAGCTTTCGAGGATTAAAATCATTTTGTATGTAAGTTAAAATATTAGCAGTACTTATTTTGGGCTTTGAAAACATTGACTTTGTAAGCAATATTCATGTTATACGTTTATTCTACTAACAATGCTCGAGTCTCTTGGTTCCTGAATATAGATAGTCTATGTGTTACTCTGTAATTTATCTGATCTGCTTTGGTAGACCTGCTATCGGGGCGTCGTCCTCAAGTATGATTTGATTGATGTGATGTAACACCCCATTAAGATGCAATGCAGATGCACATTTTATGCATTATTAATATGCCTAACAATAAAAAAGCTCAAAGTACCAACTAAATTTATTCGTCCAGTCGTGAAGAAGTATATATTCACATACACAGACTAACACACATACAAACGTACACGTAATAGTATTCTAATTTAATGTGTAGTGTAAAGTTTCCTTTGCTAAGGTAAGGTTCAGCTGACCCATAATACCAAAGAAGCGATCGTGATAAAATTTAGGCATTTACATGAAGGTCTTATTATCCCGAAAAAGGTTTTCACAGGACAATACAACTTGGTGGAGAGTTATGTTACTGCTTTATTGTATAAAATTGAACAAGCTTCAGACGTTCCTTAAATTATTTAATTTATGCCATTTTTTAAGGTTTTGGTTTAGTGAAAAAGCTTATCGATATGAAGATAAAGCTCAAGTTATCTATTACATATAACAATTGCATAATAATATTATGTAGAGTAAATGGTAGCCCAATGTTACCGCGCTCGCTTGGATAATCGTGTGAAGCGGGTTCAAATCCGAGTTTCGCACCTCTGATTTAATAGTAATTTTGATTGAAATTTCAGTACATATGAAACAAAAACGTATACCACGATGATAATTACTAAAATTGAAAACTGTGTCGTAATTATTAACGCCCTCCACCAGCAAATTAACAGAAAAGCAATATTATATATACACCCATCAAAATGAGTATTTTATATATTATAGTATAGATATTTTTATGTGCGAATCGTTTCTAACATGATTACCACTTATCTTAAGCCGAAGATAAACTTCGTAAGAAAACTGGCATGTCTATGAGAACCTAGCAAGTTTTCGAAAGATATGTAAAGTTCACCAACTTGCACTTGGCCAGTAGTAGACTATGGCCTGAGGAATGGACTAAAGACTATAGAAGCCTGAACGGAGGCCTATGCCCAGCTGTGGGACGTTAAAAAGGGCTGAATACATACATAATGTAGAGTTAAAAAATCCATTTTATATGTTTGTTATATTCGTTGTTACATACTTTTTTATTATTATTTTTATTTATTATTACAACACGTTTGGCTTAGTTGGTAGTGACCCGGCTTTTTGTGCCAGCGGTCGCGGGTTCGAGTCCTGCTGGGGGCATTCATTTGTTGAGCACGAATGTTTGTACTTCAGTCATGGGTGTTTAAATTTATAATATTTATGTATTTAAAAATTATATGTGTAGTATATAAACTATCTGGTATCCGTAACACAAATACATCAAATAATGTGAGATGAGTACCCATTGGTACATTTTTCACAAACAAATGCGAAAATTCAACATGAAGAGTAAAATTGTTGTGGTGGGAAAGCAAAACTAGAACGACGTCTAAAACAAAACAGGTAGCGCGAAACTTTCAAATGGCTTATCTCGCTTTGGTTCTTTACCTGTATTTTTCACATGTGATATAATTTCAAATTCTTGAATTGTTAGAGGAGATTGGTTTAATGGTGTTATTTTCAACTTATTCATGTATGTGCAGAAGTCTATAATTTAGAAAGATATGTTACACCTGAGGGCCTAGACAATGTAACAATCGATTAGCGAAAGCGCTAGTAGAAAAGTCCAAAATGTATGGGTTTGACATATGCCTTAGATATGTCACGTGATCTGTTGTCAACGAATAGATGTTGGTAGACAATGTAAATTCATTTCAATTATTAGTGATTTAAAGTTCAAAATGCATACGCTGCGTTTAAGCGATGACGATTGTAGAAATCGAATCGCTTCATAACGAATGCCGGTTGGCTATAGGCCCAGGTCATAATCTATTTGTATAATAAAATAATAAATATGTTGGGACTTATTTATTAATCATTTAATTGAAAAGCGTAGCTTTTTCGAAATTAACTTAGATGAGCTGGGAATGTTAAAGTTTACTTCATAATTAATTAGCTTCTCCCATATTTTAAACTAAACTATTACAAATTACAAGTCATGTTGATAGATTAGACCCTTAGTAGTCCTGTTGAGGGCTTCTTTTACTAATGCTAATTATTATTTGCAAACCATAGCATAATATTATGTTCTTTTTTTTCGAAGTGATATGCCAGAATTCATATAATATAAATGAGTCAGAGCATAATATTCATTCAAATTATATACTAATTATTCGACTGTTCGTTTGATGCTTCTATGTTAGTCCGTCTTTCACGTTGAAACAGAGAGATAGCTGTGACTTTTTGGCTGAAGAGTGACATAGGCTACTTTTTGCCGTAGAAGATTATCTTATTCCTACGGGAAAACATATATATGCATTATATACTATATTTGTGATTATATTATTTAGTGTATTTTTTCTATATTCATTGTTAAAATGTACCCAACAAAATACAAATAAAGAGGAAAAACTATGTTTATCGCACACCAAACAAAATGTATAAAATTTTCGCTGATGAAGCTTACAATTATATTCCATTCAAATTTCTTTGTCATGTATTCATTCGCAAACTAAACAACGAGGTTGTAACAAAGCGTATCTGTACTTGTTTACTGCGTAACTTTATTCATTTCAAGTTAAAATTGTGTTTGTAGTCGACGATTGCACTGAATACCCCAAGTTTACTACTCAATCGCACTCGTGATAAATGTTTTATTTGCGAGCGTGAATGCGTTAACCCTGAATAAAGTGTTGTGAGTTCCGGAAGCCTTTGAAAGAAGTTTCACCACTTTATCATGTGAATTTTATCATTTTTTTTCTATATTTCAAAGTTAGAGTGAAAACCAAATATGCTTGTATCTAATAACTCCAGTTTTTAATTCCATTTTTTTACTGTTTGTCACACAATTCAATATTTATTTTTCATAGTGTACCTTAAAATACGCTTTGTCTTTTAGATATGTACTGTTGTAGTTCGAGTCTAAGCAATCTGCAAATGTAATCTAACCCTCTCGCGAGTGTAAGTGTATCGTTCAGTTCAAGTTTCTTTCCAATTTCAACGACACGCAATAGCTTCGACGATCGCCCACAGATGCTGCGCGAGGATAAACAAAGAATTTTATTCTAGCGACGACCAATGGGTTGATATTCCATGAAACTAGTCATAGATATATCTTTATATGTCATAGTTGCTTGAGTACTTAATTTTAACTAGTTAACTATTCTAGTCTTTCAAATATTACCTTACAAATTCAGATTAAGCACGAAGTTAGTAGAGTTCATTCAATATTAAACCATAGACGAAAATAGGTACTTACTATTATTAATTTATCGCCATTTACTGCTAAACGTTAACTTTCCTCCAATAGGCGAATATCAAAGAACAAAAGAAGTTCAGGATGTCCATAACGACGGTTACCTAAGCAACAACTAAAATGAAATTTTAATGTTTATTTACTTAATTTTAAATCTAATAGATACAGTCTAAACTACAGGTTATAGAATTAAATTTTGGACAAAAGTTTCTTATATAACAGACACGTGAATAATTTTTTTAGAACAACTAACAAAAGCCAAATAGATGGTTCGTTCATTTTAAAACACGATACACGCGCCTATTTGTTTTGAAAAAACTAATAACTGTAGAAAATGAGTATTCCATAAAGTATTAGTGAGAAGCAATCCATGTGCATTTTGAGGAGAACAGATATACAAATTGATTCTCACTGAATATCGTTTTACATAAAAAGATAGAAATTATTTTTACGTCACATAAAAATTCGTGGAATAAAAATTGAAAAACAGTCGCATATATGTATATGACATCGATGCTATGAATATAAAAATAAATTTCAGCTTTAAAATTGTTTTTTTAGGAAGCAGCTTAATTTTTAGTAAGCTTCGAATATTCATGAAAATGTCTGTAAGGCACTAAATATCAATATACTATATCATCATCATCATCATCATCAGCCCTTTTTTAACGTCCCACTGCGGGGCACGGGCCTCCCTCAGTACGAGGGAGTCAATATACTACATATATCATCATACTATATATGATACATAAATAGAAATAGTAGAAAAGGAGAGTATTTTTTCTAAAGTAATTATTTTAACTCTGGCTTAATTATCGAAGAAACTTAAGCTGAGCTTTTATATAAGTACCTGGAATACAAGATGTACTTAAAGTTTTATATATATAGGATTTAAGAAGTCATTATACTCAGATGACCTTGCTTGATGGCATGTTACGTAAAGATATGTGGATGGCAATCATTATAATACAATTATAAAATAAAATAAAAATTTGATGAATGGCTTCAAATTGTTTGTAATGCCACTTCGTATATTGTACCTTACGGTTTAAGTTAAAGATTAGGAATAGGTAATACAAGACATTAAAGAAATAGGTATTTTTATTTTTAACCGATTGCGGCGAAGCTGAAAGGAGAGTTCTTGTTCGAGTTAGAACAGTAATACAGTGACTAAGATCAGTATTATTGAATAATAAAGTAAAATAGAAATAATTTGTCACGTGTATGCTTCAGTGGTGGTTGGTAAAAATGTAAGATTAAGGCTTAGCGCGCAATGCGATTACACGCAAGCGGTTTTTGAATGGGTGAAAACGCAAAACCGCGTATCAACACGCACTGTGGCTGGCGTTTTGCTTAATTTTATTTTCAGTTTCACCATAGATTTCTAGCCAGTGTTTGCTAGCTAGTGCGCGCGTTTTCTAACCGCGGTCAAAACGTAGCAACTTGCGTTTTTAGAATCAGTCACTGAAAAAAGTCGCTTGTAAACAAACCTATGTATTACATTTTTTTGCGGTTTCAGGCCTGCGGTAAAACGCAGGCAGGCGTTTAATCGTAGTGCGTGCTAAGCCTAATATTAATATATTGTGTAGTACGGAACTCTGTGTCCGATTATTTCCAATTAATACATTTATCATCATAAAATTCTACCTTCAGTGGAATTTTATTTATATGTAAAAGGCTTATAAGTTTTTTTGATGTTGACTGAGAGAGCAAAGACCTTGCATTTATTTGATACAGGTTTTTTTTACATAATTGATCTTTGTAAATGAAGATTTATGGTTTTATATTTCATTAAACACAAGCGACTCACCCTCGCTTCGGTCGGGTTCGTCCCTAGGTACCTTTAGCATAATTTTTAAAAAACTTGATTTTTTGTTTATTATTACTAAATCCTTCCGTGTTACTTACGGCACATACAAAATAAAAATTAGCCGAATTAGTTCAGCTATTATCGAGTTTTGCGCTTACCAACATTCATTTTTATTTTATTATTTTTTCTTTTGTTTTAGCATTTAAACCTTCCGTTCTTTTGTATGTTTTTATATATTTTATATAAGGCAAGACGGTTAATAATTGGCAAGCCATCTGCGCAGAAGATACTATAGTACATAAGCGCACCCTCATACCAACTTCCACCTACTTCTCAACTCCGGGTTGTTACTAAGGCTTACGAAACAGAAAGACTCAATAACTAAACTTGGCCCGCCGGGACTCGAACTCAGGACCTCGCGGTGTGTGACCGTACATGCTAGCCACTACATCACCGAGGCAGTGAATGATTAAAAATGTAATCAGACTCTTGCATGATGTTTGAGAAATTGAATATAAATAAAATTGAATTGAAAGCTCATTTCAATATCAAAAAGCTGATATTAAAAAACGACTTGTATTTTATTTTTTGTAATGACATCGTGAACTAACGTGATAAATTAAACAGACGTATAACTCACGGGAACTTGATACTCGAGCTGACCGAAATAAAATATATCCTTAGGGAATTTGTTGGACCAGAATAATAAATAGCCGACATCCCTTTCCATGCCATATCTCCGTATTACATGCGCGCCAAATTTTATTACAATTGTTAAGACACGACAAAAGGCAACTAGCAAAAAGTGTGAAAGAAGATTATATTATAGACATACTAGCTTCATTTGAATGACGACATGTTTGGCTTAGTTTGTAATGACACCACTTGCTTTGCCAACGGTCGCGGGTTATAGTCCCACTGAGGGCATTCATTTGTTGAGTACGAATGTCTTAGTTCACTTAAGGGGTTATATTAATTACTAGCTGACCCGTGCCCACTGGTATGTTTACTTGCATAATGTTAATAATCCTTTTTTAGTACAGAGTGTTATGTTTTAAACGCGAACCGAATTAAACCCGAAGCCATCGCGCGCCGTCCGCTGCTTTGGCCTTCACACGTCGTAAGACGATGAATTTACTTATTTTCATAAATATTCACAATTTTTGGTAATACATATGACTAATAAATATGACCTAATTTATTATTTTTTATATAACCTATGACACTCAGCAATAATGTGGCTTTCTATTGGTAAAAGAATTTTAAAAATCGGTTCAGTAGATCCCGAGATTACCCCTTACAATTTAACAAATATACAAACACACAAACTTTACTTCTTTATAATATTAGTATAGAAGTGTAAATAATATGCACGTATTTAAAGTTATGTATTATTTGTAGTGTATCAACTATCTGGTATCCATAACACAAGCCTTATAGCTTACCGTAGATCTAGATGGCGCTGTATGTAATAACTAATAATGTCCCGATATATTTGTAATATGAATGTTTTCTAATAGCTACGTGGCTCCGACTGCATAATACCAAGATCTATTTCTTTACGCTGTGATAATACTATGTTACTTTACTTTTAGTTCGCGTGTTACGCAGTCGATTTGTTATAATTTTTTTATGATTTTTTTTTGTAATTCGTTTTAGGATTAGAATTAGGAAATTTGCTTTTTAGCTCAGTTCGAAAAATCTCACATAAATTTATTAATTGATGAAATGGCACTAAATAAAATGATTAAGTCAAAAGATGGGTTATTAAATGAAGTAGCATTTGTTTTTTTTAACATAATATTATTTCGTGTCATAAATTATAAAAAAAATATTTTTCTATTAATATAATACCTACTGTACTTTAAAGTTTAAAGCTCTTGTACGCGCCCGCATGAACAGGCTTAGTTGAGTGCAAGTCGACAAACCGCATTAAACGTGCTTACGCACTGAAATTTTCGAAAGCAGTTAATTAAAGAATTTAATTGCATAGTTTAACGAAATGTGGTTGATAAAAAGATTAAATTAATTAAATAAGAGCAGTTTTAATTATCTGATCAAAAATAGATTGTTACTGTATTCTGTGTTTTTTACGATACTGATATAAATGTATTATAAATGTATCACACTTCTTGTATGTCTTTTATTGTGTAAGAGTGTAGAGTGTTCGATATCAGTTATGAAAATATTGTACATAGCACTCCATGGATTTAAAAATAAGTATAGTCCGGCAATTTTTGATGACACGTTTGGCTCAGTTGGTAGTGACCCTACTTTCTACACCAGCGGTCGCGGGTTCGAGTCCCGCTAGGGGCATTCATTTGTTGAAGAAAAATGTTTGTACTCCAGTCAAGGGTGCTTATATTTATAAATATTTATGTATTTAAAAATTTATGTGTGTAGTATATCAACTGTCTGGTATCCGTAATACAAGCTTCGTAGCTTAACACGGAACTAGATGGCGCTGTTGTAATGATGCCATCTAGACGATTTCGGCCACAGCGACTGCATTCGATAACTTTCTAGGGTGGTTGTAGTGAGCTTTGGTGAGTTGCTCTTTCATGTGCTCTTATGTGACTTGCATATCCAACTTTGTCTGAAAAACTCCGAGCACAAAGCGGACATGTCAAAACACCGTTAATGACATTGTAGGTTATGGCTGTAGGTGGTCTAGCTTTTAGGTCGTCACGTTTTGCATTGAATTGCGACCTTCTTTCCTCTTCAAAGGCTGTTGTAATAATGTCCCAAAGTATTTATTTATTCAACATATTCGCCAGGAGCGAAGCGAAGAAACGCACATGGAGGTGGCATTCTTTGGTCAGCGGTATGCCATGTGGGTACATTTTTCTGATAGAAGAGTGGACTGTGAAGCAATCAGTACGTGGTGGTCTGCTTCAGCAGACTTACTGTCGTGGCGGCCGGGGCCGTGCTATCTTTTGACGCCCCATTGAGACGGTTTGTTGGGTTTTAGTGGTTACTACACGGTGAGACCCACATAACCAGGTAAAAATAACGTACATACATTTGCCAATAATTAAAAAAAAGTCAGTCCATTCTCCTTTCATGTACCTATTTCTAATAAGGCAAGTCCTTACTAATCTAATAAATTGAATTTGTTGTAATTGTTATCCAAC
Organism: Boloria euphrosyne; assembly: GCA_951802675.2. NCBI lineage: Eukaryota > Metazoa > Arthropoda > Insecta > Lepidoptera > Nymphalidae > Boloria > Boloria euphrosyne. Next base: position 3,756,300 of record OX637878.1, on the reverse strand, counting down.
AGTATTTAATTTTCTGTCATATCACAACGATATTATTTTCACATTGTAACATCTGTGATACTTCACTTCAAAGTATGTAAAGCAGTTACGTCACTATGGTGCTTGCTGTTTCGGTTTCCTTATTGCAAATAGTACGGTCTTCCTTAATGGGTCTTAGCCACGCTACTAGATATATACAGTTTCAAACTAAACTCCTTTAATGGGACGCTTTTAGGAATTAGCAATATACAAATATTTCGGTTATATTTAATATGTGAAGAGTACATGTCTTTTGTGTTTAAAATTAAATATTATAAATATAATAGCAATTCCTGCGGCTTTGCCCGCGTTCTAATTACTATTACAAATAGGGATTGATGGTAGAAGGTTGAAAATATAGGGTTTTAAGAATTTTTGATGCCAAATCATAAAAAAATCAAATTTGGTCCAAATGTATAAAATAAAAAAACTGGATAGGGTCTCCCTTATCACCTAGGGGTGTTAAAAATAGCCTACGACCTATTTTCAGACCTACTAAATATACACAAAAAAAAAACGTAAAAATTGGTTAAGCCGTTTCGAAGGAGTTCGATAACAAACAGCGTGACACGAGATTTTTATATATTACTGCTTAAAAGAAGAAGAAAAAAATTTTACGTATATATTTCGCAATTTTAAAAAAAAGGTCGAACTTTATAATCACCTTGTTTCTTCCAAAAGGGGCTCTTCTATGACGTAAACATAATGTGGGGGCGTAATCCTCATCCATACATATTAGGTTTGGTCATGCGAAAACGTGGAAGGTAAATAAAGATAAAATTGTTCGTTGAGACGAAGATGGCTTAAGTGATTTTTTTAAGGCATCGTTGAATTATTATACTTTATTCCATAGTTATATAAATGAATTACAAAAACAACACTTATTCAGAATATCTGATGGTGATCTAAATATTAAAATTGGCCACTTTTTTAATAGATGATTAATAAATAATTACATGGCGAACTCTACAGCTAAGAGTAAAGTCAAAAATTATTAAAATTAAAAAAAAATACAATTTTCAAATCTATAAGTACATAAAAATTCAATTGACGTGTTTTTAATTTTAAATTAACAGATTTTCACAAAATGCATATAAAAGTATATACTTTCACGGTATTTACAATTTTGTCTGTTTGTCTGTTTGTTCCGGCTAATTTCTGAAATGTCTAGATCGATTTTGACGGAACATTCAATCGCAGATAGCTAATGTTATAAGGAGTAATTTAGTCTACTTTTACTAGAAAAACCTTTAACTGCCTCGGTGGTGTAGTGGCCAGCATGTACGGTCGCACACCGGGAGGTCCTGGGTTCGAGTCCCGGGTCGGACCAAGTTTAGTTATTGAGTCTTTCTGTTTAGTAAGTCTCAGTTATTGCCCGGAGTTGGGAAGCTGGCGGTGATTCACCCCCGTGCCTCGGAGAGCACGTAAAGCTGTCGGTCCTGCGCCTTAGCTCTCACTGGTCGTGTCGAGTAGTCGTCCCACCGGAGTATGAGAGTGATAGGGATAGAGAGTGCACTTGTGTCAGCGCGTACACTTGCGCACTATAATATCTCCTGCGTAGTTGGCTAGCCTCAATGAGATTGGCCGCCATGACCGCAATCGGTCGGAGAACATTATTATTATTACTAGAAAAACCGTTTAATTTATATTAATTTACGCCCAGCGACGCAAGCCAGGTTAGGTAGTGATAAATAATAGACAAGGACTTTAAATGATACTGTTAAGTGTAAAAGGAAAACAATTTACTAAATACATGTATTAATTTCGAATAAAATGTGTGTTCTTTAAAATTTAACATCTTATTTTACTACCAAACAAAATTCTGTAAATAATGAACAAACTCGTAAGTTTCTTGTAACGCTTCTCAAGAGAAACATGCAATTTTCAGGAACGGTGTAGTGAAACTGCATAGCGATTACGATCTTGTATGTTTCTTTAGCTAAGTAGTTTAGTAAGTCAGCTACTACGACTGGCTGAAGAATAATACTCCTTTTATTATATAACTTTCAACACTTAATCGTTAATGGGAAGTTTTTAATGTCGCTGATACTTTTCCATTAAAGTTCTCGCTGTTAATTCTTCCTGTTCTTTAAACGTACCTATTTATTTCCATAGAGGTACTATAATTGCATACGATTTATTTCGTTAAGGAAGCGTTCATATTATTTACTACTAGCGACTCACTCTCGCTTCGCTCGGTTTCGTCCCTAAGTTAAGCGCGAGCGAAGCCGCGGGTTCCACTAGTAAAAAAAATAAATATTCTAAAATAAAAGTTGCTCCTTATGACATTAGCTATCTGCGAGTGAAAGTCCCGTCGAATAGGTCCAGCCGTATTAGAGATTAGCCGGAACAAACAGACAAACAGACCAAAAATTTAAAAATGGATCTTTTGATGTTAGTACCGTATATACTTTCATATGTATTTAGTGAAAAGTTGTTAATTTGAAATTAAAAATAGACACTTCAATTTTATTTATATGTATAGAAAATATATGTATATATTTTGGACTTATAATTATTTTGGAAAAAATAATGTTTATATTCTTGTTCATTGGCTTATAGGCGTGCTTTTAATATTATTCAAATTCAAAATATTTTATTCAGCATGAAATTATTACAATTTTTTACTGAACGTCATGAGTCTACTACCAGTTCGGAAAAAAGAAGCCGCTGACCTGAGAAGAACTGGCGAAAGAAACTCAGCGGGACTAATATATATATATATATATATATATATTTGTTTTTTTTTTGTCTTAGTGTTTTTTTCTTTTTTTAATTAAATTGAAATTAACAATAATTCTATAGGTTGAAACAGCCTGGAGGCGATCACATCATTCCCAAGGTGTACTGTCTTCTAAAAAATCGTTAATCGTATAATATCCTTTAGTACACAAACTTTCTTTCACAATTTTTTTAAACAATTAATTGTTGAAAGAAAACAAAAAATAATGTAAAATGTCAAAACACACAACGTCTCAGAAATGAGGAAGCAAAAGTAATAAAATGTTTATGTCCTTAACATCTGGTAGTGATTGACGGAACAATTGGACAGGCTATTGTAGCCAGAAGTTTTGCTAGAAAGTTAGATCGTTTCACTAGTTAAAGTTATATTACAAGGCTTGGATTTGCTAAAAAAATAATTTTTTTACTACTAGCGACTTATCCTAGCTCCGCTCGGGTTCTTCTCGGTGCGCTTTAACAATTAGTATAGTTTTCTATGAAATTAGATATTTTCCCACATTAAGTGTAATAATAATAATAATGTTCTCCGGCAGATTCCGGCTATGGCGGCCAATATCAACTGCGCAGGAGATACTATAGTGCACAAGTGTTCGCCCAAATACAAATGCACTCTCTATTCACTCTCAAACTCCGGTGGGACCACTACTCGACACGACCAGTGAGAGCTAAAGCGCAGGACCGACGGCTTTACGTGCTCTCCGAAGCACGGGGGTGACACACCGCCAACTTCCCAACTCCAGGCTGTTACTGAGGCTTACGCAACAGAATGATTCAATAATTAAACTTGGCCCGACCCGGGACTCGAACCCAGGACCTCCCGGTGTGTGATTGTGCATGCTAGCCATTACACCACCGAAGCAGTTACAATTAAAAGTACCTATTATTTACGTTGACCGGGATAATCTATCTATAATCATATCAAATTTCAACAAAGTCTGTCCATTCGTTTTCTCATGATGCGATCTCAGACAGACTGAATGATAATGGTTATTTCAATAAGATTTTAAAAAAATATATTCAATGGACAAAGTTAGAATTTCATTATTATGAATTCAACTTAACCAACATGAAAAATATATTTTTACTTAACATAGAACATAGCCCTAACCTCCGAGTCCTATGTTCCGAGGTGGGCGTAAATAGATGCGACACAGTTTATTCTAATGCAGCTTATTACGATATAACTGTTTTTTAATATTTAGATTATTATGTTTACATCCATAGATATAAATAAAATTGAAGAGAATAAAAGATTACAAATTAACAGCTTTTCACTAAATGCATATGAAAGTGTATATGTACGGTAGTAGCATCAAAAAATCAATTCTTAAAATTGTCTGTCTGTTTGTTCCGGCTAATCTAAAACGGCTGGACCGATTTGTAGATAGCTAATGTTGTAACGGCGATAATTAGGCTCCTTTTTAACCGACTTCGAAAAAAGAGGAGATTATAAATATGAATAAATATGTTGGGACGTTATTACAACAGCACCATCTAGTTCCGCGGTAAGCTACGAGGCTTGTGTTACGGATACCAGATAGTTGATATATTACACATATACATTTTAAATACATAAATATTATAAATATATTATATTGTACAAGTTTTATTTATTTTATCTAGCGGAACCCGTGGCTTCCGAGGGTGAGTGTTGAATAAAATCTAATAAAGAATATAGAGAAAGCCTATTTAACTTACTTATTACAAGCTATTACGATATTGTTTTTTTTTCATTTATTTTTTTCAATTTAACGTCAAATTTTATTAATGAATCAATGTAGATGAAATGACTATATTATAATGATGTGATAACTGTACTGAGTAGTTATTAAAGTAAAACATGTTTGAATATAAAGTACCAAAATATTTTCAAAGTTTTCCCATTAAGCTATCTGAAGAATCTTCTTCAAAATGCTATGTTACGAGGGGAATTGTACTTTTCTTTTATCACTAGTTCTAGGCACAAAATAAACAGCCAAAATAAACTTTCTGTTAGAACAATAACAAAATAGAGTTCACCTCCTTTCTCAGTATTGTTGCTTTAATATTTTATAGACTAACTTCATATGTTTTCTTTTTATTGTTAAGCCAAAATGGTTTATTTTAGTACTTTTACCGAATAGTTAGGAATTTTTTTGTCATTTAAACTCAGTCTCGCTTCGCTCAGGTTCGTCCATACTTACTTAATTTTAACGTTTTAATTTTTTTGAACTGAATCCTAAAACTTTTTCGGAAATAAAATTAGCCGATGTTACTCCTTATAATATCAGCTATCTGCTAGTGAAAGTTACGTCAAAAGCTATTTCGGAGACTAGTAGGAACAAACAGAGAGACGAAACAGTTAAAATTTTACATTTTCTTCAGTCCAAATGAATGGTTTTACGATAATTATAATCTGATAGACCTCCAAACACACACACACACACACAAGCGTGGCATAAAATCTACCATAACTTAGCACCTGTGTCTAGGATTGCAAACGAGACAGCTTTTCAGCAAAAGTGTTTTTCTTAGGTTTAGCGCATTATAAGCTTGTTTTATCTTAAATATTATTTTTCAATATCAATTATTTCATTTATATTTGTATAAACGAAACTGCCTCGATGGTGTAATAGTTAGTATGTACGGTCATACATCGAGAGGTCCTGGGTTCGAGTCCCGGGTCAGGCCAAGTTTAGTCTTTGGAATCTTTCTGTTTAGTAAATCTCAGTAACAGCCCGGAGTTGAGAAGTTGGTCATTGTGTGTCACCCCCGTGCCTCGGAGAGCACGTTAAGCTCACTAGTCGTGTCGAGTAGTCGTCCCACCGGAGTATGAGAGTGATAGGAACAGAGAGTGCACTTGTGTCTGCGCGTATACGCGCTGCACTATAATATCTCCTTCGTAGTTGGCTAGTCTCAATGAGATTGGCCGCCATGGCTGCAATCAGTCGGAGATTTTTTTTATTATAAATGAAAAACTGTATATATGTGTGTATATGTATCTATGTGTATATTTGTTAAGCCTTAATGCTGAAACAGCTATCTGAATTTGACCTGAAGTAATACATATTGGTTTACTGTTAGGTGTCTAGGAACACAAGCGAAACAGGTGCAGGTTGCTGGTTTATGTTTGAAAATTGGATGATACTCAATTTAAAATACCTATTTACCTTCGCAGTTTACGTACTTACACGAATTTCGACGCTTGCAAGCTTTCAAAGCGTCTTAAACTTTTGCCTCATGGGATGTGAAAATTAAATTTACTTGAGAATACTGTATTATATGTATGTAGGTGTATAGAAACTTTTTGGTATGTATCCTTCATAACTAAATTTATAAGTTTAACTTATAATAATTTACCTTCGATTAAGTTGTGAATGTACATACGAGTACATTATGGCTGTCATCTCAAACTTCATCTCACTTGCATCCGGACAGCTATTTTATTTAGTTTTCTTATTTAATCATTGTAGTTAAATTAAAATGTTTGATTTAAAAAAACTGTTACTATTTTATATAATTATACAACTTGGTGCCCACTTCGAAAATATCGGATTAAGTATCTATAGTAAGTAAATAAAAACTATCATCATAAATTAAGTACTATGCCACAAATAGACAGATACACATGCTTACAAGATACATGAATACAACTTATAACTAACCCCTTTTTGCTTAATAGGTTAAAAAGAGTTGCTAGTATCAAAAAATGTAGTAATTATGTCCATATTTAACTAAGCATTATGAATGACGTGACGTGACATAACTAAAGAATGTAAACCAGGTTGGGAATAACGAAGGCGCCATTATTTTGCATACCTTTTCAAGGGAACTAAACATAAAGATAAGGTTGATGTAACAGAACATGACGTTAGTGCCTCGAGAACGACTCCCTCGTGTGTTATTAGATTTATTTAAGACATTTTCATTTTTCGAGTACACTTTGGGAGTATAAAGTAATGAACAGATCCATCATAAGTTATTGTAACATATTTATTGTATCCCCATGTGGTATAAAGCAAATATTGTTATGAATTAGGTCTTACTGATCGTAGTGGCGTGTCTAAAGTATATATATTCGATTCCTATAGCGGAATAATCTAAGAAATATTTAAGCTATTTTGGCTAAAAGAGAGGATAGCTTTGAATATATATTGCAACATAGATAATTATTCAATAGAGATGGACTGCGAAAGAAAAAGAATAGAGCATAGAATTATGTTATCTGTGGTTATCGTCTATTAAAGTGAAACATAATTATTTGTTTTTTTTTGTACCATCAGAAAAGAGAAATATTTAATAACTGTAGCATTATATATTATAGAGTATAGTATAAGCAGACGAAAGCTGTTTCTAACCACTTAATATAACTGTTGCTTTGTATATTACGTTTCTAGTATGTGTTCTACGGAAAACACAAACTAGAACTTTGGTATAGTTCACCGGTTGAAATTTCTCTTTACTGTGTTTTTAATACAACATAATTTGTTAAATAACAAACGATTTTCATTCAATTAACGCCTTCCAATGAAAACTCTCATAATATTTGTCTATACATGCAATAAATTAACTGTATTTTTTTGGAAATTTGAAATTTGGTATAATGATAGGTTATCTGGGTTGACATATACTTTTTAACGCAGGAAAATACTTTGGCGAAATCTATACTAACAGTCAAAATGTACCCACACGGGAACAAACCCGGGACCCGAGCGGAGCAAGAATAAGTCACTAGAATAAAATATAAATTATTCAAAGAATGAATATTGTGTATCTGTAGTTATGTAGAGAATACTCGTAGTTCTGAACAAGTAGTAAGTAGAAAAATGCTATATTCATAAGAACTCGCATATTTATGATTCGCTTAGCACAAAACCAACAAAACAGTGCTTATCTGTTGAATGCAATTGTTACATTTATAGAATGAAAAGAGTCTCATTTAAACGACGTGACTGCGCCATTTTTAACGCCAGTTTAAATTCAACTTACAAGTGTGATTTTTATATTCAGCCCTTTTTGAGGTCCTATACTAACAAACCCATTGTTAGGCCCAGGCCAGCTTTTAAAGCGAGGAGATCAGGGCATATTACAGGCCATAGATTATGTCCCTCCCAACGTGCGTTCAACATGGGGCTCAGTAGCGTCCGGCAATCCGGACGCGAAGCCAAGAAACGCGCAGGGAGGGCTCACTTCGGTGGGCCGTGCAGGAAGGGCCCACTTAAGTGGGCGATATGTCTTACGGGTTGCTCCTGGTACTTCTCTGGATAGCAGAGTGGACTGTGGAGCAACCCTCTTGGCTGTATGGTCTGCTTTAATATACCTGCCGGACCGTCGGAGCGTCGTAGTAGAATGCGCAAGCGATCCTGCGACGGCCCATTAAGGCGTGATGATCCAAGCACCGATTTTAGTGGGTAGTACTGGCTTGCCGGTGAGTCCCACTTAACCGCCTGTTTCTTACAGGATGTATGCGTCAATGCATTTCCCAAGAATAAAAAAGGCCATAGATTATGTGTGATTCCTTGTTAGGAGACTTGCTAGAGTTAGACTTAACCCTGCTTCGATCGGGTGCGTTCCTCGGTGCCTAATGTCAACAATAAGCATTACTTAAAAAGCAATATATAATAGCTATTGAGTCTTCAGTGGCTATTCTTTCCAACTTCAATAAATGTAAAAACTTTTAACTGCGAGTACATTTTATGGGAACAAAAATAGCCTTTAGCACTCGGTAATATAGTAGTTTCTAAGAATATTTAGAAACGGATGAAAGATTTCCCTCTACATACAAACTTACAAACTCTACCTCTCTATAATATTTTTCTTACTCAATATTGTTTATTTTATGTGTCTGTGAAATAAAGTATTACATATACATATACATACATTATGTATGTTTATGTTTGTTTATAATAAATAACTATGTACATTTTAATAAAATCAGCCTTTCTTCTTTAACTCGTTTAAACTCGTTTGATTATGGATTCTGATTATAATCATTATAAGATGTAATAGCCGGAAAAAAAATTAAACTACATAATATATAGATATATGTAGTTTAATTTTATAACCATATAGAGATAGATAGGTCCCTTTTATCCAATGGAGAGAATGGAGAGAAAAATACTCTTGTATTTTTCGCTTCCTAGACTTTTGTATAATAGTCACGATTACAATAACACTTCTAAAACTGCAGCATCAGTGACAAATACTTATTTAAGGCAATTCTACTACATAAACTCAGTGATAACATCTATGACCCGGTCCAGTTCGGGCGTCTGCGGTTTGGTGCGGAAATACCGCACTTAGCGAATAGATTACTTAAGAAACTCTATTATCATAAGTACTTCATTTCTTTTAATAATATTAAATATGCTATTGGCTTTTGTTATTCGTTTATTTTTAAAAAATGCGAAGAATTTCTTGCGGTTTTGACAGCTATTTTTAAACCACGAGATTGACGTTGAATTTGAAAAAAACATTATTTTTTTTAATAATTGAATTAATTCATCCATTTTATTCATTCATCCAATTGAAAACATTAATCATCCATTATTTTCCCTACGAAACTCATTATAATCTGCAGGACTTTTATAAGTAATTGGTACAATATTTTTTTTGTTAAATTAATATTGTTAAATGAGGTATAGACTAAGAAAATAATCTTAGCATCAACTGTTATTACCATGTAATGTTTTATAAACCTTGCTTGATAAATGAGCTATTCAACACTTAAAGATTTTTTTAATTCAAAACAGTAATTCCTGAGATTACTCGCCATACGCAATTACATTTTTATATATAAATCTAACTCTATTTTATCATTACATAAAATTACTACAATTTTATACATAATGTCATTCGAGGTCACGTCTGTTTGTATAGCTTATATTTTATTATGTGAGCATAAAAAAAATGTAGAACATCTTTGCTATGATGATCGTCAAATAGTCGAGATATCTATATAATTGCAATAATTAAAAAAGCGAAATATGGATTTATCCCGAAATCTCAGAAGTATAAATGAAGTATGAAATTTAGTAAGTAGATTCATCGTATGGTTGATATTCGTTAAGAAAGGTTTTTGGAAATTAAACCCATAAGCGAGTAAAAGGGTTGGTGTTTCTATTAAAAATACTTTTTATCTAATTAGGTAGAACTGCGGGTAAATACCTGTCGGTATTGTAAGTTTATAAAAAACATTTGAATTTTCAAAGGTATTACAGAAGTACTCATACTTATATTATGAATAAATTGTCGTCTCTCACACAATTGTATCGAATTTTAAAGTCAAAATTTACTCAAAAAGTTCGGTCTTAAAATTGAGCAGTTACTTTATTAACGATGCCTGGAGCGATGAACGCGATCACGCGGTTAAAGCTTATAAAACTTTTGCATTCATAGCCCCAGCACGAAACTTTAACCGTACACATTTTGTTAGCGGCATTATTTCCTTTGTTTCTATACTGGTTTAAACTTTTGAAAACGTCACGTGTTTTACTTTTAAAATAATGTTTTCTAATGGCGTAACTTTTGTTTTAGCCTTTCATTTTGCCGACAAGAAAATTTATTGGTTTCTACTTTGTTTTGAGAAATTTGGAGTTTATAATTGATTTTAAATATCTAAAAATTCTTAGCCATATCATGCTAAGAACCGTATAACGCATACTATTACATGACATCTCAGGTATCGTAATCGATGTTTTCAATGATTTATCTCATCGTTCAAGTAGTGTTTACAAAATAATAAGGTATCCAATACTTTGAGAGGAAACATATTTTTGTTATTTATTGTATCTTAAGAAGTTTTAAATAAGTAGTTAGTTCATAGAACTAAGAAGCGCATATTCACTTTACAAGTTTGAAATTCTGAGAATGTGACAGATGGAGATGGATGGTAGAGAGAAGTACTTCACAAAATTCAACTATACGATCGCGAATTTTACAGTAAATTGGGAATCTGAATCCCATCTATTATCTGTTCCAAGTTTCCAACTTCATCGTGAAGAACGAAGCTGATGTACAGAAACATTGAAGCTCCTTATTGAGTTTTATTGTAACGAGACTTTCGATAGTTAAAGTAAAGTTTTTAAAGTCAAAAATAATCATATTCTTAGACATATTTGCAGATAAGCACAATATATTATTTTATTAACATTATACCTTATAAATACCTTTGTACTTGTACATGTGTGATAATGATGATGTTCACTGTTTTAGCGTCATGATTTAGGAGGCACATAGATATATTTTTTTATATAATATATTTAATAATAAGTTCGAATTGTATATTTAATTTAAGTTCCTGAATTGTAATTAACTTTTAACGATTTGCAAGATTTGAGCATAATCATGAAATACAAAGAAAGTATTTAACATTTTAGGGTTAAGGATTCTAGGTCGGTCTGGAATGGCTAAAATTGAACTGCAGATTTTTGTGCTGAAACTGAGCTACACAGAGCGGATCTCTGTAAAAAAATTGCAGGAAATCTATTGAGCTCTGCAAAATGTAATCTCGGCATATCCTGGAACTATCCGAAATCTTTTAAGGGTATTATGCAATGACAGATACACAATGACGTCAATTGTGGTCTTTTTATTACAGGAACATTTCAAATTCATCTGAGGTTTTGGGTATGATATGGTGATATCTTCTTCAAATGTTATTAATTTTCTTTTGTTTTAAATTACTCGCACTGGGAAGGTTAATTTGAACCTAACTTTAACAATCTCATTTGATCAAATACGATTAATTATTATTATTCATGGAAGTCTTAGTATATTACACAAAGTTCAATAATTATAGGTAAATACTCGTAATATTCTAAGTAGTAATAATAATTATTGAGACAAGGTTGGGTAGTAAAATTTTTTATGTCAAGTATTGTGTATATAATCAACTTTTTATGTACAGATTTACATGCTACATAGCTCTATGGGGAGCTCTCGTGAGGTTTAAATATGCATTTATTTACGTAGACATATTCTTACGGGTGGTGTCTTCTTAACAAAAATATTAATTTTATTTGCCGAAATGAAAAGTAATCATTAATTTATATGATTTTTTAACAAGTGTATGTTAAATGTACATGCAAGTAATAAGAACAAAAATAGCACCTCATATATATTTCAAAGGATATAAATCTACTGAAACTTAGAGCAAAGGTAAATAAAGATAAGATTCTCCGTAAAGACAAAGCGAAGTTTCGATGGTTAATGGCGTCACACAATAACGTGGGATAATCTGTTGGACTAATAAAGGGACCTTTCTATGTAAATAAGCTTCTACGGTATTATCAACACCTCCTTTATGCATAGACACATGAATATTAGAAATGGTAAATGTGTAATTTAGTTTTAGTACATAATATTATGATAAGTATTGTACCTAGATTGCCTCGGGGGTCTAGTTAGTAGGTATATTCGTATATATACGTCTCTAGACCGTTAGACCCTGGGATTTTGTGAAAAAAAAATACTCAGTAGCAACATCATAGTAGTTTTGAGTGTGAAGGATAAAAAGTGCAATTGCGATGGTGTTCACAATTCCTTAAAAAGCAGTGGTAGCCCAGGTTCAAATCCGAGAGATATTTTCATGTGTGAATCATTTCTAACATGATTACCACTTGTCTTACGGTGAACGAAACATCGTGAGGAAACCTGCATATTTGAGAGACCTTAACAAGTTTTCGGAAGTGTGGTCGTTGGTGGAGTATGGTCATGTGCTCCTCGTATTAGAGGAAAGCCTTTGCCAATCAGTGTAACGTTAAAAAGGACTGAATACATACAACTCTTCAATATAATATCTTCCGCACATTTCCTTAGTTTCAGTGCGATTCACACAGTCACCGAAATCGCTTAGGGCAACATTATAAAAACGTATGCAGTCCATACTATTAATATTATAAATGCGAAAGTAACTCTTTCTGTCTGTTGCGAAAACTACTAAACCGATTTAAATGAAATTTGGTACACATATAATCTAGACCCTGAGAAAGGACATAGACATTTCAAGGCAAGAAAAAGGCTGTAAGGGTTTGAAATAGGGGACGAAAGTTTGTATGGAAATTACGTCATTTTTAAATCTAGAAGCTTGAAACTTATTTTTTAGGCTTTTGATTCAGTATAAATAAAAAAGACATTCAAAGTTTGAACAAATTTATCCTAAAGGGGTTACCTAGGGGCGAACGGAAAGTATATAAATCTAACCACATTTATAAATATTAAGAGGCGTTCTCTATAATCTGCTCCCAATAAAAAGGATCTTGTTTGTTTCGTTGCTAACTAAATACTTTCATTGAATAATTTTAATGTGTAATAGTATCCAAATTAGAAAGGGCACAGGGTGCTTAAAGGGGCGATTAGATTAACATTTCACGTTTTAACATAAAATTTTATTACATTTAACTTCATTTTCAACTCAAGGGAAAAGTAAGCAAAAGTTTGCATACGTTTCTTAGTATTAACGAGATAATTAATTACTTAATAATATTGTATTAGAAGCGATATGTTAATCATATTTTCCATGAATACATGAATGAATCTATATTTCATAAGCCACACGGATTGTAAGGGACCTTTAGGTCCTCGCTCTTTCATGGACATGAAAGATTATTATTATAGATTACTTTGTTTACGTAACTTATAATATCTATTTTAAAGACATTTTTTGTTTTTTTTTGAGTAATAATTAATATAAATTTGTGAAATGTTTTGAGATAGGTTGTTTGAGGATAGGTATATTAGTATTTTATATAATATAGTACAGTCTTCAACGTCCTCTGATGACACAAGAGCTCTTTAAATGCTATATTTTTTAAACATTTTTTATGTCCTTTAGAGTAAGTCTAAAAATTTTAGACTTTCGCAAATAGCTTATATATTATTTTGAATAACTCTAAGAACTGTTTGTTTATAAAATCAACATAACAGATAGATTTTTACTCAAAGCATACGTTGGTATGAACGGCACTTATAAAAAATGACATTTTTTTGTCTGTCTGATAGATTTTGACGGGACTTCTATTGGCAGTGTAAAGTCCACGTTATTAGTATTATTAACGGCTCAGCAACACCTCAACACGCACACAACGTTTGTCTCGCTCGACCAGATTGCGACTGACGTGTCGTAGGCGCATGAGACAACCAAATCACTACAGATAGCTGATGTTGTAAAGAATCAGTAAGGTACCTAGGGGCAAAGGGTAAGTCGCTAGTATATAATAGATTTTATAAAATATTTTACGATGAACGTGGAAATTGTAACCCTTTTTAACTTCATAAATTAATAGTTCATAAAGTAGTAAATATACTATAAGTATTATTATTTTTACCAAGTACCTTGTCAGTATAGTTTCACCCTATTAACAAGCCTATCTTATTTGCACTAAGGAAACCGAAATGACCCGCGCCATACTACCCATCTTTACGTATTTTGCTCAAAGGTACTTCCGAGACATTCAAAATTATATATTAAGATTATGCATCGTAAACATAAATACCAACAAAACTTATAAATGTCACAAAATTCTAACTCCGTTATTATTTGACGACTCGTTTGCCTCAGTTGGTAGTGACCCTACTTTCTGCGCCAGCGGTCGCGGGTTCGAGTCCCGCTGGGGGCATTCATTTGTTGAGCACAAATGTTTGTACTCCAGTCATGGGTGTTTATATTTATAATATGTATGTATTTAAAATTTATATGTGTAGTATATCAACTCTCTGGTATCCGCAACACAAGCACGTTATGTAGCTTACTGCGGAACTAGATGGCGCTGTTGTAATAATGTCCCAACATATTTATTTATTATCGATACAGAGGTCGGATCTGTAGTTTCTAGATATTTTGTCTGTCTGTCCGTGACGGTATCACTAGAAAACCTCTAATAGCTGGTTGTAATTATTCATTGCGGGAAAATAATTCATATCTAAGAAGCTTGAACTAAGAAGCGTGGGCCACTAGTTTAATGTCGTTAGATTCATGTATAAAATTAAATCAGTTTCTTTCATATTATTCTATTGTAAGTATTTTTATAATATTGTATTATTAGTTTTATTTAATCTACCATTTAAGAAGACATGTCTAGACAGTTGATAACCTTTGAAAATATACAACAGTGATAAAATTGCTGCGAGTGTTAGTTTTTCGAGTAGATCTGAAGTTCGGAGCTAAGTTCGAGAAGAAATACGAAGAAAAAAATGAAGTAAAGTGGATTGAAGTGATAGTGCAATAGAAATAAGTGATGGCAAATGTCCGGGGACTGAGTTATGACGATACTGTGCGTATAACGCGATACAGGAACTAACTGCGAAACTACTTTCTGAATTTCTTGTTTAATATAGTATATAGTGTATAGCAAGTGAATTTAATTTCCGATCTCCGTACCCTAGCTCGTAACAATATTATTTATTTTGTTCAACCAAAATTTTTTTCTGGAATAAGCTGAAAATTGTCTATTATTCTTGGTTTTGAAAATTATTCTAAAGCTTACTTTAGGTTTGCATTTCTCAAGTCGTTCTACACTTCTATGTGATGACGCTTAAAGTTATTAATAGATTTTATTAGCAAAAATATCGACATTCTTATTATAATTCTGTTTTATATTAGCGAAACAAAGTTGAGAGTTTTTGCATACTTAATATTATATGTCATCAGCCCTTTTTAACGTCCCATTGCTGGGCACGGTCAGAGGTGCGAGACCCGTAGGCTTATTACGTATCTAGCAATCCACCAGCTGTAAAATTAAAAAGAGCTATTTTTAATAAAGTATTAGTCTTCGTATGTTTAACAAACCAATAATAGAATATACAAACAATTACCAAATCAATGAATGCAAATACAAATGAATTTATAAAAAAACTACGAAAGAATTCAATGAGTTTAATACGATTTAGCGATTGGACAGCAATTATTGTACAATTTTCGCTATCGCTGGTGGATTGCTAGATACGTAATAAGCCTACCGGATTTGAACCCGTATCACTCGGTTATACAAGTGAGCGCATTACCTGCCTCAATATTATATATTAAATATTAAAAGGAACCAATTTTCCTGTTTTAAAGTTTTGTGGTGGTTTTAGTATAGAGATTATGGAAATCCATTTTTAGTAAAAATTTCTTTCTCCGGCGTTCGTTCACCTTTTATATGAGTTAAAAAATATAAATTGTTTAAAAAACCAGTCACCAAACTGCCTTTTCTTAATTATTTATGACGTCTTTCATCTGATCATGTACTAAATTTTACCTGAACTACTGGTACTTGTTTGTATGAATAACATTTACATTAGTACAAACTGTAATTATATATTTATTTAGTCGGAGCGACACTAGCTAAAACAAGCTCATTAAGTGGCAACCAAAATATAAGCAAAATTTACATTACAAATAGTAATAAAATGTTTGCTATAAGTATTATTGTTCAAATTGAATTACGAAATTCTACAGAACTTTCAGTTTCATTTTTTTTCCCATTACTTTATAGAATTTATATCAGATAAAGTGGCGATGACCACTAATTAGTTCGAGAATCAAATTCACGATTTATTTCGATTATAGAAAGCTCCTTAGTAACGGCTATTATTTAAAAATATTTGATAATCGTAGAAACATAACACCTTATATCCAAAAGGCAATCAATAATATAAGGAAAATCATATATTAATGTTAATATACATAATAATGCATAATATTGTGTTTGTTGTAAAAAAAGTGTTTTTTGCCTTTCTGCCTTGACACCTCGAATATTCGGAGAAAACTTTCATACGCCGCGTATAGTCGTATTCATAAATACGCCCAAGGTGATAATAAAAGCAATGTGATGCCGTCTACACGCTACATTGTTACGAGGAAACACCGATTCTATTACGTTACGTGGAAAAAGGTCTGCCGAGACCATTCATTATTTAATATTTGTGTTACAAAATAAATAGCTATACAATGAAACAAACGATGTCAGCATCAAATATGATGTAAATAATCAATGTATTGTGTAAGATTTTTTTTTATTTTTTCATTACTATTTCAAACTAAAAAATAAGTATGTTGAAAGGGGAACATGTAGTAAGGGAAACATATTTGGGAAGCTTTGTAGCTTCCTTCACAAGCCTCGTGGTTTGTGTTATGGATACCAGATAGTTGATACACCATACAAATATAATTGCAAGTACATATTAAAATGTAAATACTTACTCATGATTGACGTATAAAAATTCGTGCTCATCACACTAATGAGCCCCCAGCGAGACTCGAACCCGCGACCCAGCTGAAAACTGAGCCAAACGTGTCGTCAAAAAATTTTCCTACTGAACTCAATGAACTTTCTATTATCTTGTATCTATTTTCGTACCGTACGTGTGACCTTATTGTTACTTATGACAAAGTAAAGTTACCGAAAATAGCTCTTTGGATGGATTTCAACAGTATATTTTATATCAAATATACCTTTATCACTAAGATGTTCTTCATTTCATTTTCTTTTTTCTTAACTTAAAAAGGAAAAAAAACAATATTACTAGGTAACCCTTAATGTAAGGAGATGTAAAGATATAAATAAATGTGTTAGGCATTTTGTGTATGTCAATTTTACAGGTAATGTACTCGTAATAAATTTTCATAATTTCTAATATGTCTGATGTTTCTGGATGTAATGATATTCCCATGCTCTTCGTTTTGTCATATATTCCCGTAGCAACGCACATACGTACTCGTATCGTAATACATTAGCATACGGTCTGCAAGCTTACGGCGATTGTTATTTACAGAATAAGAAAAACTAACTGTAAAGCGCTTTTAAACTTGAATTAAATTCTACACCTATGAGTAAATATTAAATAAACGCGCAAGGCCACTCATCACGATATATCCAAAACCGCTTGACGTATAAAAATGTTTGACAGGTAGTTAATAGTTAGTGAAACCGAGTCTTGCACCTCTGATATCATGTGCGAATCATTTTTAATATCTCTTGTCTTACGGTTAAGGAAAACATCGTGAGGAAACCTGCATGTCTGAGAGAACCTAACAAGAACCTAGCAACTGCCAACCCACATTAAACCAGCGTGGTGACCTAATCCCACTCGTATTGAAGGGAGGCCCGTGTTCAGCAGTGTGACGCTAAAAAGATCTGATTACAAAATCTTCACCGAAACACGCTGCATCCTATGAAATAAGATCGATGACGTTTTGTAGTTTTTGTGGTTAAAGCGAACGAAAAAAAGCGACTCCCTATTTATTATATAAAATTTCAATAGTTGTTGCAAATACCAGATGCTTTAACATGTTACTCGACTTTATTTGTTAATTATTACAATTAAGTGCAACTTAGCATATCTTAAATAATGAGCTAGTTAGGAGCAGCGCCAAGTACCTGGCGGAACTCATTACCGGGGTAATTTAAACATTGACCCACTAAATAACGTTATTTTACTCTAAAACAATTTAAATTCAGGCGGTCTTATCGCGGCTTTTAAAATTAAACAAAAAAATTTGAAATAATAGTATATTAACTATTATATTATTTTTGTCATATGGATATTTTTTATATTAATTAACTCTGCCAATTATGTCGTCAACGCCAGCGATAAGGAATACCTATAAATAATATATCAATTTTTATTTATAAAATCTGTATAGCCAGTTGCATCAAGAGAGTTGACCTCTCTTGTCTAACCAAAGGGTGTAGTGATATATGGTTTAAAATAAAATGAAGCAATTGGCAATTTCTACGCAACATATGCGAGGTAAATTGCGCTCAACTGGCACGCCGAAAAGACATAAAACTAAGAATACATTGGGAATTGACAATCAAGTAGAGTATCTGTCACGCGAGATAAATTACGAGAAAAAAATATACCAAAATTCCTAATGTACCTACCTATATTACCTAACTAGCGTTACCCGTGACTCCACTCGCGTTCTAAAGAACTAAATGCCTTTTTTTTATTTTTTTCACAGAAATGAGTTATTTTCCCGCAATTAAAAGTTCCTATATGTAAACCCGGGTATCATCATACATTTTTTCATCACACATTCAAATTTCATTTAAATCCAATAGTTTTCTCACAGACAGACAGACAGACACAAAAATTCTAAAAACAATTAAGATTCGGCCTCTATATCGATAATAATGTCTTTTTTAATTAGATTTTCCAAAAGATATTTAATGTACAGATTTGATTCAGTTACAATTTTATTATGTCTATATCACTTTGGATATTGTTTAAAATGTCGTAGGTATATAATATGGTAGATCGAATTGGCTAAGTTTATTTTGTACATTTCTGTTTATGGGTGTTTTAAGTTAATAATTATAAAAAAAGTTATACATGGTGTTTGCTTGTAACATAGTGTCTATTATCGTGACTATAATCGATGTCATTGAATTGGACAGTCAGGGATATTCAAAGTTCAAAGAGGATAAAATATTTATTTGTTATTTTTTTAAATAATTATCTTTTAATTTAATAAAAATATTCTTTATGTTTGTATGCTTATAACTCCTTCAGATTGAAATGGGTGTACAGATTTGATGAGGTGACAGATGAAATTTCAGTACTCAGTTAAACTATTAGGTAGTTTAATAACTTAGCTTTAACGATCTGACGTATTTAGTACTTTGGGATGCACTCGAACAAGGCTAAGTTGTTAGTGTAGTATAAGACGTATATATAAGTATATACTACATATTGAATCATGCACTCATCGATAATAGACCAAATACTAATTGATGATACCTTTCAACATAATCTACGTGATGTAGCGCTGTATTAACCTTAATAAATAGAGATACCAGTGATGGTTGATCAATGGTTATATTTCTTCATAATGTCGAATTAAATATTATTGTTGATTCATGAAACTTCATAAAAATAAAATTGTGCAGGCTGTAACAAAGCAATTAGTATAGGACATGAAAAAGAAGTATCTGCCTCAAATATTGGAGATATCAAGTTCTACTCAAGAGACATTATTTTATTTAAAAAATTGAAATGACTCATTAATACTTATAACATTGAGGTTTTTAATAATATTTTTATTAAAAAATGCAAAAAAAGACTATTGCCACGATATTAAAAATAGTTAAAAATATATATTTTTCCTATTGTTTTTAATTCTATATTTAAAGGTAAAACGTGTAAGTAACGGTTTCATTTACGTGCATTTAAGATAGATGTTCTTTGCCACTTTAAAAGTTTATGTACTAAATGTTCCTTTTAGTGCTAGCGCTCATTATGAAGTTCATTGTTTAAACTTCAAAGTTGTTGTACCTTTACTGAAAATGTTAACCAATGTACCCACTAGCGTTTCTACCAACATATTTAAAATTGAAAATAGAATAATACTAGCCTACCTCTACGTACCTAACATTAATCTATGTATTTTTTAGATCATAGTCTATTGGTAGACTAAATTTTATCCAAATCTACCAAGTAGTGAAAACGTGAAGTAACAAATTACAATCAAACGCACCCGTACAAACTTTCATATAATAAAATAGTGGCCCTGTATGCCAAAATAATAATAGCTTTTTTAATTATAATGTACCTAAAAAATATTGAAGTATACCAAAATATCAATAGAAAAAAATATACAGAATACCGACATTATGTGTTTAAATGGCTTAAATGAATAATAATAGAATAATAAAAAATAATAATTGTCTGTTCGGGGCAGCTTCCAAGTCCTTTGATAAATCAGCGAGCAAAGCAAGTAACTGATAAAATATAAATTATATTATATTCATTGTAGTAAATAAGTAAAATTCTATATTTTTTAATCTTTACATCGTTTTAGGTATCTAGTCGTAGTACATAATATGTTTGTACTGAATAGTCATTAAATTTGTTCTCTCAGTAGCGTCCGGCAATCCAGCCGGTCGCGAAGCTAAGAAACGCTCGGGACCTTCCCCACTTCGGTGGGCGGTGTGTCATGTGGGTTGCTCCTGGTACTTCTCGGATAGCAGAGTGGACTGTGAAGCGGCTGTGTGGTCGGCACACCTGCCAGGCCGTCGGAGCGTCGTTGTTCAAGGTCGCCCCGTTAAGACGCATGATGGGTGCTTGGGTTTTAGTGGGTAGTACTGGATTTCTTGTAAGTTCAGCTGTTTCTTACAGGTAGTATGTGATAATGCATTTGACAAGGATAAAAAAATATAATAGAGTCTAAAATAAGTTATTTATTACCGTTTTACCATAATCTAGACATTTTTATAAATCATTGCTTTCAGAGCTTTTGTGATTACTAAACTGTTTATTTTTCAGTAGCATTATACTAAGGTTATTATTTGACCAGCAAAAGTATACTTATTTGCAAGAATTGTCATAATGCCAGAAATGACATCATACATATTCAATGACGCTCTTTGTTGCCGGTGTTCATGAAGAATTCATTTTTAATTAGCGAATGTAAATAATGCAATGAATGTATTTGTATATAAATGTATGCTTTTTGGTATTCTCTTTTCTCATAAAAGTCACTATCAATATATTAAATAATAAATTGCTTTTTACTGTCATGGAAATTTAAAAGGGGTTCATGAACAAAATACAATATGCTATGTGACGTCATTGTAAATCAAATATGACTCCCAAAGGGGACGGACTGATTTTTTTTTCATTATTTTGTGCCATATTTTGTTAAAAGGTTTTATTAATTATGAGTTCTAATATTAACATAGATGTTTCACATCTGCCGAGAGTCCCGTGACAGCCAAAGGCTATTTCTAATTAATATGAGGGTATTATCATATCAAGGTAATAAACTATAAAACAATGTCTTACCAATGGCACACCTGAATTTTTATTTATACTTATTAAGTGTAAAATATACTGGATACTTCCTTAATTTAATAATGCTACAGTAATGTAGTATTATTACACTGAAACATGTTGAGGGAAGATTTACGATATTTAAAGAACCGTTCATAATTAAACGGCTTGAAATAATAATCTGGAAATATCTTAATTTAGAGCCTGTAGAGATCGGATATAAAATTAATATTATTTTTGTTTTTTTGACGTGACAACGTCTTAAATTAGGTTGCGGCTGGGAGTCACTTATGAAAAAGTGTAACGCTCGGTAACGTTACGATGAGTCACCGAACGAGAGAGAGGCCCGCCGAATGCCTTGCGTCTCTCTCCCACTCAACTATTAAAATATATTTCTATAGTTAAAATTTGTGCAATTCTTATTTTCATTCAATTCCTTGTTCCTATTGTGCAATTTAATTATATTCATATCAATAAATATTCTACCGAGAAAAAGACGTTGTCACGTAAAATCTTCGCCCGTAAAACCGACTTTACAGGCAACTATTTTTTTTTTATTAACTAATTTAGTTCTCACTTACGATAGTATCGAAGGTGGCAAGAAATTAACAGTTGTCGATAAAAAATATGGCTAATATTGCTAAAACTTGAGAATGAAGAAATTTTATATTTTGTGTTTTCTTCGTTGCTTACCATTCAAGTATAGTCTGGAGCAACGTTATTTTAATTACTGTACGATCCTTTACGATATTAAATATGATTATAACTGAAATTGCGTAGTGCGAATTTCAAATTTAGTAATTTGAATGCCAGCGTTATATTGCTAGGCCAAATAGTTTTAACTGAAAATTCAAATACGTTGCTATTAATATAAATAGCATTACGAGATACATACAGATAGGACTGAAATTACAAATGTGTAAATGTGAAATATATATTTATTACTTCTTCATGTACGCAGTGGTAGCCCAGTGGTGACGCGCTCGCTTGACTAACCGAGTGATGCGGGCTCAAATCCGGGTCTCGAACCTGTGACATTCACATCTTTTCTAACACGATTACCACTTGTCTTACGGTGAAGGAAAATATCGTGAGGAAATCTGCATGTCTGAACCTAGCAAGTTTTCGAAAGACATGTGAAGACCGCCAACCCGCATTAGGCCACCGAGGTGGACTATGGCCTGATCACCCTCAATTGAAGGGAGGCCCGTGACCAGCAGTGGGACGTTAAAGGGCTGAATACATACTTCTTCGTACTGAAAGGGCTTGACCGATTTAGGTTTTTACTACACAAATAGATCAAGTATCAACAGTTATGAAGTTTTTAGCATTATTTTTTTTTGTTTTATTTACATATACTCGTATGTATTTCTTTGGTAAATTTATATACGTTTTTCATATATAAATTAAAAATGTACATGAAGTCTACTAATATATTGTACATATAATTTTTTGTACTAAATAAATTCATTATAATTATGTTCCAAAATATTATCTATTGCCTTTAAAATTTGCAATGTCTAACGCAAAATACAGCTTACTTTTAAAATCAGGACATGGGAATTCGAGCTAAATTAAATTTTTCCCGTTCGTGTAGCTCTGAAAAGTTTCCATTAAAAATGAATTCTGAGTACAAAAGGCTGACTGTTTGCTGAAATCTGTGGTATTATAAAGAAATGCCTGATCTTGTTGCTGCCGTTTCTATCTATCGCTTATTTAGGTCTAGTTTTTATTGTGTTCTTAAATGATTTTATTTTGCATTCACATCATTTCATGGTTTAGCTAAGTTTTTTTTATAGAAATATCTTTGAAATTGGCGAAATTCTTTTTTATGGCGGGGAGAATTATTATATGGAAGAAAAGTTTTCAACGAAAATTTAATATTTCTACCTTTTTTGCACCAAAATAGTAATTAATTTTTATCTTTCTTAATTTACAAAGATTTACTTTTTTTACTTTAGCACTTTTTCTAAAATTATTTCTAATTTGCTGGCTTCTAAAATATTACTGAATTAAAATATTTGTTAATTCGAAGTTTAATATTTTTTATTAATTAATTGTTCAACGAAATCCCTTCGCATTTTTTCGTTTTAAGCTCCAATTTGTTTATATTTTTTTAGGATTAATCTCTAAACTAAAATATTTTTCTCGAAAATTTACCTGCAACTTGCTACTTTTTAAAATATCTGTAACTTCTTCATTAAGTTCTGATACTTATTTTTCATACGAACATATTTTCATATATTTATTTGAAAATATGTGTAGAACATTATTAAAGTTTGGGGTTTTGGTAGCTCTAACAGTACGTAACACGATGTCAACAAACTTTGTAAAATTGCTTTGATGGGATGTGAGGTGACAACCAATGTCTGCAAAAAAGTTTTATTATATAATAACACGGAAATAATGTTCTTGAAGTTCAAAAAATACCTTTAACATTTTGTGTTATGTATGTTTATTACTTTAAGAATATCATCTATAAATCTTCTATACTCTATATAGATAAATAAAATTAAAATGTATGCTTGTAATATGCAAATAACACTTTAATATTAACAGATATGAAGTTATAAACAATAGTCATAAGAAAAACCTACTTTTTTATATTTTTGTCAGTCTGTTCGTTCTGGCTAATCTCTAAAACAGCTGGACGGATTTTAACGGGACTTTTAGTGGCCGATAGCTAATTGTATAAGGTGGACATAGGTTTATTTTTAAAAAAGAATTATACTTCTGCTAAATAACGTCTCTAGTTATTGATATGATCTGTAAAACGTCTTGAAAATACCTAGTTAGTTACTTAGTTTAGAAAATATGCCTACTTATGATTATTATTTTATATACTTCGCATTTTTAGTTTGTTCACAGGCAGAGAATACTCGAGAATGACACATTATGTGATGGATGAAATCTGTGGAAGCCGTGATAACGTTCCCGCAATAACTCATGCGTTAAATAACAAATACCATAATAAGTATTATGATGTGTGTACCCATTAGGGTATATACCATACTTATAATATTTGCATAATATTTACTACTACTACATTAAATGGAGGTAAAGCTTGTAAGTTTGAATTTAAGAAACACTTAGGTGTAGTAATATCTGAAACTACTGATCGCTAAAAAATCTTTTAATTCTATAAAATGTTTACTTCAGAATTTATAATACATTTAATTAAAGTGAATAATGCAAATGCATGCCAAAGATACTCAAGCAAAACGACAGTAACTTGACTATTTAAAAAAATAAACCGTTAATAAATTAAAAGATCTTTTATGATTTTTATATAAATATATATAGGTAAATTATTCGTTTTCATGTTTACATAATAAAAATATTTATTTATTTATTTGTTAAGGTTTGCTAGTGGTTATTACATTAAATATATGAGTTAAATTAAAACTAAAAAAAAAGTAATCTAAACTTAACTAATAAAAATATTATTAAAGTTTTAAATCAATAATTAAGTTGACTAAATGAATTACATTGAATATAAAAAAATATAGAATAAAAATATTATAGGGAAGCTCGGTCACCTATGTGATAGTCTTCTAAGCAGGATCCTTACTTTACTGTTTGGTTAGCAGCAATAACAATCCTGAGGACAATTGGGTCGCAGTATCAGTGGTCGTTACGTTGACTTACGATGTGAGATACCATATTGGATAGAGTATAAGTACTGAGCTAACATATTACTGAGGTTAGATAAAAAGTAACACTGTGTAATGCAAATTAAAGTAATATTATGATTATTTTATGTCTCTTTAGAAGAGTGTTAAAACTGAGTTAGTAATAAAATTTATTGTACGTAAATTATTATCAATCAAGAAGATATGTAAAAATTTAATTTGAAGATTGCATTAGTAACGTAACTGTTAGATAAGTCCAGACGACTATCTTTTTTTTTGTTTGATTCTTTCTATATACTGTAGTCAGAGGTAAAATTATTTTACACTACAACTAAGTTCAGTCTCAAAACGCTTAAATAAAGTCTACATTAATACAACGACTTTCTGTTAAATTTTATGATTAAAACATTGTAATAGCATATGTTAGCTATTGAAATCAATCACATATTTACATAGGTCTCGTTAGAGAATAAGTAATGATAGAATGTGGGAAGCGTCGGTAAACCACCAACACATTAGAAATGGTGTTCGTCAAAATATTACGTTATGAATTATTCATATAATATGAAATTACAATTCGTATTATTGTAGCTCTCGACCCGTCTGAGGCAGCTGTTTTTCACTAAAGATAACATTCCTTACAAATTACCCTTGTAAGTGATGTGGATAGTATTACAATGAACAATGTTTTTTCTACTAATTTCAGAGAATTACATGTTAGAATAAGACAGTGGTAGCCTAGTGGTAGCGCGCTCGCTAGGATAACCGAGTGATGCGGATTCTGTATCGTGCAAACCATGATTTATTGACTTCTTAGATAGTGACGTAATTACGATCACTATGAAAATATGTAAGTCGAAATTAAAGAAACACTATTTTTTTATTTCATTATAGTCTTGGTTAACTCGTTTTTCTGTTTTGAAATAAAAACAACAAACGTAAATGAAGTATTTAATATATTTTTAATTTTGGGTAAGTACTGTTTGTAACAAGTATACACTCGAAAAATGATCCTTGAGACGTCTCTCCCATCAATATGTTGTTTGTAAAGAAATCGAAATTACGGGAACTAAAAACCAAAATGAATCCCCGAAAAAAACCGAAATTATTTATATGTCTAGACTAGTTCATATATTGAGAGTAACATGTCTTTTATCTTAAATGTGAATCAACCCAAGCATTTACCGTTTATGCAGAAGGTTTATTTCAGTTCGCTTACACAATTTTATTACTTTTTCCTTTTGGGGTTCGCTACATCAGTCGAAAATACGGACCTGCTTGTTTGCCGCTATGTTTTTATCAAAAAGCGTTCTCAAGAAGGATTAAAAAGAAAAGGAATAGTGTCAATTGAATTTTATCACTCAGTTATTCCGCTAAGCTGAATAATATTATAGAAATCAAAATATTACAGTTATATACAAAAACTCAGCACAACATATCTCTGGTTGAAAAATAAAACAACAACAAAAACATTAAAAAATAGGTGACTATCCTGCAAGTGCAATATAAAGTTTGTGTACTAAATATAATTTTGAGGCCACATATTCCCATATGTTAAGTCCTAAAAATTAATTAAAATTGTTTCTTTTTAACTTAGTACCTACTTACTTACTTACCCTATTTCTATATATTATGTTCTATAATGTAATTAAACTTGTTGCTTTAACTTAGCGCTTACTGATTTTGAGTATACTCTCAACTTCATTCTATTAATCAATTAGTTGAGTAAAACGTACACAAACTCTAGCCAGTACTTAGGGAGATTACTTCGGCACGATCGACGTTTGATAGTGGCTCTTTATTTATAATGTATACATGTTTAATCCATTTCTGCAGAAGAGCTATAGCTAAAATCAGCCTAAATTCCTATTGATGAATGGGTAGACGCTTTTTTTTTGGGACAAAGGGGGCAAACGGGCAGGAGGCTCACCTGATGGTAAGTGATCACCTCCGCCCATGGACATCTGCAACACCACAGGGCTTGCAGATGCGTTGCCGGCCTTTCAGGAAAGGGAGGGAGGGAGGAGGGAGAAGGACGGGAGTAGGGATGAGGAGTGGGCCTTCCGGACTCTCACTTACCGGACGAAACGCGACAGCATAGCTGCCACTTCACGCCGGTCTTCTGTGAGAGAGTGGTACTATACGGGGCGTGCCGGCCCATTCGGCTGCTACCCGAAGGTAACAAGCATGGCACTACCACTTGTAAAACTTTCTAGATATTTTCACAAAATCTAATGCTATAAATTAATTTAACTTAAATGATAAGTCAATATGTGTAATAGTTACTACGGTATAGTTCCAACTGTATCTGTATGGCCAAATTTAGTTATTGAATATTTTTTAGTAAGCCTTTAGACCGGTATTGGTAAGTTGGTGGTGCTTCATCCCCGTTGCTTCGGAGAGCTCGTAAAGCCGTCGATCCTTCGCCTTAACTCTGACTGGTCCCACCGGAGTATGAGAGTGACAAAAAATAGAGCATTCTAAATAAATTACAATTAAATCAAATACAATAATTATGCCTTTTTGAAATTTTATGAAAAGTGATTAAAATTAAAATTAACAAATATTGTAAGGTAACCCATAATGGCTTCTTAATAAAGGGTGAGGCTTCATTAAGTTTTAGCAACCACTAAAGTGTGTTTGCAGATGGCACTAGTAAATGCATTTCCCAATATAAAATAGAAGATCGTATAAGTATATTATACGTAAAAATAAATAATATTCAGAATTGATGTCCAATTGTAGACACGACAATATTGCTAGTAAATTTTGTTTTTAATAACAACTGACAGCGATAGCAGTCGCCCATTAAATTTATTCGTACGAAAAATTTCAGTAACATAAATACTGCGACTTGTATTGCATGATTTCTGTAAAAATTAAATGTAATTTCTGCTACAAATCTAACAAATGTTTAAAAATAAATAATGATTCAAGCTTGAATTTCTTTCCTTGAACTAATTAGATATTTACTCACTCAATGGACTGTTGAAAATTATGTTTAAAAGATTTGTTATGATAATATTTGAGACAATCTACGGAAAATTTCTATAAATCACAATATTTTAAACTGTCTTAAGGGTTCCTTTTCCCTTACCAGTAAAAATTGAAAGTTCTTTTTGAACTAATTAGCTTATTCGGGATAATAATAAGCTACGAAAATAAAAAATATATAAAAAATAGGTGAGCAATGCTGCGGTCAAAAGCAAGCATACTATGAGCAAAATAAATAGAACACATATACCGGAATATTAAACGCAGCATTTTTACTCCTAGTATAAACATACGTTACTTACATACATAGTATATACGTTAGTAATAAAAATTGAAATAGCCTAAAATATTTCAGTACATATTTTGCATTCACAAGTTGGACAATGTAAAACCCATAGAATTTGTAGCAGCTTAATAATTTTAATTTAATATTCATTTTTATGTTGTAAAACTAAAACACTACAGTGGTTGAATGTTTCCGTGGCTTTAATTAGTTAAAATTTTATATTTGCATTACAATTTTTTCACTATTCACTCGCTACATTCATCGTTACGGTAAAACGTATTGAATTTCATTCAAAATTGTTCTGTACGTTTTAAAATGTTAAAATTGAGCCGAATCCGGAGAGAATGGGTGAAATCTGATTTTTAATTTTATTTGCATTTTTGCACAATTTGTCATTTGAGTTAAATAAATATTTTCATACTATCGACATATTTTTTGTTAAAATGTCGAATTAAGCAAAGTTAGAGAAGAAATTCAATATTAATTAATTAGAGAAGTAAAAGAAGATATTCAAAAGAGGCTTACACTAGTGTATAATCGGTAAAATTGCCTCTGGAGCTTTTAAAAGCATTAAAAATCTATCCAAGTGAACACTTTAACTTCCGATCGTTGAACCTTTGCTGTTAACAATATATTGGCGATGGATCGATGCAACCTATGTCAAAAGCTTTCTAAAACTTCATCCCTCAGGAACTTTCTCCTTTTCTTGGATTAAAATGTTGCCTATGTCATTTTAAATTACCGTCAGTAAAGGTTCTGTCAAGATGGATATCGACTGTCAAACGAAATTTAGGAATTTTTTTATCCCAATCTCATTGTGTTCCATTTCTTATTTTAGCATTCTTTCTTATTTGCATCTTATATCAGACAGTAGTTTCCTCATGATATTTTCCTTCACCGTAAGACCAGTGGCAATGGTGTTGATGGTAGAAATGTGCGGGACCCGGATTTGAATCCGCATCAGTCGTTTATACTAGTGAGAGCGTCACCACTAAGCTAACACTGTCTTTTTTTAGAACATAAGTATAAATAAAGGGTACAGGGGCAAAACAAGGAATATCACAAAATCGATATTTTTTTAATTAGCATTGCATTCTATAATACGTGGCAAAATCTTAATGTTCCCTCTTAATTTGTATTTTTTGTGACATTCCTTGTTTTGCCCCTGTACCCTTTAAATTATTATTATATTATTAAACAGTTTTAAGTCTATTTTTTAAAGAAGTCTGAATTTTTATTCTTGTAAATTAAATTTAATTAAGTTTATTTTGATTATAACCCAAAGCTGTAGAAATCAACATCTGCTTAATTAATCTTCTTAATTTGTAGATTAACAAGATTGTGTTTGTATAGATCATGATGAATAGATAGCTTACTAATAGTGTTAAACGAACAGATTACGTGGTACTTGGCAACATTCATTAGTACATCAAACCAACTTGTATTACATTACTTTCGCATCGTATTTAATTGACTAGTTAATGAAATTTAGGGTATATAGTACATACATATAAGTTCTATATAATCATATTATACACTAAATTTCATTCAAAACCAATTTAGGCACATGCGTGATTCCATTATTGCGAGGCAAATGATAAAAATCAACAGACGTACACACTTAAATCTAACATGAGTAAAGATTTTGATATGACAAATGCAAGTAGTATTATAATATAACTTAATATTTCGTTTATTTCATACAAAAAAATAAGAAATCTGTGTACTAAAATATTTAGTCCTTACTAATGCGAAAGTAACTCTGTCTGTCTGTGTTACTCAATCAAAGCTAAACTACTGAACCGATTTGAATGAAATTTGGTACAAAGATAGTCTAGAGCCTGAGAAAGGACATGAACTGAAAAACTTTTCAATGCGAGAAAATGGCTGTAAGGGGTTGAAATAGGGGATGAATAAGTTTGTATGACAATTACGTCATTTTTAAAGCTACAAGCTTAAATCTTATTTTTTAGGCTTTTGATAGATATAAAGAAATAAGACTTTTAAAGTTTGTAAAAATTTTACACTAAACCTTACCCAGGGACGAACCCGAACGAAGCGAGGGTGAGTGGTTTGTTACATACAAAGTAAGTTTATAATTATATCCTAAAACCATATTTTGTTTAATTTTACTCCTTGCAATTTGTATAATATATGAGTAATTGTAAAATAAATAAAATCTAGACTTAGTTTTAACATGATATTGTATAAATATTTCTTGTAAAATAAGGGCTACTAATAATTTATCCTATTTTAGCATTAAGTAATTAAAGCATATCACATATTGATGAATTGTTACGAAATCACTTTTAAAGTATTAAGAATGTCCATGACCCAATTTATCATAGAGTGCTTACTCATTTACTCAAGTGTTTTAGTCCCAGTCCTAAGGCTCTATTCATATAAGCTCCTATTTCTAGGAAAGGAATAGTTTTCTATTTCTTTAGGTCTCTTTAGAAAACGTGTCGGAAGTTTTTGAAGACTAAAAGCGAGTGTGAATTTCCACATTTGCAAATGGTTTTCCTTTTAAATAGTCTTCTTTCGGTAGTACCTACCTGAGTTTTTAGTACATATCGAAATGTCGTATTTAAGCTTCATTTTAGGAAGATAAGCGATATGGTCAAGTGGCTTACCTACCATCAAAGATATAGGGTTTTTTTCCTTAACAGTAAGATGTATTAATAATAGTGTATTTCGATTCGCATTCATGTACTCGTATTAAACGTGACATTTATTTTTATTTTTAAATATAATCCTGAAAATCCCGCAAAGGAATAGTGAGATGATAATGATAAAAATTAGAAAGAATTTGATGCTTCAACTAGCTTTCGCTACTAGCGGCTTCGTTCTAGTTAAGTAATCTATGCTTTTTTTGTCTTTGTAAAATCCATTGAGTTCTTACAGAGTGTAATGTAACAAACAAACTGACTAATACACTTTTTTTTGCTATATTGGTGTGATAAATACTTTACATAATCTAACCTAAACCTTATAAAAATACTATACACTATAAGCGGCTAAGATCATTATTATAAAAACTAGATTTTTTTTATGTTAATTAATGTTTTAGGCGTAGCTTACTATTTGAGTATATATTTAAACTTCTACGTATATAAAGCTAATGGATATCAGAGCATGAAGGAAGAAATTGGTATATTTGCTATCACTTTGCTTGAGCTCCATCCTATGCTTGTCTTTGAGTCGTTTCCGTAATGTGTTTACATTATCTGTCACATTATAAGTTTTAATAATATATTATGCATGAGTCATTACCAAATAAATTTTAAGGTTCATTTATAATAGAATATTATGTAGAATGGTTTTGCAATTAATCTTATATCCCAACATATTTAATATTATAATTTTCCTCGTAATAAAATATCTACAAAGCCTTATTCAACATTTTTTCTATGCCTTATACTTTTATCCTGTTGCGTCAATTAATACGGCAGTATAAAATAGGTCAGTTTGACTGAAAGTATATATTTTCAGTGACAATAATTAAATACGAAATACGAATAATTGAATTTAAACTTCACTAATTTTTTGATTACAAAAAAGTTTTCTGCGGTCGCGTACTGAAACTTATTTACGAGTGCTAATTGCTTTACTAACTTCTTATACCATTAGTGCGTTGAGTATAAAAATAATGCAATTCGTTAAGGTATAAGGGAAAATATGTTGCTTTATATTAGTATTGAATCGAAATGATTTTTTAACCACCGACGCCAAAAACGACGGAGTTTTATAAGTTTGACGTGTTTGTGTGTTTGTCAAATGGATGATCTGATTTTGATTTTGTTTTTTTTATGATGATATAGTTAAAGAAGTTCTTAATATGGTCATGAGATGAATTAATAAATTAAGTTACGGGGGTGTTAAATATTGTTAAATCTTGAGTAAAGCTAGAGTAATTATTAATTATATTACAATATTTTGGGTGATTCTATTAGAAAAAATTTAAAAGATAGAAGAAAAAGGCAATTTTTGTAGTATTTACGTGACGATTGAAACGAATGAACTTTTTTTGTTGATAAAAGATTGGAGGCGATTTTGAACGTAAGCCTTATACTAATATATTTTAGCTTCATGCGAATTATAATTAACCTATTACAAACTATTATTTTATTAATTTAACTGGACTACGAACAAGTGGATTGTAATTTAAATTTTAATGTCAGTATTATTTAAGTATTTAATATAAAGAGTACTATACATATAGAATTAATTATTTTAAATACCATCACTCAAAAATAGTTATTTGATTGATTTGACTTTTTTAATGTGCAGTTACACAGACATTTATTAAAATACAAATACACAATGTAATTCGTTTTATTAGTCAAGTAGCATTAACCATATTACATAAATGTCATCAGCCCTTTTTAACGTCCCACTGCTGGGCACGGGCCTCCCTCAGTACGATGGGGATCAGGCCATAGTCCACCGCGCTGGCCTAGTGCATGTTGGTGGACTTCACATGTCTTATGAAAACTTGCTAGGTTTTCTCAGACACGCAGGTTTCCTCACGATGTTTTCCTTCACCGTAAGACGAGTGGTAATCAGGATAGAAAAGATTCGTACATGAAAATATTTGAGACCCGGATTTGAACCCGTATCACTCAGTTATACAAGCGAGCACGTTACCGCTGGGCTACCACTGGCTCATATTACATAAATATACGCAGCTAAATCTACAGGCAGTGACTAGTAAACAATGAAACGTAAAGTAATGTCAAACCGTTTAGTTTCGAATCCGACTTTAGAGCTTAAAGTGCCTCTTGCAACTTGGTCCCGTTACGTAAAACACTATTTATTCAAGGAAAGCTCTAGTCATAAGAAAATGTACTTTAGAATGAAAGCTCGTCTTATATTCGTTCCGCAACGTTTATTTTTTCTAGTAGGTACTATTTAAGTACACTAGTTTCTTAAACTATTACTGTAGACTCTGGATGTATAAAAATACTATTAAACTGAGTAATATATACGACTAGTAACTCACCCTTGCTCTGCTCGGGTTCGTTCCTAGGTACGAGTTAACAGTTATACATTTTTCCAAGATGTGATATTTTCCTGCAGTAAAAAGTATCCTCTATTTTGACCCGAATAACCTATAATAAGCTTTTGTGATACCAAATTTCATCAAAATCTGTCCAGTGGTTATCTAGTGATGCAGTTACAGAAAGACAGAAGGACACACAAAAATTCTGTATCAATAATAGTGACTGATTGACTGAAAAAATTGAAATTTTTAAAGATTTTAAAATTAAGGATTGTTATCCTTAATTTTAAAATCTGTGTGTGTGTGTGTGTCTTGATAACAATCGCTTATCAGTACATTCATTCTTTCCCTGAGTTTTTGTACTGCAATAGTTGTGAATATCGCTTGATTTTGTACATTATTAGTATCTACGTATAAAATCAAATACTCTATTATAGTTATTATTTAAAAACTACAGTCATGTTTTGTTAATATTTAATAGGGTTGACTAATAAATGATTTCGCAAAGACGCCATATTATGAATTACATTCCTTTACTTTTTTGCAACCACCGTGTTTTTGTTAATTTTATATTTACATTTTGAACAATTTCAGAGATTTTTTTAACTAAGATGAACTTTTATAGTTGACGAGTACTAATATTGTTTGTTTGTGTTGTCCCGTAGGAGAGTGTGTCCTAATGTTTTAGGAATTTCTAAAAAATATGTAATGTAGATATTCAAGTTATTTAGAATTTTATTTATAAATAAAACTAATGTCATACCAAAATTATATTTAGTAAAAACCGGACGTAAAAATTAAATAAAAAGTAAGCAGTAAGCGAGTAAAGATTAAAGGAAGATTAAGAGAAAGGCAGAAAAATGGATATTTCAAAGATATGTTAATTAATTAAGGTTTTTTAATATTTTTTATCAGGTTTAATCCGAATAGTAAAATTACGATTAATAACTTTTTGATCTTAATTTCTTTAAATATTACCGTCGACTAATTTAAAAAAAATACTGCTTCGTATTAAATCAACCATGGACAGATGAAAAAGCATCGGTAATCTTGCATTATTTAAAAATAAAACATTAACTAATAACTTTTGTAGTTTTTATGCAAGAAACTACTTATATTACACTTATATTAAATTTATCACTACATAATATTATAAAATAAAGTCCGCCGTGTCTATCTGTCTTGCTGTTCGCAAAAAACTCAAGAACTACTGCACCGATTTTCATGCTGTTTACACCAACGGATAGAGATACTTTTACAAGTCAAGTTTTTGTATACTAGCGGAACCCACGGCTTCGCTCTCTCTAAATTTAGGGACAAAACCGAGTGAAGCGAGGGTGAGTCGCTAGTGCAGTAAAAAAATAATGCGAACTTATATTAATAAGATAGCATTCCTGGTTTTATTCCCATATAACTTTTTATCCCTTCGCAGCAGAGGATTCAACGTATAGCCATTATCACTGTGCAGAGCCGCAGGCAAGCCCAATATGATCATAAATTCGATTTATTGATGCCCCACCTCTTTTATGTTCTGCCATTATTCCGGTACGCGTCAAATCTTTAATTCCATCCTTAAGGCATCCTTGAATTAGACCAGAGTATTCGTATCTTAGAATTGCGAATTTAATTTTCTTGGAGACTTGAGTAATAGAGCGTCATTGTCTTTTAAATATTTCTGTTAAAAATAATAATATAGCAGTAAGTATTATATAAGTTAAATAAATAAATATGTTGGAACTCATACTGCCATCTAGCTCAATAGTAAGCTATGAGGTTTTTGTTATGGATATCAGGCTGATGATGCATTATACTTTATTACTTCAAAAATACATAATAGAAATATAAACAACAAGCATTCACGCTTATCACATAAATGAATACCCACAGCCGGACTCGAACCCGTAACCGCTGGCACAGCAAGTTGGGTCTCTACAAACTAAGCCAAAACTAGTCAAACTGTCAGTTCGCTAATTATCACTCCATAACATC
This sequence comes from Boloria euphrosyne, assembly GCA_951802675.2. Lineage (NCBI taxonomy): Eukaryota > Metazoa > Arthropoda > Insecta > Lepidoptera > Nymphalidae > Boloria > Boloria euphrosyne. Next base: position 3,720,902 of record OX637878.1, on the reverse strand, counting down.
AAATTAACGTTGTTTCATAACATTATGTGTGTTTCTATGTCAAGGTCAGAGGGCCGATACTGGTTAACTATTTTAATCTGTCGATCAACTTGCTTCTATATCTGCTCTTCTATAAAAATATTTTCATTTATATAATCAAATTGATTAACCAATAGTTCCTTAAAACAGTCAGTCAGAGTTTTCGCTATTATATTCTTTAAAATTTAATTACATTTTTACTGCGCCATCTAAACATATCTTTTACTCTCTAAGCGTCCATAAATCCAAATAAATTGTTCAAGCTGTAATAAAAGAAAATAAGTATCACATGAAATGAAATTTAATAACGTTTTCGCGAACAATTCCGACGCAAAACGACTAATTGTCAGAATAATCGACCACCGTAGTTATTAAAAACAAAATTTACAAGCAATAATGTCGTGTCATACGCGAGCCGTTAAATCTCTAGAGTTGACTGGCTTTTGTTCTGATTGTGTGCTTCAATCAGTAAATTTAAAGCTTTAAAGTTTTAAAGCTTTAAAGCTTTAAAATTTTAATAATATTGTTTTTAGTGATTTACGAGTTGGACACAATTTAACTGATCCATGTTAAAGTTTAATAACAATATAAGTAAGCCTCCTCCAACTTTTTAAGTTACTTTTGTATTTTATCTATACTAACATTATAAAGGAAGGATTTGTATTTTTGTATGTAACGAATGAACTCTAAAATTACAGCACTGATTTTAATGAAATTTGGTACACAAGTAGTCTAGATCCCAAGAAAGGACATACGCTACTTTTTAGGGCAAAAAAGGGCTGTAAAGGGTTGAAATAGGGGATGAAAATTTGTATGGAAATTACGTCATTTTTAAAGCTAGAAGCTTATTATTTAGGCTTTTGATTATATATAAATAAGTAAGACATGCAAAGTTTGTAAAAATTTTATACTAAAAGGGGGTACCTAGAGACTTACCATCGCTCTGCTCAGGTTCATACTAGATATGTTGAGCCGGATATCCTATAGCTATTATACCACATCAAAATCTGTCTAGTATTATTCATTCTCGTGGTGCGGTCACAGACAGACAGACAAAAAATCCAAAAACTATAGATTCGGCCTCTGTGTCGATAATAATGACTATTTCAATAAGTTTTTCAAAAATTATTCAATGAACACATTTGACTAAGTTAAAATTTAGTTTATTATTGACGTCCTTCTGACATCTCATTGAGACTTACCATCTAGGCGGGACTCTCTATTTCTTATCCGGTGGGACGATTGCTCGACATGACCAGTGAGAGTTAAGGCGCAGGAATGACGGCTTTACGTGTTTTCCGAGGCACGGGAGTGAATCACCGCCAACTTCCCAACTCCGCGCTGTTACTGAGGCTTATAAAACAGATAGTCTCAATAACTAAACATGGCCCGACCCGGGACTCGAACCCATGACCTCCCGGTGTGCGATCGTAGATGCTAGCCACTACACCAACGAGGCGGTTAAATAATTATTATTATAATATTATGTATACAGTAATGATAACCATTGGTAAATTAAACCAAGCAAACATACATACACACTTTATTTTCTACTTAAAAATAAATAACTATGGGTACATTGAAATAACATTTTTTTTGTCAACTGATTGAATAAAATAAAAAAAAACACTAAAAATACAACAAGCACTTAAAGTTTAACAAATCACTACCTTTTTTTTCTGTTTTTCAACCGATGTTCCTTTTATTGATGAACTTAGTTTAGTGTTGACAGTAGTAAAAATATTACACATACGAGTATGTTATGGTCAATTTTCGACCGCACCATTTATAGTTTTTAAACAATTAATCTAATATTTTTAGAACAAAATGTATTGCCTATCAATTTTGTGTTTATTAATATCTATATTAACTTACTAGCGACTCTTACCGTCGTCGTAACCTCTTTAGTATAGTTTAAAAATGACGTAATTTCCATATATAATCTCGTAAGAAACGCTTTCATTCGACCGTTTTTTCTCCGATTCACTTTGCAAAACGGACTACCACGTAAAAGCCTTTTTATTTTTCGGTTTTTTATATTATAACCTATGACACTGAGCAATAATGTGGCTTTCTATTGGTGAAAGAATTTTTAAAATCGGTTCAATAGTTCCCGAGATTACCCCTTACAATTTAACAAATATACAAGCACACAAACTTTACTTCTTTATAATATTAGTATAGATGAAATATACAATTTATAATTCATTAAAAGAAATTCGGCACATAGAAATACACATCTAATAACTAACGACTGAAGCACTTTGCCGGTAAAATATGGATATTTTTTTTATTTTTCAGGTTTCCACTTAACCAGGGCCGGATTTAGAGGTCCAGAGGCCTCGGGGCAACAAAGGAGCGGAGGCCCCCTCGTCCCAAATTATTTTCCAAATAAAGTAAACAATTTTTTTCAGTCGAGTTTTTCAATAAATAGTTTATTGTGAAACCAAGTAGAATCCCCTAGTATTGAACAAACACATATAAACATAAACGGAAACAAGAATTATCTGAAATTAAATTTTAGGGTTAACGAACGGAACCTTTCGAGGTTTTTTCGCCAAAAAATCGTTGATGATTTCGTTGAAATCCAGTTCTCGGAGTAAATCGCTTTCAAAGCTCAGGAGAGAAAGCTTCGATAGACGGTTTTGTCCCATCGTGGTTCGAAGCCTATTTTTTATAATTTTCATTTTTGAAAATGAGCGCTCTTCAATACAATTTGTTACCATTAAAACCAAATACATTCTCAATGCAATTTCGAGGTTTGGGAATGTAGCTCTGAAATTTTGATTTTCGAGAATTTGGTAGTAAAATAGTTCCGGCGATTGATGTGTTCCATAGTCCTTTTCCTCTTCCACGCGCGCACACAACGTACAGTTCAGTGAGCTAGATTCTTCAGTTTTTTCGAGATTTGACACCGAAATGTCATGTTTTTTTTATCATTGTCATTGTCATGTTCACCGAAATCACATAATCATTTCTTACTCAAAAACTGAAATATCTGCCGAGTCTGGCCGACTTAGTAATATTAATTACTTCAATAAACTATACTCTATTTCGCAGATATAGATATATTATTATTTTTATTTAATGAATATTATTTTAATTAAAATACTAGCGGCCAAATTTTAAATGGCCAAACCATATTCTCCTATTTATAATAATAATTTATAAAAATTTATTTCAATCAAATAAGATCCTAGACTACGAACTGTAGGCCGATAGCTTCTCTAGTATGCGTACCCAAAAATCCAACAGTTTAGTCGGGCCAGTGTGCGCGCTTACCCGACCAAACTATCGACCGATCGATGTTCGCTATTTGCGGGGGCTCTTACGCATATCTCCAGGTGGTCACATAACCATCAGCTCTCACCGGCCTACAAGAAGTCAGTAATACCCACTAAAATCCAACAAACTATCCTCGTCTTAATGGGGTGTCGCAGGATCGCTTTCGCATTCAACCTAAACTAAATTAGCCATTGTAAAATTTGCTTACAAATAGACAGTAAAAAAATCTAAAAGTAAATCTAAATCTAAAAGAACTTATACTTAACAAATTAAAGAAGTAATAGTTAAAATAAAACTTGCTAAAAATTATACTTTTACATTCAATGAAAATGATACTCTTGTGATCACACAAGAAGGAAAGATCATTTAATATTGAATCAGACAACTTCTCAGCTTATTACATTACTAGCCGAATGAAGAAAAAGCACGCTCTGCTTCAACACATGTAGGTACAAATATCTGTAAGCTACTGATGGAAATATTTCCCGATCACCCAGAAGTTTCGAAGACACACGTATTATAGATTTTAAATCAGTGCGTCGTAGGAGGTTATAGGCAATTTGGATATCTCCCTCTCTAACTGTTTGTGTATCATTTTTTTGGGTAATGGACGTGCATTTACTTTTTGCAGCTTGTATTCAATGAAGGAATTAATATATTTTTTTATCAACTACCCCTGTGTGGTCTGCTTCAGCAGACGACACAGCGACGCCCCATATCTTGCGACGCCCCATTAAGATGCAAGATGGGTTCTTGGGTTTTAGTAAGTAGAACTCGCTGGTTTTTGCCACAATAGCTGGTGAGGCCCACATAACCATGTTTTGTATTGATGATATGCGTAAATGCATTTCCCATGGATAAAAAGAGGTATTAAGTAACGAATTACACGTCAAATGAAAGCTTAATGTTATTTTATTCTTACCTTGTTAGGTTGCCATATCAAAGTGTTAAATCCATAGTTGCCTACATTTAAGATTTTAAATTTTCTGCGCTTGCTTTAAGGGTGACGCAGAATTCCATTTAAGTGAAAAACAGCAAGACAAGCACGTCGTGTGAGAATAAAATCACATCTAACATTTAATGTTTGTAATACCGTAATCACGGTATTGGGACGTCAATACCGGTATTGAAAAATGTCTATTTAAAGTCCGTGATCACGGTAATACGGGATCCCGGAATATCGGTATTGAAAGCCTTAATCCGGATACATGCATACATGTAGTAAGGTTCTTGAATAATTGATGGCATTTAATTGTGTCACAATAATAATTATTTGCCTATCAAACTGCATACCTTGCTGCATAAAGAAATATAAAAAATTACCAATTAGTCAATAATAGTTGATTTGTTCAAGAATTGAAGAACATCGATTGTTCATATACTGCAATTAATTTATATGTACATATATATAAGAAAAAAAATTGTCGAGACACGGAATCGAATACCCAACCTCCGAGGTTGCGGGCAAGTACCACCCCACTCAGTCATTAAGCGATTGGGGTACTCCCTCAAGATGGGTAGTGAATTGGAAGTGCTTATCAGGGCCATTTGAGATTTTTATATTTCACTGATTGCCTGTTTGGAGTGAACAAATATAGATCAATGATTTCTGTTATTTAAGATTAATATAATCAAATAATCATGTATGTACAAAGTACTGTAGGCTGTAGGTAAAGGTAAAAGAGCAAAAAAAAATATCAAAGGAAAAGATGTTTACTAGTGTTTACTAGTTGGAATTTGAAAGATTTTTTTTCCGAAGTCTCTATTGTGGGGGCCCCTCGTTTGTGGAGGCCCCGGGGCTATCGCCCCGGTTGCCCTCCCCTTAATCCGGCCCTGCACTTAACTCTTTCCGCTAGGTTTTGCATAATGTGCAAACACGAATACTTTAAATCCGCTTAAGATGGTAATAATAACTGTAGTCAGGTACTTGGCTCTACTCCCAATGAGCTTTCATATAAGTAATGTAAATTATATTTTAATTAATGTTATACCTAGGTATACTATTACTACCTTACACCAGATAATGGTGCTTATATTCGCTTGTAAGTATTTGATTGATAATGAAAAGACAAATATTATTAAGGCGGAGAAATTGGTCCTTTCTTCTTTTTCTGTTTATTTGAACGTGATAATTTCAACACCGAAAAATCGTGGTTAATATGACATTTAAAATACTATTACGATCTCTGTAGATCTAAGACATCCCTCGCAATAATTTAGAAGGATATTAGGCGGAAATGTGAACTGTTTCGTCCTAGCAGAGATATTATGCAAATAAAATGTGCAGAATGAAGTCGTTGGATTTAGTAACCTTATGCTAATCACATGACTTTCGGGTCTATATAGACGTTACATACCATATTAGGTACATCGTAAAATAATATAATGTCTTCTACTTTAAGGCTTATCGTTGTAGGATACTGTTCCTGAAAGTGTTGAGTTGAGTTTTCAGTCTGATATTTCATTGCTTTTATAGTTGCATAGTTTTTTACATGTGGTATATATAGAAACAAGTATAGCAATAAAAAGAATTCGTAGAAAAGTGTAAAATTGAATTGGTGACAGAACCAATTATTTTTACCCCTATATCTTAAAAATCTTTTTTTGAACCAGTCACGTACAAAAGGTATGAATATTTTTACAATCGACCGTAGAAAATGATATTCTTCATCGGCGGTTTCATGTAAATTTAAGGATTCTAAACATATCTTTGAAATACAGTTTATACTCTGTTTTAGAATTGGGCATTGATTTAACATTACCCTAAAGAAAACACTCTAAGAAAAATTGAAGATTTACATTCATACGCCCATATTCATTTTTTTATTAGGCAATTTACCAAGTAGTGTGCTTACTAAAGTATCTTAACTCCTAACTATAATTACCGCAGTGTGCTTACTAATCCTAACTATAATTTATTCACTTGTATATAAAAAATTCGAAGTAAAATACAAATATTTTGAATATGTTCTCCTATGAGAGTATACAAAGTTATGTACGTGATACAACGATGCTAATTCCCTCTCGTTTAAAATATTTAAATCCACACAAACATTTTAACTTTATTTAACTATCGCTCCGCGGAAAGTCAGCGCTTGATGAGTGCGGGATTATAGAGCTGTGGCCACAATTACGGGCAAATAAATCTATTTTGGTTTAGTGCCATTGTTAAGTGTATCATTTAATATAATATAATTTAATTTTATTTTATATATTCGTATCTTGTGTAGTAGATGTTTAAGACATATTACGATTATCTACATAAAGTGATGTAGTTTAAATATAAGTATGCAAACTATTTTGTTTCATGTATTTTGGAAACGCCTCTCCCCTCGAAACGGGACAAATTTTGGTAGATGCCAATTTCAGAAATGAAAACAGTTTTGATATCTTTCCCGATAAAACACGATATTACAAAGAAAACCACTCGATTTTCCTAACCTACCTAGACATTTTAGCTTAAAACTTTAATAAATAGGTTAGTCATAATGACGGTACACAGATTTATTTATTATTTAGTGAGAGTTCATGTATTTTTTAATATGTGACCACACCCTAAGGATTAAGAATAAAACTCGTAAAGGATAAGTACGAGCGCAGTCTCGCTTACTATCCTATTCAAAATGGTAACAGCCTGACCGTAGGTGCATTCATAATATATTTTGGGTATACAGACGGTATAATATCAAAGATAATGCTATAATAAAGTCATAATTTCATTACAAATGTACATAGTGTTAAATATTTATAATCTAAAAATATAAAAGCGAAAGGTCACACACTCATCACGAAATATTAAAAAAACCGCTTGACATATATAATTGAAATTTGACAGGGAGGAAGTCAATAGTTATTAGACGTCCACTAAGAATTTTGCGAAAGGGCCGGATTAAGGAGGTCTAAGGGCTCGTGCAAATTTGTAAGAAAGTTCTTAATTTTTTGTGCTACAAACTTTAAATTTGGCAAAGGACACCTAGAGACGAATCCGAGCGAAGATGAGGGTGAGTCGCAAGTATTAATATAAAGTGGAAGCTCTTATGTTCGTTTGCTTGAATGCTTTAAAGTCTGAATTTTTTAGTCGAATCAAAAAAAAAAACTTACAGTCTATCTATTAAGGAATAGGTTACGTAACTCGTAACAACCATTACGAGTGTCGATAAGTGTAGCACATTGCTTTCATTATTTTTCCTTACTTTCAAAGTAAAAATCACTAATCTAAAAATATTATAGAGTTTGACACAAAATAACTTTATTTCTAAGAAATTTTGAAATGAAGTCATTTCGGTTGGTTGAATGGTCAAAGGTTGAAAAAGACTCCCGGTTTACGTTCTCATAATTATAACTTTTATGTTCATTAAACACGAATAAAATATACACGTGGCTAAAGCAGAAGCTAGTTGTAAATATTATCTTATATTTGAGTCAAGATATAATTCATAGAAATGTTTGCTTAAAAATAAATTAGGAAACTAATTTAAATATATTTATATCTATTCTTTAATTAAACTTGTTAACATGGAAATAAATATCTTTAAACCGAACCGAACTTTTTGCGATTTTCGCAGGAGTGTTGGAGATAAAAAGTAATGAGAAAAATGCGTTACAGAATAAATAAATTTATTATTAAAATCTGGAAAATCATCTCTGACGCTTATATGATATTGTTATTGTATAAGGAAATGAATATAAAGAATGTTATTCAAATATATTTTGCCATAGTCATGCATACAAAAACCGCGTTGCCGAGGCAGTATAAATAAAACAAACATGATTCTTCCGTACTGCTTAAGTACATGACGACACGTTGGGCTCAGTCTGTAGTGACCTTACTTGCTGTATCGGTCGCGGGTTTGATTCCCGCTGGATTTATTTGTGTGATGAGCAGCAATGTTCGTTCAGCCGTGGATGTTTATGTTTACACAACACACAAAGTTTACACAACACAAAAATGAAACCTTTAAATGTGTCCTTTGTGTGTTATCGAATAAAAGTTATTATTATTATTTTTATAATATGTATGTATTTAAAAAGTTATATATGTGTAGTATATCAAATATCAGCGATAATTTCCCAACAAGTTTATATTTATTTATAATTATATGGTATCAAGTAAGTCAACTACTAGCATTAATTGTGTACGTATTCGTATTTGTATCGTTCATGGTTCTACGATGGACATTGTACAATATTTGCTTAAGTTCTAATTCTTAGATGATGGTGTATACATATGCTAGTTATCGATATCATATACAACAGCAAAGCTTAATAATAATAATTGTATTTTTACTTATCAATTTTATATTATTATGAATAGATTAAACAATAAATAATATATAGATCTATAGTACATCTGAGTGAAAACTAAAGTGTGGTGCTTGAAAATTTTGTTTGAAAATTTCTCAAAGTATTGGTATATTGCCAGGTTTAGATTGCGATACTTTACAGTAAGAGCTCGGTTCGAGTGTAGGCACCTATACCATAAAACGTCTAAGGGCGTGAAATCAAATTTTCCTCGTTGCGTGTCGTAACAGTCATACCTTTATTTGAGCCAGCAATCGTAGGAAGACGTGATTTTTTCACATTTCCAGCCTGCCTCGAAATGATAACGGGATGAAACCGTAAAATTGACTCCGAGAAAGTGAGAATACGACGACGTTTTCAAAATGATATCCATGAAAATTTAGATAATAACAGATTCATAGAATTTTATGAACTTGCAGAACTTAATTTTTGAGAATTTTATTTTCGTACCTTGCTACCAATGAAATTTAGATGAAAATTTTATAGACTACTAAGAATCTGTGGCTTTATCTATATTATTTCTATAAAGAATTGGTAATGTTCGTCTTTAGAAAGCAAGCAAGCAATAAGTTATGTTATATGTGTACGAGTACGTTATAAAGCAGAAAGACGTCACGCGAATCGAATCGATCAATTTGTGATTTATTACTCCTAATATATAAGGAAATATAGACATGTGCTATCATTACGATACCAAATGTTTGATTCGCGGTACGTGGAGTAAAATATATCGTAACTAATGCAAATAAATTATAATATTAAAGTATACCTTGAACGTTGATTTAGCTGTGGAAGTTTTGAGGGGCGCAGAATCCTACATAGGCACTGAGTAATAAGAGTGTTTGTGTGTATATAATATAATATAAGTCCATAATTTATTCGATCAAATTTATTTTACTTTGTAACCAAAATTTAAAAGAAGGTTAAAGTGACTATAACCAAATAATGCCGAATGTTGAGACATTATCACACACAGCACCATCTAGTTCCGTGGCAAGCTACGGGGCTTGTTATACGGATACCAGATAGTTGATATACTACAAATATATAATTTTTAATGCATACATATTATAAATATAAACAACCATGACTGCAAAGTCCCCCAGCAGTACTCAATCTCGCGACCGCTGGCGCAGCAAGATGGGGTCACTACCGACTGAGCCAAGCGTGTCATCGAATGAATGTAGATAACGTTTTATCCAGAGCTGATATTTGTATTTTGATTTTTCGTTTGAAATCACTATAACATTTATTACTCTTCATTTAATAAACACAGGAAATTTGATGTCGCTGCAAACCCACTAAGTGACGGTTTTGGCCAAACCAATCCGTCAAAACATCAAGTGAATTACAGCTGCGGCTGTGATATGACTCACGCACTGGAAACACGAACGTCGGCTTCCATTATAATGAACGAAATATGAATTTTACAAACAAGCTTAATCGAAAATAGAAACTACTTAATGATAATATTGTGTATATTTTCTCTTAAAGCTGACTTAATCTTAGGTAATTCAATATTCTTTACATTAAACTTTTAGGTCTAAAAGTTCGTATCAGTTACATTATAAATGGAAATGTAACACTGGGGACTCCTTGAACTTTGAGAAACTTTTGGCGAATTAAAAACCTCTAAGAAGGAGGGTCACTTGAAAATAAGTTATAAAGACTACATGGATAGTAATTTAATAAAATGTAAATCTTAATTTAAATACATTTGAAAAACTTAGCTTTCTGAGATTCTCAAAGCAGTTTGAATAACCCTTATAATCCAATTTTCTATACGTTAACGTAACGAAATTCGTCAACTAAGTGGTTGAATGTTGACAAAACATATGTTGTAGTACTAGAAACTTGAACGATAACGCTCATACAACTAAGAAACATAATGCTATTTAGTTATGTGAAATCTATGATATTAATTAGTAACAAGTATTCGCCTAGTGGTCTTAATTCGACAATATACTGAAAGAAGCTGTTTGTTGTTGTTATTTTCATCTATAAAGTATTATTATGTACAAAACGTTCCTTATAGTCTATAACAAATAATACAAAATTTGGCAAAATAACAATTAGTAAAAATACAAAGGTATTCTACTAATAAATGCAAAGAATAAATTAAATGCCTTTTGATGGATAGCTTTTGGATTCCCTTTCAAGTTAAAGGAAGCTTGATGGCGCGTAATATAATTTAAGAAACAAAAATCAAATTCACCGTTCAAAGAAACGACAATTCCATGCCCGGTTTGATTTAAATTCCATCGCCATATAATCAAGGATTTGAAGTATTGCAAGATTGAGAACCCATAAAAAAGATTGAATGAAATCTGTTCAAATGTTCTGCAGTACATAGTTGCTTTGAACGTAGAGTTTTCCCACTTTAAATCTATTTAGTGAAGACACGCGTGCAACTAATTAACAATTATAATTGTTTACGATACATAATAATATGTATGTATGTATTCATATTGTATTCTCTTTTTTAATGTCCCAGTGCTGGACACGGGCCTCCCTTCGACACGAGGGGCGATGTGACTTTACATGTCTTTCGAAAACTTGCTAGGTTCTTTCAGACATTAAGTTTTTCTCACGATGTTTTCCTGAACCTGCTTCACTCGGTTATTCAAGCGAGCGCGTAACATTGGGCTACTACTTACACATTATAATTATATATATCTCTCAAAGTTTCTATAGTCCTGTTATAGTCCGGTTATATATAATAATTTTGATTTTGCTAAAATTTAAACTTGTGCCAAGTTTTTTAATTTGGTACTTGATAATAACGACGAGCACTGCTAAAGGATATTGAATATTTAAAACAAGAAAAAGAAATTACGAATACAATGCTATACGAAACAAATACTGAAGTCAAGTTTTCTTTCAAAAGATTCTCATAACTAGTGCATTTTTAAAATAAAAAAGTATTTTATATTGCTAGATTGAAAACTATCTTAGCAGGAAATAGTATTGATAAATAAGTACGGTACAAATATAAAAATATTTTTTAAATATATGGTTATTGTATAAGCTTTGGTCGGTGCGTTTTCTGGGATTTGAGGTTTCCGCTCAGATGAGCGTAAAATTTCATTGACCTTATATCACAAATCATCCAAAAATATTAAAAGTTCAATGACATCCGCAACCTCGTATTTTATGACATTTTCTTAGTTAATCTAGCTTTATAAAAATAAATTAGCGGAATTTATTTTGTACAATACTACTAGTGACTTACCCTTGCTTCGTTTGGATGCGTTCTACGGTGCTAGGTACCTATTATAAGCCTATTAGTACATACTCGTACGTACTTAATACTTAGTACCTGGATGACGAACTTTGCTCGGTACTTTTAAGAAAAATGTTATTATTATTCGCCAATAGATGTCGGGGAAAATATGACTCATATTTTTCTGTTTAAGTGGCAATATATATATTATATTACCCAAACGCCACCTTTTTGTTATTTTCTTTCAATAAAAAAAATAAGTTTATGTTTAAGTTGATTATCGATAAACTTGATTATTGAAAACACGAATAAAACAACATTTTCTGAAAATGAATCCTAGCTAGATCGATCTATCGCCCACGAAATCCCCTGTATACTAAATATTATGAAAATCGTTGAAGCTGTTTCCGAGATTCAGATTATATATATACATACAAGAATTGCTCGTTTAAAGATATAAGATAAGATACACATGTTATGTTTACTGAAAATTTGTACTAAAAATATTTACGAGTAAGTAATGAAAACCTTCTGTAAAGACTTACAGAACTTTTAAAGAAAAAGCTAAAACATAAATGTACGTTTTTAAAGTATCAGCGACATTCATTTAGATACGTGAAAAGAGCTTTAGTAGTGTCCGGAGTTAGTTAAAGACTTCTTCAAAGCTGTATTTTTCTATAACTAGACGGTTTAAATAATTTGTTTTTTGTGTGTTATGTAATCTTCTAATATATAAAAATCTCGTGTCATAGTGTTCGTTATCAAACTCCTCCGAAATAGCATGACCGATTTTTATGATTTTTTTTCTGTATATTTGGTAGGTCTGAGGATAGGTCGAAGGTATTTTTTATTCCCCTAGTTGATAAGGGTGGCCCTCTCCAGTTTTAGTTTTTTATGTTTAGACCATTTTAATCTGTTATTTTTTTATGATTTGGCATAAAAAATACTTGTAATTCTAAAATTTCAACCTCCTACCAATCCTTATCTTTTAATAGTTAATACCTGCTCTTTATTACTCTATTTCTGATTAACAAAGGTTGGCTGGAAGAGATCTCTTCTAGAGATAAGTCCACCTTTGCATATGACAATTATAATGAAATGTCTGTATATCATTTTTAAGTGCAATAAAGAATATTATAAATGCGGGCGGAGCCGCGGAAATTGCTAGTTTGTATATATAGTGAAAAAAGCTTACATTTTGTGAAAATATAACTAACCAAAAGATCCTTTATGTATGTATGTACGATGTACAATGTGTACTGTGTACGGCACGGTCAATTAATCCTTAGTTTTTAAGGTCGTAAACTCTATCGTCGAGCCGGCTTTAGCACTTCAGTAAATGAGTGTGCACTAGATACCCGAAAATTAGGTTAAAGACGTTTATATTTTTATGTATGGCCGTAAAATACGGGTAGTTATTTATTATTCATAGGTAATATTTCTTTGAACGAGCTCTGTAAACATCTGAGTATAATAATTTGTTAGATGCAGTAAAATTTCATATAATGGAATTTAATAACATAAGGAGAGCTTTAGAAGGCCTTGACACACAACCACTTTAAAATAGTTACTTACTTATAGGGATTACTTTTGATTAATGTAGAACCATGGCCAGGCCTAATAATTGATAATGATGATCGGTTTCGTTTGTATAAGTCTAAAAATACCATATTGTGCACCTCCTACATTTCGCCGTTCTATTAAAATAAAAAAGTACGTCGCTTTAAAATTATATCTAGGTCTCCTAGAACTTTAAATTGACACAAATACATAGCATCATCCGTATGCATAACTGTTATAACTCAATTTATCCAATACTCGCGACACCTATGGTATTGTTGATTTATTATCAGAAACTTTGACAGGCGAGCACCATGGCGTTTATAGTCCTCAATAGCACTTCTATTTGAATGCAAATGTTTGTGTGAGAATCTTTGACGCTAAAACATTTTAATCGATGTAGAAATTTGGTATAACCTAGAATCCCCCGATATGTGTTCATCTTGTGCTGGGAGACCGCGAAGCTAAAAAACGCACTGGCTGGTGGTCCACTTCGATGCGGGTTGCCCCTGGTACTTCACTAATAGCATAGTGGAATATTGAGTAAACCTTTGGTTTTTGTGGTCTAGTATGGCAGATTTGCCGTCAGGGCATCGTGGATGAGTTCGTAAATGATCCTGTAATTATATTAGTAATGATTCGATGACAAATATTATAACTTATATTTGACAAATATAAGTTATAATATTTGTCAAAATTTAGCACTGCCTATATATTATACGAGATGAGAGGGTAAACGCAGTATAGATCATTGAAAATCGAAAAGAAAACACATGAATGCTTTGCCCAAATTTATTAAGATAAAAGCAAATTATTGACATTTTAGTTTTCCGACTACGAAGACTTATTAAAAGCTTGTATAATTTATATCGAGTGTTTAATAGATTAGTTCTGTGAATGACGTTAAATACTCGCTTGATTTAAGCCCTCGCTGGCAGTGACTACAACAGCTGTCTAATTTGTTGCATATTCAGGCATAGATTAGCCACGTCAAGTTCAGCGCTATCACTTTAATCTCTAATAATGTTTTATTGTTCCGTCGTACCATAATTAGGAGAGCCAAAGTAAATACATAGAGTCGTAATTTTAATGGACTGTATATGTAATAGTTATTATAGTGCAGTGGTACTTGTGTAGTAGATTCTAGCTTAGATCCAAAGTAATTCTCATAACTTAATTACCTATTAACTTAAATAAAAATGTTTTTTCAATTATTGGGGTATGTTTGTCTATAATATAAAAAATATTTCCTGTTTTTGTATATTTTCTATATTTCCCAAAAATAAAGCTAGTGGCTTTAGTGAAATATTTATTAATTTAATAAACTTAACGTTGCTGCATTAGAATATTAATAACAATGTACCGCACTTTACACACTCTAACCATTAAATGCGGTAGAGCGTTGACAATGCTCCGCCACCTCCTCCTAGTTTTCAGAGCACGAGTTATTTAACGAAACTTCACATGTGGCTCTACAAAAACTCTCGAGGAGTCATTTCCTAAAAAAATATATAAATAAAGGGTTAAAGCGTTTGTTGGTACAAAACTGTGAGCCGTAGAACCTGAAAAAGATCATTAATTCAACAACTTGTTGAAAGCAAAGTGTTTTTGCCGCACCAATTAGTATAGTCCTGGCAGGTAAAAACTCAGCTTTTAAAATATTTAGCTGGAGGTATCCATTTTATTTTTTTCATTAAAATCCTTTTAGGAAAAGTGAAGTTTCGAAACAGAAACGAGGTAACTAGGTAGTTCAAAATATAAACATCAATTAGTTGTGAAGTATCTGCTTAGAGTATCTTTTTGTATTAAAATAAATTAAGTTGTAAAAATGTTCATGATCACTGACAATATTATTATAATGTTAGACGAAATATTTACCATTTTTAGCACTTTGAAAAGGGGCTTTGATGCTTATCACAGTGCTGAAATATCGGGTCCTTTTAAAAAGAAATGCCGAATATAGTAAATATTACACTCATCATTGCAGTAAAATGAACTAAGCCTCAACTTTAAAATTATTTCAGATGTAGCTCTGTTGAAGACTTGGAACAACTATACTTTACGTAAAGTCTCTACATTTACATGGTAATGCGGGATTCGTGGACCAAACTTTGTGGTTAAGCTGTCCACGCCTAGACATAGAAAATTAAATTATAAACTTAATACATTAAAGTAAACTTCTTAAATACTTAAGATATCCTAAGTTGCACTATATTTCTTTTGCAATATGACTGGGTTCCTTTAAATAAATTCACATATGTACTAGTATAAAATAAATATGTTTGAATATTATTATACACAGCGCCATCAAGTTCTGTGGTTAGTTACGAAGCTTGTGTTACGGATACCAGATAGTTGATACACTAAACATACGCGAGTATACCAGCGCCCAGTTAGACTAAGACTAAGAAAGCATTATGTGAACCAAACGTGTATACTATATCAAGCTAAGAAGGCTAGCTTATAATCAAGCATACTTTGTTCACTTTAACATTTTAAAAATTTCAAGCGTTAAAAACCTAATATTTTATATAACAAAATTTTAATATAACAGAAAGTCAAGAGAGTGTTGAGATACCTTAAAACTCACTAACGAAATAAGCGGACACAAGGAAATAATGAGCAAGATTAACTCGAGCCACGCGGGGCGTGTAATAAAGAAGGAGCGTTAAACAGCGAGTGCGATAAATTGGACTATAAAGTCTTATTCACAGGGGCCCTTAAATGTCAAGTTAAGTTAAATAAATATAAATTTGTCATAATATATTTGTTTATATTATAAGTAAAGTTTGTTTAAATTTTAAATCAGTTGAACTAGTTAATTGCACTATGTTTGAAGTCCTCGTGTGCAGTTACTTAATATAAAGTTTAAAGAGTGTGTTTTGTAGAATATATAAATATATTGATTCAATCGATCGAGTTGATAAAATTTTAAAACATCCGAACATGGAGTGTATTTTTTGAAGCATAAAAGTTGTAGATTGCGTTGCATGCAAACTTATTATGAACAACATTTTTTTACATATTTTAAAAATATTATTTATGTCATAAAACAAATACTTAACAAATAATTATATTTATATTCATGATGTTTAAAATGCTAATGCTAAGCTAAATTAAAGTCTTATAATAAGATAAGTACAATACACATATAACGAATGAACGAACGAATGGCGGCAATTGAGTATAATAATAATATGTGGATCTGCACCACCTTATTAAGAATAGCGAAACTTAAGTAGAGAATGAAATATACACCTCATGATAGTCAAATGAATTAAATTTATAAGCTGGAGCAGCGCTAGTTGAGAATTATAAGGAGGAAAAAATGTTGAGTTCTTCCGTATATTTTTGCCTTAATAGAAAGCATAATAACTTTAAGCTTGTCTCTTAGAGAAAGAATGTAGTAAATTGTAAGCCAAGTAAATGGACACAGGGGCATAATGAGCAAGATTAGCTCGACGCGTACCGGCATCTAATATAGAGGTGTGAAACATATGAAAAGGATGCTATAAATTGGATTATAATGAAATATTCACAGATGCTTAAACTTAACATTTTGGTTTCCTTGTGAAATAATTAAATGGATAAAGTAGTATTAACTGTTTAGCTATTTTGCAAATATCTTACACTAGCTACTCAACCTCGCTTCGCTCGGGTTCTTTAACGACAGAAACAAATATATTGCACCAAAACCGTACAATTTTCCAGAATAAAAAGAAACTTATGCACTATTCCAGACAATAATCTAGATCTGTGCTAAATTCCATCATTAGCCTCTTACGTATTTTTTTTTCAGCTCATTACCGTCCACTGCTGGACGAAAGCCTCTTTCATAGAACGCCAACCATTCCGATTCTGGGCAGCCCGTATCAATCCCATACCTGCCACTTTTTTCAAATCGTCGGTCCACCTTGCCGCAGGGCGTCCTACACTACGTTTGCCTAAGCGTGGTCTCCACTCTAACTCCACGTGTCGGCTCCATCGGCCATCAATACGCCGGGAGACATAACCGGCCCATTTAGACTTCAGCGTGCAAATATAAACATAAGTATAAACTTAATATGATACGGTACATCATGGACGTATTATTTGTAAATAAAATATTTTTATCGTTGGGAATAATACGACTTTTTTGCATACTGCCGCTTATTCGGCCAATGCAAATAACTATGAGAGACTTAATTTTTTTTGTTCTCTAAGTACCCCGTAGTTACATTCTCGTATAATGTATCTCATGTAATATAAGTTAAGTTAGCGGACCCACAATATTACTATGTCACCGTAGGATACAACAATATTTTGTGTTTAATGTATACGAAATTAATATTCATTGATTTTTTTCTTTAGCATTAATACAAATGCTGTCGTAACGTAAATTGATTGTCAAAAATAATATCTTACGAAAATTGAGAAAACTTCAAAGTCTAATGTCTAATAACATAAAAGTTGCCTAAGTTACTCCTTATAACGTTAGATATCTGCGAGTGAAAGTACCGTCAATCCAGCCGTTTCAGAGATTAGCCGGAAGAAGCAGACTGACAGACAGACAAAAATTATAAAAAAAAACATTGATGTAAGTACCGTATATTCTTTCATGCATTTAGTAAAAAGCTGTTAATATTTCTTAATAAATCGTTAATGTTTCTTTCCCCAGTTCTTCTCAGGTCAGTGGCTTCTTCTTTCCGAACTGGTAGTAGACTCATGACGTTCAGTAAAAAATTGTAATAATTTCATGCTGAATAAAATATTTTGAATTTGAATTTGAATATGAAATAACAAACAGACACTTCAATTTTATTTATATGTACTGATAATTTTTGAGCCAATTTTTTATTTAGTCGCAGTACTTTAGTTGTTTTATAGGACATTAGCCCAGAGCGAATAGCGTAATTTTGTTCGCAGTAACCATGTGTCTTATGCAAGCTGCTTCTACACGATTCATTGATTCCAGTAACAGTATTATAAATTCAGCTAAGAAAAGATCGTATACTTGATACATAGTAGAATTTGCAAAGATAATTTTTATCCATTTTGAAATAAAATTTAACATTTAAAATAGAAATATTCGGATTTTTGCGAGGGTTTATATTGATTCTTGGTTCCTGAAATTTGGAATGCTTTACAGCAAGCATAGTCACGGGACAGACTAGTCTTTTAAAAGTTTCAAACGCAATAACTATTTGATTGATATACCTATTTGAACTGTCATTATTACTTATTCTGGCTTAGTAAAATAGGTTTCAAAATACGAGAAGAACAAAGAAGTTGTTATACATATTTTCACATTGATTTTATTCCGATCTTAGATTCTTACAGTTACTGCGTTGATAAATTCTGTACCAATACTCGAAGCCCTCCATCAAGTACCAAGTTAACGTCTTAACGCCTTAGACATTTTCATTGAAATTCCCACGTGTAAGAATAAAGTTATATTAATACAAAGATGTTTTTTGCGTTCTTTAGACTGTTTTACTTTTTAGTTGTTCCCATAAGATATATTCCGTGTCGATTCCATGACTTATTCTCTCTTCACTCAAGTGCGTCCCTAGATGCCTTTTGTGAATTGATACAAAAGAATTCACTTTTGTACAAAAGAATCCACTTCATCCACAGATTTGTATATGAGTACATATAAATAAAATTGAAGTGTCTGTTTTTTATTTCAAATAATGTGCTTTTAACTACATGCATTTAAAAGTATATACGGTGTTTCAAAAAATTTTTTTTTTTAATTTTTGTCTGTCTATCTGTTTGTTCCGCCTAATCTCTGAAACGGCTGGACCGATTTTGATGAGACTTTCACGTGCAAATAGCTAATGTTATAAGAAATAACTTAGGCTACTTTTATTTTATTAGAAAAATATAAAAACCGTTTAATTTATTTTAACTTACGCCTAGCGATGCGGGCCGGGTTTGCTATAAACATAAATGTACTCTTTTATCTTGAAACTATCGGAGATATTCTTCCAAATTTTATTACTAAAAGCTTTTTTTATCCTTCGTTAGAGAAACATTGAGTGATCCACCCTTATTCCGTATTTTTGTGGTAATGTGATGGTACAATAATATATCCATAATTATATAATCGTAAAAACGAAATAAAAATTATCTTTTTCAATAGTGTATGTATAATGAAGGTGTTTTTAAGTTAATTTATTTATTTTTGCGTGACAAATAATTTGTTTTAAAATATAAACATTATATCGCTTGGTCAGTAATGCATGATTGAGATAATTTGTAAACAGCAATAAAAATATGCATCAGCGTTTAAAATGGGAAATCATATATAATTCTTAATGATATTCATCATTTTTATATAAACGCTGCAATTTCAAGCTTCGTGGTCCATTTTAATATGTTTCTAATTTATCAGGGTATAAAAAGTCTTGTGTGAATTACAATGTAACAAATCACAAAGAGATAACCATGCATTGCTCTATCATATTTTTTGTTGGGATTATTTCAATGGTTTGTTGACATTTTTCTATTAAACTTATTATACTTCTGTGTCTTCTCCATTATAACTGATTTCTTATTACATTATATAGTAATTTGCTTAAGTGTCGGTAATTAACCTCGCATGTAGTCTTTACACGGAGATCTGATCATGATGAACGAGATCATGACGGATCTAACTTCTAAGTAGTTAATATAGATGTTTGAACCCTTTATCTTTGCCATGTCTTCAGCTCTTTTTACCGTCTCACTGCTGGGCACGGGCCTCCATCAGTATGAGGGAGATCAGGCCATAGTCCACTGCGCTGGCCTAGTGCGTGTTGGCGGACTTCACATGTCTTACAAAAACTGCTTGGTTCTCTCAGACATGTTTTCTTTCATCGTAAGACAATTGATAATCAGAATAGAAATGATTTGCACATGATAATAGCAGAGGTGCGACACCCGGATTTAAACCCGCATCACTTAGTCATACAAGCGACGCGTTACCGCTGGGCTACCTCTACTGCCTCTTTGCTATTTTTGCCATAAATAGCATATTTTCTCATTCCTAGATTTTCTCATTTGTTTATGACCTCATTTATATTAATGAATTAAAAAGAAATATTTAACCTTTATATAGTTTCACCCAATCTCACCACTCAATTTTCAGGTGAAAAGTCAAGATGTAGAGCGGTGTTTGAATATTACCCTGGTAAGTCACATTAATAAGTATAAGAATTATAAGAAAATTATTATAAGAAAATAATAAACTAATTTTTTATACAGATGTATAAAATGCAAGTGTTTGTTTCTAACATCAACAATTTTGTTTTGCTATTATATACGATATAGATATGTAATTATACACGGTAAGTACTTATAGTAAAAAAAATATTTTAAACATTTTTGTTCGTCTGTCTGTCTGTTTAGTTCCCTATACGGTAGGACAGGTCTACGAGTTTTTCTCTGGCAGATAGATAATTAAAAGAAAAGCTTAAGCATTTTGTACGTTTACGTGTACGGGGGTACCCGAGCGGAGCGAAACTTAAAGGCGGTTAAAAAATATAATATAAACGATTATGATTAGATCCCATAGAATTATTCTTGATATTTGTTTAAATTTGGTTCCAGTTTCATCAACATTGTTGTGCATATGATATAAGCGAATTTGAAAAAATAATCATGAAAGAATGCTTTGAAGAAATACAAAATGTAAACTCGGTAAGTATCATTTTCACTTAGTTAATTAACCACTAGACTTGACTTGTTCTCATCCCAATACTAGAAGTTCTCTTTTTAGAGAACTTTTCTTTTCAATATGAGCAGGATAAACCAGGTACTTCAAGTGTGCCAAGTTTGGGTTGACAGACTTAGGTTCTATCGGACATTCAGGTTATCACACGATATTTTACCCGACTGTGCCAGAAGGAGGGTTATATTTTTCGAGAGTATGTATGTATAATTGTTTGGCACGCTCTACAGCCAGAACTGCTCGATGGATTTTAGCTTCAAAGGTGTCGTTAGATTCGTATTAATTGTGAAAGAGATACTGGTTATAAATTTTAAATTAGAACACAGCATATTTAAAGGTTTTTCAACTTCCAAATTACAAAGAAACACAGTCGGGTTTTTAGTTTTTTCATTACACTGACTTGTTAAACTAAACCAAATTCTATAATCTTGATGAAGCAGAGACAAAGAATCCTAAAAACGTTTTCTTTATAAGATTTATCCTATAATATTTAAAGTCGCGTATTGGTCGCTAAGTTCGTAATGTTCATAATGACATTATTTAAGCCGTCGGTTGCGGCAGAAGTAGATTAGTGAGCGGGACAATAATAAGTACCTTTTAAGATTATGTATATTTTCCACGATTGTTAGTTGTTACTTCCAATTATAAATCAAAATAAGGTATGTGTGTCTGTGTGTATTTATTTTTGTATTCCATTCACACTGAAATGGTCTTGGGTGAAATAGGTTATTAAGGGATGAACCAAGGCAAAGTGAGGGTAAATCGCTAGTTGATCGAAAAGTAAGAAAATAACATTTCGTTCAGTAATTTAATTAATACTTGAAAATGGCAAATGTATGCCTTGTTAGACACCGGTACAATTTGAAATAGTTTAATTAAGTCCCTTAGCTGGGTAAATATGTTTATTGTACCAGAAAATATGACTTGCAAGATATTATAACGATATTGTTAAAACACTTAATTACTCTCCAGGTTTTGTTAATATTATTTGTCGTTATAGAACAAATATTTATCTGTGTTTATATTTAAATAATATGTACAGTTCTTTTCTTATTATAAATGTGACTAAAGAAACTTTTAAATCAAGTTAATAGCAACATGGACCGATGTCAATCGGGAAAGTATCAAAAAGTAAAGGTATTGCCGCTTTGATACACACTTATTTGAGTTTAAAAATTGGGCCATCGTTATTTCTGGGTCACGTTCCTATGATGTATATATTATATATGTAAGAGTATTGAAAATAATAAAAGATAAAACGAATAGTGATAAGAAAAAACGTTAATTGAATGTAATATTTTTACCCACGAAAATATTCTACATTTTCGTAAAACGTACAGTAATATATAGAAAATGTAGGTGTAATGAAAATTCTGTTAATGAAATTTTGTATCTTGATAGAAGATGAGATTAAACACTCCTCAGAATAATTACACAACTGGAAATTTAGAGCCTACTTTACGATTTTGGGTAAATTGTAAATAACGATTTGAAGAACAAAACGCTTTGTACATACTAATATTAGGTTTGTTTCAAAATGACGTAGTTTCATAATTAAAATACGGCAATCTTAAAACATATTTAATGAGCAGTACATGTACAAAAACTGTATTTACATCGCTAATAAGCTACTTGACTGTATTAAAAAAAGAAGTATGGGTTTCTTTTTCTATGGATATAGGAATGTATAACATATGCCTTAAAGGTATCTCATACATTTATTAAACAATGTCAGTGGAATAACAAATCTATACATATAATAAAATTCTAACTTAGTCGAATCAGTACATTAGAATATTTTTTGGTAAATGTCATTGAAATAATCATTATGAATAATATAGAAGCTGAATCCATAGTTTTAAGATGTTTTTTCTCTGTCTTAACTCTAAAAAAAAAAAAAAAACTCTCTGTCAGTGATTGTATCACGAGAAAACCACTGGGCAGTTTTTCATGAAATTTGGTATGATGATGCTGGTATTTTTGGATCAACATACAGGCTATTTTTCATTACAGGAAAATATCGTATTTCTGAAATATTATAGTAAAAATTAAGACGTCTAGAAATCTACGTAAATATGCTAAAACATTATTTTAACTTTCTAGTGCGACTTTGATGTATGTTTGGCGAAAAAAAGTGGATTTCTTATGTCCAATGGTACATTCGACAAAATTACCTTAGAGGAGGTACTTGAGAAGAATTTCGAGAACTACACTGGTGTCTCGGATGTTCTCAAAGAAAAGTGCTTGAGCGAGGACTTAGCCGCTTACGTACAAGAGGATCCTTGCAATCTAAAAGAGCTCGGAAATTGTTTACGCTTTTACATCATGTCGGTGCGTATTAAGGCACATGTGTTACACTGTATTATAATATTATAAGAAATGAGAAATTTTCTTCGTGTTTATCCATTAAAATATAAACATGGTGCTTTAAACACTATACTTAAACCCAATATACTTACTTAATAAATGATAGGCGAACGTACAGAAATTATTATACATTATAATATAACAGATAAAAGTTAGGTCTTAATGAATCAATTACCTTGGCTAAAGGCCTCTTTAATTGGTTTAATTTTTGAACCACGGTTATAGAAAAAAAGTTGATTTTTAAAGTACTACTACTTTTTAACACTAAGTGATTTAAGCTGTTAAATTAATATAATATTTCTCTCACCGTTCCTCTCTTCACTATTCAAAATTCTTATCCTATTCTCTATTTAAACTTTAGATATGGTGAAAATGTTATCCATACTAAAATACTATAGTATGCAATATAAGTGCTAATTTTTATGACGATCGATTGAGCTAAAAGAAATAGACACCATATCCTTCCCTTCTATAAAAACAAAATGCTATCCTTCTATTCAAATAAAACGAAAACCTTTTTATGTGTAAGTCACTCATAATATTTGTCTAAAAGCTATCGATTAAAAGCGTCAGAAGGTTTTCGATTATCCATAAACGAACATATTATACAATCCTATTAAAATTGAGTCAATCTTTTTTTCCCGAAGGAGTAAAGTTGCTTATGTCATGTTCACCCATAATCTCTCGTCACAAAAAGTCTACGTACTCCGTTCTCAAATGTAGAGTTAAAAGTTTTTAATGGTTGTTTGGACATAAGTATTATGCAAATTGCTATAACATGAGGTGAGAATTTTGTTTTTAAAACTAAACAAAATTATAGTGACAATAGTAATTTAAATGTTATTTTTGTAAAGAATACTGAATTACACGGTTTTACATTATATTTTTGTTTCAGACTTGCAAGAAATGGGATGATAGCGACACTTGTAAGAAAGTTAAAGCAGACATTAGCAAGTGCCAAATATAGCAGGTACATGAATGATTGAATGAATATCAAAATATTACACTCTTTGAGCACTGTTTTAAACTATATTCATACTAATCTTCACAAATCGTAGAGTAAACTGCATGTAAATTTTAAAATAATAAATTTATTATGGATAAATATAATTTATTTTAATTTGAAAACATTGATATTATTATTGCAATTATTCAGAAGTTTGTTTTTGTTTTAATTTCATATACTTTGAACAATATATACTCAACGACAAAAAAATCCACGGTACATAGTTTTTGTAATAATAGAGCTTATACGATTTCGTAAAATTTAAGAAGACAGATATTAAAATGCTAATAAATAAACCTTATTGATTTAGCCTATATCCTTTTATATATACGTATAATAATTGATGTTATTTTTGTTTATTAATAGCAGCAATTACAAGCATACATAATATCTACTATATTTTTTTTATTATTTTTTATTACGTACTACGTTTAAATCGTGAATGTCCCTTATTAAACACTCGGCATTTTCTCAATGACTTTAGTTTAAGGACTTCGTTTTATGGCGAACCTAATGCCACCTTTGATATTTCTTGCCCTTAATACGCACTGTCGAGTAATAGAAGTTGGGTTAATTGCTCACACGAATTAGTTTCGGACAATCGAGAATCGCAATGCGTTGGATATAAAATTAGTGAGATTTTAGAGATTTCTTCGTTTTATTATTTTTAAACAATTATTAAACATCAGAATAAAAAAAGAAAATAGTGGTCATATTTTTGTATCTATGCAATAAACTTAGATCCATCTTTTAAATATAATAATCTCATAAAAATATGACCCCCAGCGGGACTCGAATCCGCGACTGGTGGCACAGTAAGTAGGTCGTAAATAATACATATTGTACACATTAAGGAGAACGAAAAAATAGTGATTAAACCCTTTTAAAAGCTCTTTTAAACGTCCCTTTGCTGTGCACGGACCTTTCTTCAATGAGAAGCTGTTCAGGCTTTAGTCCACCACGCTAGCAAAGTTTGGGTTGATGGACTTCAAACATCTTTCAAAAACACTTAGGTTCTCTCATACATGACATTTCCTTACGAGATTTTCTGCTAGACTATTGTGATCGTGTTGACAATTTTTCATAGAGGAAAGTATCACAGGTGTGAGACTTAACATTTGAACCTGGTTTCCGAAGCGAACAAATGTACTACATTCAAGTAACATTTTTTAATTAAATTAAATTTTCCCTGCATCCAAATGAATCTTTACAATGTTGCTCGCTGAATGTCATTCAGTTTTATGAGCGCTAGCGTTGCAGCGGTATTTGTAACCTACGAAAAGAGGACTATTTAAGTAAAAAATATATAAATTTTGCAATTTGTAATTTTAAACTTTTGGAGCTTTTTGTTAAAGTCTTAAAATTTTAAATATTTTAATACATCTTCGTTTTACTATCGTACTTTCTTTAGTTAGCGAGACGGCTTATCTTTTGCTTCTATCTTTGAAGACACGTGAACTATTATTTTCCTGAATAAATGTAATTAATATTTTAATAGAAGTCTTACATATTTTTTAAAGTTATATTTAGCTTTTAGGTTAAAATTACTAGTGGTCGCCCTGTGGTCGAAATTCGACCATTAATAACTAATATATATTGCAATAAATGAATTTATTATGGTTATGTTAAACATTCAGTGTGTCAAATACATGGTAGTGCTGTGTGTGTAATGTTTTTTATTGATTTAAAGTACTTTTATGCATAATATTAAAAAAATATTACCATTCTGCACTTCTTCTTTATATAAACTATAAGTAAGCGAAATTTCATACTCCTTCCAACGCGCAATTTTTGAAAAAAGGGTTACAAAGTTTTTGCTTTACGTATTAATAAATTAATTTTAACACCTCGGCAACTAAATAACATGCAATAGAATTAACGATTGCATATTTGGTTAAATTTTGTTTATAAAATTGTTTACAACACTGTGTTTTAATAGGTTCAATTTAACTCTATTTTCTTATCAAATAGAACATTAGTATTCTAAATAATTGTATATACAACTGAAAACATATGCTAACTGAATTTGACATTGACGTATTTTAGAAAAATATTATTAGGTACTTGCCTTTCTAAAATAAACTAAATTTCGATACATTTCAAAATACGAGTCATTCCTGCATGCATAATTAATTATTCACCGCACATTGATTACTTGTAAATTGCTTCGGCTCTAGTTTTACGTTCGGTCATTATCGGTTACATTCAGGTTGGTTTTGGAATTGTATGACACTATCAATGTATTTTAGGGAATTTTGTAATGTGTTTAATTCTTTTAATTGTTGCTTGAGCATTATAATCAGTTGGAATTGATTATTTTTCTAGGAGCTTATTTTTAAATGTAGAAGTAAGTAAGTAAGAAGTAGTAAGTAATTGTGTTTATGGATATTTTTGTTTGTTTTTTTTATGATTTAAATTATAATATTTTAATGCGTTTACCTTATTACACTGAGATACTTAGTAAATTTTAAATTTATTGTTATAAGAAACTTTAAAGATTATTTTGACGAAAGAAGCACATAAAAGGGTATTTGTTACAAAATCCTACAGTGTGAGCCTTCTCGAGTTCCACGGATCGAGATAATTTCAGTTGAAAATATTATAGTATTGTTTTAAATAGATTACGTTCTGGACATTATTATCAAGTCAAATAAATTTGCGTACCTTATGAAGAAAGTAAATTCACTTTTATGTACAATATTAATTGTAATATGAATGACGATGTTCAATAAATACTGGTGGAGTATGTTAAGCATCAAAGGGAGAGGGAATGAATTTTGAAAAAAACTTAATGTTAATAGTTACGATGTTGATCCGTACCTCAGTGTAAGCAAACTCATTAAGTATTGATGTTGTTAAGGTTTTGATAGACATGGTTTAACAAAATTGAAAACACCTCCCTTTGATGTTTAACACATTACGCCGGAATGTGTTGAACATCACCCTTTCTAATTAATTTATTTGTATGTTTAACTTTGATTAAGGTACAATGTAACTGATATATCCTACAATATGGGAGGACAAAAGTCCCTGAATAAAAAGAGAAAAAAAAGCTATCTAACTAAGGTAAGAAAGTCTGGCGCTTTTTTATTGCATGAGTAAATCCCTGTTAATAGACCAACATTTACAGTTTAACTTTTACTAAAGATGAAAATAGAAAATAGAACTTTTTTTATAATCGATGATCGTTAAATTTAATTAAACTACTTGCGATAAAAATAGTTAATAAAGTACATGATAATTATAATAAGTATTATACAATAATTGGAAATATATCATTCTCGTTATTCATCCTATAATAGCATTTAATATATTTATTATATAATGTTATATAATTTCTAAGAGTATAATATATAACTATTATCAATATTGCTGATGAATGCAAATGATGAATATAGAAAAGTGGTTTTTATATTCATTAATTAATGATTTATTGCTGACCGATATTGCCTATTATGTAATTAGTATTCGTATCTACTATGTACTCGTAAAAGGATAGGAGTGAATGTTAGTATCACTACATATTATTATAAAACAAAGTCCTTCGCTGTGTCTGTCTGTCTGTTCACGATAAACTACTGCACCGATTTTCATGCTGTTTTCCCATGGATAGACTGGTTTTCGAAGAAGGTTTTTAGTATATAATTTGCGGAACCCGCGACTTCACGCGCGTGATAAAATAAATTGTAAATTTGTACATAATTATAGTAAAATTTATAGTAATTTATTAATAGAAAACCAATATGAAATATCTTCTTTATTATTATGTCAATTTTAGAAGTAAAATGTTCTATAAAGGAAGTTGTTTTGACTATTGTTGATTGTCTTTTATTCTTATGAATAAATATTATAAGTAGTCATTATAAATTACATTACTTTACGAAATTATTGATAAATAATATTATAAACACTATTTATTTATTATAACGAATTTAAGAATTATAATTAACAAGTTACAAGTTAGTTACTGAAAGGATGTTTTAGACTGTCATTGACTGTCAATGATATAAAAGGAGGTGGATGAATTGTGAAACGGTTGGTCGTATCCCGACTACAGTCCGGAGCACTTCACTGAGCAAGTTAAGTACTCTAACTTTGTATTGTTACTATTTTACATTTGTAATAATCGTGACTTTTAAAGATAAGAAATAAGAAATAACATTTCTATATTTCTATAATTATTCAGATGCTATTAAATGATACGAAACCTATATGATTTAATGGTCAAAATAATATGTTGTATTTATTTGAATTCCAATTATTTTGTTAGTGTTTTGCTGATATATTTCTATGTCATATACGTTTCTTTGTTATACATTATATTGAAGTTGATCAAGTTATATTCAAACTATTGTTGTGGCTGTATTTATTGTTATATAATATGATATTAAAAAAAGTAGTCCCGCTGAGTTTCTTTCGCCAGTTCTTCTCAGGACAGAGGTTTAATCTTTCCGAACTGGTGGTAAATAAAAAGAATTATTGCGAATTCCTTTGTCTTATTTACCTTTTCCTAAATTTCTTAATTATCTTAATAATATATAAACTACTTAGCAGTAATAATTGTAGTTCCTTTAATAATGAAATAAAAGAGAGTAGTTCGAAGCTTTTGCTATCTCTATAAATTCCAAAATTCTATCACGCGCTATCCAGAGGAACGGGACGAATGTTATACTTCTATATCTATACTGCTATATAAATCTGTAGAGTCTATCTGTACACTCAATTTTTTTGTCAAATTTCGTCATAAATATTCGTTTCATGACTCACTGACATCAGTTTTACCATTTTCGAAATTTTTGTCTGTCTGTCTGTATGTCCCGCTATAACTCATGGACGGTTGAACCGATCTTTATAAAAATTGGTATACAGTAAGAACACGTGATTGCCCAAATGATAGGCTATATATAATGTTGGTAAAGGTTAATGTGCATTAAAATTACTTAGTTTATAAAAATTTAAGAAGCTCTTGTTAAGTTTTGTTTAAAAACCTTAATTAACTTAAGCCTTAATAAACTCTTAATGAACAACTTTCTACTTATTTTTACTATATTGATGTTATAATCAATATCACTGTAATATCAATAGATTTTACGTAAAAATCATATATCTTAATAAATAAAAATAAAATTTTAAACAACCCCCGACGACAAAAAAAAATGGAATCCGCCACTGTGTAAACACACACACACACACACACACACATCAAACTTATAACACCCCATCGGTATTGATTTCAAGATTCAGATTACAAATTATACATCACTTTAACATCAAGAATTATAAAATTTAAACTTAAATTCCAAAGGAGCTGCGCAATAATTTTAAGTAACACTGTTCATATATTACATTAAATGTACAAATGCGTCAAATTACAGCGGTCTTTCTTCAACGAGCTTAGTTCGAGAGTTTAATTTTATGGTTAACCTAATGTCACCTTTGATATTTCTTGTCCTTATTTTGTAACCTCGGGAATAGAAGTACGCTCATTGCTTAGATGAAATGAAGGAATGAGTGGTGGCCGGGTCATAAGTACCTTTGCACTTAATTATAAGTACAGACAAGTAGGTAAATCTCTTTATACATTTAGAGCAATTTCATTATGATATTCGCGAAAGCTCTCCTTAATGATTTGGTTTATAATTAAAATGACACTAAATTTTAGCGAAAAATTCAGTTCATTAGCGACCAGTTTGAAGTGATATGCGTTCATTCACTGAATAAATATGGAAAAAAATGTACTAATTACAAAAAATATCCAGAAATTTTAACGCAAGAAAATTTAAATGCGGCTTCGTTTTATATAACCATGACCTTTAAAAATATAAATTTTAAGTATTTCTACATTTTTAAATATTAAGTATTTTATTTTTGCAACTCCACGTGCCACGAGCGTTGTGAGTACCTCTGCGTCAGCAAAAAAGCTATATAAATATGAATTCTTACTCCTTACTAATATTATAAATGCGAAAGTAACTCTGTCTGTCTGTTTTTCTGTCTGTCGCGCTTTCACGCCAAAACTACTGAACCGATTTAAATTAAATTTAGTACACAGATAGTCTAGAGCTGAGAAAAGTAGCCTATGTCCCTTACATAGGCTATTTTTCAAGGCGAAAAAAGGGTTAAAGGGTAAAATAGAGGGCCCACTTCGATTTGCGGTCACAGAGGGTCCACTTCGGTGGACGGTGTGTCAGGCGGGTTGCTCCTGGTACTTCTCTGGATAGCAGAGTGGAGCAACCCTATTGGCTGTGTGGTCTGCTTCGGTAGACCTGCCTGCCAGGCCGTCGGGGCGTCGTAGTTGAATGCGCAAGCGATCCTGCGATCCCCCATTAAGACGGGTGAGGTCCGTTGGGTTTTAATGAGTAGATTAGGCTTATCTTATGCTGGCGAGTCCCACATAACCACCTGTTGGTATGCGTCAGTGCATTTTCAAACGATAAAAAAAGAAGGATGAAAGTTTGTATGGAAATTACGTCTTTTTTAAAGCTAGAAGCTTGTAGCTTATTTTTCAGGCTTTCGTTTATATAAATAGGTAAGACATTCAAAGTTTGTAAAAATTTTATACTAAAGAGTGTACCTAGAGACGAACTCGAGCGAAGCGAGGATGAGTCGCTAGTAAGATATAAATTCATATTATTACATGAAACAGGAAATCTTTTTGCATTTTTAATATTTTCAGTAACATATTTTTTCATGACTTAAAAAAAATCGTTTTTAACACTACCTTTAAAACCCAATATTTTATGACGAATCCCATAATTTATCTGTATTACAGTTTATCTCCGTTTTGCATTACTGCTTTGTAATCGAATAGCTCATCAATATTTATATCCAGAAATTTTTCAGATACGTAATCATTTAGTTTAAGTAAAGTTCATACCTTTATATAATATAGCATTCTTCTGTACGTGTGTATATGACCGAAGACTTTAGTCACATACACACACAGACTTAAACGGCTTGACCGATTTTGATGAAATTTATCTTGTGTGTTCAAGTGGATTCGAGAATGGTTTGGGTCCACAATTCGGTCCATATTTTTTTATGAATTACTTAATAATTATATATTTAGATGACAATAAATGACATATTCATTTATAAATGAATATGTATTTATAAATAAGTCGTTGCCTAACGGTTTTTTGCGTATGCATACTAAAATATTTCACCGGAAACAAAAGTTTGTAAAAATTTTCATCAAATCGATCCCGATTATTACAAGTTATTCAAATAAGTATAAATTTTTCGGATTTAAGATGTGTGTACAGGACAACATCTGTCGGGTCTGCTAGTTTTTTATGTTTTTCTTTTTAATAAAAAAATCTGCCTCCTATTTTTCATTTTTAGATATAACTTACACAATATATTTAGATCTTCGTCGCTTCATAATTAACACATCGTTTACTTCATCGTTCCCTAATTTATTTACCTACTTATAATAATAATAATATTCGAAATGTTCCTTTAGGATTCACTTAAGCAACTTATAGGGTTATATTCTAAAAGTCAAACAAAATCTTTGACATCACATTGAAGCGTCACAATGCTTTGTTCCTCACCATTGAACAAAATTTCAATGCGAAAATTGTTGAATATTATTTGAGTCCATGAATATTATTGAAGTTTTCAAAAGCATATTGAATTTTCGAATTCTTTTTACTGTTATGAAATATTGTGTGCGATATTTTGAATCGTGCTTAGAAGTTTATTTACTATTTATATTGAAAATATTTCAAATATTACTAAATTGATCAAAATATCATAAAACATAAACCGTTGATTCATCAACGGGCGTGATACGAAGAAATGCAAATGGGCATCCGCCCCGCTTGGTGTGACACGGTCCAGTCCAGACCGTGAAAGCAGCAGGCCAGCCATAGGGGCATTTTGGACCTATCACAAAGAACAGAGATCTACGGCTCGCTTTACAGTTACAGATACTCGATTCGATAATAAATCACAATACGCCTTAAACTGTTACATCATATGAAACTGGCATAACGCCAAATAGATACAGTAAGTAAAGAAAAGTCACGCCTTAATGAATAATTTTGCGTATAATAGCGTCGGTCATTGCCAATTCTGAGTAACTACAAATGAACGCAAATATTAACACCCTCTAATATTCTTTTTTTCTATTAATATTATTGTAATATCAGAACATTTAATTATTTATTAAATGATTAACTGATATTTTATCATTGTGATAATAATTTCCAAGGATCAAGGACCAAAATTTAAAGTTCGTTTCGTTTGTTTTCTTATAATAACGATTTTCAAATATTATCGCACATCATTTAAGCATTTTAATAAGAGCCTTTAATCATAATAAGGAGTACCAACTAAATAAAAATCACGAAAAAAAAAACAAATAAAAACGTCAAAGTTTTTAATGAGTTTTTTAATAAGATGAGTTGTCGCAGACGAAACAAAATTCAACGGTAGTTAAATAATTTTCTTTAATAAATTTCATCATTATTAACGCTGCAAAAATATGGGCTGTAAATGTAAGCTCTCCATCTATAATATTTTATGAATTTTATAGCGATTTCATAATAGCCTCTTCAATGCTCGTTTAGAACGTAAATGTGTTTCGGCTTTGTTCGTTTAGCTTTATCGCCACATCGTTTTAAATAATATTTTATCCGCCTTGAACATCACATAGTTAAGATTTTAATGTTTTTAGTAATGCGAAAGCCTAGCAAACTGTTGAAAGACTCGTGAAGTCCGCCAGCCTACAGTTTGCTAGCGTGGTGGATTATGGCTTCACTCCCAGTGCTGGGTTATTAAAATACCTATTTGGGCTATAATAGTTTTTAAATAGCTATCTACCTGTTCATCGTTTATATTTGGATCACTCTTAAAATGACTTCGTGAAGTGCTGTTAGCCATCATTAAGTATTAGGAACTAAAAATATTATATATACATTTATACTATGTATTAAATTCTTATTCATACAATTAGTTTAAAAGTAATGAATTTCTGAATTAAATTCCAATAATGTATTCAAAACCAGCAGACTGATTCGGCTTTTGGATTAAAAAACTTTTAGCTCTTGAGCTTTCTCTTTGGCTAAAGTTTCTACTGCAGCGAAACATTAAGATTGATTCAATATCGATTCCTGCATTAGATATAGATTAAGGCTATTTGGCATAACAAAGTAAAAGTTTCTATTTTTTCAAAGCTTAATTAATTTTTATTTAGTAATTATATACCTATTCTAAGCAAATTGTTAAAATTAAAATTTAATTACTTCATTATTGCTAACTAGCCACTTACTTTCTTTAATTACAGCGTATATGTTACTCAACGTCGTAGTTTGATGGATGGGTCCGATACCTTGGTGTCCGGCAACCTGACGGGTGTGAAGCCACTAGAAACAATCCATCGTGGGTTGCTTCTGGTATTTATATGGGGTTTAGTTGTAAAAGAATTAGATCAAGACTTGGAGCTAAATATACCAGGGTAGCATAATACCTGTAAGATGCTGTATGCACGTTCCATCGAGAAACCACAGACCAAACGTTATCACGTCAGTGTATCGTGATAACACGTCAGTGCATCGTGGTTGGGTGATCGTAGTAGGTAATTCTACGATGTCTCATTTACTCAGCAAAGAGGGACCATCTTAGCTTCCGTGAATGGCCCCTCTAGAAAGTTCCTCTCCACTTAGCTTTATGTACGAATATATAAAAGTAGTATTTTTTGTGTTAAATATTATCATTTTGTTTTAACGCGTTTAACTTTTAATATATTTTTTTGCGTAAGCAGTAATTAGAAAAAATAATAAAAAAAATGATGTGAGTTACGATGAACTTGTTTCTATAAGAGTTAAGTTTTTTCCGTTAACTAGTTACAATGAAAGGTTTTCATCATTCGGGGAAAAGTCTGATTAGTAAACACAACTATTACTAAACTTTTATGCGTTCTAATGTAATGGAGGTCAGGTTTAAAGTTTGTGACACATGTATACAAGTACAATTGTCTAAATTAAGCAAATATCTATCTAATCAGATTTTATACAGTGTTTAACCTTTAAATATCTAAGGGCATTACAAAAAGTGATAAAAATGTAAAGTACTTAAATGATAAAAGTAAAACAAGCGTTGTTCAAATAAATATTGAAATTTCTATGTATTATAATAAGGTCTCATACCACAAGTGCTAGAAACGTATTTGGCACAACGCCTCAGGAGCTTACGCTTACGATATGCTAAGCCGACCTTAATTACTCCAACTTCCAAGGTATATCTTAATACAGGTATGCGTAAAAGGAAAAATATCTAGGTCACAGCCACATGTGGGAGGGTAAGTAGCCTAATTAAAAATAAGTGTTAAGTTTGTTAATATAAATTTTATATATATAGTTTTTGAGTGTTGCAAGTAGAAAAATATATATTTTTGTTAAATGTCTTGTGTGATGATATCTCTAACGCCTTACACTGTGACAATTGTTATAGGTTATACTATTGTACAATATATACAATTCCCGTGTCATAATGTTTGTTCGTGATGAACTCCGAAATGCTTGTCAGATTGTAATAATTTTATTAATTGTGTGACTTGTATGGACTTTAAGGATAGGGTAGTTTTAAGTTGATTATTTTTTCAATGGGAAAAGTAGCGATTTACCCCAAGTGATAGTCTATTTGTGCACTATATATCATTTAGTAGATGTTTCAGCGTAAAGATGTAACAAATATAAAAATCATAATTATAAAAAAATATATAATAGTAGTTCGATTCCATTCAGCTCCTTCACCTTATTATCCAAGTTTATCCACAAATTATGTTAACTAATATTGTTATGTAAATTAATTACATATGTATTTCTGTATGTAGTTGTATGTACAAACTTTAACATGCTTTTTAAAACGATATATCTCTATCTCACTAAGGTTGTCTAGAAGAGATCAGTTTTAGAGATACTCGTAATTCCACCGTTGTTAACTAATTTTATTACATTATGTTAATTTCTGTATGTCATTTAACTGCAATATCGATTTTTTTTTTATGGGACAAAGGGGGCAAACGGGCAGGGGCTCACCTGATGGTAAGTGATCACCTCCGCCCATGGACATCTGCAACACCACAGGGCTTGCAGATGCGTTGCCGGCCTTTCAGGAAAGGGAGGGAGGGAGGAGGGAGAAGGACGGGAGTAGGGATGGGTAGTGGGCCTCCCGGACTCTCACTTACCGGACGAAACGCGACAGCATAGCTGCCACTTCACGCCGGTCTTCTGTGAGAGAGTGGTACTGTACGGGGCGTGCCGGCCCATTCGGCTGCTACCCGAAGGTAACAAGCATGGCACTACCATATATGGTATGGTATATAAAAATATTAGTTAAAAATACATAATAACAAATAAGTATACCTATATATAGAACGAAATTATGTTTAGGGTATTTTATTTATTTTAGACCGACGGCAAAAAGTTTAAAATAAAGTTTACAATTAAGCTTTTACTTCTAATGCGGTATAATATATTATTTTATTCTATTTAATTTAAGACTATACACACCTGTATAGTGCCTTGGCGACTGATACTTATAACTTTTTACCCTCTCTCAATGTAATGGCGAGATAAAACGGATACGTTTTCCCTAAAGATAACATGGTTAGGCGGTAATAACAAGGCTTGTTTGCGCCAGTAATAAGGTCATGGCAAATTTCGTTCACATGAGCATACAAATTAGAACAAAAATTTTCTTTTATCTTATTTTTATCAAGTACACAATGTTTTTTATAATATTGTGGCCACTGATAATATGAGTTTTCTTTATTAATTATTAAGTCTTCAATGAGTACTTTAAGTGTAGATAAAAAATATTTATTACAAAATATAACGTGTCTTCATATTATTATGTAAGCCAATTACAGGTATTCATAAACACTGTCAAAACAAAAAAATAACTTGGTCTATAATAATTATAAAAATTATACTTAATTATATATAATAACTTTGAAAATATGATATGTACATGTACATTTTTTTTCTTTGATGGAATTTTGATTTTTTTTTTGTAAATTATGAGTGGGCATTGTCTGTAACAATAAGTGTTATATATAAGCGTTTGATACGTCAAATACATTAGTCTCTCCCGTGACTATGATTGCTGTAAGGCATTCGAATCGTCGTGACTCCAAAATCAAAGTAAATCCACGACAAAATCCGAAAAGATAGTCATTATAAAGTAGTTATTATAAAATAGTTAATTAAAAAACTGTGTAAACAATAACGCCCACCAATTCAAGAAATTTTACTTAATATTAATACTAGTTCCAATAGCTTACATAAAAGTAGTTATAAAAGGTAGTATAGTTATATTTGTTTTTATTACCGTAAAGATTAGATTACAAATAAATCAATTAATAAATCTTTAAAATTCTAATATTAATCTCAAAAAAGCCGAGTTATGAATAAAATTATGCATTCAATAGAACTAAAAATATTCAAAACTATGCAGACACGAAAACATTGACAAAATACTTTTTTAATTAAAACGTATTTAAATATGCCGCGCCTACAGCTTACCCTCAATATTTCACGGGCTGGTAATCAGATTTCATATCGATACACAGTTAAACCTGCGGGGATTAACGACTCTTAATGCTGTATTTGTAAATAACATTTCGGCCCAGGTGGGCTTTTATTATACAAACTTTATACATAATATTACTACGGTTATAATTTGTAATATCTACTTGTTATATTGTATTCCACCCTTTTTATTATCCCACAGCTGGGCACGGGTCTCCCTTCAATGCGACGCGCTGGCCGAGTGCAGACTAGGCGGACTTCACACGTCTTTCGAAAACTTAATAGTTTCTCTCAGATGCAGTATTCCTCACGATGTTTTCTTTCAACGTAAGACAAGTGGTAATCATGTTAGAAATGATTCGCACATGAAAATATCAAAGGTGTGAGACCCGGATTTGAACTCGCATCACTCAATTATCCATGCGAGCGCGTTACGATTGGGCTACCGTTGTCTTATATTTATTATAGACATTTTATAATACGCTTGCTCTTAGTCCAAAGTGTCTCATACTATACAATCTGTAAATGGGCAGGTATTTTAGGTCCTCGAACATCCTGCCAGCTTTGATCTGTCAATCATTTTTCACACTGTATATAATTATTTAACAATTATACATTTTGAGTGCTATATCTTTCACTGGTATTAAATATTTTAATGTATTATTTTAATTGATTCTGATAAGACAAAATGTATCCATTTTGTGTTCTACTCTCTTGAATTATTTTATAAGCCCTAGATAAAATATTTACTAAAATAAGCAAATAATTATTCAGCAATCATTAATTAAAATCTTTACGTAAAAGGATCTTTATCGATACAATTTACAAAGAAATACAAATAAGAAAGACATGTTAGAAAAAATGACTAAGCGGAGCATATAATTGTGTGTCACAAGCGTGGTGATTAAGGTACGATGTGAACGTATAATTAGAAGTAAAAGGTCTGGACTGACCCTTGTTACTCTCCTTTTATTCGTTTTTCTATACTGCCTATCACAATTGCGTATTTGACATTATTTTTTAGGCAAATAGAAGTGAAAACCTTTAAAAATCAAAACAAAGTGAAAAATTAATAAAAATTATTCATTAATTTGAAACAAACAAATTATTCAAAGACAATTAAATTTGACAAAACACTTCAATATTAAAATACTAATTAAGTTTTAATCAAAGCAGGTATATCTACTAAAACAGGTGCGTCTTAAATATTACAATTTGTAGGGTGGCTTAGAAGTTTTACCTATTAATTTAAGAAAATATTATGAAAATTGTTAAAAAAATGTCTAGATCTGCACAAAAATAGATCAGTATTAAGTATCTCCTCGTTTTGTGGTTCGAAGTGGTTAAAGATTGAAGACTTTCACAATCATTTTCTTTTAAAGATTTAGTAGGTATGTATCATATAAATAGTCAGACAAATAAATTCGCCTGCGTTCTAAAAATTGTATTTTTGTATACATATACTTCATACGTAGGTAAATAAGTATACGACTCATATTACGTTTTCCTCAATAAATATGGCATAATAAAATTCAGATGAATTTATATGGATGCCAGCTTCCTTGCTCAGAATATTATCTAACAAAGTAGAAGATTTTACACAGCATCACAAAGTTGCCCAAGGTAAACTTTGTTATTTCAAAATATGATTGATTTTTCGATATATTTGCAGCGTTTCTAAGATAGATAAAGATATAAAGGGTATTATAAAAACCCCCGTATAATAATTATGGTTGTTGTCTAGAGGGGGAGGGTCTTTTAGGTTTTAGTGGATTTGAGTCCCAAATAACAATTGTTTGTATGCAGATAGTACCTATATCAAAATCCATTTCCCAATATATTTTCCTATTGTCCAGTGCTTTCTGTAGCTTCTAAAAACATAAAACTTATCTTGTATATTTTCATGTGCCGATCATTTCTAACATGATTGATGAGCGAAAATATCATGAGGAAACCTGAATGTCTGAGAGAACCTAGCAAGTTTTCGTAACTAAGTATGGCCTGTGCAGCGTGGTGGACTACGGCCTGATACCCTATTGTTCAAGGTTGGTCCGTTCCCAGCAGTAGGATTATAAAAAGGGCTGAATCCAAATTATTGACGAATCTATGTTTAAAATAAATATTTTTAAATCATTTTATTTTGCGCTTATAAAGTTTACCGGTTCACCGGTAATATTTGTTGGTTGCCTTTCAAACCATTCACTCAAATTCTAATTGATGAACATCGTTATATCTGTTAATAATATAATAGGCCTATAGAGCAGTGATTTATTTTAAAGGCTGATTAGTTAAGTAAGCGACCCTTTAGCTAATTGAACAGCATTTAATAATAGTTGATTAAAATGCTTACCATGATAGTTAATATTCTAACACAATATGGTGAAATTGCCTTACCTGGATTATGGCGATGAATCTATTGGGTAAAAGTTGTCGAATTTAGGATTCGTTTGCTGACGATTTTTAGGCTCTGTTATATTTGTTATGAAATAATCTAACTTGAGGCACTGAAAGGTAGTGGACTGTGAAGAAGTTATACTCGTGGTAAAGAATCAGTTATGATAATGAAAAGGCAGGAAGGCTGTAAGTAGCAATCTAAAGAATGTCATTAGGTAAGTATAAATGCACAAATATGTGTAAGCATATCCAGTAATTGCGATAGTATTAGTAATTGTACAGGCACTTTCAATAACATATCGAAATGCATAAAGTAAAAGAAATAACAAAAGAAGTCAATTTCCAACGACAACTAAAACATAGTGTGATAGGAACTTCTAACCCGTCCAATAATTAAGTTTTATTTCGCTTTGTAGAACATGCTGTTCGATTAATTCTATCTGAATCGAATGTGTTTTAACAAATGTGTAATAGGCCTTAAGGTTCAAACGTAAAGAGTTAAATGATTAAAGTTGAGATTAATAGTTCAAATAACTTGTAAACTTGTTATAAAACATCATAAATAAATTATACTTTACAAAATAGTCTGTAAAAATATTGCTCAGTAATTGTATTATTATTTGATTTAAGTTTTTAACCGACTTCAAAAAAAGGAGGAGGTTCTCAATTCGTCGGGGACTTTGTTTTTTTTTCTTATAAAAATAGAATACTATTATATTGTGTTTACTACTAACATGGAACAAATTCAAATTCGAAATATTTTATTCAGCATGAAATTATTACAATTTTTTACTGAACGTCATAAGTCTACTACAAATTTTAAATATTTTGTTTATACATTTATTAAAGTAAATATTTCTTTCATCATAAAACATTTCCTACAAAGTCTTATTGAAATAATCATTTTTATAGATAGAAAGGCTAAATCTATTGTCTTTAAAATGTTTGTCCGTCTTTTTGTCTTTCGATCTTTGACTGCATCCAAAGAACTATTGTGATAAAATATGACATGATGATAGATGGTTATTCGTTCAACAAATAAACATTTTACAGCAGGAAGACATCACACTTCAGAAAAATCTATTATAACTGTTAAAAAGTATCTATGAATCAAACCAAAAGACGGTTAGTTACTAGTAAAACAAATAATCATATCATTTTATCATTTCGTTAAGTTTTTTTAGATGACAATCTGAATATATGAAAGGTAACACACTCACTCACTCACTCATAACGAAATTTAAAAAAAAACGCTTGACGTACGAATATAAAGATGAAATTTAGCAGAGAGATACTCGTTATATTTTGTAGACGTCCACTAAGAACGAATTTTGCGACAGGGTCGGATTAAGGAAGTCTGAGGTCTAAGGGCCCTCGCAAGTTTGTATGAAAGTACTTCATTATTGTGCTACAAATTTTAAATTTAGCAAGAAGCAACTAGAGTGAGTCGCTAGTATAAATTAAATATTACAACCAAAATTTATTTCGACTATGAAATTCAATATCGTACTGCATTTTCACCAAATGGATTCACTTAAGAATCCACAACTTTTAGTTTAGCCGTCAGTTTCCTACTTTTAGTTTGTCGTTATAGAAATTTGAATTAATTGTGAAGGTTTATTCAATACCTAGAATTAAATTATCATTTTGTTTCCTACAAATAATATTATTCATTGACATTATTTTTAAATGCAATATATCTATTTATTGACATAAGGTTAATTGTTTCGTCATTAATTTATTATTATTATTATATATTAATAATTAAGAATTCTCATAAAAAATACACCTGTTTATAGCCACAATAATGGATGGATAATCGAAACGGATAGAGAAAGCTTGAAGTTAAATAGGATGTTGATGATTGACTGGATTATCTTCGAATATATAAAAATCTCGTGTCACAGTGTTTGTTATTGAACTTCTCCGAAACGGTTTAACCGATTTGTATGAAATTTTGTGTGTTTATTTGGTAGGTCTGAGAATAGGTTGTAGGTTAGTTTTTGTTTCCCTAGATGATAAGGGGGGCCTGTCTAGACTTTTTTTAATTGTAGACAAAAAATTTTTCTTTATGATTTCGCATCTAAAAATACATAATACCCTAAGTTTTCATCCTTCCACCACCATTCTCTATTTTTAATAGTGATTAGAACGCGGGCGGAGCCGCGAGAATCGCTAGTATCTTTATATGCAAGTTGCTCGTAGCCCTTGTATAGAGTTTGACCAATTATGAAGAAATATCTGTGTGCTTTCAAAGATACAAATATTGTTCTAATCTACGAGCTAAGAAACACTCAAGTGAGTCAATCCAAAAAAGCCAATATTACGTACATTTGTATCAGTAGATATGCATGTACGAAATATATATTTTTTTATTTTAACCAATCGAGGTTTGTGGCAGAACACCGTCTACATACAGCTGTTATGCCTAGTAAAAAAAGTATTTAAGATTAGACAGACGAAGAATACTTGACTTACAATAATATAATTATTCCGTTATGCGAATAATTCGTCTTTTACTACAACTTAAAATAGTAGCTTAGTATAATAGTAACTTAAAATAAGCATTTAACTACAGGTAAAGTATAATAACAGTGGTTTAGGGATTAATTGAAATATGAATATTTAATGTTTATTTCTAACTGGATAAATTGAAACGCAGCTGGTTTCACGGCTTAAGCAATATTAGCATACCTTTTCACACTTGAATATGGTGCGACTATTTACATAATTAGACCCAAAACTAAATGAGCAAGTTTGGAAACGTTTTCTCGCTTGATTTTAAGCTATTTATTTAACGAGTTATCATACTTACTTCCAGCAAAGCCTTTGCCCTTATGCTATATATTATATTTCAGTTAATTTTGTTGTTGGTATGAAAATTTTAAATGAAGTTTCTCCATGCTAATGAATGAATGCATTATATATGAACAATATGTTATACATTCTAAAATGTTTATCTTTAAGTTTTAGAGTATTTCAAATTGTACAGACAGAGAATACAGTTATATACTTTAAAAAAATTAACGAGTTAAAAATTATTATTAATTACTAATATTCTTCGTTGAAATGGAGAATTTTACAGATTTTACCATCGGCGTCGTTAAGGAACAGAGCACTTTAGCCAATACTTTTTAGATGAATAATATTAATTTCAAATCACTATAACAATACAGTTAGGCAAACTAAAATATTCTAGTAATTTGTGCCTATTTCTTATTCCTTCTAAAGCCATTCCTATAATGTAAAAAACTAATTAATCTATTTTGTTGTATGTATAATATACATTGTATTAAATAAACTACTTTCAAAAATAATATATGATAAAATAAAACTAATTAATCTATTTTGTTGTATGTATAATATACATTGTATTAAATAAACTACTTTCAAAAATAATATATGACAATGCCCTCAATATTCAATTCTCAAATTTCAGTTTCTGAATAATTCCGAAAATATTTTCGTAGATCTGCTAATTAATCAGTTATCAACGAATATGCTGTCATACCCCACACTTGATGATAATTAATCTTTCAATCGACTTTCAATCACGCCACAGTGTGGTCGAGGGTGCAAGTTTGATACACGTGCTTGATTGATGAAGAAGCGTACAAATGTTTAGTCATCGCGAAGTGCGGTATCCATATTACAAGAACTTTTAGAAATGATATGCGAAGGAATAATAGAAGTAAAACGTTATCTTGCTTTAATTTATTTGTAAATACATAATAAGGGTAATATATTGTGTGATGGTTTTTAGTAAGCAATATAAGTAATTGCCTTATATGGGAATGAAACTTGAGATTAGAGGCGGTATCAGTCATCTGCAATATCGAATTTAGCTG
Organism: Boloria euphrosyne; assembly: GCA_951802675.2. NCBI lineage: Eukaryota > Metazoa > Arthropoda > Insecta > Lepidoptera > Nymphalidae > Boloria > Boloria euphrosyne. The sequence continues at coordinate 3,677,668 of OX637878.1, read as the reverse complement.
TTATTAAGAATCTATGTCCAGATTAATAAAATTGAGGTGTTATTCTTTATATCAAGTTAACGCATATTTTCTTGTATTTGTTTGTCTGTCAGTTTGTCTGTTTATTTCAGCTAAACTCTGAAACGACTGAACAGATTTTGATGGGAATTTACTGCCAGACAGCTGGTTTTTAAAAATATACTAAGCTTGTTTTAATATAAAAAAAGGCTCTGGGTTCCATTCAAAAAATTAAAACGTACCTTGAACCGAAGCCGAACGAAGCGAGAGTGATTCACCAGTATACGAATATAAAATAGATTTTCATGTCACGTACAAAAAAAATTATTCGGTTTGAACGTTACTTTGAAAACAAATCATCTACAAAAACTTTATATTATTAGAGGAGGAATTCACTAACGTATATCAAAAGCAAATCTCTCATAACCGCAATATCAATCGTTAGAATAGTTTATGAATAATTCAGAAATGATATTACAGTGTGTTATTGTTAGGTCGTTCCCGGTCAATCGTAACAGATGAACTAAAGGGAGATCGTATTGGACCACAGTTTACTTATGTATAAGCATCAAAATGCTGATTTGATGGTCGTTACCAAAACTATGGAAGTAAATGACGTGATCTCAAATATTACCATAAAATATTTGTTACGCATAATATAATATTGTCTTATTTATGAGGTACGACATTTCAGCCCTTTTAAAGTCCCACAGCTGGGCACGGGTCTCCCTTCAATACAAGGGGGATCAGGCCATAGTCCACCGCGCTGGCCTAGTCCGTGTTGGTGGACTTCATTGTCTTTCGGAAACTTGCTAGGTTATCTCAGACATGTACATTTCTTTACAATGTTTTCCTTCACCGTAAGACAAGAGGTAATTATGTTAGAAATGATTCGCACATGAAAATATCAGAGGTGCGAGACCCGGATTTGAACCCGCATCACTTGGTTGTACAAGCAGCCTTATATATATTACTCGTATGTTATGATTAATGTCAGCTTATTGACTATAGTCATGGGTCTCGGAAACCAGTAAGCTACTTACAAGGACTTAGCGGTGTCTTCACCGTCTTGAAGAAGAGCTGTGAGACTTCTGTGTAAGTCAACCTCGACGCGCGACGCTCTAACAGCTAGCCTACCTAATCCCTTTTAAAGCTTAAGTACATCTTTAATAATATAATATATTATTAGAAAATTTGGGGAGTAATTATTCGAATAGAACTTACCTTTTTTGTATATAATCTATCTATCTTTTTCTAACATTTGTATTGATAACGAACAACGATATGGAAATGAACATAATACAAGTTTTAACGGAAGAAGGAGTTTCAATTATACTAATAATATTTAGTTTAATATTATACATTTATATTATAATTAACTTTTAAATATTTTTAACATTATTAAGTCTCAGTTGCATTGAAATAGCTAAACTATTTTAACATACTGAAAAGAATACGTAAGACTATATTATGTTGTGTATTTCATCGAATGACTCATTAAATCTTACTTTGAAAGGATTATCACGACTTAATTGCAGAAAAAGAATAGAAGAAAATTGTCTTTATATCTTTTTCATTAAAATACTCTAAAAATTTTGGAGTAAAAATGGTTTGAGTCTTATTTGATATACACATAGGTGGAATATAAAGTTTTTGAAATAAATTTTCCCACACACTTCTGTAGGTGGTCAAACTCTGTCAATCCTTAGATTTATTGTGCATTCATTTCCCAAAAGTTTGGGAAGCTTGTTGTATAACTAGCTTCTCGCAAGGATAAAGTTGCAACCGCTGAATAAAGTTGAAATATTGCATTCTAGAGCTGAAAGCTCTAAGAAATAAAACTATATTATGAAAACATCAAACAGCTTTTTTCATTTCATCCATTCATTCCTGATTGCCACTGAATACCTTACGGTTAATAATAAGAATTTTTCTGCAGTTTCCCATTCCAGTTTGATAAAAAATCTATATTATTTGTTATAAGATCGACTGAACTAAGATTAAAATTGACTTACAGACTGCTAGTGAGCATTTTTGTACATAATAAAAATGTTTCAGAGGTCTCAGATGTTATTTGGTATGATAAAATGATAAAATATAATAACATTGTGGCAGTTCGCAAAGATATATAAAGATAGTTTTGAAATTAGAAATTTAAATTTGTAAATATCGTATGCTATACTGGTGTAATATTTCATAATGTGATTGCTAGAAAAATATTCAACTACCTCACTAGTCTAGTGGTTAGTATATATGGCCGCAGATCTGGCGGTCCTGGGTTCACTCCCGGGTCAGGCCGAGCTTAGTTATTGAGAAGTTCAGTTAAGAAACTCTCACTATGCGTCGCCAGGAGCTGTAAAGTTCATGGTGCTATGCGCCATGTCTCAGAGCATGTAAAGTCGGCGACTCTGCACCTTAACTCTCACCAGTCGTATCGTAATATCGTCCCATTAAATTTAAGTATAAGAGGAATATCGAGCGCACTTGTGTCCGCACGTACAATTGTGTATTACAATTTCTTCTGCCTTTACCAGTTAGGTGGACATTATTATTCAAATTACTCGTATTCAAATTAGTAACACATCAACTAAGTTATCAAAAAATACTTAATTTTATAATTATTATAAATATATAAGCCAGATTCATTTCTATAAATTAAATATAACAAAAATTACTACATAGTGCAAATATTTCATATAAATGAAACTTCTTCAATGCAAACCAATCAGCCTTGGAGTGTTCAGAACCACTCCAATAATGGTTAAATAAGTCATTGCTTGCACAATAAAAAGAAAATTACAGCTTGAATAGATTTTATTCATTGCAGATGAATTTACTTAGCTGAATATTAATGCGAAATAGTGAAAGCTTTATTGCGATCGGAAAAACCGTCGAAGGTCATTATATTAAATTGATTGATATTTTTTCTATATTAGCACTTTTAAAATATATGTTATGTCTTTCATATATTCTAAATAAATAAATATGTTGGGACATTATTACAACAGCGCCGTCTAGTTTCGTGGTAAGCTATGAGGCTGGTATTACGGATACCAGATTGTTGATATTCTACACATATAAATTTTAAATACATATATATTATTATAAATGGGTGTTTACATGACTGGAGTACAAACATTCGTGCTCAACAAATGAATTCTCCCAGCGGGACTCGAACCCGCGACCGCTGGCGCAGAAAGTAGGGTCACTACCAACTGAGCCAAAAGTGTCATCATAAATAAATCATGGAAATTATATTCCGAAACATATCTTACTAATTATTCTTCAAGGAATTTGACGAAACCCAGGAACGTTTCTCATACAAATTAATAATAGTATCCAATAAGACTTTTATATTGAAAATAAAAAATATATATACATTTGAATTCGTAAGAAGTCGTTGTATACGCATTAGTATTATTATGTGTGCTTCTATGCTTCATATTTTTAAGCTATTCATATTTACCTAGTTGAAATGAAAAATCTTAATGGCAGTGAACAAAATTGAACGAAATATTTTAATTGACTCTCATCAAAATCAAAGCTTTTTCGCTATATCAACATAAAAATATTGCTAATAAAAGTGTATTCGGTGATTGAAAATGTTTAGTGTTTGTATACTCATACATATTTTTATTAAAAAAAAACTAGCAATTTCTGCGTTTCCGTTTGCGCTCGAAGGATAAAAATTTTGGGTTTCAAATTTTTTTGATGCAAAATCATAAAAAAGTGAAAAATAAAAATTTGGTCTAAAAATAAAAATAAAAGAATCTGGAGTTGGCCACCATTATCGTTTAGAGGAATAAAAAATAGCATACGAACTATTCTCAGACCTCCTAAATATACATAAAAAAAAAATCAATCCGGTTAAGTCGTTTCGCAGGAGTTCCATAACAAGCATTGTGACACGAGATTTTGTATATAAAAGATTTAGCTTAAATTTATATTTTAGATGAAGTTAAAGTTATCGTTGATTATAGTGCTGTACCTATCATTAATTGATGCTCTACTGCTCTAGATGGTTCATCAATAGTCAAGAGGTAATTTACCACAGTTAATTAATGGGCTGTCTTCGCATAATGCATAAGATATTGCTTCCTGAACTAAGGTATTATGCTCGATTTCTGAATAATTTCTCAACTTGCGGCAACAAAGAGAGCTTGTTCTTAAAACTAATATTAGTTTTAACTTAATCAAAAATAGGTTGTGTGAGTTGGACTTAAAACAGAAAGTTCCGTACCACACAGTTTTATATTAGGATCATTGTTTATTTATATACACTATATATATATATATATATATATATATATATATATATATATATAGGTACCTTACATTAAATAAAAGTAGATGTCTCTAGCGTGTCATACATAGGCTATGTTTGAGCTGGACTTGAATGGTCTACTGCTGAAGAATGGACTGCCATTTTACCTTATTATATTTTTAATGTAATTTACGTATACCGAAACATTTTTAAAACTGGTAGCAGTAAGCAAAAGCAGCTTAAAATAGCAATGAGATGCCTTTTACAACACTTTTAAATATTAAGTTGTTCAACAAATATAGCTTAAGCTCAATTAAATCGTTTACGGATTATTGAAATTAATGGCGAACGTTAAATGCAATAAATTTTTTGTTCACCTTTGTTTCAATACACTATAAAACAACTTAAAGAGATATAAATAACTAGGGGGATAAAGTCCTTATCGGTGCTACTCGATGCACAGCCAAATTTATTTTGCCTCTGCTGCTGTAAAACTAAAGAGAATTTTCGATATTTGTGATAAAAAACTAATATACACAATATATTGTTTCAATATTCGATTTAACAGTTCCTTAGAATTTTATTGGTATACGAGGTACAAGATATCTAAATGTATTGAAGCACTGCCAAATAAAATCGAATTATCGAATATATCTAATATTCTAAAAAGTTATTTAATAATTTATTATTTAAGTGATGTAAAAATTTTGGGTAGTTAAAATATTGACTGTTGTTTCTCAAAAAGTGTATGAAATGTTAGTATGTATGTATTTTTTTTAAGAAAGCAAAGTTGCAACTTGCAATGCTGTAACTCGATTTGGGCAATAATTTAAATTGATATGAAAAGATACATATCTTATAAACAGGTACCTATTATGTTCGCGGTAAGAATATTACGCAATAAATTATAAGCCGTATTTAAAATATTAATATAAATATAATTAAATATAAATATTCATAATTAATTTACGTAGAAACTTGTTCCACTAGTAGAACTTATGAGTCAAAAAAAATTTAATAGTAATTTAGAATGAAAACATTCATACATTCAAAAATACATACATTAACTTATTATATTGCATAAATTCACTCACGTACCATATTTTACACATCGCCTAAAGTCGAAGTAGAACAAATCCAATATTAAAGACAATTGAATGATAAATGAAACATATTAGCGACAGCACCATGAGATATAACTCACTCGGTATTAAACGGGGAATTTCATCAGCGCCAGCCTTCAATTTATACCCTTACATCTACCCTATCGATTAAAACAAAATTTAATTTGAATGTAGCAATATTTTCTCTATAAAGCAGTCTTTCATTTTGTACAATTATGTCTTTTAGAGCATTAATAGGTTTTAGATATGTCAATAATTAAGTTAGGTCACTCAAACTTCACTTAGCTTCTTGCACAGGTAAGTGTTATGGTTAGTATGGAATATACAGACTATATAGTATATAATATATAATATATAATATATAATATATAATATATAATATATAATATATAATATATAATATATAATATATAATATATAATATATAATATATAATATATAATATATAATAATGGTGTGCCATTCGGGTTGCTCCTAGTACTTCGCTTACAGCAGAGTGGGTTGTAGGAGCAGCCCCAGATCGTGTAGTTTGCTTCAACAAGGCAAGACGGCGGAGATCCTATCGATTTTAGTGGATTTTATTGGCTTTTGTAGCCACACATATGTGTATAAGTATGTGTATATACTATGTGATATACATGTGTATACATGTGTGACTTGAACACTAAAATCGGTACAGCTGTATCACCGTAAAGATGTATCATTTGATACATCTTTACGGTGATATCTAGATCTTATGAATTACTGTTAAGTACGTAGATACACACTTTCCTAATTATTATATTATACTTATAATATAAGGATATTTATAAAATATTTCATTTCTCTACCTCAGCAGAAGAGTAAAATGAATTTTGCATTAAAACTAAACCAAATCAAATCCACATGTTTACTCAACTATGTTTGAATGGCGTAGCTAGCTTCATTAATCGAACGTTTCTCAAAGATCTAAAAAAGCATTTGATATTCACCGATTTACTTTACCTTAAAATAGATATCGTTTATTTAGAAGGGATCAATTTCAGAAGAAATAAGTTTTTTATGAAAGTGCATTTTACGCTATGAGCATAAATACAAGCAAGTACCAGTTAGTCCTACATATTATAAAACAAAGTCCTCCGCCGCGTCTGTCTGTCTGTTCGTGGTAAACTCAAAAACTACTGCATCGATCTTCATGCTGTTTTCATCAATGGATAGAGTGGTTCTCGAGGAAGGTTTTAGTATATAATTTGTTAAGTTTTTGTATACATTTACTAGTGCAACAAAAAGTTTTTTATTTTATATCCTTGCTTTTATCGAAATTTCCGTAATAATACTCTCCTTCATACTTCATAACATATTCAACTGCTGAAATAATATCCCTTTATGAGAGCCATTTACGTATCGTACGTAAACGTACTTAATATATGTATTTCTCGAGCGTAAGAATAAAAGCTGATGTTAATTTCATTTTATACAGTCTTCTTTTGTTTGTTTTTAGATTTTTTTTTACTGCTTTGGACCAATAGCTAGTGTACCATAGCTTACATTTAAAACATCTATATTTTGATGATCGAACCAAAATTTTAATTATTTTTTTCCTTTAAGGAATATATTTTAAAGTATTCTTAGTAATAAAGCAGATAAGTTTATCATAAACTAGAATAATTGACAAACTCTACGTTATTTCCCTTGGGGTATAAACAAACAGGGCGTAGTGACACCTAATTTCGATCTTTATTTGCTTTTTGATTTGTTGAAAGTAGAACTTAAAGGGTCATTGACTTGCTATACTATTTATAAAAAAACATAAATTGCTCGTGATTATGCTTGTATTGTGCCGATTAAAGTAGTCGATCTCCATTATTCCATTCATCTTTTTACTAAATTCCTGTTTTGCAACACAATACATAGTACTCGCTTCGGCAGTACATATACTAAAATTGGAACGATACAGAGAAGATTAGCGTTTACCCCAATTTTATCTTAACGGGGTGGAAATAAAAATAGGGAAGGATCTAAAAATCCTAGGCCTAACCATTGATCGTAAGCTAACTTTCAATCAGCATGTCTCAAATGTCTGTGCTAAAGCCATAAAAATCTACCATAGCATCTCCAGAACAACTAGAGTTAGCTGGGGCCTCAGTACGGCTATAAACAGACTTTTATACACAGCCGTAGTCGAACCTATTATACTATATGCTGCCGGAGCTTGGGGATCTGCTGCAAATAAAAAATATATTAGCCGAAAATTGAATGCAATATCAAGAAAGTTTGCCATTCTTACGGCCCGAGCCTACCGTACGACATCACTCTCATCTGCACTTTGTTTATCGCGTATCTTGCCACTAGACTTGAGAATTCAAGAAAAGAAAGAACTCTACGAAATAAAAAGGGGGAAACCATGGGATTACATGCCTGATAGGCACATCGAAACGAGAACTGGGTACTTTGATCTCCCTCACCCCTCAAAAAGGCAAAAAATTGCCTTCGGCCAAATTTCTACAACAGACGACCTAGCTAAAATTAACTATACCTCACCTAGACTATATACAGATGGTAGCAAAATAGAAGGTAAAGTGGGAGCCGCTGTATCATGGTGGGAGAATGATAGGGAAGTTTCTAATTCAACTTTACACCTAGCCCCCTACTGCACTGTGTTCCAGGCGGAACTTGCAGCCTTGCTCCGAGCTATCCACTTAATCAACAGAAAAAAAGACATAAATAGCGCATCAATAATCAGTGACTCCAGGTCAGCTCTCGAGTCCATTTCGAGCCCCGAGCACACCCACCCACTAGTCCAGGAAGTACGTAACGAAATAATATCATCCACCTGCATCATACACCTATTCTGGATTAAGGCACATGCAGGAATACCGGGGAACGAAAGGGCTGATGAGTTGGCCAAAAACGCCGCCCTCACGAAGAAAACTCGCTTCACATACGATAGAATTCCTCTGTCGTGTGTGAAGCGGGAGTTGCGCGAAAACACAATCGCTGCATGGGACGCCAGGTATGCTGAGTCGGTGACTGGCAGTACTACAAAACTCTTCTTTCCTTCCATAAGAGAGGCTTATAAACCTCTCAAGAAGATTATCCTATCTAACGGACTCACCCAAGTTTTCACCGGCCATGGCGGACTGAAGAGTTATCTTTATAGATTCAAACTTTCTTCTACTCCAACCTGTTCATGTGACTTTATCACAGAACAAAACATACAGCACCTACTGGACAGCTGCCCCAAATTTAAAAACAAAAGACGTGAAGCAAATCTGCTGATGAAAACTACTATCGCAGCCAAAAATTATCCCGACATAATCACCGATGACCATGATAGGACCATCTTCTTGGACTATGCTAAACAAATTATAAAAATCATAGCCAAGGAAAATGGCACAACATGCCTATGAAAATCTGAGAAAAAAAATATGTACTTTGACTTGGAGCTTGTTCTTGTTTTAATATATTATGTAATTATTTTACTTAATCTGCTATTGCATCATTCATTGTATGATTTTATATTTATATTTTTACTGCATTTAATGTCCTAATTGATTTTGATTTTAATTATTGATTAAATTTATGAATTATTTATTAACTTAATAAGTAAGTTTATTTGATTTGCTATTGCATGTATAATATATCAATTTTAGATTGTAAATATTAGTTCTGATTATGTTTTGATGAACTTAATTTATTTATTTATTACTTATCAATAATTTAAGTGTTTCATTAATTAGTTGATTCTGGCGATGGCAGTTTTGACGTAGTTATATAAGTCCTAGATTGGTAGCTTTAGCCTTAGCTCTAAGAATTAAGCTGTAGAATAGTAGCTCAATCACAATTGCTTTTCTTGCTGTCTTCTATTATTGTAATTGCTTTTGCTATTGCATCATAATTAATTTAAGCCTTATTCAAATCATATTTTATTTATTAATTTAAATTGTAATGATCCTAGTAATTTTGCAAGTTTATTAATTGCTATTGCATCATTATTAATTTTAGCTTTATTTATATCATAATTTACTCACTATTTTAAATTGTAATGGTCTTATCAATTTAGTAATTTTTTATTAATTGCTATTGCATCATTGTAGTTGTTGTAAGCTTGTCATGGCATCCAAGATAAAAAAAAAAGACAGAATAAATGATGTTTATCGTGAACAAATAAGGAAAAATGCATAAAATACAGTAATAAAGAGAAAGAAAAAAAAAGAAAAAAAAAAGAAAAAAAAATGTGGAGCCGTTAGTAATCTAAGAAAATTGTATTCCGATTATGTAAATATAAATTGTAATTACTTACGTTGGGTAAGGTTACCACTGCAATACATCTATAATATTCTTTATTGCACTTAAAAATGATATACAGTTTTATGTTTGTTTGATTGTGTATTTAGTATATAATACGCGATAACAATAAACACTGTCATGGGGCGGGACTCCCTCTACAGTGTTTTTCTCCTTAAAAGGTTAAACTTAAACCCCAAAGGTTAAAACGTCACAAAATAAACAGTGACGATAATAAATTTAAATAAATAAAAAAAAAAACACAATACATAATGTTTTTTTAACTGTTCATAATTTCTATTTATAAGCAATATTTTTACAACTGTAGTTAGGTATTAAGTTATTTTTGTTTTGTGGTCACCTAGACGATTGAAGACTAATTATTGCTAATAAATATATGTTCTATTGTACCAAAATAGTTACAGACCCTGGGAAGGATATGGGATAGATTTAATCCCCGAGATCATCCCGTAAGAGGATGAAAAAGAGGACAAGACTTTGTGTGTATAGTATAATTTATATCTATAAATGAAAGCAGTGGTAGCCCAGCGGTAACGCGTTGCTTGTATAACCGAGTGATGCGGGTTCGAATCCGGGTCTCGCACCTCTGATATTTTCATGTGCGAATCATTTCTATCATGATTACCACTTGTCTTACGGTGAAGGAAAACACCGTGAGGAAACCTGCATGTCTGAGAAAAACCTAGCAAGTTTTCGTAAGTCATGTAAAGTCCGCCAACACGCATTGGGCCAGCGCAGTGGACTACGGCCTGATCCCCTCGTACTGAGGGAGGCCCGTGCCCAGCAGTGGGACGTTAAAAAGGGCTGGTGATGATGAAATGAAAGCGAGCGAACCGAGGGTAAGTTGTTAGTGTTATATTTAAATCACAGATGTAGACCAACGAGGTCTGTGGTTATTTTTCAGCCATTTATGCTAAAGAGTATATCCAAAGGTATACAATATCGGCAGAGTATGAATATTTAACACAAAAATAAGAAAATGATAATAAAATTCAATGCAACGAGGAAAAATGTTACAATAAGCTGCATATTCAGATTTCAGAATGAATATTAATAAATTGCGAACCTGAGGAATTCATTTAAATAAAATAATATCAGCCATTCTTATATAAGTGGGGTTTGGTGTTGGCTCAACTGAAGTAGGTCGTTTCGGAAAATTGAACTGTATCGAATTGATTCGTGAATAAATGTTACTAGTAAGGTTTCGACAAAACAAAAAGAGTATGAGATGACGATTTTATTGAGAATTATTATTTTTTACATTCAAATGATATCAATCAATTTAGTCGAACACTACTTGAAAAGTAATTGTTGGGATTCTATAAAATATACTGAAGCATTTTAATAAATACGCACATATACTACTGGAATATTAAACAAAGTAAACAAAAGGAATGTTCACATTGTTGTGTTTTATTATCACACAAATGACTTTTTTTTACGTTTTAGACACTTAGTAGGTAAGTAACGTAGGTGAGAAGACATTTAAATGTGGCGTGGAGCCTAGAAGCGACCTTGCTTAGCCTAAAATTTAAGCTAGACATAATAATTATTGATTGAATTAAAAATATTTTATACGCGATTCTACTACTTTTTCTAAACGCCTAGGAAAATAATATCAATTTTAATTATTATCTATTTGTCAGTTAAAGTTAGCATATGAAAATGTTTGGTTAGATTTGAGTAACATGCTTTGTCATTTTATATTTTGGCTAATATTTTCAGACTTTACCTAGAAAAGGTAGTTTTCAAGAAGGAGGAATAACAGCTCCGTTTGTATGCAGAAATTATTACATGTGTTTTCATATACTCGTACTCGTACTTAATATAAAGTGGTATTCCTTATTGTATAAACATTCAATATTATTTTAATCGCTGAGAGGTTTTCCGCAGTGTTATATTATTATGGCGCCGCAAGTATTGATAGTTATAGAAAATATATAATCACTATAGACAACATAGTGAGACTGTTGACGAAACTATAGAGATGTATCAATACTTGAAACAACTTGAAAAAGAAAAGCTATGCACATTGTAGATAAAAATACTACTGCTAAAGAATCTACTTACAGCACAAAGGTACGTTGACTACTGGCTACATTTGTAGTTACCTTACTTGCATACCAGTGGTTGTATGGGTTCGATTCCTGCTGGGGGCTTTCATTTATGTGATGAGCACGAATGTATTTAATAGTTATATGTGTAGAGTATAAACTATCTGGTATCCAAAAAACAAGCCTCGTAGCTTACGAAGGAACTTTATATATTTTTAATTTAAATAAATTTTTTAATGTCAATAAACATATAAAATATAAAAGGTAAAACTCTCATTTACGAGCTATTGAGGTCATTAATTTTCTTCATTATCTGTAACTTATTTCACATAATAATTGTACATATAATATATTTTATCATTATCGGTCGAACTAATGAACGGTATATGAAAGAAAAGTAGGTACCTAAAATAATAATAATAATAATAATAATAATAATAATATATCTTTATTTCCAATAAGAAGTAGTAACAAAAGTATACTTATTTGCTAGTTACTTAAAAACATTCATGTGCATACTTATATAATATGAAATATAGCATCTGCAGCCGAACTAGGAAAACCTGTACATCAGCTGTCAGCGCCATATCCCCACGGAAAATTAACTTTGTTTTAGAGTTGACTAAATAAATGTTAATTAATTAAAGAAATAAACTACTTTTACATAAAATAACATAATACAATGGTGTTGTTCCTCTTTCATATGGATTTCATCAAATGTTAAAGATATTTTATTTTACTCCAAGGAAACATTATTTTTTTAAAAGTATATATGCATATAAAAAAGCCTATTAGGTAAACTTTTATTTAGTCCGCTAATCTACAATAAAGCTACATTTTTTTTAAATGTTTAATTTGTTATATTACTGGCTAAAGTATAATTTTACTTCAACATATTAAATATAAGACTCTTTCTTCTGTTCTGTTCTTCATGTTCTATTTTTTTCCAGTTTGTCCAGCCTTTATTTTAGATGGGACATTATTACAACAGCGCCATCCAGTTCCGCGGTAAGCTACGAAGCTTGTGTTACGGATACCAGATAGTTGATAGCCTACATATACATAACTTTAAATTTATACATATTATAAATATAAACACCCATGACAGGAGCACAAACATTCGTGCTCAACATATGAATGCCCCCAGCGGGACTCAAACCCGCAACCGCTGGCGCAGAATGTAGGATCACTACAAACTGAGCCAAACGTGTCGTCACAAAACACAAACATGTATATATCATGCACCATTTGCTTGTTAAACTTTTGAAGCTTGTAAACTGCAGATGTGATGCACTTCATTAGTACTGGCAGCAAGTTAATCCAGTTTGCAGAATTAGGCGGCACGTACTACACCTGTGACTACCGCGAATAAATTGACCCGACCTAACCTCCTGATTCCAACTGCACTGACAAATTACATAGGATGCTAGCGGCAAAACGCGATTTAAATCGTTTGTGCTTCAATAGAGTCTGTGTAAGTGGAATGATAATTGCTTACTGTTTTGTTTGTATTACTTATTGTTTGCTTTCAATAACCCTTGACTGTAGCAGAACAATGTAAATCGTACTAATCTAACTAGGTACCTATGTATTTGGGGTTTCCTTTATAATTTACATACTACACAAAAATATACAAAAACGTTTAAATTTACCTAAATAAGTAAAATTGCAATATACAATAATCATTTAAATGATTATAAAATATAATTAATCAATGTGATAATTTTTCAAGTGGTAGTGCCATGCTTGTTACCTTCGGGTAGCAGCCGAATGGGCCGGCACGCCCCGTATAGTACCACTCTCTCACAGGAGACCGGCGTGAAGTGGCAGCTATGCTGTCGCGTTTCGTCCGGTAAGTGAGAGTCCGGAAGGCCCACTCCCCATCCCTACGTCCGTCCGTCCGTCCCGTCCCGTCCGTCCCGTCCTTCTCCCTCCTCCCTCCCTCCCTTTCCTGAAAGGCCGGCAACACATCTGAAAGCCCTGTGGTGTTGCAGATGTCCATGGGTGGAGGTGATCACTTACCATCAGGTGAGCCTCCTGCCCGTTTGCCCCCTTTATCCCATAAAAAAAATTGAAACGATTATTTTTCACAAGGAAAATAAATAATATATTGTATAGAACTTAATATTTTCCACTAACTTATAGTAAACTTTAGTTTCCTTCGAAGAACACTTACTATAAAATTAAGCTTAACGTTATAACATCAACTAAGTACATGTTCATTGAATGCACTTTAAAGTTTAACGAGTGCTGAGCGCATTATGCCTTCGTCTTCACTTCAAGCAAGCATTTTCCAAGATAAGGTCTGGTGTATGGTAGTTCATACTAACCTTTTAATTTTAGCCAATTTATTATCGAGAATAAGTAATAGTGAGTTATAAATGCAGATTAAGTTTAAGCCCCTGTTAAGTTTTAAACCGATTTTTCTCGTAAAATATAATGTTTTTTTATAGCACAGAAAAAAGAAGTACTGATTAAAGTTTTGGAATATTAAAAAAGCAAATACATTTATAACATGGCGTGAAAAAAGTATTATTGAACTTTGAGGGCTTTACAGTAAGTCTTATTGGCGTTTTTTACGCCTCCCCAAGGTCACAAGATTTATTCACACGCAAGGCGATTTTTTGATTTGATTGAAAGTGGATTTCAATATTACCGAATATAGACTAAAGTAACAGATAGTATTTAATATTTAAATGGATATTATATATGACATTATACTTCGTCTAGATGTTGGAGGATAGAGCAAAAGTTCACAAATCAAAAGTAAAAAACAAAAGAAAAAAAACTCGAAAGCTATATGGTAGGCAAGCTTATTAAAAAGACTATGTTGCTAGTTTCTGACAATGTGCCAGCGGTCGTGAGTTTGAGTCCGGCCGCTGCATTGGGAGAATTATTTGCGAATGACTGTTTCAATCATGGATGTTTATATTCAAAATGAGTATGTATACTATACTTACGTATTTATTTATTTATCCTGGATTTAAGTTATCCATTTATAGCCCTTTCACGTTTCATTAAATTCTGTTGAGCCGCCTTGTAATATAAAGAATTGTAACAAGTCTTATTCTCAAATTCGAATTCGTAAAAATTAGCTACGTTAAAACGTATTTACTTTATGTGTATAATCACAATAAAAAATATCGAGAGCTCAAGTAAATCGAAAGCAGATGTACACATCGATAGATCACGTCTGTAAGAAGGCGCATTCAGAATAATCCTATTTTGCGAGGATCCGACAAACACGACGTATTTACTCGTTCGCGTTTGTGATCGATCCTTAGATTTGGGACTGGTATTACTGACATGAAATGCAATTTAGTTTGGGAACAAATTGAGATCATTCACAAAATCTCGATACGCGATAAACTTTATTACGTCCGCGTATCGGATATAGATAATTTAATGGCTCTCGTTTTCAAGGGTCAAAGAGCAAAATAATGTAAGAAATATGATTATTTATTTCAGACTTGGACATCGACAGTTGTTTTTGATCTCCAACAAAGCCTTATTAAATTGTGGTATTTCGGGTGTAGATTGTAGGTACATATACTTTAGTCATTGTGTAGTCATTTACTCGTATCTAAGTATTTCAAAGTTCTATTAGTAAAAGGCCTTTTAAGTGACGCTATATTTTTGAAAGGTACTTAGAAGATAATTTTCAATCTGCGCAATTTTTTCTTGAATGGAAGAGCAATAACTTTTAACATGATTAATATTATGTATAATAGATTTAATTCGATCATAATATATCTAAAAATTATGTAATATTTATTGATAACACATTAACTTTGGAGAGGAGACATAGTGTACTGCACTGATTTACCTTTTATTTTCGAGTAAAATTTAAAATATATCGTACAATAGGATTCCTTAGAACATTCTAAGTAATTCATTTGAATAGATAAGTAAAAAAACATTTATTCACAATTGTAATGTATTCTTTCTTGAAAAATATGCGACACAAAGTTAAAAGGCTTTCGTGTGTTCCCTAAATATGGGATATTGTTATGAAAACAACGGAACGGGTGAAAGTATAAGTACATCGTTTTTCACCGCCACGGCGAAAGGTTAATATTTTAGCCTTTTAACCGCTTTTCTTGTAAGATTTACACATAAATTTCACATTTATTTAATATAGCCCGTACATACATATTATAAATATAAACACCCATGAATGGAGTATAAATATTCCTGCTCAACAAATGAATGCTCCCAGCGGAACTTGAACCCGTGACCGCCCCGCTGGCGCAGAAAGTACTAACTGAGCCGGGTCACTACTAACTGAGCCAAACGTGTCGTCAAATCTAATCTTATTCGTTCCACTATTCATCTCCTGTCTATCTATGATTACCATTTTTTGTGATTTTACAATGACCTACTGACCGATACTTATAATAAGTAAATTTTCATCATTTTGGTTAATATATGAAACAATACGCTTGAGTAGAAAAGTCTGGTCTGGATGATTTTTCTTGGGCTATCATTAATAGTAGGCAATAGGCATGTTGTTCGCACGAACGATAGTTTAAAATTAACATCTTCACCAATCAGTGCCATCGTTGATCGTTGATATCAAGACATGAACGAATTAGCAAACTTTATCGGATAGATACTACGTATATCGTCAGTTAAATACACTCTTGCTTTTCTATATACATCATTATTAAATGTATTTGTATCTCCACTGGCGCAATATCTACTTTCTGTCTTCATTTCAAACATATTAATTTTCTCCTCTAGAATTTTTTAATAGGTTTGCAATTAGAAAGTTTTTTAAAGAATAATGTAAGGCTAAGGATTGTTATAGTATTAAATAAAAATCATAACTAAAATACTGATGGTTCTAAGTTTAACAATAACTAACGAACTTCATATAAGTTTAAAGCTATCGCAGTTAAGTGCGAAATAATCGTGGTGCTGACGTCATCGTACCGCACGAATGCTCACAACTACGGTCTTGTGGTAACACTAGACAAGCGTAACCGCTAGGCAAAGCGTCTTTTTAATAATAATATTTCTTATAATTTTAAGAAATTTTGCGTCTTTAAAAATGGACGATTCATAAAAATCCTTTTTAAGATTAACTTTAACTTTTTACATACATATAAAGTCCCCATACTGACCAAATTAAAAATATTACCCACTTCTCCACGGGTTGAATTACATTCATCCAACATGTGCCCAGACCAGCGTGATGGATAAAACCCTAATCCCCTCGCATTGAATAAAAAACATAAGCCCAGCAATTTTTAGTTAAAAAGAGAATCATTAATATTTGTTTCTTATTGACTTCATTGCCTTGAAAAAGTCCGGCTCTTTGAAAGAGTCACGAAGGAACTCAGATCCAACAGTAAAAAAAAATATTATACCAATTTCATAAACGTGACAAACATATTATCTTTAATTGAAACTTAATATCATTAGCCTAATTAAAACGTAATCCGCCCTAGACGTTTAAATACTTTTTAATTAATAACTCCGTATGCTTACAAGTCAGTCATTTTATATGAGTTTTTATTCAGTGTAATTATGTAGTATGCATAGTATAATATTCTTTGTACCGTTTGTATTTGTATTGAAATTATTTAAAGTGTATTTTATATAAAGTTTGTATTATGACATTGTGATTAAATATTTTTGCTTTTATATTAATTTACATTATTTTCCATAGAAATCAATAAAATGATGCAAAATCTTTTTATGAACAAAATTATATTAAACTAGCAACTACCCTCGCTTCGCAGTTCGTCCCTGGATTACGTTCCACTAGTGAATGTACACAAAAACTTGACAAATTATATATTAGAACCTCAAGAACCAATATATCCATAGGTGAAAACAGCATGAGCATCAGTCAGTAGTTTTTGAGTTTATCGCGAACAGACAGGCAGACAGACGCGGCGGAAGACTTTGTTTTATACTATATAGTTATTATATTTAGCTTCTTCAAGTGTTATAAGTACATTAATAATTAATAATCTTATTAGGCTACTCGGTAAAATACTTGATGAGCATGAATGTTAAAAAAAGTTAATTTATTTATATATAATATAAATAAAATTGAAGTGTCTGTTTGTTATTTCATATTAACAGCTTTTCACTAAATGCATATGAAAGTATATATACTAACAACAAAAAACCGATTTTTAATTTTTTTGTCTGTCTGTTCCGGGTAATTTCTGAAACGGCTGGACCGATTTTGACGGGACTTTTACTGGCAGATAGCTAATGATGTAAGGAGTAACTTAGGCTACTTTTTAACCGACTTTAAAAGAGGAAGAGGTTATATCTTAGAAAATTTATTTATTTTAACTAGCGGAACCCGTAGCTTCGCTGAGGTTAAACCTAGAGACGCGTGAGTTGTTAGTTATTAAAATATAGTTATCAATTTTTTTTAGTCATGTTTCAAAACAGCCGTTAATATTTTGCAAGGTTTTATAAAGACCATAACAAATACGTATAAAGTTATGGATTTTTAGTTAATGTAAAAGTGAAAAAACATCCTAAAAACAATGCGATTAAATTCAATAATCTATACAGAGAAACAAAATTAAAATGTCTCTTTCTAATGTTAAAATAACAAACTCTATTAGGTAGATGCATATGAAAGCGTATACGGTACATATAAGAAAACCACACGTTTTAAACATTTTGTCTGTATGTTTGTCTGTTTGTTCCAGATAATCTCCGAAACGGCTTTACTGATTTTTATGGAACTTCTACTGGAAGATAGCTGATGTTATAATATTATGTAACGTAGATTACTTTTATTTTAAAATTAGAATTATGATCCGCTCAAAAATTAATCGTTTCTAAGGATAAAAAATACATAATACTGTAGATAATTTTTCAATGCCGTTAATCAATGTACAATTTTTAAAGAACAAAATCGAATAAAACATTTTTTAAAAGTTCGTTACTATTTTATACACGTTTCTTTGCAAGCGTAAGTCCATTTTTCCTTCACTACTGAAAAAGAAAAAAAGGTTCATCTCAAAGATCAAAGGAAGGCGAGTAACTTACAAATTCCTAGAAAACTTTTAGTTTACTTTTTGTACAGATAATTTAGATCAGATATCGATTTAAAGTTTTTCGATTTTTATCCGTAAGTTTTTCGCTAGGATACGAAATCTTTTAACCTCTAATTACTATTTTAAATACAAGTTGGGTCATTGGTTTTCAAATTTTTTAGTACTTATTTATCCACATTAGGTACTTTTCATACTTAAAACAGTCGTATCTCAGTGGTATCGTGATCGCTTGGGAAGCCGAGTAACGAAGGTTGCGAACCTCTGATATTTTCATGTGCAAATCATTTTCAACATGATAACTTTTTACCACAGTAAAATCAAACATGATGAAGAGTTTTCACGTCCGAGAGATCCTAGCGAGTTTTTGAAAGACATGTGAAGTTTTTCAAAGATGTTTTGTGGATGGTCCTTGCCCAGCAGTGGCACATTAAAAAGGGGTGAAAAAATGCTACAAATATGATTCTAATTTTTTATCTACACATTCTGTTAGATCTATTACATGATTTTATACCAAAAATATATATTTTTCTTTACCGTGTGCGCGATCTACATTGTGGGTGATTTCTTTTAGTGGCGTTACGATGGACACTCAGTAAATCATTGTAAAACTATCACAGAAAAAACGACAAGGCCGAAAGTATTATGCCGTTTTTTGAAAGGCCCATTTTGTAGGTTACGTAAGGTCTAATATTAAGACTGAAGGCAGACGGCTTATTCCGTTCGATTTTATATATTTTCCATAGGTCCCACACGTTAGCTCGTGACTATCTTAGGGCTATTCCCTGTGGATCCCTCGGAGATGGATCACGGCTGATGCGTAACATCAAACAAATTTTAATCTCTTAAGGTTCTACGTGTTGGACTTATACTCTCACGCAAATATTTCAAAGGATACCTAATTTGAGCTATAAATAATATAGTAACATATAGGTATTATAAACTTAGATTTCTTGATATAATTATATGCATAAATTGTATCGTAATATTTGGCGAATAAAGCCAAATCGTAAATATAGTGTCATTGTTGAACCGGTCAGCCTTTAATTAACGGAACTCTTGCATAACAAATAATTTAATTAGCCTCTTTGTTTATTTTGTAAGGCTTACCTTTGAAATGCTTCAATTATTTCTGTATACAGCTTTAACAGCTGTTGTAATCTACCTTGCGATAATAGATTCATTTGTAAGCTAGGAATAAAGAATAAAAGTCGCTTTTATTTCTATTGCTATTACGAGTATTATTTATTTCTATTATATTAATATAAAGTTTAAAATTAAGTTACATGAAATATGATTATGGAAGAAGAATATTATTTGTAAGTAAAAATTAAAATAAATACATTAAATATTCTAGACTTTGCTCAAGCTATAGTTTGGAATAGCATGGAATAGCAAAATCTACTTATATACAGGAAATTATGCGATTTGTTTTTACTAGCGACAAACGCAACAAAAGGCCTTGTTTCTGTAGTCTGATTTAAAGCTAGCTTTTCTTATCTTTACATCTAGAGATATGAATATAAAACATGATTGATTAGAAGCTGATAAATAACATATTTTTACTAGCAATTCCCGCGGTTCCGCCTACGTCCAAGGGATGCAAATTAAGGGTTATAAGAATTTTTGATGCTAAATCATAAGAAAGTGAAAAAATTTGGTCTAAAAATAAAAAAATAAAATATTTGACACCTATCACCTAGGGGAATAAAAAATAGCCTGCGACCTATTCTTGATCTACTAAATAAACATAAAAAAATCATGAAAATCGGTAAAGCCGTTTCGAAGGAGTGCGATAACAAACACTGTGACACGATATTTTTATATATTAGATAAAAACTTGTACTGCATGTTACTAGTATATTATATTTTATCCTGATTATATTTCACAGTCAGCCTCCGTTAAATCAAAGGTTTTATCGCTTTATGGCCAATATGATGAGTCTTTCTACTGTTGGTAGCCGCCAAATGTGGGGTTATGAGACGTATCCTAAAATATACGTTATCATTAACAAAGTCACAATCACCTTTGGACCCATAATCGCAGTATCTCAACTATTTTACCTTTATCTCAACTATTCTGACCTGAAATTTGACATTTTGGGAGTCATATTTTCAATTTTTCCAGCAACTTGTTTAGCAAATGTAAGTAAAAGCAGTTAAGTATTTGTATTATTATTAATAAAATAAATTATGTTCGTATCCAAAGCATTTACCTCAATATTTTTCATGCATTCTTTTGCTTTTTCTAGGTTGACGTATTTTCTTCTAAGCTCAAAAGCTACGCACGCATATCACGAGACTTTTTATCGAAAATCCACATATATAATGTCTACAAACATAACAAAAGTGAATTCATTAAAAATGTAAGAGCATTTTAACTTTCTGAAAACATTGTAGTTAAATTTTTTTATGTATTACTTGCAATTCCCGAAGTTCCGCCCGTGTTTTAATAAGTATACATTACGTAAAAAGCGATTGGTGGTAGAAGGATGAATATTTAGGGTTATAAGTATTTTTTGATGCCAAATCATGAAAAAAAAATTTGGTCTAAAAATAAAAAATCTGGAGAGCCACCCTTATCACCTAGAGGAATAAAAAATAGTTTACGAAGTATTCTCAGACAAAAAATCATACAAATTGGTCAAGGCGTTTCGGAGGAGTTCGATAACAAACAATGTGACACGAGTTACATACATATTTTAATAGTATTAAATAATATTACATTTGATACAGAAAACAAAAGCTTATATTGTGTATTTTATTTAAGCCAAAATCATAGGAAAGTTCTTTAACATTTTAATTTAATAATAACTTTCAGTAATATGTTACGAAGGAACCACGTTACTAACGTAGAAGAATGAGCAATATTTTCATTTCAGAAACTACTTTTCGTGGAAAGATTCACCCGTTATACTTCATTTTACATGATATTTTTTTATATATTCAACTGGCTTACATGGATTTTGATAACGGCGGTGAATAATTATACAAATAAAGAGTTAGTTCACAACCAAACGGCTAAGCTGCAAACTTGCGTATTTTTGTGGTTGCCTTTTGACTACAGCTATGACTACCGTCGATGGATAGTGATTCATAGTATAAATTGTTATATAGTACTTGCGGGAGAATGTGCTATAATGATATATCAAAGCATAAGCAATATGTTTATTTACAACTTAATTGGTCATATTGAGATTTTAAAAAACAAAATTAAAACTGAATTTAAGGACGATTTAAGCGATGAAGTAGCTCATTCAAAACTTGTTGAAATAATAAAATATCATACCTTTATATGTCAGTAAGTATGAAAACTATAATATGGTAGAAATTAAACAACTTCGAATATTATTTATCTATAATTAAAATTTTAATTCAAACTTTTTGCAGAGTGTTTCAAGAAGTTCAAGAGGCTTTTGGAGTTAATGTAACCGCGAATTATTTACAAAATTTGGTAGGGAATAGTATTGTACTGTACCAACTTAAGTATGGGGTAAGTAAGGACATCTACTAACTTCAAACTGCCAAATTTCATTTTTATACGTCAAGCGGTAATGGAAATTTCGCAATGAGTGACCTTTCGCTTTTATATATATAGGTAGAATTAAGTTTATAACACTGAATCAAATCATTCAATTAGTTTTAAATTATATATTAAAGGGAAAGGAAAATATACTACAGTATGTGACGATGGTAATGGCGTATACAGGAGGACCGATCATGATGTCCCTTGTTATTGATGAATTGAGGAAGAAGGTAACGTGTTTATAAGCTTTGTTAACTCTTTCGAATACATCGGTTGGAGAATTAAAATATTCTTCAAAAAAACCATTAATTTCATTCATTTAACTTTTTGATTAAAAAGAAGGAAGCAGCCGAGAAACCTAGGGTATGAGGAGGATATTAGTAAATATAAAATTTTTAGTCGATTTTAAAGTACTTTTTAAATACCTGTTCACATCATTACTAATATTTGATTTTACTCAAATTTTAAGCGAATTAGTTATACTTAATAATATTGCTATTATTAAGTATAATGATAATTGCAGACGTACGATTTATCAGATCTTATATACGACATCCCTTGGGAGAATATGTCAGTATCAAATCAAAAAATAGTTATGGTACTGTTACAAAAAATGCAAATCATAATGGACTTCAAGGCCTTTGGTGGTATACGAGCTGGGATAGCACCAATGATATCAGTAAGTATAAGGAAGTGAAGATTCACATGTGAATTAAAGAAAAAAATGAATAACGTCTTCCTAGCTGATTGATATTTTGAATAATTTCATAATATGAAACCATCAACCCTATATCCCTGACTAGAATGAACCCATTTAAATTCAAATTTAAAATATTTTAGCATAAAATTTTTACATTTTTTTACTGAACGTCTGTAGTCTACTACCAGTTCAGAAAGAAGAAGCCGCTGACCTGAGAAGAACTGGCGAAAGAAACTCAGCGGGACTAATCTACATTTTTTTGTCTTAATCTGTTTTTCTTTTTTTAATTAAATTGAAATTAACAATAATTCTATAGGTTGCGAAGAACTGGCGATAGAAACTCAGCGGGACTAATTTACTTTTTTTTTTGGTCTTAATCTGTTTTTCTTTTTTTAATTAAATTGAAATTAACAATAATTTTATAGGTTGTAATAGATAGATAGCCTGGAGACGATTACATAATTCCCAAGGCGTACTATCTTTTAAAAAATCGAATAACCTTTAGTACACAAACATTCTTTCACAATTTTTTAAATTTTATCCATTCAATTCCATTCCATTAATCCAGTAACGAATTAACATCTCTTTAGGCACAAGTCTTAAAAGGTAAAAAGAGTAAAAACAGCTGAAAGACCTTATGAAAATATTTTACAGCTCATATTTCAAGTTACCTGTTTACTTCTAGCAATTTCAACTACTTACCTCTATAATTTGTTCCATAACATGTTTTTTTTCAGATATTAAAAACCACGTTTTCATACTACGTTATTCTTGAGTCGTCTGTGACAGTGGGCTGAATGAAATCACTTCAATCAATGCTTTTTAAAATAAAATATTAATAAAGTCATACACGTGTGCTTTAGTATTAGTAATGCAACTAGACACTAATCACTCTTAAATGTATTGCACTATATATTATTTATTAAGTGTTAATTATGTCTATTTAAATAGCATGTTTATTTACATGTATGATGATAATGTGATAACATTATTTTGACCGATATCGGCCACGCGCGGCGTCTAATCTTACTAGAAAAATACGCAAGTGATATAATCGTAATAATCTATGACATGATCAGTAAAAATCAGGCGCAGAACTAAATGTCATTATGGATGTTCAAATTTGAGCAATGAGAGTTTATTTTAAGATATACTCAATAAATACACCTACTTGTCCCGAGACTTGAACCCAGGACCTCCAGATTTGCAGTCATACATACTAGACTACTGACATTAAAAAAAAGTTATAATGAAATAAAAATAAAAAATGTTTATAATGACGTAATTTCAAGAACGTTTTTAATTAACAACCTCATGTGGTACATAAATTTCGAAATTGCTTTATATCATTACATTATTATAAATTAATGAAAAACATAAAACAACAGTGAAGACATTTCAAATTATTATGAGTAAAAAGAAGAAATAAGCAATTAATGAAGTGTAGAAGTTTAATTACTTTTTATTAAAGAACGGGCTTGTACTTTTTAATGCATTACTTGAAAGTTACGAAAGTTACTTAAGTTAAGAAAGTTTTGAAAAAATATTTTGTTAGATGTTCGAGAACATTATCTTACATATGGAAATAAATTTTACTTTTATATTATTGTTATCGTATTGTTTATAAATAAATAACGTTCTATAATTTTATTTAAATTTGAGAAAACTAAAATACTACATTATAAATGAAACTGCTTTTCGGATTTTGTCGCGGATATATTTTGATTTTTAGTTCCCGACGTTTCGAATGCTTTACAGCAATCATGGTCACGGGAGAGTCTAAGGTATTTGACGTCTCAGAGGTTTATATACTCTTCACAGACAGTGCCTACCCAGAATAACCTAATTGATAATTAAAATCGAAAAGATAGTTTCATTTATAATAACAAGTATTCACAAAAACCTAAGAAAGTACAACAGCATTACTTAGACAATTTAATGAAAATTGAATGTTTCCAAAACGTGTATCAGAATAAATTTCGGATAACGTTCGCTGTATGAAATATAATAGAAAGACTTTATTAAAGGATACATTGAAGGCCTGAAATATTAACCTTCCAGTGTGTTGAAAAACGATGTTCTTATACCTACAGCCGTTACGCTGGTTTCGCTATAATGTTACATAACAAAGGCCTTTTAACTTGACGTATTGTATTTTTTAACATAACATGAAGTACGGTAATTTGATATTTTTATAACAATAGCTCTACCGTCTATTCCTTAAAGAGACAATGATGTCAGAGTTGCCTGTTCATCCACGTACAATTTTAATACCCTATGTGATAAATAAAAGCGCCTTGGTTTATGTTTTTTTAAGCAACTGCGCTGTTTTTTTTATTAAAACAAATATTTTTTTGCCTAATTTTGGTCCGGTAAGAACTTCAAAACTAAGTATCCAATCTCAAGACTTATTTAAATTTGTGTTTTGTCCAAACTTAAATGAAACGATAGTGTTTATCTTAGTTATTTAAATTTTTTATCGGAAAAATTAAGATTTTTACATCTTGAGAGGAATTCCGCAAAGAGAACTTGAGAACCTACCCTCAAGAAAAAAAAAGTGTTTTGTTATTTTGGTTAACATAGCATTGCGTAGTATTATTTGTTATATCATATCCCTATAACCCAAAAACCAAAACTTAATAAACATGAGACACTTGCTTTATATTTGTCGTAAAATCTACCACTTTAGTTTGATTTTCAAAGTTAACGCAAATATTAACTCGTGAAACATTTACTTCGTCTTGTTTCCACCCGCATTACGAGGTTTATCTTCATAAGTACTAAGTTTAAGTAATATGCTAAATAATATGCAACTTAATAATTTTGTAAATATTATATTTGCTGTAACACTCAAATTAGAATCCATTTTCACATTTAATTTAGAAGTTAATAATTTATTTTTATCAAAAAGTTTTACAAACCTTAAAATGAGTTATATCATTTGTGTTTTTTGTTATGTATATTTAACCACCCTAGTGTATGTACTTTATTAAAAATACATAAAAAAATATAACTGATGGTCGAAGGTTTAGAGTAACATACATAATACACTGAGTTGAAGTAAGTAGTGATCTACTCGCATTATATGCTTGTACTACCCGTTCAATGCTAAAAAAACCCGTGGTACTTATTTGACAAAGGGATTCATTACTTATTTCACAAACTAATTCAAATTCAAATTCAAAATATTTTATTCAGCATGAAATTATTACAATTTTTTACTGAACATCATGCGTCTACTACCAGTTCGGAAAGAAGAAACCACTGACCTGAAAGAACTGGCGAAAGAAACCCAGCGGGACTAAAATATTTTTTTTGTTTTTTGTTTTTTTTGTCTTATTGTTTATTTTTCTTTTTTTAATTAAATTGAAATTAACAATAATTCTATAGGTTGAAACAGCCTGGTGGTGATCACATCATTCCCAAGGCGTACTATCTTCTAAAAAATCATTAATCGTATAATATCCTTTAGTACACAAACGTTCTTTCACAATTTTTATAAATTTGGCAATAGAAGCTTGTTGTACGTTTTTCTGGGATCCTGTTGTATAAGCGTATACATTGGGCATTACAAGTTTATTTTTACTCCTAGTATTCTATGCATGTCGCAATTCCTGTGAAATTCGTGTATATTTTTATGAAAACATATAACATTTTCATACACGTACTGAGAAGCAACAGTCAATATTTTTATTTCTTTAAACTTATCTCTTAATGATACTCTAGGGCCTAAACTATAAATTGCACGAATAGCTCTTTTCTGCAGGACAAAAATTGTATTAACGGTAGCTGCATTTCCCCTTAATAAGATTCCATATGACATAATACTATGAAAATAACTAAAGTATACTATGCGAGCTGTATCTATGTCAGTAATAAGTCTAATAAGAATAAGATAATAAGAAATAAAAATTCTTCATTCTTCTATATTCCTACTTTATCATTGCAAATAATAACATCGAATCGTCGCTTCATTTCGTCGTAAGAGGAGAAATAAATGAATATTTGTATAAATTATTTTTAACAAAAAACAAAAACCGACTTCAAAACTAAACAAATCTAAACTAAAAAGTAGAAAATAATACTTTTAAGAACTTCGTTAATTTTGAAGTCGGTGCCAGCCAAGACGGATAGACTTATCTTGCCTTTGCAAGGAACTTTCGAACGGTATTTTGATTGTTTACAAATATTATAGATATAGATTAATCGAATATGTGTCTATTTAAGGTTATTTTGCTTTGGCTGGCACCGACTTCTAAATTAACGAAGTTCTTAAAAGTATTATTTTCTACTTTTTAGTTTAGATTTGTTTAGTTTTGAAGTCGGTTTTTGTTTTTTGTTAAAAATAATTTATTTTCAAATTTTTAACGGAAAGTAGATACTTATTTTGTTTATGTACAAAAAAGAATTTTCCAAATCGGTCCAGCCATCTTCGAGTAATGGGGAACATACATAAAAAAAAGTCCCCAACGAATTGAGAACCTCCTCCTTTTTTAGAGTCGGTTAATAAGAGCCTGAAAGAATTTAACTATCGGTCTATAATTACGTATAATATTGAAAGAATTTTCTTTTAACTCCTAACCGTTGAGGAGTTGTACCTTCCATCATTAGCTCAACCACAGGAGATGATGATTATCAGACGCAAATACTTGAACAGCTTTAGAAAATATATGAAAAACGTAATAAGTGCCTATAAAATTTGAGAGTTGTCTTCGATTTCCCTGGGATCCCATCATCAGATCGTGACTTGGTGACTATGGGACCAACTAGAATATAGTTTCTCTTCTTTTCTTCCTTTCAAACAAAAAAAGAATTTTCCAAATCGATCCAGCCATCGTCGAGTAATCGGGGAACATACATAGAAAAAAAAAAAAAGTCCTCCTCCTTTTTTTGAAGTCGGTTAATAATGAGTATGAGTAAGGTATTTTAGATTTTGGTATAGAATTAATATGATGCAGGTTGAGATTCGCGAAATAAAATCACATATTAATGAACAGAATTTGTAGCAACTGCAGTTTAATAAGAAGTTAAATCTTAAAGACTACATAATAATTAATATATTTTGCATCAATTTCTATAGGATCATAAAAAATACTTGTATATAACCTATAGCAAAATTGATCAAGTCTAATATAATTTTGTTACGTTTTCGTGGGCACAGTAACTTTCGTTACGGGACCGATTTATTATATTGCTTAATAACTTTCCAAGTAATATCAAGCAACCACGAAGTGTGCTTTAAACACGATACTCGATACATTATTAACTTGTTAACGTAACTTTTAGATTTATTACGTCGGTCAATTTTCTGTTTATGCAGCACAAAGTATACAAAAGTTTTCTGTTTCCATTAATATATTTGTAGTAATTTATCGTTTGTCGATATTTTCCTGATATGTAAGTAAGTACTACTCGTAAATATTTAATTATATGCCATTATTTGTATTTCGTTCACTTTGATATGGTTTCTCATGTTTCAATAAATTTCTTAATTGCTTTTGTATAATTCAATGTACAGTCAGAATGTACCAAAAGTATTCATAATTACCGCACATTATGTTTATACTTATATGTAAACAAAGTGTATGATACTAATATATAAGTCAAAGTTTGTTTGCTATGAAGCTATTTGTCTATATTCTAAATAGGCACATATGAGCGAAGAAAACCATGTAACAAGTTACTTATCTATACTAATATTATAAAGAAGTAAAGTTTGTGTGTTTGTATATTTGTTAAATTGTAAGGGGTAATCTCGGGATCTACTGAACCGATTTTAAAAATTCTTTCACCAATAGAAAGCCACATTTTTGCTGAGTGTCAAAGGATATATAAAAAACCGAAAAATAAAAAGGCTTTTACGTGGTACCGTTTTGCAAAGTGAATCGGAGAAAAAACGGTCGATTGAAAGCGTTTCTTACACGATTATATATGGAAATTACGTCATTTTAAACTATACTAAAGAGGTTACACCTGGGGACGAACCCGAGCGAAGCGAGGGTGAGTCGCTAGTTAAGTATAATTAATTAATAAAAAAATTCTCGAAAAACTCATCGTTAACCGATAAACGTTTAGAACGAAAATATTTTTCATGATACTGAAAACGCATTTTGCCCGGAAATATGAACATTAATAACCATCTACGCGGACATCTTCATCTATCATGCTACGAGGTATGTCATATTTGGATTCGGCCAATCCGCGCCGTGATTGAGATACTCACTCAATGATTAATTGTCAGCCAAAAGTATGGGTTCTGGTAGAATATAGCGCGCAGTTATTCTTGTTAAGTAACTGTTGTTTATTATAAGAGGAGTAGGCTTGATATGCTAAAATACTAGTTACTTAGCCTAGTTTTCCTTGGGTGTTTTTAATAATTATTTAATTATATACAGGTAGCTTCATCTTTTCCTTTGTAGTACTCCAAATCGTAACCTGTGCATTAATTTATTTCATCCAAATTTCCTCTGGCCAATTCACTTTGATGATTTACCGAAAACAACCTTTTTACCAAATTTTACCTTATATGAAGCAAATTTAATCAAGTAAACAATAACAAGACTTAAAAAACTTTCGATTTGAGTAATTTTTTGTTTCATTTTCTTTTTTCTGACTCGTTTATACAGTTTTTATTAAAGTAACAGCATTTACCCATTGCATTTGAAATTATATACAATACAATAATACTCGTACCAAGGAAAAAATAATTTTCATAATATTTATCTGTCAGTTTGCTTATCTCCAAAGCAGCTGGACCAAGTTTGAAAAACCAAAACTTTTAGCGGCTGATATCTGATATAATAATATGAAGTAGCTATTATTTTTACTTAAAAAAAAACAAATTCGCACTAAAAAAAATAAAAACAAAAAAAATTGCATGGAAAATCACGCACTTTAGAATAATTACGTAGTATGCAAATAAAAATTGTGTTAAATAATGTCAGTTTTCAGAATTAGCGAATATTCTCGCTATACAAGAAATACTAACAAATCTTCCCATTTTGAAGTCGGTCAAAAATGTAGATCCAAAACAGTTCAGCGCTTTCGACCTAATTTCTCCCGACTCATTCATTCGCGCTGATTTTCTCAGTGTTTAATCCGATTAATAGTTTAAAATTCTATCAACGTTATTAAATTTACATTTCTAATATATTAATCTAAGTAAGTTAAGTTAAACTTAATTTAAAATTAAATAAGCTTGTTATATTTATTTAAGCTCATCATCATCATCATCAGCCCTTTTTAACGTCCCACTGCTGGGCACGGGCCTCCCTCAGTACGAGGGGGATCAGGCCATAGTCCACCGCGCTTACACAGATGGGCTATGACTTAGTTGATTGCGAAACGAACGTAAGGCGCTAACCCCTAACCATGCATATTCGAAATAAAAAGTTACCATATGTAATATTCCAAACTATAATCTATGTCTGTGCGAAATTTCGTATTTATCCGTTTAGCCGCTCTGCCTTGACAGAGCAACAGTCAAACATTTAAGCTTTTACATATATCATAAGTGAGATAAGATTAGTAAGATTATTCCCATCAGCAATATATTTTAAAAATTCACTATACATTAGTCAACAAAAATATAATAGTATTCTATTAAAAAAATCTGTTGTAAGTGATGTTCTTTAAAACATCCTGTAACAGTAAATCATGAATATAGAAGGAAAATTATTGTACACATTTTCAACATCTTAAAACGAAAATTTGTATTGTAATATCCCAAATAAAAAGAATGGCTAGCGGCCAACATTGTTTAGTTTAAAAAGAAAATTAAACTTGATTTGGCATAAGTATAAAACGTCCGGTATCCAATGCCAATTTCATTGAAGCAACAATGAACGTACTACTTTAGCTTTCACATCTCACCGGTCCATTCTTAAGTCCGTTATTAACGACCAAGTTATCGAAAGAGTTTGTAATTCAAAATTATTGACTTGTTGAAAATACAAATTTTACTTAAATTAAGCTTAAAACGAAAACGAAACGAACGAAACGTGTTATTGCTATTATAATTATTTAAAATTTTATACCTTGCGAATGAAGCAATGAAAACTTACAAAAAAAGCTGCCTGCCGTAAAGTATAAGTCACGGTAGTTCGACCAAACAACACTAATAAACAGAATTTTTTACACGATAGTTTTATGCTAGTGGAATTATTGCGTATTTTGAGGTGTGGTAAAGGTACTCTATTTTATTACTAACGATCTAGAACTCTCTCATTACATTTTTCTTTTTTTATTCTACACAAAACAAAATATAAGAAAGTGAACGGTTGAAAAACAAAGGATAAAAATATATTGAATTGTGTTATTTTACCAGTACTTATATAAAGATTATATAGTTTTACTTTAAAAAGCTGCTTGAAAAAGCTTATACTAAAATAATTTCAATTTTCAAAGCTGCATTTAGCTCTCTACTCTTTGAAATCGATCTTCTAATACAGTAAATATTCTAGTAGAATTTGCATAGGTGCCGCCCAGCAATTTCTCTCAGATTCGCTATGAGAGCGATATTTAAAATGGAACTACTTTGGCATTTTCGTTGCGTTTACTTAACAAGTTTAACTGGCAAGGTGATAAAGACTAACCTGCACTTCGTATTCCATGCAATTTAAAGTGACTTCGTTAACTAAGTTTCCTATTCACAATAGTTTTAAAACCATGACGAAGAACTTGCTTGAGTTAAAGTTGTATTCGGTCGATGTACATTGCTTTTAGTATAATTCGCTTCTGGAAATGAAATTATTTTTGAGTAATATGGTACCATAAATATATTTTTTTATGTTTCTTTCCTATCTTTGTTTGGGATTGAGCATTCTAATGCGTCTGTGCCAAGACGATTTGTCACGATGTGTTTTTTTTTACAATTTTCTTAACAGCGAACAACCACAATACTATTAGCCTGCTTTTTCGATTTTAAGACACTTAGCCTCATCATATAACCGACGGGCATACCTACCTATATCTAATGTAGTTAAGAAAAAAAATAGTGGCCGCTTAAAATATCACGAAAAATATGAAAAAATGTAGAAAAATATAAAAGTAAATAGAATCTTAAGCTCCAAGTGGGATTAAAACGTTGAGTAAATGAGTGCGAGTGAATGAGCCGTACGAAATTAGGTCGCAAGCGCTTAGCTGCTCTGCATGTATATTTTCTACTTTGCTAATTATATATGTAACAAAAACTAAACTCGCATTGTACTATAATAACGCTTTAAGATGATAAATTTATTCAAATAAGGGTGACTTGAAGCGTATATAATTTAAAGTTTTATAATGGTGCATTATATACAATTATGAGGATATATATTTTTAAGAAAACTTGTTTCAGGCAGCGTTATAACATGAGTTTAGCCCTACTGCTGGGCTTAGGCATCTCTTCAATACGAGAGGCATCAGGCAATATAGTATTCAGTACGTTAGCAAATGCGGGTTTGCGGACATCATGACATGTCTTTTGCATAACTTGTTAGTCTTTTCCATTTCATTTTCAGTTCAGTCAAGCAGGTTTCTTCGCGATGTTTTCCTTCACCGTAAGACAAATGGCTATCATGGAAATTATAGATACATGAAAATCATATATTATGGTAACCCGGAATTTGAATCCACTTCACTCGGCATCTCAAGCTTTAATATATGAAATAGAATAAAATACATTATAAAAATATCTCCAAAATTATGAATATAATCATTATTATTATTAAGCATACAATGGTCTAACACAGATAATAGGTATGCACTCAGAAAATGCTATTATACAAATGTTGCCAAATAAAACTTAAAATGCATACTTGTTTCTGTTCTCCGTGGTTATGTTTAAGAAGCAGTATAGTGTAGAGCCATCACGGTCTTACGTCGCCACACAACGTTCACATAATATTTCTATTTACCACCGCTATTTTATTCGCTTTCAAGGGGAAAAAGAATTCAGAAACAAAAGAACGTACTATGAGGCTTCGTGGCTCGTTAGATATTTAACGAACGTTAGAACACTTTCGTTTTTACAATGGTTTGAGTTCGTTTGTTTAATTGATCTTTGATTTTTCTATAAACTGTTTCCTTTAAAGCTGAAAACTCACTCTTTTTGTATTTTTTTTAAATATTTTTTTAGATTTATGGCGTTCTTAAAAATTAAAACAATAAATATAATGTATTTCAATACTTTGAATCAACGTAATGCGATACTTAAAAGTAGATAAGTAGATTTTGGTGTCATTTTTGGCGGACTCTCTCTATATACGGAACGTAAAAAAGGGCTGAATATACATAATGAAAATAATACATACAATTCATTATAATATTTTAATCTTAAATACTAAAGAATTACAGTTTTATATTGCAAAGGGTAGGCGGGTCCTAAATGTCATAATCTCTCAAGGGGCTTACTACTTATATAGAAGTACGAGTAGATTATCGACTTTAAAGGTTTCTTAGTCAATATAACGGGTCGTATTGATTTAATAACTCTATTACACTTTCTGTAGACTTTTAAATTTCACTTTTCGAAAATTGCTTTTCTGTTTGTTTGTGTTTGAGTTACTCTAAATGTTATTTTAAGAAAAAAATTGTTACAAGTTTAATTTAACTCAGAGTTGAAGTTCTTTACGCCAGAAATACCCTGTAATATTCTATAATATTTTAACTTCGTTAAATATGTATCATTTATAGAGAAAGGAAAAAGGAAGTCACATGGTAATATGTACTTATGATGTGCCCAAAGTTTATAATTTTTATATTCGAAAAGTGCCTTTTTACTCGACTGCGGTGAAACTCAAAGGATGTTTTCGACTTTTATATATCTTCGTAACTACTTAGCGGTTAAACGTTTTGATAATACGTCGTTACATTTATTCTGATGATACGTTTATCATACGGTGGTATAGAAATGTATATTTACTAAAATTGGATTAAAATATTTTATAATCTCATATACATACATGAACACACTTGTAGACGATGATTTACAAGCAGTTTAATGATAACGTAATAAAGATGTCATAAATTATACAACATGTGGTTTCCGAAATTTACTACATCGTGACGGCTTCGAAGTTATCGGCTCATAAGTTCCATTCGCTATACGTAGGGTAACAATAAAATATAGAATAGTACGTCTTGCATTCTTGTAATAAAATAAATAATAAATACAAATAAACACAATTGAAGTGTCTGTGATGTTAAAATTTAAGTTTTTATTAAATACATAATATTTTATTATATACTTTTCTTATATGAGAAATTCATTTTTCTTTATTTTTGTTTGTTTGTTTGTTTGTTTGTTTCAATTAAGCTCCCAAACACCTAGACAAATTTTAACTAAAATTAAATTGGTAGATAGCTTAAATGATAAGTAGAAACTAAGAATACTTTGAGTTAAGGAAAAGAATTATGGTTTCGCTCAAAAAATATTAAAA
The DNA here is from genome assembly GCA_951802675.2 of Boloria euphrosyne. NCBI lineage: Eukaryota > Metazoa > Arthropoda > Insecta > Lepidoptera > Nymphalidae > Boloria > Boloria euphrosyne. Next base: position 3,643,265 of record OX637878.1, on the reverse strand, counting down.
ATAATAACAATATTAAGTGATTCCCACTTCTCTTTTCTCCTGAATATACTACACATATAGTTCTATAAATGTGTACTTAGTTATTATTACGTTGTAACAAATGTATTTTCGGATAATTACAATGTTCATTCATAAAATAAACGCAATAAAAACTGCAGAGTATGTGTATTTTCTTGTATTGAATTAACTATTGCTTATATTTTTATCAATATATTGTTACGTTAAAAATATATTAATAATAATAAAAAAGAAATGAGTAAGAAAATAATTGAAAAAATATTTAAGAGTTCCCCGATTTCCTAAATCAATGGTAACCTAATCTCTAAACATTGCTGTTAATGTATATTTTAGCTAAAATAAGATACTACATATGACATAATTATTTAAATAGATGTTACATTTATCGCATAATTATAATTAATTCCATTGCCTGCACAAGTCACAAATTGATATCAAATAAAACCGTTTAATTTAATGTGGTTTACATACGATTGGCTTCAATTCATTTCAATTTAGATACATTGTGGGCGTAAAATCAGGCCTCAAAAAAGATAAATTATTAAAACACAAATGAGCATAAACTTTAAAAATATTTTTGTTAATTATTTAAGTAAGATGAAATACAATAACCAAATTTGTTTTTGAAAATCTACTAAAAATAGACAAAGACAAAACAGTTCAATATTTTTCCCTGGTCCGTTTGCCAACCAAATTTCTATCTTTTTCGTTTTAGTGTTATGAATAATATTATATACTAGCCCTTATTTTTTAAAGTCCCATGGTTGAGCAAGCGTCTTCCTTCATACGTAGGGAATCAGTCCATAGTACCTTGGTTAGTGTCATATAATGTTTTTCGGAAACTTGCTAGGTTCTTTCGGACAGACAGGTTTCCTCACGATGTTTTACTTCACCGTAAGACAAGTGGGAATCATGTTGGAAAATGATTTGCACATGAAAATATCAGAGGTGTGAAACTTAAGATTCAAAGCCGATCGATTTAGTTTCCCAAGCGAGTGCGTTACCACTAGGCTACCACTGTCTGAGAAAAAATGAAACAGTCATGTTAAAATTATAAGAAAAAAAGCTAGCACTACAGGTAAAAGTTTGCTGAGATGTTTTTGTTTTTGGGTACTGAAATGTACAAACATTTTATAAGTTTACGAGTGTCTGGACCATAACCGGTCACATGTCTTAGATATGCGTAAAAATAAGAAATACATTTTTTTTGCTAGTTCAGTGTAATATTAGCTACAAATGACATCAACTAGCCTTTCCCGTGGCTTCGCTCACGTTCTAAAGGCTGGAAACCAAATTCTTTCGCCCGTCTGCCCATCATGCACGCGGTGATCATTATTTTGTGATGTGAAGTGATGTTAAAACTATGACATCTCGTAAGATATTCATTGAAATCAACTGATGCCAAGAGCAATTTTGTTCAAAATTAAATTCTTGTGATGAATAACTTATTTATTTGGATAAGGATTAACATCATGTTTATTAAACAGTTTCGCAAAGAATGCATTATCTTAAAACAAATTTGATTGCCTTAAAAGAGGTTATAGCGAGTCAACCATTACCAATTTTCTCCCATTTTTGCTACATTTTTCATTGATGCTCCGCTCCTATTGGTCAGTGGGATGTAATATAAAATATAGCCTTCTTCGATAAATGGACTATACAACACTAAAAGATTTTATCAATTCGAACCAGTAGTTCCTGAGATTAGCGCGTTCGAATAAACAAACAAACAAACTCTTCAGCTGTATAATATTATAATTTATTAAGTATAGATATAGCTTATTAACCCAGTAAATGCGCTACATATGTAAATCCAATTTTCAATTAAAACACTCACTCACTACTAAACACTTACTCACTCAATACCTTACTCACTCACTCACCTATCTATTACCACACTCAAACTTTTTACCATTACTATCTTTTTATTTACTTCGTCTAATATAATTCTTATAAAAATAAATACTTAATGTTATTTATAAATCTTGCAGTCACTTAACTTACAAGCCGTGTAATCGAAAATATTTCATGCCTCAAAAACCGCTTTACATAACTCCTCCGGAATAATTTTTCTTTGGGGAGTTCATTTCTCAGATTATTTCCGATTTTGCATTCTATTTTTTAAAAGTTAAAGAGAAGATGGTGTTTACGACTTACAAAGTTACAGATTAAATATTTAAAACGTACTCGTATTTATTTTCAAAGATTTAATCAAAAATATAAAACTATAGATTAAATATTATTTTTCATTCTTTATTTATACTTAAATATTTATTTTCCAAAATGAAATTTTCTACATTATCTACGTAGGTAGGTATGTGACTGTAATTTATGGACAGACGACGGACAGAATTATCAGGAATATATTTTTTTATCCATTAACAAGAGAACTGAATATTTTTTACTTTTGATCAGGCAACCCTAAAACATTTCCATATTAATCAGTTGAGTATATACAACGTTAATTTGAAATAATTGATCCAGTGGTTTGCTCGAGATGTGGTAACAGACAGACAGGCAAACATATGCAAAAATTCTAAAAACTATAGATCCTCTGTGCCTCTCTCGATAAACTAACTCCCTGCCAAAGTTCATCTTAATAAGTCAATCGGTTTTCGATATTTCGTGATGAGTGAGTGAGTGAGGGACCTTTCGCTTTTACAAAATTAGATAAATGATGTTTTAAAGCATACATCGGTTGTATTCATTCGTTATCTGGATTAACACATACTAAATGCTTTTTGCTCTGTAAAAACTACTATACCCCGTGGAATAATGGCTCCGAAGCAATGCATATAAATAACTTTTATGTCTTTTCATTTTTGACTCCATACAAAAATAGAGAGAATGGTATAAATTTATGACTTTACATGTTAGACTATTAGTCTCCGTGTTAAAAGCTTGGTTGTAGATTGGATATATATATGTACTCGTATATGTGCACGTATAACTTCATGCAATTTTCATTTTTTACCCCCACCCACTAATATTATTCAAATAATAGAAATGTTATTCAAAAGCCTAATTGGAATGATTTTTAGCTACTTTTCATCAAAATCTATGCAAAAAACAGTGTAATTTTAGTTGTTTAAATATAGCATATTCCCCAAAAAGTGTCATTTTAGTTGTTTAAATATAGCATTTTGTAATTATTCTTATTAATCAACATAAATATAGCATTTTTTCAATAAAAGCAAGTGTTTTAATAAAATTGATATATTTCTAAAGTATTTCTAAATATTTGTAGTTATAGAATTATTATAAAATTAAAAAAATAATAATAATATCGTAATTATTTTCCTTTACGATCTTGGCTTTGGAGCCACTGACAGCGTAAAAAGTACTTTGATCTTCTTTTGATTACATTTTTTTATATCAAATTATATAGATTTACTAGCTAAATAAAATATAAAATACGTTATGAAATGTCTACATCATTTATTTCCCGGTAACCTTGTTCATTTACACTTAATTCGGCTAAGTATTAAATTTCGTTATACGCAAGTCGAGGTGTGAAAATGTTTACAATAATTAATAACGTTATAACGTTGTTTGCTGTGATGTATACTAAATTGAGCAGAAAATTATAATATTTCATACTAAATAATTGATTGTTACATGGCCGAATGAAATTTACCAGTAATCTATACATATTATAAAATCCCAACTTCGATATAACGATATAAGTCGATCTGTACCTACATTAAATATTTTTTGGATATTCTTATTGCAATATATACTTAAAAATCGTACTTAAAAAAACAGCTCAATAGGTATATTAAAACTAATTTAATGTTTGTATTATCTCATTATATTTAAATTGTGTGAATAATGAAAAAATCTATTAATTTATTAGTGATTGTCTCTAAGATGTTAAAGATTAAAATAATATATTCCCTAAGCAACGATACTTTAGTCAAGACGGAGGCGTTAATAGATTTATTATTTTTGTTTATTCTAATTAGGAAATTTTCTTAAAATCACACAATGATTCAAGAATATGCAAAAAGATAATATAAATATTAATGATATTATACATAATTCATTAGCTTCTGTCAGAAAGTCGTAATATCATGTTAGCTGAGGATTGATGACAATTTTAATAATGTATTTTTAAAAGTATTTCATATTCATAAGCATAGCTGGAAACTCCTTACAACGAGCAATTTTCCAATTAGAAATACACACATTATATATTACTAGCAATACTCGCGGCTCCGCCCGCATTCTATGCACTATTAAAAAATAGGGGTTGGTATTAGAAGGATAAAAATTTAGGGTTATAATTGTTTTTTGATGCCAAATATAAAAAAAAAATATAAAATAAAAATTTTGTCTAAAAATAAAAAAACGCCTACGCCTACTAAAAATTCTTAGATCTACCAAATATACAAAAAAAAAAAAACATAAAAATCGATCAAGTCGTTTCGGAGGAGTTCGATAACAAACACTGTGACACGAGATTTTTATATATTAGAAGACAATATAAATATTCCATTAAAGCTTAGTAAACTTTTAATGGGTTTTTAGAGATAGAGTTTGAACAGTGTATATTAGTATACTCGGTTGATTACAATAATCATAGTTTCATATTATGTTAGGTTCTCTCTAAGCAATCGCCTCCATTTCGCTTAGGTCACTGGGTACCTTCTAACTTTTAAGTGAAATTCTTATTGTTCTATTAAAATAAAAGTATCTGAAGTTACCCCGTATACTATAAGCAGTGAAACTCCCGTCAAAATCAATCCAGCCATTTTAGAGATTAGCTGAGAACAGACAGACAGACAGATTAACAGACAAACAGTTGCGTTTTTTCTTATAAAATAAACCCAATATTTCTATATTCATAAAAGCTGTAGAAAGCTGAAATTAAAAACAGGTTGTTTAATCTTTTTTATTTATACATATTTCAATTTTTTCGTATTTATAGCTTATGAGTAAAACAAAAAATATTACGTTGATGTCAGATTTGTCATTTTTGGGCTTCATTTATGTTTGTTTTCTTGTTCTAAATTAATTAACTATTCAGGCAGCTTTATGACTTATTTTGTTATTGTTATAAAATAATTCTTAAAATAGTTGTTAAGGATTTTTTTCTTCGATACATTTTCACTTTCAGCCCTATAAGAAGAATGTGACGTAACTTTGTAGTTTCACGGTGAGTGCTTAGACAGTGTGTAAACGAGAGCAGGTACTAGTGTTGCATATTAATGAGGAACAACTATTCCTTTGCTGGATGCCAATATCAAATGAATGGAGCCTATATTGTATATACCTTATCGTTATCGTTCCTAATTCGCTCTTTATTTTAAATAGGTCAAGAAATAATATGGTCAAATTAAAAACTTTCTTTGTATTAAAAAGATTTTCAACAATCTAGAGCATAGAGCCATTTAGACTTATCGTATTATAAAAATATATTAGCTTTGTTCAACATACATGGTTCTTTTACTTTATAGCAACTGTATCATAAAAATATGTAATTAAAACTTGAGAGTGCGATGTCAAAGAAAACTAAAACGGGATGATGTTTTTAATCCCAGACACTCTTATAGTGAAACATAACAAACAGTATATTAAAAATGTTTTTTCATTTCTAACCCTGCAAAACGTGAAATAGTGAAATGTACTCAATTTGGTTATTGTGACTTCAGCTTCTCTTTACATTCATGTTCAACGTACGATAGTTCTTTTATTTAGACTGGATACGTTTGAAATAAAATTCATTTTCTAACTCTACGAGTAGTAAAACGGTTTATGTTTCTGTTTAAACCGATTTAAATGTTTATTTTATTATTTTAAATAACACATTTGTTGTTTTCCGGATTAAAATTATACTACCTGAGATTTATTGCGGATTAATGCGAAATGTCTCTCTTGGCCTTGATCAACTTGGAAACATCGGCAAACAAAATCAAAACAAATCCGCCAAAAGTTCCGCTAAGGTTTAATTTCTGGGTTATGTTATTTGTTATAAAAATTGTATTTCTGATAATTTATTTGAATAATTTTAACAACCTAATATAAAAAAAAATATATATTTTACTATCATACTCGTACTTTTTTTATCTCATGAAGATACTCCTAGTTGGAATGAAGCCCTCTTTTTTAAAATAACTAAAGCGTCATTTACTAAACAATTTAAATAATTAATTTAATATACTCTAATATATCAGAATTCAGAAAAGAAAACCAATATAAATTTAAAATAAAAAAAGACTAGATTTCTTTTTATTTATTGTTATCGTCATAATTTATAGCACTAGGTCAATTAATGTAGTTGGTTTTAGACCGCGCGACTTCCATTTTTTAGTTATGATACATGGTGATACAAAAATAAATTAGTATTGTGTTTTCAAATATATTGTTGTTCGAATCTAGACACATGGCTATTGCTTTTTGTTCAAATAAACAACGAGCAATGATATAGCAACACTGTATTTTTTTTTTTTCCTTGAATAAAAAAGTTTTATAATTTTAATTATAACCTAGATAATGAAGACTACTACAAAAAAATGTACTTCAACTGTATTAATTATTTTAATATTTTTATTTATTATAATTAATTTAGGCAACAAACATAAATGAAAAGATTTATGAAAAAAAAGGTTTTGGTTGAAGCAACCTAATATACTTTTTATATATTTTACTAGCAATTCCCGCGGCTACTCCTGCGTTCTATTCATTATTTAAAAATAGGATTGGTGGCAGAAAGATGAAAATTTATAAGTATTTTTTTTGCCAAATCATAAAGAAATAAAAATTTGTTCTTAAATTATTACGTATAAAAACTACCCTACGACTTCAGACCTACCAAATGTACACAAAAAAACAATCATTCAAGCCGTTGCGGGGGAGTTTGATAACAAACACTGACACGATTTTTTATTTATTAGATAAATTTAAAATAATGTACTTAACACATTACCAGCTACTTAGAGAAAAAAGAAAAAGAAAAAAATGACCTTTAATATTTGTCTCTAGAATAAAAAGGAATATACAAATTTACAGAACACATTGTACTTAGCTATTCGGTATGCGTTACATTCACAAAATGTGTGGGTGATCCCGTTCATTCTAATTTCGAGTCACACCTGTGCGAACAGGAGCGTGACTTAATGTTAACAATGTAGGCTTTTTGACTTATTCTGCTACACTGTTATAGTCCATAATCTGTGTATTTTAAAGCCCATTCTCCTCTAAATGTCCAGATGTATGTGATTTACTGAAGGCTTTTGGCAAACCACCAAATTGACGCAAGCGTGTAATTAAATGTACTCACGACCATTGAACGGGATTTTAAAAGCAATACAAGAAGTAATAGTAGTTCTTAGAATAAATACAAAAATGCTGGCAACAAGCTTCCCTAATTTATTAATTTATTTGTAAACGGAATGTATTTATTTTTCTTTTCCAAAATATATAACGTTGATAAGACAAAAAGTTATTTACTTATTTTCTATTTAGAAATATAAGAGTAAAATTAATTATTATTCGTTATTTCTAGTTTTTCTTTATCTTTCGACTTTATATCTCAATTTTAATATATACATTATAAAACAAAGTCCCCCCGCAATGTCTTGCCGCAATGCCTATCTTTCTAAACGCGTTAAACCTTTTTACCTAACGGATTTTCATAAAACGTACAGTTCTCAACTATAAACGGAGAGATACATTGTTAAGATAACAATTCATTAAGGTTTTGTGCTAAATTGGCTGGAATATAGCGATTTTTTAAAGTTGTCAGAAATATTTGAATAATGCTGACGGAAAGCTTAGAGGAGACATGGGTCACGTAAACCAATGGAGTTATATGAAAACAACTTATTACGAAATTATTCGTACCCAGTATACATGTATTTTTCGTTTCCGTATTGCGTCTTGTATATTAAATTTTATTCTGTAACTTTTTGAACTAATTTGTAATCAAGAGTAACAAGTATTTGTTATTATTATTATAACATACATACTTATATATTAGAGGACAGTAATATTCTAATGGGTAATTGGAATAACTGGGAAATTAAATGAAGCGAATTCAAAATTATTCCGTTTTCACTTTCTTTTTTAAAGTAATTACGACTGATCTTAATTCCTATTACATTGAAGGGCTCGTGTTCATTATTATTAGGGCTATTAAAAAGGCTAAATAAACACTTGTATAAAAATATGAATTTTAATTAACTTTAGTAAATTTAACTACAGATAATGAAATTTATACTGAGTGAATACTGCGAAATGCTATTTAATTTCGTTCTGCTTCATCGTCTGTTAATTACTCGTAATATCAGCCATCATGTTTTTAGAAAAACGGGTTTAATATATTGTGAAGAATCATACTAAAATTTAAAATAAATATTTTCAAAATGTTTTTACAATAAAGCAAAGTAACATTTTTATTTTAAGCAACATATTTCACGTAATGATGAATAATGTAAGCGAGAAATAATGAAACTACGCCTTGTCTCCTCTAGGTTATATTAGCTGTTCTATTGGAGACTACGAGCACTCACTTAAGGTCAGATGGTCTTAATTAAAGCTAACAAGTTGTTAATGTCCTTCTCAAAATATAAACTTACAATAAAGAGGGTGAGAGAAAATTGGCTTGCTGAATTTTAATTAAAATTATGAACTAAAATATTCGATACTGTTCTGGTATTTCCGAAAATCGTAGGATATGTAAGTTACTGTTTATGACTTGGTACGTTAAATTTAATTCAATTCAATTCAATTATTTCTTTTAATGGCTTCCATGAGTGCCGATTGGGCACAGTTGACTTCGCCAATGTCGCGTAGAATGGTACGTCAAATTTAAATATAATACAAAGTCGTCTGTCATTTTACTGTTTTTGGCTGTAAAGTTAAGGAAATGTACAAAATTAAAATATAATGATGATCGAAGACGATACATGACATTGACATTTCCGATTCCATCAGTTTCTGTGTATCTCTGTGAGACATTGAAGTGGGTACGAATGAATATGTTATTTAAATAAGTATGAAGGACTTCCGTCAGTAATTCTCGTGTCTTGATTTATATGAAATCTACAAATAAAAAATCTATGCTGAAAAAATACCTACAAAAGTATTATTTAGGAACTTTGACTATATTAATGAGAAAGCATTATTTTAGATTGTTAATTAAAAAATTAAATCATATAAAGAAAGAAATCCGAATTAAACACGAGGATTTTTTTGCTTTATAATATATAATATTAATTAATTAACTAAAAACAGTTTTACTACAATAAGGTAATCTAAAGCAACGTGAGTACTTCAAAATTAGTGCTTATTAAGTAAATTACTTTATAAAATATAATGATAATAATATATTATACAAAGTGGCTTGTCTAGACTTTAACATGGGTGAGATATTTGCAAGCTCCATAATAGTCATACGTAGTCTTTAAATTAGTACAGGTAATTTTTTTACGCAGAAATGCTTAATAAAACGATGGTAATATTTGTTTGTTTGATTAACTTTCTTTTAAGATTAACGATTAACTTAACAATTTGGTAACTCTGTTCCTTTATTTTGATTTTTCAGGTTTCAAAAACATCAAAATAAAAAAGGTCTCGGCTATCGTCGGTCGGAGGAGTGCTGCTAGTAAGTACTGAACTTAATTATAACTTGAACTTGAACATAAATAAATCTAAAATTTAATAAATCGTGCTTTCAAGCTTAATTTTAGGTTTTCATTATAATAATTTTGTGATCATGAATTATTATAATTCTAATTTATAAGCTTTCTATAAAGTCTAAATAATTTTCCAGACATTTAACACGAAAATTACTATAGGTATCCTTAACTTCAGATTTTACGAAGCGATGTACCGTAATATTTTATGATTTTATTTATGTTTTAGGCAGATTTATACCTAAATCTTTCGTTTTTATTTATGTTTTATTATCCAATATCCTTTTTTCTAGTGGCTAGCATGCAATTCAACTCTAGAGGTCCTGGATTTGAGTCTCAGGTCGATCACGTTTAATTACTGAGCTTATCTGTAGTTAGACCTTCTCAGTAGTAAAGAAGAACATTATTTTTTTTTAATAAAATAATAATATTAAAAATATACAAGCAGAGCCGCATCACTACACAAACCTTAAAACATGTTACAGTAAATCAAATTATAATGACTTTTCAATGAAATTGGGACCTAATTGACTTTACAAGTTTAGGGTTAATCGCTTTACATCGGCTGGCGTAGGTGAAAATTATCCGGGCTGGACAGGCGTGGACAGCTTAATTACAAGTGATAGCGTTCACGCTCCAACTCGGCCGCGGCTCCATTTCTATGCTAATGTCCTACACAAGACTGGCTTAACGGTTAAGTTCAAATTGTTCCAGTGCATTTACCCACTTTGAATAGAAACTACAGTGTAAAATTTTCAACTACCGCCGTGTAAAATTTAATATGAGTAAATTATACAGCCAAGTACAGTACTTGATTTAGTTCGTAAATAATTCTCTGTAAAGCTTAACTGGTCGTTATTTATCGCTTTTACCATGAAAGTAAATAAAGGAAATTAATTAGTATTTAGAGCCTTAAGTGTGTTAAATGAATTTTGTGTAGATATTTATTTGGTTGTTTTTCAGCTTTGTATCCTTTCTTCTTTGTAATATAATTTTTGTTTTCTTTGATCATAGAGCTCCTGATTTGTTCCGAGTCAAGTATGGTTATTGAGGTTATCTGTAAAGGAATTTTCAGTAATAACTCGGAGTTTAGAAAACGAGGAGCTTCACCGTGGTTGATGAACAAATTTTAATAATGGTATCTTGTACGCAGGTAGCTATGTAACCCTTACTAAAATTATAAAAAAGTGTATACTTGCATAGAGTTGCGTCATATTTTACATAGAAATAGTATTTATAACTAGTCAGTTCCCGGGAGATATTATTAGCAAAATTACTTGCGACGCGAGTTCTTATAATGTTATAGAATTATAGATAATAATAAGAATCAGTAGATCTAGCTTAGACATTACTTCTTACTATTTTTAAACCAGCGTATACTCTACTCAGTAGAATTTATAAAAATCTATCAAGATCATGATGAAAATGATTGAATGAACAATTGATGCTACAAACTATGTCGTTGAGAAATTTCTCGCTGGCAGACAAATTGAGAGCAACCTTTGATCTCGATTTGGAAAATGAGATTCTATTTCAGACTACTTCAGCGTTTAGTTATTCCCACCAAGTTTATACAAGTCCATCAAACAAACTTGCTTGCTTTAATTAAGACCATCTGATTTCCTGTCACTCTGCCTTTATAGGGTAATCTGGACAGGTATGCAGTTGATAGGACAATATTTACTTTTTTAATACTTTTTTATTGACATAGAAGTTTGATTTTGTTCCAGCTTAAAGGTATTATGGTCTGAGTATTTGATAGGAAATGAAATTATTAAAGAATTATGCTTTTCGCAATTTTTCCTTTATGTGTGCTATAAGATGTTGCTTCGTACCAAATTTCACGGGAAGTACCCTGTAGATTTTGAATTGTCGAAAATTTGCAGTATAAACGGTAGTATCTTTTGATTGCGTTGGTTTAGAAGTTTTATTTTTTCACAGCGCCAAGGGACAGTAGACTTGAGTATTCGATATGAATTTCAGCTTGATACCTCCACAGGTTCCTGAGAAAAAGGGTCTTGACGGACAGACAGACAGACAGACAGACGGACAACAAAGTGATCCTATATCGTGATCGATAAGGGTTCTGTTTTTCCTTTTGAGGTACGGAACCCTAGTGGGTATAAAGGCTATTTGAATAATATTTTGGATATGATATATTTATATTATTAGTAATCTGCCCATTCCTACACTTTTGGGTTTGTAGACCTCCTCTCGCGCGCCATCCTTTCTTGTCTTAATCCACAGCCGTCTATTGCATTCCATCCTTCTTAAAAAGGTCCTTAACCACCGGCTTGGGTATCTTAATAATAATATTAGTATTTCTTTATTGACATTCCTTTCATTCCTGCTATTGCAGTGAATTTTAGGTAAAAATGTTAAATAATATATGCAATATATTAGTTTGTTAGTGAGTTTCATACTTAAAATTTTTGTTTATCTTTCTATTTAATAGTTTATGAGCCAATTAGAGACATAGATAGTGGAAAAGAAGCATATTTTTGTATATATTACGCGGTAATGTTAAGATAAGGCTAGGCTAAGGCTGCTAGTGAGATATTAAGGTTAATTACGCGTTAAATATTTTTTTTTAATTCTAAAAAATAATTTAATTATTGGATTTTGACATAAAAAGTGTTGTCAATGTCAAGGTCAAGGATAGCCGTTGAGGTATAAAGCACATTATTTAATAATAAAATAGAGTACATTTATCACAAGTTTAAAAAAAATATTTTTTAATAATTACATTTGGACGTAGTTAAGCAGAAAGGACTCAACCCACAAAAAGTAACTTTTGAGTTATCGGCGTTTTAAGTTTGGATGAGAATTGCTGCCATGATGTTAGATTTGGAATATTTTGAAATATTGTAACGTATGGGTAAATATATTTATATTTTAATGAGTAAATTTGAATTGTAAATAATGTTGTAGTTTTTTTTATTTTTGGAAAAAATGTGGGTTGAGTCGTTTTTGCTAAATTGAGTTTAATATGAGTAAGCGTTTATTTTAATTTCTCAAAAAGGACCTAAGTTACAAGACTTGTTAAAGAACTAATATTTAAAAACAAATTGATTGATTAATTTGTAAAGAGAATATTTATAAAAAAAGAACAAAGTTCCTAAAAGATAGTTTCTATTCGTCTCCGTGATTCTCATCACTCAGCTCCTTTGTTAAATGTCAGTACCACCCACTAAAAAGTAACAAAACCTCCCGTCTTCATGGAGCGTCGCAGGATCTTTACTGCATTCAACCACGTCGTCCCGACAAAGGTTTTAGCTAAGGGGTTACCCCACAGTATTGCTGAGGCAATCTGATATCAGAGAAGTAACTAAGAGTAGAGAAGTAACCTGCATAACTGAGAGAACTGCGGAGCACATACCAACCCGCTTTTGGGCAGTGTGATGGACTATGACTTGATCCGTCTCGTATAACGGAGGCCCGTTCCCAGTCCTGTGGGGCGTTGAATACATAAAAATATTCATAACATTTTTTTAAGGTTTCTAACGAAACAGGCTTCATCGTCTTCGCCGTGCATACTTTTGTTTTCGTCCAGATAATTCGTAAATTTCTTCTACAACTATCCCACTTTTACGTAACTACCAGTCCCAACCAGCCACGAAGCTAGCAGACGCACTTAGAGGTGGCCCACTTAGATGGTTGGTGTGTCGTGCAGGTTAATTCAGGTACTATGCGGACTATGGAGCAACCCCTTGGTTGTGATCTGCTTAAGCAAACCTGCCGTCGGGGTCTTCGGAATGCGTAAGCGATCCTGCGACGCTCTATTAAGACGGAGGGATATTTAAATAATAAATAATAATAAATATGTTGGGACATAGCTAGCTTACTGCTAGCATCAACTCGATAGCATCAGACTCAATCAGCGCAGAGTATTATGATAATACTCAGATAGTAAGAGAAATACTTATATCCTGTCGCATAAGTCGGAAAAACTTCATGACAAAAATATGTTCCTACACTTCACATCACAAACACCACACATCAATATAGAACACCATTATACATAAGAGTATAGCATTAGTAAAAAATAGTACTGAAAAAATAAAATAAAAAATAACCATATGCGAAAACGCGTTCTGAAATCCCAACGTTAAATGAAAAAAAGGAGACTGTCAGTTACCATTGTTCCCTATTATATAGTGACACTTGCATTTAGGTAAAGGTTTTAATAATTATTAAAAAACTCTACATCTCCTTTTAGTATTCTCTTTAAGCCACTCAGTTGTCTACCTTAATAGGTGTTTAAGGTTTTATAACTATTGCTTTACTTTAAAGCTCCGAGTAGGTAGCATTTGTTTTTGCAATTATTTTTTTCAGAAGATATTTGAAAATATTATGTGAATATTGAATATTAATATGTCCTTACAAATTACCACTTAAATTTCTTTATGTATACGTTCTTGGTTCTTCATTGTTTTTAACGAAACGTATTAATATACGAGTTATAGAAGATATATAGCGTGAAAAATTTCAGCTGAATGCAAAAATTGACTTATTTCTTCCTTAATCAATTTATCAGAAATGATTCACATAGTTTGGGTCGTTATAATAAAACAATAAGAGTATCGATCGAACGATCCACATAGCTTGGGTCATTTTAGCTAAATACAAAATTGGCTTGCTTCATTGTAAATCAATTTATCAGAAATGACCCACACAGTTTGAGTCCTTTTAGTTGAATAAAATATGTACTAGTTTCTAAGTAAGGTAATATAACAGAAACGACTCAAGTGCTTTGGCACATATCTGTTCTTTAAAATTGGATTTATTAAAAATGACCCAAACAGTCTGGGTCATTACAGAGATTTATGGAGAGATACCTTTCTTATATGTGGGTTGGTTCCTATCATTAAAAAAACTATCTTATAGTTATAGAATCACGGATCTTTTTTGTTGAGTGATAGAACCAACTGTTAGGACCTGTTTGGCATAAATAACTCATTTTTGACCAAAGTGTGGGTTGAGTCCTTTCTGCTTAACTACGTCCATTTTATATTTACAACATAAACCACACTTTCGTTCACTGTAGCTTTATTTTTGTTTTACATAATATCACATATGTTAATCTAACAGGGCATGATTTTTCTTCTTCGGATTTCACTTTCCCTTGAGATATAAACTTATAATACTTACTCCGTGTTTAGCAAATCCTACGTTACGTATTATCCTTGTTATCTAAAACAAACATATGTACGTTTTACGAATATCATGATATCGTTATAATTTTTATGTTTTAATTTTTTTTATCTTAATATTTCAAACTTTATATATAAAATTACTCGTATGAAGCCTTACTTAGATATGTCTTTGAGTAACTTACAACCTAATAGCCCATTACATACAAAGCCTATGCATATAGTCGGCCAACGGACGTGACAGCCAAGCTGCCATACACTAATGTCCCTAGCGAGTGTATAGCAGCTTGGGCCTGCTGTCACGTCCGTGTATGTTTCATAGACTTTGTTACTAGAATCTAACATGCGATACCAGGTCATGACCGTTCGTCAACGTGATGTAGTGACAAACATACGAGTATTACAAATTGCCTTGTGCTTGTAGTACGATATAAGCTCGTATTATAAATATTCATTCTAGAGATTTATTTATTGCCATTACACTTTTAACTTAAGCTATAGATTATAAACGAAAAATTTACTTTTAAAAATACACATCAAAGACATTGCTTTTAGATTGAATTAGATTTTTTTAGTTTTTACCTACAGTTTAATTTTAAGCCTCAGTTAAAATATTTGACTTCGTTACTGGTTAATATAATTCAAACAAGTTGTTCAAACTTGTTTAGTTTCGTTTATGTTATATTTTATGTTAAGATTAAACCATGTATTTTATTATAAATGAAACTACCTTTTCGGATTTTGTCGCGGATTTATTTTGATTTTTAATTCCCGACGTTTCGAATGCTTTACAGCAATCATGGTCACGGGAGAGACCAATATATACCAATGTACTCTGTGGGAGAGACTAAGGTATTTGACGTCTCATAGGTTTATATACTTGTTACAGACAGTGCCTACCCCCAATTTACAAACATTTTGAAAATGGCATCAGAGTACCTTATAAAATTTTAATTCTAAACATTTATATTTAAATTTAAATAATTTAAAAATAATTTATAAATATGGCAATATTATCAACTTATTTTTAGCTAGTATTATTATAATTATTATAATTTTCCGCGACAAAATCCGAAAAGGTAGTTTCATTTATAATGTCGAATATTCGCGTAAATCTAAGAAAGTATCATGTTTTTTATTTTCATCATCTTCAGTCCCTTTTTTTAACCATGAATTTTATTTTCATAGCATTATTTTTTAACATTCAGTTCCCACTCCCATACTGACCATTAAAATGAAGACAATCAATGCTTAGGAATACTATAGCATCAGGTCAACGTTACTATAGCATCAAGTTTCGAATCGATCTAATCTATAGAAGTTGCTCGTATACTTCTACTGTCTAGACAAAAACTGATGGCATGAAAACGGCTTTACGGATTTTCTCGATTTAAGAATTAAAATTTATCCAACCATTTGGTAGCTACGATGCTACAGACACGCAGGTATTTTAAACTTATATAGAAATTTATGCGTCTGCGATATACTTCTCTACTTTAGTTTATGAGTCGATACGATACCTCTATAAGTCTCCCAGTAATCATTTGTTTAACTAAATGAGTGGATATGGATGTTTAGCACAGAAAAAATTGTAGACCACAATTATAGCGCATAGGTTACTTTTTATCCCGGAAAATGTATATAATTTGAATGTGAAATAATTTGTTTTTCTTTTCACTAGGATCGATAATGAAGGAAAGCAAGGGTGAGACTTTAGTCTTGTATATTTTTACTTACGAGTAATTTTCCAGTTCCAGATAAGTTTATGTATCGGAAACGCAAGCAAATAGGGAATTCCATGTGTTTTTTGAGCCGAAGAGAAAATCTAGGGTTTCCCTTAAGGAATACCTTTTCAAGATTCCTAGTGAAAGCTGTCATTTATTATTTACTAGCACTTGCCTTCCTTAGCTTTGTCGACTTCATTATTGAATATCGGTTTACATACCAATGTTTGTATTTATGTTTTATATAGGTATACACCACAAAAATATTTTTTCTATTTCCAAAAGTTGTTAGCTCTATCAAAACCTGTTGCTTTATAGTGCATAAACGAACAGACATAAATAGCGACTATGTTTTACACAAGTTAACTTTTAAAATATTTTTAATACATACAAATACATACACGTAAATTGTGTACATTGAAAGTTCGTAATCTGAGCAGTGTCTCAAACAACTTGGTTAGATTAATTAAGTCTAACGGAATCCCCAAGTGAGTGCTCGGTGTCTCCATTAAAGCCGGCAATATCTCGTGACAGCTGTCGAGGACAGACAAGACAGTCTCATTATTTTTACCTCTATGGATATAACTAAATAAATCTATAGGAATAACAGTGAAATGTATTTAGAAATAACGTATAATTGATAATTTTCTTTATTTTGATACAGGACAAAGTCTTTAAAAATTCAAGAAATTTATAAAAAAAATTTAGCGAAAAATTGCACAGTGAGTCGTGGGTATTTTATTCTTAATACATTTTTTATATAATGTAGGGACATTTTTACACACATCGCCATCCTGTCCAGAGGCTTATGTAACAGATACAGTTGATATATTACATATATATAATATAACTTTAGATAAGTACATAATAATATAAATGCACATGACTGGAGCACAAACATTCGTGCTTAACACATGAATGCCCCCAGCGGGATTCGAACCCGCGACCGCTGGCGCAGAAAGTAGGGTCACTACAAACTGAGCCAAACGAGTCATCAATTTTATATTATTTATTTAATCATTTTGTAAAACATATATTTTTAAGTAAAAAATATTTTAGGAGTTACCAAAATTACACACTTTACAAGTAGGTTAATAATTTACATATCAAAGTTTATATTCTTCGTCCTATAATCTTATCGCGGAAACTTTCTCTAAACGTTGGAATTGTGTTGTAAGCGTAATATATTGCATCTTTCAACAATGTTTTCATACCGTCTGAAACTCGCCGGAAACTTTTCAAAATGTCGTGGAAAACGCTAAGTAGTCCTGGCGTTTACTTGCGCAGTTGTCTTTCATTTCTTTAAAGAAAATCTTGAGTAACAAACTTTTTTTATTATAATAAGTAATTACTATGTATGCATATAAACAGGTTAATAAGTTGAAGTATATGTTGGTAACATTAACTTGACAGTTTTTACTAAATATACACCTTCTTATAATTTACGGTACTTATAAGAAAATATTTTTTTACATTAGTCTGTCTGTAATCTCTGAATCGGCTGAACAGATTTTGAGGATATTTTCACTAGCAGATGATGTTATTTAAAATCAAGGAACGAACTCGAGCGAAGCAAGGTTGAGTCGTTAGTTATTAATAATTGACGTTGTCATATCACTTAATTTTAGTACCTATTTTAAAGTTATTATTATTAGTTATATACAATATGTATTGTTAAAAATCTTAATTACACGCATTTACCCTTATAACGTAACACACTCTGAAATCCAAGTTAAAAATCGAACCCCCTTCGATTCTTGACTTTCATACCTATGTTATTCCACATACTTATCTATCTACTATCGAGTTTTCTAACTGCAGATAAACAGATTTTCCTTACGATGTCACTTACCATAAAACACAGTACAATACGAGAATACCTCACTTTAACATTATTTTAAAATCGGTCAATGAGAACATTTGTATTCCATTTAGCTCTACAGACATTTTCTTATCGTATCTTTGTGTTTACTACAAGGACTTCACAAACGAGCCCGGTGGTTGATAATTATTAATTACAAATGCGACGGTTCTTAATGAAGTTTCAGTTAGATTAAATTACGTCCACTTTTAGTATTTTGCAGTACATTAAAGAGTTACAAATATAATATTATAATACTTTCATATTATAGTGAAGCTATTATTAGTTTAAAATTATATAATAATAGCATTTATTATTATTAATTAATCCTATTAACTAACGAATGAACGAATCTGATTGAAATTTGGCGCGGAGATAGATTAAAATCTAGATTTGCACTTCTTTAGATCCCAGAAAACAGTGCCTATGATATATCTTGTGTTTTAGAGCAGAGCCGCTAGTTTCAATATAAGAATAATGTATATTTGATTGCTGTATTAAAATAAAATGCTATTAGAAATCAAATTTTCATTTTTCAGAATTTCTGCTTAGTCCGAGATTATTTGAGATATTTTTATTGGTATAGTTATTTAAACTTTTTTTTTTATGTGACAAAGGGGACAAACGGGCAGGAGGCTCACCTGACGCGAAGTGATCACCTCCGCCCATGGATATCTGCAAGACTGGAGGGCTTGCAGTTTTGCAGATGCGTTGCCGGCCTTTCAGGAAAGGGAGGGAGGGAGGAGGGAGAAGGACGGGAGGAGGGATGGGGAGTGGGCCTCCCGGACTCTCACTTACCGGACGAAACGCGACAGCATAGCTGCCACTTCACGCCGGTCTTCTGTGAGAGAGTGGTACTATACGGGGCGTGCCGGCCCATTCGGCTGCTACCCGAAGGTAACAAGCATGGCACTACCACTTTGTAAACTTAGAGGCATAACTAATTTTAAAATAAAATGTATTTTCAACATTTATATTGGCTGTGCCCAATGTATATAACATACCTATAGGCTATACGTTATTAATATAATTCTATACCTAGACGGTACCTATCGAGGAAAGTAGAAAAATATAAAATAAAGGAATTATACACTCGTCTAATGACCTATCACCAACTTTCAATTTTATTTATTAACATTTAATATTCTCGAAAATTGTACTTTCTGCGGAGCAGCTTTTCCGTCACGATAATCCAATTAAATGAACCTTTATAAAAGAATATCTTGTTTACAAATTCTTTGTCATCATTTTTCATTCTATAAATTCATTAAATCAAAAAAATGATTATACAGCAATCCACTTACATATTTTTCCGCAATTAATGATGCTCAGGGCGTAATATTTTGTTAAAACCTTTACCTGTAAATAAGCTCTTTATTTATTATTGCGAAATATTTAAAAATAAACCAAGTGAAACGAAATTGTTTACTTCAATAATTTAAGCATCAGATGTTTTCAATTCTATCGTACTGAGATAGAAATTAATTCTTAACTTAATTACCCTTAACTTTCTATCCAAATGGAGAAAACTTTATGGAGCTTAAAATAAAGCTCTTTACTAATGTCAACAAACTTCAATTAATACCATTTTACTAATTTTACATTTGATCTCTACTGGTATGTGTATTTGAACGTACTAATTTAATGAGACCTTAAAAAGATAATAATACTGTTTTGATGTTACATTGAATTTCACAATAAAGAGCTCAGAGCTCTTAATAAACATTAATTGACGTGTTTAAATGTTCATGCGTTTACTATTACTTACAATATAACACGTGGATGTAAAGAAGAAGATATATCAAAACTAGCGACACACCCCTTCGCTCCCTCCCAAATTTAAAGTTAGTATAGCACAAAAATATAATGTAGTAAAATATATATGTGTACTTTCATACAAACTTGAGAGGGCTCAACCTCCTTAATCCGACTCTGTCACAAAATCCGTTCGTGGCGGACGTCTACTAACTATAAACTACCTCCCTGCCAGATATCATTCGTATACGTCCAATGGTTTTCGATATTTTGTGATGATTGATCTTTCGCTTTCATATAATATTTAAAAATATATAATCGCATACATTGTAAAGTTATAGTAAAAATTTTATTAACCAACAAGTTTTTAGACTAGAAATAATTCAGGAAAAAGTTCAAATTGTGTGTCGTGTGAATTAAACTCGGGGTAGAGTTACGTGAGAATTCTGCATAATTTGTACTCGAATTATCCCGGCTTTGAGAGCTGATTTGGTTTGGAATGGTGCCACAGTGACCTGCGATACTTGAAAAATGACCTATGTCTAACGTTAGTAAATGCAAATACTGCAGTTTTTAAGTGTTAAACTTGACTCCGTTTGAAAATCTTTAGAGCCCACTCGCAATAGTCTATTGCGGCCGAGAACATGATCGCAAAACCAACTATGTATTTGTGTTAAGTGTTAAGTATATTATTGTTTATTCCAGTGTGGACAAGATTGAAGTAAACATTAAACATTAGTAAAATTTAGTTATCTTATAACGATTAAAGTTTTGGGTTTCACATACACTTTATAATTTAAGGATCTTTTTTCTGTGTTTTCCATATAATTTTATGTATAATATCATATTTGTAGTTTTCTTAGAAAAAAAACCCTTTCATATATGGGATATTAAACCGCTTTTCGTAGAATTAAATGTGGATTAACTTTATAATGTAAAGAATATTTGTTCTGAAAAGTTCTGTTACCTTTCAATTTTTATAAAAAAAATCACATATTATTAAAAAAAATGATTTAAATAATTTACGTAAAAAAGTTCAAAGATTTTGAAACATCTATCAGAGCTTTTTTATCGTTAAATTTATGTACCACATTTTCTACCTATATTTAATAAAAAAAAACAACAGGCTGACTAATATTTACAGTCAACATTACACTCAACACAGACGGGCCAAATATTTTCTTAACTAAGAGTTTCTTATATACAGATATACTTAACCCTAAAGCGGTAAAACAAGGGTTGAAAGTTAATAAGGAAGTTCGTATTTTTGAAGTAAGCATTTTGAAAATGAATGCTTCAGATTTTTTTAATATGTATATTGTATTGAATATGTAATTCGCCATTTTTAACACCTCACTGCTGGGCACAGGTCTCCCTTCAATACGAGGGGGATCTGATCTTGGCATGGTTGTCCATATATTTATTCTTCGTTAATTGATAATTCTTTATCACAATATGTCATAGAAACAATACTAACTATTCTGGGATGTTATCATAAATTACTATGGTAGGTTATAACCAGTTAACACGAGCATTTTGTTTTAAATAACGCCTTCATTAGAAGCAGATATTTTCTTCGCCTCGTAAAGGAAGTTGCGTGGAAAGAAAAGTTAAAAATAAATAAAATAACATCGGATTAGGGCAAAGCCTTATTAATGAGCGGTTGATGCTATCAGGTGCCAGCAGCAATAAGGCGATGAAATCGTTTACTACACGCCAACAAACAATAAACGTTACATTATATTTACATTTAATTTTTATTTTATTTAACTTTAGTTAATATATGATTATCTGCTATGTTTTAGCTAATATTGCGTACACGTTTACTTATTACAATAAGTAAATCTATATCTAAATTAATATTATAAAGAGGAAAGATTTGTATTTTTGTATGTCACGAATAAACTCAAAAACTACTGAACCGATTTTAATGAATGTTGGTACATAGATAGCTTAAAGACTGAGAAAGGACATAGGCTACTTTTAAATACGACTCGAACCCGTAACCGCTGACGCAGAAAGTAGGATCGCTACCAACTGAGCCGAGCGTGTCGTCAAAATATAAGTTAATTTATTTATTCTTGTATTCAGTAGTTCAATAAGTTAATTTAATTATTATTGTATTCAGCCCTTTAATGTAGGTCGCCCTTCAAAACTCGGGGCATTTGTTCATAATACACGGCACTGACAAAGACCAGGTTTGCGGACTACAAATTATTTTTAACTACATTTTTTTATTGAATATGATCACTGGTGGAACCAAACAAAGCGAGCTAAATGTTGAAATGTACATTTTAGACCATTAATCCCGAACAGATTGAGTTGCGATTTGCGTTTCATTTTGGTAACAATATCCGATATAAATAAATGACGTCATTCTAAATCCAACATGGCGACACATTATAGTGATTTATTATTTCGTCAACTGCATGTAATATCAAATCTAGTTTGCACTAAGCCGAGTAAATTATATTAAAATTTTTATTCATTTCAGTATTCAACTTAAACAAAGGCTTATTTATTTATATTTTCGAATAACTTGGTTCTGATAAATAAATGAAATCAGGCAGTGATTCTCTACACTTTGACAATTTTACGCTCTGTGTTAACCATAGTGGGATAAAATTTAAGCACAATGCAGGCCACGAAACTGTTTGCTTTGAAGTTGTTACTCTATCAAAGCAAAGGCAAATGTGCTACAAATAAAATTTCACATATACAACAGTAAAATATTTACAAAAAATGTTCTAGGGGTATTATGAGAGTTAAAGAAAACATTTGTATATTTTCCAGAAATTTGCTTTATATATATAGAATTATTTAAATAAATAAGTAAATTTTTTTGAATAATTGTAGTTTAAATATGAAAAAGGTTATCAATGACTTCTATAATTAATGGGCCTGTTAAACAATTCAAAAGAGGTCTTTAAAGGTTTTACTGGCAGCCATTGAAAACTTCAAATATCGCTCTTTTCGCTCCATTATGGTATCAATTCACATTCTTACAAAGTGTCAACTTCGGTTTCCGAGATTTGATTAGTTAGATTAATGTTTTTATATTTCCAAGTAACAAATGAAAAGGGTAATAATTTTAAAAACCTATTTGTACCCACTTTTCCACAATTGTGGCGAGTAAAGCGATAAAACGTCTAATCCATAAATTGAACTTGTGACGTTATAAATTCTTTTCCACAATTTTATAGCTGTTCTAGAATTATAAATGCTGGAAAATGTGGATTTGAATGTTTTTCTTTAATTTTCAATGGCGAATAATTTCTGAAGCAGAGTCGAGAGCAAGAGTTAGTTTTTATTTTTTATATATATTTTATTATTGTGCGTGTATTGAAAATTGTAAGGTTTTACATTTTATCCTACTAACATGTTCCAGCTGCTTCTTCTTGTATATTTGTTTAAAACTCAACATCACATAATATTATGTAGGCGTTTTCGTGTGTTCGTGTTTTCCTGTAGGAAAGAGTTAATCTCCTACGATAAAGTACCCTATGCCACTCTCCATCTCTCGAACTATCTCCAAACAAAAATCACGCCAATTAGTCACTTTGTTTCGACGTGAATGAAAGATAAACAAACACACTTTCACATTAACAATATTAGTATGGATGGACTATTTAATTTAAAACAACATTTTATTCATATTTCATTTCAGAAAATCAAAAATATCGTTTGTACATAATTTCTATTACGCCAGCTAGATTGAAACAAACGTAGGGGCACAATAGCTGGTTACAATGAATGGGTATAATCATCTGCTACAAATGAAGATCACGAGAACCCTACTAAAACTTATGTATAGTTTCGTGCACACGCCACCTCGTGTTGTTTCAAATGAGAGCGATAAATAATATAGCTTAATTTAATTGTAATTTATCTTTTCCTTATTACCAGGCTATTGTTTTTATTAATAGGTATATGAATTTTATATATGTGTATATTTTTAACTCCTTTATTCTCGTAACGCTGTATGGATTTGGGTTGAAAAATTTTGGGTTAAAGGATAGTCTACGATTTGGATTTACACATAGTCTACTCTGAGTACAGTATAGTATGAAGAAAAATATTTTTTTAGGATGATTTAAATCGTAAAAGGTATCTATGGGCTCATTCGAGCAAAGTTAGGGTAGATAACGTAGATCACCAGTAATACATATGTGTTTTGATTAGTTTTGATTCGTAAGAACATTTTGAGAGAACGCAAAGAATTTTGGCAGCTTTTTCAGCTGCCGACGTAAAGACTTTAAACTTAAGACGGTATAGCTCCATAGAAATCGATAAGCGATTACTTTAATTTTAATAATATTCTTTAAATCGACTTTAATACATTAAGAAAATAGAAAAAGACGTTTTTTTATTTCAAAGCTAAAAATGTGCATCTTAAACATGTCAATATGTTTCTTTTCTTCGTAAAAGAAAGAAAAAAAAACTAGAATATCAATGCTACGGTTGTTAATTAGTCAATTTTATATAAATTTTCTGTTTTGGATAAAATAGGAGACACATAAGTTTATATCAAGCTTAGCTTCGACGATGAAAATGCGACAAAGTCGTAAATCATGAATATTCAGTTACTTTAAAAAGCCGTTTGTTTGTCACTCGTTGGTACACTGCACTTAGATTTGTACGTTTACTTTCAAATATCGTTTATCTGAAATGCAGAAAGGAATATTCACATATCCATCGATCATTTTTCCCAATCATAGAGTATGCGTTATTCATAAATTTTACTGCATTGCAGGAAATATCATTTTAAAAGCATTTTTTGTACTCATTTTGTCTTTAGAATATAAGGTAAATACTGTACAAAATATAGTTTTGGTGTTTAAAATGATTTAAAAAGATCGGTAGTACATAATATTTCATTTAAAAAGTTGAAAAAAACTTAAAATGAATTAAAAATAACTTTAAAATTTCAGGACTTATTCTGTAAATTAAAAAAGATTTAAATTATTATCTAATTTTAATGTTATCTTCTATCATCTTTTGGTTTTGAATTGATTTGTATATAACTTTATAGATTGCTGAGGCAGCGGTAGCCAAGTGGTAACGCGCTGGATTGAGCTCAAATCCGGGTGACATTTTCATGTACCAGTCATTTCTAATATGATTACCGCTTGCCTCACGTCGAAAGAAAACATCGTGAGGAAACCTACATGTCTGAGAGAACCTAACAAGTTTTGAAAAGACATTTGCAGTCCGTCAAGCTACACTTAGCCAACGTGGTGGACCTGACTTGATCCTCGTGGTATTGAAGGAAGGACCGTGCCCAGCTGTGGGACGTTAAAAATGGCTGAATACAATATAGCTGGTTTTAAAAAACCTTTGATTCTCAACGACATAAGATGCATAACCACATTTCTTTAACAGTCTTTGATAATAAATTAAAAATATTTAGTGAAATATACATAATAATAGATTAAAATTCATACTACACACGTTTGCAGAAGACTATAGCAGTGTAGTTACTTTAGGCCACATGGAGGCACTATTAACTTCGAATAAGCTTGGCGGGAGTTCAACTACATAAAATTGAACATATTTTACATGTTCTAAATTTGTAAAGGCTAACCAGAAATACGCGAGGATAAAGCTGCTATCGGCATTCTGAGAATGGGCGCTTTCACTTTGACTACAGAGTGCATTGTTAACCGCTTGAATGCACCTATTTCTATCTTCGATTGCGTAATTTGTATTAGATATGTTCCTCTACACGTCCATATATTATTATGTACCTTATTTTTGATTTTATAGTTTTAGATGTATGACGTAGAGATTTGAAACACTTTGCTCAGTTGAGGGTGCTTAACAGTAGCCTATATAGCCTCCTGGTATGTTATCATAGTCTATGTGTACTCTGAATTACATTCAAATTAGTCTAGCCGTTGTTTTGTAAAGGAGCAAAACGCATAAAAATTGATAGATTAATCGAGTAAGTACCTTTTAAGATTATTTAGCTTTGGCTATACTGGCTGCAAAAGTAAACTTAGTAATTAAAACTATTATTTTTACTTTTAAGTTTAGGTTTTACACTTTTGTAGTCGGTTATTTTGAAATAATTTATTTAGATTAGTATAATTTTAGCATTTATTTAAGAAGCTTATTACGTTAAAAGCTTATCGTGCAAAGTGATGTGACTTTGGTGAATTCAAATTAACACAGGCTGTAAAAATAAGCATGTATCGAATTAAATTGACAAAATTTCATTTAAATACTTAGAATGATTGTCTCAACAATTTTTTTTGCCATTTAGTAGAAGCTTATATTGAATTCGCCTGTACAATTGCGAGTTCGTAACTTTTACTTTAATTAAAATAGGACAACTATACTAGTTATATACATAATATGTGGGTAGAAAATATCACTTATTTTGAGTTTGTAAAGTAAAAAATATTATCACAGAATAATAATATGTATAACCAAAATATATTATCTGACTATTTAGCTATACTGCGTGTATAAATGTCAAGTGCGAGTCAGACTCGTGCATCAATTTATTATTTGTTCACAATCATAGGATAAAGTAAAATAATTAATCTAAGTTTCAAAATATTAATAATAATGCCTTCCCGATCTATTGCGACCATGGAGGCCAATCTCTTTTCCTGTCACTCTCATACTACGGTGGGACGACGATACAATACGACCAGTGAGTCACGGGGGTGACAAACTATCTATTTTTCATCTCCGTGTTGTCACATCCAGAGGCCCTGGATTCGAGTACCGGGTCGGGCCAAATTTAGTTATTGAAATTCGTATTCAGGTCAATTGCGGTTTCAGTCTGAATTAGTTATACAAGCATAATATAAAAGTTTATATAATATGCGCATTTATAATAGTTTAGTTATCTGAGTACATAAAATTAAAAATAATATTGCAAGCGCGCGAAACTTGAGCGTTATGTACACAGTACGAAATGCGGTTTCAGGTACAAAATTTCATGTTTGCATTATAAGTAAACTCATTTAAAATATTTTACTTCTTTAAACACAACATAATACAAATGAGATCGCAACCACCAAACGTGGTCTTATTGACCTAATTTTAAAATAGCATAGCAAATATTGACGACGCTCTCACAGAGTAACGATACCACAAAACTCTATATAACTTTAATATTGTTAACATACAATCAGGTTGAATTGAAATGTTGATGCTTTTAAAACCACGTTAAATAGTGTTTGTTTCATATTAAATTGATAGTAAAATTGTAGTAAATTGATGTAGACGAGACTTTAAAACATAATTTTGGTCCGTCTTTAAAGTTCCAATTGTATGTGGTCTACCTCCATTACTGATCATAGAACTCCTCCAAAAATTTCCACAACAACGATCTGGTACCATCCGCAAAAAGTGAGGTCCAGCGACTTATAATAATTTAATAATATTTCTGTATTTAGTAATTGTTTTGGTTAATAAAATATAATAAAATAGTAAGGGATTTATAGTAGGTATTTTAAAATTAGATTATGGTTTATTTTTAAGATCAACTTTCGACTTTCTCACCTGAATTCTAAGCCGCCTTCAAAACAAGACTGACATTTGACAAAAGTGCTAATTTATAATTTTCTATTACATATAAATTAGGTTCATAAATAGGATAGATTTTTTAACGTCCCACTGCTAGGCACGGGCCTCCCTCAGTACAAGGGGATCAGGCCATAGTCCCCCGCGCTGGCCTAGTGCGTGTTGGCGGACTTCACATGCCGTTCGAAAACTTGCTAGGTCAGACATACAAGTTTCTCCACCTTCCTCAAATGCTTTTCTTCACCGTTAGACAAGTGGTAATCATGATAGAAAAGATTCGCACATGAAAATATGAGAGGCGCGAGACCCGGATTTGAACCCGCATCACTCGGTTATCCGAGCTTTAAAATATATAAAATAAAATAAAATATTCTAGATGTTTATTCTAGAATATTTTTGAATTCCTAAGTTAGGACTTTTTTTGAAAAATATTCTAAATGAATTGAGTTTAAGTTAAGTGCTCCGTGTAAGTCTTTAAAGCACGATATTGATATTGAAAATATAGAGTAAAATACTATCAAATGACGTAAAAGAAGCGGTAAGTGCTTCATAAAATGGCGTCTTTCCAACTCCGCATTTAAGAAAGCGCCCATTTTTCTGAGCAAGAAGTATCTTACTCATGAACTAGATGGCTTATTTTGTGACGATTCCTCTGAAACTTTACTTGAATTACATAAAGTAATTTACTTACTTACTTGCAAGTCAGAGTTATATGCTACTCTTAAAAGTTGCAAACTGAGATTGGTGGTAAATAAAATAGTGAAGATCTCTGTTCAATCTTCCTACGACAACTTTAATATAGTAATTTGAAGTATAATAATAGTTACATAATCAAAATTTAGCAACATTTTTAATAATTAAAGTTTTTTGATAATAAAAAAATTGAGTCATATTCAATTTTCGCTACAGTTTGACTATGTTATTAAATTGATAGTAGATTTTCATTTACTTGAATTAATATCGTAACCATTTCATAAGATATAATAATATCATCAAGCTGAACTTATGATGGGTTAAAGAGATGGTAAGTAGAACTCTTCAAAGGATTCCAGAAAACCTTTTATTTTAGGCTGTTGAATACTTTAAAAGAGTTCTAGATTGCTGGAGTGCTAGAAGTAGTTACTGAGGCTTACTAAACAAAAACACTCAATAACTTGTAAAATAAACCTTGGCCCGACCCGGGACATGAACCCTCGACCTCCAGATGTGCGGCCGTACATGCGTACTACACCATCGAGGCGTTTCGAACTGCATACATGTATAAATATATAAACATATATTTTTTTATACAATTGTTTGAAATCCCTAATGGATTTACCTTTTTGTTGAAGTCGGTTACCAACGCTACGATAAACGTTAAACTTTACGGTAACTTTTTGACTTAATTTGAGCCTCGTATTCGACATACATTAGTGTTCGTGTTTATTTTTATCTCCAAGACATACATCACAAATTCTAGGGAAGGCAGGTGTCTTTTACATTACTGTATAATATGTGCATTACCAAGCATATTTTCATTTTATCCTTTTCAATATTTGATTTAGCTTCCTAGATTTTACACTGCTATTTTTAACAATGCATTAAATTCAAAATAAATGTGTTGGGACATTATTACAACATCGTCATCTAGTTCCGTCATAAGCTAAGTTACGTGCTTGTGTTACGGATACCAGATAGTTGATTTACTGATACACATATAAATTTTAAATACATACATGTTATAATATTAAAATAAATGCAATATAAGATTTTCAAGCTTTTATATTACTGAAATCTATTCCATATTTGGAAATAGCGTTAAACCGAATACTGATTATAAAGCTAAGTTAAAATTATATCAATATTATAACGATTTACGATATAGCGCAGCTGTTGCGAGAAGGCACACTGCACGTACGTGGAACATTTTTCATGTATCGAAGATTTTAAAATTTTAATTTTACATTTCCTTGGGTAATTCAAATACTGTGTTATAAAGTTTTAATACACTTTAGTTGTACAACGAACTAGTGATTTACCCCCGGTCCACTCGGGTTAGTGCCTTGTTATGCTAAAGCAACGTTAAAACGTTTAGTATAGATCCTTCAGAGATATGATAATTTATCGCATTAAAAAGAATTCATTATATTGACCCGGATAACCAGCAATTATCATACCGATAGAGGCAGACCGGTAGGAATTGAAAAACACTATTGATTCGACCCTGGTTGACATTTGTAATAATAATGTATAATCATTATTCAATTAGGAATTCCTAAAAATATTTTTAATGTACATATTCCACTCTATTAGAATTTTACTATATAAAATTAATAAATAAATAAATATTATAAATAAATATGTTGGGACATTATTACAACAGCGTCATCTAGTTCCGCAGTAAGCTACGTAACGTGCTTTTGTTGCGGATACCAGATAGTTGATGTACTACACATATACATTATAAATACAAACATATTATAAATTTAAACACCCATGACTGGAGTACAAGCATTCGTGATTAGCAAATGAATGCCCCCAGCGGGACTCAAACCCGCGACCGCTGGCGCAGAAAGTAGGGTCACTACCCACTGAGCCAAACGAGAGTATAGACAAATTATGTATTTTATCTTAATTAATTGCCATAATAGGATTACTTATCCGTTATTTATTTTGACATTCATTTGTTAAATATCAAAATTATTTTTGTGAGGTTTGTTTTAATGATATAATTATTTGAGATAAATGTTTATATATTGGAATTTTACTTATATCCTTTAAAATCTTTTTGTATAATTTTAGATATGAATTTGTCTATTTAAAATAAAAAAGGTGTGTGTGCGATTCACACACGATAGAAGTGAAACTTCAGTAAATCGGCAAAAGAATGAGATGAATATATATAAAAAAAGAAATGTCAAAAAATAAACAACGGTTACCATGGCAACATGGGAATGTATTCTATCTCATTCTCTCCGACTTAATCCTATACTTTTATGTATTTCTTTCTTTATCGTGACGCATTTTCGTTTCATCGAGATTCAAATCACAACGATTCTAAAGAAGTTTCACTTCAAAAATATTTCGTTTGTAGTAATACAATATGAAAATATTTAACTTATTAACTCTTTAAGTTACAAATGACGACGAATTTATATAACAGGTATGAGCCAACTGTTTTGATCCGAAACATTTCAGTAGTCTTTGTTTGGCCTAAAATGTGTACTCACTTCATTGAACAAACATTTCTATTATTCCATCTATTTCAGCATCATTTGCCATACGTATAGTGTGTAATATAAATGATTTTAGTTAGATTTTCGATAGAGGACGAGATAAATATTTGTACTAATAATTATTGATATTTGAACTATAAATATAAGTACATTTATTTATTTATCCTATTATTTGCCTTCAATATTTATTAATAGAAAGTATATTAAATGTATTGTCTATACTAATATTATAAAGAGAAAAGATTTGTGTTTTTGTATGTAACGAATAAACTCAAAAACTCGACCAAAACGCTATTTCGAATAAAAATCAATATCAAAATGTGTGTATCACTCTATCTAGTCGTAGGATATATCTTCGAATTTTGCTCTAATCTTTAATGCTAAATAGCTATCTTGGATTAACATAGGTTGCTTTTTAACGAGCCACGTCAATTTTACCTCGCAGATGGGGCAGAGTGAAAAATCATGCATCTAGACAATTCTGAGTGGAATCTGTACATTAAATATTTTTTTTAAATAATCTTATTTGAATAATCATTATTATGGTCGATACAGATTCCGAATCTATATTTTTTATATATAGAATTTATGTTTGTTTATATGTCTGCCTGTCTGTCTGTGACCGCATTGCGAGAAAACCACTGCACAGTTTACGATGAAATTTGGTATGATGTCAGCTGGTCAGAGTGAACATAAAGAATTCTTTTACTAAGAAATTTATTTACTAACCGTCAAAATGTACGTCGTGACGAACCCGGGCGGAGCAAAGCATATTCGCTAATAATTTTATAAACATTATTTTCTACATCAATAGCTGTTTAATTAATACTTCCCTTATACTTATATACTTATCTCATTTTAACTTTATAAGCGTATAAAATGAAACGAAGAACCTTGTTTTTTAACAATCTGTAAACAAGGTTCCAGCTTCTTACGCTTTTATAAGTAAAAAAATCATCAAACTTTTTCATTAAAAAATTATACTGTTTGGGAAACAAATTATCTAAAAATACTCACTGAGTTTACTTTAAAATTTATTCTGAATATTGAAAATTGATAGAAAAACACTTGCTTTTAAAAGAAAAGTATAATATTTATCCCATTCTTTTTGACTAGCATTTTCAGATTTTGAATGGGTAAAATATGTTGACTTTTACGTACTTGAGCTCAGGCCAAGCTTATTTGAAATGAAAATAGCCCCGAAGTTACTATAGTTCCTTATGGTATTGGCTGGAAATATGACATGCCTGTGGCTGCAAAGCTATTTACGTTGTTTATTTCACGAAAAATTTCATAACTGTTCGTCTAAATATCGTCCTATAAATGTTTGTATTATTTCTTCATGGATCAGGAATCGATCCGCAACTAGTATTTATGAATATTCATGTATATTCAAATGTGTTACAAAAATGCACCTGTACTTTAAAGTTATATAACCATAATATATTCAATAGAAATTAATACAAAATAAGAAATTTGTGTTGATAATAATCATTAAAGCAGAAGAAAATAAAAATTGTTTTTATTTAATATGCATACCTTTTAAACTATATAATATTTAAAATAATGTAAGTATTAAATACTATACTGATTTGAATATATTTTACATAAAATTTTTTAAAATATAATGTATAATGTAGAAATAACGACAGCGTACCATTTGGCTTTGGGACTCTAAAGTGAACTGTAGTAGCATTTGCAATTTTAATGCTAACATACGTTTTATATAAAAATTTAATATGCATGCGATGTGAGTGCACCATATACAGACTGCTGTCGCAATAATTACATTCAAACTAATATATCACGTGTTTTTCAATTTATATGCTAAAAGAGATTTATGAAATTCCAATTCGTATCCAATATATAAGATTATGTACAATGTACATAAATATTTGAACATTTTGGTCTAGACCTGTGCATGTATATACAGTTAATCTGAAGGTCCTAGGCTGAAGTGGAAAATTAATGTATGTTGGCTGTTTTCCCCATAAGCGTCCGGCAATCCAGCCGGATACGACGCCAAGAAACGCATAAGAAGGTTGATTTAACCATAAGTAGCCAATTTAGTCCAGTATCAAGAGATACAATTAGCAACGAAAAGCATTTCGTTTTAATTTTATAGATTTTAAATGTTCTTAAGTTGTTCTTAACTTATCTACAAAGTAAGACTAAAGTTGCAGCCACTCCCTAATCGATAAGGTTAGGAATTTGCATAAAAATAGCATTCTTTAGAAAGCACAGCTTTAAAGCTAACGACTAAAGCAATCTTGTCCACTGCAATGTGCATAAAGAGATGATGGATGAACTTATAAAAATACCTCTTACTCCATTCCTTTATATTGGTTTTTGAATATAAATATGTTTTGCTTATGTAGTCATAAAATTTTAATATTTCATAGTAAGCTTGCGATCTGAGGCACATATGTAACAATATAGATGCAGACGTAAATATTTTATATAATACTTCTACTTGTTGTTTTAAGAGTATTGTATTAAGCCCTTCTTAACGTCCCACAGCTGGGCACGGGCCTCCCATTAATACGAGGGGGATCAGGCCATAGTCCACCACGCTGGCCTAGTGCGGGTTGGCGGACTTCACAATATGTTTTTCGAAAACATACTGGGTTTTCTCAGACATACAAGTTTCCTCACGTACTTATAAGAGTAATAAAACTTAATTTATTTGGTATGACTTTAAGCGCTATTATTGTATGATTTAAGTAAATGTATCATATCTTTATCTTTCCGGTACATAGTTTCTACAATTTAAGGGATAAAACTTGTCGTAATTATATAGTTTATTGCCTTCTGAAGTTTTGTCAATTTTATGAAGATTTTTTTCAATCTCTTTTGAGTTAAAGTCACGCATAATGTCCTGTTCAGCCATTTCAGAGTTAAGCCAGAACAAACTGAACAGACAGACAAAAATGTTAAAAAATGTGTTTTTCTCGTAAGAAACGTATATAATTACATATGCATTTAAACGCTTCAATTTCATTTATCTGAATAGATATAATTAGTTTAATGTAAAAATATTTTGAAATTGTTCAACGATATTGCTTAATTATTAAAACCTGAACATTTTGCTTACATAATATACGAGTAGAATCTTGTAAGTACGTAGGTACTGGTATACGCTTTTTGCTGACCGTTTCGTTTTGTAGAATAAGTTTTATTCTAAGATTTTCCTAGCAAAACGCATTATCTCAGGCCATTTTCCACTACTTGTAACAGAGAATTTATACTGTCAGTTCATTTAATAGACTCACCAAAAATACATATACATACATATAAGTTGGAATCTGGAACTAGCTGTTTTGTTCATAAAAGTCGTAGCTTTTCGTTAAAATAGGGTTATCAAATGCAAGCACACACATTTTTTAAATAAAGCTTTGAGAAACTAATTTTATAAGAAAATAACGATATATAATATAAACGTCAAACAACCACAGTATCAGCGCTGGCGGGCTTCTCTTCAATACAAGATCCCCTTTGATCCCTCAGGTCAAAGCTTACAATGCAAGCCAAGTGCAGATTGGCACATGCGTTCCGTAAACATGCTAGGTTCTTTCCGATATGCAGGTTTCCTCATTATATTTTCTTCACCACAAGATAACTGGTATTTAGATTAGACAGGAATCGCACATTAAAATCAGTCAAATACACTATCATATTAGACACAATTACATACACTACCACACGGCCCGTATTAGCCGAGTTCTATAAAAAAAATATGCGGAGGGAGAGGAGTATCGGTATTGCGATGCGCTGTTCTCCCTACCTTCCGCGGCCTCACGGGGTCGCCACCGTCCGATGGTGGCGCGGCGGCTGCAGGGGAAGAGGAGTGTCGGTGTGTCGTTGCCGCTCTCCCTATCCTCTGCAGCCGTGTGTTGGAGCCCACTTCGGTGGGCGGTGTGCGGGTTTGATGGGGTTGCTCCCGGTACTTCTCTGCTGCCATCGACGTGGATTTGTGAGCAGCCCTATCGATGGACCAGCCGCTGGGGCGCCGTGGTAGTGTGCGAAAGCGATCCAGCGGCGTCCCATTATGGCGGAGTGGGGAGGGGACGTTGGGTTTTAGTGGGTAGTACCGGCCTCTCTGGCTGGTGAGTCCCATATAACCACCTGGGGGTCAAGTGGTATGCGCAAATGCATTTCCCGACGAAAAAAAAAAGTTACGATCAGGTTTTTTAAAGTCTTATTTTCATCATATCACGGAACAAAAGGGTTAAATTAAATAGCATGATAACACAGTGTTTAATCGATTTAAGTCCTTGTGCCTTAGGTTTTACATTTCTGTAATCAACTATAATTATTATTACTGTTAATCGAATGTTATTTATTTTGATTAAGATATTAGGTTTGATTCTTAGTTTGGTAAAATGTAATGTGTTAAAGTACACTTTAGAGTCAAACCAATAAGGAATATATATTGAAATTGAAAATATTTACATTTGCAATTGAAATATAATTCAAAACAAATCCTTTTTATTATTTATGAGCGCTACAATCATCGCATTACTTTGACGAGCTTTTGTAATTGCTTTTTAATTCCATGCATTACGTTTTATTATCCAATTGGTTTGATTGAATCCTCCCAATCGTTATACCATTGTTTCTTCTCTTCAAATGGTTGATATATACGAGCAAAAAAGCTTTGTGAGGCCTCGCGTAGTTTTTCTAACGGGTAATAATGTTACAACGATGGTAACTCTTTGGTTTTCTAACAGATGGCATTAGTAGTACAATAACTTTCTATCCAATGAACACAAAATTGTTAATGTTCATTTTTTATATGGTTATAAAATTATTTTTTTTTGACAAATAACACATCTAAATAGGAATTAAAATTATCATGTTAAAGCACAAATCTATAGGCGTGATAGTTTTTCTGTAAAGTGTACCACAAAATGCTCAGGCTGCGGGATAGTGTTAGGTCTTGCTTCGCTCGCCCTAATAATGTAATATTTCAGCTAATTTACAGATATTTAGTGCAGTACATTTTTTATGTTTTTTATATACTTTAAGGTAGCATCACGAAGTTTTTTTAATGAATTTCTATGTCTTTTAACATGCAGCGGCAGGCAGAAAAAGCACGGTATAAAATATAAATACACATTGTATTGAAAACGTCGACGTGTCAATAACGGAAGGAGCAAACCTATCTCAAGTTGTAATTTAAGAATAACAAAGGTACTTGAAGTTAATTCGAAATTCAATAGCGAATAAGAAAGTGGGTACTCCTCTCAAGCCCCTATTCAGTATGCTACCGTGAATTTGGTGAAAATTTCACTGGAGTGCCTCTAAGATTAAAATATTTTTGTTGATATTTATTAGGAATTTGTCATTTCTTGTTTTTACTTAATGATGTTTTAACTAAAAATAATATGCGGTTTTTAAAGTTACTTTTGTCTACATATGCTAATAAAGTCTAGACTGGCTGTCTAATATGTAGAAAAAGCAATGAAAAACATAACAAGTAGTATGAGTCAGTGTTAATGCCATTTTCATTTGCTGTATAATAACGTTAGCTTACCAAGATAAAAGTCTAAATAAGATAATTAAAAGAAAATATGAGCTTGGCCCCTGTTGTCATAGTCGGGGAGTGTGGGATAATGAGATTATACTGTCGCGTAGTGGAGAGTATGTAATGTCATTAATGTAAGAAAATAATAATTAAAAATACACATTTGAAGTAAACTTTGTATAAGACAGTTGTAAAAACATAACAATTAAAGAACAAGAACAGTCAGTTGTGAATTACCAAGTGTAAGAGAGGAACAAAACACTCATAAGTGTTAAATTTTCAATTACTACAATATTCTTTGTTTACGCATATAAAAAGCCAGTAGCGTGTCGAGAAATACATTTATAAACGAGTAATAAATAATAAATTGAATTTGGGAGCTATGAGAGATGAAATACGGAAAAGTGTAAAAGTAGAGCAACGACGCAATTAAAATGTACCAATGAAAACCGTGGAAAATAGTGCTCAGAGTCTAAATTCTGCCAAAACTGTGCATAACGTGTGTTGGTGAATCGCCATAAGTAACTCTTGTTATACAAAACCATAAAAAACCTTAGTACAAAAGTCGTGCTTTAATTTCGTATACTTCACATAATACTTTTTTAGGTTTACGCGAATATTCGATGTTATGAATGAAACTATCTTTTCGGATTTTGTCGCGGACTCATTTTGATTTTTGGCTCCTGACGTTTTGAATGCTTTACAGCAATCAATTTGGTCACGGGAGAGACTAAGGTATTTGACGTCTCAGAGGTTTATACTTGTAACAAAAGTGCCTACCAATAATTAATTAAATAATAGTAAATAAATAAATATGTTGCGACATTTATTATAACAGAGCCATTTAGTTCCGTGGTAAGCTACGTTACGTGCTTGTGTTACTGATACTAGATAGTTGATATACTCCATACGTATATATATATTTAAATTTTAAATACATACATATTATAAATATAAACACCCATGTCTGAAGTACAAACATTCGTGCTCAACAAATGAATGCCCCCAGCGGGACTCGAACCCGCGACCGCTGGCGCAGAAAGTTGGGTCACTACCAACTAAGCCAAACGTGTCGTCTACAAAAATATTCAAAATGGCACCAATGTACCGTATAAAATTATAATATTTTAATTCTAATTATTTTAATGTAATTTAAAAAAACAATTAAAATATATACTTACTCGTAATTTTATTTTAGGTAAGTTTGCAAAGTCATTAGTATTGACTAGTTACTAATGAAATAACTATGATAATGTAAATTCATATTGTCGTAGGTGACAAAGCTGTTATTGATGCGCAATCTTGCTTATTTGCTTCTAAAGGGAATTGAACCCAGCAGTCAGCTCTAGCGACCGACTAATCTGTAAGCACTAAGCGTTATTAATAAATTTTAAATATAAAAGCTACTATATTATTACAGGCTTTAAAATACGACATTTAAATAAAAATATATTCGTTGTTTTTTTTTGAATAAATCTTGTTTCGTTTTATTCAAAATTAGTCTACTACGAGTAAAATAGTTTTTTTAATAAGAAATTATTATTATAAGTTAAGGCCTAATTATTAATCCTATAGATTATAGTTATTATTTTAATTTTAAGAAACAGGATATTGGAGTACCAATTCAAAGCATAACTTTTCTGATTCTTCTTTTTATACTAAAATATTATATTATTCTAAAGAAAGTTCCATTAGGCATTCTGAAACTGAACTGGCATTTTACAGCTGAAAGCACTATTTCATTCCAAAAGTAAGCTTTTTCCATACATAATTATGTTTATAAAAAACATTGATGAAATTCTTATTTCTTAAGTTTTGCTTAATATATTTAGCTATTGCATTATCTTACGAGTGCGTTTAAGAACGGAACCCGCGACCTTGGAACTAGAAGAGATTACGAACCAAAATAATCTATTTAGCTATAAGTATTCTAGTTTCTATTATAAATTGCAGTGAATTTATAGGAAGAAAAAAAAACATTTTCAAGAGAAAAAACCTCGTGTGCACGAAACTTTACAAGTTCAGCCGCGGGCTTTGGTCTTCATTTGTAGAAGATGATTATACCCATTCATTGTTTTCATCCATTGTGCTGCGACTACGTTTGTTTTAATTTTCACGGATAATAGTCATTAAGGAGCAACGAACATAATTGGATTTGTTTCAGTTTTATCTCCAGCGGAACATTAAATTCGGACTAAACGATTATTTTCGTGTGAAGCAGGTAGCGGTTAATTTTAAATATATAGCCTAGTTTATAATGCATATCTAGATCTTCTACCTACCGAAATGTACACGAGACATTCGTTTCTGAATAAAATTTATTTCTAAAACATAACATTAATATCAGGCTTTTATTTGGTCTTACCTCGTAAGACACAGTTTAGACGCAACTCAAACATATCAAAGTTTTTGTACAACAGCGGGAAGCAGGAATAAACTGACTTGCTCGTATGTATTTGGCCCTTTATAACGTCCCACTGCTGGGCATGATGACCCTTTAGTATGAAGGGGATCAGACCACAGTCCACCATGCTGATCAAGTGCGGGTTGGCGGACTTTCGAAAACTTTATAGGTACTCTCATATATGCAGGTTTCCTCACGATGTTTTCCTTCACCATAAGACAAGTGTAAATCGTGTTGGAAATGATTAGTACATGAAAATATCAGAGCTGCGAGATTTGGATTTGAACCCGTGTACTCGGTTATCCAAGCGAGCGAGCTGCATATATTATAAGGAGGTAGTGTTTGTTAGTTAGTTACTTTATTTACTTGATTAAGCGCGCTAATCATAGAATCTACTAATGCGATTCAAATAATCTATTTATATCTAAAAATTAGATAGCCCCGAACGACATTTCATAAAATTATATTACTTCTAAAAAAAAAACTGGAGAGTCAGTACTGGACGAGTGTAATCGCAATATGTTCGTTAGAAGACCCAAATTAAAAGATAAGATAGATCGAATTATTTACTTTAAAATATTTAAACAGTTTTACAAAACAATTTAATTGTCAAAATTTTGGTTTTTAAGATTTCGTTACTAAAGATATATAATAAATATTTTCGTTAGCTCGTTTTAATCCTTTCGGTAGTAATTAGCGCGAGGCAAAATTACCACGTTTTCCTCATCATATTTTATGATGTAAATTCGTTAACAGTCATTGCTTTCACAATAAATAAGAGAAATTAACGGAATTTGTCGCAAATAAATACATAAATAACTATGGGCGTACGATAATTACTTTTAAATTATTATATTCCATACCGTATTTTATATTGTACACCTCTGGTTTCTGGCCATTACAAGAATATACTGATACAGAATTAAAAATATTGTCAAAAACATGATGCAGGTTCGATTTTTGATTAAAATTTGAGATAATTAACCATTATTAATTAATAATCAAGTAGGTAAGAATCATTCAAAAGTGAGCAACATAAAGTCATTTAAATTTAATGTTATTAAGTCTATACTGTTCGTAACTAAGAAAAATATGTTCTGTGCATTTGTTCATTTTTTTCATTTTATTGCTTAATTAGAAATATATATTGAGGGGTATAATTCCTTCTAGCTTATTCAACTGAGAGGACAGATTGCCTATTCTTTAACACTATAAATGAAGTGATAGTTAAAAAGATACTCAAACTAAGTCCACGAAGCTTAAAATTGCTTCAACTTTCAACTTTTAAGTCACAAAATGTCTAACTGTATTTGAAATTGTAGTTTTTGGTAGCGCACGACTTCGCTGGCATCATGTGCATTTCAGTGCCTGCAGTGCGTCTTTTTTATGTGTGAAAGAAAGACTGTTTTACAAATCTATGCAGATACAGGAAATATATCACTAGAATACGTAAATTTTCAGTAAGATTACGATCGAAAGGTTCGATAACTTAAAACACTCGTATGACACTTAAATTTTTACTATGCCAAAAATTTAAATGAGATATTTAACTAGAAATGACATGGAGCATACATAGATAACAGTATCTGAAATTATTGATAAAACGTAACTGTACGTTATTACACAGTTTAGTTATTTTTTTTTCAAAGAAAATAAATTTATGAACAAAGAAAAAAAATGTAAGTAACTTTAATATTAAAAGCATTTATATATATTCATTATATAATTTTAAACTGTTACAATTTTATAATGTATGTTACTCCGGGGATACGTATCGTACAATAGGAAAATCTAAATCTTTCGCTTTGTCATATTAATATTACAAGGATATTAATATAACTAATAATAATATTAGATAAAATGGAATAGTGCGGATGAAACTAATGACTTCGTGAAGCCAAATATCTAAACAATTTACTGTTTTAAACCTTTCAAGATTACAATAACAAAATATGGTATCTAGCTTCTGAATTTAATCCTACTCGCGTAGTTTATTTATAGGCTGTTGCTATATTCGTACAATCAAAGTAAACAGATAAAAAAAAATATATACTATACGTACTACACTATTTTTTTCATACATAGAACAGTTGATATTTTCAACACCAAAATTATGAAATCATTAATTTTTAGGCCCTTGCCTACATTTGAATATGGAAAAAACCTTCGAAACGCCCGGAATCCAAATTTAAAATAAATCCGCGAAAAAAAGAGAAAAAATCAGTTAAATAAATATTTCAATGATTTAGGTGCAGGAATTGCCATATGCACTTGTGTCTGCGCATACACTTGTGCACTATTATATCTCCTGCGAAGATGGCTTAACTCAAAAGACTGGCCGCTGAGGCCGAAATCGGTCTAGAAACAATATTCGGAAGAATAACATCACTAATTTTTATTCATCCAGGTATCGGACGAGACAACAGTTAGCCTAAACTGTTATTAATATGTTTTGTTCTTAATAAAGGTTTTTAAAAAGGCAAAAAAGAAATTTCTTTAACCTGACCGGTTGTTAAACGAATAAAATCTTTGCTTTATTATTAGTTAAAAGATCACCCTATTCAGGTATTAAATATTTACTACCCTGTAATCAGATAAAGTGAGTATGAGGAGGGTCTAATTTTGTAGCAAATTGTACGAGTTTATTATCGGAGGCTGGCTCTATAAACAGATGTTCCATTTCCATTTATTTTCTGGGTACATTAGCTCGCTGCGAGTTAATGGCGGTCTAAATAATATAATTAAAGGAAAATATGAGAGGCCCCGTTGGGGACTTGGTTAGTGTGCAAAAGTACCAACAGACCGCTTACAAGAAAAATGTTTTTTAATCATTGCTATTCAATAATTAGAAAAGAAAATTAATTAACAATAAATAAGATGTAGAGCTATGATGTTTCATATTACTTAAAAATCATTTTCTTCTCATTCCAAAACCTTCATTTTTTTATATAAGTCAAATACTTATTACTTATTAGACATTACCACAGCGCCATCAAGTTCCATGGTAAACTACGAGACTTGTGTTGTGGATACCATATGGTTGATACTATACATACTATTATATAGCTTTCAATACATATACATTTTATAAATATAAACGTCCATGACTGGATTAAA
Source organism: Boloria euphrosyne (assembly GCA_951802675.2). Classification (NCBI taxonomy): domain Eukaryota; kingdom Metazoa; phylum Arthropoda; class Insecta; order Lepidoptera; family Nymphalidae; genus Boloria; species Boloria euphrosyne. The sequence continues at coordinate 3,601,314 of OX637878.1, read as the reverse complement.
AAAATCCCTGCTCATCTCACAAATGAATGCCCTCAGCGGGACTTGAACTTACGATCGCTGGCACAACAACCGCTACAAATTAACCAAACGTATCGTCAAAAGTTAATTGCTCGACATGCTAGACTGGCAATAGAGTGCTATCACCTATTTGCTTTCTACTTGTTTAAAGATCTGCGCGGCCTATATAAACTATATTCTCAAGGGTAAATAAAACCTTGAGTGTGGTAGACAGGTACAATGCCACGAGGCAGTCGTTATTAGAATAATCATCCACTCCATTTTACTAGAGGTAAAGCTATACCGTTAGTATTCTGGAGTAAAAGTAAATCATGAATTTTATTAATAAATTATAATATATTATGTAAATAACCTAGCCTTCATGATTTTGATTATAAATAAAGGGATGTTTGTTGATCATTTCTGAATTTTCATTCGCAAACCATTTTTAATGTATTACATATTTATTAAATTATTTGTTTTTAAAACAGCCATAACAAGCCATAGCCTCAATGAAAGTTCTGTGTTCTTATAGAGCTGGTGGATCCGTTTTCTTCCGCCAGATTTAAGGAAAAATGGATTGTATTGGAATATAATGAGCATCTGTATATATGTATAATAAATTAATAAGTTCCCCGAACCTATACATATTATATGGTGATGATAAACATTAACATGGTGAATAAGGTATGAAAATTTTCAATACTTTATACTTATACATGTAATATTATAATGTTATCTTCTCATTTAATTACAAATTAGTAGGTATTAACTTTCAAGACGACTTTCTGTAGCGAGAGCAAATTAAAAACTTTTTCGATTTATTCCTAAAAATCACAAGCAAACAAACGCTTTCTTAAAACTTGTTTTTAATTAGATTGGAAATGGTGTTCGAACTTTGATTTATTTTGTTAAAGAAATAGTACTAAAAAGTCTAGAACCATTGAAATATATGTAAATGAATGTACAATATATAATTATAAGTAACTATAAATATAAATCAATCTATTTATTATCTGACACTCCGTTTTTCAATCGTCGTATACGATGATTAAAAAAATAAATAAAACGTACATTATTTAAAGTGTGAACTAAGTATCTAGGTAATATTAATAGAGAATCGTACAAGTTTTAAACAAATGAACCAACACAAAAGCTAAGTTAATAATTTTTATATAGACTTTTATAATCAGACACACAGACAGTCGTAAATAATGGCTTCAAAGCGTGCCAGTTGAGCACAGATTACTTCGCCAATGTCACGTAGGATGGAGAAGGCACGACGTATAATTTTATAAAATAAGTACTTTTAGTAAAAATCTATTATTATGACATTACAAACAGACACTTCAATTTTTTTAATATATAGACAAATAAATATTTATCATATATTTATATCTTCATTATAAGGTCTGTTTTATTAAAATTTTTATTGCAACTTTTCCAACTTAACGAGATATTGTTAATGCAACACCATTTTAAATTACATTGCATATAATTTACGAATCCACGATTTATACGAGTATATATGGCTAGTATAAAATGTAAAAGTATTTTTTTTTTAAATCAGCATCAAAGTATTTTTCTTGTGTATTAAATGGTAAAACCGACTGAAAGTTTGTGACCGTAAATAAGTCGTATCTTCCGAGAAGGGTTGATGAATGAGTTTCAATAGAATTTTGATTTATTTTTTAATAAACATTTTACTTCAGCTTCATTGGAATCAATCGTACCCAATAAATGTTGGGCTCTAGCTAACAATTATCCGCTTTTATAATTAGGTTTTAATGAAATAAAATTAGACGATATTATAAATTTATTCACTAATTAAAAGTAAATCAGTTGTTACCTAATGTCACGGTAAATTGAGAGCTTCAGTTAAATCAGCATCACTTTGGTTAATCCCGGATAATGCCGAAAGCCTAAATGGTTTAGGATATAGATTAAATTTAACGATGTGATCCCAATTTCAGCTTTCAGTCCTCAAACAATTTAATACATGTTTAATATGGCGCGACGAGCGATGGCAATTTTGGGGGTGCTCTAGCGACTGTTAACAGCAATCAGTTAGTTATCCCATTGGGGATATACTGTATCTGAACTTATGTTTCACTTACTAATCTTATTTATAGAAACAATTTCATTCAATTAGTGTGATAATCCTAAATAATACCACTCAAAATGTATATTATTGAGCAAACCTACAAGTTTAAAATTTTTACTTTCCCTTTCCTCTACTTATAAACAACTAAGCATAAAATTATGATGAAAATAATCAAAAACTACACAGAAAAAGTACAAGATGTGAATAATATAAATGTTTAAGGAACTCTCCTTGGGTTGGAACAACGTTTTATACCATAATATTATTTAATACATAATGTACATTGTACATACATATTATATATGAGAAGATTATATTCTGCATTACGTTTATATCACAGTTCAACAATTTTTCAATTAACACTTAATTTATTATTCATATAAGATCAAATGATATATTAAATTTTGGGAAACAAGATTAGCGAAGATGAGATTATTACACCTCATCAGATAAAAAAATGTTCCGAATAGGGCGCCACACGCCGTTTCCTTTTATGAATCGGTTCAATGATAATAATAAAGATTTATGTATCATACGCGTAGATTAAACATAATTTATGGTTAAAATGGAATGAGATAAACAGTGATCTGTGTTACGTAAATATAATGTGTATTATCGAAGTGGTAGTGCCATGCCTGTTACCTTCGGGTAGCAGCCGAATGGGCCGGCACGCCCCGTATAGTACCACTCTCTCACAGGAGACCGGCGTGAAGTGGCAGCTATGCTGTCGCGTTTCGTCCGGTAAGTGAGAGTCCGGGAGGCCCACTCCCCATCCCTCCTCCCGTCCTTCTCCCTCTTCCCTCCCTCCCTTTCCTGAAAGGCCGGCAACGCATCTGCAAGCCCTGTGGTGTTGCTGATGTCCATGGGCGGAGGTGATCACTTACCATCAGGTGATCCTCCTGCCCGTTTGCCCCCTTTGTCCCATAAAAAAAAAATATATATACACTAGCGACTTTACCTTTTTTCGGTTATGTTAACCGTTACATTCCTCAGAAACGAGATATTTTCTCGCAGTAAGTAGTATGCTATATTTTGCCCTGAATAACCAGCCATCATCATACCAAATTTCATTAAAATTTGTCCAGTGGTTTTCTTTTACTGAAGTTACAGATAGACAGACGTACAGACAGCCAAAAGATCTAAAAACTAGAGATTTGGCTTCTGTATAGATAATAATGGCTATCGAAATTTTATTATATATATATATATATAAAATAAAAAAAAAAATTGGTTATAGTTATATTTAACTTCAAAAATATATTCTTATTTTTCTAACATACTATAGTAAGTTCGGCACAGCTTTTATACCTATAACAAAAAGTATTGTTAAGGTTAAAGGTTACACTTAAAAGTTATAGCAAAAATCTATCGGGCTTTTTTAATGTGTACAGCAAAGTCGACGATCAAAGTTTTCTAACAAAAATAAGTAAAGAAATCTGTAGCCGACACTGCTCGATTACAACTTTACACTATGTTCAGGCTATTGACAATGCCTCGAGCACTTTTCTATTGAGTGGATTTCGATTAACTCCATTCATCCGTTGCGCCCCTTGATCTTAGTAATTACACAGCCAATTTTAGATGGGTGCGATAAAGTATCTGCTTTTGGAATCTAGTTTCAATAGAAAATATTTTTAAATATAAAGTAAATGAGTTCTGACCGATTGGTTTTACTTTCAAAGGCAGGCTGTTAAAATCGCGCGTATAGTCAACACTACAACAACTAGCGACTTACGCTACTTCACTTGGGTACATTTTCTATGGCGGAACCCTTATTCGTTTTGCTGAAATAAAAGTCTAAGTTACTCGTTATAAAACAACTTTCTAGTAGTAAAAGTTCTATTAAAACGAGTAGTTTTGTAAATTAGCCAAAACGCTGTTTGTTATACGAACAGACGATAATTTACCTTATATAATATAATTTCATACATATTTAGTAAAAAGCAGTTTCTTGACATTACAAACTGAAATTTCAATTTTATTTATCTCTATAGATTATGTTACCTAACCAAGCTTGGTCTTGCTTATTTTTCACCTCATGAGTAGTTAAATAAATGCTTTGAGTTATTTCTATATGACGTATATTTAGTTAAAAACCTTTCAAACAATTGAAATTTTTCACCAGATTTTTTAATTTACAGTCATTTTAAAATATCATATGAATAAAGAAACCACTTTAGAAGTATTTCTCAGAAGTATTACCTAGTGTTATATTTGTAATTTGATTGACCTTTCAAATTAGATTATCGATAGGCTCTCTCGAGGGCCTAAAGGTAATAAAATTGTTATATATTAAAAAATGAATATTGGTGTATTGTGTCAGAATAATTATGTTGTAAGTTTTAAGTGAAACCTAATAAATAATACATATTTCAGTCATACTCGTATCACAAGAAATATTAAATATTATTTTTCTGTGAACATAAACTTTATATTTATCTTTTTTTTTATTTATTTAATAAAATAAGAGACCATAGATTCATTAAACAAAATGTTCATGAAGACTTTAGAAATGAATACTCGTAAATTAAATTATTTAATCAATTGAAAAGCACTAAACTGTCGTATAGCGGGTAAAAATCCAACGTAGAAATATATTATGCTGAGACTAATTGAGCATAAAAGTGAGTTAGACAAGGAACGTTTATTCAGTAGTTTTCTTTGTTCTAGTAATTCTAATTGATCTATGAATTGGCTCTTGTATCTCTAATCATCTACAAAGTGTTTTTACCTTTTACTTTAATAGGATAAGTGAGGGTTTAACCGGTTTTATAGTATTTTATGCTTAACCTTAATTATCTAGAGGACCTTTGACGATGTTAATAAATGTACTTTAGCATTCATACACGTGGTTACTCACTGCCAAATCTAGTACCATCTATTACTTTTTTTAAACGTAACGGACATTTTTCTTCTTAAAAAGGGATCTCTATCGTAGAATCATTAATTTAAGAAAGAAATTTACAAAAATAACCTTTACAAGCATTATACAAAATGCGGCCCAATATTAACAAATTGTAGATAGTGCTTCCCACAAAATGCTCCCTCAACTCATATGTAATTTAATTTTGTTGGTGCTATAGTGTAGGTCACGCACTAAGTCAAAATATAAGCACAGTATTTAGAATTATCTGAACGTATTAACAATACAATTTACAATTGTGTTATGATTTTTTTTTTATTGTTGAGCTAATATCATGAAGCTTAGACTTTGAGTAAAAATAAGTAACTTTGCGTAAGAATGCGTGAGTGATCCATTTCTCCTTCTACCTTTGGTACCAAATATTATTATTGTTTAACTTTTGTTTTACATTACATACCTATATAATTTTCATAACTGCCTCGGCGGTGTAGTGGCTAGCATGTACGGTCATACACCGGGAGGCCTTGGGTTCGAGTTCCGGGTCGGGCTAAGTTCAGTCATTGAGTTATGTTTAGAAAGCCTCATAACTAATTATCAATTTGCCAGTGATAAGAATAGAGGGTGCACTTGTGTCTACGCGGGAACGTGCTGCACTATAATATCTCCTGCGTTGGCCAATCTCAATTAGATTGGCCGCTATGGACGGAATTGGTCGTAGAATGTTATAATTTTCATAACGGAAATAACAACAAAGATATATTCTGGACCATTATATAAAAGAAAGTCATATGAATGTTCCGAGAAAAGAAAAGATTTACCGGTAACCTATTTACGAAGTTAAATGGAATATGACGTATGAATGTATGCACATTTCACATTTATAGTTTTACTTTGAATGTACGCTGTTTTAGCTGGAAATTTCTATAGCCTTTATATGTTACAGCCATGTTTCACATCGTTGACACTAAATACGGGGGAATGTAAAAAGTCTTCGTACATTATGTTCATACACTTAGAGTTTTAAACTATTTTTAAATGCTAAAATTTTGAAAGTGGGTTTTCTGTTAGTATTTTTTATGACCTAAAATTGCTAAAATTTAAAGCTTATTTCAAATATTAATAATATGTTTTTATTAATTTTAAATTGGGGGTCAGAAGCCAGTAAGTAGTAGAAGTTAGCCAAATTAAAATCGTATAAGTTAAAGCATATTATGTACTAAGTTTAGAATGTACTAAGATGCAGCTTCGCTTGTATTGGGAGTTGGGCTTACAACCGGTTTGGGAAAACACCGTTTATTACGGCATTGTAATGCTTAATCCATCAGTCCATCTTCAGCCGCTTGATAAAAATTTACGGTTTTGTAAACCAAAATAATAACAATTTAAAGCTAATAGTAATAAGCTTAAGGTTGGGTCATTACTGAAATAAACTACTTAATTCATTCATATTTAAAAAACATACATGTAGGCCATTCACCATTAAACTTTTGACGCACAAACACTGGCACACGCTTATTTTTAACACACACACACACACACACACACACACACACACACACACACACACACACACACACACACACACACACACACACACACACACACTTTACTAATCCATACATATAGTTTTTAAGAGTAAATTTTCTAGTTTTTATTTTATTATTATTTTATACTTGTTAATTTTTGGAATTTATGCTTTATTTTTCCTTTATTATTTGATAGTTAGTTTTCCCTTTTCAAATTATTATAGGTAGACTTTTAATTGTATAAATATTAGTTTGTTGTTGTTTAATTTTTTAATACACGTTGCGTATCTCGTAACTGTAGCCTGTTGTAACTGGAGAGGTGGGCGTTTATGACAGCGACACAGTTTTAAACTAATGCAGTCATTAACGTTTAAATTGTTCACTAGTTTAAATAATGTAACGTTTTTAAAATAAATAAATATCCTGGGATCAAAAAAAAACGCGCAATACAACGCACAATAAATTACGCGCCAATACAAACGACGAATACTTATTTCAAACGGTAAGATTGGTCACAGAGTGTAAATTCTTCAATAACCGTTCTCCCTGAATTCACCGGTTAAAAAACCTAACCGAAAAAGATAGTCTATATCCGTCTCGTAAGCTACAATCTGTCTGTACTGCCCTTGCCATAACTCGTCAAAATCTGTTCAGCATTATAGCATAGTAGAGACGGATAGACGTCTATCCTCTTTTTTAGTCAAACATTCAAATCTAAAATTAAAAATACATTATTGAATAAAGCTTATTAAACTATTAGTGAATACTTAGAACATGTAAATGTTGGATTAACGTCTTGTTGTGTCTCACGTTGGATAAATATCAATTTTTTTTAAAGAGCAACTGTTGAGTTTTTCGCCGGCTCTGCTCAGCAGAACAGCATTTCGAGTGGGCGGTAGCTTACTCACAGACTTACAGATTGACATTTCTTGTATAAATGACGATTTAAAGGAGCTTGTAGAAGTCTATTTGAATAAAGAATATTTTGATTGATAAACAAACGATCTTCTCTTTTTTTGTGTAGAAGTTATTGCTGAGTTTCAGTGTAAACAATAAAAAAAAATATTTTGGTTAAATTTCCACCACTGAGCAGCGATCCCCAGTTAAAATAAATGCTCCGAGCCTAAGTAAAATATATTATTACATTAACAATTTAACAACACACAGACGCCTACTTGCGAATGAAGGTAGTCGAGATGAGCCAATAAATTAAAGGGATCCCAATGGAAGTGTTAGTAGTTCGAAACATTTAAAGTAACACTTAACAAGAGTTAGAACTGTCTATAGGAAGGATGTCAAGTAAATTTATAGATTTAATATAACTTTGATCGTAGCATAAATAAACACAAAGCCTATATAACTTATTTTTAACCCTCTACGCAAAAAGAAGGGTTTTATAAGTTTAACGTTAGCCAAATCGGCCCTGTCGTTCTCGAGTTTTAGCGAGACTAACGAACAGCAATTCATTTTTATATATATAGATATGGCAATACGCGACTTAAACGCGTGTTGCCATATATTAAAGTTGAATGTCGGGAATAAGTTGTTTAGCCACTAAAATACACGACAATTATAATATATTAATACAATTAAAAGTTATAAGAACTTAAAAGTATATTCCATGTAAGTTTTAGGAAACTAATCTGTCAAACTCCAACACTGAAGCTAAGACGACATAAGTCTTAAACTTCTGCCAGCACTACATGGACTGTCGTATGTAAATCCAAGACAATGATATTTCATCTAAGTTGAGGTATGAATCCATGCCATAATATTTCAACTGCATATTCAGCTATAACCATAATATTCTATTAAAAGTTCTTCTACGCTGAGCCATGGTTTTTAATTCTTATTCTATTAAAACACGTTCTTATATCTATACTAGCAATCTACCGCGGCTCTACCCGTATTCTAATCACTATAAAAAATAGGGATTGGTAGTAGAAATCATAAAAAAACCTTGGTCTAAAAATTAAAATTCTGGAGAGGACCGCCATTATCACCTAGAGTAATAAAAAGTAGCCTACGACCTATTCTCAGATATATCAAATATACACAAAAAAATCATGAAAATCGGTCAAGCCCTTTCGGAGTAGTTCGATAAGAAACACTGTGACACGAGATTTTTATATATTAGAATTTAGAGATAAACTTTATTAGTTTTACGTCGGAAATGGTAAAAAAATGTGTTTTTCTTATAAGTACCGTAAATAATTACACATAAATATGTTGGGATATCATCACACACAACGCCATCTAGTTCCATGGTAAGCCTCGTAGGCTTGTGCTACGGATACCAGATAATTGAAACACTATACATAATATTATAAATATAAACACCTTTTACTAGAGTATTATATATTATTATAAACATTCGTGCTCAGTGCCCCCAGCGGGACTCTAACCCGCGACCGCTGGCGCAGCATGTAGGGTCGCTACAAACCGAGTCAAAATCGTCTTCAAATCATAATATGCAATTAGTAAAAAGGTTATATTGATGATACAAAAATACACTTTAATTTTACGTATCAGTGGAGATTATTTACAAGGTATAAATAACAATAAAACCAACGTTTCTGTTCTTAATTAAACTTGTACTCACTGTAAAACATTATTGTGAACTTATGTAAAATATTCTATAGAAATTCAGAAACCTCCCTCGAACACTTTTCCAATGGCCGACTCTCGATTAGCTACATTCAGTAGACTGCCCCAGGCATTACAGGCAGGTCTGTATAATGGCTTCATACAAAACTAAAGGCGGACTAAATGCATTCGTTTTACTACTTATAGTTAGAAGTAGGCTTACCCAGTACTTTTTTAGCTAAAAAAATAAAATGAATACTTAAGACTATTACTGAGTAGGTTATTTTTTTACATATTAAATGTTTATTTTTTTTTTGTTTCATTCCTAAATAGAATGTTATTCCTAAATACAAATTATACATAAATATTATATTCGTGTTAGACATAAAATAACCTTTGTTTTTAAAGTTGGCTAAATACTCGTAAGACACAGACTTTCTTATTTATTAGTGCGTGTTAAATTTTGCATTTCGTCGCGAGGGGATGTTATGGAATGCTTTCTATACAAAATAAGATAATTATGGTTATTCCATTGATATATAATAGGTATTCCATTTCATAGATATCATACAATCTTTATTTCATTGGAAGTATAAGTTTAATTAACATAAATTTTAAGTTAGGGTAAAAAGGGGTTAACAGTTTGCGTACACATTTATTTTAAACTAATAGAATAGACAAGTGGAGCTTTTACTTTTTTTTAATGCAAGTATATCAAAATAGAAGATAGTCCTCCATATAGTTTGTGTACATACATAATTGATATTAACGACCATTTACGTTTTCGTAGATAGGTATGTATATGAATAATTTATGAATAAATTAGGTTTCGTAGAGCTTTACATGTAGATAGCACAGATTTTATAAATCTAAGTCTAAAACAATTTGCAGTGGTTAAATAGATATAAATCCAGCTTATAAATTTAGGTCTAACCGCGACTTATGGTTCAGAGAGTACGTGTGGTTGTGCGCAAAACATTACGATGAATGGCGTACGTGAATACTAGCTTAATTGTTATTAAAAGGGGTTTTACATTGCTAATTTAATAAGGATTTATGAAAGGTAGCACAACGGTATACTTTGTTAGTTAGAGTAACCGAAAAGGCACGAAAGTTTTTTTTTGTTCTTAACACAATGAAATGACATGTTTAATATCCGTTTTAAACTAAAGCTATGCTAATCCGATTTTAATAGTATTAACGGATATTAACGTTTCGTTTAACGGATATTATAAACCTACCGAAAAGGACATCAAAAAGTTTGAAAAAAATCTAAGCAGGTTGTGGATGGCCTTTCATTGTAAGTCGATGATGATGTTGTAAAATGAATTGAATATCGTAGAGCAATGAGACACGTTATTTGAAATTAAATGTGCCACACTTTTTTGAGAGTTTAGTACTTACATCTTCTATAATATATACTTATTACACTCTGCCTGCATTTCATCTTTTCTTGTGTCAAATTTAGTATACATATTGTTTCCCATTTCAATTTTCAATGTACCTAATGCGAATTGCAACCTCGTGAAAGTAAAGCGCTAACAATGATTGATGTATCACATTAGCGTTGTGATCCACTCATTTACAGCAAATTGAAGCCAAAGATGGCGTTAGATGGCACTAATTTAACCGACTTCAAAAAAGGAGGAGGTTATATGTTCCGATGTATGTATTTTTTTTTTATGTATGTTCACCGATTTCTCCGCCAACTGTGGGCCGATTTCAAAAATTTTTCTTTTGTTCGGTAGGGTATAGTTCTGAGGGGGTCCCATTATCACTAAATCAGGATCTGATGATGGGATCCCAGGGAAATCCAGGGCAACTTTCAAAATTTATAGGCACCTATTATGTTTTTTATATATTTTCTAAAGCTGTTCAAGCATTTGCGTCTGAAAATCGTAATCTCATGTGATGAGCTGATGATGGAAGGTAGAATTCTTCAAATGTTATTGTTTATCTGTGTTCACCGATTTATCCGTCAATTGTGGGCCGATTTCAAAAATTTATTTTTTGTTTGGTAGGGTATACTTCCAAGATGTTCCCATTGTCACCAAGTTAGGATCTGATAATGGGAACCTAGGGAAATCGATGGCAACTCTTAAATTTTATAGACACTTAATACATTTTTTATATATTTTCTAAAGTTTTTTAAGGATTTGCATTTGATAATTACCATCTCATGTGGATAAGCTGATGATGGAAGGTACAACTCCTCAACGGCTAGGAGTTGAAAGGAAATTCCTTTAAAATTATACATACATATAGACAGATAGTTATGTTCTTCCAGGCTAATACGTTAATATGATAATAGAAGGTAAATCTTATTAACCTCTAGGAGTTAGGTGGAATAATGGACGTGGTTCATTTAAACTATTTCGTATGGGGAATGTAAACATAAAGATGAGCTCGTAGTTTAGTTACAGCTACAGTAGTCGTAGATCGAGTACTCTTTGGACACCAACACCCCCCCCCCTCCCCTTTCGGTAGACCCGATAATTAATTACTATTACGTTACATACGTTAATAGGTATGCTCGTTGTTTAATATAAAGCTTAAACAGATTTTAAATTAGTGACATATAGTAAGTCACTATAATTAAATCAGCTAAAAAAAGGCACACTAAAAATGGAAAAATAAGTTATTTTTAAAAAAAATTAAACCGACTTCAAAAAATCTGCACTAAAAAGAGACAAATCTAAACTAAAAAGTAGAAAATAATACTTTTAAGAACTTTGTTAATTTTGGAGTCGGTGCCAGCCAGGTATTGTGATTATGTTTACAAATTGATAGATTAATCGAATATGTATCTATTTAGGGTTATTTTGCTTTGGCTGGCACCGACTCCAAAATTAACAAAGTTCTTAAAAGTATTATTTTCTACTTTTTAGTTTAGATTTGTCTCTTTTTAGTGCAGATTTTTTGAAGTCGGTTTAATTTTTTTTTAAAAATAACTTATTTTATCTAATGAATGACAAAAGCTTTTTGGAATGAAAGTACATTTAATATAATATAATCTACACTAGCAATCTTTACTTGCTTTGCTCGCCAAGTGTTTAAAAATTTATCAAAATTCCTCCAGATTTTTTATAATGATAAAGTTATCGACGACTCGTTTGGCTCAGTTGGTAGTGACCCTACTTTCTGCGCCAGCGGTCGCGGGTTCGAGTCCCGCTGGGGGCATTCATTTGCTAATCACGAATGTTTGTACTCCAGTCATGGGTGTTTATATTTATAATATGTATGTATTTAAAATTATATGTGTAGTATATCAACTATCTGGTATCCGCAACACAATCACGTTAAGTAGCTTACTGCGGAACTAGATGGCGCTGTTGTAATAACGTCCGAACATATTTATTTATTTATATTTATGTATAGAAATTTATAAGCTTTTGTTCCATATTGATTTCTTATTAGTATCTGAACAATATGTTTCAAAATGCATAAAAATCTCAAACATATCATCATATTTATATCAATATGATATACTAAGATGTTTAAAAAATACTTTTCGATCCTACCTATCACCTATCACCGCCGACCGCACCGAGGCAGGTGAAACTAAACAATAGGTTAAAATATAATTTTGAAGTACCTTTTTTATTGCATGTATCATAATTCTAAAAGAAACGTTATATTAAATTGCAAATTATATACAATTTCTATACACAATAGCTTTAATAGTTTTGGAAATTCGTCATTGATCAATCAATGAGTACAGCATTTCGCTTTGATAGTAACAACGTTGATAATATACATATTATGTATAAAATTGAATTCATGATACAAACTAAATCGATTGATTGCAGAAACGTGCCACGTTGGACTGAATATGAAATATGGGGCAAAATGCTCTACGAACGTTGTTACGATATATTTGTCACTACATATTTGTCACTATGACTTTTTTGTTAATTCCACACATTAGTAAAGTCACTCTCTGCCTCTGATCGTTTTTGGAATTTCCTTATTCAAAACCACGAATCGAAACTTTATTACAAAAAAAAAACGTTCATGTATAATATAATAATATAATGTGTTTGTGTGTGTGTGTGTGTGTGTTTTTACAGTTTGTTAGAACTATTTTTATGATGAGGCTTAACCAGAAACATATAAGTTGGACTACTTATACTAAACTAACTAAACTAGCATTTGATAATCAAAGCTGTCTGTGCGGATAACATAGGCGTCTAGACTAGCGACTTCCATTGCTTCGCACAGATATGTTCTTAGGGCCTATCTACTTCAAGTCACAATATATTAATGTACCTCTAAATTCGCCTAGTTATTATAGCGTACAGAAACAGCGATCAAACATAAATATACCATTTTAATTTTACCTATAATAGTCCAACTTAACACACATAATTCACATAAAAATAGCCTTAAGATTTTCCTATTATTCAACAAAACAGTAAGCATTTGTAAAGAAAACTTGTACAATGATCTGTTTTCTTAACACTAATACTATCGGCTACGTGCCTGATGTGAGGTCGAGCAGATTGAAACTCGGGGATTATGTCGCTTAAACTTCTTTGCTTTATCGTGACAGAAAGCTTATCTTTTCAGAACTGATGTAGCTTTATGATTAAAAGCTTATTATATATTAATATTACGCATTTTTCTAATAGATAAATTTTATTATTTATAATATAGTGTTGACTAGCAACAATATTCATTAACTACGCTGATTAAAAAAAATTGAACACGCTAGTAGTACTTCATTTATAATGTCGAATATTCGCGTAAATCTAAGAAAGTATTAGGTTACTTTGGATTTCTTCGACTGAGCGATTTTCTCGTGATGCGTTCTCAGACAAAAATTCTGAAAATTATTTGTAATACTGTTACCCTTTATCGAATAATGACTATTTCGCTAAGAAAGCCCAAATATTAATGAATGTTAGATTCAGCTTAGCTAGTATTTTTTGTCACATTAATATAGAAATGTAAACGATAAAGTTCTATTAATTGACGTTTCCTGAGTTTTAACGACTTTAAAAATTCTTTGTACTTATCTGCAAATTACTGTCCTTCTTGACCTAAAAACTTTAGAGCAACATTTCCTTTAATTATTTTCATTAAATACTCTTTTGATTGTCCGTTTAGATAGAATATAGTATAATATAATTGTATTGAGTTCCAATCAACGCGCTCTGCTTTTGATATCATATCGTCAAGAGAAAAAACATAGAGTTGTTTGTAAAATTTTAATGTTTCATAGTCATAGAAAAAGGCACTATTTTAGATTTTATAATAAATAGTCCAGTCCACCTTCACATATTTTTTGCTTTTCACACTTATAAAGTCACATGCTTTGTTTATGTAGATTTCATGGTGAGTCCAATATTTTGATAATTTGCCTTCAGACGATATTCAAACAAACATTTATTTTGTATTTTTAAGGTAATACTTATGATATTTCATAATTCATTTCCTTCCCTGTTCGAAAGTGCATAGTATTAATCAGTAATTTTACATTCTTTCTATTCTTAGTACTAAATGTGAAAAGGGCTAATAAATATAAGAAAGTAGAAAACAGTCCTTTGAAAAAACACTGTTTTATAAGTATCCGTTTCATAGAATATTAATAACAGATGATTTGCAAATTAGATTCTACATAGATAGTTGTACGATTACGTACATATTCGCAGCCCTGTGGAGTGTTCATACCTACGGCTTGGCTAGCCTATGGGTTATTAATCAAGTTTAACACCTGAGCTGGCATTGCTTTACTGAGGAATGCTTTGATTTGATCGTCTACATAATATACCATATATGTCTCTAATATTTCAGATTTCAGAATTTAAATAAGAAATTCTTGTATAGTTATAAATCTTTCTCGAACGTTGAACTCATTAGGTTAAATTTCTTTTCCGTTAGGTAAGATTTGATATTAAAATTTAGTACAAATATAGGTGTCGTTTCCGAGGAAATTTAATATATTCTAAAAACACTGAGCGAAGGTTATATTAAAATAGAATTTTCACATATTTCTTTGTATACAAGAGATTTTCTATTATAATTAAGCTCATATTACCTCGTATTCAGCATATCTTAAGGTCCCACTGCTGTGTACAGGTGTGCCTTCAATAGGAGAGGGCTCGGGAGAATGAACGCGTGTCCAAGGTCATAGTAACTTAGCCTCGTAATCTATAATACATACCTTATACCTATGTCATTCTTCCTCTCTTACAATACTTACTCCATGCAAATTGGAACCCATGACTTTTGTGGTGTGACTTATATGCACAAAAACAAATATCAAAATTGGTTTACCCGTTCAGAAGTTTCAAAAGACATATCTATGTTCCGGCAAACACATAAACATACTTTGGGCGTTTTGATAATAGCTATCTTCATCTTCAGCCATTTTTAACGCCCCACTACTGGGCACGGGCCTCCCTCAGTACGAAGGGAATCAGTTCTTAGATCATCGTGCTGGTCTAGTGCGTGTTGGCGGACTTCACATGTCTTTCCAAAACTTGCTAGGTTTTTATAAGACATGCAGGTTTCCTCACGATGTTTTCCTTCACCGTAAGACAAGTGATAATCAAGATAGAAAATTATTTGCACATAAAAATATTGGAAGTGCGTGATCCAGATTTGAACCCGCATCACTATGTTATCTAAGCGAGCGCGTTAACATAAAAACCATGAAATGGATAAATAAGACTCGAACTATAAAAATGGTCTTTATTTAAATCAACTTTAAATTTGAAAAACAATTTGACTAGACTATCACTTAAATACTACTACATAATATCCTTTAATTCTATACAACAATTCAATGAATTTCACATTAGAAATATTCTAATGTTTACTTCGCTGGTATTTACCCTGATACTGAGGATAATACTCGTAAAATGCGGCACTCGATACTCGCGTCGTACATTTCAATTAGATGTCTGACATCGTTATATTATTTAGACATGATATTTATTTACGGTATAGCTATTTTATGATAAATATACCGTAACTAAAAGAGGTTTTTATAGTAATAAATTGATAAATATTTACAATATTCTTTAAGAAGTCAAACAACACTTTCATTTGTCTCTTACGTTTAAGTACCAATAAACTATGTGTTTATATCACAAAAACAGCCAAATATATTATTACGCTGGCAACACACAGAATTGAGGGTAGTCCCAGATCTCTCACACAGTGCGCTTTGCCTTGCATTGCAGCTGGAGTTTCTCCTGCAAAATAATATAAAATTAATAGGATTCATCATGATAAGGTATCATACATCGAACTCTTGTAGAAGACCCCTTCAAGAAACGTTTAAGATTTCGTTTATAGAGGAGTATGTATTAAACGGTTTATCCACTATATATTTACTCTCAACAAGAAAAATAATTCCCCAGTATTTGATGAAATGTAAATTATGATCCCTCATAATTAAAACCAAACTAAACCTTATATTATTTATTTATTACTAAACTATGCAACAAAATTATACAGTACGATCAACTGTAATAATTATATTCTTAGACCTGATTCCAGTTAAGGCATCCCAATCCCCAATCCCACTGAGGAAGGCCGTATGAGACTATAGTAGATAGTATTATAGGGCAAATACAGAATATATATTGTAATCCCGTACTTTCATAGTCCGATGGAACGACAATTTGACACGATCTAAGGGAGAGGAAGATGATAATGATGGATTAAAATGGTCTCCGAGACACGACGTTTACGCAACCATCTTATCTTTAATACTTTTACTCTGAACTTGGCAATTCCATACAAACTCATCTGTAGACTAATGAAGCCGATAAGCAAATATTGAAACTGTATTCGATTATTTATGAAATTTGTTTATAAATTTTGATGTATTGTCAACATATTGGAAACTTAAAAAAGCAAGTAGAACCCGATATCTAATCAAAAATATGTTAAATATCTGTTTTAAACGATAAAAAGTGCAAGTTAGTTAAGTTCATTAAATTATTTCTAGCTGACATCAAAAATAAGGACGAGCTGAACGTATATTTTTATGTAAGCTACGCGACATCATTATTTAATAAACTTTTTTTTTAAATATACACTTAAACATTAACACTTGTTCCAAAAATTTAGGGGAGTTTTAAACACGGGTAAAGGCAATACGCCTTCTCTGATATTATCATTACAGGTTTAGGTCTACCAGCACATTATCACTCATCGTAATATTATTGTGGCACTAGAACCTAAGACCATATTAACTTACATGCCCTGGGAGATTTTTGCAATATCCTATGGTACCTAATGACGGAAAAAAGAAACTACTCTGTGAAAATTTAAATATTCTTTTTAACTCATGGTTCTATGAAAGAAACAATCTAATAATTTTATATTTAAAATTTACATTAATGTAGAGACAGCATTCTCGATGAATTCAATATTTACTCAACTGCCTTATTTGCATCTCATTTAAATTCATAAACAAACAAACCTCGACCTAATTTTACAAGGAGTTAACTTTTTGTAACTGACGTTCCTAACCAAAAGGAATGTGATTTGTATTTTTTTTCTAGATTAAGTTTTTCAGGGTAATATATCCATATGCTAGCAGTAATAATGTCTTCTTCAGTCCCTTTTAACGTCTTACTGCTGGGCACGGGCCTCCCTCAGTACGAAGGGAATCAGGCCTTAGTTCACCGCGCTGGCCTATTGCGTGTTGGCAGACGTCACGTGTCTTTCGAAAACTTGCTAGGTTTTTCTAAGACATGCAGATTTCCTCACGATATCTTTCTTCACAGTAAGACAAGTGGATAGAAAATGATTCGCACATGAAAATATCAGAGGTGCGAGACCCGGATTTGAACCCGCATCACTCGGTTATTCAAGCGAGCGCGTTACCGCTGGGCTACCACTGAAAATTTGTAAATTATTTGAAGTATTCTTTTAAAATGCTTCTGTCTTGTAGGACAAAACCTACTCACAATGTTTGATATACTTTCTCATTTCCTATAAATTAAAATATTACACGCCGTCTTAGTATATATTTTTCATTGTTTAAGCTTTCCTCTTTATTGTACCTTACAGTAGTTTTATTTCCTACATTTTAAAAACAAAGCCTTCTTCTAAGATTTATATACATATATATATATAGATAAGACACATTTATAGACAAAAAAATGTTTATAGTAAAAAAAGTACTGAGGGCCTAGACAATGTAACAATCGATTAGCGAAAGCGCTAGTAGAAAAGTCCAAAATGTATGGGTTTGACATATGCCTTAGATATGTCACGTGGTCTATTGTCAACGAATAGATGATGGTAGACAATGTAAATTCCTTTCAATTATTAGTGATTTAAAGTTCAAAATGCATACGCTGCGTTTAAGCGATGACGATTGTAGAAATCGAATCGCTTCATAACGAATGCCGGTTGGCTATAGGCCCAGTACTCGTACCAAAGTTCATCAAAATCGGTATAGTTTTCTTGTCACAGATACAGTCACAGACATGATAATTCTAAAAACTATACATTTCGTCTTTGTATCGTTTAAAATGAATATTTCAATTAGATTGTCTTAAAATAATATCCGATAATTCAACTATGTATAGAAGAAAATCAACCAAAGTACTATTTTTCTGTTTCAAATTTGTTTTCACGTTAAATTTTCCTAATAACATTATCACTATTCATAAAACATAATTGTTGCGTTATCTTAAATTTATTCATATTTAAAAGGCAATAAAGATAGTGTAATTACTCTGTCAAAGTAAATAAAGCTGTTGTAGCCACAGTTATGAGGCTAATAATAAACCGCTTCTGAAAAGGACGTGGCAGCTCCAAGTCGACATACACGTGAAATGAAAGCTGAAACCAACGTTCATAAACGTAATAACACACGAGTTTCTTATTAATTTTATTTTTATGAGTCTCAGTCACGTAAATACGCTTTTTCCTATTTTGATACTCTTATTATATACAAATATTAATATGTTTAAATTTTGTGGGGAATGGGAAAAATATATTAAGAATTTGATAGTACGTATACGTTCTGCTAGAGCCATTTTATATATAACAATATGTGAAATAACTTACAAATTTTCTGCCGTTACCTACACACGAGCTATAACAATAGCCGTTGTGAAGATTAGCCCGTAAAAACATACAAACAGATAAAAATTAAAAAAAAATGTTTTTCTTATTCGTATTTAATAAAGAGCTGTTATTTTTATTATTACAAACAGACACTTCAATTTTATTTATATGTATATAGTAGTAGTATACTGCTTACTGACCAATTTAAGACGGAATGATTGACTTTTCAGTTATTCTTTGATATAAAATACAGGAAGGAAAAAACTCTACCGTAAAGTACATTAAGTATTGGTAGTTTAAAGAAATAAGCACTTTGCGACGACTTATTCTATTAAACAGTATATTATAATAGTGAATTTGCTCGTTTGGATACATTTATAGCTTTTGAGATTTCAGTGTCTGCATAATGTACGAAGCCTTGGTTTAAAGGATGTCTATTCACAGTTCAACTTTTACGTTTGAATCTAATAACTCGATTTCAAACTAAAATCTAGTAAGCGCAAAGCGAGCAAGTAGAATTTTCATTTGTTACCAAACATAATTGAATTTGTGGCCTGGAGCATTACAGAATAATTTATTTTTCATTGAATCAAATGTAAAAACCAAAAATGTATTTTTAAATTTTATGTTATAAATAGAATAACTAGATTCACATTTAAATTACTTATATAGTTATATCTAAGGATTTTTTGCTTTAAGTTTTCTCTTTTTGAAACTGAAAATTTATATTACAAGTATCACATGTTTTTTATTATCTTTTAACTATTTATTGCTTAGTTTCATGCACATCAAGATATTTTAAAAGTAATTGCTCCCTACAACCGATTTGAAGAAATATTTTTTTTAAATTAGTAATTTTTATATAACTATGTTTTAAACAAATATCAAGTTTTTTGTTATAAGAAAATATATTGTAAGAGACAATCTCACGTTATTAAATTACGTGGAACTTTCTTAATAATGTAACGACGCTAATGGACAAAACATCAAAAGTAGTTACTGTCAATAAATAAGCCAATAACGTTTCATAATAATTGAATACAGATAACTTTTGGCACTCATGTTTGATTAATTCTTTTTAACTAAAATAAATAAAAAAGTATAAAAAAATTAAATCTATACTTATCTATAGTTAGAATCTTGATGAATTTTCGTTTGTCTATCTAATAGACTAAGTTAAGACTAGTTATCTAAGCATAGATTTATAGTCTGTTTTAAAATAAGAACATTATAAATGATCATTATTTGTATTCATGTTGAATAGATTCTCTATGTGGCTATATTATTCATTAGTAGTTAATTGCAAATTAAGTATTTTACTAAAATGTTGTTATTACATTAATTTACATACGTTCCAAGTTTAACTGATCTGACCTACTGATCCCATCGTAATGTCTTTATCAAATAGGAGTAAACTATGAAAATATATCAAAAACTAAGTGGATATTTCATATCTTACCAGTTAAGACGTGCACTCTAGCCGTGGCGGATAGAGCATTGTCCGGGACACATTGGTACGCCCCAGCATCTGACGTACGCGCTGCTTGCACGAGAAGCCTACTGCTACTATGAATTCCCTTCTCAGTGACTAATGATATGCCACCGCGTGTTGAGTCGAAGTTTATCGTCTGTGAAACATAAATAGATTAGTAATAGTTTAAGTAAAAATACTTACTTATTTAGTAAATGTAACCTACTACTATCGTCGTGGAATCTTGTAATTGTTATAATAAAATTAAAAATGACAGACAGTCAAGTGTAGCAAGTTCTTGGATATTTTAACTAGTATATTTTTTAAATTTAGCCATCATCAAGTTAAAATTATTATTGCACATTCAAAGGCATTAAGTACTTTGAGACGTCAAAAATCTTATTATATTGTTGTGAAGTATTCAAAACTTGAGGCACCAATCATCAAAATAAATTTACAAAAAATCCGAAAAGATTATTTTTTTGTAAATGTTAAATATTCAATTAAATGTATGAAAGTAATATAATATGTAATTCAGAGCAATTCAATGCAAAGTAAGCAATTCGATCGTTAAAATCGAGGAAACCAAGATCGTGGTATACTTGTCGTTACACCGCGTATCGTAGAACGGAATACTTAATGGCATCCCAGGGGTGATTGTGAAAGCAACGAATTTACAAGCCATTTGTGACTCGTAGAAACCCAATCAAGTTCAATATATGTAAATTCGACCTTTGGTTCAATGTTTTATTCGAAGAAGTAAAGTAGACAAGTATGGTTGCGTAGACGCAAATAGACTACACTATTACTAATTAATAACCAATGTGTGGTCTAAGTTTTAACTGTAAAATAAAAAAAAAGTTTGTATATAATAGTTAATTAGCTATATTAGACATAGAAATTTTGCTAATGGACTTAGACAAGTATTTACTTGGAATGAGAATAATTTATTTGCAGTCACAAAAGCTCAAAAAATATGTATAACATTATGTTAATATCGTAATGCATTTTGAATCCTTGGCTTTTTTGTGTATACGCTCTACATATTTCGTACAATAAACCATCTTTTAGTAGGAAACATGAAATAGGAGCCCATTCTTGTATTTTCCGCAATATCTTAAAAATAAATGTTATGGAAGGTACAAACATAATGGGCAGTAAAGCAACATTTCATCTAAATGAGATTCAAATTACGTTTTAACTTATTTTTTTCTACTAAATCTGATTGTAAGAAAATTTGAATGGAGTACAGAATAAAATTTTTTTGGAAAATTACGCCCAGACTTTTTGCATTATATTATACACTAGCGACTCATTTTCACTTCGCTTGGGTTCGTACCTCAGTTAAATTCAGCGAAGCGACGGGTTCCGCTAGTTAAAATAAATAAAATTTCTAAAATTTAACCTCCTCCTTTTTTGAAGTCGGTTAAAAAGTAAGCCTAAGTTACTCCTTACATCATTAGCTGTTTGCCAGTGAAAGTCCCGTCAAAATAGGTCCAGCCGTTTCAGAGAGATTACTCGAAACGGACAGACTGACAGACAAAAATTCTAAAAATTGGTTTTTTGTTGTTAGTACGCATACGATCGATACGCAATACTACTTTTGAGAGGAATACTTATTTTTTTTTTTTTTTATGGGACAAAGGGGGCAAACGGGCAGGAGGCTCACCTGATGGTAAGTGATCACCTCCGCCCATGGACATCTGCAACACCACAGGGCTTGCAGATGCGTTGCCGGTCTTTCAGGAAAGGGGAGGGAGGGAGGAGGGAGAAGGACGGAAGTAGGGATGGGTAGTGGGCCTCCCGGACTCTCACTTACCGGACGAAACGCGACGGCATAGCTGCCACTTCACGCCGGTCTTCTGTGAGAGAGTGGTACTATACGGGGCGTGCCAGCCCATATTCGGCTGCTACCCGAAGGTAACAAGCATGGCACTACCACTTGAACAAGCATGGCACTACCACTTGAAAATTTATATTTTTGTCCTTAAGAAATATTTTTGTCCTTAAATGAAAGTCTATCTTATTCCTTATACCATCCAGTGAAAGTCCCGTTATTTTAACGGTTAATGGACAAACAAACAAAAATTTTACGAGTAATAGTTGTATTTTTCTTAATAATATGTACCTTATACAATTCCATATTATGTATCTTTCTGAAATAAATTAAACAAATAATATTGAATGGTTTTGCAGGTAGAATCTTTTACTTAACATCCACATGATTCTTCATGATTTTTAAATGACATTATAATGTCATTTAAAAGTAATGAAAAAGTAAATTCAATAGACAAAAAATAAACGCCACTGAAATTGTTACGAGTCGAACGGGTTTAAATTGGATTTGGTGACATTTTTATCCGTTAAATAAATTAAATGATTGAATTATACACTTACATATGTATATATAGGCGAATAAAAGGAATGTATGTATGTAGTAATTGAAAAGTTCATGTTTATTGTTTAATGTAAACCCACGGATACAAAAACATATGATTATATTATATGATCTAATTAAAGATATTGCATAATTTATAACTGTTATTAGATATAATAAAAGAAAATACTAATACATAATTCTTTCAAATAATATTTCGCGTATTCGTTATCATAATAGTTCCGAACGTTTCAAATTATTACAGCAATTATAGTCAAGTGAAAGTTTCTCCCTCTAAAAATTGAAATAAATCCGCGAAAGTATCCAAAAAAAATCATTTTTATTTAAAGTGTCAAAAACTCGTGTAAATCTAAGAAATTATAATAAGCAAGTAAATAAATATAAATAAATACAATTTATAAGCATATACAATACTTATAGCCACTTATACATACATTCAGACATACATATACACGCAGTCATACATACCTATATTACAATAATAAATTTTCGAATAGAAAAAAATATTATTCATATTAAACATATGACTTCGTTTTATCGCCTCTACAAGTGATAAGAGAGCTAACTCATTTTCCGCCCAAAGAATCGGTATTGGCATTCAACGGATAATGCGGCTAGCATTCTTGCCACAATTCCGCGCAGGCATGAGTTGTACAGTAATAATTAAATATATTCGTTTTGTATTTATATTTAAGTATTTTTGTAGTTTATTCACTTGATGGAAAACGTCGATAATGCAAATTTAAATTTTTTTTAGTCAATCATTGATTGATGTATAGTTTTTGTTAATAATTGTTTTAAAAGTTTTTGTTGCTTGTTGCTTTAGTAAGCGGGATAACTCAAACATTGAATTCGTAACTACATGTCATGGCTGATGGCAAGAAGGAATGGACACAAAAAATGTAATATAGTACTGGCAAAGTCTTTGTGTTCATAGATCGTATGACAAAATATTTATGAGTCGAACATCTGCTAAAGCTGACTGCATAAAACATGACTTTACGTCTTTACATTCCTAAAATTGGTTTGGAGCTATCGAAGCTATGAGTTAAAGTACTTAAAATGAATCAAAACGACGTCTAATCTTAGTCTTAATAATTATAAAATGGTTCTTAATCTAATAGATTATTACTTTAACACTAAATTGCCTTAAAAATATGTATGAGAAAAGTTTTAGGAGTTTTTATTATTTGTATGTCATTAATTCGACGACTCTACAGAATTTAAACAGTAATATAAATCACATTTGGCGTACATGTCCAGAAATCTCGGGAATCGCATTCGAGATTTCTTTTTACTAAAACATAATATACATATTATATATCAAAAAGGTGAAACGAAATAAATTTCCAACAAAGTATTCAACGTAACAATTCGCCTTCATTACGATTTTAGTAAGCAAAGTATTTTATTTACCTTTCCTCTATGCGTCCAATTGATAGTGCTGGGCGGCTCTGGTGTGTGCCTCACTATGCATGTTAGGTTTATAGTAGATCCCGCGTAGATGAATAAATCCGGACCTCCCATTATTTCCGTTTCTGGTTCTGATAAACAAAGACTCGGTCAATACTTTAATTTTGTATGTGAAATAAACGAATTGGCTTTTTTTACTATATACTTATATGCTTTAAAAAATATTGTATACTAGTAACTCATACTTGCTTCGCTCGGGTTAGTATATTTCTTAGACATGATATATTTTCCAACAAAAATTGCCACCTTACGTTGATACATTAAGACATAATATTATGTTGTATTGAATTATAAAATTTTAGAGGAATTTTAAAACTGTTCGTCATTTTCGTTTTTCAATGTACGGAACACTATTTTATAATTATATTATTGTTTAGATTGTAATATATTTATAGCGCTTAACATAGTTTTTAATATTCCATATATTCAGATTATACTATAGTGTGTAACAATACAAAACAGTGGTAGCCTAGTGGACACGCGCTCACTTGGTGAAATGAGTGGTTCAAATCCGGGTATCGCACCTCTGATATTTTCATGTTTGAATCTTTTCTATCATAATTACTACTTGTGTTACAATGGAAGAAAACATCGCGAGGAAACCTGCATGTCTGAGAGAACCTAGCAAGTTTTCGAAAGACATGTGAAGTCCGCCAACCTGCACTAGGTCAGCACGAAGGACTACGGCCTGATCCCCCTTGTATTAAAAGGAGGCCCGTGCCCAGCAGTGGGACGTTAAAAAGGGCTGAATTACATTATATATCATTACACAAATACGAACAGATAATATAAAAGAATATTCAAGCATTTTATTTATCTACAAAGGTTATCATTTACTGTATATCATTCCACACATATTTTCGGCAAACGTCTTCACATATGATGTAAAAGATAAAACCCTTAAGAGTCAATAGAGATTTTCTGCTGAGATAAGTGGAAGCAAACATTCGTAGAGAGATTAGCTCTTTGACATATACACATACAAAGTAAGTAAATAAATAAAATATTTTTTTGTTAAATTGATAGAACCTACCCGAGTTTTATACTTTAAGTAAGAACATACTTATTGTTTGTTTGTATTTAGCATTAATTTCTGAAATCTTCTTTTAAGTTCTATGCAAATAAAAATGAAAATTTCTATATTTTTTTTGCGAATACATAAAAACAAAAATAGGAATTTTTCAATTCAAGTTTAGGAACGTACCGAAGCGAAGCAAGGGCAATTCACTGGTATCTATAGAATATTAAAACATACTACACATTATTTAACAAAATTAACAATCAAAGTTTATTTGGTAAATAGTTTTTGACTTCAATAATGAGTTTTGCAATTATGAATATATATCTTAAGTATGTATATTACTGAGTAAATAAGAAATGATTAGGTGGAATATGCAAACATTAATTAAGCTACAGCTGCCATTGGTACTGGCTTTACATATTTTTCTTAATTTTAGACTTGATCTTAAAACATCCTTAAATTACAGATTAAACAGATCACGAGTTAATTAATTTTGTATCAGTAAATTACTTTTAGGTAGCCATTAACAAGAATATTTAATAGAACTTAGAAGTTTCAATGCATAAAAGCTCTTTTGAATTGACAACATTTTTTTTAATAGAAATCACCTATTTTCATTTAAGCATCGCAATATGAAATATAAAAGTTTCGTTGAAACGACTGCACAAGTATTCGCTAATTAATTTCTTAGTTTGCTGTGCACGTACTCTAATGCCTCATCTAATGCAGGATAACTGTACAGCTTGTTGTTATGAGTTTAACATCTATGCAGTAAATCCTACCATAAATATTTCAATGATGGTCTGGTACCAAGCGTTTAATTTTAAATTTTGTATAATATGCTAATAAAACAAGTGACTTTTATCTAATAAAATTAGCAAATTGGTTTAGTGTAAACGTTGAAGTGTATCTTTCCAAAGGCATTATGTGAAAATATGTCAAAGAATACAAAATAAGAATACTTAAAGCCGCCCTGTGCCTAATCTTAAAACTTTAAGGTTGAGATTACTACGCGGAATGGATTTGTTTGCGCACACACTTGTGCATTTTAATATTATCTACTACGTAGATGACTTGCTACGTAGATTCATTTGTTGCGTCAGCGATCGCGGGTTCGACTCCCGTTTGGGGCACTTTTCTATATTTCTACTATGTATGTCGATTAAAAATAAATATGTGAGTTATTTGGTATCCCTAACAAGACTAGTAGAAAAATTATATAATATACGGTGCTGTGCGTTAATGTCCTAACAAAAGGACAAAAAAAACATTCAGCATATTATTTATGTTATTCTGTAAGAAAGATAGATAAGCGATATTTAATAGATAAACAATTACGACTTACCTACAATATTGAGGTATACTGCGTGACCGATAGGCGGCGTAGTAGAAATTTGGCACTCATATTGTCCAGAGTCTCGTTTCTGGGGACTACGGATGCGTAATGCCCATTCTTCAGACCTAGGCTTGTGCTGTGCTTCGAAGCGCTGGTCGGAAGTATACGTATAACGACCCACTGTCAATAAGTGGATGTCGCGATGCCGCACCCATGATACCTGTTAAAATGAAACTTTCTTTAAAAAAAGATATTGTTTGTAAAGAAAGAAAGTGGAAAAATGAAAAAAATATATATTTTTATGTTTAAAAAGAAAATTTTTGGGCAATAAGGAGCCACGGGCTTTGTTAAGATGTCATTGTTAAAGTATTGAATAGATATGAACTGAAAATTTATTTGTCCTCATCATCTTACATACTTATAAAAAAATGACGACACGTTTGACTTAGTGGGTAGTGACCCTATTTCTGCCCAGCGGTCGCGGGTTCAAGTCCCGCTGGAGGCATTCATTTGTTGAGTATGAATGATTGTACTCCAGTCATGGATGTTTATATGTATAATAATATGTATTGAACATGTATATATGTAGTATATTAACTATCTGGTATCTGTAATACAAGCTTCGTAGCTTACCACGGAACTAGATGGCGCTGTTGTAATAATTTCTCAACATATTTATTTATAACTCAGTCGAATCTGTACAATAAATATTATTGGGAAATTGTTATTGTAATATTTATTATTATACATACAGAGACCGAATCTATAGTTTTTTTTTAAATTTTGTTCGTCTGTCTGTGACCGCATGATGAGAAAATTACTGTACAGATTTTGATGAAATTTTGATAGAATTTGTTATGATGATAGCTGGGTAGGAGACTTTTACGACGGAAAAATATCTCGTTTCTGTAAAATTTATACTAACGTACGTAGAGACGGACCCAAGTGGAGTGAGGGTGAGTGTCTAGTTTTTATAAATTTTTAAGATTTGTATTCTATAAAGGATGTGGAGTGATATCTTGTCTAACTTGGTACTTGGTACCCAGTTTTCTTTTTATAGGACGTAAAATGTAACAACGTGTATTTTTGTTATTCATTATTATTCATAAAATCATAATATTAATTCTGTGCCATAGTCGTTGCATTCAATACTTAAGTATAGTATTTATGCTAATTCTTCAAACATAAATTTTCACACATTTACTCTTGTTAGAATCAAATGCATGTGTGTTGAAGTAAAATAGTCATAAAAAATTACGTTATGTAACAAAATAGAAAACAAAACCAATTTTCTATGACTAAATAAATAAAAAAATAATTAAGATCACTACCATGTTATAGACTTTCAAACACCTATTACCCGATAGGTACCTTTTTCGATAATTGTAAACTTTATTTTATGATTACTTTTAATGAAAAGGCCGCCTAACACCTTTATACCTCAAGCGTATCAAATTATAAAATTATAAATTTCAAGATAAAAAATCCAATTCATTTAATAGTGTATAACTTGCCCCTCCTCCATTAACAGAGTGGATACCTAGGGATAGGAAAAGAAAGAGAGGAAGACCAAATAAAAGATGGAGAGACATCTTCAGCCAAATATGTGGATCTGATTGGATGCAAAAGGCGAGAGAAAGGGAAGTGTGAAAAGGTTTAGGGGAGGCCTACGCCACAGAGGCGACTACTACACTAGCTTAAATTTGTAATATAATATAATAATAAGAATATGTAGATGTATAAATTTGCATGCAACTAAAGAGTGCTAATATTCTGGAAATTTTGTAAATATGTAGTAGAAATAAAGGCTATTTTTATTTTTTTTATTTATTTATTTAACTTGCTCCTGGTACTTCTATTATAGCAAAGAGGATTGTGGAGCAACTCCTTGGCTGGTCGGCTTCGACTGGCTGTTGCCTTTTAAAGTATAAGTCACTAAGTAGATTTCTATGAAAAATAAGACAGACATTATGTATACATACTTCCATTGTTTGCAAACACTGCCGCAGGTAAAAATTAGTATTGAATAACATAATATTATGGTATAACCTTTCATCTACGAGTACTAAGCATGCAGTTGAAGGACTTAGAAAGACTTTCCTTTAGATTTTGTACCTTAATTTAAACAATTTTAAAAGTCGAAGTAGTCCAATAGTTACTAACGCTTATAAACATATTATATCAAGTTTACAATGTAACAGTACCTTGACCTAACGGATCATTTACTTTCCAGTTAGTTGTAATGCATTAGAACTGCTGTAAAGTCCTGCGCTATGCGTCATTGAATGGCTTCCAAATGAGCTGTAACACGTTTGCTAAAATACATACAACACCTATGTGCCTACATGTTTTTTCCTTAATCTACTAAGAGCACTGAACTTTAATCTTTGTTATGACATATTGTATCTAACTCTATCAATTTTTTTGCCATTAATTATATTAATTACGTATTTATATATTTTTCTTGACCGATTTTTATGATTTATAGTACCAACACAACGGTAAAATTGAATCTTGATAATCTTGATGGTAAAGGTGATTCAGACCTTAAGGGTTCTGACTGCTGTCGAAATCCAAAATTTTTAATACATTTATAGATACGCATATACTTGTATGTACAATGTATATACTTGTTTACTTATATTCAAATTCAAATTCAAAATATTTTATTCAGCATGAAATTTTTACAATTTTTTACTGAACGTCATGAGTCTACTACCAGTTCGTAGTAGACTCATCAATATAGTATTAGTAGTTTAAGTATATACGTTATAGTTTAGTTGTGTCTGTTTGTCTGGTAGTCAGCTATTTTACTCGGAGGCTACAAATTATTAATTTTTAAATGAATACCACATTAACAAGGTTCTTCTTGATATTATAAAAATTGAAAATTTATGTCATACTTTCTAGGTAAATTTCTACATCGACTTAGAAAACTGCGAAACGAGGTTACGTAAATTTTATAGAAGCTGACCAAGATTGAATGACCTAAGTAACACTTTTATTTATAGCTTTGGTATTCTAGAAAATAAAACACAAAAAGTTTTATTATTTATGGGTATTTTATGTTTTTATTTTAGTTATATAGTTTAATATAATTTTTTTTATTGTTCTTGATCATTTTTAGGCTATACTCGGTTAGATTAAATCTAAAATGGTGTTTACCTTTTGTAAACATTTAAAGTACTTTCTTTTTTACAAACATATATTATGGTATCATGTAGTAAATATCTAAAACTACTATACTTTGACTAATTTACTATGTATGAATCCTTTGTATGACATATTATCATAAATTAAGCTCCTATTTTTAACAGGCAATACCTTTATTAGATTGAATTTTGTTTCAAAAATTACAAGTATAATTTTAAATGAAATTTCTTTCAGTCAGATAGAAATTAAAGACGCAATACTTAAGTGAAGTTAGGGCGGGGTACTAGCAATATATAAAGTCCAAGAATACAATACGAAGCGCAGATGAAAAATAGCTTAGAAAAGAATAAAATAAAAATGAAGTCAACGACGTTTGCACGAAATGCCCTCGAGGAGTCTTAGCTAAATGTTGTCACTGCTGTTAGCACACAGTCTACAAGTTTTTGTTTTAAATTATCTTTTGCACTACAGAATTTACTAAGAGAAGTAAGCAATCTACCTTATAGTTTAGTGTATTTTTAAGTTTTCACATGCTCATGATATTTTACGGTTTAAGATTTGAATCATGTGTCGGGAAACTTTTATTTCCTAACAAAAAAAATTAATATTTTTATATACAACACAGTTAAGGGTAGGTATATATTAGTTTATTTATCATTACTTATTTGTAATTATTGATCTAAAATTATGAAAAAGAGTATGACAAAGAGAGTATAAGAAAGAGTTCGTCCCTAGATACGTTTAACGATTAGTATCGATTTCTCAAAGAAGTTGTGTTCTCTCGCAGTAAATCCAATCCTATATGGTGAGTTACGTCTTAATTGTTTTGAGCGGAACCATTATATTTTTTTTAAATAAAAGAAACCTATGTTACTTCTTATGACGACATCACTACCAAATCCGTCCAAAATTATGCGTTTCGAAGATTAACCGGAACAAACAGAAACACAAACAAAAATTTTACAAATAGGGTTTTCTTATAGTATATACCGCATGTACTTTCATATTATGAATTTAGTAAAAACTTTTTTAATTATATATTACAAACATACATTTCAAGAGTCATCATTAATTTATCTTAGAAGTACAAATGAAAAACAACTGCAGTAAAATAAATATCTGAAGAAACATTTTAATAAATTACAATTTGTTTATTTGTTTACATGACGTCTGAATCAACTGAAGACACTCTAAAAATGCTTTCACTAAGAAAGTACAAGTTGAAAAGAGCACTTTACTTCACTTCATTTTTAACAGTGTATTCAATTCTT
The DNA here is from genome assembly GCA_951802675.2 of Boloria euphrosyne. Classification (NCBI taxonomy): domain Eukaryota; kingdom Metazoa; phylum Arthropoda; class Insecta; order Lepidoptera; family Nymphalidae; genus Boloria; species Boloria euphrosyne. Next base: position 3,570,074 of record OX637878.1, on the reverse strand, counting down.
AAAAGTTGATGTTAACGTACTCGTATTTTAAATTATCGTATCGATTTAGAGGTTTGTAGGTAAAATTTAATGTGTTGTTGGATTTTAAATATGATAAAATTATATTTTAATATCGTTGAGCTGATAGAAATAGAAAAAATAAAGAAATCTAGTAAAATCTTTGAGTTTGGCATTATTTTAATTCGATGAATTCATTAAAAATTCTGTTGCTTTACATTAAATACACGTAGTAAGGTCGTGTCATCAAATTTTCAAATATTAATAAGAAAAAATGTGCTAAAATATAAATCGCATCTGGCGTAGCAGTAACCGACTGATATAAATCACACTGGTGAAATAAAATAAAACATAAGCTATAAAAATACTTAATAAGATCCCTAGATATATATCTATAGATATTTTACTCAGTACTGAAAATGTGTAATTAAACAAGGAACAGTAATTTTTACTGGTTATTTACAATCCACATTTTGTTAACAAACAATTTTCATCAACGTTAATAGTTTGTAAAATTATTATAATAATTTGTAATATTCTAATCGTTCTATATTTTAATTGGCCAGTGTTTATCTTTATATAAATTATTATTATTATTAAAAAGTGAATTTTTAAAAACAGTATAACTAAATTTAAGAAAAATGATTGATGCACTGATTAACCACAAAATCTGTAAAATTACTTGTTGGGATATTACATAATATGTCGGGACATTATTACACACAGCACCATCTAGTATCGTGATAAGTTACGGGGCTTGTGTTACGGTTACTTGTCTTATTAAGAAAGGCAAGTGGGTACTTTAAACATAGAAAACTTCAACTGTGGATCGATAGGACGAAATAGTAGGAGTCTATAAAGTATCGTCAGTTATATTAAATTATTTATTTTTACACTTGAGTAGTACATTAAATTCAACATACGAGTGTATTAAGAATTGAGGTTCACCCTCGCGCCGGTCGGATTCTCCCCTAGATACGTTTCAACAGTAAGGGTACATTTCTTAGAAATAAGATATTTTCCCGTTGCAAATAGTACCCGGAAAACCATATTATATTGTGATATCAAGTTTTATCAAAATCTTTTTAGATTCTCTCATTATACGGTCAAATTCAAATTCAAATTCAAAATATTTTTATTCAGCATAAAATTATTACAATTTATTACTGAACGTCATGAGTCTACTACCAGTTCGGAAGGAAGAAATCACTGACCTGAGAAGAACTGGCGAAAGAAACTCATCGGGACTAATATATATTTTTTTGTTTGTTTTTGTCTTAGTGTTTTTTTTTTCTTTTTTTTATTAAATTGAAATTAACAATAATTCTATAGGTTGAAACAGCCTGGTGGCGGTCACATCATTCCCAAGGCGTACTATCTTCTAAAACAGGTCACAGACAAACACCACAACAATCTAAAAACTGTTGATAAAAACTATAGCAGCAAATGACTATTTCGAGTATATATTCGAAAAAAAAAGCAACAGACAAATTCGTTTGTTATATGTACTGAAATCGTTATTTCAATTTACAAGTTTTCAAACTTCAATGATTAATATTCCGTATTGTTGATCCGTTTTCACAATTTCGAGTTCTCACAACTAACAAAGTTCCACCAAACTAATGTAAGCTCTAAATAGACCTTTTAAAGAAAATTTTCCACCATCGACTGAAACATCTAAGACGTAAAGCACAATGTTAACAACATTAAGAAGATTTAAAGACTGTAGTAAATTAGATGGAATTTTCTACACGTCGATTTACCGCTGTACGCTACGACATATCCTGAAATTTATACCCCACTTCCGTTCTTAAGATGCGAATTTCAGTGCAACCAGGATGAAACGGAGATGCCAAACGTTTTAAAGCTATGTACAGAAATATCCTATATACTGGTATTTTTATAGTGTATTCCTAAGTTTTTACGTATATATCATTTTTTACCTATAATTTCTTACGTGCTATTAGCTTAACTTACAACAGCTATGCTTAGATGCCTCCCAAGAGGTTTATAAATTCAAAGTAACAAAAATCATTTTTTGGGATAGAACTTCACGCGCGCACTACCTAGGAAAGTTTAATCATAAACGGATGAATGATATAGTGAACCGTATAAATAAACCTTTTATAAATTATTATATTACTACCTGTATTAATTGTAGTGTATTAGTAATTTAATTCGTTTTATTTAGTGTAAAGAGTAAAGGAGGCTCCATTCGCAATTTTTATTTACAATTATTATGTGATAGGCATGCTGTATTCAACCATTCAACCGCATACGAATAACTTTCTTACTGTTTTAATATTTTACCAAATTGAATGAAATCTGCTTTTTGTCGATTAAAAGAAAAAAAAATATGATTTGAAGTTCTACTATCAACATCGGTGCTTAATCAGATCCAGAAATTATAGTGATAATTTACGAAATACGGAACTTGACACAAAATATTAGTTGATAGATCAAATGAATAACTACAAAAGTAGTCTCCATACAAACAAAATTAGAACAAAAATGCACGCATTAAACCTCCGTAATACACAAGATTTTGATTTAACTAATAATAACTAACTAAAATTTTGAAGATTTAACAAATTGGCGGCTCGCGGCTCGTGGCACTGATAGACGTGCGGCTTAGAGAACAATATGTTTGGATCGCAGTGAACATGCTTAGCAACTTGAAAATTTGTTTTTTACCCGCTAGTATTCGCCAATATGCGTACTGCTACAATACCATAGTATAGAAATATGAGAAGGTCTAAACTAGCCTTGCTTAATGTTAAAATTTGATCTATTTTAATATATTCATTTCCCTTTTCTTTTCGTATAATTACAGGAAAACTTACTGTTCGATTTTGAAGATTCTTCACTTTGCATAACAATGTAACTGGGTGTCCAACTAAGCCGGTCACGTTGTCAGGAGTGCTAGGATCGAAGTAAGGCGCCCCTGGTGTCTGCGGCCAGTCTTCTAAGAATTCTGTACGAAAACGCCGTGATGATTCTGAGACCGTACTTTGGTCTCGAGGCCTATTGTTACCGCTGTCCTGCCGACATACTGCAAAACAACACAAATATTTTATTTACTTCTATGACACACATAGTTAACATAGATTCATGTTATTACATGTATGTAAATAATTCACTTATTGTCTTTAATGTGTATCGGTTAACAGTGGCCCTACCCTACTTGCTGTGCCAGCTGTCGCGGGTTCGAGGCCCGCTGGTGGCATTCATTAGTTGAGCATGAATTTTTGTACTCCAGTCATGGGAGTTTATATTTATAATATATATGTTTTTAAAGTTATATGTCACTACATACATCTACAACTATCTGGTATCCGTAACATAAGCCTACCACGTAGCTTACCAAGGAACTAGATGGCGATGTGTCCCAACGTATTTATTTATCTATTGGGAAATTCCTTACTAGCTATAGGAATAGGATGACTTAAAATAATACATAATTTGTACGTAGCTTTTGTCATTTATATCTTTGGTAGTTAAAACTTTAAATGTATAGGCAAATTGAGAACCACTGTAATCTATTGACCACGATCAGGACAGAATAAACGACTATGCAAGATCTGTGATTTATATGATCTTGATAAAAAAACTAATATTAGTGTATTACTTCTGTGCAATAAAATTTATTATTTATGTTTTGTAAATGAAAATTACACATTAAAATGCCATTAACTGAAGGAAAATAAGGTTAACATATTCTTTTGAATAAATCCTTTCTGTAAAAGGAAGCGCTTGAGAGTAGAAGTTATTTATTATTTATGTTTATGGCTTACAAAAGCTATGAGAGAAAACCTTCAAGGTAGGTGCAGCTATAACAATTTAGATATTTGTCTTGATTTATTTGCAGCAATGCCGTTACTGTGTAACAAAAGTATACCCAGAAAGATAATTTTCCTCTACATACGAGATAAGTACCCTCATAAAATAGGTAATTTCATTTCCCGTAATATATTATTGGGCTAATTTGAAGTCGTTATGGTACAAATTCCATAAAACACTATTAAAACTTTGTCAATCTAGAAGGAATAATGAATCGGCCTCCCTTGTCAAAACTTTGGTCAAATATTTTGAAATGTCATGGTTTTTTCATTATTTTATGCTTTTATGATTGGAGGAATAATGATCATGGATTTTTTTATTTAAAAATAACTCTATTAAGGAGTGCTAGGGCGAATAAATATTTTAAACTAATTAGCGAAACTTAGAAATATTTAAAAAAAAAATTACGTTTATTCATTTTATATGAATAATACGGGACCACAATTTTTTTTGTCTATTTAACTATAGGTATGCCTTTTTGTTATGTTTGTTTTGTTTGAGTGTTCGCATTCCATGAAGAAGTACCGATTCGATTTAAAGTAGATTTTGTGTAGGAAAAATAATAAACTAATATAATAAATAATAAATTAAACTAATATAATAAATAATAAATTTCAATAGTGTTAGTTATAGTTAAATTATTCAAATTTAAATATAAATGTTTAGAATTAAAATTTTATAAGGTATTCTGATGCCATTTTCAATTTTTTTTGTAAATTGTGAGTAGGCACTGTCTGTAACAAGTATATCATGGAGATTAGAGACCAGGAGGACCAAGGCCCTAGAATGTAGTGTCTCAGAAATATTGTCAAACCAAGGAGGCGCTGCGATCGCTACGTTGTCTCAATGCCTAACTTCACGTTGTCACAATAGTGACAGTACTCATAAATAGCTAACTTCACAGATACTACTTACCGACGGCAGTGCGTTGTAAATTCTACACATTTTCAGAGACAGGCGGGTACTGCTTTAGTATGAATCGATGGTCCTCCTGGTCTCTAATCTCCATGAAGTATATAAACCTATGAGACGTCAAATACCTTAGTCTCTCCCGTGACCATGATTGCTGTAAAGCATTCGAAACGTCGGGAACTAAAAATCAAAATAAATCCGCGACAAAATCCGAAAAAGTAGTTTCATTTATAATGTCGAATATTCGCGTAAATCTAAGAAAGTATTATCCTAATTGAGTTATAAACTATTATAGAGACTAGAATAAATGAGAATTTCTAACCAATGTTAGAAAATACTATACATTCAGAAATAAAATATAAATTCAACGTAGTTTTTACGTCAACGAAAAATCCTAACAGATTTTTTACTTTTTTATTTTTAGAGGTTTAATTAAATAACAATCTGGACGCAGTTTATTCCTATACAATAGTGTTATCGCAGTTTGGTTTTCCACAAATTGTTAGCACGTCCAATACACGTTTGTATAAAGATTTATAATATCTAAAAGATTTTATATTTATTAAGCAATTTTAGAAATTTTAATTAGTATATAAACCTAAATATAAACGTAAAATTTGACTTTACTGAACTTTTTGTTATTTAAAGTTTATGTAGTATACTAATGAACAAATAAAAAAACGTCGCGTCGGAGTTAGGCCAGCGGTGAAGCTTTACCTTAGAACACCAAGTAAAACAGGTACAAATCACGAGCTTTGCAACACCGATATTTACATTGTAAGGAAAGTATTTTTCAAAAGAAATATAAAGTCTAGGTCTAGTATAGGACTATGATTTGTTGCCTTGTTTGTTCTGGAGAGTCTTCTCACTCTTTTTCTTTTGATACCTGGAACTGTGTAAAATGTAGTTAATACTCGGTACTGCTTAGTAAAAAATGAACGAGAATGTGAAAATCGAGTAGTAAACTCGATAAGCGAAAATGTATGCTTGGACATGTCATTAAGGACACAAATACGGAACAATGGGAATAAAATTGAATACAGGGTACATTAAATTGGAGGTCAGGTAACGTTATTGACTTTTTATAGCCAGGTGACGTTCCTTTTATGCAAATAATAATGTCCTCCTGACCGATTTTTGATTACGGCGGCCTATCTCACGAGTAGGTATGAACGTACGTTTTTCCCTGAGGCTGTGACCCGGTTCAAACGTTGTACGCCCTTTTACAATATTATTTTTACTGTTGAAGCAATTATAAGCTCTATCTAACATTACATGTTATAAATTAAAGTTTTCCATCGCGCTGACTTTGTTTTTGTTAATATAGAATAAACTGTACTAATTTTCATACTGTTATCATCAATAGAAAGACGGATTATTTAGAAAGATAATAATATATAAATATGTCATCCATATAAGCCAAAAATTTAATGATAATTCTGATTGAAAATTGAAGGATTTGTCCCGTGTAAATATTTCTCAATGATGTCATATTTTTCGGAGAGTAAATATAATCTTAAAGTCGACCAGTTATTATCATATCAAATTTCATCAAAATCTAACGATCCAGCGGTTTCTTTTAATGCGATCACAGACAGACAGAAACATAAATAGACAAAATTCTAAAATATGAATACCTCTTTATCAATAATAATGACAATTTAAATAAAGTTTTTCAAATATTACTCGTATTCATATCATTTTTATATCTATAAAATTGACAAAGATTTGTAAATAAAATAAAATTATAAGCAGAATGTCACTATTACTTTTATGAAGTTCTAATAATTTTACTTGACTGGATCTAAAATAAAACAATTTCTCTTACTGTTCAGAGGTGGACAAGATTTCTACATTATGCAAATTTATGGCAGTAATGGAAACTTTGTGTTGGAATGAAGGAATTAGGGTAAAGTAACAACACAGTAACAGGAAAATCAACACTTTTATAATTCTTACTTCTTACTGAAAAATAGATGAAATTTGTTTAATATGATTTAATATTATGAGACTGAAGGCAGTGGTAGCCCAGTGCTAACGCGTCCGCTTCACTCGCTAAGGAAACCTAGTTAAGCGGATTCAAATCCGAGTCTCTTAAGGCCGGCAACGCATTTGCAAGCCACAGGGCTTGCAAATGCGTTGCAGGGCAGGGCAGGGCCACATCTGCAACATCACAGGATGTTGCAGATGTCCATGGGCGGCGGTGATCACTTTCCATCAGGTGAGCCTCCTGCCCGTTTGCCCCCTTTGTCCCATAAAAAAAAAGTCTCGCATCTTCGTCATTTTTATGAGCGAAACATTTCTAACATAACTACCACTTGTCTTACGGTGAAGAAGAGTATAGTGAAGAATCCTGCATGTCTAAGAGACAGACATACAGAGGCCGAATCTATAGTTTATTGATTTTTTTATCTGTGATCGCATCACGAGAAAATCACTGGACAGATTTTGATAATTATGATGATATCTGGTTTTGCAAGTCAAAATATTATAGGATACTCTTTACCGCTGGAATACTCATTTCTGGGAAATTTACAGTAACTTTGAAAAGGTATCGCTAGTTATAAATATAAACACCCATTACTGAGGTACAAAAGTTTGTGCTCATCATACAGATGAATGCCTGTGGAACTCGAACCCGAGACTTACTGAGCTAAAAATGCCGTAAAAATAAAATTATAATGAATATTTTAGATTGAATTATTCATTAAATTAGACTTTTTCACGTTTAAAATTAATCATGCCACGTGAAGTCTTGGTTCTTGGAAAGAAATGGCTTGGAAAATAGAAGGTCCTTAGGGAAGAGCCGTAAATCCTAATTGTCAACTTGATTAAGTGTAAAATTTTAAATTATGATCTCTGAGCTCAGTGACGTTCCACGTTTATAGTAATTACGCATTCTGGTAATGTAAAAAGTACCTACTTTGTTTTAACGAAAGCGATTGCTAGAATAGGCTAATTTGTATAAAATGTTCATATGTATATATGATTTAATATATTATATTTTTAAATAATTTGTTTTATATTTTACAACCTATTATTTATCTTAAATACCAAAACTACAAACTTTTATATTCTTTAGAAACTATACATGAAATTTTGGGCTTAAAACTTATTAGGTAGATGTCTAGTGCCTACTTCTAAAATGAAATAAAGCTTATGTAACTTTTCGCTTATGTACTTGTCAATGTCAAGCGATATTATATATTATTAAAAAACCGACGACCAAAACAAGCGTTAGTTATAGAAGGTGCATTGTTTTTTTGTAAAAATAGGCTAAAATCATCGACTTCGGACAGTTTTTCTTAAAGCCAAAAATAAATAAATAAGTTAGGACATTATTACGCACAACGCCATTTAGTTTCAAGGTCAGCTACGAGGCTTATGTTACGGATACCAGATAGTTGATACACACATAATATATAACTATTAATACCTTAATAATAATTAATACCTAATCTACATATTGAAAAATATATACTAAGCTAATCCATTTTTTTTATTTTAAAGTACAAGTTTAAATAATTAATCCTTAACACGATACATTATCCAAAAATTGACACATAAATCGTCACGTTTTCACATAATAGCATCGTTGCAAATGGACTCATAAGGGCCAAAATCGTTTACACCGTTTCCCGAAAGCAGGGCACGGGTGCGAATAACTCACCAATAATGCACGAGAGAAAATGGACTGTAAAGAGGCAGGCGGCTGTAGTGCGCGTCATTTCTCACAACCCCCCTGGGTAGTACATGGTTCTGAAACAAAGGCGTTAATAACTCCTCAAAGAAACCCTTAGTCTTTGTTTTTACTAAAAATAAAGTGAAAAAACGGAAATCTTTTGTATCATATATAAATATTTACTACATAAATGAGTAATAACTTAGTTCAAAATATAAATTACCTTCTAAAAATTCAAAAAATATGTAATATGCATTCTATGACTTCAAATCTATTATAAATCTATCCATTGCAATGATCTATCCAATAAATTATACTGTATATTAACATAAAAGCGAATTTTATTTAGTTACCAAAGAGTATATTTCCCTACAACATCAATGTGAAACGTGTTCCCTCTATAAACACATACTTAACGAGTTTTCACGCTTACGTCGGCTAAGTAACTTTAATCGCCTATTTATCGACCTCTTTGTTGGGGATCTGTCAACGAACTCGAAGAAATGTGTTCCTTACTTCGAAAGGAAAATAATAGCTGTGACTTTAATATTTACAACAAAATTTAGATTTATATAGAAAATGTACTAATTTATATTTATAACTTAAAAGTTTTTAACTTAGGAGTATCTTAAAAATGATTTATTCATCTGTTTGAAGGAAAACTTTAACAAGAAAAAAGTAATATAAATTTAAATTAAGGTAGGAAGGTAAAACCTAAAAGTATCTAAAGGTGCCTATAATTTATAATACAATATAGCTTTAACTTACCATAATATATATATATATATATATATATATATATATATATATATATATATATATATATATATATATATATATATATATATATTGAATATATTGAATTTTGTTTTAGATAAATAAACGTAAACGTAAGTAATAAACGTAATAATGATCTCAAATATTATAAGAAACAGTATGTCCTTTTTAAAAAATGCACAACTTATTTATAATAAAAAAGTAGATTATAATATGCGAATTGCTTGTTGATTTTATGTAAACAAAAACAGGCGTAGAGCATACTAAGTACCCGATAAAGTTACTTGAAAGTCATCTTTCTGCTCTACTTACCAGGTTGAACCGATAAAATTAGTACTTAAGCATAATCTTAGTTGGATTTTGTTTTTGAAATTCGGAAATTTAAAGCTTTCGAAGACTTATATTTATTATAAGTAACTTTAAGTTATGTACAGCTTTTAGACGATTTGACCTGACTATGTCAAATCGGCTTTAGAAAAATGTCAACGTAAAATATTTTATATGAAAAATTGTTTGTTTTTCGGTTTGAGTGTAATGTAATAATTATTTTTGTTAATTTTTTGGAATTAATTAAAAATAATTAGATCAATAATTGGCGACGATATTCCATAATGTTGAAAAAAATACTTAGTAGTCATCAATTCGAACCTTCTTATATGTCACACAAACTATACATAATAAAAGGGAAATTTCTGTTTATTTTAGTGTGTGTTTTTGAAGTGACTTTCACTGGCAGATAGCTAAAGTTATAAGGAGTAACTTAGTACTTCTATTTAGTTATTATATTTTAGTTAATTTTAGAAAAAGAATATAAATTACGGTTCTGCTAAGAAATGTAAAAATATACCTAGAACAACTTTAGCGACACGAGGGTAAGTCGATAGTATATAATATTACGAGGTAATTTTAATACATCAATATTTATACAAAAATATCAATATTTTTTTGTATTCAAAAACGGTTTACGCTTGACTAGATGATTTTTAATTGCCTTTTCACGCTTGAATAGTTGAACACATTTCAATAAAACTTTGCAAGGATGTAGATAACATCCTGGGGATAGGTTATCTCTTGATACCCTATTAAATATTTAGTTATCATGCGAGTAAGCCATGCGAAAAAACTACTTTAGTATGAAAATAAAAGCTTACAAAATAATAATTCGCATATAATATATTTTACCGTTTAGTGACATAGGTTTGAGTGTAATAAAGTGAATACATTTTCATCCCTAGTCCTTTTATCGTTCTTTCACGTAAATAAGATGGATGACCGTTTCAACGATTGCCAGACTTAGCCTTGTCTGAACTATTTTCGCTACTTCTTAATAATGATTTATTACTTAAATATTATAATCATATTACATTTGTAAGTCTGATTCGAGATTTTGTTATGATTAGTAGTGTCTTTAAAAAACTGAGATATTTTAACTAAAGACCTTTAGATTTACTAACAACTTTATGCTACTCTTGAACCTTGCTCCACATGTCACGGGAGCGAAGTTGCAGGAAAAACTAATAAGCTTATAGGACATTATTACACAAGCGCCATCTAGTTCCGTAGTAAGCTACAACTTACGAGGCTTGTGTTACGGATACCAGACAGTTGATACACAACACATATATAACTCTAAATACATACATATTACACATTTGTTGAGCACGAATGTTCGTACTCCAGTCATTGGTGTTTATATAATATTATTGTATTTATTTAAAGTCATATATGTAGTCATATATGTAGTGTATCAACTATCTAGTATCCGTAACACAAGCCTAGTAGCTTACCACGAAACTAGATGGTGCTGTGTGTAATAATATTCCAACATATTTATTTATTTTTATTTATTCTATATATATTCTTTCTGGCTTACTTTAAATCGTGAATGCATGTTATGCACATTATTTGAAAGTATGTTTTAAATTTCTTTAAAAATCTCAAAGGAAACTGAGCTACCTTGGTGCCTTTCCTGTGTGAATTTAGAATGGATGGTCGCCTTTGTAAACAAAGAAGCTTCTTATTATAAAGTACAAAGCCTCTATTCCACGTATTATTTTCGTAAAGGTGAATATAGAACGGCTTTGCCCTAAGAAACCAGTTCACGCCCGCCATACTCTTATTTGCCAGTTTTCTTTATTTTTCTCTTGCCTTTATAATTATTTAAGATTTTTCACATTCTTTATAACATATTGAGATAGTTAATACATTATTGTATGTATTATTTTTAATATTTTCGTAGTATTAAATTAAACATTGTTGTGGTGAATATGGCCTGATCTCCGTATTAAGGGGAGGCTCGTGTCCAGGAATGGGAAGTTCAAAAAGGGCTGAATACACTTATAATTAAAAATTACAATTAATAATCCATTTTATCTGTCTTATCGAAAAACGAAAGCTTAGTCATAAGTAAGTATAGTATAAAGTAGATAGGCCACTGTAATACAGTCGCAAAACTGTCGAGGGAGATGATCTCCATATTAAATCCTAAAATACTAAAACTATAAACAATTTTGCACAAATTTTGTTATATTACCATGTTACTAATTAGAAAACTTTGTTATAAATACGCAAATGAAATCTTAAAATCAGTGCTTATGAAACAAAAAGGTATGAAAAATATGAATTAGTTATCTCCAAAATTGTAAAAAAAACTTGCATAAAATATATTAAGCTCCATTTCGTTTCACGGGGATGAACCAATTTGTCGGTGTCCGCGTAAACAAGACGGATGGCTTCCTTCGCGATTCATCATACTTGCGGTGACCGCCTTTGATGAAGCATCGGTTACTTATTATCTTTTGCATGGTTTTACTTTTAAACATTCATTCTGCTAGTTATATTGAACAAATTTCAAAAAGATTTAAAAAATTTCTTTTAAATATTTAAATAATTATAATGTTCTCCGACCGATTCCGGCCATGGCGGCCAATCTCATTGAGACTAACCAACTACGCAGCATGTACGGTCACACACGAGTTGTTGGTTAGTCTCAATGTCCTGCAACTGTCCTGGGTTCGAGTCCCGGGTCGGGCCAAGGTTAGTTATTGAGTCTTTCTGTTTCGTTAGCCTCAGTAAAGCCCGGAGTTGGGAAGTTGGCGGTGAGTCAACTCCGTACCTCGGAGAGCATTTAAGCCGTCGGTCCTGCGCCTTAGCTCTCACTGGTCGTGTCGAATAGTCGTCCCACCGGAGTATGAGAGTGATAGGAACAGAGAGTGCACTTGTGTCTGCGCGTACACTTGTGCACTATAATATCTCCTGCGTAGTTTGCCAGTCTCAATGAGATTGTCCGCCATGGCCGGAATCGGTCGGAGAACATTATTATTATTACATAATTGTATATAAGATTCTGAATCTCTTTCAGATAACATTGAAGTCGCGAAGTGCTATCCGATAACTGTAAATAAAACACCGGGCTATCGATAAATCGTAAAAGAAACGCTTTAAAATAGAACAGTCTCGTATTTTACGATGACCTATAAAAGATTAAATGACTACGTCTTTGACCAGTAAGGGTCACTTGCACCAACATTTTAATTTGATTTAAAAATTTATATAGACATGTCAAATTGTACTGTCCGTTTACTTACTTACATAATAATTATATTTTTAATTGGTAAAAAAGTCTCAGCAATAGTAGTCAATTTCAATCTATTATAATTAAAATTTGATTCAAAGATGTACTGGTTTACATCCGCAGCTTTCATCAAGTAGAAATATTTAGCGTACCTAGAGTATGTTTTTCGGTAGTGCATAATTTAAAAATATATTGTGGAAGATGAACAGAAAAGATGATGTTAGAGTGAGGAAAAAACTATAAAAGTCGATGCATTACCGGCATCGGGGGGTAGTTGTATCTTGACGCTTGTCGTGGTAGCATTGTTAGGTCGTTACTCTGTTGGTTTATTTAAAAATATCATTGTTGGTAGCTTAGTTGTCTTTTCGGTTAGTTTAATTGTGTTTTAGCGTTTTCAGATACTTACAATAAAATGAGGTCGATTTAGTATGCTTGTTTTTTTTAAAAGAAAGCTCACTTCTGGTCTAAATTCACAAGATCAGAAGTGGGATAGGTCCTGTTTCGCCCACAACTTTTGTTAACACGAAGTATTTGTAGGTTGTATGTGTTTAAAAGTTTTTTTGGAGGGTACCGTGATTTTGGTTAATTTTCATTGATTTTGGTAATTCGTGTTTTGTGTTGGTCGCTGTGTATAGTTTAGTTTTGTTTTGCTTGTCAGGCTTAAATAAAAAAAATTAAATTACTTAAATTAACGGTTATTTTTAGATCGTATTTTTATTTTGTTGTAATGTCAGAAAACCAGCGAGATCGTAGCGAAATTTGCCGATGTAGTTATAGTCCTCATCATGAGCGTTGCAATAGTGTGATAGTAAGTGCCACGCCTTTTGCCGGGCTTGTATAGAAATGTTAACTGTAAAATTTTTATTTAATTTTTCTACTGTTTTTGTAAAAGATGCTTATTTCGTGTTTTCGCATTGGGGTTGATACATTCAAGGGAAGATGTATCTTGCGGTTGGGGATAGCATGTCTTGCAGGTCTTTGTACTCGGATATGCTGTTCTGGCCGACAGATGCACTTCAAGTGGGGTACGGTTTCATATTATTGGATGCTGTCTTGGAGTGCGCTCAGACATGTGATCCTAGTATATGGAACATACCTTGTGTAGCTTAAGATTAATGTGTGTGAGCTCGGGCAGTGTCTTGGAGGTTACTCAGACATGTCGTCCTGGACCAGTGATCATACTATGAGTTGACCGTTGCATATGTTTTTGCAGCAAACATTAAACGTATATTTGGGGGTAGGTTGGATTGAAACACGCTTTTATAGGTACTGATTTACACACGCAAAGCTATGACATGGTTCTCTGGCGAGTCGTGAGGGCGCACTCCCCCGACGGGTCCTGCCCCGGGTAATCTGTACAGATATCTGTTTGTTTTACATCCACTGTGCTTAGGTTATGCTAGGTAACGTATATTTGTGGTTAGGTTGGGTTGAAACATGCTTTTATAGGTACTGATTTACACACGCAAAGCTATGACATGGTTCTCTGGCGAGTCGTGAGGGCGCACTCCCCCGACGGGTCCTGCCCCGGGTAATTGGTACAGATATCAGTTTGTTTCACATCCATTGTGCTTAGGTTATGCTAGGTGAGCTTAGCCCACGAATGAATCAAATTGAAACCTTTATATTGACACGCAAGTTTTGGAAATGTACTTTGTGTTTTTTTTTTTTGTCTGGTGATTTTATTGTTTATATGGCAGTAGATGATGAGAGTGTGATGTCTAAAGCTCCTGGCGTCATTCTGCTTTTCGATGTCGAGGTTCTAACTGAACTCAAGGTTATAAGATAAAGGAGCCCGAGGACGGTCTCCTGTCAGGAAAGGCCGTGTGGAAGATGAACAGAAAAGATGATGTTAGAGTGAGGAAAAAACTATAAAAGTCGATGCATTACCGGCATCGGGGGGTAGTTGTATCTTGACGCTTGTCGTGGTAGCATTGTTAGGTCGTTACTCTGTTGGTTTATTTAAAAATATCATTGTTGGTAGCTTAGTTGTCTTTTCGGTTAGTTTAATTGTGTTTTAGCGTTTTCAGATACTTACAATAAAATGAGGTCGATTTAGTATGCTTGTTTTTTTTAAAAGAAAGCTCACTTCTGGTCTAAATTCACAAGAATATAATAATAATGTATCCATAATTAATTATAACGGGTTAGTGGCCTTTCTCTTAACGTGTTTTGCCTTTTATTCATTTATCATGTTTTTCAATGATTTTGAATAACAAATATTATCATACATTTAAAAATATTTTTAGGGTATTTAACATTTAATGATGAAATTTCTTTATTTGCTTACCGAAATAAAGTAATGTAATAAAATGAAATCATATAACGAGTAACTCACTAAATATATTTTTTACACTGTTTAAAAAAATGAATGTCTGTCTACTCTACGTATTAAGTCATGTTTCATGTAAAATACGAGTATACATTGCTATTGTTACCGAATAAAGACCTTCATATAAAAAATTAGGGTTACAAAATAAATGCTTATTACGTATCCGTAGAACTCTAAGCTCGTTGATATATGGATATTCTGAACGGCGGCGTACATATTTATCTTCCGCTAAAATCTAGGTAACCTAGCTTTTAGTTGAAATATTTAGACATTGCTCTTGGTTTACGGTTTATGTGCATGATATGCTGCAAATCTGTTCATTTTACTGTCTGATGTGAAATATATTTAGGGTTCAATATATTAGAGAGAAAAACGTTGACTTTTTAGGCTCACAGGCATGTCCGTCCGACCATCTATCACCCTCTTTCTTTGTGAAATAACTAGATGGAAAGAAATGGTAGAGATTTCTTATTACATAATATACATTAGGTATATAGTATAGATTCATTTCGTTAAGCTATAAATAGAAATTAAAAAAATATAGTGAAAGTGTATCAAGAAGTGAAAAATAGTGCTTAGAGACTAAATTTTGTTGAAACTGCGTATGTTGGTGAATCGCTTTTAAGTTATATTAAAGCATTATTTTTATATTTAAAAATTTAATTTTTTATCAAGAACCCTTAGAAATAAACATTATATTCAAAGGAAACAATGAATAAAGTTTTAAATAGTTAATAATTCATTTTCTTTCATTTTACGAGGATATATTATTTTGTAAATACAGTAAGTTTATTCATGTAAAGCAGGATCATAAAAATATACAACAGAAACTTATAAAATAAAGAAAACTTTTACG
Source organism: Boloria euphrosyne (assembly GCA_951802675.2). NCBI lineage: Eukaryota > Metazoa > Arthropoda > Insecta > Lepidoptera > Nymphalidae > Boloria > Boloria euphrosyne. The sequence continues at coordinate 3,554,104 of OX637878.1, read as the reverse complement.
TAATAATCAGTTACTGGTTTTAATTTAAAATATATTATCTTGAAGTTACTTTCTTTCTGTTGTTTTATAAACACTTATAGCCCCCGCAAACTGCAGACTTTCGATCGGCAGATAGTTTGGCGGGGTTTGGTTACTAAGCGCACAGATTGGCCTGACTAAGCATTCGGGTTTGGGGTGAATGTGAATACTAGGCAACTATCGGCCGGCACCTCTCGGGCGATTTGCTAGTTTGAAACCGGCTTTTGACGAGAGTGGTCTTCTTATATGAAAGTTACAAAATTGTCCGAAAATGTTATTCCTTTTATACAATGGAAGAGAAGGATCAAAAAGAGAAATCGAGTCTATTGGGTGCATCCTATCTGCAGTTACAGATTATTACAAAGAAAATATTATACGATGCATTCCAAATTATTACCTGAAAAATTAACGAACTACTATGAATGAAAAATTAACGAACTACTACGAACTAGATAGCGCCATTATGAAAATATACATCCGATGCTAAAACTCGAAACAAACTGAAATATCAGAATAGTCTGGCAGACTACACAGTCGGTAATGTGTGTGCGTGGAAGATCACCGTACTGATTTAGCAGTCGGCGGATAGTTGGCCGACGGTTTAGTTTAAATGCAATAGCATCATACTTTTTTGTCGGCCGATACCGAATTGTTTTGATGTGCGTACATCTTCATACTGATTGAACAACCAATCAAACTATCGGCCGATCGAAAGTGTGCAGTTTGCGGGGGCTCTTACAGTACACATAGTAATAAAGATATTATTAAGTACTTATGGGGTAGCTGGGAAGGTTCTTAGTTGTAATTAGCTCTCTGGGTATATATGGCGTAAGTATCCAGATTTAATTTTGATTTTCCGACCAAACAACATATTTTACAGGATAACTTCTACCAATTTCTGCACTGTATACGATTATACTATATGCTTTCTACTTTTACATCATAAGATATCAACGGTTTTCCTGTTTGAAGTAGATAAAGCTTAAGTCTTGGAACAACTATATGTTACTTGTTGTTCAGAGTTATGCCACCTGTTCGATAAAAAGTGGGAGCACAAGAAATATTAAAAAAGTTAATTCGTTTATTTGTAAGTTCATTTTGTGATATTATAAGTGCAAATGATTAGATTAGGCATTACATTCGTTTACGAAAACTAAAATACATGAAAATTAGAAATTCATACAATATTTGAAAATTGCACATCGATTTATCAAACGTCTTATTAGTATAAAAGTGCAAAAAGTAAGTGGGTGAGCCTCATAATAACTCTCTTATATAGCAGCGTCGATGGCCATCAATCACGTTATACACTCCAAGAAGCACTCCGAACATAATATCGAGTTTTGAACGATATTTCAAATAAATGTTGTCCTAAAATATTTTTAAATATCTATTGCTTATTTTGTAGTTTGTAATACTACTTATTTATTTATTACTGGGAAATATATCAGTTCAAAATATAATTATGTTTGATTTTTTATAACCGACTTCCAAATACGAAGTTTGTTGTATGAAGTATGTTCGCCTATATATATTTTTTGTATGTCAACGATTTCTCGGAGACGGATTAACCGATTTTTCAACTGCATTCTAATAGTATAGGCCCACAAAATTTTCTTTGACGTAAAGTAGTTGAAGTATGTGCTAATTAGATAAGTTACATGTAATTAACTAACTTGCAAAGTTACTAAATTTTATAAAAGTACTAAAAACTTCATAATACGTAATAAAAAAAAGGACTGCACATGCAATTTAAAATAGAAACGATGACAAAATAGAAAAGAACTTAACCCTTATCGTGTGTTAGTAAGATACGAGTATATTACGTTTAGCACAAACTATTTTTTTTAATAAGCAGATGGATGAAAGAACAGAATAGAATAAAATAAAATAATATTATAAAACGGTACCAATTACATACCACGTACGTACAAAGCAAGAGCTCACATTTTTTGCATAATTTCTTCTATGATATAAAATTGTTAAGGGTTTTATATCTACAAATTGAACATTTTAAGTACACTATTTTATAAGATACAGTATATTATTATATTATCAAATAAATATTATGTAAAATCGATTACTTTTGATTACTCGCTTAATTAATCGAGTTATCATTATTTAAAGGATTTTACATCTGAGTCATAATTACTTATTCGTAATTCTAGTGGTAGTGCCAAGCTTGTTACCTTCGGGTAGCAGCCGAATGGGCCGGCACGCCCCGTATAGTACCACTCTCTCACAGAAGATCGGCGTGAAGTGGCAGCTATGCTGTCGCGTTTCGTCCGGTAAGTGAGAGTCCGGGAGGCCCACTCCCCATCCCTACTCCCGTCCTTCTCCCTCTTCCCTCCCTCCCTTTCCTGAAAGGCCAGCAACGCATCTGCAAGCCCTGTGGTGTTGCAGATGTCCATGGGCGGAGGTGATCACTTACTATCAGATGAGCCTCCTGCCCGTTTGCCCCCTTTGTCCCTTAAAAAAAAGAAGTAAATAAATATTTAACATTTAATAATGTATAATCAATTATTGTGCGAAATAGATTTTAAGCCGTTTATTTAATTATACTTATAAAACTTTGTGCTTCATTTCAGTCAGTACAGCCATTAGTTTCCTATTCCTTTCACTGTTATAGTCCACAGGGACTGCATTCCAACACGACCGGTGAGAGATCAGGCGCCAGATCGGGGGCTTTAAATGCCCTCCAAGGCATTATTAGTTACAAGGACTATTACTAAGAATCTATATAAAGATAAAATATTCATGGCAACCCCCTATTCAAAAAAATAGCTTATCTTTATCTTTGCATGTAAATAAAATTGAAGTGTCTAACAGCTTTTCACTAAATGCATATGAAAGTACACGATACTAACAGCAAAAAACCAATTTTTAAAACTTTTGTCTGTCTATCTGTTTGGTCCGGATAGTCTCTGAAACGGCTAGACCGATTTTTACAGGACTTTCACTGGCAGATAGCTAATGATGTAAGGAGTAACTTAGGCTACTTTTTAACCGACTTCAAAAAAGAAGGAGGTTATTTTAACTATATATTACAGTATATATTTATATTACATATATTACAGTGTATACGCACAAGTGTTACTAGAATAACGAGATTACATCTTCAGACTAGTTACATCTCATAATATAACTTGAAGAAAGGTCTGGTGCAAGCTTTTGTTTAACTTGCAATGTTTGTATGTGTGTTTGTTAGGATAGAGTATTACACCTAAATTTAAAGCCCCACAGCCGATTAAACTAAAATTTTGCATAAACTTTTAGTTTGGATACGTTTTAACGTTTAGGTTAGTTAAATGACGTCATTCTAAATCCAATATAGCAGACTCCCAAAGGTGGCGGACAATTTTTATGCAGCCTAATGGTATCTGATATAATATTATTCTTGCAAAGAATAATGTGTATAAAAACATAAAAAAATTAAAAAAAAAAATAATTCATATTAAATAATCATTAACTATACTAAATACATCATATTTTATATATAAGCGGAGCGAAGGTAAATCGCTTATCATTAATATTGTTACTAAAATAATATCACTCACTAAATAATAATGATAACATACAAAATTTCATTTCTAACCCCCTCGCGTTAGCGCAATGTTTTCAAAACATATTGAAGCGAAATGAAAAGCTGCGAATAAAATTCGTTCTAAATTAGTGTTGGATCCGTAAATCCACAGCAAGTTAAATAATTTTACGATATTTACCTATATACCTACTTAGAAAGCTAGATTTTATTTTTGCTTTCTTCTAATTATGTAGTTGAATCTATTCATGAATTAAGTGTTTGTGGGAAATCCTACTGAAGTATTTAAAGACCATTTTTATCGATACAAAATCGAATCTATACATTTTAGAATTTTTGTCTATCTGCCTGCCTTTTTGTGACGTCACGAGAAATCTACTGGATAAATTTTAATGAAATTGGGTATAATGATTGCTGTTTATCCGGTTCAACATGTATATACTATATAAACGTGAATGTAAGTTTGTTTGTTACGTTTTCACGCGACAACTACTTAACAGATCATCATGAAAATTTATACATATTTTGAAAGGTGTTAGAAGTAACATAGAATACTTTTTTTTTCTAGCAGATCCCGCGGTCATCTTGTCCGCGCGAGCGAAGCCGCGGGTACTAAAACTAATATTATTTCATCTTTGTGAAATTTATACAAACGCTGGAATAAAAAATAGAATTTTCGTCTGTTTGTCTTCCATGCATTCTTAAGTCATTCATCTGAATGTGGTGAAATCCAGGTGGGTTATTCTGAGCACATTTGAAAAGGTTTTTTGTATATTTCTGTTTTATTGTACGAATGTTCATCTATAAAATCGAGTAATTTTATTTTCTATAGCAATTTATTTTGAGAAATTTTGCAGAAATAATCTTCTGGTATAATTGTGTTTGAAAAGTCAAAGAGAGATCAACTATAGGTAAAGATCAAGGCAAATAAATTACAAAATTGGTCTAAATATTTACTAAACAACTTAAATGTAACTAAAATATTTTACAAGACCTACTGCTCTGAATTAGTTGACATTGATCGATAACATGATGTTTACAATCTTACTGAAACTTGATTTATAGTTCACGATAATTTTAAGAGGTTGTTAACTATAATTTAACATTAAGAAGTTCTAGTATTGAGTTTCTATTATAAACATCTATATAAATAAAATTGAATTGTCTGTTTGTGACATCAACACAACAGAGTTTTACTATTATATGTATTTCGTTTGTGACGAGAGAAAACACAAATGAAAGTCTAAATATCGTCACATGATAAAATAATATATTGCAAAAGTCAACACACACGTAAAATAGTTCAGAAGGAGAAGTTTAGGGAGATACACAGTAATACACACGTTAGAAGTACAAACACAAGAAGTCCACATACAAAAACTAGCGAAAACGATTAAATTATACAAAACAAGTAAGTAGCATCAGCTGGTAAGGCGTCGACTGCCGTATGTAACAAAAATCATAATTGGCCGGTAGGAGACAAATAAATTCCGTTTCGCCGTATACTACGCGTTTCGCGCGACTATGCTTATGAATTAAAATATTATATTAATAAATATTAACTAATAAATATAAATAATTATATATTTGTGTAGGTGTAGGTGGGTCAAAATCACCAAGGTGGCAAATTCCGAATTCTGTTTTATGATGAATATACCTAGCAGCTATCACTTCGATGATCAGCTTCAATGATCACTAAACTTATGTTTAAACAATATGTAAGTTGGCAGAGCATAGAATTAAGTACTATTCTTGTAATTTAATTTTTAAACTGAGCTTTCGGTGAAAGCAATCATTCCGGGAACGTTTTTGTGAGGCTTATAATAAAATTATAATATAACTTAAGTATTTCTTCTTGACCGTGTTTAATAGCGGAAGTATGCAAATATTAATAAGAAATTAAAAAACTCTAAAAATACTGCAAATAAAAACGTTTAGAAGCAAAATATCGCTACAAATGGAGCTATTTGACAATTTTTATGTATTAAATTAACTAAATATGCCAATATTTCTGACTTATATATAAATAAATAAGCTGTAGGTATTACACGTCCCTTTTATTTTAATATTGCCAGGGACTTTTTTAAATATCTAAAATCATAATGTGTTATCTGTAATTTTAGTGATGTTCCCGGAAATGATGAGGTGTTCACGAAATGATGCGTATGCTCTCTAAATGACGATATAGATACAATTTAGGTTACAATTACACCTCCATCCACCACCTTCCCCAAAACCCTCTCCGAGCTCATACTCGAAAGAGCAGGAACAGGAGAACGGGGCCTAAGGGTAAAAGGTGTGGAACCTTTCATGAGCTGCAAACAAGAGAGAGTGGGAATCAGCTTCGGTCGCCCAGAGAGTTCGGGCAGAGTGTCGGTGTCGCCGGGGCTCGCCCTACAGATAAAAGGGAGCACAACAAATACGAGCATCAAGTGCACGAAGATCGACGCACTCACAGTACAGAGGGAGAACAACCAACCTTACCGGCTGGTGTGTTTACAATACAAAGTAATCGCACTATTCGAGTGGGGAAGGAAATCCGTCTTTTCACAAGCATGCTCAACGCTCTCAAGAATCGGTGGGGAGGGTGACGGCGCGCCGCCACATAAGCTTAGAGTGGACGCCATGAGGTTAGGTTCTGTAAGATGCGACGTAGCGGATCGTTATGGATGCCTACTGGCCTCATCACACCTGAGGTCATCGTCTATGAAGACAGAAGAGAAGACCTCAACTTCCTAAAAGGATAGGTCAAGCAACACCCCTCCTCTACAGAACCTCCATGCATGGGGCCCCCGCTCAGCGGGTCCAACCGGCTTCAAAGGCGAATAGAGGCTGAACGAAAGGCCTCCAGCCCTAAAAGCCGTTGGGAGGAAACACCAAAAGAAGACTCCCGACTAAAAGCAGTAGATGATGCCATACAACACAAGAGGACAGGCAGGCTGGGGCGATAAGGGAATTCTTTAGAGTCAAAAGCTCGAAGGAACCCGAGTCGTCACACGCCAGCCGTACTCGAGCCGATATGGGTCAAGTAACACCACCAAAGCTAAGACCAGCAACAAACCCACAAGACCACGCCATAATGCATTTACCAGGAACAACAGGAAGGTAAACCTTGCCACCTGCCAAAAACTCATGCAGGCCTACCAGCGAGGAAGTGAGAAGATGCTGGAGGACGAGTTCCAACTCATCAAAGCTGAGGCAGCCATATACGACAACGAGACTTTCCAGGTACAACAATAGGAAATGACGGGATCGTATATAGCCGCCTAAAACACCACAAAAGGGGGTGTATGTGTGTGGGGGTGTGAAAACATACTGTTAAAATTCGAAAACACAGGAGACCCAATAGTTGTAGTAGTCAAGTGCACGAGGATAATGCTGGACGACAGGATACTCGGAATGGCAAAAACCATTTGGGGAGAAGTCGAAACCAGTGCTGTCCTTGTGGACTAGAAACTACCGAAAATAACGTCTACAAATGGGGTACCTGGGTGCGGTAAGACAACTCACATCATCAGGCACTTCGATGAGGAAAACGAAGTAGTAGCTAGCACTACAGTCGAAGGGGCTAGAGTCCTAAAAGAAAAGCTCGTGGAACGCTTTGGCGACAAAGCCAAATCTAAAGTGCGTACCATGTCTTCCATACTGGTCAATGGTTTCAAAGAGGGCACCAGGTGAAGCCGCTTAACGTTTGACGAAGCCCTTATGGACCATTTCGAAGCTATCATTATTGCTGGTCGAATGTCAAGTGCAGAGGAAGTGGCACTCATTGGGGATATAAACCAGCTTCCTTATATCGACAGTAAAAATTTATTCGAGCTAAGGTACTGCTGGCCAACCCTGGTGACCAACATCACGTGTGAGATGTCTTGCACGCATAGAAACCCCAAGGACGTAGCGTATGCCATCAGCGACGCCTATGGTAACATCTACTCCTCAAGTCCATATATCTACTCCCTACGCATGGAAAGGTACACGGACGCGCAAATACTATCCACCCAAAAAAGAACCCTATACTTGGTCCACACTCAGGAGGAAAAGAAATTCCTAATGGATCAAGGATACGGATCGGGTGAAGGATCACGCGTCATGACTATCCACGAAGCGCAGGGACAAACATACGAGAGGTCGTCATCGTCTGGACGAAGAACAAGAGGCTCCGCATACACGACAGCGTTTCACATGCTGTTGTAGCGGTGACCAGACACAGTAACACCTATGTCTACTATTCCGACGACGGTGACGACGCGATCGGTAGATTCATCCGCAGAGCGCAGGAGGTCTCAGCGAAGACCATCCTAGAGCACAACCTCAAAATATACATCTTAAAACGCGACACAAATATCTCCGGCGGGTGTTAAACGCGTACCTCCGCGGTAGACAGGTTGCGTGGATTGGGGCAAATGGGGTGGTCGGTCGACGACGTGTCGACTGCGGGGTTCCAAAGGGGGCCGTTTTGGGCCCGGTTCTGTGGAACCTTGGTTACGACTGGCTCCTGTGGTGTCCGCTTCTTCCCGGGTTGGGTGTCATTGCCTACGCTGATGACACCCTCGTCACAGCCCGGGGTCGTTCCTACGACGAGGCGGCACGCACCTTGTCGTCGACCGAATAGGGATGTTGGGCCTGAGGGTCTCCGTCTCCAAAACGGAGGCCATCCTTTTTCATGGCCCACGGAAGGGTGCCCCACGCAACGCCTGTCTGCGTGTCCAGGGTAGGATGGTGGAGGTTCGGGCCCAGATGAAATATCTGGGCCTGACCCTGGACAGTCGCTGGACGTTCCGTGTCCACTTCGCCCAGCTCACCCCGAGACTGACCAGCGCCGCCTCGGCCCTCGGCAGGCTTCTGCCGAATGTCGAGGGCCCTGGATCTTCTTGCCGGCGGCTTTATGCCGGCATCGTGAGGTCCATGGCACTGTACGGCACCCCCGTTTGGTTTGAAGCCCTCTCCGCACCTAACAGGGTCCAATTGCGCAGAGCGCAGCGGGTCCTGGCGGTGTGGGTGATACGGGGATACCTTTGTGACGAGGCCCTGATCCAGCGATGGGAGGAGCAACTGGGGGACCCAGTGGCTGGGCTGGCGACGGTGGGTGTGATTCGTCCGCACCTGTCTCGCTGGCTCAGGAGGCCACACGGCGGCCTGACGTACAGACTGACGCAGGTGCTTACCGTACATGATTGCTTCGGTAGGTATCTGTGTCGGGTTGCACGTCAGAAACCGTTGCCCGTATGCCACGAGTGTGGTGCGCCCGAGGACACCTCGCACCACACCCTCGCGGTATGCGCCGCTTGGTCACACCAGCGCCATGTCCTGACGGCGGTAGTGGGTGGAGACCTTTCGTTGGGCAGTGTGGTGAGGGTCATGCTGCGTGACGAGAGGTTCGCAGGGACGTTACGGTCGAGTGTGAAAGCAATCCCGTAACGTCCCATTGCACTGCGGCGACGTGTTCCGCTGGAGGTTTTAGTGAGTAGGAGTCTCACAGTCCCCACCGGTTGACGGACCGGTGGGACCTCATGATAAGTTTCCTCCAGCGTTACCAAAAAAAAGGGCCCAAAACTTAGCGGGTTAGACAAATTAGTCAAAGTAATAAAAAAAAGAAAAAAATATATAAAAAAAAGAAAAAATAAAAAAAAGAAAAAAAAACAGTGTCGGGCCACTTCCTCTGTGATTTTTAAGAAGTAGTTTATAGTACTATTGTCTTGAGTTATTATAATAAAATTGTCAACGCCTTCTACAAATAAATAAAAATAAAAAAAAGGCACGGGCGCTTAACGCCTGTGGATGAACTCATCAAAAAACAAAACCGATGGTTATAACAGATATCACTTTGGTATAATACCCGGCAATAAATATTGCACATTGACCTTTGGAAAGAAACCATCGACATATTTCGGTTCCGTAGAGCGTTATCTCTGTGTCACAATATCAATGTGACGTTTGTCACTCGTTATTTAACTGCGGTGGAGTACAGATGCGTTCAGTCAGAAATAAATAATATAGAGTTGTTAAAACCCCCAACTTTTAATAATTTAAAGTAATACTATGGCATTTCGAGGAAAAAGAGGTAACCTTTACAAAACAGTCACGCGAAACTATCTTCACTGCTTTAAAATATTTTGTAACCAATAGTGACAGATTAAAAAAAATTAGAATGAAAATGTAGGTAATTATTTTAAGAAGGTTTAAGAGCGAGTTGCAAATGCGACTGAAATTTCAAGAAGAACTTTGAACAATATACTAAACGAATTTGTCAGGTCTCCAAAAAAAGGTAGACCCAAAAAAGGTGGACCCATAATCAAAATCGTCCAAAGTTAACTTGTCGTTTAATTATGGACGATTTTGATTATGATGCTATTCGAAGAATGGTGTACGATTTTCACTTACGATTTAATGAACTGCCGACTGTAAAATGATTAAAAGCTAAATTATCTGAGGCTATTAATTACAATTAGTCTGAAAAGACGTTGATAAAAATACTTCATGAGTTTGTATTTCGATTCACTAAAATTAAAAACAATCGAAAACTTCTTATGGAAAAGCACGATAGAATTCTCAAACGAATTGAATACTTCAACAATATATGCAAATTTTGAAGAAAAAAGTAGATAAACATGATCTTTTTATTTTATTTTATACAACTTAAAGACAGCACTTGTAGGAAAAAAATTATGTATTTAAATAAATTCAATTAACCAGAAAATTATAATTGTTTTCAGCTCCTAATACATACCGAACTGACAGATTTTCGTGCGAATAAAATAACGCTCTACGAAGGCGAAAATAGCCGACGGTTTCTTTCCAAAGGTCGATGTGCAATATTGATTGCCGGATACTATAAGTAAATAGGCATCTCAGGAACGTCGTCATCATTTGGAGAACGTTCCGTCAAGTACGGGAACGTTCCCGAAATGACCGTTCCTGAATTGACTTTTTCAAATAAACTCGCTTTTTTTAGACGGCAGCCATCTTTGACCTCATATTTGACTTGGTTGATGTAAAATACTTGAGATTACTGTTCGTTATAAGCACTATAAAACGTATTTTTTTAATATTCCGAATTAAAAAACGCATTCCCGGTATGATGACCTATTGATGTACGCTCTGTAAATACTAAATAGAAAAGTACTTACCACTTATTTTTAATTATTTTAGCTAGAAAATTTCTTGACAGCCGCTTTGTTTACATCTTCCTCTGTACTGTACTAGAGACATCTACAGGCCACGTCCAGAAACATATTTTTTTTGGGCAATCAAAACTGCGTTCACTGAATTGACGCTCACATTGTCGGACATAACATTTTGACTTGATTTTCTTTAGTTTTATTTTGTTTTATAATAATGCATATAATTACGTGATATTAGATAATATTGAAGGCCAATAAGTAAGAAGAACCGTTAAATTAACTTTATTTTATGTATGTTTCCGGTGTTAGTTTCTAAAGATTGTTACTTAGGACGCGTTCTCGAAATGATTTTTGCCGTTATTTCTCCAAATAATTATGAATCTGTTTTACTTTTGAAGTATAATATATTAAGTATAGTCAATATGAACCCTGTTAAGTATTTACATATGATAATTTATTTAAAAAAAACTAAACTTAGGCATTTATTTGCTAGCAAAGCTGATTTTCCACCTTGGTGATTTTGACCTAGGTATGTGTGTATGATATTTATAAGTAAATTTAATAATAAATAAATCATAAATATTATGTGTTGTAAAGTTTAATATATAAATATGATAAACTAAATATATTACGTATAAGTCACCTACATTTTTATACGTTCTTTTAAGAAAAACTTAAGGTTTAATATTTCTGTCTATCTATTTGTCCATAGGCTCCAGCTAATCTCCAAAAGAGCTGGACAGATTTTGAAGAGAATTTCACGTGCAGATAGCTGATGTTATAAGGAGTACTTTAGTCTTCTTTTAATTCAAGAAAATAATTAGCTTTCATTTAAAAAAAACGTACCTAGCCGAAACCAAACCCGATAGAAACGAGCATGATTCACTAGTAATCTCTTAGATTTCGATTTTGTAAGATTTTGAATTATTTATTTCTTATTTTTTTTATTATAATATGTATATTAGCGTACTGTAAATAATTTGAGTTCCTAATTGAATAAATTCTTGTTATAAATGATGTATACCCACATATTTTAAAATAATGCAAAATTTTCAAAATAAACCAATTTTTTTAACCAGCTTATATTTGAAATAAAACGCTTGACTCTACATTCAGATCTACGTTCCATATTGTATGCAATTGGAGCGTGTCTTATCTGTCTTGATAGCTACACCCTTTTCTTTTGAATTTCTTTATTGGCGTGGACGGTTCTCGAATAGATGCCAAGATGTGAACAAAGCAAATATTGGCTAAGAACTCGACCCTTCTTAGCCTAGATATAGGCATTAGTAGATCGTTACGTCGAAATTTGATTTCACACTTATTAACTTCAGTTTATAGCTATTTTATCTAAATTCTCACATCTATATCTATACTACTACTATATAATTTTGTAGAGTATGTCTGTACAATCAATTTTTCTGTTGAATTTCGTCATAAATATTCGTTTCATGACTCAATTACATCAGTTCTTCAATTTTTGATAAAAATTGGTATACAGTAAGAATATGTGATTGCGCAAATGACAGACTATACACAATGCCGGTAAAATATTTTGTCTATCTGTCTGTCTATATGTGCCCGCATCACAAGAAAACCACTGGATGGATTTGGATGAAATTTGGCAAAATGTTAGATGGTTGACCCGGGTGGTCAATATATAGGATACTTTTTACTGCGGGAAAATAACTAATCTCTGAGATCAATTCAAAAAGAAGGTTAGAAATAAAAACACGCTTGCATTTACGTCTTTAGAACGCGGGCGGAGCCGCGGGTATTGCTAGTTATCTATACATTTACAAAATTGTAACCGAATCGAATCTGAACATTCAATATTTTTTAAAATTATAATATTAAAATAATCATTATTAGCGCTACAGAAGTCGCATCTAATACATTACATTTTTTCGGTCACGGCGTCACGAGGACGTATTTTGATGAAATTTCGTACGATTGATAGCGGGGTTTCCGGTCCATTTTCAACATGTACTTTTTACGATTTGAAAATATCTCATTTCTGAGAAATATAATATTCTAATCGTTAAAACGAAGGTATCTCGGTATCAACTCGGGAACTAGGGTCAAATTTGCTAGTGATACTTAACGTATTATGTTATATACTTTTAAATAAATGAATATGAGGATTGAGGAAGACACTGAGTTTACTTGTGTCTCTTCTCATATTTTAATTCCGTTTTCCGTCGTGAATTTTTAATAATTCTAGCGACACTCCTCCCTTCGCTTGGATGTCTTAATGAGCATCAAAAAGTATTTTCGAGCTTAATTAATACATGTCCGATTTTTTCTTTATACTAAATTTCATCTAAATCAGTCCATGTGAATGATCGTAGAGAAGTCTTAAACATAGACATACAAACAAACATTGCGATTACAAAAAAAAAACAAACTTAGGTACATTACTTTTACTGGCTACTGGTCTACTAAACAATACTTGCTGTAGAATCGGACGTATTTTTATTATTGTAAACAAATTTTCTCAACAATGTTGCATTATGTATATCCTTAAGAGAACAAAAAGAAAGTTAAGTTTGAAAAGTCATACAATTTAAAAAAGAATTGAGATCTAGCAATCAGTATTTCACTACATTTCTTTCACAGCATTCGTTTTTTGCATCTCAAGTTTGAATGCAATCTTACTGAAGTAACAATTTCTTTTCTTCAGAAAAAGGCTCTAAAGGGAAAATGTACAGTGCTGTAATCCGTTTGGCTTCAAACTTAGCAAATATTGGCTTGATGTCGTGACTAAAATTGTAAGCTAAATGTAGCACCAATTTAATATTTATTTCTTAATAGTGACCTTATATAAAAATCTACATAGACGATGACAAAAGAAATTAATAAATAAATAATAATAATAACAATAAATATGTTGGGACATTATTACAACAGCGCCATCTACTTCCGTGGTAAGCTACGAGACTTGTATTACGGATAATAGATAGTTGATATACTATACATATAAATTTTAAATACATACATATTATAAATATAAACATCCATGTCTAGAGAACAAACATTCGTGTAGAACCCGCGACCGCTGGTACAGAAAGTAGAATCACTACCAACTGAGCCAAACGAGTCGTCAATAACGAAGCCCCTTTCTCCTCTATTGGTCAATTAGTTTTATTAATTTTTGTTCAGCAGTAGTATTGGCGAGCTATGTGTAAGTGTTATCAAAAATAAACTATTGAAAGCGTAAAGATAACATGAAACTTTCTTTTTTCATAGCAATTCTAAATAAATGTAGTTAAGAAAAAAAATAGCTCTTGATAACGGAATACGTTATATTGTATGGAAGATCGTAGCAGGCAAATATGTTATTAATGGGAAAGCAGGGAAATCTAAAATTTCATTAAGTCTTTCTAGTAACATTTCAAATTCTATGAAATTTACCTTCAAAATTACAAATCCAGCGGCTTATGCAGCTCGGCGTCACTCCGTCAATAATCACGTAAATCGTTTTAAACTTGAAATAAACTCGCCAACTTTATATTAATTTTATTTCTTACATTATATTTTAGCGTCTTATCATTTAAGATATTAAATTAATACCATTGCATTGTACTGTATATCAGTTGTATAAACACGGTGTTTTTCTATGAAATTAAAATTTCAATAAATATAAGCTTTATAACATTTATTCAGACTATTAAGTCTAGGATTTGGAATATAAGCGATAAAAAGAAAAATTTAAAAACCACTAAAAATAAATACCTAACTAATTATTTAATTATTTTTTTAATTCGACCCAACTTTAAAGATAGGATAATTTATATCCCGTATATCCTTTTTACCTTAAAATTAAAGATTTTAAAATCCGGTGAGAGAGAGAGCCTGATAAAAGGGCTATGCCTATTTACAAATTCTGCCTAAAATCATAAGCTAAAGAAAAAATATACAAGGCTTGCTAGAAAGATTATAAAATTTAATGACATCTCATGTTATTTTTGAACCCAACTGCCTTTTGAGATGTGTTATAAATTATAGCAAAAATGTAACTCATTAAGTGTTCATTCTTTCACCCACTTTCAGTGCATATAAAACGAAACGTTTTTACTTATGATTTATTTAAAATTATTGTCTCCACGATATAAAAGAACCTATTTAGTACATTTATTTATGATATTAATATTATTATATAACAAAGACTTTAAGACTGTTAAAGTATTGTTTGTTGTAGGGGATGATCCGCTGATATTTGCCCTCCGTATTGCGGTTCAACATTAAGTCCGCAAAAAATATTTACTAGACACGACGTACAAAAATACGTAACTATATATTATATTGCACTTTAGACAACCTATTATTCATACAAAATTACTATTTTTAATAAATACATAATATACGTTTGACATTTTTTTCTGAATTTCACAAACTAATAAAAATATATGTTAGTACATATTTATTAAATTTTAAATTTAAGTAAGTTCGCATGTAAAAATGTAAAGTGAAATACGTTTTAAATTGTGAATTTTATTTTCGCGAGCGCGAGACGAATGCAATATGTCAGGGTATATTTATGTTACTATTCCGATAAGATATCGTTGCATTGAGTTTGCTGACGTCCGTTTTTATTATAAACTTTCAGTTAAATGGACTTTTTCATTATTTTTATGCCATTAATGTAAGTAAATGTAATGATTAAGTTTCTTTATTGTAATATTTTTTTGTTTCCATATAATTGAAATTAAATAAATATTTACCAAGATTTTAACCTATAGGAACGTATGCAGTTCATCAAAGTGAATAAAATAAGCTCAAACAAGAATATCTTACTAATATCCTCAGAACAGCTTGCTCGCATCAAAGTATTGTACTGTCATAAAGAAGAATTTAATAATAAATAAATCGATATAGCAATTAGAAGTATGTTTAAATCGATTTCCACGATTTGTTGATGATACAAGTAAAAATATTAACAGCGTGATAATAAAAAGAAGAATCATTCACATGTCTTGTAGAAGAAAAAAAATATTTAAAAAAATAACGGTTTTATTTTAATTATAATAATAATTTGAAGAGATTTATTATCAAATATTAAAGTCACAGTCTCAATATATTATTATTTTTTATAAACCAATCAAACTATTTTGTTATTATTCAAATATTATATTATGTAAAATTGTAAAGATACTTATTAATGTAGAAATGTTATAAATAATTATAATAAATATAGTAAAATTAATTCTTAATTACTTACTAGATTCTCGCCTCACATTCAAAAAGTAATTATAAGCGAAAAGTCAAAAAGCATAGTCAGCGTTCCAACTTAACAAATTAATCACTCGGCGTCCCATTTATTTTTCTCAACACTTTACAAAATGCGAAACAATCACAGCACTTTTAAAAATCAAAAAAACACTTCACTGAGTTCGCGAGCTTTTGTTTCAAAAGCAGTTACGTAGCAGGAGTGCGTAAATGTTTTATCTTACGTGAAAGTAGGGAGCGAGCGTCCCTAGCAATATAAGGGCTTAGACTGCGATGCGAGAGCTAAGCGCGCCTGCGTCATTTTGCACCGAGCCTGCACATGATACACTTCTGCTTCAATTAATCCCTGCTCTATACTCAATTACACTTCCAAGTGTTATCCTCCTGCCGGTATTAAATTGTGAAAATATTGAGTGATGAGCCGAGTAATCATAGGTTTCCAGTTCACAGCTTTTAGATTTCGATGATCATACTTGATTTGGCGCGATTTTAGTATATATTATATGTTTTGAAATGTAAAAGTTTATTAGTGAGCTTGTGTCGTTAATCAATTATAAAGTGACTAAAGATATCTAAAAAATATTTTACCCATACACCAACGTTTCTAAAAAAACGTGTTTTTGATTGCGCCAATAAATTAATTTCGATATAATTTCTGCACTTCTCCTATAGTTTATTTTAATATCAGTTAAATAGGTTCAGAACTTTATAATTACTCTTAATTAAAACATCGAGGATGAATGTAAAATACCGTATCTATTCTGAGAACTTGAATAGAATAGTGAATTTTATACAAGCTTTGATATTACTAAGTAAAAAATATTTAAACGTTTAAGAAAAAGCTGCGATTAAACTCTTATATAAGAAAAGAAATAAGGTTTAACTCCCCTGTTTATCTTTCATTTTAAGGAAATACATTTTTAACGTAAAATAATGATAAGCACTAAATCTTTCACAAACTTAAACCATCCAGCTCTTCGCAATCCATTAACATACAAAATACTGTCGTATAAACTTTTTGATTGCCGACAAATTGTGCCCTAATGGTTACACAGTTAAGTACTTAAGTCTTGCGATAGTTTCAAGAGGAATTTGGCCTTTTCTTTTTGGATATATGCAGTAAAATAAGGCAAACAAACAGGACCATATTTCTTGCCCTATCCCAGAAGGCAAGGTCCAAAAAAGAATTATTTTTTTTTGCTCAATAGGTTAGACACTCGCTTATGTATTATTTTGCTTGTAAGCACTTCCAATAACGAGTAAATAGCTAACATATTAATTAATAAACAATAAATGACTTAGGATCGTTAGGATTATAATACATTTTATCAGTATTATTCTGCAAATTTGGTTTGTCTTATTCAATAAATCACTTCTATTAATTTATTAATGACAATTTGTCGCGCTTAAACGCTTGATTAAATATTTTGCCATTAAGTCTCCACACGAATCAATACGTTAATTAAGTACAAAAAATATAATCAATACTAGTAATTATCCAGAAATCGAACCCGGGTCTTCAATATTAGGATACAGGTAAGCTACAATACAGCAATAGATAAAGGATAATAAGATCGAAGTCCTAAAATCATGGTCCAATGAACGTTTACGCACGATTGATCTCTCGTTATACAAAATCTTTTTTTCTTTCTGTAAAAACCCAACTCGTAAGATCTTTATAGAGCCTGAGAGAGCAGTGGTCAAAGATAATGATTTTTTTTGACTCAGCTATCCATGAACATTCTCTTACTTTCTTAATTTATTATAAAGTACATATAAAAGGCCTAAACTATTTAAAAATATTGTTAATATATAAATATTAAGTTATACTTTTAGACATTTTGACTTGAAAAACCTTTTCCAAAAGAAAATATAATGTAATATTAAGCATACTCTACCTGAAAACACACTTTCTAATGCAATTTTCTTCTTGAAAACATATGCACAAATAAGTCTTATCATATAATTTTTAGTAGTTTACTGAATTGGTAACACGCTAGCTAATTAAAGATATCAAATATGATTGCTACCAAATTTCAGGAACTTACAATACTAGTATTGCCCGCGGCTCCGCCCATGTAATTAATTTATATGTATGATATATGATCACGAAGACTCAAGCAGCCAAAATATAGGACTTTCATATTAACTTAGGATATCCCTTATACCCATTTAATTGTGGTCCTGTTGACGACTCCTACATACAAACTTACAACCCACCTGTAAAATTTTAGCTTCATAAACCAAAAAGTTTCTAATTAATTAAATGACCTTTTGCTTTGTTATACATTAATTTGAATATCTATATAAATAACAAAGCTATGAGAGAGGTGAATGTTTGGTAGGTAGGTAAAAGGTTGTATATAAAATATTTTGGGAAAGACTTATTGCACTAGTTATTAAAATATCGAAACAGAATTCGAATCAAAAGTTTTTTACAATTTTTGTAGGCCCGTCTGTCTATCTGAGACCTCATTACGAGAAAACCTATGTGCAGATTTCGATGAAAATTAGTATCTTGATAGCTATTTATCGGGGTTAACATCTAAAATACTTTTTACCTCTTCTTCGATAAATTTTTATCTCTTCTTCGATAAATGTATACCTAACTTTAAAAAATACATAGTGTGAAGCCAAACGGAGCGAGAACGAGTCGCTACTCGATAGTTTTATGAAAAAAAAAAAAAGTTGAGTTGAGTTGTTAACCAAATTATGAGTTAATTGTAAGTAAATTAACGAGAAAAGAAGTACGAAAATGATGTAACACTTTGAAGTTAAAAGTTTATCTACTTTTACTCTAACATTCTAAGAGAGAGTCTTTATTAATTTTGAAAGTCCCTAAATGTTTGTCTTCCGTTTTATATGTAACGTTGTGCTAGTACGTTACTGATTAATTAAATTTTTGTAGTTTTCTTTCTTAATTAATATCTATATCGCGACTTGTAACGCCATCTATACTTACTTTGCTAACACTTCATAACTTATTGATTTTATTAATGCTGAACTGACTCAATAGATGTCGCTTTCCTAAAGTCCATAATTGTTTTAATAATTTAATAATATTTCTTAAATAAAATTAATTTAATTGTAGTAATTATCAATACTCAATTTTATAATCTAATCTGCTCTTAAAACTATAAATAAATAAAATACCTTAACTAATTATAAAAATACAGACTAGGCTGTATGAACCATAGACAATAAATATTAGAATATTCTTGAACGGAGGATTCTTTCTCTCTGGTCTCCGTTTTGTCATTTCTTTCGTTGCCGCCGACTTTCGAGGCCTAAACCTCGATTCTAAATTTCTAACTTGGATTGAATCCCGCTGGGGTAAGTTTTCCATGATATGTTGCTGGTGTTCTAAAGTTTAACTAAAGATTAAATTCTATTTCCAATTTTCTTAACGAGACACTGGTCCTGTAATTGTGTTTCCCTAACACGCAACTTTCTACGTTCCAGGATTCAAATTCAAATTCATACATATTCATATTTATTTTTCAATGCAATTCGTCACCTATTTTACCATGGAGATCTAAGAACTTAAAGGCTATAAGAAGCTAAAGGCTATAAGAACCTAATAGCCGGCTGTCTGGTTCCGGCAAATCGTTACCGGTGGAGATCTCTGCCGGTCACCGAACTTGAAGACTGAAGACACCATCGCCGGGGATCAGACAGGCCAGTGTCGTTCATTACTTAGAGGAGCTACGTGTCGCAGCCTGGGTCAGCCGAGGAAATAAAGGCTTAAAATCAAGGTGCCTAACGCGCCTTATTTCGAACCCTACCCTCTATTCTGTTCGCGTAACTTCTATTAACTTCTAACATAAATTATCTAAAAACTACCTAAATAAAACAACCCCGTATCCTTCCATAACGCGACAGTGGCGCCCATAACGTGTAATTTCTAAGGCCTACTCAGGTTGTGATGCGTATTTTTTAATATTTGTGTAAAATTAACCTACCTACTTATACTTCATTGTGTGAACGTGAGGTGACCTACCGCGCTTACCGCCGAGCGAACTGGTACGTACTTATTTAATTGCTTAATTATTATCTAATTGTCACTATATTTCCTTGTTTTATGTGTTAAATATTTTGCTACAATATCTTGTTATTTCAAATTGTCAGGTTAAACGTCAAAATTTAAATATAAGTGTTTATCTAACATACTGCCTATAAAAGTTTAAAAATTACTGCAAAACACTAAATAATTGTTGTAATACGTAATAGTTCGCTTAGTAATATCTAGTAAACTTAAATTATTTTTACAAATTAATTATTCAAATACCTACAATTAGTTTAATTTTTGAATTCATAATTTTCTATCGTTGTTTTTACATTATAATTGTCACTTAGCGTAATTATATGTAGGTAATAGGTAGCATACTTTGTAAAGAACACCATTTAACTATACTTATACATAAACAGCTGATCAACAATCTTAACTATTTAACATTTGTGTAACTTTTATAACCTTTGAAATTGTAACTATTCAAGATTTTTATAACTCAAGTCTTCTTATTATTTTCTATAAATTAGTACTCATAGTTTTGATCGCTAGATATCATGGAAACATACCCCATTAAATTCTTTTTGCTAAACAAAAACGAATTGTCTTATGAAGTACTGATCAGAGGCGAGGAACCTGCTTCAACCGTACTCGGGTTGCGCAAGCAGATAAATAAATTAACTCCTATCATTCCTACAACTGACATTTGTGAGTCGGGTATTGACCCCGAGGTTGATATCACAGGTGCACTTACATCCTTATCGGAACTGTCATCTCGCATTAAGAATTTAGAAGAAAAGTTTGATTCAAATCTTTTTGAACGTACTAAAGCTTTGTGTCACCATTTGTTTCATCGCATTAAACGTATAGATAGTTCGGATCCTAAATATTCTGATAAAATTAAATCCTTAACTAAAAATTTTTCATCTTTGTTAAATAAAGTTAATATGTTAGGTAAATCTAGTAACCCTACTACAAGCTCAGAGTCTTTAGCTAGCTTGCAACCTACTATAGAGCCTACAAACTTGTCAATATATTGTGACCACACGCACCTAAGTGGACTACAAAAAATTAAATTTAATGGCAAGACATGCGTGCATGAGTTTGTGCAGAGAGTGCGGGAGTATAGCTCTGTCAGGAACATATCTTCTAGTAAATTATTAACTTTCGCTACTGAGTTGTTTACGGGTGATGCTTTGCATTGGTATCGCAGTGTTAGTTCTTCTGTGAATTCTTGGGACGAGCTGGTCAGCTTACTCAAAGAGGACTTCAGCCACTTTGATCATGACTATAGGTTGATGTCTGAAATCCGGAATAGAACTCAGGGTGATTCTGAAAATATCACTATTTATTTGGCAAAAATGTCTGAATTATTCTCTAGACTAACTAGGACTATCTCCGAACAGGATAAGTTAGAGATCTTGTTACATAATATTAGACCTTGCTACTCTGGTGTATTGGCTTCTAATTCTTCATCCATCACTACTATTGATAATCTAAGAACACTATGTAGAAATTTTGAGAAAATTAAATGTCTAACTTCTCAATTTAAAGAACCTCCTCGGATTTCATCTGATACATTAGCTCCTGACCTAGCATATTCAAAATCTAGTGACTATAATTCTAACAAACCTAATTATTATCTTCAAAAATATAATAATAATTCTAAAAATTATAACTTTAACAAATTTAATTATAAAAATCAAAATAATAATTCTAGTTTCAATAATAAACATAAGGAGAGACCTACAGTTTCTGCCATTTCCACTTCTGACCCTAAGAGAAAACAATCTTATTGTCCTCGTTGTCGTACTGCTGAACATTCTTTGTCTCAGTGCGAAGCTGAAAGATTCCCTATTTGTTTTAAATGCGGTACAATGAATGTTACATATCCTAATTGCACTAAATGTCATTCTAAGCAGAACCAAAAAAACTAATTGCTGAGGGTTGCTGTGATGAAACTGCTGTAACTAATAATAATAATAAAACATCTACCAACTTTGATGAAGCTGACTGGAAAAATTGGCTTAGGACAGTCAGGATTTACTTCTCTAGCTATTTCATTGCATCAATCTTCGATAAACCTCCTAAAGATGATACTAGGCCGTATGCTACTATTCAGGTCCGTGACCATAATCTGTGTGGTTTACTGGATTCTGGTTCTTCAGTCACTATTATTGGTAATAATTCTCATTCTCAATTACTTTCTCTTGGTTTAACACTTCATACTGATGTCACAAAGCATTTTACTACAGCGGGTGGCCAATGTCTAGTAGCTATTGGATACATTAATTTGCCAGTAACTTTTGAAAAACAATTTCATATACTTAAGGCTTATGTCATACCATCTGTAACATCAAATTTAATTTTAGGCATTGATTTCTGGACAAAATTTAAACTATTTCCTAAATTTTCCAATTCTATTTCCTTTCATAGTAATGAATATATCACTAGTGAAATAACTTCAGTATCTAAAACTAATGTTTTGTTGCACTCTTATAGTGACTTGTCCCATGACCAGCGTGTAACTGCTGATAATATTATAGAACAGTTTAGTAATATTTCTACTGAAAAACGTGGGTTAGGTAGGACTCATCTAATAACACATCATATTGATACTGGCGATTCTTTACCTATAAGGCAGAGATATTACAGACTTTCCCCTGAAAGACAACGCATTCTCTCCGAACAACTGGATGAGATGTTATCTCTTGGTGTCGTTGAAGAGTGTGAGAGTCCATGGTCTTCTCCTGTCTTATTGACTCCAAAAAAGGATGGTACACTTAGATTCTGTTTAGATAGCCGCAAACTTAATTCTGTCACTAAAAAAGATGCATATAAATTACCCTACATTTCTGAAATTCTAGATAACCTCAAAAATGCTAAATATCTAAGTAGTATTGATCTATCAAAGGCTTTTTGGCAGATACCCATTGCTGAAAATGACCGTAATAAAACTGCTTTTTATATTCCTCACCGTGGAACATTTAGATTTGTTACTATGCCTTTTGGTCTAACTAATTCACCTGCTACTCAACAGAGACTAGTCGATAGTTTGTTTTATGGTCCGGAATTTGAAAACTCAGTCTTTATCTTTATTGATGACATCATAGTCATGAGCTCTAGTTTTGAAAAGCATATTTCACTTCTCCTTAAAGTTCATAAAAAAATAGTTATGGCCAATCTAACAATTAACTTTGAAAAATCAGTGTTTTTTCGTAATCAATTAAAATATCTAGGTTATGTCATCGACTCTAATGGTCTTCATGTCGATCCAGCTAAAATTGACTGTATTTTAAATTATCCTACACCTAAAAATAAAAAAGACGTTAAAAGATTTCTTGGTATTGCTTCTTGGTATCGTAAATTCGTGCCTAATTTTAGCACTATTGCTGGTCCTTTAAATAAATTAACTTCAACTAATAAAAAGTCTAATCCCTTTGTCTGGTGTAATAAGGCTGAAGAGTCGTTCACTAAACTAAAAGAATTACTAGTTTCTGCTCCAATTCTATCGTGTCCTAATTTTGATCTACCTTTTGAAGTACATACAGACGCTAGTGATTATGGGGTAGGTGGACTTCTAACACAGACTATTGATGGTGTCGAACACCCTATAGCCTATATGAGTAGAACCTTGTCTGGGCCTGAGCGAAATTATAGTATCACTGAAAGAGAAGCTCTCGCTGTCTTAGTGGCTCTAGAACACTGGAGATGCTACTTAGATAACGGCAAAAAGTTCACTGTGTATACTGACCATTCAGCTCTCAAATGGTTCCTTAACTTAAACAACCCTACCGGTCGTTTAGCTAGATGGGGTGTGAGATTATCAGCATTTAACTTTGAAATTAAACATCGCAGAGGTGTTGATAATATCATACCTGATGCTTTATCTCGTACATGTCAGATCTCTACAATTGATAATAAGTCTAATGTAATATCTACTACGGATTCTTGGTATTTAAATATATTTAATGGTTGTCAAAATTCTCCTACATCTTTTCCAAATTATTTAGTAAAGAATAATCGTTTGTTTCGCTTCATGCAAACTAAAAATCCTCTTAATAGGGAGTTCGAGTGGAAAGAAGTGATTCCCTCTGAAGCTCGAACTAATATCATTCTACAAAATCATTCAGACCCTACCGCAGGTCATGCTGGCATTTTTAAAACCTACAAACGTGTTAGCTTGAGGTACTACTGGCCTCGTATGCATGCTGATGTAGTTAGGCTAGTTACTTCTTGTGAAACTTGTATCTCCCATAAACATCAAAATCATGCTACTCTAGGTGAGATGGGAAGGCCTAAGCAATGTTCTAGACCCTTCCAGGTTATAAGTATAGATTTAGTAGGACCTCTACCCCCTACTAAAAACCAAAATTCTTTTATTCTCGTTGTTACCTGTTGTTTCAGTAAATATTGCTTACTATTTCCAATTAGGCGTGCTACCGCTGAAATTGTTACTAAGATTCTAGAGGAAAAAGTATTCCTAATACATGGTATACCTTCTACAGTTATACTTGATAATGGTAAACAATTTGTAAGCGCTACATTGAAGCAAATGTTAAACAAATATAAAGTACCTAAATTACATTTTACTCCTAAATATTCCCCTCATGTTAACACAGTTGAACGTTATAACAAGACTATTATCAGAGATGAGACGTATCTTAGATAAAAGTATCTGAAATACAGATACAAGATACAAAATACGTATTTACATCTTGTAATTGAAATACTTTTTATTTTTTTATTTTGAATCTTATATTTAGATACATTTTCCTGGTATCTTAGTATTTTGAAGATACTTTGTTCCCCGAGATACTTTTATTTATTTATTATTATTTATTTATTTATTATTATTAAAGTTTACATATTTTTTTATTAAATGTAACATTGTAAATCTCTTAGATT
The DNA here is from genome assembly GCA_951802675.2 of Boloria euphrosyne. Taxonomy (NCBI): domain Eukaryota; kingdom Metazoa; phylum Arthropoda; class Insecta; order Lepidoptera; family Nymphalidae; genus Boloria; species Boloria euphrosyne. The sequence goes on along the minus strand of OX637878.1, from coordinate 3,529,278 downwards.
TGTATAATGTTACTTACATAATTCATTATATATTACACTAGCGGTGCCCGCGGCTTCGCTCGCGCTAAGAGTGAATAAAATAAACATTTTTGCTTATATACTGTTACTTATAATGTACCAAGGACTGATTCCCCATTTAAAGTTCTGGCCCTCTTAATTTGTATTGCAGAGCATTATTTCAGTGTCACGCAAAATATTTCAATAGAATTAAATTTCCCATACAAACTTAGCCACCCCCTTTAACCCCCAATGGGGGTGAATTTCGAAAAACCCTGAAATACGTGTTTCATCATTTGTACTAAAAAGCATTAATTCAAAGTTTCATGCAAAAATGTGCAATAAAAATATTTTTCTCATACAAAATTTGCCACCCCTTTTAACCCTTTTAGGGGTTGAATTTCCAAAAAATAATATGCCTATTTCCTTCTCATGAATGCAAACTATCTACATACCAAATTTCAGCAAAATCGGTTGGGTGGTTTAGGCGTGAAAAGGTAACAGACAGACAGACAGACAGACAGAAAGACAGAGTTACTTTCGCATTTATAATATTAGTATGGAAGTATGGATTATTAATATTAAATATAATATTATAGTATTATATACAATATTATATATTGTATATTATCATATACAATATTTATATACAATATTATATAGCGATGTGGACACATATAATGATGGGTTCGTGGATGCTGTCCAAACAATTGGGTCTAAACATTTGAGAGCGTATTATAGATGCAATAGAGCAAAACAAAGGCTCCAAAGTTTTTGCGAGAAATCTGTCTATTGGAAAAAGCCGGCTCATTAAGCTCAAAACGGATGACGGTAGGATCGTCTCATCTAATCCTGAGCTTATGAGAGAGATCGAGAAATTCTATGGACAGTTATTTACATCTAAGCGACAACCCATCAGTCTGGACAACGATCCGAGGGCCAGACTAACCCGTCACAATACCGAAGAGATCCCGGACGTCAGCCTGAGCGAGATTAGAATGGCTCTCAAGCAGCTCAAGAACAACAAGGCAGCGGGTGCAGATGGAATCACAGCCGAACTTCTGAAGGCGGGTGGAGAACCGATCCTTAGGGCCCTTCAGAAGCTTTTTAATTCCGTCATATGCAAAGGCAAAACCCCACGAGCATGGAGTAGAAGCGTTATGGTACTGTTCTTTAAAAAAGGCGATAATGCCCTTTTGAAGAACTACAGACCCATAGCGCTTCTGAGCCATGTATACAAGCTGTTTTCGAGAGTCATTACGAACCGTCTTGAAAGCAGGTTTGACGACTTCCAGCCTCCCGAACAAGCTGGCTTCCGCCGAGGCTTTAGTACCGTAGACCACATATATACGCTGCGGCAGGTTATACAGAAGACAGAGGAGTATAACTTGCCACTTTGCTTGGCGTTTGTGGACTACGAAAAAGCCTTTGATTCGATCGAGACCTGGGCTGTGCTGCAGTCTCTCCAAAGGTGCCAAGTAAACCATCGGTATATCGAAGTGTTGAAGTGTCTGTACGAAAACGCCACTATGTCAGTCCGAATTCAGGACCGGGACTCTAAACCTATCCAACTGCAGCGAGGAGTACGTCAAGGCGATGTCATCTCGCCGAAATTGTTTACCGCTGCGTTGGAAGATGTCTTTAAGCTCCTGGACTGGGACGGACTGGGCATCAATATCAACGGCGAGTACATCACTCACCTTCGATTTGCCGATGATGTTGTGGTTATGGCTGAGACCATGGAGGACCTCAGCAAAATGCTCAATGACCTCAATAGAGTCTCCGAACGAGTTGGTCTGAAAATCAACATGGACAAGACGAAAATTATGTCGAACGTCCATGTTGCCACCACTCCAGTTTTTATCGGTGGCTCTATGCTCGAAGTTGTTGACGAGTATATATACCTAGGACAAACTGTCCAATGAGGTAGGTCCAACTTCGAGAAAGAGGTCAATCGGCGGATCAAACTCGGATGGGCAGCTTTCGGGAAGCTTCACAACATCCTCTCGTCTCAAATACCGCAGTGTCTCAAGACAAAAGTCTTTGACCAGTGTGTGTTGCCAGTGATGACATACGGGACAGAGACGTGGCCGCTCACGATGGGCTCATAAGAAAGCTCAAGGCCACACAGAGGGCAATGGAGAGGGCTATGCTCGGGGTTTCCCTGCGAGATCGAATCAGGAATGAGGAGATCCGCAGAAGGACCAAGGTCACCGACATAGCCTTTCGAATAGCAAAACTCAAGTGGCAGTGGGCGGGGCACATCGCTCGCAGAACAAACGGTCGATGGGGTCGCAAAGTTCTGGAGTGGCGGCCACGTACCGGAAAGCTAGGCGTGGGCAGGCCTCCCACAAGGTGGACCGACGACCTGGTCAAAGTCGCGGGAGCCCACTGGATGCGGATGGCGCAAGACCGGTTGTTGTGGAAAACTTTGGGGGAGGCCTATGTCCAGCAGTGGACGTATTTGGGTTGAAACGATACAATATTGTAAAATATATAAAATGAATATATACTAAAATGAACTTCGCAGTTTTTCTTTCCGAACGCAACTGAACGCAGCGCATCGTTTAAAAATTTTTTCGATAATGTCGGGAGCACTGACCTCTATAATACCACTGGACTGGCTGTTCCAAGCGTTTGACAGCAATTTTTTTGTGTCCATTTGAAGCGCCACTAGCGAGAGTCCCGAGAACTATTTTTTACGTATATTGCAAATGACAGCGAGAAGTGTTTGCTTACTGTAAAATAATTTTGCATTTTCGTTGTTAATATAACATAAGTAGTAATTATGATGATACGGTTATTGATTAATAAAAATATAAAAATAAAAATCTTTATATCAACATCATTAGTTTTAGTACCACGAACTCTCGCTACGTCCGACAGCGGCGGACAGCGCCAAAATGGCGAATATCAAGCAGCCACACAAGCACGTTGACAACAGCCAGTCCAGTGGTATTATAGAGGTCAGTGGTCGGGAGTGACAGATGGCGACACTATATTTCTACTGAAATAAAAAAATATTCCTAAAGTATAACACCTGTTTACCCAGCTCTGCCCCTGTGGAGACTGTTCTTCTTTGGGGACATGATCATGAGGCCGAAGGAAGATGAGCGACAATATGTTTGAGGAATTACTTTTACTCAAATCTCAACTAAAACATAAAGATTAAAAGTCTCAATTTTAATACCTTTATATTTTGTGTTGTCAAATTTGCTTGTTATCAACGCGAACTATTCGAAAATTGTTTTCTCAAACAAATAAACTTAAGTTCAAGTAAATGTTGTTTTCTTACAAAAGTATTTTATCTTGAAAAAGTATTTGAAAGATAGGTATTTTGTATCTAGTATTTCAGATACCTTTTTAGAAAATTATTTATATTTGGTATCTGAAATGCTCTTTTTAAAAGTATCTTACATCTTGTATTTCAGATACTTTGTATAAGGTATCTTGTACATCACTGACTATTATTACTGCTATCTCTACATTTATTTCTTCAGATCAAAGAGTCTGGGACCAGCTAGTTCCAAAGATACAATTTGCTGTTAATAGCTCGGTGAATGAGGTGACGGGCTATACTCCATCTTTTCTGGTGTACGGGCGTGAACTGGTTGCTTGCGGTTCACACTATATTGACACAGATAATGATGAGGATCTTATTTTTCAACCTAGAGACTCTTATGCTGAAAACTTAGGTATTCTATCTAGTATATTTAATAAAGTACAGTATTCATTATTAAAAGCTCATAGTCGAAATTCTAATAAGTATAATTTGCGTAAAAAGTCTATTGAATTCAATATTGGGGATATTGTTTGGAGGAAAACATTTTATTTAAGCGATAAAGATAAATATTTCAATAAAAAACTTGCTGAAAAATTTATTAAGTGTAAAGTTATTGGTAAAAAGTCTCCACTTGTCTACACACTTGCTGATATGTCAGGTAAACCTCTAGGCGACTGGCATATTAAAGATATTAAATTAGTAAATTATAAAGCATAAACTCTGCCAAAATTAATCAACTTTAATAAGCCTAAGTTAATTAACTTAACCCATTCGCGTCCACCGCACTACATTGCAACTCAAACGTCATGCCGCCATACATTTTACAGTTTACTAGTGAACCCGCTAGCGGGGTCTTCGGCATGGGGTGTGCGCTCTGCATATAACTATTCCTTTAAAAACGATTTGACGAGTTTATTTACAAAACAAAGTAACTAAAACTATTAAACATCAAAATAAAGTTTGTTTTGGGACTGTTCACTAACAAGTCTTGCGGAGAAAACCGATATATTTTTATTCCTTATAACATAAAACGAACAAATCAAGCTATGAACATATTTCACTTACCAGATTTCTTATATATTTTATGAATATAAATTCTTTTTAATAATTGTTTTTTAAATTCGTGCTGATATTTGGCGAATATGAATATTCGATAAATACCTACTATTCGTATTCGTTGCATCACTACCTAATGATAATATTTTATTGCATGTGTGTGTAAGTATTAGTCTAAGAGCTAACGAACTACTTATTAGACTAACTTTTTGTAACTAAAGTTACAATGCTAAGAAAATATTATTATATTTGATGTTTTATTTTTTATTGGAGAGCGTTGGCCTGAGGATCAGTCGAACGAACTCAGAACATCTGTTCTGTGACTTACTGGGCCACCAAAGTCTCACTACACTACTTTTTAATTATTTTTATTTTATTATGATGTAACTAAGGCAGCAGGCGATAATGCGCTCTCTTGGATATCCGAGTAATGCGGGTTCAAATCCGGGTCTCGCACCTCTGATATGTACATGTTCAAATCATTTTCTATCATGATTACCACTTCTCTTACGGCGAAGGAAAACATCGTGAGGAAACCTACATGTCTGACAAAAACCTAGCAAATTTTCAAAAGACATGTGAAGTCCACTAACTCACACTAGGCCTGAGTTGTGGACTATGGCCTGATTCCCCTCGTACTGAGGGAGGCCCGTGCCCAGCATTGGGACGTTAAAAGGGTTGAAGATGAGATGATAATGTAACTATTATTTTTTACTTAGTAAACTGTAAAATCAATCGTAATATGGATACTAATCAATAAAATTAAACTAAAACAGATTTATTTAAAAAAATATTTATTAACATTATGGTCAATAAACGTACAATATCACTTAGTTTACTTGACTCAAGACTAAAGTTTAATCTCATTAAAATGAAGTAATGCTGTAAGTAAGTAATTAATCATGCTGGTCCTAACCCACATAGCGTGGGGTAAGGACAAGAAGAAGAAGTAGATTATCGGTAAATTGAGGAGCGTTATCGTTCTGGTTCAAAAAATAAAGAATTTTTAATCTACTCCCACAAGGCTATAATTTTAATATGTAGTAATTTTCATATGTTGAAATGTAAAAAAAAGAAAACCTATTTTTAGGGTGCAAATATGTAGGTACCAGACTAGTAAAGTTGACCTCGGGATTGTTGTTAGCAATAGTAATGCTCCCACAAGGCTAACGTTTTGATGTTCTTTCATTTTTTTTAAAGTATATGCAAGCAGTCTGAATATTCTAGTACTTGCAGGAGTCTGCCAGACGAGGATATATTGGGCATCACGCTTGAGAGCGAGCGCAACAGACTTCTACGGGTTTTAACGTTAGAAAGGATATATTAAATTGATAAGATATGATTAAGGATTACTGAAATTAAAGATAAACAGGGTTATATATAAAGCGAATTTATTTTATAAAACAAATTTATTATGCAAACTTATTATTCGAATGATCTCTATAAGTGTATGAAGAATGAAGTTACATAATATAATAATATTATTATTACAGTATTTTATTTTTGGGAAACGCTAGCTCTCCTACTATATTACTGTCATTGATTGTCATCCTTAATTATACACAGTATGTTTCATTTTATTGAAGAACCTATATTTAGGTAAAGTGAGTATTTGTTTTTTTTTCTGAATATTTTTAGCAAACTAAGTTTTAAGGTATACTATACTACTGTATACTTATAGGTATATTGTCAATAAGTATAGTGAACAAAAGGTAAGACAATAATAAAATAAAAATACCTCGCAATTATGTAGATACTTTGAATCCGTACCTATATTTTATATTATGCCAAAATGTATTGGTATGTTTTTCTTTCACGTTAAAACGGGACAAAGGATTGGCAGTGACCTAGGCTAATTTTTACCTTGGAAGATTATCTTGTTCCCAAGTTAAACACGTTATAATACATATCATTAAAAATGTTGATGGAATATCCTCCTTATAATTTGCTTTACAATGACGATTTACAAATTTTGAGGCCAGTTGTTCAAAGAAGCAGGTATAGACTTAAAAAAAGATTATTTCTTACATTGACCTCTAGCAGAACTCAGGATCAGACGATCAGAGATATACGAGTACCAGTATGGTATACAAAGAAGTTCTTAATTAAATTTTAATATTTCCTATTCGCGACTTTTTGTGTAGTCTAAGTGAATCGATGAATAACATAAATGATTAATTTAAGCAATTATCTAAGACCGCGCGTATGTAGTCACGGGCAAAATGCTTTACAAAGTAAAAATGGCACTTAAAAGACAAAGATTCAATTTTAATAACTGGATATTTTGAGTTGTAAGTACGTTAACTAAAATGATTTTCATAATACTTTACGAAGCGAAGATATTTTTGTAATGTTTAAATTATGTACCTACTGCGAAAACAAATATATTATTAAAATAAAGCCAGAGCTTTTTTATAGTATTAGAGACAATAACTGTCCAACAATATTTTATTTCTTTATTTAATATCAAACTACTGCGTAAATTTAGAACATGCTGTAGCAAGCTATGGCATGACAGGCGTGTACAGACAGAGTAGCGGCCATATTCATTTTTATCTATGTGTGCGTGTAGTGTTGGCTATGTTCGTCTTATCTAAATTTTCAGCAAAATACAATTGATCACTCGATACTATTGAATAAAAAATGTGTATAATATAGAGATTACAGTTTCTTTGTTTTTCCTGATCTAGTAACAAGAAATCAAATCGATATTTATAATAATTATTATAAACAGCGGTTTCTCACGTCTGAAATACGATCTACGACGTAGGTTGAATTTTACTAAAAAATAAAATTAAACTGAATCTTGAAACCAATGGATATACTAAAAAGAACTTGTTAAAATAAATAGTTCACTTTATTTTGTAATCGTATAATAACGTATTTACAAAGAATGAGCTACATTTATAAAGAGCCCACCACGCGGGTTCTCGGCACCGCAATAGCGACATACGTGAACCGGCGCCGTGGGTCACTGGCACTGAATGGGTTAAACTCTAAATATTTTTTAACATCTACTACCTAAACTATGCTGTATTAAATAAACTAAGTATACTATTTAATACTCTTAACCCTTAACACCACACGCTATTTCTAGCGACACAATTACATACGTGGGGGAGCTAGCTCCCCCATTCATATATCGACTATTAACAGCTTCATTGCAAAATAAAATTTGGATTTCTTTTCAAAAAATAAATAAAAGACTTATTATAAATATAGTAAAAAAGTTTTATTAAGATTAGAAAAATAAATACCACATTTCTAGCGTCTAACAAAAAAAATGCCATAGTTCACTGTCAAATTTTCAGTGCCTAGTTCAAAGGTGAAATACTAAATTAACTTAGCAACTAAAAACAAACTTAATCTTTTTTTCTCAACAGTCTTATAATCTAAAATACAAAACAATCATAAAATTCTCAAATACTCATAAAACATGCAAAATCACAGGGGTAACGTATAGCTTTTGTTTACATATTAAATAATTATCACATTATAGGATATTGACTCCAATAAAATCTCCTCATTTTCACTTTCATCCAAATCTGGATTATTTACGAGTTGTTGAATCTGTTGGGGATTCATTTTTTTGTATGTCGTACGCCAAAAATCTACAAAAACACAAATAAATAAGAAATTAGTAAAAAAATATTACTTACGTAACTACACACGTGGGGGAGCTAGGTCCCCCAAAAGCACGTACCTGCCAACCGGTTTGTGGTAGCCCGACGCACGTCTGCTGGCCTTGAGCTCTCCCGTGGCACTGGGAATACCAGGACTTGCAACTGCGTAATAGCCAAAATAATAAAAATATTCACACAAATGTAGTTGTTGGGGGACCCTACTCCCCCACCTGTGGTGTTAAGGGTTAAACTAACTTTTTGAGTGAACAACATAGTGCTGCAGTTGTTTACTTTGTGTGTAAGGATCTTTGTGTCGCTACTACTGACTAAAAGATTGTCATGAGAGATGAAAGAATGTTGTGATATGATGTATGTATAGGATGGAAGTGTAGTAAGTTTAGTTGTCAAGCATGGTTGTATGTATGTCTGCAATTAAGTAATTTATCATGCAGTGAGTTTAATAGGTAGTTAGTCTAGTCGGATTTTGCTGTAGTAGGCAAAATCCTACGCTTTTTGGCGGGGTACTGTAACGTTGTGCTAGTACGTTACTGATTAATTAAATTTTTGTAGTTTTCTTTCTTAATTAATATCTATATCGCGACTTGTAACGCCATCTATACTTACTTTGCTAACACTTCATAACTTATTGATTTTATTAATGCTGAACTGACTCAATAGATGTCGCTTTCCTAAAGTCCATAATTGTTTTAATAATTTAATAATATTTCTTAAATAAAATTAATTTAATTGTAGTAATTATCAATACTCAATTTTATAATCTAATCTGCTCTTAAAACTATAAATAAATAAAATACCTTAACTAATTATAAAAATACAGACTAGGCTGTATGAACCATAGACAATAAATATTAGAATATTCTTGAACGGAGGATTCTTTCTCTCTGGTCTCCGTTTTGTCATTTCTTTCGTTGCCGCCGACTTTCGAGGCCTAAACCTCGATTCTAAATTTCTAACTTGGATTGAATCCCGCTGGGGTAAGTTTTCCATGATATGTTGCTGGTGTTCTAAAGTTTAACTAAAGATTAAATTCTATTTCCAATTTTCTTAACGAGACACTGGTCCTGTAATTGTGTTTCCCTAACACGCAACTTTCTACGTTCCAGGATTCAAATTCAAATTCATACATATTCATATTTATTTTTCAATGCAATTCGTCACCTATTTTACCATGGAGATCTAAGAACTTAAAGGCTATAAGAAGCTAAAGGCTATAAGAACCTAATAGCCGGCTGTCTGGTTCCGGCAAATCGTTACCGGTGGAGATCTCTGCCGGTCACCGAACTTGAAGACTGAAGACACCATCGCCGGGGATCAGACAGGCCAGTGTCGTTCATTACTTAGAGGAGCTACGTGTCGCAGCCTGGGTCAGCCGAGGAAATAAAGGCTTAAAATCAAGGTGCCTAACGCGCCTTATTTCGAACCCTACCCTCTATTCTGTTCGCGTAACTTCTATTAACTTCTAACATAAATTATCTAAAAACTACCTAAATAAAACAACCCCGTATCCTTCCATAACGCGACATATATAAATTGAATTTTCCTTAGCCTTTGCATTATCGTATTATAACCGTCTTTTGCTTGTCTTCTAAAATTGGTACCTTAGTAGATTATCTTATATTTTTTCATTATTCCGCCTTATTGATTTCTTTTCACTATATATTATTAAAGGGTTTCGTTTTGTTCAATAGAATTCTATAAAAAAAAAGATACTCCTAACATAAAATAACTGTACTTATTTTTTACATTTTATAATAAAATGTGTTTTAAATTTGTAAGGTGCTTACTTAAAAATCAAAATATATTTTGTTCAGTTGATATCTACAAACTTTAGAATCGGCAATTTTTGCATTTAAATTTAAGTAATTTTTCGAGGAAGCCATCATTGTCTCTAACGTCGATGTAGCTGAGAAGAGTCGCTGAAAAACTCAATGCTGATGTTAAGAGAAACAGAGAAAACTATTTGTGAGTCTATATTTTGAAAGGCCTAAGAATACTAAAACGTTATCACATTTACACTACTATGGGACAAAGAGTATATGTTTGTTACGCCTTAAGGTAAAAACCGGAGGGTGCATTTGGATGAAATAAATAAATAAATATAAATAATAGATAAATATATTGGGACATTATTGTAACAGCGCCATCTGGTTCCGTGGTAAGCGTATTACAGATATCAGATAGTTGATATACTACACATATAAATTTTAAATACATACATATTATAAATATAAATATAAACCCATGACTGAAATACAAACATTTGCACTCAAATGAATGCCCGGAGTGGGACTCGAACCCGCAATCGTATATAATATTATAATTATATGTTTTTGTTGTATTTATATATACAATAGAAATACAACAAAAAAAGTAATTAAAAACACCTGCGGTAAGAGAAACTTTCAAATAAACTAGATAAGGATACGTTAAAAAATTATGACTACAGTATAAAGTTATCTCATCTAATAGGAGAAACAATTGTTTGTTTTTACATACAACAGCTTTACACGTGACCGCATTTGCGGTTCCACGCTCTCTGAATATCAATTATTCTATTCGTAGTAGAAACTCGGAAAGTTGGTCCAAAATAATCAACCAAGTAAAACTAATTAATAGTACCTACTCATTGTTAGAAAAAATAACGTAAATGCTAAACTACTTATCTTTTGCTCAGATTTCATACATTCATTATTACTAGCGCTTAGACTTCAAAGAATAACGTAAATTATACTTTTTTTAACTTAAAAACAGATTCAATATAAAAAAAATTTGTTGGGACATTAACGTACATCCATCTAGATCCTTGATAAGGAACGAGCTTTGTGTTACGAATATCAGATTACTTAAAATACATACAAATTACAAATATAAACAGTAAACACTCATGAATCATATTGCTTGTACTCAGGAGTACAATGCCCCCAGCGGGACTCGAACCCGCGACCCATCACACAGGCAAGTAGGGTCACTACAAACTGAGCCAAACGTATCGGCAATTAACGCTACAGCTACCCGCAAATCATGTATTTTTTTCTAAATGTAATCCAGTACATTTATGTACATAATATATCTTTTTTTTTTTTTTTTTTTTATTTCATTCTGAATTAGTGCTTGACTACGTTCCACCTGATGGTAAGTGGTAACGTAGTCGTAGATGGTAAGTCGCACTAATTCAGTAGCCACCTATTCACTCTTGCCTTGAAGACACCCATATTGTAACCGGACGGAAACACAGACGCAGGCAGATTGTTCTTAATATATATATTGTTTTCTTAATATATATAAATCTCGTGTCACAATATTTGTCCTCAATGGACTCCTAAACTGCTGAACCAATTTTCATCAAATTTTGTAAGCATATGTAATTTGGTCAAACTTACGAGATAGGGTAGTTTTTATCTCAATTATTGATCTCAATATTAGTTATTACAAATTAAATATTTATTATACGACTTTAGTGTGTATTTATAGATGGCGGCTTGGCATCTAAGTTGCACAGATTATAGATGGCGCGTTTGAATATAGAATTTAGAAATAAAATAGTAAATAAAAATAAAATATTTTACTTTATCGTAATGTATATTTAAATTTATATACACTTTTGTTACTTTTTTATTTTTATTGAAGTGAAACTTCTCATGCTTCATCACTTCCAACAAGGTTGCGTTAAACCAAGTACCAGGCCCTCAGGGACGGGGAAGAGTTAGCGCCACCACCCACTGACCTCTATAATACCACTGGAATGGCTGTTCCCAGCGTTTGACAGCAATTTTTTTGTGTCCATTTGAAGCGCCACTAGCGAGAGTCCCGAGAACTAATTTTGACATATATTGCAAATGACAGCGAGAAGTGTTTGTTTACTGTAAAGTAATTTTGCATTTTCGTTGTTAATATAACATAAGTAGTAATTATGATGATCCGGTTATTGATTAATAAAAATAAAAAAATAAAAATCTTTAAATCGACATCATCAGTTTTAGTACCACAAACTCTCGCTACGTCTCGCTACGTCCGACAGCGCCAAAATGGCGAATATCAAGCAGCCACAAAAGCACGTTGACAACAGCCAGTCCAGTGGTATTATAGAGGTCAGTGTTAAGAACACTCTCATTCAAATATTGAGCGGGATAACAAATACAGACTAGGCTGTATGGACTATAGTCCTTTGCCTTTCCCTATTGGGGATAAATTTTAAAAACAACAATTGAGCGGGATAATGTCAATATAATAACCATACTATTACAATTTTTCGTGAAGGATTTTTATAATTGTATTGTGTTATTATTGTGCAGTGTTCAGTTTGAATATTTTTTAGAATTATAAATAATAACATAAAATTTTATTGATTACTGTTTTTAACCGACTTCCAAAAAGGAGGAGGTTATATGTTCCGATGTATGTATTTTTTTTTTTTTTTATGTATGTTCACCGATTTCTCCGCCAACTGTGGGCTGATTTCAAAAATTTTTCTTTTGTTCGATAGGGTATAGTTCTGAGGGGGTCCCATTATCACAAAATCAGGATCTGATGATAGGATCCCAGGGAAATCCAGGGCAACTTTCAAAATTTATAGGCACCTATTATGTTTTTTATATATTTTCTAAAGCTGTTCAAGCATTTGCGTCTGAAAATCGTAATCTCATGTGATGAGCTGATGATGGAAGGTAGAATTCTTCAAATGTTATTGTTTATCTGTGTTCACCGATTTATGCGTCAATTGTGGGCCGATTTCAAAAATGTATTTTTTGTTTGGTAGGGTATACTTCCAAGATGTTCCCATTGTCACCAAGTTAGGATCTGATAATGGGATCCTAGGGAAATCGATGGCAACTCTTAAATTTTATAGGCACTTAGTACATTTTTCATATATTTTCTAAAGTCTTTTAAGGATTTGCATCTGATAATTACCATCTCATGTGGATAAGCTGATGATGGAAGGTACAACTCCTCAACGGCTAGGAGTTGAAAGGAAATTCCTTTAAAATTATACATACATATAGACTGATAGTTGTGTTCTTCCAGGCTATTACGTTAATATGATAATAGAAGGTAAATCTCATTAACCTCTAGGAGTTAGGTGGAATAATGGACGTGGTTTCTTTAAACTATTTCGTATGGGGAATGTAAACATAAAGATGAGCTCGTAGTTTAGTTACAGCTACAGTAGTCGTAGATAGAGTACTCTTTGGACACCAACACCCCCCCCCCCCCCCCCTTTCGGTAGACCCGATAATTAATTACTATTACGTTACATACGTTAATAGGTATGCTCGTTGTTTAATATAAACCTTAAACAGATTTTAAATTAGTGACAAATAGTAAGTCACTATAACTAAAAATGGAAAAATAAGTTATTTTTTAAAAAAAAATTAAACCGACTTCAAAAAATCTGCACTAAAAAGAGAAAAATCTAAACTAAAAAGTAGAAAATAATACTTTTAAGAACTTTGTTAATTTTGGAGTCGGTGCCAGCCAGGTATTTTGATTATGTTTACAAATTGATAGATTAATCGAATATGTATCTATTTACTTAGGGTTATTTTGCTTTGGCTGGCACCGACTCCAAAATTAACAAAGTTCTTAAAAGTATTATTTTCTACTTTTTAGTTTAGATTTTTCTCTTTTTAGTGCAGATTTTTTGAAGTCGGTTTAATTTTTTTTTAAAAAATAATTGTCTATCAATTTTCATATCACCAGCTCGAAAACATGTAAGTATTTCTAGACTGCCTTTTATTTTTTTTTATTTTGATTTTATAATTTGATAGTTGTTAATTTATTCAGTCGTAAATTTTGATCCAATTTATTTATATAAATGATAAATTCTTAATTTTTTTTAATTTCAACAAACTTAAGATAAGATGAATAAAATGTAAATTCAAAAAGTACATGTTGGTTTGTGCTTAATTTCAACATTTCGTTTTATTTTCAATCCCATATGAATGAATCTATTTTTTTAATTTCTTAAGAGAATAGTAATTTGATTGTATCAGAAGAATTAGTAAAAAAATTATTCAATCTATTATAATTACTGAGCCACAGCAACGCGTGGCTGGGTCCACTAGTTATATATTAAAATCTAACAAAGTTAACAACTGGATTAAACTTTTATCCTTTCCACGTACATTCGTACAGAGGTAAAGCTCTATACAACCGCGCGATATACGCACTCACCGTGCGTGACAGCTTCCTGACGGGTATACGTGTATGTATGCGCTGCCTGTTGACAAAACCATTTTTTTCCGGCTCGTGCTGTTGACAATGTCAGGTCGGGCGTGTCGAGCTCTAAAGAAAACGCTATGTTAAGGCGTTTATTGCAGGTTTGTATGATATGTTATGTATGTTTTTGTTAAGGATATACTTATGTCATACACAATATATATGTTGTAATGTATGAAAATATTCTATAAACATATTATAATAAAATTCTATACATTAAATGTTTTTTGTAGAAAATATTATTAAATTAGTCATTTTTATTGAAACAGACAGACAAACATTTTAAAAATTCTGTGACTCTGTGAAAAGTCTGCGACCGCTAGACAGATTTTGATGAAATTAACTATGATAATATCTGGTTATCCATATATAGGATGCTTTTTACTGCAGGAAAATATCACACCTCTGAGAAATATACATTAACCATTATAAAAGGTAAAAAGGAACCCGTGCGGAGTGAGGCTGAGTCTCTATTAATTCATGTGGTAAGAATAAATTAAATTATTTTGAGGTTTAATCTAACAAACTGTTTTCTAACAAGATAATTAAAATGGGTTAAAGCACGCGGAATTCATTTAAAAGAGCGGAAAAATTTTAAGCCTATGTCAACGCGATCGGTTGGACCCTCAAAGGGTCAAGCGGACTTACTGCCTCATTCATAATATTACTAGTAAGGATAAGGGCTGTTTGGTATTCAATGTGTTACGAAATTTTGAGCTCGCATATTATACTTTGAATCTATATATAGGATAAACATATCGTAGGAAATTTTTGTAAAATATTTGTGTTTCGGCGTACTTTTTACTTTACTTATAAATAAAATGATTTTAAGGCTAGTCTCTCTTATTACATTATAGAATGGCAAGTTTATATGATGCTAAAAATATATTATGTACAATGTACATGTTAATATAGTTTGATTAAAAGCTAGAGCAAAAAGCAGTAAATACCTCATTTATGATTGATGAAATTAATATGAAATGATTAATACTTAAACGAATCGCTATGTATATTTTGCAATATCGTGTAGGAATTGAATTCTAGGTTTCTTCATTACGTGACGACTTTCTTTTTAGGTCATTTGAACGTATACAAAAAATTGTTATAAACAAGTCAAAACATCGGAAACAAAAAATCTAAATAAAATCGCGAAAATAGGTACCCTTTAAATAATATTTTTAAAACTAAGAAAATATTATTTAAAAAAAACTTAATTAAATTTCATCTTCATTATATATAATATATTCTAAAATAAATTCTGCTCGCTTGAAAATAAAGTATATAAGCACATTTAGTGATTGTGAACTAATGTAATGTATGTGTTTAAAAGTGAAGTCAAACATTATTTTTAAACATATATCTATTTAAATCATATCAGTACCGAGTAAAAGAAAAAGCTCCCCTCTATATTTTATTGGTACATTGCCTCTCAATACTTAAATGGTTCATTGAAAGGGAATAGAATTGTGACAGAAAAACCAATATACGATATCCTAATGGGACTGTCTAGTAGTTTTCGCTCTCAAAACATTTTATATTTGAAATATACAAACCGGTACAAAAAGATTTCATAGAAGGATTACAAATGAGCTTTACATATTAAATAACGTATATAATGTAATACGTAAATATACCTCCCTTATTCAAAATTATATTTTTGTACCCTTTGCTGTAGAAACCCTTGGCCCATGGAGTCAAAGTGCTAAGCACTATTTAAAAGACATAACACCTCGTCTTATCGCCTCCACTGGTGACAGGAGAGCTGGCTCATTTTTCGCCCAAAGAATCGGCATTGCCATTCAACGGGGGAATGCAGCTAGCATTCTTGCCACTATTCCACGCGGACACGACTTGTACAGTAATAATTAAGTGTACATTTGCTTTGTATATATAGTTAAGTTTACTTGTAATTTCCTTTACTGTAAATAAATTCTCCGGTTCAATAACGTATTTTTTTCTATTAATGTATATTATATATCATGTAAGATAAGAAGTGTGGTTAAGTAAATAAAAGGAGTCTATGAAACTTGAAAGTAAGCCATTTTAAAAAGAATATTCGTAGATTAAGTGTAAGAAATCATATCTGATCATTCATTCGTAGATTGAGTGTAAGAAATCATATCTGATCACACAGAATCATGGTAAGAATGTAACAAAATAAGTAAAGCTATGACACATTTACTTAAAACTTCATTATTTAGTAAGTTCAGTAAAGTAATATAATTAATTATTTAAATTTTAGATTTGTATGAAAAACTATAAAAATTGAGCATTTGTATAGTGCTTTATGTTATAAGCTCTATTCGGGCAATATCGATAGGCGTTGACGTAATAATGTAGTAGTAGTTGTAGCAAGAATCTTGACAGGTTGAAAGGACGACAGATTTTATGAATCCTAATAAGACGGAAATTGTGATAAACTGAGAAGCTTATTTATGTAATTTTAATATTTTCTTAGATAATTCTTAGGTTTACGAGTACATCATTTTAAATAAGACTACTAAACCTTTTTATTTTCCCGATGTTTCGAATAGTTTACAGTCATTGTCACGGGAATATAAATCCACGTTTTTTTTTTTATTTTGTGATAAAATTTGAATATAATGAAAAAAAAAATAGGTATCGAAGTATATAATAATATTATTCACTGAATGTAAAAATAATATACTCGTATATCATTTATGCTACAATATATCTTAGTAAAATAATTATATTATAACTAATCAATTAACACATAGGTACTAAACCTAATTAAATAATAATATTCTTAGGTGTATTGAAAATCTCGAAACTCTAAAAAAGCGAACTAAAAGAGGGGAGAAATTAAAGAAGGAAAATAGTATTATGCAGCCATACTACTTAGCTATAGGTGACACGCAACAAGGATTAAGCATATTGTATGTCTCCGACTAGTTCCTTTTAGGTTATTTTTAGCACTCGGGCTGCTTAATTTTATAATTGTATAAGTACAGTATTATAATAATTTTATAAGTACTTTTTGAATTTTAAGTTGTTACTATGAAATACGATGTATATATATCTTTTCGTTAAGAGTTAAAACTAAACCTATAGAATTTCCAAATATTATAGACACGATATTTCAAGTCAAATTATTCAAACATTCAAAAACACTTGAGCGACCTCAGCAATAATTCTCAATTATTAAGAGAGGAATTATTTATCTTCGTATCCCGAATGTCCAACTGGCACAGTCACTCAATTTTATGAATCGAGGTTTCGCGTGTTCAATACTTCACCCCAAATCACTCCAAAGGTAACTTCAGGTTTATAATAAGAAGAAGTGGTCCTCCACAAGTAACACTTGAGTAAGAACCTTATTCTAATACAATTACATTTCACAAAATTATAATTGAATCGAATCCTATTGAAATAGTTATTTTTAGATTAGAGATAGATTAGAATTTTTAACTGTCTGTTTGTCTGTCTATCATCGAAACACGAGAAAATCACTAGACATATTTTGATGAAATTTGTTATATTGACAGCGGTTATTTGAATATACAAACATTCAACATTTTTAAATTCATGTTTTATAAATGAAGTACATATTTCTTACGAATTCCCTCCTTTTTTACGAATGTTCCTCAAAAAGATTTACCCGTAATAGGTTTCGGTCGGACATGTCAGACGCATTCAATTTGGCTAAATTACAACAGAATGGGAATACTCATTGAGATATACAACGTTTGGCAAAAGATCGAAATAATAGCTTATATTATAGCAGTAGTAGCTTAGTGTTAAAATGTTCGCATGGAAAATTGTGAAGCAGGATCAAACTTCGGGTTAAAGTATAAATATTTTTGTGTAAGTTACTTTGAAATCGTCGCATTAATCGTCGCATTAGACAATAGGAAATCATCGATCATAATCATTAATCATAATATGATTTGTCTTAATTCTTAGAAAGTCAATTAATTTACTTAGCAAAAATATATTTTTATATAATTTCAATAATAACTTTTTAAGCACCGTAGTGTTTATAGTTTAACTAAAAATTGTAAATTTTTTTTTGCTACATTAATATTTTTTTGCATTAATCACACGTTTCTCATTCGTTTGCATTGATCATGTTTTAAATTTGATTACTATCTATTAAATGACGTCATCTAACTTCAAATCAATATTTGAAGTTAGATGACGTCATATAAAATTAAGCAAAAAAATACACTTAAAACTAAGGCACTAGGTATTTAAAGCTTTTATATAAATGAAGTAGATTGTTTCATTATAAAAGTTTATACTAAAATATATATGAATAAATTACTTTATTCACTTCAAATGTAGCTATTTTAGTTCCTGCAAGTACTATTATATCTCATAAAGATAACAAAATAGTGGTGTACGGGTGTTAATCTATTACAAACATTCAGATTTAAAAAAATGAAGTGTCTGTTTGTAACACATAACTGTTCTACGATCTATATTATACGATACGTATAAGAAAAACATGATTTGAAACATTTTAATTTGTCTTCCACCTCTGAAATAGCTGCACAGATTTTGACGAAACTTTAAATGGTAAACGGCTGATATCAAGAGGAGTAACATAGGCTCTTATTTTAGAAAAAGAAGTGGTTTGTTTATAAGAAACACCTTGCCTCCATTAAAACGTACCGAAGGACAAGTTGTGAGGACAAAAGCATTCACCTATAAAATTTAATCAAAAAATGTAAATAAAATAGGTATCTACAACTTTGACTTACGAGCATACGAATTATAAGATAAAATGTTCGTTTAAGAAACCTTATTCTAACCATAGACTCAGTGGATTAGCTCAATTAAAGGAGCTGGTATTTTTTGAATTTTAGGGGACTCATTACCGGCTGAAGTAAACTTTTTTTAATATGTTTTTAAAAAACATAATATAAAGTAGTACTTTACTTCCGTATTCTATCTATTTGTTCAAGTTGAATACCTTATTATAGTATAGTGCAAAATATGTAAAGCCTTTAGTTAAAATTGAGAAATTTACGAGTATATTATAGCTTAAGATTACAGATAGAGAGCATCTTGGCTTAGAGTCCTTGTTTGAAAGAGCTATTATGTTTTGGTGGAAAAAGTAGTCGTTAGCTGAAGCATTGGCGGCGTTACACCCGAACGCCCTGGGAAGTACATAAATCCGTCGATCTTGCGATTGATCTCACTTCGGTCTTGTCGAGTTTCCTTCCTATTAAACTTTATTCGTCTATTCACATATAGGTACGATGGAATTTGAAAAACAAATGTTTTTGAATATCAGTAGATATTCTGAATATTTTTGATAAATAAACTTACTGATAAATTAAATTGTTAGGAGAAATAATAATGCTATTAATTTAATTAATTCGATTTTTATGTTTGACTATCTCTATAAGCCGTTCCTGCTTTCCATACTTAAGATAATACCCTAACGAGAGGCTTAAACGACCATACCCTTAAATTACGTCGACTTAAAAGTTTTTTTTTCACAGATGGAACCCCAAAAGCACCCAATTTGGGCTTCCTGTGGATGTCTAAGAATATCATAATAAATACTACAATATACGTGTCACATTTTATAACATATTTATACACTTTTCCGCATAAAAATATGCATGTATGCAGATCCGTGTTTACGGGAGCAATTACTCAACAAAGGCATGAAACAAACGTTCATTTTGCACCGTTCACGCGCACACACGGGAAATTGCTTCTAACAAGTTTAATTTGACTCTCACAAGAAAAAACTTTTCCAATCTGCCTTTGCTGGTCACGCTTTTAAAGCGGAGATTAAAACTGTTATTAAGTACAGTTGCTTATGAGAAAACATCGCTTATTCACTGTGTCTTAAAGGCTGCTAAGCTTCGCATATTAAGCATATGAAATTTATTATGAATGACGGCTGTGATAAATCGGCAACCTTTGTTTATGTAAGACAAAAGTTTTGAACAATGGAAACATCTATAAAAGTATGTTTATGATATAAAGTATACAAAGGCACACATTCTGCAAGTTATTGCGTAATTTTTGAGATGAAGCGTCACAGTATATTCGTATTCAGGTTTATATAATATTTCGTTTGAATATATTTTGAAGGTACATAATATTGTAAGTAATGTACCTATGTATTTTATTAGCTATTGAAATATTATTGCCTTACATTCAAATGCTTTTATATAAATAAAACTCATATCAAGTTTGTTAATAACGGTGTTGTCTGTTTGTTTGTTTGTTTGTTTGTTTGTTTGTTTGTTTCTTTATTGTATTAAAGCCTTTTAAACCTAGTGGCATTTGGTTCAAATACTCCTGTAATAACAATTTATGAATACGTCAACAAATAAATAAATATGTAGGGACATTATTACACACATTGCCATCTAATTCATTGGTAAGCTACATTATCGGTACATATATAACTTAAAATACCAATGACTGGAGTACAAACATTCGTGCTCAACAAATGAATGCCCCCAGCGGGACTAAACCTGCGAGCGCGGGCACAGCAAGTAGGGTCACTACAAACTGGGCCAAAGGGAGTGTAAGAAAACTGTTAATGTATTTATTTAGACTTACTAATTTTAAAAAACATTGTTAAATTTAAGGTCATGTAAAAATGTACAGAGCAATAGTCATCAATGACAAACAGCTTAATGATATTGATCAAAAGAAACGTATCTCTAAGAAAAATATACCAACCATTAAAAGCTGGTTGTTTGAGTCAACATTTACGTAGCTTTTTAAGTGCTGAAAAATGTTTAATTCTTGAGATATCAATAGTAGCCGTTGAAATGTACCTAGAGGTATTCTAAAACAAAAATAACACTGCTTGGGTAATTAATTGATCAATTCACTATGTATATAATAAATAATTTATAAGCAACAGTAAATAATATTCGCTTTCTTGTAAACTAAATTAGAATAGAATAACAACAGTAAATGGAGTATTTTATAATTATATTCTGATGTAGAATTTCTTAAACATTAAATATCTACTAAGTACTACCCTTTAATAGGCTCTGTAAAGCGCGGCCATTAAAGCTTTATAGCTTGAGTGATATACTACAATGTTTTAATTGGGAACAAACTAATGAATAATCATTGTTTATTTAACAGAAGTAAATTACTAGATAATAATATTATTTTATAAGCTCTTCGCTTTAAAATAAAATTGTAGCAAGTATATTTATATAAGTATACTAGAAACTTTTAGAAGATATTTTGTCCCTGGGTAGGTAGGGTAGGTTTGGTCCTGGGTCCTTGCCGCTGTAAAAATATTATATACCAAATTTTATAAAATTGTTTTTCTATCAATTATGTTTAGTGATTTTCTCTTGATGCGGTCACAGACAGGCAGATAGACAAAAATTATATATAATAATATAGATTAATAATAAAAATATTTTGCAAAAAATATTTAATGTTAAAATTCCACTAATTTACATTTTAATATTTCATAATTTACAATAAGAATGTCTTAGAATTATTTTGTTTTATTTGATAAAAAACCTAAAAGACTCTTAGAAAAAATATCATGTTTCAATATTTTATACAAATAATTATTTGAGATGAAAGATGATATTACAATTTGCTTTAAAAGTTTACGATAGTTCATTAATATTTCTAATCATAGTATTTTAGAAAAAAAAACGTATTTATATTTAAAATAAATTACTTTTTTTAGTATATACCACACGAATCTACTTACTATAAGACTGTCGTACATTTGAGTTCATCACACAAATAGGTAAATGTACCCAGTGGAATTTGAAGCCGCAACAATTTTTTGATTATTTGAAATACGAAAAATAGACCGATAAAATATCTAAATGAAACACTTTAGACAAATGTTCAGGTACAAATATCGATCCGGTAATCAGTTTCATCTAACACTGGTGATAAGTTGTTTATTTTGACTGGACTAATATATATTTTAGGGTTCAATCGCATTCTTATCTTGGCTTAGGGAGGCCATCTTGAATCCCACACGATGCACCTAATTTACATAGTAACAATACCGCCGACGACATTTCAGAGATTGTTGTGGTCGTTGTGTAGTTACAATATTAGAGTAAGAATAGGTTGCTTAAAACATATCATAGGTAAATATTTTCTTAATAGGTAATTGTAAAGCCAATGTTTTGTTTTACTTCGTTCAAATGAGCTCCGTTCAATTACAAGCACTGTTCGTCACTTTTAAATGATTTAAAATGCAAAATTTAAATTAAATAAATGTCACTATGCAAGCTTGCCACGAATCTACCACAGGCTCGATAGGCTCGAAGATAGTACCGCTGAGAAGAGCCGGCGAGAAATTCAATAGCAACGGATCAGCTGATATCTGATATTATCTGTACTTATAGGTATTTTTGATTTAAACTTAAGTTGTTAACTATATAATTATCTTTTTAAATAAGTGATACATACATTACGGTGCCAGCCAGGTATTTTGATTATGTTTACAAATTAATAGATTAATCGAATATTTATCTATTTAGGGTTATTTTGCTTTGGCTGGCACCGATTTCAAAATTAACAAAGTTCTTAAAAGTATTATATATATTATATATATTTTCTACTTTTTAGTTTAGATTTATTTAGTTTGGAAGTCGGTTTTTGTTTTTTGTTAAAAATAATTTATTTTTAAATTTTTAGCGGAAAGTAGATACGTACTGTGTTATTTAATGATTATAAAAATTTACCTTCTATTATGAGGTAAACCTAATAGCCTGAAAGTATACAACTATCGGTCCATAAGTGCGTATTATATTGAAAGAATTTTCTTTAAACTGCTAACCATTGAGGAGTTGTACCTTCCATCATCAATTACGGTACGTGACTCAAATATCCGAATAGCCTATAAAAGATTCGGCCAAGCATCGTTAATGTGCTCCTAACAATTGAAGAATTCCGTTACTTTGTCATGGATCCCATCATCAAAACCTAACCTAACTCTTATAAAACTACCCTTGAAGTACATCCTTTCTAATAAAAAAAGAATCATCGAAATCAGTTGGCGTGATATTGAGTTATTCGTCCATTTGTCGAGCACATACTTAATGTGAATTTAAGACTTTTATGGTTTTCTCATGGAAGCCATTGTCGGAACTGGAAAATATTAAAATGGGACCACACGGGAAGCACTACCTTTCAAATAAAAAAAGAATCATCAAAATCGGTTCACCCAGTTCAAAGTTCTGAGCTAACAAACATAATAAAAAACATACAGACGAATTGATAATCCTCCTTTTGGAAGTCGGTTGAAAATTCAAACTGAGTTAAATCTGTAGATTAAATATTTTTTGGAAGTTCTAATTGAAATAGACGATATTAATACAGAGGTGAAATCTATTGTTTTTATAATTTATGTCGGTCTGTCTGTGGCCGCATCCCGAGAAAACCAATGGATAGATTTTGATGAAATTAAGGTATCCCGTTATAATGATAGCTGGATATGTGTCAACATATAAAATATTTTTTTCTGCAGGAAAATATCTAATTTCTGAGAAATCTATACTAACAGGTAAAACGTATTTTCTATTAAAATATGCTTACATATAAATTAAGAATATTAAATTAAGATCTAATTATTTAATTATTTAAAATTAATTCTAAGAATATTCAGTCCAGTCTTTGCGACACGGTTGGATCCGCGGGAAAGGTTAGTTTAATATAATTTTCCATTCTTAAAACGCAAACGCTTAATTCCTATTTAGACACTAGCATCCAATTGGTACTAGGCATTTGGAAAATTTAACACATGTAGTGTAGATAGGTTGAGGATGTAAAAGGCGTTCTGGCCTATTGCCAGTTGTTGAAGGAGTCTATCAGTATTGATTATTTAATGTTATGAATGTTAGATGAAGTGGCTTTGGAGGCCATGAATTACGAATGAGGTTAGAAATATTTAACACTTTCTAAGCCTTTAGAGGATAAGTTGAATATTAATCAAACTTTTAATGAGTCTGCCATTATTTTTAATTGGTATCGTTTCGATGATTCACACGATAAGCTTTAAGATCTAGTACAATATTTATATTAACTGATTGCGCAAATATTTATATTATTTATTAGTATACTTTCGTTACGATTAACATTAGGTATACGCGAATATTCGACATTATAAATTAAAACTATCTTTTCTCATTTTGTCGCAGATTTATTTTGATGTTTGGTTCCCGACGTTTCGAGTGCTGTCCAGCAATCATGATTACGGAAGAGATCAGTCTCTCCCATGATCAGATTCGAAACGTCGGGAACAAAAAAAAATCAAAATAACCGCGACAAAAAAAAAAAAAAGAAAAGATGATTTCATTTATAATCTGTATTTTATACTGAACTAGTAAGAGTTATTGCTGTCTAATTATCTATTCATAAGTTACATTCACAAATTAGAATATGTATAGTGTAAAACACAGGATTTGAACCCGCTTCAGTCAATTTTGTAAGCGAGCGCCTTAACATCGCGCTGTCGTTATAGGCTATTATTTAGTAATAAGTAAGACATTATTTAGATTTACAATTGGACTAATTTATATAAATATAAAATTAAGTGGCAAGTGATTTATTACTTTAGTAGAAACAAACTTGTTTGAATTTGCGTCAAGGATAATTAATTTCAATTAATGCTTTAAAGATTAGAAATATAATAATAATAATTCTATAGTTGTTCAATTCCGGTCAAGGCAGCCAATCACATTGAGACTTGCCAGGAGATATAATAATGCACTCTCTGTTCCTGTCACTCTCATACTCCAGTGGGTTACTTGATACGACCAGAGAGAGCTAAGGCGCAGGACCAACGGCTTTATCTGCTTTTTGCGGCTTACTAAACTGAAAGACTCAATAAGCAAATTTGACCCGACCCGGGACTCGAACCCCAGGACCTCCGGACGTGCGCCGAGACAGTAAAACTGTAAATATAAAGTTTACATGTCGAGGTCCAGTAGGTCACGACCGGCGAGAGGTCAGGCGACTGTCATCAACTTTGGGTTCACTCTGATGAGGCACGGGGTGTTTTAAGTCACTGAAGTCCCCATACTGGGTTTTTACCGAGAATTTTGATATTAATCAAATACAAACTGCAACATAAATTAGATGCACTGAGTTTTGGAGTCTGATTACAAAATTCGCAGTAATCAGTATAATTAGATTGCTATTACTTTAATAAATCGTAACACAGCCGTGATGTTTGCAAATGCATTTGGCTTTCCGCCAGGAAGCAACCTTTGCGTATCGATTCCTAGGCCGCAGCCACCGGTGATCTTTAATGTGCAATATTTAAATATACCTAAAATATATGTTATACTAGCAATTTATCCTCGTTTCACTCGGTATTCAACGTTAAGTTGGCCCCGCATTTTTTTAATTTCTAAGAAATTAAAAATGCGCTGAAATGTGCCCGGTATGTGCTATTTATTATGTGCCACTTATAAAAATAAATTAATACAAAATTTTTTTTGCATTTTACTACTCTTGAAAATACAATTTTTATCAATTTTAAGGATTTCGATACGGTTACGTTGCAAAGCTAAGCGGACTTGAAAAAAGGACCTTCATAAAATTTTTTTTTTCTTTTTTCACTTGCACACGATAGCACATCTTGAGCACACCACGGCACAATTCTCAACAGCGTGAAGAAGCAACATGCATGCACAAGCATACATAGGAAATGTATGCGTGAGCGGCTACCTACTTCACAGATTTCAGCTCCCCTCTCTCGCCACGTTATCCGCTGCGCTGTGCTTTATTTTTCATTTAGTATTTTGTTTAGATTGACATTTTTGAATTCTTAATATCTTTAGAATGGAGGATCTGAATAATTCAAATTAAATACTTCAAAAGTAATTTTGTTGTATTTTCAGTGTATTATAAGTCATCAATAAATGTTTGTTGAATAAATAGAGTTGCGAAAGCGATTACGAGTATACTCCCTTAGAAAAGTTTATGTAACTTTTAAATAGATAAGAAAATGAACAAAAGACCGACAATAATTACTACCAGTATTATGAATTTTTTGAAGTTAGTGAGGATGAATGATTAAGTGGATTTTTGTTGGTATGTTTATTGCTTGTAACACACTCACACCAGAACGGCTTTTATGAAACTTAATACAGATATAGATTATACTCTGGAAAAGCAACTATGTAGGTTCGTTTTTATTCCAAAAAAGTGTACACACGGTTTTTGTAAGACATAATTTGTTTTTGTTTAGCCTGCGAGGGTGAAGGTGCGAGTATTAATATAAAGAAAACAATGTGTGTGCTTCTTTAAAAATTTGGTCGGAAAATTGCTTTGAGCCTAAGCGTTTGACCTACTTACTAGTCTCAACTGTAATACCACAGTTTCATAATTGCAAAGTTGCATAATAACACTGTTATAGAGCATCTGTAAATCGAAAACTTACTTTCATAATATCAATATTTAAATATGTCATTTATTGATACTGCTTGCTTGCTTTGCTTTGACGACACATTTGGCTCAGTCGGTAGAGACCCTACTTTCTGCGCCAGCGGTCGTGGGTTCGAGTCCCGCTGGGGGTATTCGTTTGTTAAGCATGAATGTTTGTACTCCAGTTATGGGTGTTTATATTTATAATATGTATGTATTTAAAATTTATATGTGTAGTATAGCAACTATCTGGTATCCGTAACACAAGCTTAGCTTACCACGGAACCAGATGGCGCTGTGTGTAATAATAATAATAATGTCCCAACATATTAACTTGGCTTATTTATTGCTATAAAACA
The DNA here is from genome assembly GCA_951802675.2 of Boloria euphrosyne. Lineage (NCBI taxonomy): Eukaryota > Metazoa > Arthropoda > Insecta > Lepidoptera > Nymphalidae > Boloria > Boloria euphrosyne. Next base: position 3,502,357 of record OX637878.1, on the reverse strand, counting down.
ATAAATAATTTCATACCAAAACTAACACAGTTGTTACACCAAGTTGATAAATAATCATTATGTATTTAGATGCTTATCTACACTAATTGTTATCGAACAAATCATTTTCAGAATATTGTTTTATAATTTATTATATGTAGACACGCTAACTAAATCTAAGAAACGTTTAAGATTACTTATATCTAAATATATAAAAGCGAAATGTGTAAATATATAAAACCACTTACCGTATAAAGATTAAATTTGGCAGGAATTCTGTTAGTCTCTGCTGGGCAAAGGCACCCTTCAATACGAGGGGGATCGTGCCATACTTTAACACGCAGGCCACTTTAACTTTAAGGAAAAATATTGTAAAGAGAGAAAGAGAGCACTAAAATCTGAATAGCAATCAGCTAAAAATAATGAAGCATTAAACTTATTAATACACTTACGCTAAAAAAGCCTTTTACTTAATATCACTGAAAGCTTTATATCACGCAAAGCTCGCATTCTATAAAAAACATAGTTATTTAAAAATGTAATCACGAATATTTTTTTTAACATGTACTATAGTTATTTGTAAAAGTGTTTTTTATATTTATGAAATATTTAGGATATAATCATATAAAGGCCCAATTTAAGCCAAGGTACTTCCCTGATAACAGAGCGGACTGTTGCAGCAATCACTTAGTTGTTGTGGTAAGAGGGAAGAGGTTTCGTTGGGCTTTAGTGGTAATGGCTATACCGGTGAGTCCTATATAACCATCTTGTATGCAGATTGCAGGAGATATGTTAAAAAAGGGTTGGTCGTTCGCATGATCTTATTGATCGTGTCATAGTATTGTACCATTGTATTTTGAGATATACAGAAGATATTTTTATACTCACGCGCACTCTTGCGCGCTGTAATAAATTAACTCATGAATGACCGCATTCAACGTAGGGCGGTTCGACTTATAGACGATCAAGCTCTTTCCGATCGGCTTGATAATTTAGCTCTGCGTAGAGATGTTGGATCACTCTGCATCTTCTACCGCATTTATCACGGGGAGTGTTCTGAGGAATTGTTCGAACTGATCCCGGCCGCAGAATTTCATCATCGGACATCGCGCCAAAACCGTAAATTCCACCCACACTACCTCGATGTCCAGCGTTCCACAACAGTGCGATTCCTTAGGCATTTTCTGCCTCGCACAACCACTCTGTGGAACCAGCTGTCGCCAGCGGTCTTTCCGAACCGTAACGACCTGGCAACCTTCAAGAAGAGAGGGTATTCTTTTTTGAAAGGCCGGCAACGCATTTGCAAGTGATCACTTTCCATCAGGTGAGCCTCCTGCCCGTTTGCCCCCTTTGTCCCATAAAAAAAAGACTTTGTCATGGATCTCATAATCAGAACCTTATCTAACTCTCATCAAACTACCCTTGAAGTACATGCTTTCCAATAAAAAAAGAATCATCGAAATCGGTTGGCGTGATATTGAGTTATTAGTCCATTTGTCGCGCACACACTGATTGCAAATTTAAGACTTTTATGGTTTTCTCATGGATGCCATTGTCAGAACTGGAAAATATTAAAATAGGACCCGGGAAGCACTACCTTTCAAATAAAAAAAGAATCATAAAAATCGGTTCACCCAGTTTAAAGTTATGAGCTAACAAACATAAAAAAAAACATACATACGAATTGATAACCTCCTCCTTTTGGAAGTCGGTTGAAAAAACAGTTTAATTGGCGAGTATTTTGTATACACTTGATTTGTTTTCTTTCAAATTTTCATACTTGAGCTTTTTTATAATCATATCTTTAATATTTTAAAATATAAAAATATATCCGGTACGAAAGTATAATAAAACTGTGTAAATTTATAAGGATGATGATGAAGTTTACGGTCCAAGTCAGAAAGCGGCAATAAATTTATTTAGCAATCAGCATAATAATTAAAATGCTACGTTATCTTTTGTGAGAGATAATAAAATTTCTTGCCACGCTATTGGTTGAATGCACATTTTCATACAAACACAATATTTAAAATATTTCCATTGTGATGAATAAACCTACTATAGTTAACAAAAACAAAACTAAAAGCTACATAATATATTTAATTATTCAATATGTTATACATTTATAATTCTACATATTCATATTCATCGCTTTGATTAAATATAACCTTTTTAAATTCACTATTGAAATAATCAGCGATCATTTTCCATACATTCATAGAATACCATACAATGACACCAAGTGAAAACAGTAAACGAAATACAAACGCTAACATATTTCAAAATTACGAGTAAAGCTTATATCAATTAATAAGTCAAAATATTTTCCTAAAGAATAGAAGTAAATAGCTTAACACTTTCAAGTTAATTAATGTGTTGTTTTTATTAAAACAGTTTAGAATTTTCTCATATAAATGGTCCAGACAGGAGATATCTCATAGTATATTTTTCATTTCTTCTGTCAGCAGAGAGAGCTTAAGATTAAGTGAAATACAATCCAATCTTCTATTAAGTTATTCTTAGTAAATATTTTTTAAAACGTTCTTAATATAATTAATTGCTAGTGAACTTGTTTTTAATAAGCTTTACTTCTAAAATATACGACTCTTAATAGTTTTCATACTAAATAATTATAATAAATATTTATTTTTTATAGTTGATTTAATACAAACATGGAATTAAAATGCTATGAAATGCCCAGTCCTATTGTATCTTATAGAACACCATCGGCACCATACAAAGCATCTGATATCATTCCAATAAAGTATTTAATGTGAGGATAAGTCATTGTAGTGAGCAAGACGATAGAATTAGCAATCACAAACAGTTTCATATTTTCCATTCCTTCTTCAGATCTACAACAAAAGAAATAAATATTGAGATGAGTTCTTTACAATCTTACGTTTCAGAAGCAAAAGCCCGCTTCGCTGGGCGTAAGGTAAATTAAATTAAACGGCTTTTATAATTTTCTAATAAAATAAAAAGTAGCCTAAGTTACTCCTTATAACATTAGCTATCTGCGAGTGAAAGTCTCGTCAAAATCGAACCCACCGCAGACAGACAGACAAAAAAATTGAAAATTGATTTTTTGGTCTAAGTACCGTCTATACTTTCATATGCATTTAGTGAAAAGCTGTTAATTTGAAATTAAAAACAGACAGTTCAATTTTATTTGTACTTTTTTGATTTATGTGAATATTTTTTTTTTTAATAAAACTATCTTTCGATTTATTAGATTAGATTTTCTCTTCAGAGAACACGATTTTGAAGGGTTTGATATAGAATTGGAAACCAAAAGTTGAATAAACCGGTAAAAAACCGAAAACATAGTTTATTATTTAACTATTAGTTTATATTTTTACTCAGTTTACGCATCATTAAAAGTACCTACTCGTGTTGTAAGAAGAGTAAGCTTTACATAATTAAAAAATAAGATTAACTTTAAAAAGCTTACATTTATTTGTGCGATTTAACTAATTATAGTTCTCAGACTGTTTTGTAAAAAGCGTTCTATTCTTGTTAAAATTCAAGCACTTTTTCTAATTAATTTCAGAATATACATACATGCTCAATTAAACATATTATTTTTTATATGATGTACCTAGTCATAATTTAAAATTTATAGGAATTATTTTTTACTTCTAGCATTTAACTCATCTGTAGATAGGCGTAGAATCCCATGATACTACACAACGGTTAGCTTATAAATATTAGTAAAAATTATAATTAAAACTTATTTTTTTAAGTTTACGTAGCACGAAATAAAGTATGCATGAAAAGATACTTCGTAAATAAACTTTAAGACACTTAAGACAAAAATCAAAATAAAATCTAACTGAAAGGTTTATAAACAGTGAAAATTTTATGGAAGTTGCACGAATGCGGTCGTTGCAGCAAATTTTACAGTATTTCTACCATTTCTTGTCAATTCTAACTTGATCCCTATCGGGTTCTTCTGGACGTGAGCCAACAACTGGTCTCTTGCTGAGCAGTGAAAATAGTTTTATATGTGTAACAATCTGAGAGCAACAGTGTTTTCGTGCGAATGATATTAAGTAGAGACCGATATAAATATATGAAAACATTGGCAATTCCCGTGGCTTCACCCGCGTTTAAATCACTATTAAAAATAGGATTATAAGTATTTTTGACTCAAAATTATAAAAAACTAAAAAATAAAACTTTGGTTTAAAAATAAAAAATTAAAAATCTGGACAGGGCCACCCTTATCACCTAGGGAAATAAATTTAGCCAACGACCTATTCTCAGACTTACCGAGTGTATACAAAAAGTTAATAAAAATCGGTCAAGCCGTTCCGGAGGAGTTCGATAACAAACACTGTGACACGAGATTTTTATTTATAAGATCAAGCTAGATAAATAGCTAATACATTTTAGAGTACTTTTTATAAAACTAATTTTGGACTACGAGTAGGTATACCTTTTATTTTTCTATTGAATAATAAAAACTAATAACATAATTTTTTTTAATATAATATTACTACAGAACATAAGTGATATATTAATGAAACTTTTTTGATTTTGTCTAACCAAAAAAAAAAGTAAATCCGAAACAAAATCCGAAAAGATAGTTTCGTTTATAATGACAAATATTCGCATAAACCTTAGAAAGTATTACAAGTGATACTTAAATTACTTAAATAATTACTTGTTAATTACCTATGCAATCAATTTTTAACGCTTGAAATTAGCACTTACTAAATGAACGATATAATCAAATAACTTCAAACATACCTGAGCCATCCTCCGAATCCTTGATCATCTTCATCGATTAACTCTAGTTTTGGTTGCTTATTATTGCTCACTTCTTTGGGAGAAACATTGCTGCTTTTTACTTTCTTGCCAGATCCATAACTGTGTTTTAATTTCTTCATGCTATTTACCTTAAAGTTTACAAAATAAAGGAGAAAAATAAAAAAAAATACATATTACGAGTATAATATATACAAATTAAAAAAATATATGTACCTAAACGAAATTTACCACTGTTATAGTATAAACTGAATGGATTTTTAAGACTTCATATACTAGTAAATAAGCCACCTACACCTGTCCTAATCAAATATTGTCTGTTACGCGAGTGCTGTCGCGTCTAACGAACCACATTCAGAAACCTGACAAGCGCTGATCGATACTGGAAGAGTCTAAGTGTATTAGCGATCATGTTAAGACTTAGGTATATGTTATGTAATTTGTCTTTGGTTAATAGTATGGCTTTAAATGTTTGAAATACGTGTTGTTTTATGTTCATGAAATATTTAAAAACAATGACTGTAAATTATTGTGTACATAATGTAAGTAAAAACACAACACTTATTAAATGATTTGTCCGTTTCTAGGTACTTCTTATTTAACGCTATAAGTACTTAACAGATTTTAACTTAATCTTGTCTAGTAATAATTTATCACTTCAGTACCATTTATAATAAGAAAATCTCAAAAACAGGTTTTCTCGATTTCTTCTTTGAAATCAACATAATATATAATGCATACATATTATGTCTATTTTCTAAGGTACATTCGTAATAACTTTTTAAGTGACTCGAGAGTGGGTCTCCAAGAAGACTTTCTTAATCTGGATGTTCGCATTTTGTTTATGTTTATTATTAAAAAATACAATCATACATTCAGTGGAAAAAAAAAAACATTTTGTTTGCCAATTTCATATTTTTTACCTATCACTACTATGTGAAAAGGATTTGTACGATGTTAACAATAAGTATATAATAAGTCATGTATAAGATCTACTCGCTACCGTTTATATTTTACCAAGTTCTTTAAGTCCTGGCATTTAAATTATACTATTAACTTGTACCAAAAATTCAATTGACAATTTATTTCAATGATTTCAGTACGTGAATAAAGATAAAAGGGAAAATATATTAAGCAACAAAGTAAATTAGGAATTCTAGCACTGTTTTATTGGATTTCTTCCCTTGAAAAGTAAGTAGCAATGAAGACAAGATGTTCTTTAGTATTAAACCAACCATATTTTACACATTAACAAAATCGTATAATGAAGTAAAGATTCATTAAATAATTAAAAGTAAATTCTAATTAAATTTTTACTGAAATAGTAATTTATATCGATAAAGCGGTAATCTATATCATTCGTGGAATTCTTGTCAGTTCATCTGTCTGTTTGGGAACAAAAACTTTTCGACAGTTTTATTTAACTGGCAGCAGCTCCTTATTGTGGTCAAATTATAGGACGTGTTTACGTACCTATCCTACCTATTTTCATCGTACCTAAGGATGAACCCGAGAACTAGTTAGCATCAATATTATAAAGGTTTGTAATATCGTTGATGTCGTTTTTAGTCTCCTCTTAAAAATATACCTTACACCAAATGTAAGGTCTCACTACATTTGAATTTAAGAATAAATATAAACTAAAAACTCACATATGAAATATAAATACAGTATTTAGTTTATACTTTGAATTATGTCTAGTAAATTAGAATTATTTACTTTGCTAGATATGAGTCGTGGTCATATTCCACCATACTGCGGATTGAAATGCAATATATTTCTCTCACATCTCACTTCAAATTGTCTCTTTGAGTACTTTCCATTATTAAAAAGTGATAATTAATCTCACTAGATAATAAAAATAAAAAAAACAACGTTGATTTTCTTACTCAGATTTCTATCTAGCAAGCGGTCCTGTGCTAATATCCAGCGACCCTTGGACAAACTAAACACTGACCATATTGTGACTATAATGATGTCAACACGGTTTGTTTACATCTGACAAAAAATCTACCCTTGTTTATTTTATCCTTGCGTCTGACAAAATCTTACAATGGTATAGTCAACGTAGAGAATTTTTTTAATGTTGATACAGTTGCCATTAATGAACTTATTTTTTTTAAACGTATGGTAAAACATCGACTCAAAAATTCTATTCTATTGGGCCCAAAATATAAAGGAATGAAAGGAGCCATATTCTCAATAATTTTTAAGAACAATAGGCGTTTTTTATAACGCGTTAAGGGGTATATAATAATGAACTATACCATATTATTGCAATTTTAAATTGAAATATTTACGTATTGCGTATTACGTAGAAGATATTTAATTTAATTTTTGAATTCTGATTTAACAGGAATACCCATTCTAAGACACTTATAAAGTACCTGCAAAATAAAATATGACTACCCAATTGATTCCATCCAATATATTTCGATAAGCAGTAATTGAATAAGTATTCACGTATACAATTTGTAAGATTGGGTTCAAGTACATCTACGGATGGGGTGAGCAGGTGCTATAACACGCATCAAAGAGGCGTGAGTACTGGAGTGGTTCTTTCGTTCAGTATAGCGATGTAATTGTTAAAGAGAACTTTCATAGGATAAATATATTATTTCGCTCGAGTTCGTCCCTAGATTTAGCGCGAGCGAAGCCGCGGGACCGATATTATATCTCTATAAATTATAGTCTATTTGATATTTTGATGTCTAAGCTATATTATTGTAAAGTTTCATTAAAATCCATTCAGTAGTTTTTGCGTGAAAGAGTAACAAACATACATCCAAACATCCATACATTCTTACAAACCTTCACGTTTATAATATTAGTAGGATTATTAGGATAGCAAGTTATACTCTGGCTGGTAAAACTAGTATGAGATGACAATTCGATCCGACCGCCATGGGGCCTTACAACACTGATTTTGGCGGAAAATTGGCTGAAATAACAGCTGTAGGTAAAGAAATATTTCTCATAATTATTTATATTGAATGTACAGAATACATTATACAATTAGTCGATATGTACTTATTACTTACTTTAATTATGTATAACACAGTTTACTACATTGAAAATAAATTGTACATAATATATGGATATTCAAATGAAATGACCTTCTGATTTACTTACAACTATTGTATGGCAAAAAATAAAAGCATATAAAATCAAAAGCACAAATTATATATTTTTTTTTATTTACACTAAAATGAAAAATAATAACATTTCTTAGAGTTCATTTCCAAATATAGCGTTGTCATTAATAAGAAAGGTCCTGCCCTCATTCTGCCACGCAAAACAAATGACTTAGTTAAACTACACGCATGTCATTAGCTCTAATACAATAAGCAAGCCGTCCCCTGGACATAATTATAATTAAGTAAAATAATATTTAACAGACTTTAGTCCCTACTTTAGTCTAAAACCTGGTAAATTAAGTATTCTGAATATCAATTTGAGCTACATTAGTTTGAGAAAATTCTTTACTCTTTGTTTTCGTTGCTTTTTGTAGTATATTCTATCTATTTCTTGAATGAAGGCTTTTCTGATTTCCAAAGAAGTATTCGAGCTATTTTTTTACTCGCAAATGATAAAGCTAAGAATCGATAAATAATAAATTGTTGGTTTTATTTGTTTGATAGTTTTTAATGTAAGTTGTGATTACTGTTGTTTAAAATAATGACGAGGATGAAACTTTTATCATATAAAATATTAAAAATTTCTAACAAGAAACGTTATATAAATGATTTTTATGTTAAGAATTAAATATGACTGGTAAATGGTAATATCCTTCTGATATATTGTTGACTAAGTAGTTAAAGTATATGTACCAGGGGATATCGTTCATTGCACTGTATTTTATTATGCAATTGTGGTTGTTTGCACAAACAAATCACAAATACGAAGTTTGCAATGGATAAGTCTGTCGTGCAATAAATTTTAACAATTGTCATTGCTGTGGTGATTTTGAATTAAAAATAATAATAATTTTAACCGCCTAAATAATAAGTGGGGGTAAGAAAATGAACCAATTTTAATTCAGATTTTTTGAAAAGAGATTTAATCGAGAGATTTTTTGTCGAAACAATCCAATCAGCTATTTTCAGGTGATCAGCTCTTTTTTACGATAAAAAGGATACTAATAACTTAATACAGAAACTATCCATTCGAAACTTCGTATCCCCTTACTTCAAAGAATTTGCAAACGTATGGCCGATCAATGTTTAACGAATACGAAAGTACACTCTCGTATTGAAGGCAAGAGAGGCAGTTCGCTTCGCTTCGTGTGACATTGGTTCGCCGCAGGCAAAATCCGTTCATTGTTGGTTTTTGCCCGATTCAAAGGACTCGAAGCGTTACACAAATTGTCTAAATCCACTATGCGCAAAGTATTGTCACGTACTTCGGAACTTCAGTTCATTTCGACCATTACTTTGAACCATCTTCGTAAATATTGTGGTGGATGCTTGAACCTGATGCTGCTGCGTCACCTGAAATTTGAAGATATTCACATCCTCACTAAAGTACCTACTGCAGAGAGTGCTAAGGAGAGCTTATTTAATTAGGAAATGAGTTAAAAAAAATACCTATTATCTTATTTGGAAAACTAACAACATACAAATATGTTTTATTTCTAAGCTTCAAGGTATAAGTTAAATATTTTTTTTGTTTTTCAGCTATTTATATATTTTTATGAAAACAAAACAACGTGAAGAAACATTTTATTGCAGTGCAAAACTTAGTAAGGTCAAAAATATTTAAAGCATTTCTACATATATTATGTACATACATAGATACACTGTTATGTCTATTTATATTCAAAATATATTTTATTGTTTCTGAATAAGGCATGTATTTCATTAAAATCATAGTCGACTTATTTAAATTTCTAGTAAGGTCGGCAATTTTTCATCTTCAAATGGTTTTCATTACGCCGCGGAGATTCCCCCGAGCTTTCCGCGCTGATGAGCGTTGCAAGCATATCTCTTATAGAGTTGTTTGAAAACACACGGGTATAAACTTGACGCATGCGTGGCGGAACGTAAATACTAAGAAATACGACCCTTTACAACCTTTTGTTGTGTCCCTATTTTCGTCTTCAGCCCCGAAGATATTTATTCAGTATTAATTTTAAAGCTATACACGCACTAGGTATATTTTTATTGCAAATGAAATGTTAAGATAAAATATTAATAAAAAAGTAATTAATCCTCCTTTCAGGATGAAGAAAGATTGTAAGTAGGTTTTTCCTTCTTTTATTCAGTAATGAAGTCGTAAATAGACGGTAAATTTACTTAGAGGTTCACAATTATAAAATATCGAGTTATTTTTATTTTCTCCCGTGACAAAGTTCTCCTGTGAATAAGATTAGGCGTGGACCGCCTAAATAATAATTTATGAAATCCATTTAAATTATGACAATGCATTGGATATTGTCAATCTTATTAGCATATTGTCAGTCTAATTAGCATTGTTACTATGCTGTAAGTAGTAGATTCGGTTTCCGGTGGTAGTATTTACTAACCATGTATTATGTTGAAAAAATGTTTACAAAATACACATTTATTTCTTAAAATACTCGAAAAATAAGATAATATATCAAATCTAATATAAATTTCTACATACTTACTGAATACTAATATGTGGATATAATATACATTGAAAACAAAACAGAGAAACATTTTAAACGAAAAAAAGACAAATGGTCCCTCGTCAATGTCACAGCACTATTTAAAATCATGTCTACCTGCAAGAGCACCCTTATGACACTTCTAACAGGTATTTATAGAACCTATAGAAAAATCGTAAATACCAAAATAATATAAAGATGAATACGGTATAGCTATGCGTAGTAAAATAATGGATTTTTAATTTTACACAAACAAAAAAAAATGTACCTAGCAAGTTTTCGAAAGACAAGTGAAGTCCCAACACACACTAGGCCAGCGCGGTGGACTATGGCCTGATCCCCCTCGTACTGAGGGAGGCCCGTGCCCAGCAGTGAGACGTTAAAAAGGGCTGGAGACCAATTAAAATTTTAAAAACTTATCAAATCCATTTGTAGAATTTTGTTATTGTAATATTTGTAAATCTAATACAAATGCGTATAATTTACGTATCATGATATTATAGATTACGAATAATCGAAATAAATAGATATATTGTATTTAAATATTTTAATATAAAATATATTCTTTATGTAGCTACGTAGCCCATGTAACCGATGTATATGGATTCCAATAAGAGGGTAAAATTATTACTTACATCCCTTCGCACTCACTAGTAATTCGATACTTCGTTTTATCAAACAAACTCTTCATGAAAGGGATCAGTTCAGTGAATTCGCTGCAAGCATCACACCCACGATTACGACATGTGGTTTAATTATGTAGATACAAAAAATTATGTAACTTTTGTAAAATTATATACAAAAAAAACTTGAAATATCGAGATACAAGCCTTTGTTATTTTTTTAGACTTGGTCTTTGTTCTAATACGACATCGATCACTTACTGCTTAGTCGCATGGAAGAAGTATGTTGGGACATGTTGGGACATTATTACAACAGCGCCATCTAGTTCCATGGAAAGCTACGAAGCTTGTATTACGGATACCAGATAGTTGATACACTACACGTCATATAAATTTTCAATACGTACATATTATAAATATGAACACCCATGACTGGAGTACAAACATTCGTGCTCAATTTCAGCGGGACTCGAACCCGCGACCGCTGGCGCAGTAAGTAGGGTCACTACGGACTGAGCCAAACGTGTATAAAGAAAGAAATGTCGCATTTATACTAAGCATACCTCTTGCGAAATTTTTGTGGGTGTGTGTGTGTGTGTGTCTGTGCATATTTGCACTTCTTTATGGTAAGTTGGGTAGGCATAATATATATTTGGATGAAATTTAGTACACAGATAGACTAAGAGTATCACCTACTACAATGACTACTTTTCGATACAACAATATCCAAAAATAGCATAAATAAAATGCAAACCCCCTCATATAATGAAGTATTCACTGTTAAAACAATATAAATTTTAAAAAATGTATGTATGTAGACAATAAAAAATATTTTTTTAAATAAGTTTTATCTAAATAAATACGTACCTACTAACTGAACAAAGAAAAATAAAATATAAGCTTAAAGTAGCTAGAAGCTTTAAAGTTAACGAGGTCGACAAAGGGGACGTTACTATATAGCGATATGAAGCGTTCCTTTAAGGTGCTTAGACAGACTGAAAACTTGTATATCCAATACATGTTAGTTTATTTACTTTAGAAAACAATGAAATTCATAAACGGGTAGGCTAATAGCGCCTTGTTACTTTATATATATTGTGGTAAGTAATTATTTATTCTATTAAAGTATGGGTGAAACTTATTTTAATTGCAAAACTATTACTATATATTTATTTTACATGATTATTTTCATCGTACTTAAATGAATAAACTCAAGAATTATGAAAAACTTTAAATAGAACCACCATTAACGTATAACGCATTTAGAAAATAATATTTTATGTATGGCATATTTATTATGTATTCAAAAAAGTACATACCTACATACAATATAAGTGACCTCTTTCTGTAAAATCGGTCAAATGAAAGATGGACTCCTCGGAAAGTAAAATATATTTTAATAATTACAAAACCTAAAGTAAATAATTTTGGGAACAAATTGTATAACTTTTTTATTTAAACAATGTATTGTACACAAAGGTAACAGTCAAAATCTCAGAACACCCTTTTGATATCATACTTATAAGGCGTCTTTTAATTTTGTCATACGTATATATATTGTCTTATTATGATGTCTTATTATTGTATTATTGTCTTTCGAATAGCGGAATCCACGAACAAATAAAATAATACTGTCTAGAACTACATTAGAATCTACCAACTTACATAAAAATACATTGAAACAAATTGCCCTCAATATTTAACTGCTACTTTAAATTACTACCTTTTACAATCCTGTTCTAATCAGCCTTTACAAAACGTTTGTCATTCGTTCAAAATGCAGGATTATAGTCGAGATCATAATCAATGTGCGCCGGATATTCGCTATTCGTTCGACGGACGTTATCTCGTACGTGCGCGCTTGTCGCGTGATATGTAGCATCATTTGTACTTACTCTCGCTTCATTTTGAATTAAACGTCTACTTTTGTAATACGCTTCGCTTAGGAAAGGAATAAGTTACATTTACATACTATATGGACCGTATTTTCTGTAGCGTTCAAAGCTATTTTATTTAAAATTACGTATTTCTTAAATTCTTTATTTATTACATTATTTTTTTATACTTGTTGTGATAAAAATTAAACTTAATACTTGTAAAACTTCAAAAAGCTGTGCTTTATTATTATTAATAATAATAAACCTCTAAAATCATACAGAAGAATATTATTGATGCATGAACTTTAAATCTTATCATGATTTCGTAATAAAATATGTTTAATACAAAGAAGATATTAATGCTATAAGTACAAGGCAATATTTAGCGATTTGTGCAGTACGATAGAAATCATTAGTTTGATTCGTACACTTAATATAAAAAACATCAAATTAACGCTACTTAAATTTGATTACCATATCTACTGATATAACATTTGAATAACCCACTACAAATTTTACCGGTAACTGTTATATTTTATATTCACGTTACGTTCTTTGCTTAATTTAAAATTAGTCAATTTTTTAAAATGCGTACAACACTCCAACGTCTCGTTCATTATATAAAACGCTATATAAATATCTTAGAGAATTAAAATTCACAGTGGATTTAAAAATAAAAGTAGTAAAATTGCGACTATGGTACTTATAATCTAAGCGATTTACCTATTTTGAACGCATAGCTTAATGTATTGCATGCGTTAAAAGCATTTACTGTCAAAGGGTACTTAGCCCGGAATGGGATCTCGAACGACCCCATTTTCTGTGTCTTCACTTTGACCCATTCCACTTTCTTTACGTGGGAATATCAAAGAGGTTTCTTTTAAAAACACTCCGAGTATTCGAGGACCTGACTCTCAATAGAGTGGTATGAATTTATTTACACAGCGACCCTCGTTGAGGCGAGAGATAAATCTTTCATTTTGCACACTTGGATCTCGTTATGTTTTTATTGAAACTGCTTGCCCTTAATCTTGTTCATGTTCACGTGATAGTGTTGCCAAATATGGCTCGTACTTATTTTTAATTTATAAAATATATTCTTATAGCAGATGAGTGGTAGCCCAGCGGTAACGCGTTGCTTGTATAACGGAGTGATGCGGGTTCGAATCCGGGTCTCGCACCTCTGATATTTTCATGTGCGAATCATTTCTATCATGATAACCACTTGTCTTACGGTGAAGGAAAACATCGTGAGGAAACCTGCATGTCTGAGAAAACCTAGCAAGTTTTCGTAAGACATGTGAAGTCCGCCAACACGCACTGGGCCAGCGCGGTGGACTATGGCCTGATCCCCCTCGTACTGAGGGAGACCCGTGCCCAGCAGTGGGACGTTAAAAAGGGCTGATGATGATGATGATGATTCTTATAGCTAACGCTGTAAAGAACTTACTTTGTAAGTAAATACAAAATATAGCTTATTTATTATAGTCGAATCTGTACAAATAAATAGAAATAATCATATCATCATCATCAATCAATCATAAAAAAAATCAATGTGAAAAAATATATCAGATTATAAAATTTTTTACAATTTACATTATTTACATTTAAAACCTAAGAAAGTTTTATAACAAAAAGGATGACCACAGAATAAAATTGGTAAAAAATTGATATTAAAAGAATGTCCATTTTCGACATTTAGATTGTGTTGAATGCCTAGCTCCAGGTGTGATGCTGGGGGTCTAGACTAGTAAATAAAATACTTTGGTAGGATAAAAAGACTGTATTGTTGGTTCGATAGTCGTGTGTGCACACGGCGAGAGGTGGCGAGCGAGTCCGTAGGCGGAGTGCGGCGCGGCGTTCGCGGCTGCAGTCGACGAACCGGTTTGAGTCCCCACTTGTCGCCGGGCCTTGATGTGACGTAGGAACATATTCCCCGGGTTGAAGTGACGAAGGCTTCAAGAAGTTCATCAGGACACTGGAAGAGGGCAGATGTTATTATATGCTCGTTTAATTGTTCCTTTCTTCGTAAGAATATCTGCAACTCTGCTGTGTCCATCCGATCCAGTGTTGACAGCAATCACTCTGCCGAGCAACCATAAAAGAGGAGGCAGATTGGGGTCTTTTACTAAGACCATAGTCCCTGGCTTTAAGTCCTGCCCAGAAGTCTGCCATTTAGTCCGCTGTTGAAGCAGAGACACATATTCGTGAGAATAACGATGCCAAAAATGTTGACGCAGTTTCTCAACCCGATCGAAACGCTGTAGCCGTTGGATGTTGCTGTTGGTGATTTGAGGACGAGGAAACGACGTGAGAGTTCGTCCAATAAGGAAATGAGAAGGGGAAAGATAAGTCAAATCTGAAGGATCTGTGGAAAGAGGTGTTAAAGGCCTAGAATTTAGGATAGCCTCTACCTGAACCAGACACGTTGAAAGTTCTTCATATGTAAGGTGAGTTAAGCCCATGACTCTACGCAGCAAATTTTTACATTGCTTTACTGCTGCTTCCCAAATGCCACCAAAATGTGGGGTGTAGGCAGGAATAAATTTAAATTCTATACCCTGGTTTACAATGTCAGACTCTATGGAAACAGAGGAGAGTTGAAGAAAGCGTGAGAGTTCATTGAACGCTCCAACGAATGTGGTGCCGTTGTCGGAGTACACCCGCTGAGGTTTACCACGACGGCTGATGAAGCGGCTGAAGGCTGCAAGAAACGCCTCTTTTGTGAGGTCAGAGACCAGCTCGAGATGCACAGCTCTGACTGCAAGGCACACAAAAACACAAATATAAGATTTAATTAACTTAGAACCTCTACCTTTTCGGTCAGCTATCAGCACTGGCCCGGCGTAATCAAGACCTGTATTTAAAAAAGGAAACTCTAGGTTCGTCCTATCGCTAGGTAGGTTACCCATAACGATCTGGATAGGCTGCGCTTTAAGACGAGTACACCTAATACAATTGCGCACTATTTGCTTAGCCAGATTTTTGCCTGCTAGAGGCCAATAAGTGAGCCTAATGTGTGCTAATAATAATTGAGGTCCTGCATGACAAAGGGATTTGTGTTCTTTTTCAAATATAATTTTTGTAATATGATGCTTACTACACAATAAGATAGGGTGCTTGACATCATAACAATAGTAGGAGTTTTTAAGACGTCCACCTACTCGTATTAAGTTTTCTGAACTAATAAAAGGTGAAAGACTAATCAATCGATTTTTCTTATGTAAGGCCTGATTTTTCTTAAGAATGCTATATTCCTCAGGGAACATTTCCTGCTGAGAAATCTGTAATATAAAAAACTGTGATAATTGTAATTCTGAAAGAGTTAAATGTGTTAATATTTTATTTTTATTATTCCTGCAATTATTAATAAATCTTTTTATGTAAGCTACAACTCTGACTAATTTTGTAAATGAAGATGATTTATGTATTAAATTTAAAATTAGATTGTCATCGTTTTTGTTATCCTCTATAATACTTGAAAGCAACGATATGTCTGGCAATGAACGAGACTGTGAATTAGGCATTTTAGGAAATTGGATGTCAGTCTGATTAATAAAATCCGGACCTGACCACCAAAGAGCGGACGCGCTGATGTAATCAGCCTTCACCCCTCGAGTTGCCAGACCGGCGGTATTGCTCTGATTTTGAATTTTCTGTCATGTGATTAATATTTATGTATTCTTTAATGAATTGTAAATATCTGTCCTTGAAAATAGGGTCACGTTCAAACCTGCGCTCTAAGGCTAAAAATCGACGCTTGGCCATTGCATAAGAGTCCCCCAAACACTCAGGCGAGTCTTTTAATGGGATGGTGACGATGAATTGACCAAGCTTATCGCGATGCGTAGTCTCTTGGAAGAGCTTTTCACAAGCCTCTTCTTCTGAAGAGAAGCAGCTCTGGTTTGACACAGAGTCATGTTCCCAAAAGCGAGTTAGCTGCTCACTCTCCTCACTTGACAGAAAATGACATAAAGATGAGTTTTGAAGAGGTCGAGACTGGTATACACAACCAGAAATAAGCCAACCGAATTTTGATGATTGCAACCTAGGCTGATTTTTGCCTAAATTGATCGAATCGGAACCTAAGACGTCCCAGAAGACTTCAGCGCCGACTAGTATGTCAACCTCTGAAGGTATATTAAATGTAGGGTCTGCTAGCTGAAGACCTACGGGAATAGAAATATGTTTTTTATCAACGTAAGTACTAGGCAGTGAATGTGTTATCTTCGGTAAAATAAGACAGTCTACGCTCACCTGGTAGCCACCAGAACAAGATTGTATAGTAAGATTACAACTTTCAGAGCTACTAGAAATTTGACCGTTAATACCTGCGACAGTTGAACTAGAGCTTCGTTTTACCAGACCAAGTTTTCCACAGAGTTCCTGGGTGATGAAATTGGAAGTACTGCCATTGTCTAACAGGAGTCTGACAGGATGAAGCTTCCCATTGACATCTGACACCTTTGCCATAGCTGTGGATAATATTATAAGGGCCTGATTATTTTTTGCTTCTGCACTAGTTAGAATATTAGTAGACAATGCGATATTGTCACTTGGTTTAAGATCTGTTTGAGATTCCCTATGTAAGAGGGTGTTGTGTTTTAATTTGCAATACTTGCAATGTGACAGTTTGCAACGTTTGTCAGTATGACCAGGACGAAGACAGTTCATACAGACATTGCTTTCTGATGCTTTTTTGATTCTGGAATCAACAGCGAGATTTCTGAAAGATTGACAGCTGAATAAAAAGTGATTTTGAGAGCACATAGGACATGATGTAACCTTTTCTGATTTAAAATGTGTAGTTGTTAAGTAATTTGTATTTTTATTAATTTCAAAAGTTTGTTTCGAATTTATACTATTATGTTTTAAGTTTTGATTGTCATGCAAGGTCTCAAGTAAATCAGCTCTGTTAGATAAAAATTTTATGTAATTTTTTAAATTTGGAAAATTATCTAAACTATTTTTGTACTCCTCCCACTCTCGGTTGGTCACGGTATCCAATTTTTTAGACATCATAAAAATTATTAATGTGTCCCAATGTTCTGTAGGCTGTCCGAGAGTGTCAAGAGCTCTTAAATTTTTATTTATGATATCAATCATGTTTCGTAATGAATGACTTGATTCTTTTTGTATAATAGGAAAGTTAAATAAAGCTTGCACATGATTGTTGACAAGTAACCTTTCATTATTGTAACGATCTAACAGTAACTGCCATGCTATAGTATAGTTATCGGCTTTAAAGTCAATGCTTTTAATTACTAAAGACGCACTGCCGGTTAAAGCGGCACGCAGATAATGGAATTTATTAATTGATTGTATACTTTTATTATCGTGAATTAAGGAAATATACGTATCTCGGAATTCAAGCCAGTGCTGATAGTCCCCGTTGAAGTGAGGCAAGTCTATCTTGGGAAGTCGAACGAAGTCATGCTTGCAACCAGATCCGTGATGATCACTGCCATCTGAGATGACGGAGGCAGGCGCTGGCGAGGTAGGACGCGCGGAAGTAAGCATTACCCTAGCGCGGCCGACCTGCGCGTAGTACTGCATCTCGAACTGTTCCCGCTCAGCGTACATGGCATCGGCGTCCTCCGACAACAACTCCAACTCCGTCTGTAATGCGTCGAATTCCTTATATAGTATCTCGATTTGATCGAGGCGGCATTGTAGTTCCGCCGCTTGAAAAGCATCTAAATTATTGTTTGGTAAAAATCTGAGAAAGTTGCTAAATGAGGTTAATTTAGCTTTAAAGCTGCCACGCTTCCTAACAAGATCTCTCAATTTTACGTCAGTCATATTAAGAAATTAAGATGAATTTAATGCGTAAGAAAGGCTATATAAGCAAGCAATAATAATAATTAATATTATGTAATATGTATAGAAAATTATAACTGTACAATCAGCTGTTTAAGGTAAGAAAAAAATGTTGAAGCAATAACAAAAGGCTTATCGCAAACCGTCTATTCAACACAAAAGATTCACTAATGACAGCGATAAAAAATATGAATGCAATTTTATTTAAATGAGTCATCGGTCAACGTATGAAGTAAACAAGATGAAAAAGCGTAATATGCTTTAAGTGATTTTATATATTTTTTAAGCTTTATAAGAAATTGTAAGAATAAAGAAAAAATATTATAGCTATAAAGATTAGGTATGCTAGCTCATATGAAGAGATCAATATGCCTGATCCGCGATAGCACTATCCTAAATACCCGGAAAAAAGCTGGAAAAGCCGGGAAATAAAGGAAATGGAACGGACTCACTCAATATTAAATAATCCTCTGCGTGGTAGACTGTCCTCTAAGTGTCCTCAAAGTGTCCTCCGCAGGTCAGTGCGCCGGCGGTCGACGGACGGTCCAAAGTCCACGGATGTTATGCACAGCAATAAGACGGCTATCTTCTTTGCTCGAAGGACCACTTGTTGAATGCCTAGCTCCAGGTGTGATGCTGGGGGTCTAGACTAGTAAATAAAATACTTTGGTAGGATAAAAAGACTCGCTCGCCACCTCTCGCCGTGTGCACACACGACTATCGAACCAACAATACAGTCTTTTTATCCTACCAAAGTATTTTATTTACTAGTCTAGACCCCCAGCATCACACCTGGAGCTAGGCATTCAACAAGTGATCCGGCTCGAAGGACCACTTGTTGAATGCCTAGCTCCAGGTGTGATGCTGGGGGTCTAGACTAGTAAATAAAATACTTTGGTAGGATAAAAAGACTGTATTGTTGGTTCGATAGTCGTGTGTGCACACGGCGAGAGGTGGCGAGCGAGTCCGTAGGCGGAGTGCGGCGCGGCGTTCGCGGCTGCAGTCGACGAACCGGTTTGAGTCCCCACTTGTCGCCGGGCCTTGATGTGACGTAGGAACAGATTGGAAACAGCAGATGGTTTTTAGCCATTGTTAAAGCTAGAAATTGAAAACCTGTTCACATTAGTTTGGTCACAAAGTGAATGTAGGTCGGAGCTCAAAGGGTTGGTTTGGTGACTAAGCTGCTACTAAGCTAAGTCTAGACGTCTAAAGGTAAAGTTAGGTTGCACACTAAGTTTAAGGTCTAGGATAAGGAGGTAATTAAAATTTATTTCTAACTCAATTTTTAATCTCTTTTGATTCGAATATTAAGTAAAATTATGAGATTGATAATACTTACAAAAGCTGGATATGCATTCAGGATATGCAGGTTTCAGGGTATAGATAATCTATTTTTCAGTACAATTTTATAATTTAAAATATGAGATACTAGAAACTTGCTTCCTTGGCTTCGTCCATAGTGCAAAACAAAGACAAATCTATGTCACGGGAACCATACATTTTCCGGGATAAAAAGTAACGTATATGCTAAATTTCATCCAGAATAAATAAATATCACTTATAAATCAAAATAACGTTTAGATCATATTGAAAATAGAGTAGTAACATGATCCTATGTAAGGACTTTATTAATTTTTAATGTGTTACTAGCAATTCCCGCGGCTCCGCCCGCGTTCTAATCACTATTAAAAATAGGGATTGATATGAGTAGAAGGATAAAAATTTAGGTTTATAAGTAATTCATGATGCCAATTCATAAAAAAATTAAAACTAAAATTTTGTTTTAAAATAAAAAAAAAACAAAAGATTTGGAGAGGGCCACCCTTATCACCTAGGGGAATAAAAACAGCTTACGACTCAGACCTACCTAATATACACAAAAAAATCATATAAATCGGTTAAGCCGCTTCGAAGGAGTTCGATAACAAACACTGTGACACGAGATTTTTATTTACGAATATTAGATTACAATACTATATTTAATTTTATGTTTTACATCAGAATAACGGCGTAAAATATATTTTAATAATTCATCAGAAATCACACACACATTTCATTAGTCGTTATTATTCATAGCAGTTTCATGAAAGTATTTTTAAAGTCATACGTTGGTCAACTGCGTCATTTGCAAATGGCTATTGTGATGGATAACATGGAAGCACGATCACATTACATGAATAATTTATTACTTTTCATCGCATTAAAATATCAATAAATATATAAACTTAATTTTGTAGTATAATAATATACTTATTTACACATTAACATAAAGCGCTTGTTAAAGTAAAGGGTAAGCCCATGGTAACGCGGTCGCTTAGGAAACCGAGAGTAGCAGGTTCGAGTTTCACTCTTGCACCTCTAATATTTTTATGCGCGAATTATATGGCGAAGACAACATCGTGAGAAAATCTGCATGTCTGAGAGAACCCAGCACCCAGTTTTCGAAAGACATGTGAAGTCCAACAACCCGCACTAGGCCAGTGCAGTGGACTGTGGCCTAATCCCTAAAGCGTGGTCCGTGCCCAGCAGTAGCACGTTAAAAAAGGTCCGAATGCGAATACATTATGTAGGTATAGAATTAAATATTAATAATTAAAATATCATTGTATGCGTATTATAGTTTAATAGCACATCACTTATTATAAATATTTGTTTTTAAAATTTTACAAAGATGCGTTATAGCGTTGTATAAAATTAAATAAATGTTTTCTTTATTAACACGGCTATATAGTGTAAAAGCTCTTAAAAATGTTCATTATTTTATTTAAACGTCCAGTATAATGTGAAATATTTCATCGCAAAGTAATTTCCTGTCTCGCATACTTACGAAAATATTAAAATTCACCGTAGTTCGCAAACAAAGGCTAATTTGTAAATATGTATAGAACCTTAAACTAAAACAACATATACCTATGTGATAATATTTTTTTTTACATTAACATAAGTTACATTATAATTTGTTAAAATTAGTACTGAAGTTTGTACTCAAGTTAAGAAAACCTTTTGTGATTACACTTACTAATAATATAATAACATTCGTCCAAAAAGATTTGAGTTAAGGAACAATAATATAAGGTAAGTAGAGCTACACACCAAAAGTAACAGTCTATTTCGCGACACGATACCATTAATTATATAAACAATTATATTAATATGTTATTATTTATATTCGATTCGATAATATCTCTATAGGTATATTAAATATAACTATATATTTAAAATTTACATGTGTAGGATATCAACTATCTGGTATCCGTAACACAAGCACGTAACGTACCACGGATCTAGATGGCGCTGTTGTAATAATGTCCCAACATATTTATAAAATGATTGTGAACAAATATTTAAATACAAATTAAAGAAAATATTTTTACTACTGAAGTAGCTTAAGAAAAGTTGCTTCTCAAATAGTCCAATTACAAGTAAGCGAGATAGTGGATAAATTTATTTAAAGAAAACAAATAACAAAAAGATAAAACTGCCCAAATATTGTTTCAGACGAATTAGAGTAGATTTAATAAATACTCCCTTCAACGTGCGTTCAACTTGTCGTAGTTGGGTGAGGCTTAGTAATGTCCAGCAATCCGGCCGGGCGTAAACACAAGAAATGCGCAGGGATACTTCGGTAGGCGGTGTGTCATGCGGGTTGCTCCTGGTAATTCTCTGATAGCAGAGTGGTCTGTGTACCAAACCCCTTGGCTATGTGGTCTTCTTCGGCAGACCTACCAGGCCTGCCAGCCAGGTGACGTGATTGAATGCGTAAGCGATCCTGCGACGACCCATTAAGATGGAAGATGGGTGCTTGGGTTTTAGTGGATAGAACTGGCTTGCCCGTGAGCCCCAGCTAACAACCTGTACTCGTATGTACGAGTATGTACATTATTCTAGCTTACTACGAATTTTAGGGCTTTTTGTTTTTACGAATATTTTATTTATTATAAAGACTAGTCGTAAATTAAAATCAAGTACCTATTCTTAAATTACAATCTGAAGATCTTATCTAATTTCATTTTTAATACATTAATAAATTAATAAGAGTCGGATTCAAGAGTTTAATAAAATTAGTTTGTCTTATTATTATATTTGTATTGTTAAGATTAATTGATATAAAAAACTTATACCTTAATTAAAATGAGATTGGGGTGTTTTTGATGACTAATTATAACAGAAATCTTATTTCTTGCCGCAACAATGTCGAGCAGTGTAATTAGTAAATGATAAATGGAAGGAAAAATACACTATAACGTAATTAGAGCAAGCCAGAGCAAAGTTTTTTGTCGTAGTTGCTCGAAGCTCGGCTGGGAATCGAAAATATTATTACAGAATTTACTTTGTTTTTATTTGTTTAGGTGTTCATGGGAAATATTGTGCGAAATAAAAATACGATTTCATTATTTAATATGATTTTATTTATTGTTGAATTTGAATTTGAATTTAGTATATTCCATGTAATCTAGTTAGATTCCTGAAATCTCCCATTTCAAAACGTTGCTAACATTGTATTCAAGAAAATAATGAGTAGCTACTGTAACTGTGTACTAATTAATTCCAATAATGTACATATATTTGAGGGTATCTACAATGGAGATAGGAATTTGACATAATTAGCATGGATCTTATGACATCAAATGTCTGTATACATTACGTGGTTTTCCTTACAAGAGTACTCAAAACTCAGAAAACCACAGATTGATATGTTACTGGAAGCGCTTAAACTAATACTTAACCGTTATAGAAGCTCTATGTGTATAATTAACATTTATAATATTATACGCAGATCTGTTTTGTAGTTCTTAGGAATGAAAATTTTGTATCTTTTGAGATGGTTAGTAGGTATATGGTGAAATATCATTGTCAGAATATACCTCTCTATGGTATTCGAATCGATTAGATTATTATTCAATCGATATCAATTGAATATTTACGAGGTAACGTCAATTAAAATGTTATGGAAATAATGTTACCAGTTTCTACATAATATCATATTACATCATTTGTCAATTACAGAACCCTAACAGCAACTCTAAGCCAGTAATTACGAAAAAAGTTTAATGAAACGTTTAATGCATATGGCACGCTGCGATTGTAAAAATTATAGTGTAATTTACTTTAAGAAAAACGGTAAAGCTTGCATTTTAATTTTGCATAAATTATTGTAAGATTTGGTAGGATGTATAACGTTTATAGTTTAAAACGTAAATTTAATAAGTAATAAGCAAATTCTATGTCCTTTCTCAGGCTCTAGACTAGAGACTAGAGACTCTAGAGAGTGTCAGAGGTTTATATACTTGTTACAGACATTACCTACCAACAATTTACACGACACCTTTTAAAATATTGCCAAATGAAATATCACTTGTGAAACTGTTTTTATTCTAAAAATAAATGTTTAAAACCTATAATTATAATATGTTAATATTATGCCTCTTATCAATCATAAAAAATGTTTGCGTTTAATAACAAAAACGTGTACGAAAAGTTTACTTTAGTCTAATTTGATACAGGTTTATGTTAACTACTCGTACATAAGTTTAACAGTATACAAGTTTGGATGTGTGTTGAAACTAAATACATTAGTGCCACCAGTGCTTCTAATGTGAATAACACTCGATACTCGTTAGCGATTGCGTTTAGAATTTATTTATGAAACTAGTAACTTGCTCTAGATTTTTTGAACAAGATGCAATAAATATTAAGTTTTAAAACTCTCGATATAAAAATTGGAAGAGTAAATAAATAAAAGCGCAAACGCAACTATTATATTACATTCTAAATGCCACAACAAAAATCTAAGGAATTTGTAGTTAACTATTCCAATTTGAATGAGTAACCAATAGTAATATTTGTATACTATATTATACTGACGTATTGTCAGTATAGTAACGACCCAATATTGAGACATCATCTTTTGTTGTACGAAACAGGGAAGTGGTACCTAAATGCATAATATTGTCACAATATTGTAATCTTAAATAAAAATTTATGAATTTCACTTGCATTTCAAAATAGTATATTTTTACTTTTACTTCCTTCAAAATGTTTTCAATTTGACGTGGCACGGAGGCTGGAGACACTCGGAGATATCCATGTACCATATCTCGGATAGCGGATAGAGTTGACCTTTGCAACCCTATGGTTACTGTGATCTGCTTCGGCCGGCCAGTCTTCGAGCATCGTGCTAAGACAGGAGCGTAGCAGTGCCAAAGCCTATGAAACATATAGTCGGCCAACGGACGTGACAGCCCAAGCTGCCATACACTAATGTCCCAAGCGAGTGTGTGGCAGCTCACGTCACGCTTTGGTAGTACGATTTGCGGGCTTCTGTTGGATTTTATTGAGAAGTACTGATTTTTTAGCCCATATAACCATGCACGCATACAAACAAGTCACGTCGCTTTAAAGTAGTAAAAATGTCTTGGTCAATCTATGAAGACATATTATGTGAAGGCTTCATAATAGACGTATTCTTCTTTTATCGTTTTACTCACTGATAAAGAAAATCAGTGCAATTATGACCAAAAGAATGTTTCGATTCATCTGGAAACGTAACTAGAATTCATGCTACAATTCCACTTGCACAAGACTGGTTTAGTTTAAAAAAAATATTTATTATATTTACATACTAGTATGTACCTATGTGTGTATATAAATACAAACTGACTCAAACGTGAAGGTATATGTTAAAATTAAAGGAAATTGTCTACGTATTTGTATTTCAAAGTTTTTTAATTAGTGTTGCAAAGTTACTGTAACGAAGTCATTATTAAACTTAGCCCTAAATCTCTGTGTCTTGCGCATATTTTACGTAATTTTTTTTTAAAAATAAAATATTTTTTTTCCTATTTATGTTAGTCATAAACATTTTTTACATTTCATATACAACTACCAACTAAAATAAAAACGTGTGTAGAAACATAATATTATTTTTAATTATTCATAAATATTTCTCACACTCTTTCCGAGAAGCATGCCTGTGACTTACATACGGACAAAATTAAATCATTAGATACACTTGGCTACGGTATACTACAAATGTGCTTTCTTCGAACCACGTGCAATAGTTAACAAGCCATATTCTCCGGCTAGATATGGATTAAGGAGATTCCTCACGCAACCATCTCAAGTAATATTGCCTTCTGTATCCGCCTCTTAATCTAACCGTTAAGGAAAAGCCCCTTGAGATGTTGGTCGAGGCTTCTCGCTATTAAGGCGTTAACTAAAACGGTTGTCGATACAGTGACCGTTAAGTCGGTATTTCACGTAGCGTTAATTTGATGGGTCAGGTTCATAATATTTAATTAATTTATCCACATATTTCGCACTTACTACATTTAAGGTTTTTCGGGATAGTAATTTATTACGATGTATAAATCCATGATACTACATTTTTATTAAATTTTTACACTAATTATGTAAAGATTTGTATGAAAAATTTGGGCAAAATAGTAGCATTTAGCCCTTTTTAACGTCACACTGCTAAGCATGGGCCTCCTATTTATGAGGAGGGGATAGTCCAGTCCAGTCCCACCACGATGGCCACGTGAACATCTTCTTTCTTCGACTATCCCCTTCACGTTTCCTCTGACATGAAGTTTCTTCTTCATGTCTTCTTCCACCATAAGACAAACGATAATCATGATGGAAATGATACGAACATAAAATATCAGAGGTGCAAGACTCATAATTTGAACCTCTTCACTTCACACAAGTTTCCAAGTTACGTATCACTAAACTGTACACTGATACAATATAGATAGATTATGATCTGGCATAACACAGCTTGGTTTTAAAATGCATTTGCGAAATGGAAGAGAAAAACGCTAGTAAAATAATAATTTTAAGTAACTTTTTTTAATACGTAAAAATATATTACGCATGTTGGATTTGATGTATTGGGATATATAGAAACCTGCTTTTTGCCTACAACTCTGTGATAATTGCTTGACCAATTAACAAAAATTTATTATAATTATTATATTTCATAGATATTTAACGCTTTAGGGAGAATAGATTAATCATTTATTCTTAAATTATTTTCATTGATAAATTATTCTCTTGAGAAGCTTTGCAGTGGTTAATATAAAAAATAATTACATCATGTGGGCGTGACACTTAGTAAAATTACCTCTGCGGGATGCCACGTTCGCCAATGCGGTACGCTAAAGTTAATTATACAAGTAATATTAATGTTTAATTCTACAAAATTATTTGTAATATCTGATAATGTCATTTATAAAGAATAAGACATAAGTTCCTCTCAAAAAACAATAAAATTAAAAAATATTTTGTATATTGAAATCAATATTGAATTCGTTTTTGAATACTTTACATAATGCGCAAATAGTCGCCTCTAAGCTTTCACAATTCTAAAAAGCTGCGTGTGCATTAATATTTAATACTTTTTTCTAGTTGCTGTTATAAGTGGGCTTCTAGTTCGATTCTCCCGTTGAAGAGTCAAGAAACACTCAAAAGCCTCTAGCAGGAATAACGGATGTAAGAAAGCCCCTAGTCTCGCAGAGCAAGTCAAACTGTCTGTCCATAATATGAAATCTCTTGATAGTTCGGTATCAAAAAGTTTGCGAAAGTGTTATAAATAAAAAGTGTATTTTGACTTCGCACGCATTATTATAACATCTTCTGCGGGCTTAGCTAGTCTAGGGCAATTAGATTGGCCGCCATGGCCGAAAGGCCTAAATGTTTTTGCTTACATTTATTCGCTTTACCCATAATCACTACATATTATAAAACAAAGACCTCCGCCGCGTTTGTCTGTCTGTTCGCAATAAACTCACAAACTACAGACCCAATTCTCATGCAGTTTTCACCAGTGGATAGACTGATTCTCGAGAAAGGTTTTAATATATAATATGTCAAGTTTCTATATTATACATTTACTGCTAAATCTAGTAGCTACTAATTTAATATACGAGTATTATGAGTGCGTAAAACATAATTTCCAAGCTACAT
Organism: Boloria euphrosyne; assembly: GCA_951802675.2. NCBI lineage: Eukaryota > Metazoa > Arthropoda > Insecta > Lepidoptera > Nymphalidae > Boloria > Boloria euphrosyne. The sequence continues at coordinate 3,474,689 of OX637878.1, read as the reverse complement.
AATTCTTTTAATTTACTTGCATCATTTTATAAAATTAACCATATTTCATGTTTCAAAATTTCAAGCTGTAATTCTAATACAATGGTAGTGATAGTAAGAATGTATAGATTCGATATTAACATCAACACATATGAATTTAACATTCAGTACCTACAACAAAAACTTTAGCTCTTATTATTTTGCGACCATTCGTTCTTTGTTTAAAACTCAACTCAAGCTTACCCTAGTGACTTTTAACTTTTACTGACAATTTCATTTAATTCCTAACTTTGTTAATGTACTTATAAAGTGGGAGTTTCTTTCTTTTACAAGACGTCTTCAAACGACTATCGTGATATAGCCTAAACTTGCTTTTGTCGTCGCTTTCATACAGAAAAGAAGCGAAAAAAAGTATTAATATTTTGTTACATTCTTGTGAGTTCTGGGATCGGAAATTAAAGTTCGTTTTCTGCACAAGTTGGTTTCAAGTTTCTTTCATTCGTTTTCGTAACAGTCACTATTGTCGGTTCTCAAACACAAGCCGTACATACATAGTGCTGACTGGCTGTTAAAAGCGTATTTAACAGTGACTATTGTTAGTTGGACTAATAATAAGGCTAAGTCAGTTCTCATTAGTAACAAAATATTTGTATTATCTGAGCATTATAAGCGTAGATACGCGGCGGGAATTGTTTGCCAAAATATTTTAATGTAAAACATTTACACGACAATGCAATTTCAATCATGTAAATAAAAAGTTATTTGGCTTCCACATATTATTGATCCAGATTTCCAAGAAATAGTGTTATATTAAAAATCCCATGGGAACCTTACGATTTTGGATATTGGAAACAATACGATAAAATACCTGACTGGAGGTTACCACGCTGCTCAAAAGCGGGTTAGCAGACTGCACTTGTCTTACGAGAAATTCTTAAGTATTCTAACGTTTCCTTCACCGTACGGTAATTGATATATTAAATATGATTCGCATATAAAAATATCAGAGGTGTTCAATCAATTACCAACTCAGTTACTTAAGCGAGCACGTTAACATTGGGCATCCACTGCCTAAATAATAATATGCACGATAAAAATAAGTATTAATTTAACTTGACTTAATAATATAAACTTTAAATAATAATATATGTAAGTACATTTGCTTTGTATATAATTAATATGTCATCACCCTTCTTAACGTCACTTCACCCTTTTTAACGTCCCACGGCTGGGCACGGCCTCACTCAGTACGAGGGGATCAGGCCATAGTCCACCACGCTGGCCTAGTGCGTGTTGGCGGACTTCACAATATGTCTTACAAAAACTTGCAAGGTTTTCTCAGACATGTAGGTTTCCTCTCGATGTTTTCCTTCAACATGAGACAGTATATAATATAGTTAAGTTTATTTGTAAACTCCTTTGTTATTACTAATAAAACCTTTAGGTTACTAGAACAGAATAAATATTACCCATATTAATAATTTTCAACATTCAACACTATTTATGAGTCATGATTTTTGGTAAAATTTTAGTTGTAAATTTTGTCGCGTGCCTCACAGTTGTTTATCTTCGGGATGTCCGACTTAATTGGGTTCGTTTCAAAACTTCCCTTCGAATTTCCAAGAGCGTTGTGATTGGAAAACTTTAGAGTGGCTAATTAGAGGTTCCATAGAAGTTTTAAAGACTGTTTTTTCATATAATTATCTATAGCATTAAAAAGTTCCTTGACCTATCGTCAGTAAAAGTTAATTTTAATATAAGACAACTTGTATTCGTAAAAATAATATTTTGTGTATTCAAAAAAGTATATTTAAGTCTTGTTACCTATTCTCATCAAATCCATTTTTTTCTTTTTAAATTATAAATGAATAAACCCTTATTATAATTTTGTAAGAAATCTCAGATTGTAATTATAACTTCTTTTTATGTAAAAAATAAACAGTAGTGTAATTTTATATAAATTAAAATGGAAATTAAATTTAACCTAAACTAATTAATACGAGTAAGAGATACATTAAAATTGTTTTTTTTTAACTTCATTACAAACTGAACTAGCCAGTTGCTTTGAGTTGCTACACACAATCGCTCCACTCGGGTTCGTCCCTAGTTACCCACATTATAACTTCTAGTATGGATAAGTTACTAAGCTTTCTTTTGATGCCGTCACGGATAGACCGACAAACAGACAAAAAAAGGTAAAATTTAGCCCCCATTTCGATAATAATTATTATTTCAATAACTTTTTCAAAAAAAATAATTAATACACAGATTCAACTCGGATATAATTTGATTAAATTTTCATACATTTTAATTATTAAAGTCTGTATGAAATCAAAACCCTGTCCATCATTCAAAGGGAACGCTATAAAAGCTATTGAGTTCACTGATTATAAAATATAATAATGTGTAGGTATGTTATACATTACTTAATTAATATGGTAATTGGACTCACGACAGGCTGTAATTTATGCTTGTGAGTCATCCATTTTCACCCATTATGTATTATTCGCCACTGGTGTTTGCAAAATGGTCAAAATTTGAGAATAATTAGTACTAAAAATTAGAGAGAAACATTGGGGTGTAGGTATAATTACATTATGTTTATAAAGAATTTGTTTCCAATTTTTCACTGTTGGGCACGGGCCTCCCTTCAATACGAGGGGGATCAGGCCATAGTCCACCACTATGACCTAGAGCGGGTTGGCAGACTTCACATGTCGTTTTAAAAACTTGCTAGGTTCTCTCATACATGCAGGTTTCCTCACGATGTTTTCCTTCACTGTAAGACAAGTGGTAATCATGTTAGAAAATGATTCGCACATGAAAATATCATAGGTTCGGGTCATTTGCTTAGTTAACTGTTTCTTTACCTATTTATATGTAGAAACGTATTTTCGTAAAATATTACTTACATTGCGCATTACGAAATATATTTTTCTTTTTTCGAATATATGTTTCCCTAAAGTAAAACTACGAATAAGAGTTGTTTTATAGTCTTCTTCGCTCCCACGTCCGTAAAAAGGAACTCAAAAGCGGTAAGTGATGATAGAAACGTGACTTAAATAAAATAAACAAGTCAAAATGGTAGACTAAGTGTAGATAACAATATTTGAATGATAAATAATGTTAAATAAAATGTAAACTTAAGCTATAGAAAGTTTGTGAAATAAAAAAAAACATAATCGTTAATCATCTCTGTTAAAAAAATGTCAATATGGATACAAAATTTGTAAAATAAATGATACTGGTATTATATAACTATTCTCATATTTTAGTAGAAACATTCTATTAATTCTATAGATTCTGAGAAAAAAGGTTTCAATTTTTTAATGTAATGTGCTTCACTTAAGTTAAAATAACTTTAATTTCAGTTTGCTAGTTAGATAGCGAATTCGCCAGGAAACCTAACAAGTTAGCAAAAGACATGAAAGAAGAACGCACATAGCCAGTGTAATGTATGATCTGATCTCCCTCGCATTGAAGGGAGGCTGAATCCCATCAGTGGGTTAAGAAAGCTAAATAAAATGCTTACTTTTATATTAAATATTCACATAACTTATATTATGAAATGTGAAAGGTTAAATAAATTGTTATAAAATAGTAACTTGATGTTTGATTTCATGCTTTAAGTAGGTACATACCAGATTTTAGAAATAATACATTGATCACATTACAAGTATAGATGAATCTAATTTCCTTGTTACGACTACTTACTATCCAAATTTTATTAAAACTGAAATAACTAGCTACTATAAATAAAGGGTACGATATTAAAAATTAATATCTTAATGTTAGTGTTAGTCATATTTAAGTGCTATAAAGCTTTGTTAATATTAGATCAAAAATTTAGGAATACATTTAGGATCCTAACGTTTCTACTATATAACCTAAAAGTCTTGATTGTGTTTTCTATTCGAATTTCAAACTACTTGCGCTCAGATTCTGTTTTAGAAATGATAAAGTGTTTAAACATTAGAAGTAGTGTATTACTCGTATTATAAAAAGTTAATGAAGCTGAAAGCTTTATTGTGAAATTGAAACTTTATAAATACTTTTTTTAATTTTTTATTAGGGCGAGCGAAGTGAGACCTAACAATATCCCACAACCTGAGCATTTTGTGGTACACTTGAAAAACTATCACTATATATATATATATATATATATATATATATATATATATATATATATATATATATATATATATATATATATATATATATATATATATATATATATATATATATATATATATATATATATATATATATATATATATATATATATATATATATCAAGGCGCAGATAAACGACTTTTAATTATTTTATATTGAACATCACGTCTAAACTTCTAGTCTTATTTCTTTGAAAAAAATATATGTTATACTAGACAATTTTATTCATAATTTGATATGTGAAAATGTGAAATTAAATTTTAATAACATAGTGTAATTAATTTGTAAAGTAATGTCTAACGCGGACAAAAAAACGATAATCACGCAAAAACTATGGGGCGTATTTACATGAAACTTTAATCATATAAAAGACAATTTAATGAACCATATTTTATTATACAGTTTTTATTTGTATTGTGTTTGATAAATCAAGGTGGGTTGTTTTTTTCGAATAATCTTGGTGCGCGTTGAAGCGGGCGACAGGCGGCAGTGTATGCTCAAGGGCGCGGCCAGTTAATATCGTAGTAATTTAACTTCATATCTAGATGTGTTATCTGTCAAAAAACATATAATTTTATATCCATAAAAAAATGAACATTAACAATTTTGTGTTCATTAGATAGAATTTTTTGTACTACTAACGCGATCTGTTAAAAAAACAAAGAGTTAACATCGCTGTAACATTATTACCCGTTAGAAAAACTACGCGAGCCCTCACAAAGCTCAGTTTTTTGCTACTTTATTTTAAGGTCTTAATAATGATAATTCAAATTTTGCTATTGAGACATACAAGAGGTATGCCATATAATTGCTTTTGATTTTGATTTAATCAAAATTTTATGACATTTGCGACTTTTACTTAGTATAAATTTCTCAGTTATATTTTTTTAACGTCAGGAAATGCATTTATCGCACTGACCCCCTGACCCCCAGGAGGCACTGTGTGGGACTCACAGGCCTAACACCCTTGTGAGAACAAGAGGCGGCCCGTACTACCCACTAAAACCTGACCCCAACCCTCATCCGCCATAGTGGGACGCCACGGGATCGCGTTAGCATACAACCGCGACGCCCCGGCGGCAGGCCAGATGGTCGGCCCGTCTGGTGAGGGAGCTGCTGAGAAACAGCCCCCTCTGTCCACCGAAGTGAACCCCTCAGAAAAGTGAGGCTGCTCGCAAGTCCACTCTGCTGATCAGAGAAGTACCCGGAGCAGCCCCACACGACCTGTACACCGCCCACCGAAGTGGGCATCCTGCAAAGAAAAAGCGGTATAAATCTACCTGACACCTCCCACCCAACGAATTGGGCAAACCTCAAAATGCCCGCGAACGAGCCCACCCAAAAACGGCAGCAGGAGAAGACGATGCGACAACGCCGACACTCCCCTTCCCCTGCCGCCCCCTCACATGCCGCCATCAGCGGTGACGGCCCCGCTGGGACCGCGGAAGGCGGGGAGAAATATTTTGTTCTTCCCGCCCCCCACGGACCCCCCAACCCACCCAAGACGGTTGCAGAGGATAGGGAGTACGGCGCACCGTAATACCGTAGCTCCTCTTCCTCTGCATCCCCACCGCGTCCACCATCAGACGGTGGTGGCCCCGCTAGGCCGCGGGAGATAGGGACGAGCGGCGCACCGCAATACCGGCACTCCTCTTCCCCCGCGGCCCCCCTACCGTCGGCCCAGCTCCCCAAGCTGGCTGCCGACACCCCTCGCTAGACGCAGGACCACCGAAGTGGCCCCGCTCCAGCCGCCGCACCGTCGGGCTAGCCCCGACAGCACGGCCCGCGCAGTGCCTCCTACCGTGAAAACGGCCAGAGACACCGCGCTACCTCCCGGTGGGCCCGGGTGTCCGCCTGACACCCCACCCTGGCTGTTGGTCCGCGGCGGGTTTCCCCGCTACCACCTGCTTGTGATGACGGCCACAAGCGAGTGGCGTTCCCCCATCCGCCACCTGGGGACGCGCCCGGTAGGAGACAGCCTCTCCCCCGGGTTCCTAATAAATCCTGTATGTTAACTTGGTTAACCAGTAACCTTCAAATTCAATTTTATCAAAGTACGCCTAATGGTTCTTTTCGTGATGGGGTCAAAGACAGACAGACAAGAAAAGACGACATGCATGGTAAGAATGTTAATAATATAATAGGCTATGATTTATTTAATTATTACACTACTTATAATTAATAAGCATGCATTTTAGACCTAGATTAGATATGGATAAAGGCAATACTTGTACTAATTAATAAAAACAAAACTCAATCCATGTCTCTCTTATATATTCTATGAGAAAGTTGTATAAATACTCGATCTTCGGCAAAACTAGGTTTAGCAGTTTCACCCGAAGTGTAATTTACAAAAGTGAATCTGTTATAGAACTTGAAAACTATCAATAGCTTCTTGTTTACAATAAACTTACGATATGTTTATTTTAGTACAACCACATAGTAAGTTTTGTATGAAATCCAATTACATGCTACCTATAGTATATAAGATTTAGTTTATTAAATATAAGCCCGTAGTTCTACTTTCGTAAATCATATAATCTCAAAATTCAGTATATATGTATGTTCATCCATCATAATCTTTTTTCATAACGAATATTAGTGAAGTCCTTCGAGCGGTAACATCTATCCACATAATATTATACGAGTACAGGCAATAATAAAAGCAGTCATTGACATAATATGGTTCTTTACCGATATCAGAGAGTAATAGTTATTTAAGTCTCTTATTTCGTTATATATTTGTAAAAAGATTTACTTGTATATTTCATATTTTAGAGTAGATTAATAAGTGAGGTACCATTTAAATTTAAACCTTTAAGTAATAATTATTAAATAATTCGAAACTTTAATAACAACCTAAAATCTTGATTAATTATAAAGATATAACTGATTGTGACATACATAATATTATGGATATTGTATAGAATATACAATAATTTTCTGTACTTTAATTAAATTTGTTAAAATACAATAAAATAAAATTCTTTGCAATTAAGAAAAACAATACAAAAAGTTAAATGTTAGCTTTGCTCACGTTGGAAAGTTAAGTAGAATTGTTGCTTCGTAATCTGAATCATTGAAATGCAAAGTGCAGTCGGTTTCACATATGTCCCCTAGTATCGCTAATGCGGAAAATAAATTTATGCGGAGCACGACGTCTTTCTGCAGACTTTGGCTGCTCCCAAGGTATCAATATTTTAAGCACCCTCATAACTTTCATTATAAGCCATTTGAAAATACTTCATGTAGCACGTGTAAATCTTGTTTCTTTGACTCTAACAGTAGGTACCTGAATTATATTCTACAAATACTTAACCTCTATTTTAGTTGTGTATTATTTGTGTATGTATGTTTGTTACGCTTTAACGTTAAAATAGCTGGACGGATTTCGATAAATTTTCTTAAACAGATAGACTATTAAAAATATGTAATATTTTATATAAAATTCCTAAAGACGCAACTGGCCAGAGTGAGCGTACGTCGCTAGTTTTGAATTGGAAAATGCATCTAAGCAAACCAGCTGACGTTGTGTGTCCTCGATAAAAAGGTATGCGAAGCCAATGTAGCTTGATATTAGAAAACTAGAGTGTAAAAAATTTAATATTAAATTCGAAGACTATAATGCGAAAATATAATGCGTGTACTTTTTTGTTTACATTTTATATATTGCCAATTTAGCATGTTCATGTTTAATCTTTACACATGCATGTCATGTGAAATAATAATAATTAACAAATTAACATTCATAGGATATTGGACATAAATTATATAAAATAAATCTTCGCTAAAATAGTCAAACTAAATAATCATTTATCGTAAATCTTAATTTATTTCGAATTACTTATTTTTTAATACCATAATACACTTTATTGTTTTGTGTTTATTTACATGATATCTATTAAAATAACTGCCCAAAAAAAACATAAGCTTTTAAAGAATTGATGAATGAACATATTATAAACTAAGTAGAATAAACACATTAATATTATTCATAATATTATTTATACGGTTTATGAATAGTGTGCATTGAAATGCAAAGTGCAGACATGCTCGTCCCTCGTGGTGCTAATACGGAAAACAAATTTATGCAAGCCACGTCACTCCTCTGTAGACTTAGCTAAATCAAAAGGCAAGAGAAATCTTGATGTAAAACTTTTCTTAGAAAATAAAGAAAAATATTCTATAAGCATGATTTATGTAGTTATAATGAAATTATAATGGGGTTAAAAATCATTTCAAAAACAAGAAAATACTTCCTTCATAATTTTTTTACATGTCATGAAGAATGATTGTAGTCTGAATAGAAAATCAAATTCGGGCCATTGCAAATAGGTATTACTTAGTAATAGTAATATTTTTGAAGAAATATCAAACAAATGTGAATGAAAACCGTGTGAAACGTTCAATTCCTGGGTCTAGATCCAGGGTGTAAATTATTTCTAATATGATTACCACTTGCCTTACGGTGAAGGAAAAAATCGTGATGAAATCTGCATGTCCGAGAGAACCAAGCAAATCTAAGGGAGGACGGTGCCTAGCAGTGGGATGTTATAAAGAGCTAAATAAATTAAAAACACCGATAATCGTATTCTTAATATGAATTTACATTCAAATTTTCATCCTCCATCCATACTCATATTATCCTTCAAGAGTTTAATTCAATCTACTATTAGGTACTACATATTTAAACAGAACTATCTTTCTATCTTTGTTCTTAGTTCGAGACGTTACGAAATCTTCACAGCTATCATGTCACGGCAGAGATATTCAAAATAATTTTAAGAGAGAGAAGACAAAAAATATCGGTAAAAATTATGAAAAGCTAGGTTTACTTAAAATTTCAAATATTGGAATAAAACTAAGAAATTATAACATACTATATTTTACTTATATTAGTTAAATGGCGTAGATCCTTACTAATATTAGAAATGCGAAAGTAACTGTGTCTGTCTGTCTGTATATCTGTCGCAGTTTAACGCCAAAACTACTGAAAAGATTTAAATGGAATTTGGTATACAGATGGTCTAGAGCCTGAGAAAGGACATGCTGAGAAAGAAGGCTACTTTTCAAGGCGAAAAAAGGGCTGTAATGGTCGATATAAGGAATGAAACTTTGTATTGAAATTACGTCATATTTAAAGCTAAAAGCTTGAAACTTTTTTTAGGCTTTTGATTAGATATAATTAAGTAATACTTTCAAAGTTTATAAAAGTTTTTGGAACGAACCCGAGCGAAGCGAGGGTGACTCGCTAGTATAGATGTAACTCGGCAATTAAAATAAACCATAACTGTACATCAATTTTATTAATATTATGTTACATAACTGCTTTACTAGTTATTTATGAAATATTGACTTCATATTTCCTTCTATTTTCTCAAGCAAGTTATTCTCTAGTATAAAAGTTTTATATAAAGCAACATACCGGAATAAATTCTTTGTGAAAAATCTTAGATGAAATATAATGAGTTGCGACGGTTAAGAGATGACTTTATACTACTTGCGGAAGGTAAGCATGACAAATGAGACCTGAGGAGCCACTACGTGACCGCTACTTAGGATCTCTCGAAATAAAAAATGTCTTATGAAAGTATAGAGAATTGTAATAGGGTCGTGATATATTGCTGTTGATACGTCTTAAAATAAGGCAGCCGTGATGTTTTTTTTATTATTACTAAGTAATAAAAAATTTTGTACTTTAACATTCTAATGCCGTGTGTTGACCTATTTACAGTGCGAGGGAATCACAACCACATTGGTCAAGTGCAGTACTAACCTGATAAAATACGATACGAATATGTGATTTTCGTTAAGAGCAAGTTTTCTCAACATAATTTTCTATATTATTTCACTAAAATCTTAACATGTTAAAAATTATTTACACTTAGATACCTCGGAATTTTGAAACCTAGATCAGTTCTAAATTGAGTTCCTGTAAGTTGTGAGTCCTAGTTCTTACTAATTAGCGTAAGTTTTAAGTGCATCGTTCCCGTTTATTCCGTCCAAACCTAACTTTCAAATTAATCAAATTAAAATATTCTTTATTCAAATAGACTTTTACAAGCTCTTTTGAATCGTCATTACTAAACTTTAAATTAAATGTCAGTTTTATTTTAAATCTAATACTCTAGAGCTCAATTCCCCTGAGTACCCCCTGTCTTTCAAGGTCACACGTTAAACTCCATAGATGCTTAAATGATCAGGTACCGATCTTAAAATTATTTGTTCTTATTTCCGACGAGTTTTAACGATTTATAAACTTGTCTACGAGCCTTAGTAACACCATCTTTGAATCAATCGTAGCTTAGCTAGAAAATATGGAAAAATATGTAGCTTAATAAACTAAATTTTGAGACAAAGCTTATTTATTCTATTTAATATATGAAACAATATGAACAAAGGAAAACATTATTAGCTATCGTCTGTCTAGTATTAAGTATTGTAGAAGGAGCTATTACATATTTTATCCGGCTCGAAGGACCATTTAATAATGTACCGGTTCTTGCTATACTAATACACTATTAGATTGATAACTGATATATGCTAAAATTACCACTTGATAGGTAATAGTGAGCACGCGCGGCTTACTTGCTAGCGATACGCGAACTGATTTGATTTTTATGAATAAAATAAAATAATGAACGCGCGTGTCGCGTGAAAAGATGAGTTGCAATATGTTGCAATATGTACGGTTGCACCGTACAGTAACACTTAGCAAAATTTTCTAAAAATATACCTATTATATATCACTTTTTCATAAACTTTTTCGATTATTCCTTCAGCCATTATACTTTCACCTTAAAAATAATAGGCAATAAAATCGATAAAACACACCCACTCTTTAATAGCTTTCAAGATAGCCTACCGCAACTAAACTTCTCGTATATTGGAAACGGTTATTTGCAATGTTCTTGTTAAAATACACCCTTATTTTCCCAGGAAACAATATATTAAGTGAGTCTTCAAGCGTGAGCTTTTGGTACTCGATTAGATACAAGGGAATACGTCTTTATTAAGCATGACAACGGGATTATTGGCTTTTTTATGTTTTACGTTGAAATATTTTTGAAATTAACTAGTACCAATACTCGTATATTTCACCGAAAGAACAAATGTATTGATTTAACAAAAATACTCGACTTAATATATTATTAAATTAAATAATAATGTAATAATTATAATAATTAGGTTGGTTTTCTTACAGTTGCGATTCTTTGCTATAGCTAAACTTACATAAAGCAACTTGTAAGTATTGTATTCAGTCCTTTTTTAACGTCCCACTGCTGGGCACAGGCCGCCATTCAATACGAGAGGAATCAGGCCAGAGTCCACTGCGCTGGTCTACTGCGGGTTGGCAAACTTTACTTATTTTTCAAAAACTTGCTAGGATCTCTCAGGCATGCAGGTTTTCTTACGATGTTTTCCTTCACCGTAAGATATGATTACCAATTGGGTAATCATATTATTAATGATTCGCACATGATAATATTAGAGGTGCGATTACCCGGATTTAAACCCACATCACTCGCTTCAAATCGGTTATCCAAGCGAGCGCAGTAGTACTAAATAAAATAAAGTATAACATAACCGAGAATTTAAAAGATTTAAATGAAAGGCTATTATAACTTTAATACAAGCTTATTATTACATAAAAATCCAAAATCTAACAACATTGTAGCATTTAAAAGTTCTAATGACTTGAAAATGTGCTTAAAAGCCAAGAAATGCGGACTCCTTAAAAAGTAAGTTATCCTTTGTTAATGTCAGATGGTGCTACTTTTGTATAAAAATATTCGCACATTTTCTAGAAGGTTTTGTAGATGTTTTGAAACTTTTCACTTACTGTTGTGAGACTGCTCTCATTTAACTCCGGAAGTGCACACCAATCTACTAAATGGATTAAGTATTTTTGTGCGTACTTTAAAAACACGTATATCTCGGGTGACATTAAAGACGGTGTAACACAGTTTAGTTTTCAGTTTATTTAAATAATATTAGGTTTAAGTAAAGTCATACAAATTTTATTGAGCAAAGATTTTTAATCTAATTTTACTAAAAATAAGTTAAAATTTGGATGTAAGTTGAAACCTCTGTAAATACAAGTTCAATTCTGAATTTTTTTTACTAATAGAAAGTTACGTGACAGCTGAGTTTTATACGGTATTTATTTATATATTGACAATATTTTATAAATATTTATTTAAATTTTCTTCCCTTATTTTAAAATACACCTCATATCCAACTGTAAAATTATTATCACATATAGCAAAACATGTTACATTAATTAACGAAGCCTCAGTCCACATGTAATTGGCTATAAGATAGTGTGCACAATCGGTTTACAAATTCCCATAAATTACAACAAGAGGTTTCGTAGAATTATCTAGTAGTAAAGATTCGCCTAGATTTACAAACGACTTTATAAAATAAGTTTCATTAGAAATGCACAATATAGAATAAATGCGAAAGTAACTCTGTCTGTTTGGCTGTTTGTTACGTTGAATACATAAAACGCTGAACTTATTTTAATAAAAAAGATTACGAGTGCCATTTCCTATACCTATGTATTTAATTCATTTCGTTCTATTCTGTACCGGCCGTTACATGATATTTAGATATTATTAATTTCAATTTAATTAAAAAAAGAAAAAAACACTAAGATAAAAAAAACAAAATATATATATTAGTCCCGCTGAGTTTCTTTCGCCAGTTCTTTTCAGGTCAGTGGTTTCTTCCTTCCGAACTGGTAGTAGACTCATGACGTTCAGTAAAATATTGTAATAATTTTATGCTAAATAAAATATTTTGAATTTGAATCTTGAATTTTTTTAGGAACGAACACGAGCAAAGCAGGGGTGTGTCGTTAGTATATTACATAAAAGAAAAGTTTAATTTTATAATATAGTAGTATTTCTGTAAGGAAAGCTAAGTATACCGTCATATTAACCAGGATCCGGAGAACCAACGAAGCGTTCACGGGCTCGTTTACAGTAAGCTCGGATATTTTGATCTTTACGGACTATGCACAGCGTATTATGTACGAGTACATTATTATGACATGAAATGTAACTTGTTTCATAATTTATTGTTTTAATGGTAAACTTATTTTATCATGATATTAATATATTTTAAAAATTATTATTAAAATTTATTTTATTTTATGAAGAAAATACATTAACTTCTGTATATATAGGTCGGGAACCAAAAACCAAAATAAATTCGCGACAAAATCCGAAAAGGTAGTTTCATTTATAATATCGAATATTCGCTTAAATCTAAGAAATGTTAGGTTTAAGATGTACAATGATAATTAAAAAGTAATATTTACTTTATAATTATCATTGTTCATCTCAAACTTAATTGTATTATTCGAGGTAGCTAAAGGAAACCACACGCGTCTTGTACGTGAAGCGTTAGCGTGAAAACGTTTCAGTCAAGAAAACCCATCCTGAAACTGGCATGTTTAGAACCTAGCTAATTTGCGAATGACGTGAAGTCTGCCACATTTTGCAAGCGTAGAGCAAGACATAGTACATCAGACTACATCTTCCTCTCCCTCGCATCGACTATATGTTAATTGCATGTTCTTCGGTTCCTTGCTTTTCGGTTCCTTGCTTTTCGGTTTTATAAACCAAAAAAAAACATATCAAAGCCCGGTACAAAAAAAATATATTAATTTCGAAACATTTTTCTAAAAATAAAAAATTGAAATATAAATATTTTCTTCAATCAAACTAATAAAAATATATTCCACAATCTAAAACGGTAATTAGGTTGACTTTGAACAAAGAGCAATGACCTGAAACATTGCTTAAATAAGTATGTGACTGAATAAATTTGAAAAATCTGTACAGTCTTATTTTTGTAGTGTAAGATATAATAAAACTTGTGTTTGAAGAGAATATTAAACACGAGACTTTTCAAGATTTTACTACCTAAAGCTAAGCAATTTCTTTCGTTTTCTTAAAGAGCTTAATATAAAAATACTGTCAACGTATTTAATTTATTTAAAATAAAGTTAAAGTAGATTGTTTTATTGATCAAAATAGTAAATGTGGAATGATCTTCTCTCTAAAGGTCTCTCTAAAGGTCGGCAAGGCACAGTCTACTCCTCTTATGTTGCAGGTGTCTATGGGTAACGATAACCACTTATCATCAGGTGGATCTTTTGCCCGTTTGCCCCTCTATAATTTTATTATACCAGGTTTCCTCATAAAGAAGTATTTTTACTCATTCAATAGTCGTTGAAACATTTTACGGTATATACTACGACGATTTAATTTATTTCACAATATTAAATAAACACTCATGATGATTTTTTCAGTATTCAAATTAATTTTTTATTCAAGCTAATTAAAAAGGATTTATTAAAAAACTAGTATTTTTAATATTTCTAAAAGTGAAATTATTTATTCGACGATCCATAAATAATAAAATAAACTTTCTTGTTAAATACGTCAGATTTATCATAAAGGGTTACTATTACCTGTTAAATGCGTATACAGGTACGTATTAACTAATAATTTCTAATTAGAATTCATTATAACCAAAGGTATGCGCACGACTAATGGATAATCAAACATGTGATTTATGTCATTAATTACATATTGAATACCACGATTGACAGCTTCCATCTACATATTGAGTAACATTGGATAATTCCATTAATGTAAATCACGATTAAGACAGCGTTCTACGAATACATACAAAGATGGTTCTATACTCTGGTTTCTCTAGTCTAGTTTTATATGTGTGTTTATTTTAATTATGATTCGATCATTTTGTGGATAAATTTCCATAACTAGGTACTGAAATGTACTAAAATACCTCGTGTCTTTCGTTGTTATTTAACCGTCGTTATATTTAGTTTGATATAGATATATATTTAGACCGAAATGATCATCATGATTTGTAATATTTTTTGAAGAATACTATTTAAATGAGAAAAAAATATTTAATTTAGTAGTAGTCGACTCAGTAAGATTTTTACTATAATATGTATCGATTTGCCATATAATAACAATAGTTTATAATTATGTACGAGTATATTCATCTTATGCAAGTGGTTACCGTAGCAACCATAACGGTTTTTCGTGATAGGACCTTAAAATTGTAGTCTTTAAACGCACGCGCATTGAACTTTTACTTGCCAGCTAATAATAGCAAAATTGCTTAGTGGAATGAATTTTTCATTATAATATTTTTTCGATTAATTCACTTTGTTGCTAAAAGCACAAATTCTAACTCAGCTTTAACTGCGGTTTCCGTGTAAATAAAGTTTTGTTCAGAGAGTTTCCGTCAAATACTTCGCAAATAACATGGCGCTAACCACAAAGCAAACAGCGGTAAACTTTATGCGTAGTTCGTTTAACGGTAAATCTTATGATATTGTGCCACCAGTTTGAATGCCTGCTAAATAAAATTTGCATAAACAATAAACTCTTCAACGATAAATTGTTATCACTACCCTACTCTTGAAAAGTTTAAGAACGTTAGATTCCACACATTGATTCAAATCCATCCTGATATTTTATATGTTGATGTAATATTTTAAGAACAAATATTTTATTTTTGGTACGAAAGTATCATATCATACATATCATGTGTATATTTTCCAATCCAGAGCTATTTCTGAAAGTTCTCTCAATCTTTTTGAAATTCTTTCAAAATTCTTTTCAAAATTCTTTTTGAGTATATCTATGAAAGAATAAAAAAAATCAAATACTATTTTAGCATTCACAATATTTTGCTAAAGTAAAGTGAGTATTACATAAGCAAGTCGTCCATAAGCAAAATAAGCGAAGCGAGAAATCCCGTGGTCGTAAGCAATTGTTTCGGATGTTACACAAACTTGCTCCATTAGTGTGTTTCCGAGGACACGAGCTTATTTGATGAGGCGGAAACTGACAAACTACGCTAGAAAAGCTATTGAAAGCTTTTAAAACAGAACATTTGCTAAAAACTACTTTAAAAGGAACTAGATAAAATAGTTTAATATATAATTCTACTTATTTTAACTCTCGAATCGATCGTATAAGGTATTCAACGAAATGAAGTATATGAGAAAGATGAAGTTCATCTTGAAACTTAGTTCCATAGCGCAACGTTGCGTTTTAAGGTAAAGCTTCGTACAGAAATATATTATTAGGGTGAATTTTATTTTAATTTGTTTGTTTTACAGTTTCTATTTAAAACATAAAGCATGAAAAAGTTTATGTAACGCTGGTATCATATTTTTTTTTATTTTGATGTTAATTAAATATTTTTATTTTTAAATTATAAGATATATATTGATTTGAACGAAACTGAAAAAGACAGTTGCAAATGTTCATATTTTATTATCATGGCTTATAACTTACGTATTTTTTAACGTAATAGCTGGGAATTTCGTTTACAAACACAATACATTCTGTTAGTGTCGTACGTAATATCTTACTTCTTGTCAAATTACAAATTCAAAAGTTTGTATGGATGGATGTTCGTTAAACAAGCATGGATCTGGATGATACACAGAGATAAATTATAATCTGAAATAGCACATAGCTTACTTTATATTCTGTAATAAGGTACGGTTCCTGGAAGATAGATTTATTTTTGTTTTTCAAAGAGCAAGGGATCTATTCCGTATTAAACATTTAAACGTTATATTTTTTATGATTTAGATCTCATAAAAAAACTTTGATATGCAAGTATTCATAATCTTTCGTCCTTAGGCTTAGACTGATTTTAATGGTTTTTTTGTTTATTTAGGGTTACCTTAGCTTTAGCTTCTCAGCTATAATTAGGCTCGGTGGTGATGACTGACACTTAGGTAACCAAATATTGCGCCTCTTACCGTAAACCGTATATCTTAGTAGCGTTTATCTTAGTAACTAGTAATATTAATGTAATTAATAAAATTTACATTAAAAAGTTGATGTAACAGATATTTTACATATCTATATTGTTGTCATCACATTGAAAAAGTAATAAATTCTAATGTGTTAACCAACCGAAACTTTAACGTATGAATTTTCATTCAAACTACGCAATAATAGCATTGGTTTGCAATACAATAAATTACGTTTATAGGCCGATGATACATTACTCTTGACACATCCAAATAACTGTTGCAAATGGTTATAGATTGTTTGTTATTCAATTTCTACGAAACATCTATTGTATATCAAAATGTTAAATTTTGTCTGTCTTGCTCGATTATAATTTATAATGTAATAACACAGCGTAAAGAAAGAACGTTACGTTTCATGGACTTTGGTAATAAGCTGTAAGAAGTGTATCCTTTGAGCTCTTTTGTTGAGAGTTTATTCGCTGCCTCGACGGAGAATCTCACTGAGGCTAGTCTAGCGAGGGAGATATTTCAATGCAAAAGTGTACGCACAGACATAATGTGCAAAGTGCATGTGTTATTCCTGTCACTTAAATTCCGGTTTGTTGAGTATTTAACACAAGTGATAGATCAGGATCAGGACTGAAGTAACGCCGCTAACTTCCCAAGGAGGTTACTAAGACTTTCTAAACTGAAAGACACCACTTGACCTGACTTGAGACTCGAGTGAACCAATTCCATATCTGCAGCTGTACAAAATACAGATGTTAAAAATTTTTACTTGAAATTCCGAATATTATGTTCATCAAATATTTTAAAAATGGTCACTCTATAATTTTTGGATTTTAAAACAATTGAGATAACATTTTTCATTGATCACGTTTTAGGTTTACATCGTATAAGCAATAATTTGTTTTGTACTTTTTCTGTAATTTTAATAGTCGTCTGGCGTTGGTATTCCTCAGCAGACCATCTATGTTATATCCGCTGTAGCAAACTAATATTAAAAATACATTGCCTGCAATTTATTGATTTTAGTTGAATTGAGTGCATACGCATGTGCATTGCATTAATCAAAATATTTTTGACCAATACAGAACAGGTAAAGTGGCGAGCAGTGACTTATAAATATAAATATAGAAATACTTTATATCAGGTTTGCAAAATTCAAAAAGATTTATTGCTAATCCGACTGAGAGTTCTAGAGAAAAAAAAACAAACCCCAGCTTTCAATTATATACATGTGAGAGAAAACTTTTAATAAGATTGTGTTATGATTGATATTATGTAATCCAACGAAATCGAATACTTGAGACGGTCAGCGTTTTGCACTCGTGTCTTGCTACGTGCGCTCGTATACTGAAATTTATGGAAATAGAATTTTTAAAGATTTATGTTAAGAATATCAATTTAAAATGTATCCTTGAGATTAAAATTTATAGTTGTTCTGTTCACCTTTCTATATTTATATAGAAGGAGTACGTATATATGCTAAAATATATATAAGAAAATATAATGAATGGAGCACAAACATTCGTGCTCAACAAATGTCCCCAGCGGGACTCGAACTTGCGACCGCTGGCGCAGAAAGTAGGGTCACTACAAACTGTACGTTTTAAGATAAAGAATAAATTCTGTATTCGATTAGATCTAAATTTATAAACTATTCGTTTAGTTGATATATGCTAGAAAAATACTATACTTTGCATGCATTTGGTATAACGTAATAACCTCTACAAAATTATGCTCAGCAGACATGCTTACAAAATATCATATTGAATCTAAATAATTCAAATCAACCCAAACGAATTCGTATTATGTTTGAGAATTGAATTGTTAAAATAAAGTATATATATTTTCCTTAAAAAGTTCTGTGTGATTGTAAAATTTAAGATATTTTATCCATAATATAATCTTTGCCATCGTTTAATCTTTATCAAAAAATATTCATTATAATTGTACAAAAGTTTCAACAATAAACTACATACAAACTAATAGGGTCATATTAATGACAAGCTAAATGGTTTAACAGCTTAATTAATACTATTACTATTAATATTATAGAATTTTAATTACAATTCATATTTGAATAGTTTAATTAAACGTTATTCATTATACATTTAATCAACACAAGGCATCCCTTTCATTTGCTATTGAAAACATAAAATTTAATTTCACTTTCGTTTAGTTTAAATTTCAGCTCAATTCAATGAAATAAAACTCCCCATCTGAACTGAACTAGAAAGTTCTATATACAGAATTAGTGGGACGAGATATTCCGCGGCCGCAAGCGTAATCGTTTCGGACGGTAGAAGCCAAACTTGCACCGTTACTGCCGTTGCTTACCACTTAGCTTTTATGTATAAGCTTATTTAATGCCTGTGGTCCACTTATGCTGCCTAATGTCACTACTCCAACGTTCTAATACTGTAGTATTAACATTTCAAGAGATTACACAAATTAAGAAAACTACAAAATATATTAGATTTACTCATAAATATTCAAAAGATTGTATGACGTGTAAACGACTCAAAGGATTCAGATAAAATTTTGTTACGTAACACATTATTTTAATTTTACTTTGTTTTTTAACAAGATACATACTCGCAAAATAGACTAGAGATCCACTCTTGCTTTGCTCGGGTTCATCGGTAAGTATAGATCTCTCGAAAATGGGATATTTTCCCGTACTAAAAAGTGTCCTCAGGTTAACATATAGATGTTAACCTGGACAACTTTAATGTCCCAACATATTTTATAGATTCAACCTCTGTATCGATAATAATAATTATTTCAATAAGACGTTTAAATGTAATATAAATCAAAATTTCTAATGTAATGCGACAAAGTTAAAATTCCATTTTACATGTAGTTATTTATTTTTCAAAGTGACAAAGGGTACCTAATAAAATTATTTTGCAACAGTAAATTGTTAGTACTATTAATAATATATCCATTAAAGCTGTTAAACAACAGAAAGCTTTGAAATAAATAATAGAACACGTAGTTAGGCTTAATAAATAATGAAAGTGAGATGGAAGAGCTTTGGATCTGAAGTTCAAAGTGACGACGTTACAGAGAGCTTTGTCACGCTATCGACTTATCAGGTAAGGGTTAACCTAAATAAGACCAATATTTGATTCTATGTAGATTGAATTGACTGAGCTATGGCTTATTCAGTGTAAAGCTTATAACTACAATACAACAAAATACATAGAGTAATGGCACATTATAAGTACTACTATTATAATTATTTACTTATTGCATCAGATGTTGCTGGTACTCGTAACTCAATTAACAGGTTGATTTAGATTAACTGGTTCTATTTGAAGAGTTATATTTGTTATTAACCGCAAAAATCCAAATTAAATATTATATAATTATATATAAAATTTACAGTATACTACAGAACTAAAATAATCTGAGCTCTTATTTTGTTATTGACTTGCGACTCTCCCTTGCTCCGCTAAAACGTAACTAGGGTAATCAGCTGTCATCCTTTCTATAATATTATAAATACGAAAGTAACTCTCTCTGTCTGTCGCGCTTTAACGCCAACACTACTGAACCGATTAAAATAAAATTTGGTACACAGATAGTCTAAAGCCTGTAAAAGGACATAGGCTACTTTTGAAAAAAAGACAGTAAGGTTTTCAAATAGGAGATGAAAGTTTGTTAAGAAATTATGCCATTTTTAAAGCTTGAAAATTACATTTTAGACTTTTGATTACATATAAATAAGTAAGACATTCAGTAAAAATTTTCACCAAAGTCACTTGTCATACCATAAAAAATTGTACAATGGTTTTCTCGTGATGTGTTTCCAGACAGACAGAAATTAAGTATGTAAGATGTGAATCTTTTTAACATACATAATATATATTAAAGTAAGTTATTAAAACCATTGAAATACGACAAGTTTGTATTTATTCCATTGACGTCATTCAGGGCCTCAGTGAAATATATGAAAACGACAGCTGCGGTACTCGTGAATATATCATGTGACAGCCTCATGTTTTTATTAGAAACCCCGCGGTTAAGGTAAATATTTGTCCAAGATAAAATAAAAGTATAACGCTCACCTAATCCAATTTTTTTGCTTCTTTTAGACAGATTTTCTGATTTAGACACAAAAATATTTCAGCCCTTACTTTATCTAATAATTAAGAAAACCATTATGTTAGATACGAAAAAAATTAAACTTTCATTTGAAAAACAAAGCTCGAAATACAATTTAAATAAATATAATGATTTATATTATAGCTCTACAAATTTATTTACCTATAGCTAAATTATATTACTTTTGAATTAGTACTACTACTGGGTAGTAGGTTTTTAATAAAATATGACATTTTGTCAATTTAATTGTGAATAATTAGTCTCCATTCTATGAAATGTCATGATAAATTATTATATAAGATAATTTTATTATCATTTCGGCAATGGCTGAAGAAATCTCTGGTCATCTGGCACGCTTTGAAGCCAAGAGGATTGAATTGAACTGAATTAAATATAATTGAATTGAATTGAATTGAATTGAATTCTCGGGGGAGAGACTGACTCCTACCGGGCGCGTCCTCCCGTTGGCGGATGGGACGGACGCCACCTGCAATACGTTGGGTCCAACGGAGTGGGCAGAGCTGAGGCTACCTACTCTGTTGGGCCCAACGTATTGCAGGTGGTAGTGGGAAATTTATTTCCCACCGCGGACCAACAGCCAGGGGTGGGGGGGTTTTAGGGTGGTGTGCCAGGAGGGCACCTCGGCCCGTTTGGCGGAAGGCGTGGTGTCTCTGGCCGACAGACCCCGGTTGGAGGCACTGCGCGGGCCTCCCGTCGGGACTAGCTCGACGGGTAGGCGACTGGGGGCGGGACTGTCTTGCGGAGGGCGGTCCCGCAACTAGTGATATAGGTCGGCCCATCTTTGGCAGAGGGTGGGCCGACGGTAGGGAGACCGCGGGGGGAGAGGAGTGCCGGTATTGCGGTGCGCCGCTCATCCCTATCCCCCGCGGCCTGACGAGGCCGCCAGCGTTAGATGGCGGAGGCGGTGGGGCTGCAGAGGAAGAGGAGACTCGGTATTACGGTGCGCCGTTCTCCCTGTCCTCTGCAGCCGTCTGGTAGTGGTAGCCCACTTCGGTGGGCGGTGTCTTGGGGTTTAGTCGGGGCCGCTCCGGGTACTTCTCTGCTGTTATCAGAGTGGACTGGGAGCGGCCCCGCCGGCGGGGGCCTTTGGTGGCCATTCGGGTGGGGTGGGACGCGGGGGACAGGGAGTGTCGGCGTTGTCGCATCCTTGCCCCCTGCGGTCCTTTTGGGGAAGTGTACCCAACTTGTTGGGTGGGAGATTTAGGTGCCTAGGGTTCTGCGCGTAGTAGGATCTTAGGCACCGCTTATTTTGGCAGGTGCCCACTTGTGGGCGGTGTTAGGTTCGCACCGGGGACTCTTTGGCCAGTGGGTGGTCGGGGAGGACTCGGTGCTGGTGGGGCTGGGCTGCGGGCCGCATCCTCTTCTCCTGCTGTCGTGGTTTTGGGGCTGCTCCAGGGACTCTTTGGCCTGTGGATGGTCGGGGTGGACTTCGGAGCAGTCCTTAGTGGTTGTAAATTCTTCCCATATTGGGGCTGCCCTTTTCAGGGCGGCCTCATGTTGGTGGCTTCGGCCAACCGTTGGGGCGTCGCGATTGTATGCGAAAGTGATCCCGTGGCGTCCCATTCATGGCGGCAGGGGTTTGGGAGTTGGGTTTTAGTGGGTATGCCGGATGCGTCCGGAGAGTCGCCACATAACCCCCAGGGGAAGTCGGAGGTACCCGTAACAGGGTTTCCCAACTATTAAAAAAAAAAATTTGAATTCAATTGAATTGAATTGAATTGAATTGAATTGAATTGCATTGCATTGAATTGAATTGAATTGAATTGAATTGAATTGAATTGAATTGAATTGAATTGAATTGAATTGAATTTTATAGGAGTGACTTGTTGGTATTTCCCATAGGCACTATAAAAAGAAGCTTAAGCACCTATTTCCTTATTTATAACTCCCAAATTCTTATTATAGCTAAGTTTTTTAAAAATCTGTTGTCTTAGCCTTTGGAGTGCTTTTTGTTACATTTTTTTATATATCATGTGACAGCCACATGTTTTTAATTAGAAACCCCGCGGTTAAGGTAAATATTTGTCCAAGATAAAATAAAAGTATAACGCTCACCTAATCCTATTTTTTGCTTCTTTTAGACAGATTTTCTGATTTAGACGCAAAAATATTTCAGCCCTTACTTTATTTAATAATTAAGAAAACCATTATGTTAGATACAAAAAAAAATTAAACTTTCATTTGAAAAACAAAGCTCGAAATACAATTTAAATAAATATAATGATTTATATTATAGCTCTACAAATTTATTTACCTATAGCTAAATTATATTACTTTTGAATTAGTACTACTACTGGGTAGTAGGTTTTTAATAAAATATGACATTTTGTCAATTTAATTGTGAATAATTAGTCTCCATTCTATGAAATGTCATGATAAATTATATAAGATAATTTTATCATCATTTCGGCAATGGCTGAAGAAATCTCTGGTCATCTGGCACGCTTTGAAGCCAAGAGGATTGAATTGAATTGAACTGAATTGAATATAATTGAATTGAATTGAATTGAATTGAATTGAATTGAATTGAATTGAATTGAATTGAATTGAATTGAATTGAATTGAATTGAATTGAATTGAATTGAATTGAATTGAATTGAATTGAATTGAATTGAATTGAATTGAATTGAATTGAATTGAATTGAATTGAATTGAATTGAATTGAATTGAATTGAATTGAATTGAATTGAATTGAATTGAATTGAATTGAATTGAATTGAATTGAATTGAATTGAATTGAATTGAATTGAATTGAATTGAATTGAATTGAATTGAATTGAATTGAATTGAATTGAATTGAATTGAATTGAATTGAATTGAATTGAATTGAATTGAATTGAATTGAATTGAATTGAATTGAATTGAATTGAACTGAATTGAACTGAATTGAACTGAATTGAATTGCATTGAATTGGTTTGAATTGAATTGAATTGAATTGAATTGAATTGAATTGAATTGAATTTTATAGGAGTGACTTGTTGGTATTTCCCATCGGCACTATAAAAAGAAGCTTAAGCACCTATTTCCTTATTTATATTTCCCAAATTCTTATTATAGCTAAGTTTTTTAAAAATCTGTTGTCTTAGCCTTTGGAGTGCTTTTTGTTACATTTTTTTTAATCTGCTTCTTAGTATCTTTTCTAAAATAAAAGTAGCTGTTATTTCTAATGTGAAAACATCACCTCTCTTTCAGTGGAAGTCAAGCCAAAATCGGGCCAGCCGTTTCGAATTAAATTAGTTTGAATTAGTTTGATCAATCAGAAAGCCAATCAATATAAAATTGAGTTTTTCTTATATTATGTACGTACACACGCTTAAATTTTACTAATTTTGTGTATCCGCTGGGTGCGTAAGGCATGGTGGGGGAAACAAAAATGATATCAGCGCCCGCTGCGGACCAAAACAGAACTACGAGTGGCTTTTTATTATTTATGACCATAAAAATAACACGTGTGTCAGTTAAATTAAATAAATAAAATAAAATGGGTCATCAGAGTTGTTGTGTAGTCGATTGCAAAAATACTAGTAGAAATAGTAATTGTAAATTTTATAAGTATCCGGTTGCCAGACAATGAAGTGATGGTTTGGATTATTAGATATAAAATAATTAATAATTGGGAATTTAATTGTTTTTATGATCGAACAATCACCAATAGTCGTCGAACAAACGATAATTGATCAAAATTAATTAATCTGAGCGATAAAAATAAAGATATCTAGTAAAGGGGGCCAACTTAAGGGTGAACATTTGTTTAATTAATTATAAATAAATAAAAGACGTACAAACAATTTCTACATTCGAACAAACGACGAACAAATAATTAAAAATAAAAAAAATCCGTAAATCAAAAAAAGTTGGGGTAACCTTAATTCACTTATTGAGACTTGTTTTAGTTGTTGTATTTATTTTACTTACTGTTTTCAGCTGACTTGATCACTTCAGCGGAAAGATAATTTTGTACAAAATATTGTTTCTCAAGTGCTACATTTAAGCTATTTTTATTTATATTTGCAAACAAAAAAAAAACAATTTGTTAAACCAAAATGACTGTTTCTAAAGTTCTTTGATTTCGAGCGAAACACGGGCAGGCAGCAAGTCTTATACTTTAATAAGAAAATTTAAAGCATTAGCTGTCGACTAAAGTCGTAACGTTATAGATTAATTCTATTTATCTCAGCTATGAATTAACGAAGCTTGTATTAAGTTGCTTTGAAACAAAACCCTACGCGAATAGTTGAGAGGATATGAGGATATATAGGAGTGACTTGTTGGTATTTCCCATCGGCACTATAAAAAGAAGCTTAAGCACCTATTTCCTTATTTTATTTATTTTTTATTTAATTTTTTTTCCGTGGGTCAGCTGAAAACAGTAAGTAAAATAAATACAACAACTAAAACAAGTCTCAATAAGTGAATTAGGTTGGCCCAACTTTTTTTGATTTACGGATTTTTTTTATTTTTAATTATTTGTTCGTCGTTTGTTCGTTAATGTTCGAATGTAGAAATTGTTTGTACGTCTTTTATTTATTTATAATTAATTAAACAAATGTTCACCCTTAAGTTGGCCCCCTTTACGAATTGAATTGAATTGAGTTGAATTGAATTGAATTGAATTTAGTTGAGTTGAATTGAATTGAATTGAATTGAATTGAATTGAATTGAATTGAATTGAATTGAATTGAATTGAATTGAATTGAATTGAATTGAATTGAATTGAATTGAATTGAATTGAATTGAATTGAATTGAATTGAATTGAATTGAATTGAATTGAATTGAATTGAATTGAATTGAATTGAATTGAATTGAATTGAATTGAATTGAATTGAATTGAATTGAATTGAATTGAATTGAATTGAATTGAATTGAATTGAATTGAATTGAATTGAATTGAATTGAATTGAATTGAATTGAATTGAATTGAATTGAATTGAATTGAATTGAATTGAATTGAATTGAATTGAATTTTATAGGAGTGACTTGTTGGTATTTCCCATCGGCACTATAAAAAGAAGCTTAAGCACCTATTTCCTTATTTATAACTCCCAAATTCTTATTATAGCTAAGTTTTTTAAAAATCTGTTGTCTTAGCCTTTGGAGTGCTTTTTGTTACATTTTTTTTAATCTGCTTCACAGTATCTTTTCTAAAATAAAAGTAGCTGTTATTTCTAATGTGAAAACATCACCTCTCTTTCAGTGGAAGTCAAGCCAAAATCGGGCCAGCCGTTTCGAATTAAATTAGTTTGAATTAGTTTGATCAATCAGAAAGCCAATCAATATAAAATTGAGTTTTTCTTATATTATGTACGTACACACGCTTAAATTTTACTAATTTTGTGTATCCGCTGGGTGCGTAAGGCATGGTGGGGGAAACAAAAGTGATATCAGCGCCCGCTGCGGACCAAAACAGAACTACGAGTGGCTTTTTATTATTTATGACCATAAAAATAACACGTGTGTCAGTTAAATTAAATAAATAAAATAAAATGGGTCATCAGAGTTGTTGTGTAGTCGATTGCAAAAATACTAGTAGAAATAGTAATTGTAAATTTTATAAGTTCCGGTTGCCAGACAATGACGTGATGGTTTGGATTATTAGATGTTAAAACTATGGACGCCTGCGCTTAATTCATTAGTAATGTGTCTGTTGCACATATTTGTTCTTTGACATGTATAGGCTCTCTCTCTCTCGTCCATGTGATTGTGCACTGTCATTATTGTTAAAAGTAACTTTATCCTAATAAGCAGTTTGATCGTGTAAATTGTAGTTATTCTTATTTCATCAGGTTATGGGTCCAGAACGGCCTGCCGTTAAAAGTTATCTTTGAGTTTTGAACAGTATTCAAAATAGTAAAATTAAAATCACGAGTATAACCTCACTTAGTTACCGCGCTCGTGAGTGAAATTATTTGCACATTGGAGATTGAACATTTAACTAAATAAAAATATGGCTGGAAGTAATTCACTGATGTCAATTGAAAAACTGAAGGGCCGTGAGAATTGGGCAAGTTGGAGTTTTGCTGTGAAGGCATACCTGCAACACGAAGAATTGTACAACTGTATTTTAAAAGAACCATTGGCTACTGACTCTAACTCAATTAAACAAGATACCAAAGCCAGGTCAAAGTTAATATTATTAGTTGACCCAATTTTATTCGTACATATACAAGAAGCTCAAAGTACAAAACAGGTATGGGATAATTTGGCAAAGGCATTTGAAGACAGGGGCTTAACTCGTAAAGTAGGCTTATTAAAAGAGCTCATTAATACCAACTTGGAAAACAGTTTATCAGTTGAAGATTATGTAAATAAAATTATGACAGCCGCGCACAAACTAAGGAATATAAAATTCAATGTGGACGATGAGTGGTTGGGCACACTAATGCTGGCAGGGTTGCCAGAAATGTACAAGCCCATGATCATGGGGTTAGAAAGTTCCGGTATAAAGATTAGTGCTGATTTAGTCAAAAACAAGTTATTACAGGAAGTAAAGACAACAGACACTACCGCACTTTATACAAACACAAAAAATCATAAGTCCAAAAGTGATCAATTTAAAAATAAGAAAGGCCCTAGGTGTTTTCATTGTAATAAGTATGGACATATCAGTAGAAATTGTTGGCATAAAAATACAAGTACAAATAAAAAAACAGATAAAGAAACAGGATATGTTGCAGCTTTTTCAGCATCCACAGCAAATGTCTCAGATTTTTGGTATGTTGACTCAGGGGCATCTATGCACATGACACAGCACCGAGATTGGCTCACTGATATCACTCCATCATCTGTGCCGAGCATAAGAATTGCTAACAACAAAGTATTAAAAGTTGAATGCTGCGGTAATGCAAGTATTAAGGTAAATGCAAAAGATGGCAGCACAGATTTAATACAGGTGAGGAATGTTTTATATGTACCTGATTTAAAAACAAATTTGTTATCAGTTAGCAAAATAATTAAAAGTGGATGCAGAATAACATTTAATGAAAGTGGTTGTCAAATTTACAATCCAAATAATAAGTTAGTTGCAAGTGCAGACTTAATCAATGAGACATATCGGTTAAATACTTCTGGAAATCAAGAAATGCAAGTCATGATGGCTAAGACTGAGGACAATATTTATTTGTGGCACCAAAGGTTAGGTCACTTAAAGTTTGCTAATCTTAATAAAATACCTAACTGTACAGAAGGCGTAAAGCTGTCACCAAGAAAAGAAAATTCCATTTGTGTAACCTGTCTTGAAGGCAAGCAAACAAGAAAACCATTCCCCACTGAAGGCTCCCGTGCAACCAGTTTGCTAGAGCTTATCCACAGCGATGTGTGTGGACCGATGAAGCATACTTCTATAGGAGGGGCAAGGTATTTTGTAACCTTCATCGATGATTTTTCTCGACGAGTACATGTATATTTTATTAAAAATAAAAGTGAAGTATTTGAAAAATTTTTAGAATTTAAGAATAGAGTAGAAAAATGAACTAAGTACAAAAATTAAAATTCTTAGAAGCGATAATGGAACAGAATACAAAAATAATAATTTTGAGTCTTATTTAAAAAAACATGGAATACTGCACCAAACATCTAACCCATACACTCCTGAGCAAAATGGTCTTAGTGAGAGAATGAATAGAACTTTGATAGAGCGCGCTAAATGTATGATGTTAAATGCTGAATTACAGGTCACATTCTGGGCAGAAGCGGTTGCTACAGCTGCATATATTGTGAATCGTTCTTCCACCTGTACCTTACCTGATGTGACGCCTTATGAAGTATGGACTGGAAAGAAACCAAATATAAGTCACATGCGAATTTTTGAATGTCCTGCAATGGTGCTTATTCCTAAGGAAAACAGAACTAAACTTGATGTGAAGTCACGTAAGTTAATATTTGTTGGCTATAGTGACTGTACAAAAGGCTACAGATTCATAGATCCTGAAACAAAAAAAGGAGTCATAAGTAGAGATGTCGTGTTTCTGGAGTCTTCAATTAAAAGAAATAAAGTGAATGATGTACCTGAAAAAGAAAAGAAAATTAGTAAAATGGACATAGAGATAGAGGAAAATAAAAATACAAAGGAAAGTTGTAATGAAGTAAAAGAAAAGAAACCTGTATACTTACCTGATGATGAACCTAAAGGATCTGTGGAAAGAAATATTGATGATGAAAAAATAAAAAATGAATTTCATGACAGACGAGAAACACATGAATCTCAAAGTATTTATATTTCAGATGATTCTGATCAATTTGAAGATGTTAATGATGAGACATACTTACCTGATGAGACACTAGACTCTCCATCGGAATCAAATATAACCTTGAGACCGCTACCACGAAGACTAAGAAGCCACAATAATGATATTAATCAAAGTCTCATCACTAATGTGTATTAATGTTGAATCAACAATAAACTTACTAAACAATGATCCACAAAGTCTTAAAGAGGCTCTAAACTGTGAAAAAGCTGATGAATGGAAGAGGGCTATGGATGAAGAATATCAATCATTAATTAAGAATAATACATGGACACCAGTTGACTTACCAGTTACCAGAAGGAAAATCTGTGATTCCCTGCAGATGGGTTTATAAAACTAAGACGGATGGGAATGGATCTGTTACCCGCTATAAAGCTAGACTGGTAATTAAAGGATATAAACAAGTTAAGGGCATCGATTACAATGAGGTATATGCTCCAGTGGTTCGTTATACATCCATAAGGTACCTCATTGGTCTTGCTGCTAAATATAGACTTAAAATACACCAAATGGACGCAGTAACAGCATTCTTACAGGGTGACATTAGTGAAGAAATCTACATGTCCTTTCCACCTGGCTATGAAGATCAAACTAAAGTATGCAAACTAAACAAGTCAATATATGGACTTAAACAAGCCAGTAGGCAATGGAATAAATAATTAAATACTACTTTATTAGAAATTGGAATGACTCGTTCAAACATAGATCCATGCGTTTACTACCGAATTTTAAATGAAAATGATATGCTTTTCATAACAGTATATGTAGATGATATACTTTATTTCTTTAATAATGAAGAAACCACACAATTGATAAAAGAGAAATTAAAAAGAAAATTTTATATGAAGGACTTAGGAACAGCCAAACATTGCATAGGTTTTAGAATCTCCCAAGATAAAGATGAGATTGCCATTGATCAGTTTATTTACATAGAAATGATACTTACTCGTTTTGGTATGAACAATTGCAAGCCAATGTGGACACCTGCTGATGCAAATATCAAACTAAAGAAGGGTGAAAGTCAACAACAAATTTTAAATAATATTCCATACCAGGAAATAATTGGCTGTTAACTGTATTTGTCACAAGGGACTCGACCAGATATTACTTATATAGTAAACTCTCTGAGTAGTCAGCCTACAAATGAACATTGGGTGGCCTTAAAACGAGTTTTGAGATATCTGAAAGCTACAATCCATATGAAACTGGTTTATAGAAGGAACATTGATGGAAAAATTTCAGGCTATTGTGATTCAGACTGGGCAAGTGACAATGAAGATAGAAGATCTTGCACAGGCTACATATTTTTATTCCAGGGTACCGCAATAAGCTGGAATTCTAAGAAACAGCAGACCATAGCTCTTTCTACAAGTGAGGCTGAATACATGGCCCTAGCTTCGGCTATTCAGGAAGCTCTTTGGTTGAAACAGCTGGCAGATGAGTTTCAACCTGAACTTAAAGGTACTCCTATAACCCTTTATTGTGATAATCAGAGTGCAATATGTCTTTCCAGCAATGCCGTCTACCACGCGCGCAGTAAGCACATAGACGTCCGTTATCACTTCATAAGAGAGAAGATAGCTTCCAACCTGGTGTTAGTTCAATATAGATGCACTGGGGGCATGGTCGCCGATATCTTAACAAAGGGGCTCCATCGACCGAAGCATGAAAAATTCCCTACATTAATGGGTCTAATATCAAAGCGTCAGCGTCCAGGGGAGGATGTTAAAACTATGGACGCCTGCGCTTAATTCATTAGCAATGTGTCTGTTGCACATATTTGTTCTTTGACATGTATAGGCTCTCTCTCTCTCTCGTCCATGTGATTGTGCACTGTCATTATTGTTAAAAGTAACTTTATCCTAATAAATAGTTTGATCGTGTAAATTGTAGTTATTCTTATTTCATCATTAGATATAACATAATTAATAATTGGGAATTTAATTGTTTTTATGATCGAACAATCACCAATAGTCGTCGAACAAACGATAATTGATCAAAATTAATTAATCTGAGCGATAAAAATAAAGATATCTAGTAAAGGGGGCCAACTTAAGGGTGAACATTTGTTTAATTAATTATAAATAAATAAAAGACGTACAAACAATTTCTACATTCGAACATTAACGAACAAACGACGAACAAATAATTAAAAATAAAAAAAATCCGTAAATCAAAAAAAGTTGGGCCAACCTAATTCACTTATTGAGACTTGTTTTAGTTGTTGTATTTATTTTACTTACTGTTTTCAGCTGACCCACGGAAAAAAAATTAATTTAATGTACACTCTGTGTAATATATCACATTTAACATTGAAAAAAAATTTTTTTCAAGTTTATTTTATTTTTTCAATAGCTATTTGGCATACAATACATGTATATTTTCTCAAAAGAGCCACCGTGAGTTGTATCGTTAGAGTGCGCTAGAGTCACGCACCCAGCGGATAGATAATTTTGTACAAAATATTGTTTCTCAAGTGCTACATTTAAGCTATTTTTATTTATATTTGCAAACAAAAAAAAAACAATTTGTTAAACCAAAATGACTGTTTCTAAAGTTCTTTGATTTCGAGCGAAACACGGGCAGGCAGCTAGTCTTATACTTTAATAAGAAAATTTAAAGCATTAGCTGTCGACTAAAGTCGTAACGTTATAGATTAATTCTATTTATCTCAGCTATGAATTAACGAAGATTGTATTAAGTTGCTTTGAAACAAAACCCTACGCGAATAGTTGAGAGGATATTTGTTAGCAAGTATAAAGTCTCATTATATCTGACAAAGTGGCATTTTGTCATAATCCTATCCGCTGGGTGCGTAAGGCATGGTGGGGGAAACAAAAGTGATGTCAGCGCCCGCTGCGGACCAAAACAGAACTACGAGTGGCTCTTTATTATTTATGACCATAAAAATAACACGTGTGTCAGTTAAATTAAATAAATAAAATAAAATGGGTCATCAGAGTTGTTGTGTAGTCGATTGCAAAAATACTAGTAGAAATAGTAATTGTAAATTTTATAAGTTTCCGGTTGCCAGACAATGAAGTGATGGTTTGCTTATTAGATATAAAATAATTAATAATTAGGAATTTAATTGTTTTTATGATCGAACAATCACCAATAGTCGTCGAACAAACGATAATTGATCAAAATTAATTAATCTGAGCGATAAAAATAAAGATATCTAGTAAAGGGGGCCAACTTAAGGGTGAACATTTGTTTAATTAATTATAAATAAATAAAAGACGTACAAACAATTTCTACATTCGAACATTAACGAACAAACGACGAACAAATAATTAAAAATAAAAAAAATCCGTAAATCAAAAAAGTTGGGCCAACCTAATTCACTTATTGAGACTTGTTTTAGTTGTTGTATTTATTTTACTTACTGTTTTCAGCTGACCCACGGAAAAAAAATTAATTTAATGTACACTCTGTGTAATATATTACATTTAACATTGAAAAAATTTTTTTTCAAGTTTATTTTATTTTTTCAAGAGCTATTTGGCATACAATACATGTATATTTTCTCAAAAGAGCCACCGTGAGTTGTATCGTTAGATGGCGCTAGAGACACGCACCCAGCGGATAGCTTACATCAGTTTATTATCAATTACTGAATGTGGCGAGACAGGTTGCTTTAAGTTAACTTTAAATTAATTTATGTTTAACGCCCGCACTCATAGTCACTTAATGAACTATTACGAGATCTCCATACTAAAAAACGACTTAATGGTTCATTAAGTGACTCTGAGTGCGGCGGTAAGTGACTTTTTGCTTCAACTAAAACAATTTTAGTTAAATTTCATTAATACGTGACTGTTTCTGAGTAATAGCTAATAGTGTCATCGTCGATGTTATTCATATAATATCGTCAAGCAAAACCCAGTACCACTTTTGTCTATGAAACTGAAGAAACCGTTTGTCGATTTTTAACAGAGGATTGAGGATTTTAAAATTCTTTGTGCACTTGTATACTGAAGAACCAGATGAGGTAGCCCTAATCTATAAATAAAAAAAATATACGTACTCAAGTCCTCTACCCTATAAAACTCTATCGTAAGCTAGTAAATGGCTTCGAGGTTTGTGCTATGGATACCGGATAGTTGATACACTACACATATAAAACTTTTTGAAAGGTACATATTACAAATATAAGCACCCATTACTGGAATAAAAACAGTTGTGCTCATAAAAAAAATACTCTAGCCGCTAGCGGAAGTCGAACTCACGACCTCTGGCATAGCAAGTAGGTACAGCATTTTTTTTAATTCAAATAAGCATACTTATCTAACATTAATCAGAAACTACCATTAAAAGTTTGAGATTCGATATATTTAGTACTAATAATATTATTATAACAAAACTTATGTTACTTTATAAGTATTACTGCTGTAAGCTTCATATATACTGTAACAAATAGACAGTCAAAACAACTACTTTGTATGTAGAGCACGTTAGTTCGTAAACAATACGAAATTAATGCATCGGGAAATTTATTAACTTTAGTTTGAATACTCATAGAAGCATTACAACACGTTACTGTTAGTTCTCATAAATTAAATGTATAGTCCGATGTATCATGATATTGAACGATTCTATTGGTTTTGCTCATTAAATGTAGTTTTTGAAAGCGAATAACTAAATAAAATTGCTAACATATTTATATTAACAATTTCACAAAACTAGGCTTTGATATACTTAAAATCTATTTTTTTATATTAAATTACAGTTGAAAAAAATATAAATTAAATTCTCGAAAATAATATTTATATTTTTATTTTATTTTATTTTATATATAGCAACAATGAATGTATTAAAACAAAATTAATGAATGAACATGAACAATATAAGTATTACATCTGTATTGTTTTGTAATTTAGTTAAAAAAGTTAGATTTAAAAAAATATTTATTTAATAGACATAAACAAAAAAAAAATAATATACTTAAGTTACTTATCCGAAAATTATTAACTAACGACTGACTTTTATTATTAACTGTATTTAGTGCATCTCTAGGTGTAGGGTCATTATAATCATTTTTAAACCTAATTAGTTATTAGCGCTTCTTCTCTTCTTCTCTAAGGAGTTACAATATTCATTTCTTTAGCATATTTTATCGAATAAGTTATTATAAATACATTTTAATACTTTGATCAGCGATATCTTTCTATCAATAATTTAATTTATTATACGCATAGCACAAACACACAGATCTATATGCAAATTCACTAATACACTAAATTCTATAAAGTCACAAATTGTCTATCTTTTAAGCCGAAATACCTAGAAATACGCGTGTTTCCAAAAATATATAATGTGAAATTTAAATGGCAGAATTTCGTACCTATCGTAGTTTAAAAGCTAATGAGAGAAACTGTTCTGTGTTTATTTCATACGAGCACAACCCTTATATTTTTAATGAGATATCGAACAAAACTGTTCCGAAATTCGACTGAAAATTTTCATTTGTATTCGACGTTTATATTGTGTATTCGTTTATTTTGGTAAGCAATATTCTTTTCCAGGAGTGTTGATCAATTTGTGAAATATGCAGTAAATAAAGTATTATGTAAATTACTCCAGCCAGGTATATAGTTGTCTTTGGATTCCTTAATTATGATCTCAATCAACCATTGGCACCGCGACAATGCAAGTATCACAAACGAAATGGAACGACTTGTCTCACTATGATATTCTGAGCGTAGGAACGGATAGAAACAGCGTCATATATAATTAGTATAATCATTAGTAAAAAAATTAGTATAATAATAATATCTGATATAATAGAAAGACGTCCTACGTAGAAACCTAAAAAATAAACCTTTATCGAAATAGAAAATTTTGATCCAAGTCCCTAGAGCCATTTACGAGGTACACGTAATAAGTTTATCTACAAGAATTTCTCATTTAATATTACTCATATAAGATTTGTACGTTACCTCTACATTTTATTTGTCTTGGTTCGTATATCAAAAGAAATTATAGAAATATAATTATAAGTCAATTATATCGTGAAATAAGTATTTCAAATATTTACCTGTTAGCCTACATGATGTTAAAGTTGTTTATTTTCCCATAGAGCAACAACGTTTACTTACATTTAGGAAATTCTAATTATACAATATTTAATTTAAATAGCCTAAAACTGTAGGCTGCGGCAATTGCCTTTTGTGTAGGTACTTTTTTCTAGTTTATTTACTTACATATTTATAAGCCATTTTTTACCCTCCATGTCTGTCAGACTTTACATGTCTTTCGAAAATTTGCTAAGTTCAGTTCTCACTAAGTTCTCAGAGTCTTATATAGGTTTCCTTATGATATTTTTCTTTTTCGCTAGGCGGTGGTCAGAAATGATTCGCAATAAGAGGTGCGAGACCAGCGACTTGAACGAACGTCACTTAGTTTTCCAAGCGAGCGTTTTACCACTGAGCTACCACCGCCATTTATTATTTGAAGGAATCTTATAATTCTATTGTGAGTTTTAAAATAAGGATTTTCTATGTATTTATAGCAAATAGTATATTATATAGCTATAGTAATAACTTTGATTTATCTATAAATTTTAAAACACGAAAAAATCTGACGTAGATTTCAAATAGATCCTAAACTAGATCCTCTATAAACAAACAAAACAAAGCGATTCGATTCTATGAATATTGCATACTTCACGTCTTGCCTTCCCAACTCGTAATCTCTAAGCCGCAGGGGATATTTCAGCGAAATATTTCAACTCGAAAGCTACGCAAGTTATTAATGGCGGAAAGCTTATTTAATTTCCTCTTACCTTTTAAATTCAAGGTGTTATAAATAAAGAGGATCTGAAAAATATAGCAAGCGATGGCGCTTTTGCAATTCATAAAAGATGTGCTTTAGACGAAGGATTGTACAATGATAAAGGTATATTTAATTAGAATAATTTATGACATAATCTAATTTTTATTTTATTTCTATCGCCTGAGCCATTTTATATCTTGTTTTTGTAATTTAAAAGGTGATTTACTTGTATTTTTCCCTTTGTTTTTGAGTTTTAGGTATTAATAAAATCTCAAATATTTAAATTTATTTCTACCGTCGATGTAATGGAACGGAACTACTGAGTAAGGGATAACTTATCTTCTACAAAATTAAGAAAAACCAAAAAAAAAAAATCAGAATGGCATAATGTGATTATTATTAACGTTTCAAGGCATTATAAGAGTAACAATTACAAGCATGTATGATCAGATACAAGCACTTGTCTCGTACGCGAATCGACCACGTTACCTTCAATTTCACCAGTAGTAATAAAATTTATTTCACTATTTAAAATGATATTGATGGTTTTAGTAGTATTTTTATATGAAACTTGGAACGAACTTCCGAGGATATCTTTTCAAAGAGCTCGAAAATATATAGCGGAACTCTTTAGCGGGCAGCATGCATTCATGTTCCTTCAAGTTAGTTTCGCTTATATTTTACGTATTCTGATAGATACAAGCTTTAAGATATCTCTTACAACTTTAAAAATCAAAAAATGATTTTTAAATTATAAACATAAAAGTGTTTATATTCAAAAACCTTATTACACGAAAATTTACTCATATTTTTTAAAAATTCTGATCGTTTTAATACAAATGCAATTATGGAATAAAAAAGTCATAAATATTGATAAAACTAATTAATAACAAGTAACGATTCATTATAACGTACAATCTATCACAGCAACGGTTAGGCGTTTGGGAGAGGGTGACGCTTCATTAGCGTAGGATTATTATTGCTGTGCCAAAATGAACGAAACTCATTCATCAAGTGTAATCCGTCGCATTAACCGCAACACGGGTCAGTCAGAAGGATCTAATTAGGCAAGGGATAATGGACGTTCCAAAAATTTGAACCCATTACCACTGCAGTGATATTAGCTTAGCCAGCTTTAACTGAGCGATGATTTTGATGAACGTTCAGTGGAATTACTGAAGGGGTTAACTGTTACTATCGTTAACCTTCTTATCGATTACAATAAGCTTATGTTATAAATATGATTTAAAATGTATTTAATATATTATGTGACATCACATCTAAGCGGTGAGAAGGATTCACTTATTTGTTTTTTTTATAATACAAACACGAGTGAATTTAACGCTTTTTAGCAACACAAATTATTTTTAACAGTAACAAAGAACGAAATAAAAGAAAGTACTGGGTTATTTGACGCTAATATAATATATTATAACTACACCTTAATCAATAGGTCTACTGTCGGCTTTCGTAGACCAAGTCCCATTAAGTCCACCTCGTCTTTTAAAATGAAAAAAAAAGTGTTGTGTAAATAAAAAAAATAGAAACTAATTTTGTTAAGCATTACGATAACATATCAATAACAGAAATACTTCACGATTCGAAATCAGAATTTTGTTTTTTAATGCCGATTAAAAGCAAATTTACTATTGTAATCGTATGTTTTATAAACTATATCGTCGAATCGTGCAAATTGCTTAAGCTATACAAATGTAGTGAGCCGAGAAATTTCATAGTCGTAAGCTTGATCGTTTCGAACATTAGAAGCCAAACTTGTGCTATAACTGGCGTTACCGGTCACTGAGCTTTGTTCCTTTTGTACTCGTAGTACGAGTATGTATTTGAAAGAGAATACGAATTTCTAATATTTTACCGTAATTGTAAAAATTGAATTTAATTATATATATTTATCCGTACACTTTCATTATAGATATATCAAAAATAATTTAATGTGTTTATCCAAAATCTGAGCTACATTTATTACAAATTTCATTTAAATCCGTTCAGCCTTTACATCTTGAAGTGATATATAATACTTAATCATATAGAGAGAATAAAAAAAGCTAAATATAAAAAAATAAATAGTTGTATAGTCTGTAGCGTTTACCCTACTTGCTGTGCTAGCGGTCGCGGGTTTGAGTCCCGCTGGGGTCATTCATAGATGTGGTGAGCACGAATGTTTATATTTATAACGTTTAATTATATATTTAAAGTTAAATATATCCATAACAGCTGAAGCTTAATAATTTACCTTGAATCTATATGGTGCTATGTTAAACATAATATATTCCAACATATATATTTTTATTTACGCTAAATCATAAAATACGTATTATACGTATTTTATTTAATATATCTACTCGTAAGTAAAAGTAATGTAAGGCAAAATGATATTCTTATGAAACAGCAACCTGAATACGTACTAATGAAGTGTCATGTATCAGAGCTTTACATGGATATGGAACAAAAGCTTTAATTACACCTCATCGTTCTTTTTATTGTTTCGGATAATGGAATATAATATTTACATTTCGGGATGCTTCTGAGGCTCAGAATACTAACAGCTTTTATATATAATATCAAGTGTCATAGTATCGCCTACTTTGTGCTACATATTCATTATTGTCATAGTTTTCATTTGATAACTTATGATACTTATACGGATTTAGGATTTTTTACTTAGCGTACAACAGTAAAATTATTATAAATATAACAATATCTTTGGTATTTTCATTATATTGATGTACAAATAGTAAGCTGTAGCATTGCCTAAAACTATATCATAGACATTAAAGTAAATTAAAGGTAGGCCATATGAAAAAATATGAAAAGAATACGAGAAGAAATAAAGACAGCGGTTCAGTATATTCCACAGACGAAATTAGTATAGAAATGATGATGACAACTTTGAAATCAATATAATAAATTTTAATTCGTATGCTGCAATAGGAAACAAACTTCAGTGGATAAACATAAGAAAAAGCTTATATAATATATCCTTTAAAATTTTTAATAATATGACATGTTTTGTATATGAGCTTATCTTGAAACTGGTCTTTAGCTAGCCTTAAACTACTATTGTGTACTTTGTTTCGCATTTCCAAGTCTAAGAAGTCGACCAACTATATACTGCGTGAACGGATACACGGTATAAAGCTAGTATAATTATATTTAGTCATGCATATGCATTAACAGCGCTGTGACAGATATTACAAAGATAAATCACAACTACGTACCTCATAGTGTCATCAGTACAATGTTGTTTGTAAAATATCTCCATCCTTCTAGGTTTATTAGACAAAGTGCCGGAATTTCCTGAGAAATTGCTTTACAATATGCTACTATATCGAAAATCTTCTCCTAGTGATATATTGGCTAGTGGGCGTATCCAATACACTTGATTTAGAAGGTAATAATCTCCATCGTCACACTGAAGCCGTCAAGGTGTCAATCTAAAGGCTATTTCTGTGCTATAAAGAAAATATACGTATAAAAATACTTATAGGGTACTGGCAACTAACCCTCACTCCCTCCCTAGGTACATTTTACTACACCAGTCCAGCGTGGTGGACTATGGCCCCATCCCTCTCGCACTGAAGAAAGGCTCGTGCCCAGCACTGGGACGTTAAAAAGGACTGATTAGTGAATACATACATTTTAACTATTAGTATAGATTTCTCAGATATGAGATATTTTCTCACACTTCAACATTTTCAAAAAGTTATTTAATTTACAGATTCGACAGATTTTTTTATGTAAAGATACATTTTTCTATCATTTAGTGATGTAATATGTATATAGCTGTACATTCATACTTTTTAATTTAATTAAATGTAAATATTGTTAGATTTCAAAGCCTTATAATCTCTTTCATGTCCTCTTCACAATACGTGACATTGGTAGAACGTTTTGGATATTTTATGCCAATTATGCTTATAATAGGAATTATACGAAAATATCAGTAAGTCTTATAAAATTAACGATCTAATAATACTTGTGAACTCTAATGTGTTTGGTCTGAGATATAAATGTATTGTGATGAAACGAAATAATAACATCAATAAATATATTTTTATAGAATGATATAAAACAAAAACGATAGTTCAACTTCTTTATGATGTAACATATTACATAATTTTTATTATTATATTATTACATATAAAATTATTATTAACTTTATTATGAAATATTACTAGGAAGATTTATATGAGACATATTTCTCTATGATATAACAGAAATGGAATAAATTAGTTACTTGTCTATACTTATAATAAAATGCTAACATACTTGAAGTACATTAAATAGTATTTGGAAATTCTAATTGAAATAGTCATTATTAATGATACAAAGACTGAAGCTATCGTTTGTAAATTTTTTGTCTGTATGTCTGTCTGTGGTTTATACGAGAAAACCACTGGACGGATTTTGATTTGACGTGGTTATAGCTGGTTCTCCGAGTCAATATAAAGGATACTTTTTACTGCAAGAAAATATCTATCTGAAAAATATATTCAAATTCAAATTCAAATTCAAAATATTTTAATCAGCATGAAATTATTACAATTTTTTACTGAACGTCATGAGTCTACTACCAGTTCGGAAGGAAGAAGCCACTGACCTGAGAAGAACTGGCGAAAGAAATAACCGTACTTAATACTAACCGTAATCGTACTCAAAACGTATGTAGGGACGAGCCCGAACGGAGCGAGGGTGAATAGCTAGTTACGAAATAAATAACATTTGAATTAATTAAATATTGCTATCTTTAATGATTTTGTTAATACGTGCAAGACAACACATGTAAACCAATGTATTTACTTTTTTCAGAAATCGAACCCGCTAACTGTGACTTAAGAAAAGCTTACTCTAGCCTATACAATCACTTTAGTATAAAATATCAATAGATTATGTTATAAATGTCCGTGAACATAATACTGATGAAAATGATTATTTTCATTAATGATGCAAATGAGCAGCGAAAATGGCGGATTAAGGTCAGGCGGACAATAAAACAGCGGGCCGTCATTTGACGCTAGCTTATCTCTTCAAGATGTCAGCCACTGCATTTACGAAATATATTTCTGTTATAAAAGAAAACAAAACGGAAGAAGGAAAACGGACTTATCATGAAAATATTTGACATTTATTAAAAGAATTCTTAGAGTGTTGAAGTTACTTTTTGCTGAATAAAGAGCCTTAATTGTGTGTTTAAATTTATTATACGAAGCCAGTATTTTTGTAGTATAAATATGAAAATTATAACGATGAAACAGCTTTTCTCTTTACGCTTTTAAACGAGACAGTAAATATGTATAATTGTGTATTTATATACTATTATGTATTTTGTATATTTTTCTAACTATATTATGGAAAATCTTAGTTAGAAACACCTCATATTGAAATGGACCATGTTACACATACCTTAAATACTTTCTTCTTATATACACTGTACACTTATGTACAATATACGTGTAAACAACTAATTAATTTTATTAATTTAATTTAACTGCTTCGGTGATGTAGTGGCTAACATGTACGGTCGCACACCGGGAGGTCCTGTGTTCGAGTCCCGGGTCGGGCCAATTTTATGTTTTGAGCCTTTCTGTTTCGTTAGTTTCAGTAATAGCCCAGAGTTGGGAAGTTGGCGGTGTTTCACCGTCGTGCCTCGGAGAGCACGTAAAGCCGTCGGTCCTGCCCTTAACTCTCACTAGTCGTGTCGAACAGTCGTCCCACCGGATTATGATAAGAAACAGAGAGTGCAGACACCATGTGCCTGCGCATGCACATGTGTACTATAATAATATCTCCCGCTCAGATGGCTAGTCTCAGTGAAATTGGCCGCCGTGGCCGTAATCGGTTGGGAGGACATTATTACATAACTAATAAGCCTTAACTTCATTATACTACAGATATAAAGTTAGATTGTGAACACTAATAATATCATACACATTTTTTATATTTTTTTATTCTTCATTATACTACAGATATAAAGTTAGATTGTGAACACTAATAATATCATACACATTTTTTATATTTTTTTATTCTTCATTATACTACAGATATAAAGTTAGATTGTGAACACTAATAATATCATACACATTTTTTATATTTTTTTATTCAAAAATAATAAGAACAGATTTTTCTTATAAGTTTAAAAATATATAAACAAAGCTTTACAGAGCTTTTTATTAAGATACGTAAATAAAATATATTTTGAATTACAATTTGATAATAAAATAATTTGTCTAGGAATAATATGAGGTAACAACCTCAGAATCTGACTTGCATTTAGTAGGTACGTTGTTAGAATATTGAAAAATGGTAAAATGTTTTACTCAAATCCGTCTCTAGAATTTTGTTATTTCATAAATTTCAAGCAAAGTATGTTGCTTTATGGTTTTCGTGTTCATACTTTCAGTATAGATGCTTGAGGTCAGCTCATCCAGCCACCAAAGTCGTTTGATATTTGCCAGAACGTCCAAACCACGTAGTCTGTAATAAAGTGAAATGCCTTACACATCCCACTGCTAGAATACTTCTCTTTATAAATGGAAGGGTTTTAAGATTAATTTGCTATTTCTGCCTTGGTAACGTGATGTATTTACTCACAAGTCCAGGGGTTAGCAAGTATGTCTGCATATAAAGTCCTGGATTCGCAGGTTGGGGTAAGCTTAGTTATTAAGCTCATTTGACAATATATGATGTAGGTTATAAGTGAGTTATGAAAGATTCTATATTGTTTCTTTATTTTTAATACCTACTATTTAAATATGTAACACTATGGTATGTCAAAAAAAGCTAGCACGCAAAGGCTGCTGAGTTTAAAGTTGGTATGTAATTAACTATTCTGATAGGTTATGACCGGGGGTAAATTATAAGGATATTTACTTTATGTTATCTATCTTTATAATTATTTTCAGGCTACTGTTAGAATTTAGGGGTAGCATTGGCTTCACTAAAAAAGAAAAAAAATAGAAGGTTAGTCACACGTAACCACTTGTATGTATGCAGATAGGTCGCATTTAGCACCATATCTATAACCTTAAAATAAAAATAAGTAAATATGTTGGGACATTATTACAACAGCGCTATCTAATTCCGTGATAAGCTACGTTACGTGCTTGTGTTACGGATACCAGATAGTTGATATTCACATATAAATTTTAAATACATACATGTTATAAATATAAACACCCATAACTGGAGTACAAATATTCGTGCTCAACAAATGAATGCCTCCAGCGGGACTCGAACCCGCGACCGCTGGCGCAGAAAGTAGGGTCACTACTAACTGAGCCAAACGTGTCGTCAAATAAACGATAGTTACATTTTGTTAAATTGACATTTTGTTAAATACATTTTTATTAGAAACAAAACAAGTA
This sequence comes from Boloria euphrosyne, assembly GCA_951802675.2. Classification (NCBI taxonomy): domain Eukaryota; kingdom Metazoa; phylum Arthropoda; class Insecta; order Lepidoptera; family Nymphalidae; genus Boloria; species Boloria euphrosyne. Next base: position 3,431,164 of record OX637878.1, on the reverse strand, counting down.
AAGTTATCTTAATTATGAGCGAAGCTATTTTATCATTTGCACAAGTTGGCATTGCCAGAAAGTTTCACGAAGGATCTAAAGTGGAAACTATAAACTGCAAATGCCTTGAATATTCAATGAATCAAGAAGTACTATTTGTTGATATTATTAAATTAAACTGTTATTAATACCTATATAATCAAGTATCTCGTGTTACTGTGTTCGTCGATCCCTCTGAAGCGGTTAGACCAATTTTAATGATTTTGTATAAATTTGGTAGGTTAGAGAATAGGTCGTTACGTATTTTTCACCTTTTTATATGAAAGAACAACGTGTGTCGTATCGTATTAAAACATAGGCTTACATTTCCCAATAAGTAACCCATTTTATTTATTTAATTTCATGGTATGCTCTAGAACCTAGATTATAAGTACACATAATCTATAGAGTTTTCCACACAATATTAATAAATATTATGTATGTATCTATATTAATGTAATAAGAGCTAACTTTGTTTGAAAATATGTGGGCTTTTTATACAAGTTTATTTCAGATGCTGATCAAATTTCTAGAGGCCAAAAAATATTAACTTCGTATAAACAAACTTACTGAACAGAGTATAAAAGTTTCTTCCACAATACAATTTTTTTTCATAGTAATACAGATGGTCGAGAAATTCCAATTCCAATTTTTATTCGTATAAGTAAATAAGCCGACCAGGATGCCCTTTTCTCCATTTATGGAACTTTTAACCATACTAATTTTAAGCTCCCTCATAATCTTTTAAGCGATTAACTTTTAATTATTCTTTTTATATCCGTTTTAATTTTTGATTACTGTATTAAAAAGAAAATTACTTTAAAATTTTAAGTTTAATACCAAGGTTTGAACATAAAAATATATATATAAAAATCGTACTGTACTTGAATAACATTTATTATGAAACCGTTACTTCCTATTTCCTGACATTTAGAGATGCCTTGATATCAGGTGATAATCAAATTCACCAATTCACAGAACGGCTTTGAATATCGGGTAAGGGGCGACGACTTCTCTAAAATCGCACGCTCCAAATGTATTTCGTGATGGAGGCACGAGACAGCTATCTACCTGCATATTAAAGATGTAGGCTTACTGGAAATGAACAAAAGGACTTTTATTGAAGCAAAGCTCGTATAGTTCTAATTTTGACTAGGCTACGTATTTTTCTTGAAAAATTTCAACAGCAGTCAATAGGATATAACACACTGTATGCGATGTGATAAAAAATGCATCTCAACAACCCTGTAACACCAAAGGCCTTTTTTTAAATTCAACTGGACAAAGGCTATGTCGATATAAGTAAAAGTATCAAAACAATCCATTTTGCTAATAAAAGTCAGTGGTTTGTTTGTTTGTAAAAAAATGGGTGATATATTTGTTAGTTTAGTTAAGCCACAATTGAATAAAGTATCAGTGGTACGTTTTGACGGTTAGAATGAAATACATAGATTATTATAGAAACAATAAAAAAATATATAATAATATGTTTACATAATTTAGTACTCCATACAAACTTTTATCCCCCTTTTGACTTAAGTCACGTACAACATGCCTCAAAGAATAAATTTATCGATAAAAACTATCCTATGTATTTTCTAAGATCTCAAACATTCTTTGTTCTCAACCACATTTTTTGATTATTTATTACAAAAATCACACAAAAATAACATTTTTATATCTATGTAGAAAAAAAAACCAAATTATGCTTATTTATAAACACTCATTTGAAAATATTACTTATTATAAAATATGTTTACTAATACTCATTTAAAATATGTTGAAAATAAAATTAACCACTTAAGCGCAAATTCATAGGCGACTTATGAACTTAACCCTTTAAGTTACAACAGCGATGCTTCTTCCATCTTTTCTAGCCTCCAACCCTAAACATTTCATATCGGGGTAGAACACGCGTCGGCATTTCCCTAACCTCCTGGGAGTTTCTACGTGACGCGTTTTCACTGAAATATTTTTACTATTCATCGTCTTAAGGAGCATTAAAATGCTTGACTTTTATGAACGTCTTTCATCATCACAACTTGTGCTTGCGATTTATTCTCATGTTATTTGAATATTTTGAACAATTTTTTGATGGTTCTTTAAATGGTAGAAATAGTTGTTATTTCATAAATGTTTTTATTTCGAATTCACATAAAATAAAGACTTGCCTTCTACTTGTTTGTGCCCTTATATTATTTTATTCATTCCTTATTATATTTGATAACATCTTAGAAAAGCACTTGGTTGAGAGGCAATAGCTACTACAACTTACGAATTGTATGCCAAAAATGACGTTTATCGTGCATCGCTGCTCTAATAAAAATCGTAATTTTGTGAGAAAAAAAATATAGAGTTCTATTTTCTATTGAGAGGGTTAGAGGGTTTAAAGAACATAACATTCTTCAATGGTTTAGGAATATTAATCAACTTTTTTATAATATATAATGTTCTCCGACTGATTGCGGCCAATCTCGAGACTAGCCAACTACGTAGGAGATATTATAATGCACTAGTGTACGCGCAGACACAAGTGAACTCTCCGTTCCTATCACTCTCACGTTCCGGTGGGACGACTGCTCGACACGACTAGTGAGAGCTAAGGCGCAGGACCGAATGCTCTCCGAGGCACGGGGATGATTCACCGCTAACTTCCCAACTCCGGGCTGTTACTGAGGCTTACTAGACAGAAAGACTCAGTAATTAAACTTGGCCCGACCCGGGACTTGAACCCAGGACCTCTCGATGTATGACCGTACATGCTAGCCACTGCACCACCGAGTCAGTTAATATATACTATACTTATTAAAACTTTTATAAAATATTTCAAAAGTATTATGCCTTCTAATTAACTAATTGAAGTACAGTAGTAAATAAGTAACTGAGTAAATAAGTATTATACGTACCTATACGAGCTTATAAGAATTATAATCAGATTTTAACTCTCAACTTTGTATTATTGGAGCTGTGTTAAGTTTCAAGTACGAAATATTAGAATAAGATTGTTATTTTCAAGTTCATTAATCTATTTTGGTTTGTATTAAAGGATTAACAAAACTTAGTGACCTTTTAATCTGTAAGTCGTTAGGGACAACATTGAATAATTAATGTGGCATATTTAATTATACTCAAAAATGAGGTAGATTTCCCTTCATTTTTTTTATCTAGTCTATACATTTAATAAAAATCTAAAGTGGCATCGAATCTGTACATTGTTTATATTTTTTGGTAAAACTTATTGAAATACAGGGGTCAAATGTATAGTTTTTAGAATGTTTGTCTGTCTGTTACCGCATCATTAGAAAACCACTCGACAGATTTTGATGATTTTTGGTATAATGATAACTGATTTTTCGACACAAATTTAATTGGAATAGTAACTTAAATAATATCCTTTACGTGGTAATAAAGAACTCTGAAATTAAAACGTCTTTTAACTTGCAGGCAAGTTCACTTTTCTCACTATATTCCTTAAAATTAAGTAATTGTATAAAACTTTTAACTGAAATTAACGATAATAAAAATTAAGATATTCTAAAGTACGGTATTCTTGCCAAGTCAAGAATGAAATTTAAATGCGAAAATTTGCTATCAAGAAAATGAAAGATTTTCCTTTAATTTAGGTCAATTAGCGAATGATAACCGGAACAGCTAGATAAATAGGCTGTTAATTATATAATGATTGTGATTTGTTTGCTTTTAACGACTTTCTTGATTTGCCTCTTTGATTAAGAACTTTGTTATCATTCCCATCTCTAAAACATATTATACCCATCGTCAATACAGAATATTAGTATTATTTTGAGACAAAAATATCATACGTGTCAAAGAATTTTAATTTTCACGAAAATTCAACAGCAAGTAAGTAAAAGTAAGTGTTCTTCATGCTCTGGTATTAAATCACTAACAATTTCTCGACTCCACTGAGATTTTCGGCTGAAAAGTGTAATCTTAATGTATGACCTGGCTCAGGACCTAACCTAGGACCCCTGAATAGTCATGGTAGCCACAACACCATCGAGACAGTTACCAGCGTACTAATACTTTGTTCAAAATTCCAGAAACTTACCTTTACGTCCATAACTTTCAATTTTCTAGAGAAAGGAGGCAAAAAAATCTTATTTCATTCATGTTTTTTATGACTACATTACCAGTAAATCCCTAAGCGCTACCTTCGGCTGTGGTTTAGCAATTTAGTTGGTATGGCGTACAGAAAAAATTGCGGTTGACTCCATCCTTATAGTTAAAACGCATGCGTGTCGTTACCTCGTCTCGCGCGCTCAGAGACCCCTCAGTTGTTACCGTAGGCGTTGCGACTTACCCGCGTTACTTGTCGCAATCCCTCTACTCCCTTACGTCAAAACAACTAATTGATTAACACCCGTAAACTAAAGCAAATATGGCGTGAAAAATTTGTATAGGAACTTTAACCAACTTTCCAGAACTTTTAGTGATGTGTTTAGGTAGGTGCTGATTTATTTATTGTTAATTTCAAGCAATCTGTCATAGCAAAGTGACATGAGATGAATGATGGTAAATATTAGAGGTCTTTGTAGTGCTTCTGTTGAATCAGCGTGACTCGCGTGTTACTAATGGATTCTCTTCATGTACTGCGTAAATAAAATAAGGGTCTCGCGATCCTCATAATCCTAACTAATGTACATACAAGAGTGAGTAAATAGCTAAAGTTTAAACCAAAGCTCTTAAAAGTTTCAAAGGCGAAATGTTTTGGCACTGTGCTTATAAATAATGTATTCGTTCAATTTAATGGACATGTTTTGTTTACGTATTATTATACTGAAATAAAACCAAAAAAATTATAAGATTATTTCATCTATTACTGGGTTTTAATAAATTATTACAGAGATGCATATATTTCATTTATAATTACAAGAAATACATTGTGCTTTAAAATAATCATTCTTACTTCTCATTCATCATGAATTTATTCAGTTTATTTTAGAGTTATACGAAATAGTCCTAGTCTATAAAGTAAGACTTTTTGAATCCTTTATGGGATTATAAGTGCGAAATTTTGGATGCATGGATGGATGGTTGATACTCGATCACGCTAGAACGTTATACGGTTCTGGACGAAATTGGGCACAAGGATAAATTATAGTCTGGAACATCACATTACATTTTGTATATGAATATACAAAATTTATTGCATTTATATTATATTTATACGAGATATATGTAACTCGCTTGGATAATCGAGTGACGCGGGTTCAAATCCGGGTCTCGCACTTTTGATATTTTTATATTCGAATCATTTTATCATGATTACCACTTGTCTTACGATGAAGGAAAACATCGTGAGGAAAGCTGCAGAGGAAATCTGAGAAAACCTAGCAAGTTTCCGAAATACATGAATGAAGTCCGCGAACACGCACTGGGCCAGCGCGCTGGACTATGGCCTGATCCCCTCGTACTGAGGGAGGCCCACGCCCAGCAGTGGGACATTAAAAAGGGTTGAAGACAATGTATAGCTTCTTTTGTTTAGGATTTGAGAAAATAGAAACAATCTTCGTCAGCATTCAACGGAGTAGCTTAGGGACTTCTTTATATAGCTTTTCGTATTTCTTTGTTATAGTACTGATTGACTTTCACACCCATCTTTTCTGAATATTTTAAAAATTTAAACATAGATATTTAAATGACATAAAAGGTAATGTATGTAAATTGTACATATTATGTATATCTAAATTTTTTATGCAAATCTGCAACTTGTCTGTATTATAAGATAATTATAATAGCACTAAAACTTACTATTATAATTTATATTATCTATAAAATGTTTTTTGTATCGCTAATTTCGGAAACGTTTAAATCAATTTTAACGAGTCTTTTCTACATGCTAAAGTATTAGTAGTATTACGAAATTTTTAGGGTGAGTATCACCCAAAAGGACAAACAAGTAAAGTAATATCTTGTCGTTGGTGCAGGACGTAATGTTTTAAAAAAAATTCTGTTCATCTGCGGCTGCGCGTGTTTTTCTATTTACTTTACGACTTCTATATATAAAGGAGACCTTGAGCGAGAAACGAATGCTTTTTAAACAATTAAAATAGAATTTAACTGAAAAATAATTCTAATTTTAATACATCTCGCCGTTTTATGATTAACTGGCTAAAGAAAGAAATGAAATTTATAAAATGGCAATTTACTTTCGGTTATTTTTACAACTATTAAAAAAAAGAGTAAGCTTGATTTCATTAATTTTTTGCATAATTAATTTACTACCAGAAAAATAAACGCAATGTCAGTGTTTTAAAATAATATATTTTTATCCAATCACGGCAATTTTCATGGCAAATAAATAATGTTATACTCTCGTCATAATAAATATTCAGATCGGATCTGTACGTACTCTGACTATAAAATACTATTAAAGTTCGTTATAATATATTACATCACACAATAACGTTTTTTATTGCCATGCCATGCCATGGCGACTTACTATTGCTTTACTCGAATGTGTAATTAGGTTCTTAATAACCTTAAGTGCTCAAGTTTTTCTGTTTACCAAATATCATCAAAATTGGTCCCGTAGTTTAGGCGTTAAGAAGTGCCAAATATACACACACTGGCATTAATAAGTAGTTACATTTAAAGATGCAAATAAACATTATTTTTATTATTAACACATAATTAACACGTCGTCTTCGAACTACAAGTAATAGTTTGTACAAAAGTTAATATTATGTAGTACAAGTATTAAAAGCGCGAGAAAAATTGACAAAAATTCGGCAATGTACCCGTATCGTATCATCGTATGTATAAGTCACCACTCAAAATATGATATAACTAGCGACTCACCCTCGCTTCGCTCGGGTTCGGTGTAACCTCTTTAGTATAGTTTTAAAATGACGTAATTTCCATATATAATCGCGTAAGAAACGCTTTCATTCGACCGTTTTTTCTCCGAATCACTTTGCAAAACGGACTACCACGTAAAAGCCTTTTTATTTTTAGGTTTTTTATATAACCTATGACACTCAGCAATAATGTGGCTTTCTATTAGAGAAAGAATTTTTAAAATCGGTTCAGTAGATCCCGAGATTACCCCTTTCAATTTAACAAATATACAAACACACAAACTTTACTTCTTTATAATATTAGTATAGATATAACTAAACTTGATATAAAAGATGCTCTAAATATTAAATTATACAAGTAAAATATTCTATTTTATGCAAAATATTAAAATTATTAACAAAATCTTAACGGAGACTCGGTATTTAAATTATTTAGAAGGTTAAAAATACTCAGTAATTTAGTTAAAAAATAGATGTATACTAAACCATTAACATTAAAACAAATCTTAAACAGCATCATGAGTACATATAAAAATGTGAAACATTGATGAGAGTAACTGGCTTACTGTTTTAACCCACGTGATATTGCCACGTGCAAAGGTTGCCACATTTCTACAAACACGCGTCATTTAATTGGAAAAATTCTTGAAAATTTATATAACTACAAAAATGTTATTATAAATTGGTTTAATTTATCAGTTCATATATTTTTGACGAAACGTTTGGCTCAGTTTGTAGTGACTCTACTATTGGTGTGCCAGCGGTAGTGGGTTCGAAATTTGAGTCACGCTGGGCATTCATTTGTTGAGCACGATTGTTAGAACTATGTAAATATTTAAATTTTATACATATGTGTGTAGTGTATCAAGCATCTGATATCCGTATCTGCCTCAGTGGTGTAGGAGCTAGCATGTACGGTCATACATCGAGAAGTCCTGGGTTCGAGTCCCGGGTCGGGACAAGTTTAATTAATTAGTTATTGAGTCTTTCTATTAAGTAAGCCTCAGTAACAGCCTGGAGTTGGGAAATTGGCGGTGAGTTACGCCCGTGCCTCGGAGAGCACGTAAAGCCATCAGCCTTGCGCCTTCGCTCTCACTGGTCGTGTCGAGAAGTCGTCCCACCGGAGTATGAGAGTGATGGGAACAGAGTGCATATAGTGCATATAGTGCACTTGTGCACTATAATATTTCCTGCGCAGTTGGCTAGTCACAATGAGATTGGCCGCCATGGCCGGAATCGGTCGGAGAATATTATCCGTCACAAAAACTTACTATGGAACTACATGTGTATAATAATGTGCTGCCTTGCATGAAAAGTAGGTAGGTATGATTTCTAGATTCTGTACGGATGTAACTTAAGATATATAGTTCAACTGCTGAATTAGTATGAAGTTACTAAATCCTACGGTTATTCCGATCTAATTTGTAACAAAGCTTATAAGTAAAAAGCATATCTGTAGATAATATCTTCCATACGAAAATGTAATTTCGGCATTTTATATCTACGATTTTCAGAAGCGCATTTTGAAAGTTGTGTAATAGTCTTAGACTATTTGAAATTTCTTGTTCCATTTCGTCCGTAAAGTTTTGAAGCTTCTTCTATTCAATTATTTCGAAGGTAACAATCTGTATTGTGTTAATAAAGTGGATCTTGAATTTGGATTTTCTTGGAATTATTAATTTCAAAATCTATTTAAATATAAATTGCGTGAAGCCACGAATCTGCAAACTTTTAAACGATTTTTGAAGACCAACACATAAAATAAGTAATGAGTTATTTTATTATGAGAAGGTTCTATGTTTATTGCTGTTACTTGTAATTAGATCTATCTACGCTATGCTGCATATACTTTAAACATTAGCCATAGTCCATAAGACTAGTTAAGGAACGGATAAGTAGACTTTACATATCTTTCAAAAACTTGCCAGGCAAGAACCTGGCAAAACAAGCAGGTTTTTCTCGATCTTTATCATTACCATAAAACGTTGGAAATGAAAAAAAAAATCACGGGTGCAGCGAGACTCAGGTTTTGAACCCGCTTCGAGCGAGTACCCTACCACTAGGTTAGTACAGCTTTTATAATTAATTTTATGATAGTTTTCTGGTATGTAATCAGCCCTTTTATTAACGTCCCACTGCTGGACATAGGCCTCCCTTCAATACGAGGGGGATCAGGCCATAGTTTACCGCGCTGACCTAGTGCGGGTTGGCGGACTGAGCATGTGTTACGAAAACTTGTAAAGTTCAGGACATGCAGGATTCCTCACGATGTTTTCCTTTACCGTAAGACAAGTGGTGATCATGTTAGAAAATGATTCGCACATGAAAATCGTAATATCAGAGGTGCGAGACACGGATTTGAACACGCATCACTCGGTTATTAAAGCGAGTGCGTTACCACTTTGCCATCACTGCCTTTTAACTGGTATAATTTAGTTTTATTTAAAATTTTCTAAGACATGGTTTTCATTTTTAAGTTAGACCTGAGATACATTTTAGTACGCCTCCGCACTCTCAAAAGTGCGTGATAATGTCTTTTCGTTATTACTTTTATTACACCGCATCGAAGCCATAAATCTTTTTGAAAATACTTCTTTCAGATGAAAGATTTGATTTTTTGAATGGTATTTTTGCTTTTTCTAAATCTTCTACCATTAATTCATCTCTAACAAAGGATTAGAAATATACTAGTATAAATACATTTACCTTAAGTTAAAGTTACTAAACCTTTTTAGTTAAAATATTAAGGTAAAAATATTAAAGTTGATGTTCTTAACCCATCAATGGGCGCGAGGACAATATAGATTTATAACAATTGAAAATCTATTGTGTCTCGTATGTTCGCGTTGACGGGTTAAAAATGTAGGTTTTTTATCCTTTATTATGAGTATTAAGAGAAGATAATGAAGGGTTATTTATTTTAATCATTTAACTATTACATAGTGCTTAAATATGAAACGTAAAAAAACAATATATGAAGCAAAAAAGTTAGTATGACTGAAATGCACGCATAGCACGATATAGTATGATTTCTTACTTACTGTGCTTTTGTGATCAAACAATATTAATTAATAAATTAACCATTAAAATACTATTTCCATTATAATCGTTTACAAATCTTTGGTTATGTAAAATTCATCTGCTACATAATTTATTATTTGCTATAAAATTTAAAATAAAGTATACAATATATTTACCGATTTTCAAACAAAAAAAAACAAAATTGGTTCATCCGTTCTGGCGCTACGATGCCATAGACACACACACACACACACACACACACGCACACACACACACCGCGCGCACGCACACACACACACACACAAACTTATAACACCCCGTCGTTCTTGCCTCGGGCATCAAAAATAATAAAATTAAATACTAAAATGTACATGTAATAAATAATGGCTCGATATTTTCTTTTCTTTCACTATCCCATCACTAAATTATATTAAACATATTACACTCTAGTGCGTTACCGGGCCATGTCGACCTAACATTTTTGATTGGTCATTTCTCATTTTCTTTTTGGAGGATCCAGGGGCGAAGCCAATGTATAGACAAGTGATCCATGAGGATTATAAAAATATGAAATTTGTAATGTATAAATACACTTTGGCTGAGATAATAGAGCTTTAATACCACCCAGAGGTGTCGGGTCGATACGGCCCGCCACGCACATTAAGAAAGTCAAGTGGGGGGCCTTTTGGACCCCCGGCGCACCAGGTGAAAGTCACTGTTTTTTCTTACGCCGTGAACGTGTTAATAAATAACGTTACATTTTAATGCAAGTTAATATTTTTAAAGGTAAATATTATCAACTTAGCTTGTTAAGGTGCGGCTCTAGCCTAATTTTTATATTTTGTATAATATAAATATTTTACTCTAGGTTATATTATCCATTATACACAAACAGCTGACACACTAGTATCATGCGGGTTGCTCCAGCTAAGTATCTCTTATAGCAGAATGGATTGTGGAACAACCCCTCGGCTGTGTTGTCTGTTTCAGCAGACCTGCCGTCAGGGCGACGTAATTGATTGCGTCAGCGATACCGCAATGTCTATTTAAGACGGTAGTACTGGCTTCTTTTCAGCCGTTGAGTTCCATGTAACCACTTGGTGTTATGCGTAAATGCATTTACCAACATTAAAAAAGATACTTCAACATACAAAATGTATGAATATATAACTAATTCGTCCAAATATAAGATATTATTTATATTACAAAAATACTAAAAGATCTGCGTAGAATAACATACGGTCCGTCGAAGTCAAAAGAAACAGCGACTGTCAGCGATAAATAAATTGTAAGATGTCACATCCTCCTCAACAATGATATGAGAGTGCAAAATTGAATCTACTTGAACGCTAGTAACATTGACCTACTTCTAATAATAGAAGTATATTTATTTCCATAAAATAAAATTATTCATAAATAATTTAACTAAAAAGTACTAAAGTAGTATTACATTTTTATATTAGTTTTGTAATTTTTATTAAAATAAATAAATTTTGGTGTTTTAGTTTTCAATTATTATTGTCATTTTAAGGAAATTAAAGTATAAATCATATTTTATTATGGAAACTGTGTCCAAAAATTTGGTATATTCACTTATATAATATTACTAGCAATTCCCGCGGCTAGGGTTATAAATATTTTTTGATGCAAAATCATACAAAATAAAAATCTGGAGATGGCCACCTTTATCACCTAAAGGAATAAAAAAAGCCTTCGACCTATTCTCAGATCTACTAAATACACAAAAAAAAACATCATAAACATTGGTCAAGCCGTTCCAGAGGAGCTCGATAACAAACACAGTTCATGTCAAAGACCAAATTATGTTAATTTTTTCACTTGCAAAATGCTAAGTGACTAGACACTTCTGAAAATTATTCAAATGGTACTTACTACATAAATTATTAAAAATAATATATTTATTAGACAATATCATTTACGTAATATTTTCTGTATTTTATTTTTCACATAAATATAACTAAATTCATTTTATTTCAAGAGTAAAAATTAGTGCGTGCTAACTATTCACGAAACAAAGTATTAGTAATTTTAGTAAATAAAAAGGTTACCCGTTTCTATTTAAAGTTTACACTAACTATTACAAGTTTAATGGTTGAAATTCAACTATAATATATATTACCACATAAAAATTAACTGTTTTCATTTTTGTATTGATAGCACTAAAGCTAAAAAATCTAATTAGCAAAGTTAATGTAAAGAAACAGACCTATAATAAAACTGATAAATTACCTGTAAATGTGTATTATAAATAAACAAAAGTATTTTTTAAATATAATTTTCTTCTACGTACCTAATATACTTTTTACAAAAATGACCTACTCGTTCATTCGTTTCAATAAAATAGGCGGAATTCCTCATGAGATTTATTTGTTTACAAACTACGACGAATTTTCAGACTCTTAGTTTTATATTCCGCAAAGTGAAAAGAATAGATTTTATGGAAATAAGAAAAATCCATTCACATACCAAAGTTCGTGTAGAATTTACAGACCGGACGAATTGGCTGTTTGAAGGAGAAAAGCAAATAAGATCGTTTTATAAAATTTTACCGTGCGGTGATTTAGAAACCCACAATTTTATACATTGCAACGTAAAAAAAATGTGTAAGTATAATAAATTATTTCCTTTTTTCCCACTTTAGGTAATGATTTAATGTGCACTATTGTTTTCATAACTTGTGTGTTGAATTTAAACTTCATTTTACATAATCGAAATTATGAATAACTGGCAACATTTTCGCACTCGATTCGTTCGGGTTAGTCCCTAGTGAAAAACAAAAACAAATCTATTCCACGGAAACCGTACATTTTACTCTGATAAAAATTTACCTATGCGCTATTTCAGACTGCAATTTGTCTTGATGCCTTTCATCCGGATCCGTTTTGACGGGATTGAGTAAAAAAACCTGCAAAACTTTCGCATTAATAATAGTATTTAATAAGATGCATTTTTAAAACCTACGACCTTCAACCTAATTTTATAATAACTGTTTGCACAAGACTTAGCCTTAATTATGTTAAACTTAAAAGATAATTAGGTTTTACTATAGTAAGTTAAGTAGTTAAATAAAATATATATATTAATTTCAAATAAATTAAATTTTTAATTTAAAAGTAATTGTAAGTAAAACTATTATTTACCGTATATCAGAATTACAAAGGTCAAGGCAACGATTCTCAATTCTCTAGCCTTTCCGTGAGCGTAACTTTTCCAACCACTAAGCAGATTAAAAGAGATCAAACGAATAAGGGTATCTGTATCCCTTATTCATTAATACTCGAAACTAACCCATGGAATAAATTATTTACTTATACTACTTTAATTGAAGGGTACATTGTCAAAACAAGGAATGTCACAATTTTTTTTTATTAACATTGTAATCAATACGTGGCAAAATCTTAATATTCCTATACTTTTCAACTTTTTTAATTTTTTGTGACATTTCTTGTTTTGCCCTCGTACCCTTCAATTCTAAGTTACGGTTCTATTTAACATGAAATTAATTTGTCAGGGTTGAAATGAATAAAATGAAAAATAAGCAAACTGTCAATAATTTTCAAACTAAAAGTTCAAGGGAAATAAACCCAATAAGAGAATTGATTCTCAACAAAACCCATGATTTAATTGACAAATTATTTGATTTTTAATAATAATTAATTAAACTAAATTTAAAATCTGAAATACCAATAATGTGTGTCGGGTATCATACATTTCTAGATTTAAGATCTTTACTTCCCTGGTGGATGGGTCTTTTAACAAAAACAACAACAATAATAATTAAAAAACAACACTGACTTCAAAATTAAGTTGAAGTAATTATTCCATTCTTAGGTATAAATTCCTTATATTTAAATAAAACTACCCTTAAGGGGATAGTAACCCGAATTAAGAGCCTTTAAAAGCAAATAATATTTAAGATATACCTTGAAATTATTTAATATATTTTTAGTTTAAGGAATTCTGTTAATTAGCTGAAAATTAGCTTCTGGTTTTCAAAATAAGACCTTAAATGTTTCTTAATTTAATAGTATTCACTATATTTGACCTAGGCCTGTCTAATTTTTATTATTGCGAGAGTTGCTAAGAATTAGGCGAGTTTCGTACTTCCCATACAGCTGTTCCTAACGAATATCAGTAATTGTAAGCTCAATGTAATACGGATTCAGCCTTTTTCAACGTCCTACTGCCAAGAGCCTTCCATCAATACGAGGGGAAGTCAGGCCGAATTGGCGGACTTCACATGTCTTTCGAAAACTTGCTAGGTTCTCTCAGATGTGCAGGTTTCGTCACAATGTTTTCTTCATTGTAACACAAGTAGTATGATGTAAATGATCCACATATGAAAATATTAGATTTGCGAGCCCCGGATTTGAATCCATTTCACTCACTTACTTAAGCGAGTGCGTTACTAAATATAAAGATAAAATCAATATGCGTGTTAATTAAAATGACACGTAATAAAATGACGCAAAGATTAAGCTAACGATTGCAACTGACCTTCACTTATTACTTCCAACGCACAAAGCGTAGAGTGAATGAGACGATCAAGTGAACGAGGCATTTCATTGTGTCATTATTATCCTATAACAAATTGAATAAAAGGCGGATACGTTCCCGGCCACAAATTACGCGAAATGGACTTCGTGTAGCGGAATGGTGATGTGTTTATCGTGATAAGGTATTATTGCCATAAATACAATAGTATTTTGGCAAAATAGCATTTTCATTCGTTAAATATCGTATTGACTTTAAATTGATATTTCCGTTTATATAGATGTAAAAGCTATTTAATATACGAGTATCTATTGCCTTATAATAAATTTGATGAAATATTTCCACAGGTATTATAAATCACTATAAAATACATAGAATTGTAAACGTTTTTCTTGATAAATAAATAAAAAAAACATAAATATTTGTGTCTCATAGAGAAATTAGATAGTGTCTTTTCACACGAGCCGGTTGCCAGGTAGCCAATGCCGGGTCTCCGGCGGTGAAATGTATGGTGTATATAAAGTGGTAAGCATGCTACAAAATGATTCGATATGAAAATAGCAGAGGTGCGAGACCCGGATTTGAACTCGCACAACCAGGTTATCCAAGCGAGCGCGTTACCGCTGGGCTACCGCTTTTCCATTATACCTATGAATAAATAAATTGATTTCTGCAGAATTTAAAACGTGCGTTAACTTATAATTTCATTTAATAGATTCGAATAATTTTCAGTTACTTTCTTATTCAATCAACTAATTCCTTCTGTTTCAACCAATTTTGAAAACAATTTAACTCAGCACTTCGTATTGTTAATGCCAAGTTTCGTTTTATTTTCATGTCGTCTATAAAGTTTCTCATAATGAAAAAGAAACTGCTTTGGGACCGAAATAGCTTTATTTTAATTTGAAACCATTTGCAAAATGCTGCATTATCTTTGTGAAGTAGGATAAAAAATCATTTGTTAACTTGAAAAGGTAATTTGCCTACGAGTATTACAAAATTAAAAAGCCATTAGAACGTGAATGAGTCAATTATTAGTTTACTGTAATGTTTTTGTCATGATTTAATTTTATTTTTTTAATATCTAGTATTTTATTAAATGTTTTTTTATTTATTCATATTCTTTATCCCTATTTTAAATTATAAATATACTGTATATAATATCTTTATTATATGATATGCAAATATGTTATCAAATAAGTCAAACAAATCAGCGAAAATTATTCATGTTTTAGTAAAATAGTACTTCCATATCACTACATCACTACGTATTATAAAAATCCGCCGCTTCTTTCTGTCCGTCGGTGTGTTCACGAAAAACGCAAAACTATTGCAACGATTTTCATGCTGTTTTCACCAATGGATAGAGTGTTCTCGAGGAAGGTTTTAGTTTATAACTAACGGAACCCACGGCTTCGCTCACGCTGAATGTCACTAACCCTCGCTTCGCTCAGGTTCGTCCCTAGTTTCATGTATAATCACTAGCGTATGTCTTTGAAATATATATTATTCTGAAATTCTGTTATATGCTCTTCTCGTAATTTACATTAGAAAAAGCTCAACTGTAATCATAGATGCAGAATATTCATAACTAAATGAACCGACAGATGCTGTTCTGCATCAAATTCAAAATCATTTATTAAAGCTCTTTTATTAAAAAATAAGACCTTGCAACCTTGAAATTTACAACAAAAGAACCTCACTATTACACGATTACCTAAGTGATAAAAATATAGGTAAACTATACATAATATAATGAAATTCTGAGTCTCATTCATCAAAGATTTATTCAATATTTCTAAAATTTTAGAATATCTTATTAAAATAGTCATTATTATCGATACAGAAGCTGAATTAGTAGTTTTTAGAATTTTTGTCTGTCTGTTCGTCTGTGACCGCATCACGAGGAAACCACGGGACAGATTTTAATGAAATTCGGAATGATGATAACTGATTATCAAGGTCAATAAATATTATAAGGGATGCTGCTTACTACAGGAAAATATCTCATTTCTGAAAAATCTATACTAACTGCCAAAACGTATCCAGGGAACGTACGAACCCGAGCGGAGTATGGAGAGTCCCTAGTATAACTTATACATAAAAGTCTTTGAAAATGTGCAGGTCTGTATCACGTTCCTTAATTATTATGCCAATTGTGTAAAAATTTGTACGCAAACATTCCTAAAAATGTTGGTCGAAGAATAAATCGATTAATTGTACATTTACTAATTTAATAGCTTAATTAATTATGGTATATCTCAATTATATCTTTTAGAGCTTGTTACATTTTTTGTGTGCATATCATTATATATTCAGTCAATAAAATTAATAAAAATATGTATTAACATTGATTTTATCAACTGACTTCCAAAAGAAGAAATACTTCATTTAAGCCTTTGTAGACCATCAGATTTTTCCTTAGCGTTACATTCAATATTTTGTATACCGCTAGTTCAAAGACATTAAAATGGCCTCAATGAAAGGGTTTTTGTATTTGCGGTTGTTGTCAATGTCCAATTTATATTCATGTATTTTATCTAACCATCTAAACACAACAGAATCAAGACTTACTGTTCTTATCTATTATTAGTATACTAAAAGTTACAGGTTTAAATGTGTCATAATAAGTAACTTATTTTATTAATAGTGTAAGGCCTATAAAATTATCAATATAAAGTTTATTTTTTCTATTTTGTGAAATTTATTCAAATACTATATTGGTCTATTTATCTCTGTAAAAGATATAAATATATATCCACATTTTTATTTAATATAATAATAATAATATTATTTATTTCAAAATAGCTGAGGCGAATGTTAAAACGTTGCTATACTGAAATCCACTGTTACCATTATTACTTTTTCGTTTTATTTCTGCATGACGAGTGTCGTTTTCGTGACATAGGCATTACAAGGCAATTTCGTTTACAACCGAAGTGAAAGGAAGTCTTTTTATCGTATACAAGTCTGTGACGTAAGTTGAAATTTCCAATTTTCATTTCTATTTTGTTTTCCTTTCTTTTTTTGACCTAATTTTGGTCAAAAATTGCATTGATTTAAATATATATATATATGTTTTGGGAAAAGTCAATTTTTTTGTATATCTTAGGTATGAGTGGGTAAATGTAACGATTTTAAAAAAGTAGACAATGTTTCATGTTGCTTTTACAATCAGAGTTTGATATGAGTACATGTTAGGTTTTACCAACGATTCTTGGTAAAGCACTTATGATGAGGTTCTTGATGAGAAATTAAAATCTAACGAGAAGACTAATCTTCTGAAACTACTTTATTTATATTGGTCTGTCTTTTGTTCACGAGCACCTTGTCGTGGTGGAATTATAAGTTAGTGTCGGCAATCCATCCGAGTTTGAAGCCAAGAAATGCACATAGAGGAGACGCAATTTGGTAGGCTGTGTCCCATACGGGTTGCTTCAGGGGCTATAAAACACGTAAAATTGCAGGTCCTTTCATTTTTCTTATGTGGGGAAATGCATTTACGCATACCACTTGCATGCATTTGTAAGCCCTGAGTCTGACCTCTTTCAATCGTGTTAAAGTACAGTTACGATCAGATTTTAAGAGTTAAATAAATGTAATGTATGGAGAGGAACAAATGGTATTTATAATAAAGCATGTTATTAAACTATGTATATGTGCATATTCAACAGAATATCTAAAAGAAGGTGAAATTTTAGTACTTTATTTCTGTTAAATACTTAGTTTTAAGCCACACCGTAATGTGTACGTGCAAATTACTATCGCGTATAGAAATATTACGTTTTTGTTAGATAAAGCTTAAACAAAAACGTGTAATGAATTCATAAGTGTGCAATAACTAGAAAACAGATTTGTGGCTTGCATTTGTAAGTTCAAATGAGGTTTGCCGAAAATTTAATAAATTCTACTACTGCGTAAACTATTTGCCTGAGTTTGCAAGACTAATTGGAATGAGTTTCCAACAGCCGTACATGAGCGTCGACTTCATGTTTATTTGGTCCCGTTCCGAACCAGAAATATGATTGAGAATTGTCCTAGTAATTCGTTATATCATTTGTGTTGTTTTATTTACTAACTTCATTTATTACTTATAGCACTTATAAAAAGTGGTCAGCTATATTTTTTTGTATTTTTCCTTATAGAGACCATATTTTTTTTGTCTATCTAGCGACTCATTCTCGTTCCGCTGGGGTTCGTCCCTAGGTTTAGCGGCAGCGAGGCCGCTGGTTCCACCATTTATATACTCAAATCTTTCTCGAGAACCACTCTATCCATTGGTGAAAATCAGTGCAGTTTTTGAGTTGACGCGTTGGAGGACTTAATTATATAATAAACTTAATTATATAACGGCAAATATTATAATAATTATATAGTACAATGTCTATATTTAATAAATTTATATTTATGTAAGAAAGCTGGAAAATCGAAAAGTCCAGAATTTTTTAATGTGTATGGGAATCTTAACATAACTGTTTAAAACGTACCTTTGGATTCCCAGAGAAGCAATAGTGAGTAGGTAGCTACTAGCTAGTGCGAAACAAATGTAAAATAACATTGCAAGTGAATAGTATATTCTACTAATCTATCAAAAAAATGCGATTTGATTAGCGATTAGACTTCCCATATGACTCTTATACATACATATACTACGCATTTGAGCGAAATGTAGGCAAATCGCTGATTGTAAAAAACTTGTAAACGTACATAATAGTTTGGTCTTGTATTATTAGATCAATTGCCTCGGGTAGTAATAAAACTACGATGTCTTAATCAAAGTCTATATAAATACCTTAGAAAACTGAACGCAACTTGACTTCTTTGTTATTAGTTTTACTTCAGTAAATAATAATACATACTTTAGTTACAAGATCTCAATCTGTTCCACAAATATTTCATTAAATTAGTCCTCAAGGACTGTAACCGTTATATTAAATTGAAGCCAAACAATCGGAGACAACGTAGCTATGGTTCCAGTGATTGGAATTCCAATTTAGTAGAATTATAAGTTAATTCTGCTCGCTTTGTTATAATACTTCCAATACAATCAACGTTCTATGCTTTTTCCTGTTTTAGTTATACACATTTGCTATTGTTACTTAAATTTGCAAATTTTATAAATAAATATTGTGAATTTCTGCTAGTGTTGTTTTAGTTAGGATTAAAATCGACTTTGTGATATCTTAAGAATGAATAAGAAATGCAGACAACAAAAGTGATATGCTCCATTAGGCCCTATTAATAATTTATTGTTTTAGCAATGAGCTTATTTGTCGCTTTAGTTTTCACCTTGCTTATTATGAATAATAAGCGAACACCTAGTGTACACGTAGTCAATAGGATTTGATTAATGCTTCCAACTAATAAGCATATTATTTAGTTTGTTTACTTTTTGTTTATTTTTATTTAATTTCTGATGATCAAAATTTTAATGAAATTTGTTACACAAATAGTCTAGTCTGAGAAAGAAAAAGAAAAAAATTATAGACCTATTAAAAATAGGTCATTTTTAAAGCTTGAAGCTTATTTTTTTGGCTTTTGACTACATATAAATAAGTAAGACATTCAAAGTTTGTAAAAATTTTATACTAAAGGGGTACCTAGAGACGAACCCGAGCGAAGCGTGGGTGAGTCGCTATTCTAATTATATAATTAATCACTTTCCCACAATTTTAAAATACAGATTAGTACGAATAAATACTAAAATGTCGATTCCTTTACAGATATTTAAGTGTTGGTGAAACATGAGGCAAGGAGCAAGCGGGGCGAAATCCGCACTGTGGATATCTCTTCTGCATGGATGCCTTTTTTTCATCGGTATGTGTGTAACTTGTGTTCATTATGTTGAGATAGGAAGGCTCTAAAGGGTCATGAGCGCCATTTACCTTAATGTACACGATAAGGTTTTTACAAAAGCTATAATTTTAAGTGTTATCTTTGCTTGTTAGGCAGAATTCAATTTAGGTATGGGCATTATTTAAAAGTATTAGCAAAGCCGAAACATATAAACAACCCGCCCAAGCTGCCATACACTCGCTTGGGACGTTAGTGTAAGGCAGCTTGGGCTGTCACGTCCGTGGGCCGACTATATGTTTCATATGCTTTGATATTAGTATGAAATTATATGGATTTACTTACTATTACTTTATAATATATGTTTGAGTGATATTTAAAATCTTTTAATAGAATACAATAAAATCAATGCCTTCAGCCCTTTAAAACAGCCCACACAGCCTACACCCACTTCTCAATGTAAAATATGGGTCTTTGAAAAAGCTCTGAATTATTTTCATTTCATTTTTCTTAAATAAAATCAGCATTACTCTTTTTACCACCAAAGATCTTTAGTAGCCTTAATGACGTGTATACGAAACGAAACAAGAAATAATATATTTTAATATACGACTAAATCAGGCCAACATTACCCTACATTAAAAAGACCAGAAACTGAATTCTTAGATTTTATATAATGTTTTATACCATGAGATTTTATAAAGCCTATAATCTTTCTTTATGAATAGGCTATACAACACATTTTTTTTTTAAATTCAAGCCACTAGTTCATGAGATTAACGCGTTGAACCATAGTTACAAGATATTACAGATTTACTTAATTCTAATATCCGACTGCAACATCAATTCAAGGGAAATCAGACCATAGTCCACCACGCTGGCCATATAACGTGCGGTTTGGCAAATTTCATTATAGAAAACTTGTATAAATTAACCATACATGAATAATGGATATGTCTTCATAATATTTTCCTTCATCATGTTTATAGTAAAGTAATCTATATACATACTATATACATCGTATAATAAATTCTAAATGAGTCGATACTATGCCTTAAATATTTTTGGATTATCTATTGAAATAACTATTATGATTATCAATATAGAGACTGAATTTATATTTTTTGTCTTTTTGGCTTACTGTCTATGTGATCGCATCACGAGAAAATAACTTGGCAGATTATGATGAAATTTGGTATGATTACAACTGGTTATCCGTTGCAATTGGTCTACATAAAGGATAATTTTAACTGTGGTAAAATATGTCATTTCTAAAAAAATATATATTACTAGCGACTCATCCTCGCTTCGTTCGAATCCGTCTCTAGGTACCCCCTTGAGCATAAAATTTTACAAACTTTGAATGTCTTACTTATTTATATAAAATAATCAAAAGCCTAAAAAATAAGTTTCAAGCTTGTAGCTTTAAAAATGACGTAATTTCCATACAAACTTTCATCCTCTATTTCAACCCTTTACAGCCCTTTTTCCGCCCTGAAAAGTAGCTTATGTTCTTTCTCAGGCTCTAGACTATCTGTGTACCAAATTTCAATAAAATCGGTCCAGTAGTTTTTGAGTTTATTCGTTACATACAAAAGTACAAATCTTTCCTCTTTATAATATTAGAATAGAAAACAGTTAAAACGAACCTGTATTGATCGAGGGCGAGTCCTTAGTCTTGTTTAAAATGATACTTATATTCAAATATCAAAGGAACGAGGCCCGGATTTCAACCCACTCACTTGTATAATATTTAAGTAAGCGTATTACCAATGGGCTCCCAATTCTACAGTACTATGCGCACGTGTGTAATTAATTACTAAACGTGCTCTCGAAGGAAAGCATCATTATTCTAACAAAATACGGGTCTAACACGTAACAAATGCTTAGCCTGATATTATTGTATCCTTGCCAAATAAAGGCACGGTCCGATTTCCTTTCACGAAATGATGTTTTGTCGTAAATCATACTTCGCCTTGGAGGCTCGTTGTATGTATTTATTTCTTTTCGGTCGACTGACTTTGAATAAGAAGGAGCTCAATAAGATTTTGTATAAAGTTGAATGAATGAAGCACGCTTTTGTTTCTTATGAAAAGCCTGAGGATTAATAATTTGTATACAACTTTTTACTTTTTATATTTTTATATGTGATTTAAAAATATATCTTCATTGCGTTTTGTTAATATTATAAAATATTTAAAATGAATTTGTCTTTTATACCATATAAAATTAAGGCACATTAAATAACCATTCACCTCGTAATTTCGTAACAAATTATATTGCCAACTGTTGGTAATTTTCAATTTACTATGTTAGTACTACGTAATATACATACTCTCTTAGGCACGAGGATGGTATAAACATAGTATAGGTACTTGTTTAAATTTTATTAATCTCAAAACGTAACTCTTCAGATGTTAAATACGAATTAAATTCTCAATGTAGCCCAATGACTAGTAATTCACGTAAATTAAGCAGGATAATCTTCCAGCCCACTTAATCCATAGCTTTCACCAATTTCAAAAGCCTTGGCGCAATTGGCAATATCTGCTAGCGGATTTTGAAGGTTGCTTTCTAATGAAACTCAATTGGATTTAAAGATATTGTTTGCGAATTTTACTTTAATCACATTAAAACATTAATTTTATCTATTAAGTTATCCACTAATTAGAAATAGTTCGTATCGAGCATTCAGTCTTATTTTCTAGTATTGCTTTCGCTTTTGCTACTTCAAGTAATTAAATTTTAATAAGACAGGTTTATAAAATTATTTCTTGTGTTAAAGCCGGATCTGGAACAGACACGCCTGTAGATAATACAACAATGGACATATCTTCTCAAAGATTCCGAGCAGAGTTCCTCCAAGAATGGCACGGCTCACCGGATGCACCGTACTTTGATCCTAGCACGCCAAGAAATATCACGGGGCTTGTTGGACACCCTGTACGGCTGCTATGCAGAGTGAAAAATCTTCAAAACAGAACTGTAAGTTCAGCTTTTTACAATTAGATATAGTTATTATCATTTTATTAAAATAATTTATTATATTAATCTCGTATCACAGTGTTTGTTTCGAACTCCTTCGAAACGGATCGACCGATTTTTTTTTTTTTTTTGTGTACATTTGGTAGATCTGAGGATAGGTCGTAGGCTATTTTTTATTAATAGCGATATATTAATAGTGAATAATACGCGGGTGGAGCCGCGAAATTCCCTAGTACAGTTATAAAATAAAAAAGAACGACTTTGATTCTACCGCTATTATTTAATCTCTAATCAGTACCTAATTTATTAATAAAGCAAGCTTTATAATATTGTATAACGATCTTTTAATCAAAGTTAATTATCATTTATACGTACTGTTCTATCTTCATAATAATTAGTTTGTCGTCAGTCCCTTTTTATATTTTGTTCTAATTACTTGCTTTGATCAACCCAGTTTTAAAGTAGCTTGTTACTTCGGACTTACATCCCATATTTTCGAAGATTTCATTGCTTCGCTTTCGAGAGTACTCTTACCCTAATTTTGTTCCTGTACATTTCTGTTAAGTTCCTATTCAGAAATAATTTTAAGTTATAATTAATGCTAAAACGACATAATACTTTTATTAATGAAAGATGAATACGAATGCCAATTTAATTGCCTGATTTGTATTAAGATATTGAAATTTGATAAATTCGTATTCATCTTTGTTGCAATATTAATATTTTTAAGTTGATATTAGAGCATGTAGTTAAAATAATATAAATTAAATAGTTTTTCGATTTTTTTTTCTTGTGTATGTTTGATAGGTCTGCGAATAGGTCGTAGGCTATTTTTTATTTCTCTTGGTGATAAGGGTCGCTCTCTCCAGATATTTTTTTTTATTTTTAGACCGAATTGTTATGTTTCAATTTTTTATGATTTGGCATCAAAAAAAAATAGAAAAAAAATCAAGTCAATAATTATATAATTATTAATTAAATAATAAAACAGTACATATTATATATAAAATTGAAGTGTCTGTTTATAATTTCAAATTAACAGCTTTTCTATATGAAAGTATCTATATAATATCATATACATATACATCAAAAAATAAATTTTAAAATTTGTTGTCTGTCTGTCTATCTGTCTGTTTGTTTCCGACTAATCTCTGAAACGGATGGACCGATTTTGACGGAACTTTCACTCGCAAATGCTAATGTTATAAAGAGTAACTTAGGCTACTTTTCTTTTATTAGAAAATAATAAAAAATTTAATTTATATTAACTTGCGTCTAGCGGGCCGGGCAGCTATAAATAGTAATAGGTACACTAGATATACCAAACTTGACCTAAGATTACATATTATAATATTATTATAATCTAATAAATTGAAGCCATGTTTGTTCCGAGCAAACATAAAATGGTCTGGGTTATGGGCTCTAGAGGTTTTATATTTATGATTAGCTTCGCTGATAGCGATCGTTTCGGCTCTAAAGTGTACCCTTAAGTATCCCTATTGATGACGCGTAGAATCGAAATATCCGTATTCTATTATAAAACTTTTGTAAATTTAGTATGAACATAATCTTTTGAAGTTTTATCACAGCAATACGAAGATATTGGTGAACATTTTTACTTTATATGATATTACTTTAGACAGAGACTATATACAAAAATGACGACATGTTTTGCTCAGTTGGGAGTGACCTTACTTTCTGCACCAGCGGTCGCGGGTTCGAGTCCCGCTGGGGGCATTCATTTGTTAAGCACGAAAGTTTGTGCTACAGTCATGGATGTTTATATGTATAATATGTATGTATTTAAAAATTTATATGTGTAGTATATCAACTATCTGGTATCCGTAATACAAGCTTCGTAGCTTACCACGGAACTAGATGGTGTTGTTGTATTACCGTCCCAACATGTTTATGCATCTACATTTACCTAAATCTACTTAAAAATCTTATTTAAATTGTTATAATCACCGATACCGTGGCCGAATCTTT
Organism: Boloria euphrosyne; assembly: GCA_951802675.2. Lineage (NCBI taxonomy): Eukaryota > Metazoa > Arthropoda > Insecta > Lepidoptera > Nymphalidae > Boloria > Boloria euphrosyne. Next base: position 3,406,022 of record OX637878.1, on the reverse strand, counting down.
AGTTTTTTTAAAAATGCCTTTCTGTCTGTGACTGCATAACGAGAAATCCTATGACAGATTTTAATGAAATTTTGTACTGTGGAAGATGAATAGGAAAGAGCATGTTAGAGTGGGGAGAAAACTATAAAAGTCGATGCATAACCGGCATCAGGGGGTAGTTGTGTCTTGACACTTATCGTGGTAGCATTGCTAGGTCGTTACTCTGTTGGTTTATTTTTTAAAATATCATTGTTGGTAGCTTAGTTGTCTTTTTGGTTAGTTTAAAATTGTGTTTTAGCGTTTTCAGATACTTAAAATAAATTGAGGTAATCGACCTCAAATCAATAGTATGCTTGTTTTTTTAAAAAAAGAGATCACTTCTGGTCTAAATTCACAAGAGTACATATACTTTTTACTAAGGGAAAATATTAAATCTCTGAGAAATATACAAACCGTAAAAACGTACCTACGAACGAAGCGACAGTGAGTCAGTACGTAAGTCTAATGTCTATATTTTAGTACAATACAAGTAAGCACAATGAACGACATTTTAAAATTCTTAAGATAAAACTAATTTATGGCATACTCAAATATTCGGCAAGCACGCCAAGAAAGATAACAATAACGGTTTTGATGAATTTTACTCATAAAACTGTACTTTGCATATTATCCATATTCTACCGCATCGAAGCGAAGTTATGAAAGTAATTGTAATTTATTCAAAACTTCGTAAATGATTCTTTAATGTTTTTACAAAGACGATGGTACTTCTATAGCTCTTATGTAGCACAGCATGGCTGAGACGTGCCATAAACCATCTCTTTTAATATCTATACTGTTGAACTTTTAATATTGTACATTTTTGCCTTCTTTGCATACTCTAAAGAATGCCTCATGTTATTTTATGTAAAAGATAACCCAAATTTCAGAATGTGTATAAGATTATTACCTAAGTATAAGATTATTAACATTAAATACATATTTACTTTATTAGCTGCCTCATTAAGTCATTAATGTATGTTTAAATTACTGTAAATATTGCCTTATTTTGAGCCACGGGTCTCCTTTTAGTACGAGTAGTCCATCACGCTGGCTGAGTGCGGGTTTGCGGACTTCACGTCATCTTAAAAAAAACTTGCTAGATTCACTCAGATATGCAGGTTTCCACACGACGTTATCCTTCACTATAGGACTAATGCTAATCATGTTAGAAATGATTTGCACATAAAAATATCAGAAGCTCGGAGACAGACGGACGCGGATTCTAAATATAAATTATATATTATTATAGGTTGAGTTATAAAACTATAATATATTCCAAATCTATTTTCGTATTCAGTGCTTTACTAACGTCCACTAAGATTCTTATAACAGTCTGTCTGCGTGTAAGCTACCACCAGCCCAAAAGACGCAGTGATGAACTCAGTAGTTGCTCTTTAAAATACACTACAGCTACAGATTTTACAATCACATTTACAGTATTATTCTCAATTTATACTAGCAAGGTTCTCTAAACACTAAAGGCAAAGGAAAATATCGAAATCTGATTATTATTTTATTATTTTGTCATTTAAGAATTCTAACTTTGCAATTTATTTTCTAAGATTACTACAATTTCACAAGGAATTTATATTACAAAAAATAACCCACATGTTTTGTATTTATTAAATACTTTTCGTCGCTGGAGCTTCTTGGAACTGCTATTTTTTATTAAAATATGGACCAAAAATGACTTAATATTAATAAGTGAATATAAACTGTAGAAAAATAATTTATATTTTAGTAAGACAGTATTTTTTTTAATATATTTTATTTTAATTGAACATAGATGGTTACTTAGTCCTATACATATGTATGTTACAGAAAACTTAAGACGATTATCATGTAGAGGTTTATTTCATAATTCTAACTCGATGAATCTGCCATCCCAAAACCTCAGATTCATTCTCTCCCAGGGCATTTTTATTAGGTCTACATAAACTGGACCACGTGTATTTTTGCAAGTGCAAAATGCAACTGGGTCAATTTTTAATCCTATGACGTTTTCTTAACTAATAATTATTGGTATGTACCTGCGGAATATGTCCTAAGTAAGTAAGGTTTTCCATAATAATTCAAAAACTGTTAGAGAACAAAAATATGTTGGGACATTATTTATTGCAATTAAAAATTGTTAATGTAAATAAATGGTATCAAAATCTAGTTTAAAAGTAAATATGTGTAAAAATGTTAAAAATTTCGTCGTGTAGTTTAAATTGGAAGGCTGGGGTCATAATTTTCTAAAATTACATTTTTAGTTGTACCTTCAAATTATTCAAAATTCAGACATGATACGTATCGTCACATTGTTTTAAAAAAAATGTTGTTCGTCTTATACTCGAATATCAACCCATCCCATGTTTTCAGGACGGTATCGTCATGGCCGCTACTCTTTTAAAATAATATTCTGAATCGTTATTTACAAATTATTTTACTGCTTACTAATTTAATACTCAAGATTTTAAGTAAAATTGAATTTCGTGTTATTTCAGCAGGATAAACAGTTAACTACTACTCGTTAGTTAAGTGCTCCTTCTGAAACATTAATTTCTCTTTGAACGACAGTGTTAAAGTATTTCACAGTCTTTGCGTTGGTGATATTTTACCATTTAGTAATGGAATTGTTAATTTTTGTTTTAGCTAGTTCGACATGTTGTAAGTCTTTTTTGTTAGTTTAGTGGAAACTTGTAGGTGGAACAAGAAGAACAAGTGTCCTGGGCTTGATTCTTGAGTCAAGTAATATTTAATTTATCTTTCTACGAAATAAATTCAATTCTTTTGTTTCATTTTCTAAAATGCAATTTGTGGACAGATAGTTTCGCTAATTTGACGTAGGTGGAAGAAATTATTATTGTTTCGACGTTCATGACGCGACCGGTCCCTACCTTGTAGAGAAAATTTTACTATATGTAAGTACCATTAATAAACGTAAAAAATGTTAATAGGTGTCATGGGTGCGGCACCGTGATATCCACCTGCTCACTGTTGGGCGGTACACCTATACTTCAGATCAGCGTTTTGAAGCTCAACACAAACCAAGGTCTGAGGAATGGGCTTTAAGGATTCGCAGCCCTCAAAAACGAGATTCGGGACAATATGAATGTCAAATATCCACTACTCCACCTATTGGTCATGCTGTGTTCCTTAATATTGTTGGTAAGTTAAGTAAAGAATAGAGTAGATAGAGTAATGATTTTGCAATATTTATTTAACTTTTTGAACTTTACAGGCGAATAGAGTTATTATTATTGTAGGTACTTATATAGTAATAAACAGCCAGACTTTTTTTATAGAAAGTATCGTCTTTAGAATATACTAATCTAATTATACTACAAACATTTATTTACACTATTTAAAGAAGTGTCTCTGTGTTTATAATATATTTTCTATATTTAGAGCCAGAAACAACGATATCGAGTGGCGCCGAATTATTCATACAGGCGGGATCTACAATCAATCTAACTTGTACAGTACGACACACCCCAGAGCCCCCTACTTCGATTACGTGGTCTCATGGAGAACAGGTGCGTGTATGTGAAAATTAATATGCATTTGGTGAGAAACTATTACATAAAATAATATTTCTCACAAAATTAATTACAACTGCTAATATACTCATTTGCAAAAAAAACGGGCCGTTTCGATTTTCTTCCTGGCTGAAAAAAATAAAATACCAAAAAGGTTTTAATCACTTGAACATGTTACTGGCCAGTTATAAAAGTGCCATAATGTTTATAAGAGTACATTCCAAATTCTAATTTTTGACTGAGCCTGGTTTTCAAAGAAAACAACTTTTAAGGTGAGACCGCACTAGGCGTAACTACACTGCACTGCAGCGACGCGACACGGCACTGCAAAATATTCTTTGTATGAAATAGTATGAGGCATACCGCACTACGCGGCAGCAGCACTACGCGACACGGCACTGCACGGCAAACTTGACCAACTCGCCAAAAATGCCGCGGCGTGCTGCGTCGTGTAGTCCCGCTGCCGCTAGTGCGGTATAGCAAGCGACGCGACACTGCACGCCAATCAAGTTCCTTGAACCTTTTTAATAATAAAATGTAAAAAATATGGTGGGATATTTAACGTATTTAATTTTTTTTCTAATTAATTTCATTTCATAACATTACATCTAAATAAAAATATAAATACAGTTGAACAAACAATTTGATTGATCGAACAGTATAAAAAATAATCTATCGAATAAAAAACATTACATATGAGACATAATACGCTAACTTGTAAAAAAATTATTTTTATTTTTTAAAAAGAAACATTTATCGAACAAATAATAATTTTTGAAGACCAAACGATTGGTTTATAAAAAATAGTCATAATCTTTTTTCAGCCACCAGGTTCAAGGAATTCGCTAATAAATGTCATAGCATATTTAATGCGTAAAACGAAAGGCTGCTTATAAAAATGGCTCTATACGAAGAACGATTTTTAGTTTTACTTGTTGGCCAATATCCAAAGATTTAATATTATGATCTCCAAAATGACGTTGAATGAAAAATACCAGTAAAAATGTTAGTTTCATCCATCGTGCTCAAAGGTTGCCGAACTACTGAAAAGCAAAATTTGTCGCGTAGTGCCGCTCTAGTGCGGTATACCTGTTTTTGCATTGCCGTGTCGCGTCGCTGCAGTGCAGTGTAGTTACGCCTAGTGCGGTCGCACCTTTAACTACATTTTGTGGCGCGAATTCCCTATAGTTAATATCGACTCTAATTAACTTTTTGTCAATTTTTATTAAATTATCTGAAGTCCTTGACTTTTAAACTTATTGTTATTGCTGTTTAGCAATCTCGAAAATGGCAGATAAAGTGATAAAAGCGAGCTAAATTATTGCGCTGCTTGAAGAAGGTTGGAGTCAATGCTTGCTAAAGAAGGTTGGAGTCAATGCTGCTTGAAGAAGGTTGGAGTCAATGCTAAATGTGAGTCAGTTGACAGTTCAAAGATCCTGGCAGCGCTATCAAGAGACCGGTTCCGTCAAGAGAAGGCCTGGTTCTGGCAGAATGACATGTACCGAACCACGGGATGATCGTTTTTAGTTAGTCAAGCGTTGAGAAATCGCAAATCTTCTTATGTGGACCTCAAGAACAGCCTCGAAGAAGTAAGAAATTTGCAAATTAGTCTATGGACGGTCAGGAGGAGGCTTCTCGCTGCTAATATACACAGTCATCGCCCGGCAGGTGGCCCTAAATTACTCCGTGAACATCGAGTTGCCAGGCTTAGCTTCGCTCGAAATTATGTGTCATGGACTCATGAAGACTGGGATAGGGTATTGTTCTCCGATGAAGCCAGGATATCTGTGCATGGTGAAGACCGACGTTGGCGAGTCCTACGTAGACGAGGGGAACGCTTTGTAGAGACATGTTTTGAAGAAATCACACCTTATGGAGGGGGCTCTGTTATGTTTTGGGCAGGAATGAATTCTATGCATCGTACGGAGTTAGTCTTCATCGAAAACGGTACACTGACTGGACACCGATACATAACGGAACTTCTAATTTCTTACGCACGACCCGCTTTAACCGCTCTTGGCGAAAACTCAATTTTTATGGACGACAACGCTCGCGCCTACCGGTCTGGCGATGTTGAAGCGTATATGCTAGAAGTCGGAATTAGTCGTTTGGACTGGCCAGCTAGAAGTCCGGACCTCAATCCCATAGAGTATGTCTGGGACGTTCTTAAGCGACGAGTAAGATCAGTGCAGCCGGCTCCGCAGACCATCAGAGAGCTAAAGAATGTGATTACCGCGGAGTGGGAACGTATTCCCCAAGAAACCATGAAAGATATACTCGCTAGCGTGCCCAGACGAATGCAAGCTGTGATTTCAGCAAGAGGGGGTCACACTCAATACTAAACTTTTATCTGCTTTTAATGTATTCAAGAAAAACAAAGAAATTAACGCGTTTCATTTTTATTTAGCGAGCAGGTATAATAATAGGGTTTTGAGCTTAATCGTTATTTCTCAATAATTTAATCAAAATGTTATGATAAAACTGATGAAAAATATTCCTTTCTAATTAATTTATAAAATTCTGAGGATAAAAATACCTAAAATTGTCAAACAAACTAATAGTAACTATAAAATAGTTCTTTGCTTAAGTGCCCGGTTTTTTTGCAAAAGAGTTTATATTATATTTTTTAAAAATGTTTATATATAATCGTAAAATTTTAAAATAAAACTATCTTTTCGTATTTTACCCCAGATCTATTTTAAATTTTTGGTTCCCGACGTTTCGAACAGTAAACCGTACTGTATATATGGTCCATGACCATATATAGTAACTTTTGAAACGCTGCGATCTAAAAATCTTAATCAATCAACAATAAAATAAATATTTTAAGAGTGAATACACAACGATTGCTATGTGGAATAAATATAATTTTAGAAAAACATTAAATCAATGCATAGAAATTATAATCTTCGAGTTTGCCGAAGTATTTTTACTTATGAAATGAGTCATCTGCGATAAGTCAAGCCGGGCACTGGCTAGTTTTAGGGAACAATTTTTCCTTAAAGACTCGGCACATCGTCTTACCAAAGTTATCGCTATCACGACGATTAGTAAGGTATCTTAACCTACATATATCTCACAAAAATATATTGCGATTCAGTGGGAAAATTCTGCTAGAATTATTTACATAGTATTGTTCATATGAAAATGGTTGTACTTTATTTTATTATTCAGTAAGTAGAAGTTTAAATAAGGTAGCTTATATTCGTATTCATAATAAACATCGAAAATGGCTTAGCATTTCAATCGTATAAGACTAGAACATTTTTTTACAATTGTCATATTAATATAAATACAGATAATAATATTACAAAGTATACAAAAATTAATTAAATTTTATACTTATTCAAGCCAAACTTGTAACATAATAAATTGAATCCAGTGGTTAAACTGTTTTACGCTAAACCACGTACTAAATTCTCCGGATGCTTTACAACTAATTCCAGACAGCTGGGTTTGACTTCTCACAATGCATTTCCACTTTACTGTACTGATTTCAGATATTCTCACTCAATATCCTTGCACTATTAAACCTCAGCAATACAATTATTATTAAATTATTTTAAATATATGTATACCTACAGATAAATAAACTTGAAGCGTTAGTTTGTAATAACAAAATATCAGCTTTTTATTAAATGCATATGTAATTGTTATATAATATGGTACTTATAAAAACAGATTTTTTAATAATTGTCTGTCTGTCTTTTTGTTCTGAATAATCTCTGGCTGGATAGATTTTGTTGGGGCTTTCACTGGCGGATAGCGGATATTTTTATTTTATAAAAATAACTAGGGCTTTGTCAACAAAAAAATATTTACCCAGAGACGAACCCGAGCGAAGCGAATTTGAGTCGAATTAATATTATTATATAATTGTTTTAAAATAAATATTACTGTAACAAATGTATATAAACTAGATATTATGACTGTACATTAGTCCAAAAGTTTGACGTTTGATTGCAAATTTTTGATACACCTTTAAAGTAGACGCATAGTAAAAGTAAGGTCCTATAAAATATTTTTTATTTGAATAGACAATAAACTTCGATTCAGCAAGAGGAGGTATTTCCTTGGTGACAGAAAAAGGTCTCAAGAGTACCAGCCGTCTATTAGTTCAACGAGCTCGAGGATCTGATGCAGGGGTCTACACCTGTGCTCCAAACAATGCTCCACCAACTTCAATACGAGTTCATGTATTATCTGGTAAGAGGTTTTTATAGGATATGAAAACCTAACAGAAAAGGCTAAAAATTATAATAGTTTCATTTAGTAACAAACGAACATAAAATATTTTACAGATTTATATTTAATTTAATAATTTATAAATTAAAAAAATCACGCAATCAAAAATGCGAGATCAATACGATGAGAAAAAGAACAAGATTAAGCTTTGTATTTATTCGAATTCTACAGAAAGTCCTATTAAATAATTTTTAATTGACTATTTAGTTACTTTCGTAAGAACAGATTCCGTTACAAATATATTATGAATTTTCGTTTAAAAAATCAGCTCTATAAACCTGAAATAACTTCATGTTTAGACACTAAAATACAAGTTACTTGGTAAGCTACTTGGCTAGTGTTATGGATATTAGATGGTTAATATACTACAGATATATTATTTTAAATACATAGATATAATAAATATAAACACTCGTAACTGGATTACAAGTATTCGAGTTCATGACACAAATGATAGCCTCTAGCTTGACTCGTACCTACGATCCCTGGTACGATAAGTAGAGTCACTACAAACTGAGCAAAAACCTTATCAAACTCAGTAAGATTCCATATTGAGAGAAATTTTCCTAAAGGAGATGGAATTAGTAGTAAATCTAAAATGCAAAATTAGATTTAATGACTACATTTTGATTTTACGGTCACAGATATAACAACAAGTGCTAAAGGAGCGAAATAGTTAGTGGAACCATTAGAAAGAAGTTTTAATTGGAGTCTTCGTTATAACTTTAGTAAAGTGACATTTCAGAAGTGCCTTTTGGCAAATGTTAGATGTGCAAAACAATAAGGAGTGTCCGTGGAAATCCGATAGCACTAATTGCGCTAAAGTTTTAAGATTTATTACATTCAGTATTGTAATTGTTAATGTTACGTCCCATAAAATTAGCATTACTTTTGTAACTGTTAATGTTACGTTCAATAGAATTAGCCTATTAATGGACTTTAAAAAGGAGATAAAAAAATATAAAACACATAAAAGAAGTTGAGCTCGAAAGAGCGTCTACAAATGTTATAAAAAATGTATTTTTGTTTGTTGATAATGGATAAACTAAAAACCGCTGAACTGATTTTGATGAAACTCCCTTTCTTTTATTACTTAATAGTCGGGAGATATTAGAATACCGAGTGAATTGGGTTCATATCCCCGGTCTAGCACATCTGATATTTTCATGTGAAAAAAAATACATTTTCCAACATGATTACCGCTTGTCCTACGAAGAAGGAAAATGCTTTGACGACATCTACATATCTAGAACTTTCATTAGAGAAGGTCCATTCCCAGCAGTGGGATGTTAAAAAAAATGTCTTTGAACCATAAATAAATAGCTAATATTGTTAAGACTTAACATGGCACCACTTTATCGTTTGAAATAACATTTTTTTTTAATTTTTTATATGAATATTTAATTTAGTAATTTTTTCAGGTGAACATCCTGCGGCGATGCAACAGGGCAGTGCCAAGTCACGCTTAGACTTCTCAGTGACGATATACTTTTCAATATTAATTTTGTACACTATATTCTTCTCAGATCATTTACAATTTGGGACTTAGACATAATTTTAACGTATATTATAATAAAATATAAATCATTATTTAAAAGAGGTCTAAGTTTGCGGTTCTACACATTTATGTCAAAATATTTTATACGTTTAAACGGACATATTGGTTTGATTGGATTGAACTTAAAGCTTTACAAACGAATTTGACGCCCTCGTGTTTGGAATAATGGGAATTAAATTTAATTACCATGCCGCGTTGAATAGCGTTTTTGACGCACAAAGCTTTTGTGATATAATCAGAAAACTGAGTCCGAGTATTTCCACATCGAACACAACACTTAACGTTTTTGATAATCTGGTGTTAGAAATTTGTTTTTGTTTACATTTATAATAATTAGGTACAAAAATTAAGCAAGTACTGCTACTGATTTTACATGATCGATATTTATTAAATTACTATATTTTAAAATAATTAAATGGTGTACATAATAAATGTTTACTAAATAATTTTACTCTTTATGATATTAAAAAAATTTATGATATTAAAAAATGTAAATATGTAAAAAATAATAATAGTATTCTCATTTATGTTTAGTGTAATTATATGTAATTGTAATATAAAATTCTTATCATTTTACTGTTTTTTGTAACTATCAATATTTAATGTTAGAAATCTATTAATCATCGTCTTATAATATACCTCTTAGTTAATGATGGTCATAGAACTTATTCAATTGCAGACGAATTATATCATCATTCAGTCATTTTCCTAAAGCTTCTTTAGCATAGAAACTTAAAAAAAGTACTTCTCATACCGGAAGCTCCTTATTTGTTTCCGCAACGTGTTTATATTAAAAATATATATATGTGTGTGTTTATTTTTTTTAATTAAATACGACTTTGTTTGTAAATTTATAGTGAGAATCAATTTTTAAATTTACTGTCTTAATTTATTTAAGCACTAGTACATTATTAACACTAGTTTTTTAAAGCTATACACAAACAGACAGACTAATAGAGCAATAAAAATATTTTATCATTTACACAATATGTATTGGGAGGTCAAACCAAAAAGGTCGAGGAAACTTACGTACGTATCATTAAGTACATTTTTATTATACTTCCCATTTATATGATTGATTAATGTTCTAGATATCAAAAGCGTGACGATGTCGATTTCTGTAATTCCTACTCCAATGCATAAGTGTAATGTAAGCAAATATCGAATCTGTTAAGGCCTAATGAGATTCTACAACATTTTATCACAAAGTCATACAATTGTTTCACAATTTTTTTTTTTAATTTTACACTTGAATTATTGTAGAATATTATTTAATTGAAAAACGCGGTAAATAACATAGTATCAAACAACAGCTATAATGAATGAATAAGAAAATTATATCATTTTGAAAGATCAATCAAATTATATTTTATAACACACAAAGCAACATTTAAAATTTTTTTAAATGTACCTATTGACTTTAAATATAAACAAAAAGGCCGATGATCTTAAGATATAAGGAAATTTCGTTGAACATCTTTACTTCGACAGCACATAATAAATTGGCGAAAAAGGAAAACGCGTTAACGAACTGAGATAAACGAAAACCGATAAATCACAATCCAATTACTAAGGAGAAATAAGCAGATGAAGAATGTTTTTGCAAATATTGTTTCGGAAATTAATTAAAATATCGCTGTTAAATTTATACATTTATAAATAGAAAGATTATTCATAATAAAATAAATTTATATTTCAAAAAATATACCGAATTGCTTTATCAATTTCATTTTCATTAAGAATTACATTAACAGCTTAATCAAAAATTATGAATTTGCGATGAAATATCAAACAATTTATAAGCTTTTTTGTTGAAAAAAGCAGAGGCTACTGTAATTGTGTATATATACAAAAATGGCGGACAAATTCATTATTATAGACCTGTTTCTTGGTTCGTTTGTAATATTATGTCTTACCTATATAGTATAAAGTATTAAATGTTTATAAAACTATTTCTAATACTTAATTGTTATAATAACTATAATATTTGATATAATGTATCTAATAAATGTATGTATAAATGTTTTTTTTGTCAATTAATTTAAAACTCTATAACTGTTTCCTCTACTACTAAATTGTACAAAGTGAAGATGTAAATATTTGGTGAATAGAAATCTTTTATAAAAGTTACTTGAGTTTTTTTTACAACCTTTTAAACTAATAAAACAAACATTTGACAGGTATATTTACTTTTGGAATACAAGCTTAAATGAAAACTATAGACGAAGAAATTGCAAAAAAGGAAAAAGTAAACGTGCGGCCAATACCCTTCTTTTATTAAAAGTTTAACCTACCCTTCTTTTATTAAAAAAATTATAAATGGGACGTGAAAAATATTTTCTATCTATGCACATGTACGAGTATGATAAAATTCTTTATCTATTATATCTATTTATGTGACCGAAATCAAGAGAAATCCACTGAACTGAAACTGAAATTTGGTATAATGATAGCTTCTTATCTGGGAATGTAAAATATTTCAATAAATATAGAAGATTTCTGGTCTCTTCCTTCCGAACTGGTCGTAGACTCATGACGTTCAGTAAAAAATTGTAATAATTTCATGCTGAATAAAATATTTTGAATTTGAATTTGAACTCATTTGTTTTGTCTGTGTCGTTTTCTTTCGCCATTTTCACAAAAAAGACTCGGTCCACTCTCTTATGGTAAAAAATAATACAATATACTTTTTATTGTTGAAATATTTATTAGTCGTATACTCAATAAATAATTGCTTCCGTTGAGTAAATCAGTTATATTCAAAAATATCTATTTAGCTCTAAATCCCTAAGCATACTTTTATTTAATAAAAAAGCATCCAAAAAAGTTAATAGTCGTATACTTAATCCACCAGAGTTCATCATCACAATCGGTTCATAGGTGTTGGATAGACGGTAAACATATAGTTATTCATTTTTATTTAAAGAGAATATAATATTTTTAGGTTCTCTTCTCAGATAGCTTTGATGAAAAAAATAATATTTTAAACGAGCGACTCACCCTCGATTGCCGAATTTAAAGTTTGTAGCACAAAAAATGAAGGACTTTCGTAGAACCTTGCGAGAGCCCTTAAACCCTAAAGCCCTTAACCCGGCCCTGTTGCAAAATCCGTTTTTAGTAGATGCCTTCTAACTATAAACTACCTTCCTGCCAAATTTCATCTTAATACGTTAAGAGGTTTTCGATATTTCGTCATGAGTGGGCGAGTGACCTTTCGCTTTTATATATTAGATACGAACTTATTTTAAATTTAACACAATATACTTAACAATTTTTCTGTAAACGTAAGTAATGCTAGATTCAGTATAAATTATTGCTTAATGAGCAAACATTAATTTGTACTGTAAGTCGAATTCCTCCTTAAATATAAGTCTTCAGTCTACTCAAATATATAAAGGTACGTTAGCAATTAATTACGTGTTGTTTAAGCGAGAATTTTCTTAATGAAGTTCTAATTAAAATATTTTATAAAATCGTTAATTAAAGCTATCCTTAGAAGGAAAAGCAAATTCTAAATATATTTACTTATAAAGTAGTAAATATGTAAAAACATTCTATATACTCGTAAATAGCTAATAAACAGTTCATTCAGTTCCTTATTTTACGATATTTTTCTACCAATTATCTTTTGTTTTTCTTTAGTGGGTATCGAGGTGAACACTAATATAAATGACTGCTGTAGATATCTTTTCGGTTCGATATTTTTCATTTGATTTTGTTATACTAACTTTGAACCTCTGTTTTGCTCACGAATTAAGATTTTCATTTGAGCACAAATACGCTAACTGCTGAACATAGGCTCATCGCCTTCTTTGACAAGTCGTCCTTCGCCTTCCTGTACGAGTACATGGTCGTTGTATTCCCGTTGAACGTCTGTTCTGCGAGCGATGATGTATAAGTGTTAAGAGATTAATAATTCATATGTATGCCTGTTTTACCAAAATTTAATAATATTAGATGAAACAAGGTTATTAGTGTATAAGCATTTCTTAATAAAAACAACCAAAAAATGGTCCGGTTACGAATTCGTGGAATATATAAAATATTACATGTAGTTATTCTCTCCAGACTCTTACATCCCTTTATGATTTGTCTTTTATCCTTTAAAAATAGAGAGGTAGTTCACTCGCCCTTTTATTTAAAAAAATGTTTGTTTCTAATATCTAATCTTTAAGTACCTAAAAATATATTGTGTTAATATATTGTTACTATCGAACTGTTATGATATAGTGTAGAGAAGAAAAGTGAATGTCTTTCATGTTTCAGAGAACCTAATTAAGTTTAAAAAGATATGTCAAGCTTGCCACCAGCCAGCTGACTGAATGACCTCCTCACCTACATCATATTGAAGGGAGACCCTGGCCCAGAGGTGGGGCATCAAAAAGGGCTGAATTCACATTGTCTCAAATCACCTTTGTTCCATAAAAGAACAATTACGCCACGTACTTGATTTATGTAACACTTTAAACTTTGCCTTACTTAATTACGAGGTCGGACGTGCTTCAGAACTACACTGTACTATTAGAATGGTGGAGTTTCTGAAATGTTACACATTGATAAATTAGTGTTTTGCACCCAGTTCTCAAACTTTCGATGCGTAAAAACCTCATCAAGATACAGCGTGTTGGAAAATTTCACTATGTCATTATGATAATAGGTAATTTTGTATTAAAATTGTTCTGCAGTAATAGACTGGTATATATATTTTAAACATTAGCTTTAATGACCATTTTTAAATATCTTGGAAACAGTACACTTTAAAGCACATTTCTAAATCCTTTATATCTGTTAAAGTAATAATAATAATGTCCTCATAACCAATTTAGGTCGTCGAAATAGGGATGTGTGACCATGTTTGCAGCTTTAAATCATTCAAAACGTCAAGAACTAAAAATCTAAATAAGTCCGCGGCTAAACACGACAAATTTTCATTTATAATCTCTGGCTTTTAGATAGTAATTTCAAAAATTGTATTGATATTCAGTCTTTTTTATATTACATTTTTCAGATTTATGTTAATCAACGACTATATTATATTTTTTTCTTTTATTATATGAAAAAAAAACAAAAGATAAAAAAAAGTTAAACATTTAGCTTATGAATTTAAAATAGTTAACCAATTTTCCAAATTTGGTACACATCCTTACTATATTCGTATACGGTCAAACACGTTTAAATTGTACTCTGATATCTATCAAATAAATAACATGATAACTGAACACTGTAGTAGCAAAAACGGTCCCTAAAACCCTTTTTGGACGTTCAAAATGACCCCACATCAATTCTACCGAAAACCTCGGCGAAGAAATTAATTCTATCTTCGATTCCTAACGCCGATTGCATCAATTTGTCTTAAAGCTAGAACAATTTAATTACACCCGAATATTGGAATTAGTTAGGACATAACATAAACTTTTCGAGTTCCACTATCTTCATTTAGAAGGGTTGTATTAGGGATCTACTGAAATTGGTAGGGCTTAATTGAATACAATTCAGATTCAAGCTTAACGTCGATGGTTTTATATAAATTATTTCCATTGGATTTTACAGACTGAGAGCCCTATAATTAGTTGTAATTAATGTGGATACTAAAAGGCAGCGATAGCCCAGCGGTAACGCGCTCGCTTGTATAACCGAGTGATCCGGGTTCAAATCCGGGTCTCGCTCCTCAGATATTTTCATGTGCGAATCATTTCTATCATGACCACTTGTCTTACGGTGAAGGAAAATATCGAAACCTAGCAAGTTTTCGTAAGACATGTGAAGTCCGCCAACACGCACTAGGCCAGCGCGGTGGACTATGGCCTGATCCCCCTCGTACTGAGGGAGGCCCGTGCCCAGCAGTGGGACGTTAAAAAGGGCTGATGATGATGATGCTGAATGTGGATACTGAATTTAATATTGGTAACTTATTACATATTTTAAAGTTATTACATCAATGATATTCTAACAATATAAATAAATTTAGCCCAACATGGGATTCGAAATCAGAACCTCAAAAAAGGGTTGAATGAGTAACAATCCTATGAGTTCCGCTTAAATAGGTAGTACCTATAAAGTTTATGTATACTATTAGTTCATATACTATTGTGTAGTATTTTATTAATTAATTTATTTTATTTTTCAGTTATAAGCTAATAAATAACAAATTATGATTCTTGAAATATAAAAATATTTCAATAACTTTTACCGAGAAAACAAAGGAAAAAGAAATAATAATTTCTATAGTAGAGGCAATGTTCGTAGAAGAGCACCGTCACGTTTCAAGTAACAACTTTCTTGTCGGTTAGCAGAAATTAATTCGCACAATCAAAAGGCTCGGGCTTATTTTGATGGATTAAAATGTAAAGTGGAATTTTTATACAAAATGGCTTCGTTTTGTTATCAAAGTAATAATTTTCTTTCATTTTAACTGCCTTATTCTTTATAACGGTATAAAAATATCGTTGAAAATATTATAGGTCTACGAGTATTTTTATAGGAATATATCATAAGATTTGGCATTCTACTGTTTATGACCAATCCGCAAGTTGTTAAGCGTGAATAATATAATAATATCATTATGTATTAATGATGAACCGAATCCGATGGATAGATGAAAGAAGGTCGGTATTCGTATCCGTCAATTTTTGACAAATTTTGATGGATTTTTTGTATGAGATGAAATGAAGCATTTTTGAATAGTATTTATTTTTTCTTACAATATAATTTGCAAAGAATTGTAAATTTAGATCATTTAAGGAAGTGCGTTACAAGCAAGCCATATATCATTACAGTATATTTATAAAAAAAAAGTAAATAAAGGTATTAAAATTTAGTTATATTATGAGCTTAGTATTCGTATTAAAAACTATTCGTAGGATAAACGTATATCCGCGGGTATACATTTTTTTGTAATCAAGTACATCACTGTTATGTACGTACGTATAAAATGTTTTAAAGCTATGGCAGATATCTGGTTCAAGTATGAATAATTCAATTCATCGCTCTTGTACCTACTATAATAATTTTCAATTTAATAAGACTCCATTTTTCTGTGTTTTATGTATAAAAGTAACTAAATTTGTCCAACAGTCACTTTAATTTCAAAAGTAAAAACATAAATTTTCAAAGGGCTTATAGTGAAACGTAGTCACAAGCGCCTTTTTTGTAGGCTTCCCATAATTTATGGCATTCGTGAATAATCCTCGACTTTGCATTTTTGGGCGAAACATTGCTTTTATGAAACAACATAATTTCAGTAAGATCGCATTTCACTTTAGCCGTATTCTTACATTATTTTTTATTCTTATAGAATCTTTTACGTAAGAAGATTGTTATTTATTATTTTTGGCTTAAATTTACTTGGTTGACATCTGTTTATACAAAGTATTAGCATTTAATGCTAAGTAATGACAAAAGAAATAGATGAAAAATAAATGAAGAACGACTTACATAATACAGTACAGGTATTGTTACGTAGTTGTGATTGTTAAATGTATTTCATGTTAAAAGTTTTTTTCTCCTCCCAGAATATTATAAATACCAGCAGTGTTTCTAGCATACTAACGATTTTGTATTCTGATTGATATATAGTAAGTAGAAAAATATTAATAGAATTAATTATTTTCCTGCATACATAATAATGTCCTTCCGACTGATTACGGCAACGGCGGCCAATCTTATTAAGACTAGCCATCTGCGCGGGAGATATTATAGTGCACAAGTGTACGCGCAAACACAAGTGCACTCTCTGTTCCTTATCACTCTCTTATTTCGGTGGGACGACTGCTCGACACGACCAGTGAGAGTTAAAGCGCAGGACCGACGGCTTTACATGCTCTCCGAGACACGGGGGTGACAACTCCGGACTGTTACTGAGGCTTATGAAACAGAAAGACTTAATAACTAAACTTGGCCCGACCCGGGACTCGAACACAGGACCTCCCGGTGTGCGTCCATACATGCTAGCCACTACGCCACTGAGGCGGCACCTCCATACATGATGTCCTCCTGACCGATTCCGGCCACGGCGGCCAATCTCATTGAGACTAGCCAACGGCGCGGGACATATTATAGTGCACAAGTGTATGCGCAGACACAAATGCACTCTCTATTCCTTATCACTCTCATATTCCGGTGGGACGAATGCTCGACACGACCAGTGAGAGTTAAGGCGCAGGACCGACGGCTTTACGTGCTCTCCGAGGCACGGGGGTGAAACACCGCCAACTTCCCAACTCCGGGCTGTTACTGAGGCTTACGAAACAGAAAGACTCAATAACTAAACTTGGCCCGACCCGGGACTCGAACCCAGGACCTCCCGGTGTGTGACCGTACATGCTAGCCACTACACCAACGAGGCAGTTTCCTCCATACATACTACGTATTCATATAACACTTTTTGTATAGTCGACATCCCGCTTCAATTTTTACGGTTTCTCCGTGCGAGTCGCTTGCAAATCACGTAATTTGTCATGTCCACTGGACTTTATGTTCCGTAATATTTTTTCTATTTTGCAATATATCTTCTCACTGAGAATTAGTTCAAACTTTAAAAATATCATGGACTTCCTTTTTTATAAATATAATTATAAGTTAAAAATATTTTAGTATACAACCTTTGCAAATTCATGTGTTTAGCTTTTAGTCAAAGGTTTATACAAAATTAATAAAAATTAAATAACATCCACAAACTTTGTGTAAATTTATAAAACGAAATGGCGGTTTTCAGACGAGTAAGCCTTTTAAATTTTCAAAGGAGCACTTAAAAGGAAATATTATTTAATTGAAAATTGTTAAATCAAAGGACTGTGGAAGAATCGACACAAAAGCGAGCACTAATATTTTCAAAGTACTTATACGTACCCAGCCACGTACTTACGGGTGGCCCAGCGGTAATGCGCTCGCTTGGATAGCCGAGTGATGCGGGTTCGAATCCAGGTCTCGCACCTCTGATATCTTCAGGCGCGAATCATTTCTATCATGATTACCACTTGAACGGTGAAGAAAAACATTATGAGGAAACCTGCATGTCTGAGAAAACCTAGCAAGTTTTCGAAAGACATGTGTAGTCCGCCAACACGCACTAGGCCAGAGCGGTGGACTATGGCCTTGATCCCCCTGTTACTGAGGGAGGCCCGTGCCCAGCAGTGGGACGTTAAAAGGGCTGAACACTTACATAACGTTAAATGTACGTAATAAACGTACGTTAAATAAAACACCTAAATTATTTAGAATTTAAATAGTTTTTTATTTTTATTTTTTTGGTAATTGGAGTAATAATATGTTTTATGCGGAGTAATAATATTGAATTGTAATATTTGTTATTGACACAACATATTTACACGGAGTAATAATATGTTCTGTCAACAACACAATACAATCTAGTTTCATAGTGAGCTACGAGGCTTGTGGTTTAGGGATATAATATTAGATTATAATTGATACAGTAGTCACAAACTGAGTCTAACGTGTCGTCAAGATTTCATGAAACAAAAATATTTGTCGGAAGTAACTTAAAACCTGAACTAACTCTTACAATTGAGATAATTATTAAGTTTTACTACAGAAAATTTGGTTTCATCGAGTGTAACATATTAATGTGTATAAATGATAATTAGCTTTGAATCAATTAAATATTTAGTTAAAAAATGTGATTTTACGTCCTCTACGCCTCTATAATTGAAGTGAAACGATTAAATTTTACCAGTACCTAATTGTAATGCCTAAGACTGTTGCTAGTCATCCGCTAATCGGATGAATAAAGAAAATATTATTCGTCCGACAATAGTCGGTTTATACGAATATCTATCACTTGTTTGCTTTCTAATAAAAATAAGTGAGTTTTAGGTGCAGGATATATGCAAAATATAAAAAAAATAACCTTAACCTATCGAGCTGAAAATTTATTATTTTTATTCTTTATCACACGTTAATAAAACTATTTCAACAAAATATAAGAAACAACAAAAGTCTCAGTCGCAAAAAATCAAACACCAACAGTCGGCTGTCGGACGAATAAAATTTTTATTCATCCGATTAGCGGACGACTAGACAGTTCGAATGAAGACTATACCTAATAAAATTCAGATACCAGAAATATCCTTTTTATCAGTTTATAAGGGATCAATAAGCGACATTCTCAAAGGAAATTAGTTGTAAGTTAATTCTAAGAGCGTAGTCGAATAGTTTCCGAAACGAGGTTACAGTAATCAAGATAAGACTATGATATAACTTTGTTAAAATACCTGAGGCGAATTTTGTTAAGATAGTGAATATGTGTTACCGAAAACAGAATTGCCTTTTCTTGGGTATTTGAATTGTGGTTTTATTCGAGCAAATGCTGTACCTTTGAGGAAAATTAAAATTTTTATTTATTTAAAGTATTATAAGTAAACTAAGAAAATCAATCATTCTAGTAACTTTTAGTAATTCTACTAAAAGATGTAAGCTAAATAGTAAAAATTATATAAAAAAAACTAGTGCTGTTTACTTATGATGCAGTAAAAACAGTTATACAATATAACAACAAGCAACAAACAAAGGATTGAAATCTAAATTCTACCCTTCTTAAATTAAAATATGAACACGTCATTCACTATTTTTATAACTTATCAAATATGGAATAAAAGCTTATTTATAACCCTATAATAATATTTTCAGACTCAGATATTCAATTGTCTGTAAGAGTTTGAAAGTTAGAGAGAGCTTTAACTTGAGTCACGGCGATTTTGTAAAATTTATTACATTTCCAATTGAATTTTATGCTCAACTGTTTTTAAGGAAAATTCCGTTTGAGAAAGACTTAAATCTAAACAAACTTAGTAGAAAAAGTTTTTACATGATAGGAAAGGGTTTATTTAATTTTCATTTCTAGACAAGTAATAGTATACAAAATGGCAACATCGTAGAAGATTTTATCGCATTTTTATACAAATACGTACCTAAGATGCTGTATTAAATGTTATAGTCTAATAAATGTGAATTGTAAAACCAGCAGTATTTGTGAAAAGGGTATTTAGAGATTTAAGTTCCTTTGTAAGTTGCTAATGCTCTATATGATGGCCTCGGTATTTTTTGTATTGGCATTTACTAAAAATACTGAAATATTTTATAAAAAATGCCCGTCTACCCGCACTAAGTTAGCGAGGTGGACTATTGCCTAATCCTCCTCGTATTGAAGGGAGACCCGTGCCCAGTGGGACATTAAAAAGGGCTGAATACGTACTACTCGGTAAAATTATTGCCATTTTAGATGTTAAATTTTCATAATATTATTTTTATTGGCGTTATTAATAGGGATTTTTTTCTCATATTTTATTATAATTTAATACTGTTTTACTACAATAATTTCCGATCACTACTTGCACAATGTTTAACCACTAATTTTCATAGTTTTCATCATATAATAATTTAAAGCTTAAATTACTTCTTCTGTAGCATGATGAAAAAAACAGCGTTCAATTACTAGTAGCTGCATAAAATAGGATATGTTCAAAGTAAACTTTGCATTAATTTAACACAAAGTAGTTAAATTTATTTTAATACTCGACTCAGTCAGTATTTTGTGTACACTTTAGGTATAGATGTTGAAAAGCTTTAGCGATATCTCTTAAATAGTAAACTTTTAAATCCAAAAGTACTTAAATGTGTCAACATTTTAAGGCAATCGGTGAAAAACTTTCGAAGATATGTATATATTTTTGAAAATTTACTTTTTATTTATATAAATTATGAAAATTTCATTCTGATTCTTTTAATATTGGCTTCAGAACAAATCTTTAATAATGTAGAGTATTTCCTCACAAATGTGCACCTCAATAAAGACGCTTTTTCTTTCCATTTGTAGTTTCATTGCGCGGTCGTTCTGCGCGAGTCTTTCGTAGAAAATTATATAATTTGTCATGTCGTTGTTTTATTTTACTATATACTGTTCTCAATATGTTATATTGTACTAGAGAGTGTGGGAAATAACTCAAGTAAATTGCTTACGAATTTTAAAGTGGTTATTTTTAAAAAGAAATTGTTAAGCATTGGATTGTTGAAGAAATAGTACACTGTAAAATCTATAGATATAATTAAAATTCAATTTTGTGTTTGAAACATCAACATAACAGCTTCTTACCTATTTATATATGGTACTTATGAGAAAAATGCAATCGTCTGTCGTTCCTCCAGTCTCCCTTCTCGCTGATCTCTTAAACGACTGAACAAATTTGAACGAAACTTTCACTGGCAGCTAGTTGAGGCTATAGGAAGTAACCTACTTTTATTTTACAAAAATAATTAGGATTCCGCACAAGAAACGCACTTACGACGCGCGAGTGTGTCGGAAGCCAGTAGTAAATGAATTTAAAGAATGCATAATTCTTTGTGAAAATTCTTTGTACAAGGATAAGGAAGATCGCCTTTGTATTTATATCAGATTATCCCAAAATTTGCAATTCCCGGCTAAGAAACGGTATCTTATCTACGCCAATCACCGTTTACAAGGCTATAAAATAATAGCCCCGATGCGAGCAGCTTTTATGACCGTTCATATAACATGTTTAATGACGATTGCCATAAACTTAGTGCCTTCGATGGAAATTTACATCCAATAGAGTGTATTACTTTTATAAAAAATATACTGAAATTCAAAACAAAACATTTTTTATGAGTTTCGTATCTAGTTACAAACACTTTTTATATAACTTGGAGTAAGGACTAAGACTTAAACTTATTATAAAATTGGTTTTCAACCAAAAATGTATCTACACGATTTTTTTATTTTATTTATATGGCTCTTAGTAGTTTTTTTTTTCTCTAAAAGACATTACATAAGAGCATCTCTAGTGTCACATATTCACTCAAAGTCAAAAATAATTAAGCAAATCGGTTCATATAAAGCCGAAAAATGTACCAAGCTGTATCGAGTATTTCTTTCTTATTAAAATCGGTTAAAAATGCAATATCATATTATGTCACTCGTATGTTTCACACAAAGATGTAGAGCGTATAATCATAGTCCTACCGTATTTTCTTCATACACACATATTTAGGTTTTTTTTTTTTTTTTTTTATGGGACTAAGGGGGCAAACGGGCAGGAGGCTCACCTGATGGTAAGTGATCACCTCCGCCCATGGACATCTGCAACACCACAGGGCTTGCAGATGCGTTGCCGGCCTTTCAGGAAAGGAAGGGAGGGAGGAGGGATAAGGATGGGGGAAGGGATGGGAAGTGGGCCTCCCGGACTCTCACTCACCGGACGAAACGCGACAGCATAGCTGCAACTTCACGCCGGTCTTCTGTGAGAGAGTGGTACTATACGGGGCGTGCCGGCCCGTTCGGCTGCTACCCGAAGGTAACAAGCATGGCACTACCACTTGAATTTAGGTACATACATAGCATCACCGTAATCATTCAGAGCGCGGTGAAGCAATTACTTATACAATGAAGCACTTATGTTGCTCCAAATGCAATTAATTATTCAAGCCAAAATCAACAGAGTTACGTGAAGAGAAAAGCTAAAATCGCATGCATTATGATTTTACTCCCGGATAGTTCAAATTGTATGTAAGTATCGTTGTGCTGACTGATTTACGATCTCCAAGACCTCTAATAGGTTGTGGCATCTTGTTTGCAATACTTAGTTTCGATTATTTAACATATTAGATGCACAAGAGTTATTATACATAGATACTGCTAGCCTATCTTATGTACATCGTCATAGTGCATTATGTACACTAAATGTTATCAAAATCGGACAAGCCGTTTCAGCATATCATTTATGTATACACACATTATAAAAATCGAGCAGTGTAATTCAATTATTTAGTTAAGTGATAATAATATTTGCACAGCAGTAAGACAATGATAACATGCTCAAAAGGAAGAATATGAAGGAATAAGCTGTATGAAGAATGTTCAGATCTTCACATCTAAAATTATGCAAATTATTTTAAATTTTAATAACACTAGAAAAAAATATAGTGAAGGAAAATGTCATGTTTTCTTTCTCTATTTTTTTATAGATTATTTATTATTTTACTGACTGCTGTTGACTTATTTTATTGTATTTGAAATTATTCTTCTGCCTGGCATTAATCCCAGCTATTCTTGCCAGGATCTGCCAAATTGTTTTGAAATTTAATTAATTATATTATCTAATTATATTATTTAATCAATTATATTAATTATATTATCTATTTTCTGACATTTTATTCTGCCCTTTTTATCCTCCCATTGCTACGTCTTTCAATACGAGAAGGGCTACTGTTGCCAAGTCCAGTACCGTCTAATACAAATACTTCGAAGTCTCTTCTAATTCAAATGCTACACTAATGTGACCCTAAATTAAAATACTATCATCATCATCATCATCATCATCATCATCAGCCCTTTTTTTAAAGTCCCACTGCTGGGAACGGACCTCCCTCAGTACGAGGGGGATCAGGCCATAGTCCACCGCGCTGACCCAGTGCGTGTTGGCGGACTTCACATGTCTTACAAAAACTTGCTAGGTTTTCTCAGACATGCAGGTTTCCTCTCGATGTTTTCCTTCACCGTAAGACAAGTGGTAATCAGGATAGAAACGATTCGCACATGAAAACATCAGAGGTGCGAGACCCGGATTTGAACCCGCATCACTCGGTTATTTAAGCGATGCATTACCGCTGGGCCTACCACTGCTTCTTAAAATACTATGATAACAAGTAATTTCAAACATCCTGTCTTATATCAATAAACGGTAGAGCTTTTTAAGATGAAATTACTTATTTAATTGAAATTATTGCTAAAAGTTTTCAAAAAAGAACATTTTACAAAAAATCTAAGAAACTGTGAGTAATATTATTTGTACAATGGACCGGATTTATTTATATCACTGGAAAAAAGGATATGTCAGTATAAATAAACTTATATACACGGCTTAGATTATTTTCCTGTTTGTTCTTATCTCTCTTATTTACAAAGTTGTCATTTCTTTTGCTTTTTCTTTTTACACAATGTATCATGCTGTTTTTTTTTTCAATATTAATCTCTTAAAGTCTTTTAAATCGGCTTGTGTACATTATCTATGCTGTACTAACTTGAAAGAGAGCTCGTTTAAGTACCATTTTCGTTGTATGGTAGAGCCTCTACATAGTTTTAGGATCTATCTATTTCGGTACAGGACAGAGAGATTAGACGCAGGACTGACTTACGTATTGATCAAAGAAGAATCTTAGCCTGCAATGGATTGGATCAAACATCACCCCAGATACACGAAGTGCCGCTATGAGTATGACCGGGAGCGTCATAATAGACCGAGTGGTCTAACTGCTTACAAAAACTATTGAAATAGTTTCCTAAATATCATATACATATAAAAATCAAGACTGAGATATAGACTATATTATTAAGTTACATTATTCTTTGGTAGTATACAAGGAGATAGGTCTAAGGCGGTGGCGCTGGGTCGGGCATCATCATCATCATTTTTTGGTAGTTTTAAAGCGTCTTGTTTAAGTTAAGGTGGGTGGACCATGTACAACCATATTCCTTCGAAGTTCAATTACTAAATAGTTAATGCCACGTGATGACAAATTCCTTTTACTTACACTAACACCTAACTATCTTAAGGACGTAGACGCGGGGGCAAGTCCTTCACGCCGATATTATGCCAATGCGGTTCATCGATATATTAACTTCTCTTATCGACGTTAAAATTTAAGTCGCGCTCACAGAGAAACTTAAGTTTTTAAGTAAATAACCTATTATTTTAATTAATTTTTGTTATTCTGAATTAATAATAAAAAAAGTTATAACTTTATTATGATTTCAGTCAAAATATCGGTAGTTTTCCTAGAAACGTCAATGCTTCCTTGTAAGGCCAATCAAACTAGGTCAGTTATTTTTTTTATAATTTTACTATTAAGGTCATTGAAAACTTATTTTTTATCAATATAATACTCATTACTATTACTTTTAAGAACATTCCTTTATATATTATATTTCTAAAAGATCACAATACTATACTAGCTTATACAATTGTGATCAAGTTATTTTCGTTGAGTATTTTATAAATGGATATATAATTTTGAGCGTTTAATGTTCCGTTATAATGAAAGACCTTTTAATTTAGTTTAAGTATAAGCAGATATTTTGATAATCATAACGTTAGTTTTCAGTTGAATGACTGATTTATAATATTGGCCATATATGGAGCCTTGTTCCTAGTAAGGCCATTTAGAAGAGCTTTCCAATACCTACGTTTATTAGATGGTGATTAACTTTGCAATAAAAAAAGTGTTAAATATGTTACATAATAAAAAGCGCTATTAAAAAATAAGTTTGTTTTATTTATCCACATAAATAAACAAATCATATTTTTAATACGTGTATACGTCATGGGTGTTTATATTCATAATATGTATGTATTTAAATTATATATATGTAGTATATCAATTATCTAGTATCCGTAACACAAGCCTCGTAGCCACAGAACAAGATGGTGCTGAATGTAATAATGTCCCAACATATTTATTTATTTATTTATTTATTTATTAGAACATTCATTATTTAATTATCTTAAACATACGCTTTAAGAAAAGTGAATACTATTTTTACTTAAAAGCACCGGGTACCTCTTGATTGGCTGTCGGCCCAAACTAGAGGGTACGCATACACTCTAAATACATACTTAAACTACTTACTCCCATACATTTGGTTACTGAGAAAATAAGTAATGTCTGGCGGCCTACAAAGCATTAGTTAAAAGCTTCATCTTTTTACTTGAGAATTAGATCATTCACACGGACAACGATTTGGCCATTTGGGGTATATAATAATAATAATGTCCTCCCGGCCGATTACGGCCACGGCGGCCAATCTCATTGAGATAGCCAACGGCGCGGGACATATTATAATGCACGAGTGTACGCGCAAACACAAGTGCACTCTCTGTTCCTTATCACTCTCATATTCCGGTGGGACGAATGCTCGACACGACTAGTGAGAGCTAAGGCGCAGAACCGACGGTTTTATGTGCTCTCCGAGGTACAGGCACGGGGGTCAAATACCACTCCGGGCTGTTATGATACAGAAAGACTCAATAACTAAACTTAGCCCGACTCGGGACTCGAACCCAGGACCTCCCGGTGTGCGACCTTACATGCTAGCCACTACACCACCGAGGTATATAAAAAGATAACAATACATATACCGTTGATTGACGGTCCCTAACATTGCTATCTATCTTGACCAGACATTTGTATGAGCATTTAAGCGATGCTTGGATATAATTCAGAATGGTATAAAGTATAAATCATGATTGTCGTCTTACATATGAAATACTAGGTACTATTTGCGGTTTTGCTTCTGTTGAAAGTGATTTTTTTCATTGTTCTCAACTTTTTAGATAGCGTCATAAGTTATTTATTAAAATAATAATTTAAATTGAACTACTAAGTTTATACTTAAATGAAAGAGATTATTTATACTGTAATGGTAAACAGAAGTTAGCAGATACTGTATAAATAGCTAGGCTTGAAATTCAAAACGGAGAAAATATCTTGCTTTTCCATAATATAAATGTGTAATAATGTGAGTGGATCCACGTGCGAATAACAGCTATTAAAATTTGAAAGTAAATTATACCTACCTATTAAAATTTTCTGCTGGTAACTATTATATGGAATTTCATAGAATTCTCTCCAATATAAAATGGATAACATTCTTCAAAAATGCTACTATTATGGAGATATTAATAAAATAAGTCAAAAATTATTCCTTCTTCTTAAACGACATCTAATAATAGCATATTTAACATTACCTATTCCTCTACGAGTATGCCTTAAAGCTCGTTTAAAGTTATTACGAAAGATTAACATAAAGCAAAATTTGCTTCAGAATCAGAAACATAAAAATAGTCAATACAAAAAAAGGTGTACGTTTTGAACTTAAATCATATTTTCATATAATGTACTCCATGTATCGTTATCTCTTGTGTAACCTAGTTTTATATCAAACATAATAAACATTGTTTATGGCACTGATAAATAAATTAATATCAATTTAGTTTCTGAGCACGAATAGTCTCAATGGAGTACGGCTGAAGATAATCAGTCTGTCGGCTTGCGAAGGGTCACCGACGAGTGGAACGTGTAAGGCGTATATAGAGATATGACTTTGATTTCGTCGGAAAAGATGGAATTTAATATTGTAATGTATAATATATTCCATCTATTTGTAATAAAAATATTACATTGCCTTGATGTTTCAGCTTTGTGTACTATTTTATGAAGTACTTCTTAATACGGTATATAATACATAACTTTATTCTTTATACATATCTTATATTCTTATAATAACATTTTTTAATCTTTTTGAATACCTATATAATTTAATGCACATAATTTGGAAAATTGAAAGTGCGCGCGTTGTTGGTCGATGGAGCCGACGTAAACGTAGTGTAGGACGCCCTGCGGCAAGGTTGACCGACGATTTGAAAAAGGTGGCAAGTACGGGATTGATGCGGGCTGCCCCAGATGGGATGATTGGCGTTCAATGAGGGAGGCTTTTGCCCAGCAGAGGCAATAAGCTAAAAAAAATTTGGAAAATGCATTACATATAAAGTTCATACAACATTTTGACGACTCGTTTGGGTCAGTTGGTAGTGACCCTACTTTCTGCGCCAGCGGTCGCTTGTTCTAGTCCCGCTGGGGGCATTCATTTGCTAATCACGAATGTTTGTACTCCAGTCATGGGTGTTTATATTTATAATTTTATATGTATTTAAAATTTATATGTGTAGTATATCAACTATCTGGTATCCGCAACACAAGCACGTTACGTAGTTTACTGCGGAACTAGATGGCGCTGTTGTAAGAATGTCCCAACATATTTATTTATATTTATACACACTTACAAATTTACGTATTTTAATAGTTTATTTATTTTCTTTACCTACCAAGTTTGGTATAAACGTTCAATTTCCGCATGGAAAAAGCCCCAATTATTGTAGCTAAGCGTGATAGACGACTAACTTTATTTATACATTTGTAAATTAGCAGCTTTACTTAAAGCTTGAAGAATTTGACCAATTTTAATTAACGCTTGCTAAATTTATTGTTATTTAAAGTGTTAGATTTTTCGAATAACGTTCTATTTCCACTATTTAATAAAATATTGTTAATTTTAATTACATGAACCCAAGATTATTATAATTTGTTCCTACAATTAAGGTGATCATTAATTTTATCATTGTAAAGTCAGTGGTAACGACTCGCATAAATAACCAAGTTAAGGGGGTTCAAATCCCAGTCTCGCGCCACTGATATTCTCATACGAAACATTTTCAACATGATCACTTGTCTTACGGTGAAGGAAAACATCGTGAGGAAACCTGCATATATGAGAGAACTTAGCAAGTTTTCGGACGACATCTGTAGTCCGCCAACCCGCAATTGGCCAGTGACGTGGAGTATGGCCTGATCCTCCTCGTAATGAATGCAAATAATTTTACTTTAACAAATTTTTATGTTCCTACCGTTTCATAGCGTATATTGAAAATGGAAATATTTTAAGTACATATAAAACGTACTTTGTAACAATAACAGGCTAATTCTAAAGCACCCAAATTGTAAACCATTAGGGATATTAAAAATATTTACGACTTTTTTTAACATAAAGCTACCGTAAAAGCTATTTTGGTAGAATTTATATACACTTACCCCGTTTTACCAAAGACACCTGATGTTGATTCATTTCATTTAGTACGTACCTATTCTACAATAATAATAATTAATAGTAGATTAAAAATAGAATATTGTAAAAAAAAATAGTTTAGTTTTTCCTAATTCTTTTAGTCTCAACACAATAATTGAAATTAAGTCTAACTTAAGATATTATTTAATACTAGTGAACCAACCTCACTTCACTCGGGTCGTTCCTACCTTAACGACGAGTATAAACTCAGCAACGAGATATTCTTGTCTTTTTTGTATAAAACGCCTGCATGTATATACATATACCTTAACGAGATTTGCTTGGCTTTTTTCTAATATAATGCATGCATAACATTATGAACCTTTCTCTTGATCATTCTGTCTATTGAAGAAAATCATATTAAAATCCGTTGCGTAGTTTTAAAAGTTCCTTTTAAGAGTACAGAAGGCAGGAAGCGAATTTGAATTACATTATGTGTATCCTAACGACATACATATAACTAGTTCCGTGGTAAGCTACGTTACGTGCTTGTGTTACAGATACCAGATAGTTGATATACTATACATATAAATTTTAAATACGTACATATTATAAATATTAACACCCACGACTGGAGTACAAAAATCGTGCTCAACAAATGAATGCCCCCAGCGGAACTCGAACCCGCGACCGCTGGCGCAGAATGTAGGGTCACAATCAACTGAACCAAACTTGTCATCAACATTAGCGACGAATTTTAAAAATTGTTCGATTTCTTTTTAAAGTAGCGTGTTGTTTAGGAACAAGCACCTAGGGGGTGGATAAATAAAATAAAAGTAGCCTTAGTTACTCCTTTTAACATTAGCTATCTGTGAGTGAAAGTCCCGTCAGAACATGTCCAGCCATTTCAGAGATAAGTTGGAACAAACAGACAGACAGACAAGATTTTTTTACATTGATTTTTAATGTAAGTTCCGTGTATTATTTTATATTATGCAATCAGTGCAAAGCTGTTAATTTGAAATTAAAAACAGACACTTCATTTTTATTTATATGAACTGATAAAGTTATAATACATTAGGTACTAAAAGTTTTTCCATATTTCGAAATACCAAGGGCTGAAATTCGAAACAACTCATATGGAAAAACATCTGAATACGTAGTTTTATTTCGAGCATAAAATATTCGCGTAAATCCAAGAAAATATTATAAAAATGTTAACTTGCGATGTTCCAGTTAATACACATTTTTAATTAAAATAAATAAATTTGTTGTTATTAAATCTTAAACAGAAACAAGTTTTTTATTTATGAGAATGGAATATAATTTATAACTTATACTTAATATTATAAAGTAGCCCTTATATTTTCATAAAAGCATATTTATTTAAGACTTAATTGCTTAGAAATTAGTTTTAGAAAATAAAGCTTAGTGAAAAGCTCTTAAAGGTTTAAAATAAAAAACTTAATTATATTATAATATTACCACAAATTATAAAGTGACCTATTTATGAAGCAGCGCGCACGGACACGTTCTGTTTCACACTCGAGTAGTCTCACTGCCTAATTTTCCACTATAATAATACAGGGAAATGCAAACACTAGTTAAGATATTAAGTTAGATGTAAATTTTGAATAGAAAAATATTTTACTAAATTATTTGTTTTACTTGGGCGCGTCCCTAAACAATGAATATGTATGACTCGAGTTCATGGTCTAAATAATTTTCATCCAAATCCGTCCAGACATTTCACCATGAAGGAGTGGCGAACACAAAACGGCACATAAAATTTTACATCTCTAATGTATAAAAATCTCGTGTCACAGTGTTTGTTATCGAAAACGTTTTGACCGATCTTTATGATTCGAAGTCTGAGAATAGGTCGTAGGCTATTTTTTATCGCCCTAGGTGATAAGGGTGGCCCTATCCAGATTTTTTATTTAAGACCAAATTTTTATTTTTTTATTTTTTTATCATTTTGCATCAAAAAATACTTATAACCTTAAATTTTCATCCTTCTACCACCAATCCCTATTTTTAATAGTGAAAAGAATGTGGGCGGAGCCGCGGGAATTGCTAGTATAATATACATAAAAGTAAGTAGTCCGAAATCCAATATTATCTATAAATACCTTAACAATTAATCTGCTGCGCATAATATTCCCGGATCGTATCCAGAGTTTTAAAAATCCGGAATCTTAAGTCTTCAAGAGATTATTAGCATACTCGAAGACTTTGAGCTGGGAGGCCTCGGAGACGGCGACGGAGATGGACACCTTTTGGGATAGTTATGCGTCAGATCGCTTATTGGTCTTAACATAATATTATCATCTTCGACGATTTAACCGATACTAAGAGTTGAAAGATAGTGTCTCTGTGAATAAAGGAATAGAATTGAATTATCATAAATAGCCTTTAAAGGTCAAACTGATTCTGTCGGATATATTAAGATTTTTAAATAATTACAATTAAAATTCCAAATTAATTTAATTTAGGATCAAATTATTTCAAATTTCATCATTATTTTATTGAAATTAAGCAGTTTCAAGTGTAAGTATATATATATATGTATCGTGGTCTTAAAGTTTAAAATAAGCTATAATAATTTCTATAACTTTGTAAAATTTAAATGTTATAAACTCGCAATACTCATCGAGAGGTGGATGTTTTCACAAAATTCGTTGAGATGGCCTGAGATTCCGTGACATTTAAACAACAGTAGCCGGTGAGAGTCACCTCTCATCTCGCCTTCGAACATTTATGTTCAACGTATCTGTTGGGCGCTACGATGGCATATACAAACACACAAATGTACAGATACATTCACAGATCAATGATATCTTTGTAATTTTAGGTATAATTTAAGCTAAATATGCTTTCTAAACTATAAGTTTAGTATTTTTAATTAAAATTTCTCGTAAAGTTTCTAGTTAATTTATCACAATTCACTTAAACACATTGCTCGTACATTTAAAAGTTAACTTTCATATGTTCAAAACAATATTAAATAAGGAATAGGTAGTAAAATGTATTTTTCAACTGCCGACGCAGAAATTGGAATGTGTCATAAATCTTTAGCTTGCTTCGGGACTGCTTTCGTATACCAAGATAAGGCACATCGTATGTGCGTCACTAATGAATCATTTGCAAGCCTCAGTAGCTTGTGGCTGACCTACATTCAGATCTAAGCACTAAATTAGACAGTAAATCTTAGAAAGTGGTAGCAGTGTTATATTTCATATCAAAACAATTTTTTGGGGCATTTGGTCATATGAAAAAAGGTGATTAGACTAAAACTACTGTAGCAAACTATAACAAGTATGGTGTATTGCATTTATAACACTACAAGATAATTTATTATTTACCAGGATGTGACCTATATATATCTTCGCTTGGTTCAAACGTATTCTGAAAAACATTTTCGCAGAATACTAAATATCCTACGAGAACGTATATCTAGGCAAAAAATTAGTCAAAGCAACAGCTCTTATCAACATTCACTATCATTACACTTAGTATCTTATTGAAGGAAATAAGACTTATAAAGTACAACAATGTATAATATTATATATTTTTATGCAACAAAGTTACCTATACGGTATACCTATATACATACATATACGTTATAAATACTTAAGGTGATTATTCTTCTTTTCAAAGTTCAATGATAATAAAGTAAATAACTAAGTTATTTTAGGAAAGCACAAGAGCCTTAGAATCAGGCTCGATAACATTTTTCAAATTGGTCTAGACTCTAGATTCTCGAGTCGACTTATATCCCACAACATCTGAAGACCCGTCTTATTAGTCTATGTTCTACTTACTAGGACTAACGCTCAGTTGGTAGTGACTCTATTTTCTGCGCCAGCGGTCGCGGGTTCGAGTGCCGCTGGGGGCTTTCATTTGTTGAGCACGAATGTTTGTACTCCAGTCATAGGTGCTAATATTTATAATATCTAAGTATTTAAAATGTATTTGTGTAGTATATCAACTATCTGGTATCCATAACACAAGCACGTAACATAGTTTACTACTGAACAAGATGGCGCTGTTGTAATAATGTCCCAATATATTTATTTATTTATTTAATGGTGAATGTTGTATTGACTCATAAGTTCTAAAGAGAACTATGGAGCGTACCGTGCTAGGAATTACATACGGTTATAAGTTTAGATGTGGCCCGTAAGCGTTGGTATTAGAAAACCCTATTATAACGGTGGACATATCAGGCTATTGATTATGAAGTCACTTTCTGAATAATATAAAAATGCTTTAAAATTGAATTTTAGATAAACTACATCGTTAGAATTTTCAGATGTTCCGAATGTTTCATAGCAAACGAAGATATTGTCCCGCTACTGGGCCAACAAACAAAGGCCTTTCTCTTCTCTTTCCACTCTGTTCTATTTTTGAAGTGAAACTTCTTTAGAATCGTTGTGATTTGAAACTCGATGAAACGAAAATGCGTCACGATAAAGAAAGAAATACATAAAAGTATAGGATTAAGTCGAAGAGAATGAGATACATCACATTCCCATGTTGCCATGGTAACCGTTGTTTATTTTTTGACATTTCTTTTTTTATATATATTCATCTCATTCTTTTGTCGATTTACTGAAGTTTCACTTCTATCGTGTGTGAATCGCACACACACCTTTTTTTTTGTCAGTCTTTTCTAAAAGCTTTGCTTATCATTATTAACTCTTTTCTTTGTCCTAATGCTTATTTATATTCTATATAGTATGACTCAGACTAGCTCCAATCTAAGCTTAATTAGTGGTAGTGTTCAGTCGAAGTGTGATAAGAATAAATTATAGGACCTTTTACAAAGTTCTGCTATTTAAGGTCTAATGAATCGACTATAACATTTTGATTACGGTATAGGTTGTAATTTATTAAATGTCTACATTTAAGAGAAAGGCTTTGAAAAATGCTGATCTTTGTAGTAAACTTGTTTATAATATTTTATATAAAAACTTCTATGGAGTAAGGTATGCATTATTTATTTACTATTATTATTTAAATTACGTTTTTTGACTATCCCTATGGATATAGTAGGTGTCTTTTCTGATAGATTGAAACAATTCGTTATAGTCGTTTTTGATACACACGAAATAAATCTATATACATACTTATTTACATACAAAAAAAGTTTGTAGATAGCTTGTCTCAATAATCAATAATGTTTTTTTCATCATCATTCATCTAAAATTAAGTAAAATCACGTATAAAGTATATTAAGAAACTTTAATGACTTTTACTAGAAATTTTAACTTCATGAATCACTGATATTTAATTGAAACTACTGTTTGTTTACCGTAAGAATGTGTTTTTGACATCACATTGTTGACTGTGTAGTAACTTTGGTCGTTTGAATAAACTAATAATAGCATACCAAATAATTATGAACTTTATTGCAATGCGTTAAAGTTTATATTACATTCATATATTTGAATTTGATTTCAAATTTGCTTTACCATTTAAATTGACGATATTATTATGATGCGTAGTGTTGTGACATTCTGAATTTCACGCGTACTGCACTGTTAATCGGTAATTACAGTAATTGAAGCATTATGTATATTTTTTTACTCAACTTTCTTTATTTTGTCATTTAAAGCAAGAAAGGAATCCGTACGTATAAAAAAAGTATAGAATTTAATACTTTCTTGGATAAGGATTTCTATCGATTTAATGTTATAATTTTAATTTATAATATTTAATATAAAATTAAAAAGTTCGTAGTATATTATTTAAGGATATATATTACATTGCAGAATGGTATTTACAACGTTAAAAAGTGACAATAAAGTTATTATTTTACTAGCGACTCACCCTCGCTTCGCTCGGGTTCGTCCCCAGGTGTAACCTCTTTAGTATGGTTTAAAATGACGTAATTTCCATATATAATCGCGTAAGAAACGCTTTCATTCGACCGTTTTTTCTCCGATTCACTTTGCAAAACGGACTACCACGTAAAAGCCTTTTTATTTTTCGGTTTTTTATATAACCTATGACACTCAGCAATGATGTGGGTTTCTATTGGTGAAAGAATTTTTAAAATCGGTTCAGTAGATCCCGAGATTACCCCTTACAATTTAACAAACACACAAACTTTACTTCTTTATAATATTAGTATAGATTATGTATGTAAAAAAATAAATTGCTGATATTTTGATAAAAAGACTCAATTGATTGAAAACTATGATTAGAATATTATATCGTAAATTTTAGTCTACTTATACATTAACCTAAACAATAAACTTCTAAGAACAGCTTTTATGCAAAAAGTTATTTTCTCTATATTTCTTTCGCTTATAATATATAATAAATAGCACTGCTACTTTTCATGTTAAGGAAAAAATGGAAAAAAAATATTTTTTTTAAATTTCACTAAAACTGTGCTTTAAACATTCATTTTATCACAAATTTTTTTTGATAGTGGCAAACTTAGACTCTGTTTATCACAATTTATACTGTAAAAGAGAGCTTTCTAAAAAATGGGTTATGTGATAAGGGACGGCAATAGTGATCATTTTATCTTGTTTCATCAAACATAAAAGGTTTATTAAGCTTCTTCATTTCTCGGAACTCCATTTAGAGTGTAGATAATCTAAAAGGCAAACATGAAATCATAATATTATATTAGTATTATTGTCTCCATAGAGCACGTAATGCCGTCGGTCCTGCGCCTTAACTCTCACTGGTCGTGTCGAGTAGTCGTTCCACTGGAGTATGAGAGTGATAGGAACAGAGAGTGCACTTGTGTCTGCGCGTACACTTGTGCACTATAATATCTCTTGCGCAGTTGGCTAGTCTCAATGAGATTGGCCGCCATGGCCGTAATCGGTCGGAGAACATTATTATTATTATTGTCTCCATATTTTATAAAATACAAAATGTTTAATAATAGCCTATTTGAAATAACACTCGGACTTAAGAAAGCGTAGCTTTTCTTAGATGAAAATGTTCTCTCGGAATAAGTATGAAAAATAAAACGTATTCATGAATCTTTAAATAATGTACAGTATGTAACTAGCAGAGGCGTAAGGGAATTATATGGGTAAAATAAAGATGACTGAAAGTAATGTTTATCACAAATGAGGCGATTGATATTTAATTTAATTTGCATCGTTTAAATTAAATATAGTTTATGGGCCAAACAAAAAATTTGGAAATTCTATATACCTTCCTACTTGTATAAATAAATAAATATGTTGGGACATTATTAAAACAGCGCCATCTAGTTTCTAGGTAAGAGGACTACGAAGCTTGTTCTACGGATACCAGATAGTTGATGATTGTGCTCAACAAATGAAAACCCCCAGCGGGACTCGAACCCGCGACCGCTGGCGCAGAAACACTACCAATTGGGCCAAACGTGTCGTCAAAACACTTAATATGTCCTTCTCTTTACCTGTGCAGGATATTATATTATAGAGGATAGTACTCGCAGATTCTAGCGAATTTTATAATCCTTTTATATTCAAGCACCCACCGCATACCGCTAGTGAGATACGAGGCGCAAGAACGACGAATTTACTATTTACATTTCAGAAACACCAAGTTCTCATCTGTTACTTAGAATTTCTTAACTGAAAACCTCATTACATGGGCCTTTTTGATTTAAATTAACCAACAATTTGAAGGGCTTATACAAATCGTCATTTTACATCATTCAAGAATAGAAATCTAAAATATATGGGATTGACATTACTGTAAAAATAATTTAAAATAACTTATAACATTTTTATTCTTGTACGAATGACATCTTGCCTACAAGCTCCTCATTTGAAAACTGAATTTTTCAGAACTTGTTTTGGCCATAGTTTGTAAAATAATATAATAAATGCAACCTCAGCATCAAAGTGAAACTATTTACTACTTCAATTCTACTGTGCAACAACACCGCATAGAACGTGCTTGTGGCACGAGTTTCAGTAAAGCCGGATACAACTTTGTATCGTTAATTTCTTGTATTGAACTGTCCAATATAGTGTATTTCGTTGGTTTTGTCATATTTTGATTGTAAAATGAGATGACTTGCTTAGGAATTTGAATTTATAAAAACATTTTTTTCTAGACATTCATGGTTGTGACAACGTAGCAAGTCTTTGCATCAATGTTTAAGTTGTATTGTATGTGTATCACCTGTATGTATTGAATTATTACTAATAAGTTAAACGTTTTCTATTATTATTGTTTTATTTTATGAACTAGCGCGATCGAAGTCGTGAGTTCCGCTAGTTCTTACTAAACCTACCTCGACAACTATTCTATCCATTGGTGACAACAGCACCAAGAACGGGGCAGTAGTTTTTGAGTTTATCGCGAACAGACAGACAGACAGACGCGGCGGAGGACTTTGTTTTATAATATGCAATGAATTCTATCATAATCTTAAAGGTATTTTCCAGAAAGGCATTGATATTAACAGTATATTTTTGTATTTTCAATATCATTCTAGTAAATGTATTTTGTTTATACAATAAGTGCCGGTGGGTCGATGAGTTGAATTTGGAATTGTTCAAGGTCAAGAAGAATTAAGAAGATATGAAAGTCTAGGATGAAGTAATAAGTAGGATAAGTGCAAGTGTAATTGGTCATGGAAAATAGTACTAAATGATTTTACTAATAATACATGTGAAACGTTTTAACCTTAGTTATTCACTTTCCTTTTTTTTTAGTCTACGTCCTATGTATGTTTTAATTAATTAAAGAATAAAATTTACATAGTAAAAGTGCGCAATATGAAATTTTACATTGTTGATTTTACGTACAATAAAATATCACGAAAATGGCTCCCAAGCCAATTGTTGTCTCCTCTGTTATGCCTGAAAATTCTCCAAATACATTATTTAAAATATTTAAACTTGACAGCTTTACTTAATAAAATAATAAAAAATATTATTTTTATGAAAGCTCCACATGAAAAATAAGCAAGACATCTTAATGTGATGTAGGAAAGGTCGGAATAACTCTTTTACTTGGAGTAGGTGATATTTTTTTACTTACTTTACCTCACTATGAGAATCGCTAGAAAGCTCTTTGAAATTGAAATGTATTTTCATTTTAAAGCTTCCCGAATATTAAGCTTCAAAGTAGTTCAGAATGGAACGCATTCTCACTCACCGTAACTCTCATTCCTAAACAAGATTAGCCAATCTAAGAAATACGAAAATCATGAAGTTAGTACAATGTGCTAGTTATTTTGATGCATAGTAAACTAAAATATATTATCAATTGTTAGAAAATTGGAATTGAAATGTGAAAGAAAATTATATAATTTTAAAATTTCAAATGGTTATATTATAAGCAGTGAGAGACAATGTATGATTTAACAAAAAACCTGCAAAAAGTATCTAAATATTGATGTTATTATAGTAAGCTACACAATATGCAGTATGCAGCGTGAGGGAGAGCATAACCGGACCACGTTCGAATAAGTCGTATGTATTGCTAGTTTGTATCACTAGTTCTAAGTATCAAAAAATTATAATACGCCAAACCGTGAATAATTAAAAAAAAATAACAAAAGGCACTTAATGCTTGTGGATTATTTCATTAATAAAAAAAAGTAGGAAGCAAATATGGAAAAAGCTACTGATACTTTTTTTTTAATTTAAATTAATTTACCTATCCTATGCACATACAACCTAGCCCTTATATTCTATAAGCAATCTAACCAACCAACTACCCACATGCAACAATAAAATTAAAATAATTATTATGCTCAAATTTGAATAGGTATATTCTGAGGAAATCCAAGGCGACTTAATGAGTAAACACATACAATTACGGTTAGCAATTCTGGTTAACCGAAAGGTACAACAGAACCATGAATGTAAATGCGTAACGCTACAACAAAAGCGTATCACGTGAATAAGCAAGTTCTCGTCCCGGAGGTGTGTTTCAAGTCTCAATTCTATGGTGGCGACGGTTCTATCGCCTTGTATACAAACATGGATCGATAATAATTAATCGCTAGATGTGACTTATGTTTCTATTATACTTATATTTTACATTAAAAGTACAGACTTTTATAAGGTCACGAGAGCTTACACTAAGTGACTCAGGACATAATATTGAGAGGGTTTCGCAAAAAGAATTATGAAAATTATATATAGTAGTTCGATTTTGCTGTTTAAGCTTCTTCTCTGTATTATACTAGGTATAAAAAACATTTAATCTCTTTAAGGAAAGTCTTGTACACATAGTAAAAGAAGTTTATAAAAAAAATTAAACATTAAAGATTATTAAATTTAAGGAAATTTCGAGAAAATAAGTTAATTACAATACTTTTCTGTTACTAATTGAAAGAGCTAACTATATATGTACATAGTTTAGCTCACGTAGAGGAATAAATAAAAAAAAATGTCCATTATGTTATTTAGGAGAAAACATATGGCAAAAGATATACACATAAAGCAGACGCGTCACGAGTTACGTCAGAGTACGAGTAGCATATTTCATTTATCGCCTATGTTAAAATTTTAGTATAGAAAATATTATTAACCATCTAGTATCATTAGTTCTAAGGTTTAGAATCTAACTTCTACGTCAGAGTACGCCATTGGAATTACCTAACCACTAATTTCCACCGAGAATGCAGCCTATTGATCCCTTAGGGAGCAGAGGTCGTTATTGAACACAATCATGTTAGATACGAAAACTCATAAAATCTTATTAGTTGTCAGATTAAATAATGGGAGTTGACGAAAGCGCGTCATTCTGTACAGATAGCGTATATAATTAAAGGTCTTAATGAATTAAATACTAGTGAGTCGTTCTCTCTCAGGTTCTTCATTACGTACAATTTAACGATTAGTATAAGCTCGGAGATGAAATATTTTCCCGAAAGTATCCATCATAGGTATATGTTTAACAAATTAATCAACTATCATCGTAATCTATTATGCTGTTTTCTCGTAATGCGGTCACGGAAAGACAGATACACGAACAGACGAAAACTTTATAACTATAACGATAAAGGCTTTATATTAACAACACCTAATAAAGACTACTATGATAAGATAAAAAATATATTATATTTAACATTTAATTAGATTCAGTTTTTTATTATAGGCATAGACTCCTGATCTAATTTCAAAAACGGTTTTATACACATATTTAAAACTAACTTTTAACTTGTCCTCTTTTCCAGAGTAATGTATCTTGTAATAAAAGTATTTGAAAGTAACGAATATGAAGATATGCCAAAATTGCAAAGTATCTTAACACTTACTCGTATAAAGTCTTGTTTTGTGAATCTAAAAGAATTTGAGTATAGGATTATTCGTAAAAGCAATAAATTTTCTGAAGTCTACGCAGAGCTTACTTCAAGTATTGCCTCCTTGAGACTTTCTAAAATTGCCGCCGTCAATTTTATTAATTAATTTATTTAATCAAAAGAATCATTTAATATTAGATGAATAAAATAAACGAACATTTTTCCCAAAAGTAATGTTTTTTTTTAAAAAAAGCCTATAAATCCAATCTTTTAATAAATAATAATCTCAAATCGCTTTTGCTTTTCCAAAGGTATTTATTGCGCTAATTACCTAGAATACTCCTTTGAAAACCATATTTCCTTTATAATCACTCCAAATATCATAACATAAATGATTATAATTTGAAGTTACATCATCAAACGTGTGAAATTTATAATGGTAATGTGTTTCGCAATGACGCATTTATCGCACAAATATTTCACTTTGATTGAACTTATTCATTTAAAACATAGGAAAATAATATTATATATAATTTTCAATCGATAGTAATTTCATCATCAGCCCTTTTTAACGTCCCACTGCTGGGCACGGGCCTCCCTCAGTACGAGGGGGATCAGGCCATTCCTCACGATGTTTTCCTTCACCGTAAGGCAAGTGGTAATCAGAATAGAAATGATTCGCACATGAAAATATCAGAGGTGCGAGACCCGGATTTGAACCCGTATGACTCGGTTATACAAGCGACGCATTACCGATGGGCTACTACTGCCTTTAATAGTGATTTGGGAAACATAATTTAACTAAATATAACTTGTCAACAGTTTGTATTGAATCCAATTTAATACCTAAATTAAATTAAATTTGAAAGCGTTGAGCAATTATAAGCAATCAACTATAAGCAAATAATCGACATTGTAAGTCTCTATCTAAAAATCCTGACTGATTTGAATCTGTACAGTAAATACTTTATTGTAAAATCTAATAAAACTAGTCATTATTCGATTTGATTTCGACCACTAGATGAAAACTTATAAATTATACTTAAAAGTCCAATAGATGACTATTAGGAACTGCGTGTTTGTATCTTTCTCATAGTATCCTAGATATTCTCTTATAAAAAAATGCAATAAGTATGATTTATTAAGTATTTTGGGTCGGTCGAAAATAAATTAAATAATAAATATTATAAAATTCTAATACATTTATATGTGTAAATGAATTAGGTATTCCTGTCGGACTAGTCGCTTGTCAAAGCTGAGCCAAACGTAAAGACAAATACTTCGATGCAACAAACTAAATCAAAGTTAGCATACGTGTCTCTTGAGAAATGGGTTCTCCCAAATATTTGTTTGAGCATAATATACGTGTGTATATCTTGCTTACAAAGTATTTACACTCTCGTCGTCTGAGTTATTTATTTCTGACTTGAAATACATATTTATTTTTAAGTTATTTAACTTTTAAATTAGTATACAGTATTGAAAATAATACTTCCATATCTAGAGGTGTTAAAAAATGTATATTCGCAAACACCTTTGGCTTTATCCAAAATAATTTTAGTCTAAGTCTACAAATTGAAGTAATCTACCGTTATAAGTATTTGGAGTGTTATAAAAGTTGCGCATAGACTTGTCTAACAAAGTATAACAACGCATTAGTCGGACTTAGAAGTTTTAACGAGATTTTTGAGGTGACCGTGTGTTGAGTTTGAATTCGTGTCGCAAATTGACTTAAAGGAAGTTCTACCTTACCCAGCTAATCCGGCTGTCGGTAATGGTCTTATTATATTACCTATATAATTTAATTTGTTTTTTTGGTTGACAAGGAAGTAATGTCATCTAACAACTTAATTTGGCTTTGGTCTTTAACATATTTAAATTGTAAAAAACCCAATTAGCTAATTTTTGAAAAAAATGTCGCAAAACATCAAATTATAAAAAAGTTTAGCAAAATCCTTACTTTAATATAAATTAAAAATACGGAAGCAACTCTGTCTGTCTGTGTGTTACTCAATCACGCCGAAACTACTGAAACAATTTAAATGAAATTTGGTACGCAGATAGTCTACACTCTACAGCCTGAGAAAGGACATAGGCTAATTTTCAATGCAAAAATGACTATGGGTGGAAATAGGGGAAAAGTTTGT
Source organism: Boloria euphrosyne (assembly GCA_951802675.2). Classification (NCBI taxonomy): domain Eukaryota; kingdom Metazoa; phylum Arthropoda; class Insecta; order Lepidoptera; family Nymphalidae; genus Boloria; species Boloria euphrosyne. Next base: position 3,363,649 of record OX637878.1, on the reverse strand, counting down.
ATGAGTCATTTTTAAAGCTAGAAGCTTGAAACTTATTTTTGAGGCTTTGATTAAATAAATAAGACATTCAAAGTTTGTAAAAATTTAAATTTGGCAGGGAGCACCTAAGGGCGAACCCGAGCGATGCGGGGGTGAGTCGCTAATATAAATATATAAAGATATCACACTGTCCATTTCATAACTCTGGAATACTACTATGAATTCCTTTGTCAGAAAAAAACACATAAATTGGCCTCTACTGAAAACCGAACCCTTTACCTCCCTTTTACACTATTTCTCGTCCTCCAAATAAATCGTATTTTTCAGTAAAGCAAGAGTTTGATAATAACAAGTTAAAAACCCTAAATTAATGACAGTAAATCCAATTTAGACGAAGCTCTGGAATATTTGCATGAAATCATTGGAATTGACATGAAACTCAACGGACGTGATGCGAAAACTGACGACCAATATAGATCAAATTAAAGTAAAATCTATTAAAACACTCAATGACTTTTTCTATTTGACTTCTAGTAAAATAATTTTACTGTTCCTTAGTAAATACGTTGGTTTACTTAGCTTAAGTCAAATAATTAACTGATAGATAAACATTAAACAAATATTTAAGTTTGTCAAAAATATTCAGCATTAATCGAAATAATAAATTGTATAAGTGTTTTAGACCGGAAGACCAAAAATGCTCATTTGAACTAATTCAAATGTTCACAACATGATATTCGTATCTTAGCCTTCATTTTATACCACAAAATGGTGTTAGTAAGAATTATTGTAATATGCTCTGAGCGTAAATAAAATTCAAAAATTACTTTCATTTCAGTAAATCTCGTAACTTTTTATCTTGCAAATGAATGTTAGGTATCTTACAATAATTACAAATTTTATTATACACATTTATGTATAACTTACAAATGAAGAATTTTAATAAAAGTACTTAAGAAGAGTAGCCTTCATTGAGACTCCCTTTCATTTCGTGTTATTTATCATTAATGCATAATATCATGACTCAATTTTTCACCAAATTTTCATTTTACATTAAATATAGTTCAAGTTGCAGTTCATTATCTATACACTCAAATTGTTGTTTGTTCATGGGCTCCATATACACACATTTTCGGTTACTTTAATTAGTTTGTCTTACAAAATGACTTCCCTAAATCATCATGTACAAGACTAATGAGATTTTAAGGCGTTAGTCCCAATTTGCGAACCGTCGTTGGCAGGTCGAAATAAAATATGCGAAGGTCTAATGAAAACGACCTGCATTATTAACCTACGTAAGATCGGGCCTTTCGCCGTAACGTTCTTTGCTTAGTTTATGAGGCTTTAAATTCTTGACACAAAGAGATTTTATCAATTGTATCAGAAAGTTACGGGGTTGGCCAAATTTCAAAGATTTTTAGTGATTTTAAATTTAATTACTTATTTTTAATTACTATTAAGTATTTATTTCATTCTATAAAAAATATGGCTGATTTATTAGTGCTTTTCCGGAAAAAAAGAAAGCTTCATATAAAATTAACATAATACTACTTAGTAGTAAGTAGTAAGTCCCTTTAGTCCAGGTTTGATTCCCAAATAGAGTTAATATTTTGTCATGCAAATATATATCTTTATTGAAGAAAAAACGTGGGATACTATTTTACACAAAGTGTCTCAAAGAGAAAATGAGAAAAATTTGGTGAATCATAAACCAGAATGATTTATAAAACCATAAGTTATAAAAACGCAAAATATTACCAAAAATAAAAGGAAATGAAAACGGAAAGATGAATGTAGTTCAGGTTTAGGAAGGTAAATTGTGAGATTTTTCGGATTGTTTACTCTAAACATAATATAAGTATATTATATTTTATATTATGTTCTTCTAATATATAAAAATCTCGTGTCACAGTGTTTGTTATCGAACTCCTTCAAAACGGCTGAACCCATTTTTATGTTTTTTTGTGTACGAGTATATTTGGTAGGGCTGAGAATAGGTCGTAGGCTATTCTTTATTTCGCTAGGTGGATGGCCTCCAGATTTTTTATTTTTAGGCAAAATTTTTATTTTTTACTTTTTTATGATTTAGCATCATAAGATACTTATATAGGTACTTATTTTTTTATAGTAATTAGAACGCGGGCGAAGCCGCGGGAATTGCTAGTATGTATATAAAATGTCAATTATTATTTATTACATGCATGCATACCGTTTTAGATTAAATAGTTATATAACTTATATATTAAAGTAGAAAACGCGGAAAAGGTGGTGTGAGCACCAAGTGAGCAAAATTAATTGGATAGTAAAATATATATCTAATAATAATTAGTATTTAAATTAAGAGAATAAGGATATAATACAGTGTTTTCTAAAGATTAGAAAATCTTAAAATGTTTCAAATTAATTAGAATCAGTTATGACTATTTCATTTCAAAGATATCTTAAGTGGTTCTTGGTGGATGTTAATCGAATTTGCCCTCTTAAACAGTTGAAAGGGTTAATTTAGATTGAGTGATTCCACCTTTTCTTATTGTTATTAAAAGACATTGAGTTTCAATTTTTTTCAAAAATCGAGATTGAGTTACGAAATTAAATTTTATTCATAAAACTCTCTCTCTCTCTCTCTGTCATTTTCTCCTAACAGAATTTCGGTTACCATAATATTGCCACAGGGAAGAGCTAAATGAAGGCAGGGAATACTACGAATATATTGTAGAAAGATAACTGCACATACAAGTGCACCGCTTATGCCTAACCTTAAACTCATTTTCGGGGGAACTTTGTTTATATTAAATATTTTGTGATAACTTTCTTTTATCTTAACCGAAACTTTAACTTCGTTATTTTAATTGTTTTCCTGTTTTGCATTCAGCCCTTTTTTACCTCCCACTGCATTACGCGTCAACCGCAGGTTAGCGGACTTTCATCCCTTTTTTTTCGTTCAATTTTTTAACCTACCGTAAGACGAGTAGTAATAATATTAAAAATGATTAGCACATGAAAATTTCAGAAGTACGAGACCCAGTTTTGTTTCATATTTAAACCATTTTATAATATTTTTCTTATTTTTTTCTATCTGATCAAGCTAATATTATTATTATATTTATATCATTCAGTATATTAATTACAGACAATATTCGATATCTGTTTTATAAAAGTGTTCTTCTGGATTGTCATAATTAGGGATAAATACGAGTACATTGAAAATCACGCAGTCAAACAAAATAATAATGTACTTTATATTACCTATTAGTAAAAATCGTAAACTCAATATGCTTTTATGAAAATAGTGCGTTTAACGTTCCCTACGTTACACGACACGAAAAGATATAAAAAACACCGCACAACAACGCTATCGCGTGTATAAAATTGAAAGTACAATAAGAATTATTAACGATGCCGCTGCGGTAAAAATATCACTTGTTTTTATGTTGACGTACTTTTGATAAAGTTATGCGTTTCTGTAATCAAATTACTCAAAACCCAAAATAAAGTGATTTACTACAAGACTTTACTTAGTTTTATATTGTTTTGCCTAGAATTAATTATTTATCTTATTTCTATTGACCATTGGTATATTAGACTATACAAAGATCTTTTCAAAAAGTTGTGTGGTCAGTGACGTCAGACCAAAAAGTAAAAACGCCAAAAATCGCAAATTCTGACTGTATTTGTACAACAATGTCACATTTTTAAACTTGTTTTCCGAAAAACCATCGGGTGGGAAGCTTAAAAAAGCTACATAAAGTAGAGTTATTTAACAAGAAATCGAATTGAATTTAAACATAAATTGTCATCACGGATCAATAACTACAACTTAGAACATTACCAATTATTATTTAAATAAACATACGACAAAAGCACACGACCGTTTACGTGTTGGCTTGGAAAATTAAGTCAAGCGGCTTCAAACCATGGTCTCGCACCTCTGAGATTTCGTGAACTGTATTATAGTTCTCTAAAGACATGCGAATAAAGTTATTTTTTTTTTTTTTTATTTTTTTTTTTTTTTTGATCACAGTTACATTTTTATGGACACTGTATATTTCTACAACAGGATCCCAAAAATTGATCACAATATAAAAAAAAAAAAAAAAAAAAGGACTTTATTAAAAACAAAATACATTGGTACAATTTCATACAGCCCTAGCTCCTGAACTAGAAACCTGTGTTTCAGGAGCTAGTACCTTCCCATATCAAACAATTCATATTCAATGTATAACGAAGAACACAATTTAATCATAACAAAAAAAAAAAAGTAAAGAGGGAAAAAAAAATACATTACATAAGTCCAGAGAGAATGTAAAACAAAATGTTTATGTGTGTGTATGTGTGTGCGAGTGTTTATGTATTTTGTGTGTGTGTGTGTGTATGAGTGTGAGTGTGTGAGTGTGTGTGTTTGTGCGTGTGTGTGTGAGTGTTATATATTGATTTCTATTTCATTTATTCATTACAATAACAAGGTTTTCAGTTTGCTCGTACGTTAGATTAAGTAGCCATTCTTTTAAAATTCCTTTTATCTTATAGTCGCTTAAGTTTTTCACTTTGTAAAGGTCATTGAATTTATTATAAATAAACGGGGCAATTGTTTCATAGTGCCTTTGGGCAAATACACTTTTTGTTAGTGGAAGCGGGCAGTGGTCATGTCTTTTATTAATATTTTTAGGTAAAAGAGGGACATTAATCTTATGATATCTGCGTATGCATTGATGTATAAATAGTTTTCTTATTGTAAGTACATTTGCTTTCTTATACAATTCGAATGTTCCAAATCGATAGGGCAAGGAAAGGGCTACTTTAAGTAGTGATCGTTGAGCGCGTTCAAGATTAAGAAGTTTAGTTTTGAATGCACCACCCAACGCACATATACAATAACTTAGGATTGATTCAGCCAGAGCCTTATATGTTTGTATTATAATTGTAGTATCTGATAAAATCCTAATGTTTTTAAAAATGAACATGAGTTTTCTAACACGACTAGCCAGTAGTAATATATGCTCCGTCCATGTTAGTTTGTCATCAAAGATGACACCCAGATATTTTATATTATTATGTCTTGTGAGCAATTCACAATTACAATCAAGACTTCCCCTGGAGAAGCTACGGTTACATGGATGTGTGTGTATGCGAATCTGGAAGTTCATAGGATGTCCACGACTAGTCTTGCTAAAGCATAGAAATTTTGTTTTGCTCGTGTTGATTGAAAGTAGACTATCCTCGAGCCAAGATGTTATGGTGCATAAGCCGTTCTCAGTGAGTCTGCGAACTTCATCCCAATTTTTACCTCTAAACAGGATTACTGTATCGTCTGCATACATTAAAATATCAGAGTTCTGTAACGTTACTCGGCAGAGTTCATTTATATATATTAAAAATAAAGTAGGCCCCAATGTACTACCCTGCGGAACTCCATATGATACAGATTCAAAATCACTTAAAACGTTACCAACGCGAACTCTTTGAATTCTATTGGTAAGGTAACTTCGAAACCAATCATAAGCATTACCCCTGATACCGATATTCTCAAGACGAGCCAACATTATAGGAATTGACACGGTGTCAAAGGCTTTTTGCAAATCTAAGAAAACAGCTAGACACTTGTCCCCTTTATCGATATATTCCTTAATGAGTGTCGAAAGTTTTAGTACAGCATCTTCTGTAGACATTTTTGGTCGAAAGCCATATTGGTTATTACTTAATACATTGGCTTGGTTCAGGTATTGAATGAGCCTACTATTCGTCGCTTTCTCTATTATTTTAGAAACGACACTGAGTAAAGATATAGGTCTATAATTGGTTGGCATTTTTTTATCACCACTTTTGTAGATTGGGCAAATAACAGCAGACTTGAGTATACTAGGGAATATACCATATTCATAAGTAAGGTTGCAGATGTAGGCTAATGGCTTGCACAAAGTTTCTCTGAAAATTTTTTAAATTGATGGGGGAATATTGTCAATACCAGGGGATTTATTATTCTTTAGGCCTGCGAGAATACTCGTGACTTCGAATTCATCTGTATAATATAGACACATTGAATTTTGTGGTGCCCTATCTCTGATAGATTTTTTTGCAAGAGAATTTTCATCAGTATGTAGTTTAAGTAGAATTTCATTGGCAAGGTTACTGCCAACTCTAGTGAAAAACCTATTTACTTCATTCAATGACTCAATTGCCGAGTTTTTAATGCGCAGTAATTCTGTAGAAGTCGCGTTACTTTTATTTATATTACACATTTCCTTTATAATATTCCACGTTTCTAAGATATTATCCCTGTTTTGATTTATTTTATTATTGTAGTATTCTTTTTTTAATGATTTTATAATTTTATTACAAATATTACGATAGGTTATATATACACAATATTATACAATTATATAATATGTACAAGGGTCAAGGAAGGGCGTTCAAATTTTTACTGTATTAAAAGTAAAAGATTCACTATAAAAGTACCCTGGGATCAAGTAAAGCTAGGCTGAAATCGGTAATATTCTACTAATATTATATTTGTGATGAAGCGAGGGTGGGTCGTCTAGGACTCATAATATATAAATTATAGGTTATGTTTAAAAAGTAAATTTAAAATTGATTAAGAAACCATCGTGTCCTCCTTTTTTGATTTTTTTTATTCAAATCAATCTATATATTTTTTTAAAATTTTAGAACTTCTTACAATTGTGTTCCTACTGAGTAAAGTAATTCCATCAAATAGAAAATATTAGAATAGAAAAGAGTCTGATAAAAATGAAAATAGATATGAAATGTAAGCAATAAATTTAAGGAATTTTTTTCTTATAATATATATTTAACTATAAAATAATATTTCTATACATTGATCACTAAAAACAATATGTTACATATTAGTGCAAGCCCTAACAATAGAGAAGGAGGTTGAGTGAAACTTGTCTAAGCATTGGATGTGACTGAGTTTATTTGACAGTAGCCAAAATTTAATTTATCTTTTAAAAGTGAATGTAATAATAAGTAAAGCCAAATAATTAGTAGTTTTAAACTTTTTTGTGGATGTACTGAAATTATCGTAATTATATGTTGGCTGGGATGTTGATTTTTATACTAATCTGAATTAGTGCTTGAGTACTTTCCACCTGACGGTAAGTGGTTACGCCGACTGCGTACCACTTACCATTTTAGATTAGCACTTACCATTAGATGGTAAGTCGCATTAATTCAGTAGCCACCTAACCACTCTTGCCTTGAAGACATCCATATTGTAATCGGACGGAAACACTGACGCAGGCAGGTTGTTTCAATCCGCCACGTACAATAGCCATACGTATAATAAATAAAGAAGCGAAACGCTTCGTCCAGATGGGGGGAATGTCCACGTCATAAGGATGGAGATCAGCCGTTCGTCGGGTCGTCCGATGATGGAAAGGGGATGGGAATTTGGTCGTGTAATTGATATCAGAGATAGTCTTGGAATTTAATCACTGTAATATTATAATAAAAATTATGTTCATCATCATCAATGTTATTTTATGAACAATAGTAAAATTCAATAAATGCTTTTGATGACGAAGATTTTTTTAAAACTCAATTACCATTAAAGATCTAAAGAAGAATCCAACACGGATGCCATTTCCATTTTTATTGATCTTAGGTAAAATAGCTTCAAATAACTTAGCAATCGTGTTTGACTTCAAGTCAAGTTTTTGGAGTTGTCTTATTAAGTTTGCTACGGAGAACGTTAAGAAATCTTTTTAGGATCAGTCGTATTTTCACTTAGTTTTATTTAATGTAAAATAATTTTATGTAATTATTATATAAAAACTATTATTATATTTATATTATATTATATAATAGAACATATGATTATATAAAAACTGTTTTTAAGAAAAATGGTAATACTCTAAGACGACAACAAAAATAGGTGAAAAACAGAGGAAAAAAGTCTCTTGAGCTTACATATTTATAATAACTTAGAAACATCGCAGTACAATAGTTAAATGAAACAAGGATTGATATCGCTATCAGTTTGTATAACAAAAGATAATAATTATACCAGTTCCAATAATAATCAATGGTGTGAAAGCACAATATTATAAGCATGCATCATACAAAGATCAAAACCATGCATCTCTCAACAAGTACGGTTATTGGTTACATTTATCTACATACATTTTGCTACTAATATTTTTTAAACACGCCTTTAAATTTCCTTAGTAAAATTCCACAAATAAGAATCTTGAAGACAATGTATGCTCACTAGTCTTCTCTAAATATATCACAGAATTTTCTACACAAAGTCTAACATAAATTCCACATTTTCCGTGTTCTTATTATGACTAGAGTATTTTCTAGCACACGCATTCTTGTAATATGAGAAATATTTCTTAACTAATATTTTTTATTACAAAACTATAGGTATTTTTACAAAATGGCTTTATTACATATACCTAGATTATGTAATTTAGAACATTTATATTACTTTTATATGTAAGGTTATTGAAATTTTATTTATGCACATAATATAAAAATTACGGCTATACATTGGCTTTGGCATAGCTTCTGTTCCTTTCTGTATTTAGAACATATGTAGATACTAAGTTCAAGTCTTTCATGAAATTGACGATATTTCATATTTGCTAGTAATAGCAAATAATTTAGTAAGTAATAAAAAATGTATATTGGAGCTTGTACGTACGTATACTTCATCTAAAGTTGTAACTTCCATTAACATGTCACTTGAGTGTCACTTTGCTTCAGGCAAAAAACAAAGTTCGTTGTTCCGATAAGCGAACGAAAAACCATTTTCACCCTCTTCCGTAGCTGTAATAGATTCTATAAACTTAAAATAAAATAGAAAAGAGTATAAATTTACTTATACTTAATTTTTAAGTTCCGTTTTCAATGAACTACGTTTATATCACGTGGTGCAGTATTTTAGGCCTGGTTATTTAATCGAAGGTCTCAGATTCGCTTTACAAATCGGATAAAAATTTTAACTTAGGTAATAGAAGCTATCTAATAGCTTAAATTTTGCTTATAAATAATTTCTCAATACTGAGGTTAAATGAAAACTAAGCGAGTAACTTATTGAAGAAATAATTTGAGTCTATTAAAATGTATCTTTTAATTTACTTATATTAAACATTTTATTCAGCCTCCTCTTTTATACCTCAAGATGAGTATTAAGATTAATATTTAATTAAAACTTGACAACGACGCTTCATGTCTCATGTGAGTTAAAATTTTATATTTAAATATGCTTTAAAAATGTTGGACAATTATGGAGATTACGACCGCGTTTGTTTGGTTGACATAATCGTACGTGTTAGTGAGATAAGTAGATGTGGTTTTTCTACATAAATTCTTTACAGCATTCCAATAAATTCAATTTAAAGTGGGATCAGCAATCTAACGATCTGATTCAGCCGCTATGATAGAAGATTTTTTGTAATTATTAACGCAATGATGCAAAGTTTAGTGTTTGGATGAAACATTCAAAGGGGTTATTGAACTTAAAGCTGTGGACAGAATGAATAGCAATATGAAACTGGCGAAATCTCTTAATATTTATCCAGAGTAAAGAAATGGCTGATCCAGGATAATGGCATTCACATAAGTTTAAACACGTTTTTACACGCTTTTTATTAGCTTCACCACTATGTTTGTATGTTTGTATGTTTGTAACCGACTTCTTTAGGCGCGATTTTGACCCACTTCAAACGGCCAGATTCCGTTCAAATTTTGTAGATTTATCGAGGACCGATGACAATACAATAATTTGATATATAAACCAAACTAAAAAGTAGAAAATAAATATTAGTTTAAAAAACTAATTTATAAACAGCTCCCTCTAGTATTGTATATAGATTACATATTGTTTTCAATAGATGGCGCTTTTTAGAAACTAAAAAGCAAAAAATAAATAATAGTTTAAAAAAACTAAAAACACGCTTTTTATAGAAAACCAAACTAAAAAATAGAAAATAAATTTTAATGAATTTAAATTAGTTATTTGATTTTAAAAAAAGCGTGGGGTGCTTTTTAAGATATTATCAAAATGATAATCACTCTACTCATATCTGTCAATAAAATATTTATAACTATTGACACCATGCACCCCACGCTTTTTTTAAAATCAAATAATTAATTTAAATTCATTAAAATTTATTTTCTATTTTTAAGTTTGGTTTTCTATAAAAAGCGTGTTTTTAGTTTTTTTAAACTATTATTTTTCTTTGTATTACAAAAACTTCATCCGAATTGATTCAGTATTTTCAAAAATTAGCACATATGTACAGATAGACTCTCCTACAACATTATGTTTGAGTAACTACAGATACCCGAAACTGTCAGGTAAGAAATTAGTCTACCCTCATGGCCGCCTTATAACTTAAGGCTAAATAAATCGTCCTTCTTATCCTTTGTTCCAACAATAGTGGTGGGTAGATATCTATGAAAGGCCTCGTGTGATTAACGAGTGACCATTAGTCACTGGACAAAAAGACTGGAATAAATGAAAAAAATGAAAAATAAGTGAAATTATATCAGTATGATACTTTTTTCTTGATCTTTGCATGTTTTATAATGAATGTATTACATAATTTTGAATGTTAAACTTACCACTCAATAAATTATTTAATTTCTATAATTTAAGTTTAATTACAATTAATCTTAATACTTCTTCTTCTTCTTAAGTTTACGTGAATATTTGACATTATAAATGAAACACTCTTTTCGGATTTTGTCGCAGATATATTTTGATTTTTGGTTCCCGACGTTTTGAATGCTACTTAACTTTCTTGATTTTGATTCTTAAGCCTATTTTATTAAGCGAATTACTGGATTACTGGAAGTTAAAATAATACAATGAGCAATTTAATATTACAATTACGTAGTATTTCATCGTGTGTTTCTTACTTCATTACCTATAAATACTTGTTTCGCAATGAATTTGATGACACAATTCTCTATGAGATCTCGTATTTTTATTTTTCTAAGTAAATTTACCATTCCCGAGGGAAATAACTCAACATTAAAATAAGGGTAAATGTGAGACAATATTATTTTAAGTTTTAATTTACACGGTATACGGTACAGCAATATAAACTTTATTACGATGAATTTAGATGAATTTTGCCTAAGCTTAGATATTGGCTACTCAACTGGGCGGCGCGTTTAATTAACGAACTTCATTTCGGAATCATGAGCTACTTATTTCATTCTTATTTTCAAATCTTCTGAGATTTACCATTCGTTTTCGCGTCACGTCCATTTGAGTGCGAGGATCATGTCGACTGAAATTAATTCATGCAAATGTCCCTGCGTCTTGTCTAAAACAGTTTAATTTCGTCATTCGCATAATTATTCCACCCTCAGTTGCTTAATTTTTTTTATTACTTTTGTTAGGTCAATGGCTGTTTTATTCTATTTTGTAGTTAATTGTTCTCAGCTTACAAAATTATTTCACGTTTTCAAAAGAATTATTAGTATTCATCAATAATCCTTTTGAAAATCTCTTTTGAAAGTCTCACCCACGCTTCTCAGATTCGTACCCTAGATTTGATAAAATGCAGAATTGTTTTTCACCATAAATTAACCTTTCCAAACTATCCTCCTGCTCGTAGTGCTTTAAGTTTAATTGCGATGATCTATTGTAAATAATGATTGCGATCCGAACATTACCTAATTGAAACCAATTTAAAGGTTTTAGCTTTTAGCTTTCTGCAGTGGTAAAATAATCATTATAATGCATTCTTTCAAACTGGCAATTAAGAAAAAAAGTTGCATGAGTGATTTTTTTCACTCACTCTTTCACTCACGGAAAAAATTACAATAATATTACAATATACAAATTTAAAACACGGGACCAATCAAAAAATAGTGTAAGATGCCAGAAAAATTTTTTTAAAAAAGGAATAGGTATTTATTTTAAGAGTAAAACCTTTAATGAAAAATATAGCTTTAAACATGTGATAAGGACATCAATCATGCTGCTGCATGTAATCGTAATCATCTTCGACACTTTCAATAAAGACATTTTATTAAAATTGTTTAATTAGAAATCGAAGATCACAAAGTAAATTCGTTTAATTCTCAATTATATTAGATATATTATGTCTTCGCAATTTCAATTGAAATATCTGGGAACGATATACTTTATCACGTGTTTTTAGAAACTTGAAAACACCATAACTTATGGAAACAATGGAAAATGTCAGCTTTTCCCGAGAGAATATCACTAGCGGTGACCGTAAGTAATGTAAAACGAGATAAATTATAGTGGAATTTGCAGAAATGGTAAGATTTGGGTGCTTCGATGACACATAAGTATAAAATAAATAGGTTTATAGAATTAAATCTACGAACCTAGGGAAGTAGTTAGTGCCAATGATGGCATGATTTTGCACTACATTCATTATTATTTATACGCAGTCTAACATAATTATTAGCCGTACACGTAAAAACTAGATCTACTATAAATTATATAAATCAGACCCTCTGTTGGAAGTTCTATGAGAATATTAAATCCTTATATGTACATACATATATAGAAATCATTGGTTGTTCGTTCGTCTCGCGTTGAGTTTTACTCAAAAACGGTTGGTAAATTTTTGTTGTCGGGAATGCTTAAGTAAAAAGAAATAGGTAGAAAAAAAAAACAATTTGAAGATTTAAAAGTTTAGAACGTATTGCATACTAACCAATAAAACATACTTAGGGATAGCTCTAAGACAAGTCAAGCGGCGGGGAGTCTCAGTCTCTATTATAAATGTAATAGTATTATATTTCGATACATTCATAAGCGATTCTTATAAGCTTATTTTGTTTATTTCAGGAAGAAATACTGAAAAATATGAGAATAATTTGTGTACACAATGCAATTAAAACTTAAGTGGATTCTATTATGCGCCCATATGATTTCTTTGTTTCTAGAACAGTCTGATTATAACGGTGGAGCGACCCAGTTCGTGTAAAACTTTAAGTAACTTAGCAGCAACTACACTAACTCACCACGCAAACAAGAATAACATAAAGATGAAATTAGTTTAATATAAAAGTTTGCAAGAAAATATCCAAGAAAGTAATATTTTTATGCATTTCAAGCGTTCTTAGATCTTAATTATACGGTACTAGCGTATAATCGTCCCGTATCTTTATTTTTTTAATTTATTACTATTTTTATTATTTACATAATGCATATGAAACTACATATGGTACCTATAAGATTTCATGCTAAAAAATTAAAATAAGAACAGTGCCGGTTTATAAAGAGAATACTGGATTAAGTATTTTGCATTTAGTGCATACATGTGTAACTAACCTTTGCGTTTTAAAGAAAAACAATTTTTTAAATATTTGACTCTCTTTTGGTTGCGGCTATTCACTGAAATAGCTGGACTGATTTTCAGACTGGAATAAAAGTTAGGTCCATATAATGTCACGTTGCGATCCTTAGAAGCATAGCATTACATACATTAAGCTTAGCTTACCGAAAAAGTAGTAAGTTATTCAATGAAACTTTCCATGATTGTACAGCACTACATATTATATTACTATGAAAAAAATTAATTTAGACCAGTAGAAGGACTAGATACCATGAAATTACTGCAAATGTTAATAGGAAAAAGGCAGGTCAAGTGAGTACTTTTTTATCCTTTTTTCCTTTCCTTTGTTATAAGAACTCAACCATTTCTGTCCGCAAAGACCTAGCATCTATGGCATGTTAAGGCGATCTTATTTCCAGAAGCAATCTCTTTCAGACAACCTTCGTGAAAGGATTTATTGCGACAGAGTTCGAACGATGCAATCGTAATTTATAACTTATTAAATTTAGATAAATCTTTAGTTAAACGTTTTTCTAACTTCTTAAATGAAAAACAAAATATAAATCTTTAGCATGTCTTATCTTCCTTCAACAAGCACTTGGCTACTTCTACCGAAGGGAGGCCTGTGTCCAGCTTTTGGGACGTTAAAAAAGGCTACGTAGGTACATCATATTCCTGTGTCACGATAGTCCTCGATGAACTCCAAAATTACTTATCGGATCCAAAATTTTTTTTAATTTTTCAAGCAGTGGTAGCCCAATGGTAACGCGCTCGCTTGGATAGCCGAGTGATGTGGGTACAAATCCGGGTCTCGCACCTCTGATATTTTCATGTGCGAATCATTTCTATCATGATTACCACTTGTTTTACGGTGAAGGAAAAACATCGTGAGGAAATCTGCATGTCTGAGAAAACTTAGCAAGTTTTCGAAAGACATGTGAAGTCTGCCAACACGCACTAGGCCAGCGCGGTGGACTGTGGCCTGATCCCCCCTCGTATTCATAGAGGCCCGAGCCTAGCAGCGGGACGTTAAAAAAGAGCTGAAGACATTTTTTTCTATTTTTTTTTTTTAGATTTTAATATCTGCGAAGCTATTCTATTCTACTTATAGAAATCTCAATCTTTCTAATATCGAATCTATGTGCATATTAAATATTATAATATAAGCGTTTTACATATGAGAATAATATAATGTCATTGTATGTCACGAGGTGACCTCGCTTCGCTCAAGCCTCGTTCCGATTTTCAGTACAAATAGAATATTTTTTAAAATTTTAATTAATTGGATACCTGATACAAAAATATTTGTGTAATTTTTGACGAAATATTTTGTTCATGTATTTGATATAAATACTGTTAGACATTTTAATTAAATATGAATAAAATTGTATTTTTTTATATTGCCTTTGTAAAAAAAAAAATATTTTGTAAAAAATTGCGACATATTCTGAAAATTTAACGCAGTACGTTGCTTGCGAGATTTTTATGTGCCATTAAGCTTTCACATTTATGGATTTGGATAAAGTTGCTTTTTAAAGATAGACTAGAATATTCTCCTATTGTGTCCAGCCGGAAATGGTATTAGTCTAGCGACCGATGACATATCAGAATATTAGGCAAATAATTGAAATATATTTATAAGCGCAGGACGGCTAATATCAGAAGTAGGTCGTAGATGTGGGCGTGATCGTTAGTACATTTACTCAATTTAACTTAACACACTCATAACTAAGTACAAAGTAAACACATTAAAACATTATATTATCAATAATAGTTCCATTATTCGGATATAAGTAATTCGTCGATGATACGTGGTGCATCGGCGGTCCAAATCTGACATTCCCCTTTTTTGTCTTTCAAATAGTTCTCTAATTTTAATTTCTTTTTAAAACATGCCAGTTTGTATCACCTCGCTACCATCGCTTCGACGCTTTACAAGAGTGCGCTGTCAAAGCTTGATTTCACACTCTTATCCGATAAGCTTACCCAACATCTCCAGATGGCGCACTGAGTGCGCCGTCACGGCCGGACTGACATTCGACCGTCCTCGGGCGATCATTTATTGAAGCCATTGCAAAAGCAGGAACGACGCTCGCCCATCCTGTCACTCAGGAACAATCTAACTCTCTGTTATATTCGTACCGTACGTAAATACAAATTTATTATGAAAGCATGTATCCTTTCGACCATCTCAACTTATGGACCGGATGACATCTTTCCAAACCGTGAGCGTGGACCGGACGAGTGTGTCCCTTCGACTATCCCAAAACATGGGCATAGACCGGACGACACTGTCCCTTCGACCACCTCCAAACCGTGAGCGTGGACCGGACGAGTGTGTCCCTTCGACTATCCCAAAACATGGGCATAGACCGGACGACACTGTCCCTTCGACCACCTCCAAACCGTGAGCGTGGACCGGACGAGTGTGTCCCTTCGACTATCCCAAAACATGGGCATAGACCGGACGACACTGTCCCTTCGACCAGCTCCTAACCATGAGCGTGGACCGGACGAGTGTGTCCCTTCGACTATCCCAAAACATGGGCATAGACCGGACGACACTGTCCCTTCGACCAGCTCCACCACTTAAACACAAATCGGGCAGATGTGTCCCTTCGACCAGCCTTGTACGAAGGCGTGGACCGGACGACACCGACCTCTAAATTCAAATTCAAATTTAAATTTAAAATATTTTATTCAGCATGAAATTATTACAGTTTTTTTTACTGAACGTCATGAGTCTACTACCAATCATTTTGTAACCACGAACTTATCGCGAACAATTTCAATCCTCAGTGTTGATTTCAATCTCGTAGTGTATACTTGTATGTAAAGTTTGCATTCTTCGACCACAATTCTTCATCATCTTTAGTCGCCGTCACGGTTTCCTTATCATTGTTGGTAGTAGCTTGTAAGCAAATCATCGTTTCTCTGCGGTACTTACGGTTCATTCTACCTCATTCCCGGCTTTACTTGCGGTCGGGCCTTCTTGTGCATCTACACTATCATGCCACGAGGCTGTTAGTCTGCCTCTACCTCATTTCTGGTACCAATTTTTAGCACTTTTTTTACAGAGCAGTACTCGTTCCGCCTCATCGCATGGTCGTACCACCTGGGCTTGCCCTCTCTGAGTTCCTCTGTTACCGGGGACACGTTGCAGGACCCCCTCACATATTCGTTTCGCACTCTATCTAGATGCGTCACGACGCTTGCCCAGCGGAGCATCTTCATCTTCATCTTCACTGTATGCAGTTGTAGTTCATACTTTTCCAAAGTTCCAGTTCAGAGCCATATAACATGGTAGGTCTCACAACTGTCTTGTATCACTTGCTCTTGGAATTGGTAGGCATTTTAGGGTCGTACAGAATACCAGACAGAGATCTCCACTTCAATCACCTCAGACTAACTCTGTGATTCACTTCATCAATGCGAGAGTCAACAGTTAGTATTGATCCAAGGTATCGGAAACCGCCTCCTTCGGTGTAACAGTGCCGTTGGTATTGATGTCGCAGCCTTCCTCCGCAGATCCTACCAAGTCGCACTCCATGTATTCTGTTTTCGTGTGACTGATATGTAAACCGTATCTTTCAATCTCCGACATCCACACTGAAAGCTTTGCTGGAGTTCTGAATTACTTTGCTCTATCAATACAATGTCTTATGCATATAGAATATTCCATGGTATATCCTTGTGGAATCTTCAGGTTATATGGTAGTTCATTATTAAATTCGGGCTCAAACGGATGTCTGATGCACTCAAAACCTCACTAGAAACGGTTCACTCACACCTGCAGGGCTACAAAATTGTGTGCTAATGTCGTTATAAATTTATTCTATCAGAGAGATATAGGCTCCAGAGAGATAGGGTTCTAACATATAAATAACACTTTTAAATAGAGAAGAAATAACAGTTTGATTCCGCTCGCTATTTGTAATATAATAAAAAAAAGGCATAAAGTCCTTTAGAAAAATACTAAACCGTATTGCATATTACTGATATCAAAAAACGTTATATTTTATTAAATCCTTAAAAATTCCCGAGTAATGCGCTCGAGTAGCAATTATTCCGCGCGTAATTAATAACAGCCGATTTTTTTATTGTAAAGTGCTAACTGAATATTATTCAGTTCGTTCCATATTTATTATTATTTACAAATTAATGATTTACCAAATTATTCTCTAACTTGTCTATAACGACATGTCAATAAAACCTTTCTACTAGGTATGCCGTAATTATAATATTTACTTAGTAAGTTTAGAAGAATTGATTTATCCTCATTATTTAACTCCATATCATTTGAGGACATGTTGTTTTTTTTAAGCTTCGCAAAAGTTAGTCGTTACTCTAATATCAAATATAAGATTATCGAAGCCTGACCCGGGACTCGAACCCAGGACTTCCCGATGTACAATGGTATAGGCTAGCTGCAACACCGCCGAAGCAAATAAGTAGCCGTATAATATTGTCACTTGCTTTTTTTTACTTGGTTAGAAATTACATTATCAGACGCATGCAAGCAAGCTTTTCACAGTATTTGTAATTTTAATTGTATTTAGAATCTGAGTAGTGCATTTAGCTTTATTACTTCCAACACCAGTGAGATATTAAATTAAACGTTTACACGCAAATCTCTTTTAAAAGGGAATAGACAGATTTACTATAAAATAGACAAAGAATTTGCTCACCGAATGATATTTCTAAAGTAACTCTCCACGTTCGCCACTCACACCTATTGATCTCCTACCTCGCAGCACCAGCATCTATTCTCTTGGCCGGAAATGATTTTGCGACGTGGCCACTGGCGAGGCTTGTCACACGTAAGACACATAACATTTGTTATCATACCTTGATTACGAATTAAACTACTCGGCCGTATTATTTCTTTACGCCTTTTTTTACAACCAATCTATTTTGACCAGTGGTTTCTGTTCATGCCACACCAATGAAATGTTCAAGAAAATCTCATCTCATACCTTGTCCGAGGCTTCTTACAATAAGAATGTTGATGTCGAACTTTGTAGCGATAAGATTTCGTAACATTCGTACTCTAGTAATAACGTCATAATATGTGGTTAGTTCTCATCGTGCTACCTTTATAACATAGTACTAAACTAATTCAGTTATCACTTCTTCAGGTAACTCAGACTTAGTTATTCTTCTAATCAAATTCTATAATCGAACCACGACCTTAGCCGCAGATTTTCTTGCTCTGACTTAAAATTGTAGTGCTTGTAGCTCTCTGCCCGTGACATCCTAAATCCTCTCACTAAAGCCTTCATATCATTTAAAACCTTCGTCTGAACATCAACCGTTTTCATTGTTACATAGTAAGGTTCTTCCATATATTATCTTAGATACTCTTTGGGTTCTTCTATCCCACTTCTGATATAAGCGCAGGACGGCTAATATCAGAAGTAGGTCGTAGATGTGGGCGTGATCGTTAGTACATTTACTCAATTTAACTTAACACACTCATAACTAAGTACAAAGTAAACACATTAAAACATTATATTATCAATAATAGTTCCATTATTCGGATATAAGTAATTCGTCGATGATACGTGGTGCATCGGCGGTCCAAATCTGACATTCCCCTTTTTTGTCTTTCAAATAGTTCTCTAATTTTAATTTCTTTTTAAAACATGCCAGTTTGTATCACCTCGCTACCATCGCTTCGACGCTTTACAAGAGTGCGCTGTCAAAGCTTGATTTCACACTCTTATCCGATAAGCTTACCCAACATCTCCAGATGGCGCACTGAGTGCGCCGTCATATTAATAAATCGAAGTATACTGCGTTCTTACATGTGGTATGAGATCCCTTGTGTTTTATTAACTTTGGTATCATAATTGGTGCATTTCCTAAATACACAGGATGGCATTTTTTTTAATTTTGTAGCAGCGTACCACTCGTCGCCATGCGTGACACAGACGAAAGGCAATACGTCCCAATTAGGACGTTTTCGAGTCTTCACGATTGCGCGCTCACAACATATCTATAGTTAGAATATCATTGGATATGACTTATTTATTAGTAACTAGTAAGGCACGATTTAATTTCTTAAACGGAATCGTAAACTTTCTCAACAATAAAAATAATCTGAGTTATTTGACATGATTTCAGCTATCTGGCAGTGAAAGTCCTACACTGTCCAACCATTTCCGAGAGTAGCCGGAAGAAACATACAGAAAGATAGACCGACAAACAGAGTTTTTTTATTATGTTATTGTTTATATAGTTATAAATGATTACGTATAATGACTTCATAAATTATTTTGACATCATTTGACATTTTAAGGACGCTTCTTGCCTAGTTATTCTCTGATGTGGTTTGACCTTTAATATTAATTATATTTTTAGAATTTATATATTTTTTAAATTAGAAATAATTTAACGCCATCGTGGATAATTTAAAGTGGCTCTCTCTTAATAAAATAAATAACATTGTACATTTAATGTCTAACTTTGTTGTTATTGGTAAGTGTATAGATCTTCGGTCAGCAAAGTAAAGCATGGATTAATTATCAGTGATTAAAATATTGAATTAATAATGAGCGAGGATAAAGCTATTTCAAACCAGATATTACAAACAGAAGCTATCGTATTGCAGATTTGTTATAATTATTGTTATAATTATTATATGTTTGTTATTAGTTATAATTTTTAAATTAACAAAGTTCATGTAAATTTTCATCTACAGCTTGAACTATTTAGGGGATGAATCACCATCGTTAAACATACCTTTATGAAAATACTCATACAAATATTCATGCTCCTAGATCCAAGATTTTCAGTGCTTTGTTAGTCATTTGAGCTTTAAATAGAATTTTCTAAGCGAGATAACGGAAAATAAAATATAAACTTAAAGTAACTTGTATGTACAAAATTACTTTCATGTTATAGGTAATTGTTTAGGATATTGTTACGTAACCCTAAGCATGGGGACCACCTCGCGTCGACCACCAACATCGCATTCCATACCTGCACCGCGTCTTTCATATTTCCACATAACTTTTGTTAAGTGACAGTGTTGTAACATCCCGAGTGAACCTTCATACTTAAACCACGTCCTCCGTCACACTTCGACAGTGGAATCACCTTAGGTGAATTAGTTTGTTAAAGTTTAATTAAAGTTTCATTTCATTTTGCATCCTCTGACTGTGACATTCTATAACTATATTAATATTTTTCACGTTTCTGATAAATAATCAACTCAAGTTCGGACAAATGATTTAGTTCGGTCCGACTGTCTTACCGATGAAATGTAGCCTAACGCCTTAAGAATACTAAAACAAAACGTAAATATATATGGTTGAGTTGCTACCAAAAGTCATCTTATTTCGATACTCGCTAGCGAGAATATTTAAAAACATTTAAACTATTTTCTTAATAGAAGAATATCATGAACTATAGCATAGACATAGTAATATCATGTACTATAATACCATAAAAGGAAGAAATGAAGCACTTTATTATTATTAAAAAAACAGGTACAAAAGTACAAAGTTTTCGTTTAAAAAAATGAACTATAAAATACTGGATGTAAAGTTTTAATGCGATAAACTAATTTTACTACTCAACTTTTTTATACGAGTACCTTGGTTAAATGTACTTTAAGAATAATAATAAAAAATTATGTAATATTTTACAAGAAATTCTTACGAATCTTACTGTAGTAAACGGTTGTAACAAATGGAGAGGGTATCGATGTTTATATTAGTAAGTTCGACGCAATTTGCTGGGTCGAGAACGTGCGTATTAACGTTGTAAATCATGCGGCTAAGTTTTTTTTCCCAAAGTAGGGTTCCGTACGATTTAAGCTTAATAATGGTTATCGAAACTCTTAAATTGAATAGCATTACATAATATAATTAATCCATAAAATACTTACTATCTATAAATATTTTTAACTGATGACATAACTGTCTGGACCACATTAAATAAAATATTAATAATCCATTTCTATCTCATTCTCATTATCATAATAATAATTATGTCCTCATTTTACTTCTATATAGTATGATTTTTCTATAATATATAAAGAAAAAAATTAAATTGTTCAGTTTTTGCATACAATAACAATTATTTAAATAATTCAGCTAAAAATATGTAATTTAAGCAATTTTTTGAAGCTTTTCTACTCCTTAATGGTATTTTTGTTATTGCTTTACCCGAGATGGATTTGAATATGTACGCAGATTATCACCAGATGATAGCTAGGCACCTAGGCTGCTTGCAAACTCCGGGGGAGAGGCTGACTCCTAGCGTCCCCGGGTGACGGATAGGGGAGTGCCACTCAAACTGCTTCCCCTGAGATGCCTGGCCTGCGCCTACTCTTGCAGGAGTAAAAACCTCTGAGATGCCTGGCCTGCGCCTACTCTTGCAGGGGGGAAACCCTCTGAGATGCCTGGCGTAGGCCTACTCTTGCAGGGGGGGAAGACCCCTGAGATGCCTGGCGTAGGCCTACTCTTGCAGGGGGAAATGCGCGAGTGGTGCCGGAGCAATCCGGCGCGGACCAACAGCCAGGGGGGAGAATAAAAATCTTATCTAATCTCTAATTTGATCTCCTACTCATATGCGCATGATTTAAAACTGTGAAACAATTGAAATCCGAACGGAAGCATGTAACTCAATTTCCATACTAAAAGGTTCCTTCATGTGTTGATTATGTTATAAAGTTGGACCAACCCGAGCTGGCGTTAACTTGTTACAACTTTAAATAATGCACTGAATAAATTGAAAATTATTCTCGGCTAGAGTTCAGGTCGTTGATGTGAAAATGAAAACCTAAATATCGTTTTAAACGCACTTTTAGCGTAACTTTTTTAATATATTCTTAAAGTTTTATATTTCGATCGGTAACATATTTTTTGTATTGTTTTTGTGATCAATTATTATGGTTTAAACGTCTGGGTTGATAAAATTGGCAGAAATATATAAATAATGTTCGAAATTAAGATTGTAAAATTTAATTTCGTAGTGCTTACTATGAAAGCAATAAACAACTTATTTTTTTAAAAGGAAGGAAACGCTTAACATGAAAATGTTGCGGTCAGTTACTTGTCTATATATATTTAATAAAATAGTAAGTAAGTGAAATCTGTATATAAAACTTTTGTTGTCTCTATATTTGTTTGTCCGTATGTCTGTTTGTCTGTTTGCCTGTTAAATAAAATGTACTGAATTGGTTTTAACTAAAAGTGTAGTGATACTTAGGACAACTGCATTAGTGGTATAGTTACTACAGGAAAATATTTCACTCTCACAGAAAAACACTATAACTGGTTCTATCAAGTGGTCTTTAGAAATTTATAAAGCTCAGTTCGCCAAATTTTAAGAGATATATCAAAATAATGTACTAGAAATTTGTAGGCTTTAAAAGACCAACAGAAAAGTCCGCAATACTCGTAATAATATTGTTGAGAATGTTAGAAAAAAATGCCGACTAGAAGCTTTATTGGCGCGTCGTGCGTAATCTATTATTCTTGCTCTATAACAAATGAATAACTATTTATTTAAAAATATTGTATCACTTAACTTATAATTATTACTATTATAAAGATGTTCCTATTAAACTGTAGAAACGCTACGTGCATTATCCATGCACCTACGCGAGAAAGCGAGGATAAATCACTATACTAATGAATACTTAATTATTTCCTTTAGTTTTATTGAGTTGCGGTAGCCTAGTGGTAATACGATTGCTTAGGTAACCAAGTTAAGCGGATTCAAATACAGGTCTCGCAACCCTAATATTTTTTCTTTCTATATATTTTGTCTTACGGTGAAGGAAAATATCATAAAGAAGCCTACATGTCTGAGAAAATCTAGCAAGTTTTCGAAAGGCAAGTATAGTATCCCAACCCGCATTTCTACATATTTATTTATTTTATGCCAAATAAAATTTCAACTTTTTATTCACAACATTGTAAAAAACAAAAACTTTCTATCTAGGTTCTTCATAAAATAAAGTTAGACAAAAACTCAGTTCATTTGAATGTATAACAAGCTCTCCAGAGACCGACCCTTGCCTGAGTTGTTATGATGTCATCATAATTCCGGTATGTATCCTATTTTTCAACGATAACGCACCAAATGTCCTGGGACGTATATAATTCATATTAAAATTTATCTTTGTGTTTCTGAACATAAAACCAAACACATAAATAATATTAACCATATATTTTGTACTAATATGTTAAAATATGTAAAGATTTACATAGTGAGTTGAATAATTTGTACATAAGTTTAACTCATTAGAAAAAGCCCGCTTTCTAAGGACATAACTGCAAGCGTGGCTTTATTTATAACCTTCTTTTTGTATTTGTCTCAGAGATGAGTTATTTTCCGTAAAAAGTAAAAAAATATATTGATCCGGGTATCCAGCTAACGTCATACCAAATTTCGTACAAATCTATCCAGGGCCTATAGCCAACCGGCATTCGTTATGAAGCGATTCGATTTCTACAATGGTCATCGCTTAAACGCAGCGTATGCATTTTGAACTTTAAATCACTAATAATTGAAATGAATTTACATTGTCTACCATCATCTATTCGTTGACAACAGATCACGTGACATATCTAAGGCATATGTCAAACCCATACATTTTGGACTTTTCTACTAGCGCTTTCGCTAATCGATTGTTACATTGTCTAAGCCCTCAGGTTTTCTCGTGATGCGGTCACAGACAGACAGACGGACAAAGATTCGAAAAATAATATATTTGACCTTTATATCAATAATAATGTCTATTTCAATTAGATTTTCAAAAAACCAGTTAATGTACAGATTCGACTCAATTAGAATTTCATTATATGTACGAGTATATATAGATAACATGTCTTATTTACACTTTTCCTTTTACGCGAGATCTTATTACAACATGAGTAAATTAGAAAGCGTTTTGCTTATAGGAAGGTAAGGCACTTTAGGGTTTATTACATTTTATTACATACGAACAACTGTACTGAGTAGTATTGTAAAATCTGTGTTATAGTGACATTAAATATAAAATAAATAGTTCTAGTAGAACCAGGACCTAGAGCAAGACTGAGCGATCTTGTGATGCCCCATTAAGACGAAGAAGATTGCAGGTGAGTCCAACATAAGTTGCATGCAGTTGTTATGCGTAAATGCATTGTATTCAGTCCTGTTTAGGCAGTAGTAGCCCTGTGGTAACGCGCTCGTTTGAATAACCGAGTGATGTGATGCGGGCTTAAATCCGGGTCTCGTAACTCTGACATTTTCATGTGCGAATCATTTCTAACATGTTTACCACTTGTCTTACGGTAAAGGAAAACATCGCGAGGAAACCTGCATGTCTGAGAACCTAGCAAGTTTTCAAAAGACATGCAAAGTACGCCCACCAGCACAAAGTCAAAGTGGTGGACTATGGCCTGATCCCGGGGCCCCCTTGCATCGAGGAAGGCATATGCCCAGCAGTGGCACGTTAAAAAGACCTGAACATAAATGCATCACCGAAGTTAATAAAATAGGCAAAAATAATTTGTGAATGTAAAGATTATAATAATTTGTATTTATAATAATATAAAGTAG
Organism: Boloria euphrosyne; assembly: GCA_951802675.2. Taxonomy (NCBI): domain Eukaryota; kingdom Metazoa; phylum Arthropoda; class Insecta; order Lepidoptera; family Nymphalidae; genus Boloria; species Boloria euphrosyne. Next base: position 3,338,813 of record OX637878.1, on the reverse strand, counting down.
AGTAAAATATAGTTTGTGGTTTTAAAATTATTATTACTTTTTTTTAAAGAACGAACTAAATTCTAAATAGAGAACTTAAAACGATCTAGGAAAAAATATTTTAATGAAATCAATTACGTAGTTAAAAGTATTGAAAAGTGGTAAAGGTGTCATTGTTATATTTTCTATCCTTATATTTCAAAGAGAGTTGTCTGTAATTAATAGGACTAAAATTTTCTACCGAATCAAGTCCTAATTTCTTTTTAATTAATGGAGAATATTGTATTTGGTTTGTAACAATTGCTAAAATAAGCTTCGTTGATTTTGTAGAAAATTAGGTAGAGTATATAGATTTTTTGGCGGTCTGTCTGTACGTAACTGCATCAAAAGAAACCACTGGACCGATTTTTTTAAATTTCGCAATGTGATAGCTGGCTAAATTGTTAAAATATATCTAGGGATGAAATCTATCTCGCGAGCGAAGGTGACTTTCTAAAAAGAATATTTATGAATAACCTATATTTATAAATATAATGCACTTATTGTATACCTTTGATGGTTTCCTTGTGATGTTATGTCTTTATGTAAAAAGAGGTAAAAACCTTTGTTCAGCTCTATAACAAATTAAATATTGGAATTTGCTCTTAAAATGTTCTGCTTCTTATCTACTGACATTTGAATGAAAGTTCCATCACTTGTAACAATGGTGAACAATTAATATTAACAAAACAAGCATTCATGTGTAAAGCAATTCCAACAACCAGTATATTTAAATAGAATGGAAAGAGCAGAAAATTTCTGTCGATTTACACGTTTTATTAATTACAATTTAGCTACAAATCACTAAAAAGAACTAAAAATTATTATACAGTATCGATACTGACAACATACAAGAGAATTAAAAAATAATACATTTTGGTCTTATTAAAATCTCACTTACGCTTTTATACCCTTTGGTTTTAACGTAAAGTAAATTTTGTACAATTTCATCCCTTAAAATATCTTCCTACTTTTGTTCACTGATATTTGAATAGAGAGCCCCCAACCCTTAACAGGTCTGATGAACAAATAATGAATGTTTGTTACCAAAGGTCTTATAATTTACATACTCGCTTTGTTTGAGCACAGCTTATTAACCACATGCAAAGGTACCTTTATAAAAGTGACTGCAAAACATAACACATACTTGAGTTTAAGTAGCTATTGTAATTATTTTTTGGTTACAAGTTATTTAATGCTTAGTTAAAAGCTCTTTATTTTAATATAATATACTCGCTATATTTTTAATTTGGTATCATTCGTAGAAGATTTTTTACTTAAATAAATAAATTATTTATTTTTTCATGGATTAGCCTGATGTAGTACGATCCTCCATACCCTTAACGCTCTTTAATTTTAAAAAAACCTTAAAAATATTATTTTCGTGACGAACGATTGCAAACTCAAATCATAAAAGAAATGAATTTCACAAATATGACAGATGATGTCGCGTCTATCAATTAATAAGGTACTTCATTCGCTCCGCAAAATGTTCTCTCTAGAGGCCTTCGTGAGACAACGTATGGATTAGAAGACTATACCTAAGCTTAGTATATTTCAAAAACTTAATTTAATTTAAAATATTGCCTAAAGTAATACTTGGTTATAACATATACAATATCTTATACTTTTTTCACCATGTAATATAATTCCCTAAAATAAGATTGGACAAAATACAACAAATAAAGGTGATTTTTTTTTATTACTAGTTATTGCCCGTGACTTAAGTTTGAAAAGAGAGAGAGAGCAACTTTCACAATTATGATATTAGTATGGATGGATGTATTAAAAAGGAGACACATACTACGAAAAGAAACCTTTTACGCAATTAAAGATATTATGACATTATATACTCAAAATATTTATTTTTATTTACCTTTGTGATAAAACATCTGTTCTTAGTTGAATATTGATTACGTGCTGAGTAAAAACAGGTTTATTGGAAAAAGCCTATGACTACTTTATTGGAAGGCATATTTTATAAAAGTTCTTACCCCAAGCTAATCTACAGAAGGAAACTTGAGCGCTTACAATAAGTTAACATTATAACAAAGACTTTCGGGACCTAGAATACGTACGAGCAAACATTCTGATATCAACTTTCGTTCAAATATCGCTGTAATATTATGTCGCATTGCCTTATCTCTTCGAGAGTAACTTTAGAACGTCTAGTTTAATTCTATGATTCTGTTCCGGCCCAAACTTGTTAACCTGTTTTCTTAAAAGGCCTGGACTAATAATTTTACTACACATTTTAGTTGTAAGATATACTTAAATTAAAAAAAAAACATACTTAACTACTACAGTTATTATTTTATTTAAATATGAAATTAACATCCCAATCATTTAAATAATACATTCATTATTTAAAATAATATAACAGATTTGGACTTCACGAAATTCAATCCTGAAAAATAAAATAGTAGGACTTGATTCTAAGTAAACATCATCAGCCTGCCTTATGATTTATTCATGTGGTGCCCTTCCTAGCGATGATCGTGTGTTCAGTCAGTAACTTTGGGCGCTTGACTCGCTTCGGTCCAAGTGTTTTACCAATGAAATATAACCGAAAGACACGCGATAAGAATACTAATAACCAATGTGAATATTGTTCCAATATCCGCAACTTCGTAATTTGCTGGTTCGTGAACGTGAGGATTTCTGATGTGAATAATGTGAGAAGTTTTCGCTTAATATACAATTCAATTCAAGAAGTTGTCCTCCCCTAACAAATACGGTCTACAGTAAGGGAACATAAACTTTTGCAGATGTGAATAAAAATATGGTGTGAAAATATGATGGTGAATGAATCGAAGCATTTTTGAAAGTAATGTCCACTTTTATTGAAAACGACTGAGTAAAATATTAAAAGTATAATTTAGTAAAATTTGTAAAGTATATGTTTCTACATAATATAAAATTGGTTAACTGATTGCTGCTATATTTTTTTTTATTTAACGCCTTAAATTAATAAAGGGCCTAGACAATGTAACAATCGATTAGCGAAAGCGATAGTAGAAAAGTCCAAAATGTATGGGTTTGACATATGACTTAGATATGTCACGTGATCTGTTGTCAACGAATAGATGATGGTAGACAATGTAAATTCATTTCAATTATTAGTGATTTAAAGTTCAAGATGCATACGCTGCGTTTAAGCGATGACGATTGTAGAAATCGAATCGCTTCATAACGAATGCCGGTTGGCTATAGGCTCAGTTTATTATATTATTATTAACTGTAGTAACAAAACTCAAGGATATAATTTGAATTATCTACGAGCATTATCTAGTCGTCAAGTTATCCTCAATTATAAAACATCGTCAATTTCTTAAGAACCTTATGAACTTTCATTGATTTATGAAATCTGTGGCTCTTAACAAATAGAGACTCTCAGCTTTTCGAATTTTCCGACATACATCAAAGGATTCCAACATAAATAGAAAAGGCCTAATGTTAATAAGTGATTTAATGGATTTGTCGTACGTTTACAGAAATCAAAGAACATTTACTTTCTACAAAAGTTGTTTCCTCAAAGGAATCGACTTTTTCTAAGGTTTAATTTTGCAAGTTCGAAAAAGCAGTAACTAATATTAAGAAAGAATATTTTATTAATACTTGACAGTAAGGTTTTGAATGGTCAATTTTCATGTTAATGTATCTAAATTGTATCTATATTTTTTAAAGTAAATTTTACTAGTAAAATAGAGCATAACAAGAGTTAAACATAGGTATTAATAATAATTTTAAAACGGATAGTTGTAAAAAAGTTTTTTTATATAAGAAATCGCTCTTTATTTCAGAAAGAATAAAAAACCACATTGGAAGGACAAAGTCTTAGAATTCTGTCCCGTTCATCACTCGAACAAAGCTGTAGGATGAAATGTGTTTTTTTAAAATAGTATATTTTTAAATAACTTTTTCCTTAGTGTATCTAAAAAGAGAAAAAAATAACGATATATTTATAATAATTTAGAGAACTTCTTGCGAGCTACATAATATCTACTTTTCAATTACCTTGACCTAACTTTTCCTTTAGATTTTCTTTAGAATCTTAACATTTAGAACTATTGCTAATTTTTCTCTTCGTAGAAAAAGAAAAGATTAATGCTTCATAGTTATCAAGAAAATTAAAGTGCAAACTCGACCTCCTTCAGAGCAATTAGCTGCCGCAAATACTGGAACATTAGTCTGTTTATTGAAGAATTGTAGAACTTGAAGTTCGTAGATATTGTACTACTATTACAATTGAGAGAAATTATATATTCACATACATTTATTACTAACATTTCGTTCGACTCCTTTATATCTTAGCATATTCTATGTATTTCATAGTTCTATGTCTTGCAAGAGTTAGAGCGAACAAAAAAAACGTCTTGCCATTTACTATAGTGAAATACTCCGATTTGGACGAGTACGCAAATAGATTCATACCTGAAGTAAATAGAGGCTACTGTTCGGAATATAGGGATGTAACCAATCAAAAGAGATCAACTAGTAATTAATATTAACAAAACTTGTTTAAAAAACTATATAAATAAAAATTACATATCACGTTGTTTGTTCGCGATGAAATCCGAAACTAGGAGTACTCATGCGATTTTAAAGACGTTTTAAAAACAATTGTGTGATTTGACTCAACTTAAACTTAAAGATGGGATAGTTTTTATCCTGGCTATTTTTTTAATGGAAAATTTAATTAAAACGATTTTCACATCTAAGCTATAACTTCTCTCTAAGCTTAAGAAAAATAATATAAGTGTGCCACAGTAGCCTGTGGCCAGGTAATGGTTTAAGATTTAAAAAAGTATTTTCAACTCTAATTCTATTATTCATTCGAGTTACATCCTAATGATTTAATAGAGATTGTTCACGTTATTTTTTTTCTTAAATAACGAAAACGATTCTACCAATTTTATATATTTTAGTGATATCTTTGCGAATAGGAAATCAACGCTCTTATTAAAAAAAAAAACACTAACAACAACAACAAATCATTAACAAACCACCATATTTCTTAAAGTCAGCACAACTATACTTGCAAATAAATCAAAATATATTATATTTTTATTGTTATTAAATAACACAGAAAATAAAAGCAGAAATAAAAAGTGCTGTGCTCTAAAGAAGTAGGGATTGTGAAGATCACTCAAAACGTAAAATCGTCAGAGGAAATCCGTTATTAGGACGTAAAGACAAAGCGATTCGTAGTAACTTTACATATCGTTGTATGAAAGATCTTACGATTCTAGAACCACTAAAACTCGGTTCATTCGTATACAAGAAGAAAATGCATTAACTTTTGTTTTTGTAATCCTTTTTCATGACTGCTGTCGAAACAAATCTGTACTAATTTTCCGATATATCACGCGATGTTATGTTTTTTTCTAAGATATCACAAAATATATTGTGATAATGGCAGTTTGAGGTTTATAGAATTTCAGTTCCTAGGTAAATCATGCAAAACTACACTTTATTCTTAAAACAAAAATGGAAATTAAGTTTACTAAATAGAAACACCAAATTAGCTTAGAAAGATTGTTATCACTTTTTTAGAATTATAAATATATTAATTACAAATAGGTACCTATACATATTATTAATATTAATACAGTCCAATCGCTGATAAATCTTAGATGTCTTTTTGTCATTCAGTAATAAATAGTATTAATATTAAATAATCATTTATTTTATTATTTCTTTTATAATATTTTATTATAAAAGAAAGTATTTTACATCAAAAATAAAAGTTTTTAAATCTATATGTTTCATCCCATGATACCATCTATGTGAAAGATGTCGAATCATTATGAGGAAATATAAAACATTACGACGCAAGTTTTATAGAAACTACGAGACCATTCCGAGCAGTTAGAGTTGCGAGTGAAATGTCACAGATGGCGCTATCACTAAACTTAAACGTATATCCTCTTCAAAACTTTGATATTTATTAATTAAACGGTCTTATTTAATAAAAATGTATCTTAGATCAAAATATAAGTATATTTTTGTGGAATAAAATATACATTTAATGTTAAAAAAACTGATAATTAATAAATATTATTAAATATCATTATACAAACACTTATTTTGAACAGTCTTCAATTTTTTATTTTATTAAAAATATAAATTTAATTAATAAAAACAATATTTAATGTAAAAAGTAAGATTTACTAAGTGGGATTTAGTGGTAGTTTGAAGTACATTTCCACAAATAAAACATGAATCAAAAATAATTAATTTTATTAGAAAATCTCCTGATTGAATGATGGGACGCTTATTAACTTCAGGATATATATTACAACAAAAACTAATTTCAATCATTTCGTATTCTTTTTAAAATCTTCACATGATTCATAATAGCGACCAATGACACGATTGTATCAATTAATATCAATTGGTCTATAACAACAAGACGCATAATTTTTCCGTCAATTATAAAGTCAAGTATACAACGTCGAGTACAAAATTTTGAGCTTTTTTTCATTTCTTTTCACAATTTTTTTTTAAAACTATATTTTATTACCTTTCAATACCTGTCGCTAATTACACACGTAAATACGAACACAGAGAAACAAAACCTCAGACACATACTCGGACATACAAATTATAGCATTTATAATAGGAGATGTCAATTTTTGCATTGTTCAAATATTTATAAGAGATACTGTTCTAAGATAATATAGAGCGTATGCAACACTCGTTAATCCTTAGTCAAGCAGAATCTAGAGTGCAATAAGCAAATGACTATTTACAAAGTATTTTATCTAACTGTAGTCTTTATATAATAACATATTATGTTACCTTCTAAAACCTACTTTGCACGGGCACATTTATTTATGTGAACATACATAGCACGTAGACAATTTTAGCCCAGTAGCAACGCGCTCGATTGGGTAACCGAGTGAAGTAAGTTCAACTCTCGGATCTCAAACCTCTATTATTTTCATGTAAGAATCATTTCCAGCATGAATTTCCATTAGAACTTAGAAGTTTTTGTAAAACTTGTGAAGGCCATCAACCCGCATTTGCTAAGAGTGGAGGACTAAGGCCTGATCCCCTTTGTATTGAAGGAAGGCCTTTGCCCAGCTGTGGCACTTCAAAAATGACTGATTTAGAAAGATTTTATTTGCAAAATAAATTATATGCTATTTCGCCTTTTACTCTGTTTCGTGAATTATTTAAAATTCTAAGTCTATATTATTATTGAATAAATCTTATTCACAGTATGCGCTCTGCTTTAGAGGGAATTGATGGTTATTTACTTATATTAAAACGTTCACTTCGCAGTCAAAGACTTCAGTTTGACATAGTTTTGTAATATGTATTTCTTCAGAAGATTCATAGTTGCGTATAATATATTAGAAGTTTCATATTCATAAATTAACAGTGAAATGAAGAAATTTTATAGATTATTTAATGAAGGAAGCAAAATTAATCAAATAATATGTGCTATATTAAGTAAGTATTTAATAAAATACCCTCGTAACCTCAACTCAACCAGATATACTTCATACTTCTTATATATTAGATATCTTTTATGCTTAGAATAAACGAATATTACAGAAACTACCTAACTTCCACATAAGGTATTACAAGTGTCTACGCAAAAACAATCATTCTTAATCCAATTTAATCGTAAACACCAATTGTACGGTAATTCAGTATGACAATTTCATTAACACTAATCTCTCATTAGAACCTCTCATTAAATAAGAACGACGGCTTTGTGCTCTCTTCGAACAGGGATAAGATATTATCACCAATTTTTAACGTGAAAGGCAAAACATGCGTACTAAATCGAGAGCAGATTTTGACAAAATCAGTATGGCAAGAAGACTGCCCAAACTCAATATAATATGTCCTTACATGAATACATACCTACCATGTAAGAATATCATGACCTTTAGGACTAGATTGTAACTAAATGGAAATTGGGCTTATATTTTTTCCTATGCATAGTTGAGTTGGTATATACAACATGTTTTGATATTCAAAAAATGTTTTCTTTCAGTAAATTTTCCGGTATTTGCGTATGGTGCAAGCATTGGTTGGATGTCACCAATGGTACTTTTATTACAATCAGAAAACTCCCCCAAAGGAGTTCCCTTAACAGATACAGAGGTAATAATAAAAACCGAACTTACAATAAATGATGAATAAAAAGAAATATTAAATTATATATAATATTTAACCAACAAAAGGCAGTGGTAGCCCAGCGGTAACGCGTCGCTTGATGAGTGATGTGGGTTCAAATATGGGTCTCGCAGCTCTGATATTTTCATGTGCGAATCATTTCTATCCTGATTACCACTTGTCTTACGGTGAAGGTAAACATCGTGACCAAGCTTTCGTAAGACATGTGAAGTCCGCCAACACGCACTAGGCCAGCGCGGTGGACTATGGCCTGATCCCCCTTGTACTGAGGGATGTCCGTGCCCAGCAGTAGGACGTTAAAAAGGGCTGATGACATGACAACCAACAAAAGCATTTCGTCCCAAAAAATACTCTACTAGAATTAACATATTTCAACAATTGAAGTCTCTATCTAAGCTAAACTTGAGAAACTATGTTTCATTTATATACCTTATAAAGGAAAGTACTGATATACTTACTTATACTACGGGAGGTAGCGTTGCAATTTTTTTAGTCATTTTATACCGACTGAATTTTACTTCAAACAGTTCTTTAATGTTCGGAAACCAGTAGAGTGAGCATCAGTTATCGCACTAGCGGTGGAGCTAAAGGAGACAGCATGACAAAGTCATTGAAAAAAATCTGCTCCGATGAATTTACAACATTATAATAATAAATAATAAATATGTTGGGACATTATTACAACAGCGCCATCAAGTTCCGTGGTAAGCGTACGAAGCTTCTATTACGGATACCAGATAGTTGATACTCTTACTACACATATAAATTTTAAATACATACATATTATAAATATTATAAATATAAGCACCCATGACTGGAGTACAAACATTCGTGCTCAACAAATGAATGACCCCAGCGGGACTCGAACCCGCGACCGCTGGCGCAGAAAGTAGGGTCATTACCAACTGAACCAAACGTGCCGTCAAATGAAATGAATGTATGAAACTATCATTCTACTCGTAGGTGTTATTATTCTAAGCTACCAGGTATATTCTACCTGGAGGCCAGAATAATAATATTTAGGAAAGGTAAGTTGAAGTAGAGAGACTTTTACAACTTGAAATTCCTTGATGTTAGAGTACATATTATTAATATAATTTGGAGCCTACACGGAATAAATAAATATACTGTGGTGTGATTTATATGAAATTGATGTTATTCTTATTGAATTTTAAGTATAAGATAATTTAAATGTTAAAGAAACAAAAAATCGTCGTCAGCTGATTGTTTGCGGGTGTAAAGATCGTCAGTTTATATTTCAAAGATACTATGCAACGTTCGAATGCGTTTAGCGCGCGACATGTTTATCACGACGACTGACGGTGTTTCCCCCGTCCAAAGTGCAGCTGACAATTTTCTTTATTATTTTAAAAGTATAAAAATTGAGATATATAAATTTCATAAGGTATAAAATAAATTTATTTGTCAAATTTTAAATGAGGTTTATGCACGTGACTGACATTGAACCCCTCCTCGTCAATACAGCTGACGATAATTTTTTGAAAAAATATGATTAAAACAAGGATTTAATACAGTTTCGCTTGGTATAAAATTCATCGGAGCAGATTTTTTTCCAATGACTTTGTCATGCTGTCTCCTTTAGCTCCACCGCTATCGGAGCAGCTGACGTTCAGAGCTGTTATGTATGAGGGGAAAACTATTATTGTTATGATTTTCAGCTGGTATAAAATGGCTTGTTTAACTATAGCGCTACCTCCCGTAGTATTAATTAAATTTTAAATATGAAATATTTTAAAACTGTAATTATTATGTTTATTTCCTTTTAAAAAAATATTTTCATTCTGTAAAAAATAAAAATTTTCTACTTTTTAATTACAGGTTTCTTGGCTGGCTGCTGTCGCATACATAACTTGTATACCTGGAAATGCCTTCATGGCATATTTAGTAGATACCCTTGGACGTAAAATAGCGTTGCTTTTCATTTCGTCTTTTGGAGCTGTAAGTAAAAATATCATGATGATTATGTCGACTGGTAAAATGCTTTCGCGTAAATATGAGGAACATTATAAACTAAAAATAATTATGTGTTATATCCAAATTCGGTAAATGCAGAAATTTCCACGTGCAAAGACATTATATTTATGTGTAAGTTATGAAAACACACATCAAAAGATATCGATGCGCGATGGCAGGTCTGCCGAAACAGATTTTATAGCAATGGGGTTCTCCCACGGATCATTCTATCAGAAAAGTACCGAGTAAAGAAGTAATAGTAATCCGCATGGTTCACCACCCACCGTTGTGGGCATACTCACAGTGTGTCTTGGTTCATGAAGTTCCTAAGCTTAGCAGAAACCTCTGTAAAAATTTACCTCAATATGGCTATAGCATTGCCATATTGGCCTAGTTAATACTACATTTTGTGATAATTTAGTATTAATCATAAAAACTCGTAAAATAATCCTTTCAATGTTGGATCCTTAAATAGGTAAATAGAATATGTTAGGCTTAGGTACGCTTTCATAGATGGTATCGTTTCATTTATAATACATACATATTTTAAAAATAAACAACCATTACATAACGGGAGTGGAAACCGTCGACCGCTGGCACAGCAAGTACAAACTGAGCCAAACACATCGACAAATAATTATTGATTAGTTAGTACGAGTAGTTAGAAGACAAAAATTATGTATAATTTATTTTTAATAAAATGGTTTAAGCCACCACAACATGGCACCACATCATCAATGTACCACTTATACAACATCATAAAATCTTATAAATGTTAAATATTTTTTTAAGGCAAGCTGGATTCTTCTGTTATCATCACTAGAAGTTTGGGCATTGATATTAGCTCGAGCGCTGGTCGGCCTCACAATGGCTGGTTGCTACGTAATTTGCCCAATTTATACTAAGGAAATAAGTCAAGATAGTATTCGAGGAGCGCTTGGTTGCATAGTAAGTATATTCAGATTATCGGAATATTAAATAATTATTCGCTAGTATCAAATCTTTTCTCATAGAAAAGATTTTTCAAGGAGTACGATCGGCATTATATGAGTGAGCTAATTGAAAACAAATACCTAAATAAACTAATTTGATTTCGCAACTTAAATACATTAAAACTTTTGTGATTTCAGATGATATTATTTCAAACAACAGGTAATTTGTTTCTTTATATAATTGGAGATTTGCTCCAGTACCGTACAGTTCTATGGATTTGTTTATCATTGCCAACTTTTCATCTCGTTCTTTTTATGATGATGCCTGAATCGCCTTCTTTTTTACTTAAGAAAGCCAATGTAGAGGTTAGTGTGACTATTTAAATAACTTTAATGATATTAATAATTTATGTACACGAAGACTATATGTACAGCAATACTTATTTTCTACTTTTTATAGGAAGCAACTAGAGTTTTAGCTTGGTTACGATGCAGAAAAGAAGATGATATTTTAATAAAAAACGAACTAGATCAAATGAAAAAGGAGCAAAGCTATGACGATAAATCAACAACAAACAGTTGTCTTCTAATTAAATCTATGCGTAAGAAAATATTATGATTTCTTATATTTTTAAGGCCAAAATAATTTCAGGGGTGAAAAGTTATATGAGGGGATGTTTGGGAATGTACCTATGATATGATATAATAACCTGGCACGAGGAGAATTTGCCTCTTATGATGAGTCAGTAATATCGAAAATCGATCTATTTCTAATTAATATATGTTCATTTGAACGACACAATTTATGAACTGGGTATCTATCGGAAAAAAATAAATGAAATATTATTTTATTACAGAAGATGTAGGTACATGTGATAGCATTTTAGACTCTACATGAAATCGACCATTTTTTGGATTAACGGTATAATGGTAACTAACGGTATAATGTTTTAAGTAGGAGTAGTCAAAGTTAGGTGATAGTAAATTTAAAGTACATGTACCGACGACATTTACTCGTACTTCTTTTTTCTTTAAAAATATATTTGCTTCCGCTTTGTTTAATTTGGCAACAACTAGTTTGGCTTTTGCGAGGCCGCAACAGCATTAAAACCTACAAATAATCAAAAACCGTAGTCTAAATGCCGCAAAATTACACTCCGGGCAGAACCTTTTTAATGATGCTCGAGTACTACATCTCGTCATAAAAGAGCCCGTGCCAGGTTCTGGGACATCCTGTATACCTACTATGAATGAGTGAGAAACTCCTTTTTGAGCTAGATTTCATTTTATTCGTCTACTTCTTCACCCTGTAACCAATATACATTAAAATTCTATGACATGATAACTATTCCAGCAGAAACTCTTTATAAAAAAAACCGTGTATTAGCTATTTTTCTTTATTCAAATAGAATAGATATTAGAACAATCGTGCTTAATATTCAATTTATGAAAAAAACACTTTTTTTAACTTCCTTAGCTTAAAGTTATCCTTTTCATTAATGACAGTTTTCTTTTCAGTAAAAGATACTATTCTTTTCAAAGCATTTTGTATTGCAATGGCAGTGACTTTGGCTCGAGAAGTCTGTGGTGCAATACCAATCCTCAATTTTGCAGGAGAAATATTTGCAATTGCTTCACACAAATCTAACTTTGTATTGACTCCAAACCAACAAGCCATGTTGTTGGGGGCAGTGCAAGTCTCAGGTTCAATGCTAGCCTCAACTGTGGTGGAAAAAACAGGAAGGAAGGTAATTTTAATCTACGAAAGGTAGTTAATACCTATATGGTTTTTTAACTTATAACGCACAGGATTGGATGAATCTATAGTAACGTATTATCATAGTGCATACGTAAACGGGCTACGAAAGTACTTGATTAATATTAATAGGAATTAATCTGTTTTATATATCGAATTATAAGTTTGAATATGTTTTTTTGTGTTGTTTACAGCCACTACTTGCAATATCTTCACTTTTATCAGGATTGAGTATGATTGTTTTAGCGTCATGGTTTGTGTCAAGAGAATATGGAGTGAACTCACTTAACTGGATTCCAATACTGACTCTTTGCCTGTGTATTTTTTGCGATTCCTCAGGATTACAGCCTATATCCATTGTTGTAGCTAGCGAAATATTTTCATTCAAGGTTAGTATTTAATCTATAAATATATTAAACTTTCATTCAATGTGATCGTTACTTATCGTTACATCTATCATAAATAACAGGATCTATGTGAAGTACAAGATCTATGTGAAGTACAAGATCTATGTGATGAAAGTGCAAGATTTAGTGCTCTTGGCAAATTGTCTCCAAATTTAAAATTTGTAGTACAAAAATGAAGGATTATCATTCAACTTATGGGAGCTCTTAGACCTTCTCTGACACAAAATCCGGCTACTATACCAGGGTCACGTTAATAGGTAACATTTGACAGTTCATCAAAATTCAACAACGTAACCTTGTAACAGCGGCATAAAATAATATATTTTTTCGTTTTGTTACAACTGCACAATCGCTTAACTTTTTTCAATTAGGATTATATATTTATTGTAATAATTATCGATTCGAGTAATTTTACGATTTGCTTTCACTAATAAACCATTCTAAACATAATAAACAATTTCTGATCTAAAGAATTGAACGTCGTTACAATGTTGCGTCAGTTAACCCTTTTTCTTTTTAAACACTAGGGATTTACTCTAAAAATCGAAGGTGATAAGTTGATTGAAATGCAATGATTACTTGTGAAGAAATATCAACATAAATTAATAACCACGTTGTGTTTATAATAAAACATAATTATATTATTAACTATATTAACTAACTATAAAAATACAAAAAATAACTAATTAGAAAAATCATTGATGTTAGGTACAATTTACGTGGCAGCAAATTCACTCATCACTGGTGGAAAAGAAAAACATTTCAGTGCAGAATCGAATTTAGAATAATTTTAAATATTAATGTAAATATTTTGTTTTAAGATTTTGTATATATAGTCATAAAATTATAAAATAAATTCATTCCGATCCGAACGGCCAACAGTATCATTTCTCTCCAACTCCAAGAAGAAGTCTTCAAATAGTAAGCTAGGGAAGAAACCCCTACACAGTCTTACCATGTCGAAACGGGGGAAAACGCTAAACAGCCAATCTCGCGAACTAGTGGTGAAATTGTACACTACCGAGAGAACGCGTTGCCGAAGCATTGGGAATAGGGAAGCGGACAATAACTCAAATTCTGAATGAGAAATACGGACCGTCAGGCTCAGAAGATAATACTTTACGTACACCGAAAAAAATAAAGAGGGACAAGAAAATTGTTGGCGTTGATAATTTTGATGCTGCTGCAATTCGCAACCACATTTATGGATGTTACTCGAGAAAAGAATATCCTACACGGGAAAAGCTAATGAGTTCGTTAAAAGACGCAGGCTTATTTTTTGGCGGTAAATCGTCTCTATCAAAGGTTTTGAAATCGATTGGTTTTATATTTAAAAAATCTGACAAGCGGAAATCCTTCTAGAACGCTACGATATTATTTTGAAGAGAGTAACATTCAAGTAAATAAAATTACAGATTGGGACAATGTCGTGTTTATTGACGAAACATGGTTGAATGCGAACCATACGGTTTCGCGGACATGGACCGATGATACAACGGCCTCCACCTCAAAAGTTCCATCGGGAAAAGGAGCCCGACTTATTATATGTCACGCGGGACCAGCTTCTCAAGGTTTTATTCCAGACTGCCTCCTCGCATTCGCCTCTAAAACTACAAGTGATTACCATGAGGAAATGAACTTTGAGGTTTTTAAAGAGTGGTTTGAGAAGCTGCTAGTCAGCTTAGAAAACCCATCGAAAATTATAATGGACAATGCACCATATCATTCGGTACAAGTTGATAAACCACCAACTCAAGCAAGTAAAAAGCAAGAGATTGTCTCGTGGCTGGTAAGAAATGGTGTGGATGCAAGTTCAACTTTATTAAAAGTGGAGTTGTTAAAACTGGTAAAAGCAACTAAGCCGTCCAAGCTCCGCTATGTAATCGATGAACTAGCCCTAGAGCATGGACACGAAGTTATTCGATTGCCTCCCTACCATTGCCAGTATAACGCCATCGAGCTTATTTGGGCACAAATAAAGGGTCATGCAGCGCGGAACAATACTGAACCACCCTTCAGTACTGCTAAAATGATGACTCTGCTACAAACTGCGTGCGTGTGCAGAAGTCACTACAAAAGACTGGAGAAAAGTCGTAGAGAAAACAAAGAAAATAATTTTACAAGATTTTGAACGAGATGTGAGAATAGACAATATTATTGAAAATGAATTAATAATATCTCTGAGTGGTGACAGCAGTGATGAAGATGACAATATTAATAACAGTTCTGATAGTTCAACTGAATAAATGCAATTTTTTTGTTAAATTATGTACTTGTCTTATTTTGCTCCTTAAATTTAAGAAAGAAAAATAATAATGGGACAGGGATTCGCCTGATGATTTTTAAAATTCACATATGTTTCAAGTCCGTATCGATTCTTTCACATTAATCGATGTTTTTTATCAGGTCACCTCACTATGAAGATAAATCTGACAGACGTCAAATGTTACCTATTAACGTGACCCTGCTATAACTATAAACTACCTACATTTTTTCCAAATTTCGTCTTTATACGTCAAACGATTTTTGATATTTTGTGATGAGTGAGCGAGCGACTTTTCGCTTTTATATTCTTAGATTGAGTATACCAGATACTACGCCATAAGGAAATTATAACAATTTTAAAAATGTATGATTGAAAAAAAAATATAATCATGATTTTATTTTAAATGTTGCCAGTTTAGGAGCACCTAGTGTTCCTAAACGGGCAACATGTTCCGATATTGTTTTCGCTGAACTATCGATTTTCCGCAATATCCCACTTTACCAATGTAATGTGTGAATACGTATGGTTTCCAACTACTTAGTTTGTTTGCACGGTTATTTACAAATATTAAAAAAAAACTACAACTTAGGATAAATTGTAATTTGAAAATAATTTTAAAAATAAATAAAAATGTTCTTTACAGTATCGCGGTACGGTAATGGCCATCACTATGTCAGCAGCATCATTTGCGGACTTCTTACAATTGTTATTTTTTAAACCTTTAGCCAATGCATTAGGTATATACGTCGCATTTTATTTCTTTGGTATAGTATGTATATTGATGGCAGTATATGTTGTTATTATTATACCTGAAACAAAAGGAAAGACTTTAGATGATATATATAAACATCTAGGTAATAAGGAAATTGTAATATCGGATTCTGAAATACTATGAAAATAAATATTTTTTTTTTATAAAATGTTTGGTCATTTTTGTAAGCATGAGTTCCTCTTTATATATAAATATTCTAAATAATAATTATTTTTGAGTACCCTAACTTCATTACTTTACTGTCTTTCAATTTAATAAATGAAAGACAAAATTACGCAAAAGCCCATCAGCGTTAATATAATATCACTTCGTATTATTTGATGAGATAAGACTTCATGGTTAATTTATTTATATACTTTCATTAATTCAATAACTAGGTCTTACCTCATATAGAATATCAAAAATACATAGAATTTCATAGCATTAATACCAAATTGTTATAAAATGAGAAGAAAGCAATTATTACTTAGTATCGAATTTTTTTAAGTTGTAGTTAGCAATAACGTGTTCCAGAAGTAGTTAAAAAATGTCACACAGACGTAATGAAATATTATTGGACAACTTTTTAGATCGCGAAGTTGAAATTATGCTGTTTCCGTTAAACCTGACACAATGGTTATTTTTTCTACCAAAGTATACTATTTATAAGCATTTTATCACTTTCAATAACACAATAACTGAAGCCCTATCATCAACGGTTGTGTTTGTGTCACTTATATTTCTTTGTTATCGCCTTTACATGTTCATAGACTTTTACCTGTCTAGAGGATTGTGGTTTTTCGCTTTTTTACTAATATATGATGTTATTTTTTATTGGTTCGGTTTTGTTTTGAGTTTTATTTCGAATATTTATTTTCGTAAATTTAACTTGGAGTTGGTATTGAACATTCAAAAAACCTTTAGAATCATCAAATTTAAGCAATATAAATGTTTTGAAAAATTGCTTAAATATTCATGGTTTTGTGTGATTATCATTATACTATATCATATACTCTATATATTTCTAATTAAACTATTAAGTGTAGCAGCCAACTATGACCATATTTTATGGATTTTTACTTCCTATTTTGACATGACTGTAATATATGCAAGTCGCATCAACGCGATAATTAATCATCAGTTAAAATTATGGGTTTGTGAATTTACTAAAGTTCTTAGAGGTTCAGCTATAGAGAAACTTAGTTCAGAGTTAAAGTTTGAGCGCCGTATTCGCATTTTAGGTAAGAGAAAAATTTACCACAAAATATAGGTAATGGTTTAACATAATGTATTTTAAAATTTAAAAGTAACATAACATGTACATTATTTTTATTGATAGATGGAAAAAGCAGGAGCACTGAACGATCCGAGTTAATGAAATTGTTGGACATTTATAAAATTATTTTAAGATCTTATAATATATACAAAGAAGTTTTTAAATGTCAAGTAAGTTAATTATAAACTATCTTTAAAGTTATGTATATCCGTTCCGTTGATTTTTTAACGGCTTAACCGATTTTGATGATGCGTATTTCATTATAACACTTTAAATACTCTTGATTAAGTTAGTAATATAGGGTATAAATTGTAAAATAACGTCCCCTGTTAACATCCCAGTTCTGGGCACGGGCCTTTTCCAATACAAAGACGACATGGAATATTGCTGTTAAAGTGCAGGATGGCGTATTTTACTTAGTAGGATTAGGTACTCTCAAACACGCAAGTTTCCTCACGATGTTTTTCTTCATCATCATCATCATCAAAGCGCTACAGCCCGGGGTGGGCCTTGGCTTGGTCAAGCAAATTTCTCCATCTGAGGCGATCTTTAGCGGCCTCTCTCCATCTCCGTACTCCCAAAACTCTCATGTCCTTTTCCACTCCGTCAATCCACCGGCCCCTAGGTCTTCCTCTGCCTCTACGGCCCTCTGGTTTACTGTCAAGCAACTTTTTCGGGGCTCTTGAATCGTCCATGCGTTGCACATGTCCTGCCCATCGCATTCGTGACAATTTAATGATTTTGACTACATTCGGTTCTTTAAATAGTCCATAGAGTTCGTAATTGTAACGAATGCGCCAGATACCATTATCTTGAACAGCACCGAAAATCCTCCTCAGGACCTTTCGCTCAAAAATTCGCAGGCTGTTTTCATCCCTCTTACTTAGAACCCAGCATTCAGCCCCGTAAGTAAGAATCGGCCTAAGTAAAGTTTTGTATAGGAGTATTTTAAGATGTCTTGGCAGAATCTTAGATCGGAGGTAGCGCAACAGACCGAAATAACATTTGTTTGCCGAAGTAATTCTCCTATGAATTTCTATTGAGATTTTGTTCTCTGATGTGACGAGGGAGCCGAGATATATGAAGTCTCTAACGGTAGAAAAGGTTTTTCTTCACCATTAGCTAAAAGCGGCAATGTCTATAAGTGACGATAGCCACTCGTAGAAGTCGTTTAATTTTTTTTCCCTATTCCTATATAATAATTATTTGTATGTACATTTTACTAAAACATTTTGTCAGTAAGTATAGTACCCGGCAATAAATATTACACATCGACCTTTGATTACATGATCGCAAACCTTTTTCCATTCTTCAGCCCCA
The DNA here is from genome assembly GCA_951802675.2 of Boloria euphrosyne. Lineage (NCBI taxonomy): Eukaryota > Metazoa > Arthropoda > Insecta > Lepidoptera > Nymphalidae > Boloria > Boloria euphrosyne. The sequence continues at coordinate 3,319,956 of OX637878.1, read as the reverse complement.
ATCATGTTTACTTTTTCAGTCAATAATTTTTTTACTGTAGTTAAACTCATATCCACGTTTCTAGCGGCTACATAGCCTTTCAGTTGAGACCATATATTTTCAATTGGATTAAAATCCGGATGATATGGTGGTAATCGCAATACAGTGTGCCCATGTTCGGCAAGTATCTTGTCCACGGAAAACTCTGTAAATCTGTCCTTGTGCTGACATATTAAATCGTAAATCTGGGGTTTTGTCAATTTTGAGTCTACTGAAATTTCGTGTCTGTTTAACCAGTTGATCATTTCCTGTTTAATGGTGTTTGAATTAGGTGGTTTTTCAACAACTTTGTTATGATAGGGTGCGTTGTCGATAACTAGAACAGAATCGCTGGGTATATTTGGGATTAATTGATTAACCAGCCATTTCTCGTAGCTATCGTTATTCATTTCATTGTGATAATTACCTATAGTGTCCGTGGATATATACATTAAGAAGGCTCCGGGTACAAAGCCTTTTTCGTTCCCCGCATGAACAATTATCAAACGTTGACCTTTTGAAATTGGCCTTTTTAACCCTTTTTTCTTATTGTCACTCCAAGTTTTTCCTTTACTGTGGGATGTATGTATGTAAGACTCATCCATATAAATTATGTTTTTGCCAGATTTTTCTCAGTCTTTTCAGACCCATTGTAATTAATAGCCTCAGATAATTTAGCTTTTAATAATTTTACAGTCGGAAGTTCATTAAATCTTAAGTGAAAATCGTAACCATTCTTCGAATCGCATCAAAGTCAAAATTATCCATGTCTAAATGACATTCCTTTTTTGGTCTACCTTTTTTCGGAGAACTAAACATAATTGCATTGGGAGGTGTTTCAATTCTAGCTTCGATTAGTATATTGTTCAAAATCTTTCTTGGAATTCCAGTGGCATTTGCTACTCGTTCTTGAACCCTTTTATAATAATAACTTACATTTACATTCTAATTTTTTTTAATTATATCTGCTTCTGTTACAAAATATTTATAGACATTGTAGATAAATTCGCGTGACTGACCTCGTAAAGGTTTACCTCTTTTTCCTAAAGATGCCATCGTATAACTTTAAATTATTATAATAATAAATAAATTTTTAAAATTTAATAAAAGAATTATCATATATATATATATATATATATATATATATATATATATATATATATATATATATATATATATATATATATATATATATATATATATATATATATATATATATATATATATATATATATATATATATATATATATATATATATATAGATAACGCTCTACAAAACCGAAATCGGCCGATGGTTTCTTTTCAAAGATCGGTGTGTAATATTTATTGTAGGGTACTATACATCTATTTTTAATTCATAATATATGACATTGACTCGTTTTATATTAAACTTAAATAACCTTATTTAATATTAATTCAATTTAATTCTAAATTTCATTTCACATTTTTAATCATTTTAACGTTACGTTTAGATATTGTTTCATGGGATGAAAACTTTTATATATAGCTTCGTTTATGTGCAATTATGGATTGATGCACAATTTCTTGGAAATCATACCGTAAGTATATTTTTGAACTTTTATCAATTCAAATTAAGCCCTAATTATAACTTAGTTAATTTCAAAATATCTAATAACTAATAGTTTCCACATTGTATTCTTAATATCCCTACTGTATTGTACCTACCCTACTGTACTGGGCGTCCCGCTAATGCAAGAGAGACCAGGTTACTGTAAACAGGGGTTACAAACGCTGGCCCAGTGCGGGTTGTTCTTCACAATGTCACATGTCTTTCAAAACTTCACATGTCATTCAAAAACTTACTAGGTTCTCTCAGACACGCACGATGTTTTCCTTCACTATAAGACCAGTGGTAATCATGTTAGAAATGATTCGCACATGAAAATATCAGAGGAGCGTAACCCGGATTTGAACCCGCATCACACGATTATCAATGTGAGCTTAGAACGTTACTATTGGGCTACCATTGCCTTCCGTATACCTAAATGTATAATTATTTTATATTTAATAATAAATAATTTGTTTTATGATTATTATTAACATTTAAATTATTTCAGCCAAACCGCCAAACCACATTAAAAGTTTTGGTAACCATTGATCTAATAAAAAGTTTCCTAATTGAAATTATTGTAAGTTTCACTTGTGAAGAGTTTTATTCTATAATCAGAGAAGTTGAAGTTATTTGCCTGAATGTAATAGCTTCTAATAAAAATTACGGTACGTTAATTAATTTTTACTAAAATTCTTATTTTATTTTATGAGGCTTCTCTTTAGGGTAACTCATGTCGAGTTTTAACTTTAATAGGTGATATTAAATATTTCAAATTAGATGATAGATTTCAATCTGATGATTTGCTTATTTGAATTCAAAATAACTGGCCAAGAAAATTTAAAAAATTAATACATGAGGATGTATTACTGTAGCTGTTAAGATTCATTTCTATACTATTTATTAGATAGATAGAATAATGTTTTGGAAAGTAAACAATAATAATAATCAGTCTAAACTCTTTAATCATAACATAAATTATTATAATTGACTTGGAAATCCTTCACCTCCATAAAAAAAACATTCGAATATTTTAATTTGACTCTTGACAGAAATTCTAATATTGCATTAATTTATACATTATTTATTAATATTAATATGCCTTATGTTTAAGATACATTACGGATTTGCAAGAACATCTTACGGATGAATAAGGCTGTTTTTACGAAGATGAAAGCATGTCGTTTATACCTTATAGATTCAACGCTACCATTCGGTATAATTTACTTAGTAGCAACATACGCTATTGTACAAATACAGTTTGCGTTGATACGGAAATAACGACTTGTAAAGATTTTATAATATAAAAATAAGAAGGCTAATTTTTATTAGTTTAAAAATATCTAAAAATTATCCAATAATCGCAAGTGTAGAAATATTCACATCGAATATTTTAATTGTACAGCTTTTTTAGTGCACTAATATACTCGTAGTGTATTGTACCTATGTAGAAATTTCTGGAAAATGTATATGTTTTTTTATTTAAATTTTATGTATTTTTTTAATAATATTATTATGATAAAAAGATGGTTGTATATATGTTTAAAATCGGGTGTTCCCTGCTAAATAAAGTTTGTTGCAAGAAAATTAACGATTTTCATTATAATACATACATGCGAGAGCCCTTTACATCCTCAATACAGTCATGTTGCAAAATTTGCTTTTATCCGAAGTCTACTAACTATAACTGTGCTATAAGTGACCTCCCTGCAAAATTTTATCTTCATACAAGAACTATTAGCTGTTTTCTCGAGCTAAGCGTCTGAGTGACCTTTCGCTTTTATATAAGTATTTAGAGTTGTGCAATTGATGTTCTCTTAAAAAATATAATAACATCCCTATATAGGTTTTATTTATTTTGACCTTTCAAGTGCTTTATTTGTTTTCATATAATCATCAAAATATGTATGAAGGATAAATAAGCCGAACCATTTATTGCATTTTAAGAAAGTAAGGAATTATATAATTTTATGCAGTAAACGCATAGGTGCTTAATGTATCAACTACGATATCCGATGACTGGTCTACCATAGCAGACCATAGGTCCATTTGGGTAGCTTCTCTCACCGAAGTCACCTCCCAGTGTACCTCTTGACTTCATGACCAGCTGGATTGCCAGACGCTAATAAGCTGCAACGAAGATAACGTGAATACATACATAGGGGAAATGAATGAATAATATGTATATATTATATATAATATTCCTTTGAAATGGTGGTAGTTTCATTAAGAACTTGTGCAAACTTCAGTTTTAATATGAATTGACTTTTAAATCTACTCTCTCATGTATTTATTGAAAAAAAAAGTTTACGGACGGCAATTACAATTGGCTGCATAGCCCAAAAAAATCACAGCCGCCAAAACTTTATGGACTACCAAAAAGATCATAAAAAAAGATGTCCCATTACGACCAATAGTGAGTCAAAGTTTTGCAGCTATTAATATAAATACGTTATTTTTACATGTGAAGTTGCTTGTGTGAGAAGATGGCTCTTTGTGACACACGCAAACTGACACACACGAACATATACGTTAATGCCTCCTCACATCATCACCCACGGCATTTACAAGCGGTAGTGTTGCCTCTGACTAGTCAAGCTTATGAACTATGTGACGCTGAACATTTCGATGCGGAGCTTGCGCATGTCCAGGAGGTACTTAAGAGTACAAAGAGGATCGAAGGAATCTAGGTCACCGTGACACACCTACGAAACATCCAGAGGGTAACCACCAACCTGCGTACTTGCCTTATATTAAAGGAATAAGGAAAAGGTTGGATCAGTTCTAAAAACTGATCCATTAAAACTATACGTTCCGTTTTCCAAGGTTGAAAAACTTTTGCGCACACCAAAATATGTTATCGCGTACAAAACACCGTTTTTTTTTATAGTTGGGAAATCCTATAACGGATACCACCCGACTTCCCCTGGGGTGGTTATGTGGCAACTCTCCGGCTAATGAGACCGGCCTACCCACTAAAACCCAACTTCCCAACCCCTGCCGCCATGTGGGACGCCACGGGATCGCTTTCGCATACAACCGCGACACCCCGACGGTTGGCCGAAGCCACCATCACGAGGCCGCCCCAAGCGGGACAACCCCATTATGGGAAGACTAACAACCTTAAATGAGACTGCTCCCAAGTCCACCCCGGCCAAACCCGTACAAAACACCGTGTGTCTACAAAATTAATTGCAGCTGCAATAGTTCTTACATTGGCTTTGGCCAATGTAAGAACCAAGCGAACCATCGGAGAGAGTCAAAGAACACATTACAGTTGTAAAGAATCGCCAGACAGCAAAATCCGGTGATAAAAAATTTAGACATTGTGGTTAGCCGTACCAACACACCGGTAGAAATATTACATAGCAAATTGTTAAAATCAAGTTTGCCAACAAAACCTACGTCAACAACCCAGTCTAAACGTCGGGAATAAGGTATTTATTTATACCAATAAAAATACACGTTTTTAAGTCCCGTTGTACGATATATATATATATATATATATATATATATATATATATATATATATATATATATATATATATATATATATATATATATATATATATATATATATATATATATATATATATATATATATATATATATATATATATATATATATATAATTCATATTAAAACTGAAGTTTGCACAAGTTCTTAATGAAACTACCACCATTTCAAAGGAATATTATATATAATATATACATATTATTCATTCATTTCCCCTATGTATGTATTCACGTTATCTTCGTTGCAGCTTATTAGCGTCTGGCAATCCAGCTGGTCATGAAGTCAAGAGGTACACTGGGAGGTGACTTCGGTGAGAGAAGCTACCCAAATGGACCTATGGTCTGCTATGGTAGACCAGTCATCGGATATCGTAGTTGATACATTAAGCACCTATGCGTTTACTGCATAAAATTATATAATTCCTTACTTTCTTAAAATGCAATAAATGGTTCGGCTTATTTATCCTTCATACATATTTTGATGATTATATGAAAACAAATAAAGCACTTGAAAGGTCAAAATAAATAAAACCTATATAGGGATGTTATTATATTTTTTAAGAGAACATCAATTGCACAACTCTAAATACTTATATAAAAGCGAAAGGTCACTCAGACGCTTAGCTCGAGAAAACAGCTAATAGTTCTTGTATGAAGATAAAATTTTGCAGGGAGGTCACTTATAGCACAGATAAAAAAAAAAAACAGATAGTCCACGTCATACAAAAAAGTCAAACATCCTGAACCGGGACTATTATAAGCACTATTTTTTTTACCTAAATCGCATAATAGATGTCGCAAGTGAGATGTGAAAACGAAGCGACATCTAATATCCATTGTTGTAAATAAATTTTAATAAAAACCTTTAAACAATAGATGGCGCTAAAAGCAAAGGTATTTATCGCCGACCTGCCGCTGCGCATTATTGTAGCCAACTGCCAACCTTTGAGGCCTCCAATTCTCAAGGCCACAGGCCACTCGTAAATCATAATAGCAATTGGCAATTACTTAAAAAGGGTATATTTAAAGTACCTATTGTAGGTGTAATTGAGTGCAACAAAACGCGCTTACAAATTTCTTGTAAATACATAATATTTTTAATGATCTGTAATTGTATAGGTAGTTGTTTTATTTATATTATATAATAAACCTATAGTAAGTATTTGATATGTGATTAAACTATTGACTCACCCTCGCTCTGTTTGGGTTCGGTACTGGTACTAAATAGTAAATACCTACTTGACGTTTTCACAGATAGCATGGATTTCTCAGATGTGTATGTCTGTATATTCTCTCGCAGTAATATATTATAAAGTATATAAATTAAATAAAAAAATTATGTTAGGTTTGTATGTATAGTCCGGTGGTATAATAAATGCACTGCTAATAACTAGGATGTAAGGTTACTCATTTTGGAGTTGATATTGACATATATTATGACTGTTAGGAGTTTTACCATATTTATGAATTTTTCGTTGCGTTTTTCTAGTGTAGTGTATGTATGACCACCTACGTAGGTATATTTCTTTGGCATGCTCTGTAGCTTAAACGGCTTGATTTTAGGTGGCGTTAAATTCGTCTCAAGACTCGACTGTGTGTGTGGCACAAGATAGGCTATATAGCCTATAGGTATATATCAAAATTATAAATCTTTATAAGATTTTGACTGACTTTTGTATTTTTAACCTATCAAGGGTTTGAAAATTCTAAATTCCCAAATCAGCTACACAGTCGTGTTTTTTTTTTTTTTTCTTCAACAATTTACATTTCCCATTATTTTTCTATTTATTCTTTACGTACATTTATATAAATTATTGAGAGATGAGATATTTCCCACGGTAAAAAGTATCCTATATGTTGACCCGAATAAACATCATCACAGGTACACACCTACGAAACATCCAAAGGGTAACCACCAACCTGCGTACTTGCCTTATATTAAAGGAATAAGGAAAAGGTTGAATCAGTTCTAAAAACTGATCCATTAAAACTATACGTTCCGTTTTCCAAGGTTGAAAAACTTTTGCGCACACCAAAATATGTTATCGCGTACAAAACACCGTTTTTTTTTATAGTTGGGAAATCCTATAACGGATACCACCCGACTTCCCCTGGGGTGGTTATGTGGCAACTCTCCGGCTAATGAGACCGGCCTACCCACTAAAACCCAACTTCCCAACCCCTGCCGCCATGTGGGACGCCACGGGATCGCTTTCGCATACAACCGCGACACCCCGACGGTTGGCCGAAGCCACCATCACGAGGCCGCCCCAAGCGGGACAACCCCATTATGGGAAGACTAACAACCTTAAATGAGACTGCTCCCAAGTCCACCCCGGCCAAACCCGTACAAAACACCGTGTGTCTACAAAATTAATTGCAGCTGCAATAGTTCTTACATTGGCTTTGGCCAATGTAAGAACCAAGCGAACCATCGGAGAGAGTCAAAGAACACATTACAGTTGTAAAGAATCGCCAGACAGCAAAATCCGGTGATAAAAAATTTAGACATTGTGGTTAGCCGTACCAACACACCGGTAGAAATATTACAAGCAAATTGTTAAAATCAAGTTTGCCAACAAAACCTACGTCAACAACCCAGTCTAAACGTCGGGAATAAGGTATTTATTTATAACAATAAAAATACACGTTTTTAAGTCCCGTTGTACGATATATATATATATATATATATATATATATATATATATATATATATATATATATATATATATATATATATATATATATATATATATATATATATATATATATATATATATATATATATATATATATATAGAAAAAAGTTGTCTATTACTATTATGATCAGATAATAAAGCTTTCAAATAATACATTTCATTCTAATACTTGTACTCACAATTTTATCAGATAATATAAGTATACATTATGTTAGTAAATAATAATTTATTATATGGGTTGAGTGGTTTCTGCTTAACTGCATCCAATTTTAACTTGAAAATAATCACTACATATTAGAAAACAATGTTGATATATAATTTGTCTAGGTTTTGTATACATTGGCTTAAATATAATGATATCTGTTGAAGGTATCGGAAAAAATAAGCCGCCTGGCTTTTAACGAAAACGCTGGTTAAACCCTTTGAGATGTAACAAAACGATGTATGGTGGAGTTGTGTATCTTAAGGTCTACAAAAAAGTCCGCGATAGCATATTAAGGTTAACATACCATATCCATTTTATTACTTTCAAAAGTGGACAAATATAAAGCGATAATAAGATAGCTGTTACACAAATACGGTATTAATTTTTATCATTTAAAATAAGTTAGAGGCTTTAATTAAGCATTTCATTCACATCATTTTATTCTTTACACCATATAATTTAAACGATCGCAAAAAAATTCGGGCTCGCGCCCGACAAACTTCAAGCGCACCGTCTTGCCTACTGTTTATCTACTACTAGCGGTTTCGTTTGCGCTAAATCTAATTGTAAAAATAATTTAAATGTTCTTTACAGTATCTTGGCACGTTAATAACCATCAATATGTCAGCAACAGCAACATCATGCGCAGACCTTAGTCTTATTTTTACCCCCGACGAAAAACAACGTGGTGTTAGTGTTAATTGTTATAAGTTTGACGTGTGTGTTTGTGTGTGCGTGTGCGTATGCGCGTGCACACGCACTATGGGTACCAAATGAAAAGGATTTATTAGTAGAATACTATTTTATTATTTTATGTCGGGACTTTTTAAAAATACTTATTTTATGTTATTTAAACGCTTAATGCAAGTCTATGCACTTGCTATATATATATATATACGTAACCTTTTATTTCTTCTGTACGGTATAGTATGTATTTTGTTGGTAGTAGATGTTGTTATTATCATACCTGAAACAAAAGGAAAGACGTTAGATGATATATAAAAACATGTATGTAATAAGAAATTGTAATATCGGAATCTGAAGTATTATGAAAAAAAATGTAAAATTTTTTGGTCAATAATGAAACAAATAACTATTTATTAATTTACAACAAGAATTTTTAAAACCGGTCAAGTAGTTTTTAAGTTAAATCGTAACATACAAACAAACAAAAAAAATCAAATCTTTCCTCTTTATAATATTAGTATAGATAGATAAGTATAGATAAAGGAAATTGCAAGAACAATTTCTTGAAAACATTTTTTTTTGTAAAGATGAAAATAAAAACCAAAAACTTGTTTATTTGAATTTTTAACATAAATTTTGAGGTTATGTGAAAAAGCGTAAATACAAAAGTTGTAGATCTTTTTATTACCTACAACATTTCCATTTAACTTTTTTCCATGTAGGACTTGTAGTTTTGCCGGAAATCGAGATAAAAAGTCCACGCTTCCCGACCTCAGATCCCCCGTAAATTATTTTTCCTTTCATTTTGTTATATTCTCTTTCTTCTCCAATGGGTTTCATCCTACTGTATATTTTTTTCACTTTTTACCATTTTGAAAGGCTTTGGCACTGGTCTAGCCTGTTCCTATGCATGCTTAGATCTTTAAAACTACGCAACGGATTTTGATGCGGTTTTTTATGATTCAAGAGGAAGGTTTATATGTATAACTATCGAAACCTGCAGATTCGCTCTCGCTAGATCTAAGTTACTACTCGCATACTAGATCTAAGTTACTACCGCATTCCCTCACAGACTTGCAATGCCGAATCTTTTGGCGAAAAATGAGCCAGCTCTCCTGTTACCAGTAGAGGTGATAAGACGAGGTGTTATGACGTTTAAAAAGTGCTTAGTACTTTTACTCCATGGGCCAAAAGGTTTTTACAAAAAAGGTATGAAATATAATTTTGACTAATGGAGGCATATATAAGTAACTTGAGAAGTACAGCCTTCTCCGCCGCGGCCCCCACTTTAGACGCCATCACCCTGACATGTGCCATCTCGATTTATTCCAGAAAGTTCAATGAGTCATTATTATTAAGTTCTTCTTAATATATAAATAATCGAATATTATTTAGCTTAAGCTACCTTTAAGTACCCTAACTTAGTTACTTTATTGTCTTTCAATGTAATAAATGCGACAAAAGTGCGCAAAGGGTCATCAACGTTAAAAAACACTTCGTTTTATTTGATGAGATAAGACTTCATCGTTAAATTAACATACTTTCATTAATCCATTGATTAGATCTCATGGAAAATATTAAAAATACATAAAATTTTATACCATTTATACCAAATTATTGTAAAAATAAGAAGAAAGGAAATACTTAGTTTTTAATGTTTTTGACATTGGAGTTGGGACTAAAGTGTTCAAAAGTAGTTAAACGATGTCACACAGACGGAATGAAATATTATTCGATAACTTTTTAGATCGTGAAGTTGAAGTGATGCTGTTTCCTTTAAACCTGACACAGTGGTTATTTTTTCTACCAAAGTATACTATTTACAAACATTTTATCACCTTCAATAACACAATAACTGAAGTCCTTTCATCAACGGTTGTGTTTGTGTCACTTACATTCCTTTGTTATCGCCTTTACATGTTAATAGACATATATCTGTCAAAAAGATTGTGGTTTTTCGCTTTTTTACTAATATATGATGCTATTTTTTATTGGTTCGGTTTTGTTTTGAGTTTTATTTTGAATATATGTTTTCGTAAATTTAACTTGGAGTTAGTATTAAACATTCAACAAACCTTTAGATTCATCAAATTTAAGCAATATAAATGTTTTGAAAAGTTGAATAAATTTTCATGGTTTTGTGTGATTATGATTATACTATATAATATAATCTATATAATTGCACTTAAGCTATTAGGAAAAGCAGCTAACTATGACCATATTTTATGGATATTTACTTCCCATTTTGACATGACTGTAATATATGCAAGTCGCATCAACGCGATAATTAATCATCAGTTAAAATTATTGATTTGTGAATTTACTAAAGCTCTCAGAAGTTCAGCTATAGAAAACCTTAGTTCAGATGTCAAGTGTGAGCGCCGTAATCGCATTTTAGGTAATAGAAAATTTACAACAAAACATAATAATTTTAGATATTGTATTTTAAAATTTAAAAGTAATAAATGTACATTATTTTTATTGATAGATCGAAAAAAGAGCACTGAACGATCCGAGCTTATGAAATTATTGGACATTTATAAAATTATTTTAAGATCTTATAATTTATACAAGGAACTATTTAAATGCCAAGTAAGTTAGTTATAAACCAACTTATATATTTTTTTTCCATTGGCATTATTCCGTTACATTACCCAATGAAAAGTTGTGTTTGACTTTTACGTATATCCGTTTCCTTAATTTCTACACGGCTTCACCGATTTTGATGAAGCATACTTTTAGTATAGTTAGTACTATAGGGTATGTAAAGTATTCAACCCTTAGTAGGTACTCTGAAGCGTACAGGTTTCCTCACGATGTTTATATTCAACATTAGATAAGCGGTAATCATGTTGAAAATGATACAATTTTCTATTTTTCATCTCCCAAAGATAAATTTACCACTAATTTAGTAGTACAGAGTACTCTACTTAACACACAGACAATTCAACCTTTAACATTTGTATGAATATTAAAATCTTGGGGGTTGAAGTATGGAGTTGTTTTGTACCTTCGGGTAGCAGCCGAATGGGCCGGCACGCCCCGTATAGTACAACTCTCTCACAGGAGACCGGCGTGAAGTGGCAGCTATGCTGTCGCGTTTCGTCCGGTAAGTGAGAGTCCGGGAGGCCTACTCCCCATCCCTCCTCCCGTCCTTCTCCCTCCTCCCTCCCTCCCTTTCCTGAAAGGCCGGCAACGCATCTGCAAGCCCTGTGGTGTTGCAGGTGTCCATGGGCGGAGGTGATCACATACCATCAGGTGAGCCTCCTGCCCGTTTGCCCTCTTTGTCCCATTAAAAAAAAACCTCATCTTTATGAAATAACATATGATTGTAGAAAACGAACACGATATAGGCACATCAGCATATCATGTTTGTTTTTGCCTCGCACTTGTAAATTGTGGATCTATCTTCTGACTGAGTTTTTTCCTGAGCGTTATGAGTTGGAATTTGAAGACCGGCAACGGATATGCGAGTTTTATATATCCGTATATATCACATATGTACGAATGTCTGTGTGTGATGATAGCCACTTGTCGAAATCGTTTACTTTTTTGCCCTTTTTTCCTATATAAAAGTTATTTATAGTACCTATACATTCTGCTAAAACATTTTGTACATCTATTTTTTTTAATATTGATTCATTATACAATATTAAATTTTTAAATAATAATATTATTCAATATTAATCATAAATACTTAATTCCTTTCACGTAATATAGGTATACATTTTAATAAAATTAATTTCGTTTAGATATTGTTCCATGGAATGAAAATTTTCGTATATAGTTTGGTTTATGTACAATTATGGATAGAAGTAGATTTTTTTTATAATCGTAACGTAAGTATAAACAACATTTATTAATTCAAATTAAACCCTATTTATAACCTAATAAAGTCATTTTCAAAATAACTAATAACTAATAATTAGTTTACACATTGTATTTTTACACTAATAAAATTTGACACTTAACCCATCAACAGGCGCGGGGACAATATAGATTTATAACAATTGAAAATCTATCGTGTCTCGTATGTTCGCGTTGACGGGTTAAGCATTTATTAGATAATATATTTATTGTGTTCAGTAATTATGTTAGAAATGTTTTATATTTATTATTAGTCTGTTTATTTCAGAAAAACATCGAAATCACAATAAAATGTTTGATAAGCGTTGATCTAGTAAAAAGTTTTCTAGTTGAAATTCTAGTAAGTTTCACTTGTCAAGAATTTTATTCTTTAATTAGAGAAGTTGAAGTTATCTGTCTAAACGTAATAGCTTCTAATGAAAATAACGGTATGTAAATTAATTTTTACTTCAAGATTTATACATTTTGCTTATTCAAATTCAAAATAACTACCCAAGAAAATCGAAAATATTTAAACATAAACATAAGACACTTCGAGAATATTTTGGATTGTGAAAAATAATAGAAATAAAAACATACTGTAAAATATTTTAATTTGACAGTTATTTAAAAATATTAACATGCCTTATTTTTTTAGATGCATTACGGATTTGCAAGAATATCCTACGGATGAATAAGGCTGTTTTTACGAAGATGAAAGCATGTCGTTTATACCTTATAGATTCAAGGCTACCATTCGGTATATTTTATTTAATAGCTACTTACGCTATTGTACTAATACAGTTTGCTTTGATACGGAAATAACGACAGGTAAAGATTTTGCTATAGGAAAATAGAAATATCTGAAATTAAGTATACGTTGTAATTTATGATTATTAAAGTAGGATTCAACTCTAATCGAACGTTTAAAATAATTACATGTTCTATACTTCAGCATAAATTACTTGAATTATAAACTTATAAACTTGAATAAATCATCGATGTGATTATCAATTCTGTAAATGAATAAAATAATTATTTTTTCTAGTTTTTGTAACATTTTTTTGATACTCTGCTCCTTTTGGTCATAATTTTATATAGTAGCCTTTATCGAAAAATGGACTATCCAACACAAAAAAATCATAATAGTTATAAAAACCACCCAGATTCTGCTCGGTTATTTGCTCCAAGCATTGGTAACTACGACCCCAGTAGTACCTCAGTAGGCGAACGAAGTTAAATGTAATAATAATGTTATGTTAATATTCACTATAATAAAAGATGAAATGTGTAAAATTAGTATAGCAGCTGATATCATGTTTTTAAATCAACGTGCCGCTTTTCAATTTAATATTTTTACCCACGACGGAACGGAGACGGTATATGCGTTTTAATGACTTCAAAGCAAACACCGATGAAAGATTTCATTGAAATTGTAACGTGGAATAAGACACAAATGCTATATAAATTTTACATTTTTTACTATTTTTAATTACAATAAGTAAGCACGTTCTATGAAAAGTTATTACGAAGCTTAAAAATGTTGTAATTTAACCCGTCAATGGCGAACATATGAGACACAATAGATTTTCAATTGTTATAAATCTATATTGTCCCCGCGCCCGTTGATGGGTTATAAATACGAGTAGAATAATGGAATATTTTATCCACTAAAAACACACCAAATTTTTATTCAATCGATAAGTCTTATAAAAATTTTTACATTTTCAAATTTCGCGCCTCATTGGTCTAAAACGCTGAACGCAGCGGACGCCATTATTACTCTATTACTCTATGTATGAAATTGATAATTGTTTATAATTTAAAAATTACTTATTATTCTACTTATCGTTGGTGTGCTGTTCCTGAATTCAAGAATACTAGTGTAAAAACACCGAGCAAATTATTTATTTTTGTGTACACGGCGGTATGACGTAATAAAGTGATGTCTACTATTTCGTTGTTTTAAAAACAGAATAAAAAGAACTGAAAACTTTGGATTTAATTTTAAAATTAATTTTGTTATTTACCAACATAACTACTAAAACCAACATTTTCCGAATTATTTTTGCCTAAGCTATCTTAATAATATACTTTTAAGTTCTCGATTGGTTTTCATATGGAGTAAAATACTCTAGTTATTATAACATAAAGATAAATAAGTAAAAGTAAACATACATACTCATATATCTTGTCTTTTTGAACTCTTTAATTAGCTTTGTATCTAATGCAATTCGAGACTCATTTAAAAGGCGCATAATTTCAAATTATGCATTTTTCTGATATGATAAAAAATATGTTAATCCTATTTAGCTACATTTTGGTATCATTTTAAAATAATACGATAATGATTCATTTCCTTACTCCGTATTGTCTATATCTCACTGAAAATATTATGATAGAAATGTAAGCCGCTGCTATTTAATTTAATTAAGATTATAATCATTACGAATAAGGTGAATCATAATTAACGCTTGTAATGTGATTGAACTAGTTGTGGTTTTTCTTAGAAAATAAAATAAATATAAAAACAACTCTGTATAGATTTTATTTGTTTTTGACCTTTCAGCTGCTATATTAATTTTCGTGTATTTTTGAAATGTTTGTATGAAGGACCACTCAACCGAACCATTTATTGTATTTGGCCTTAGGAATCATATATTCCCTGCAGTAAAATGGTAAAAAATAAGTTTAATGTTCATACTTGACTTTGTTAAAAAAAAGAACGAGGTACCTACATACAATTTTCGCAAGTCGAAGATATAACAAAAAAAACAGATTGATTATTCAGAAGGACATAGATATTAGATACTTACATGCGTAATAAAATATGCATTTTCTAATAATGGAAAAAGAATGTAAGTTATGTGGGACTTGACGGTTTAAGAATAGCCAATATCTCACTTTAATCCAATAAAACCACTCCAGTCTTGATGGGGTGTACTGTATGTTTGTTTTTATGTTTTGAACTGGGTGAACCAATTTTGATGATTCTTTTTTTATTTGAAAGGTACTGCTTCCCGTGTGGTCCCATTTTAATATTTTCTAGATCTGACAATGGTATCCATGACAAAAACCATAAAAGTCTCAAATTTGCATTAAGTGTGTGCGCGACAAATGGACGAATAACTCACTACACGAAAACCGATTTCGATGATTCTTTTTTTATTCGAAAGGATGTGAGTGTTTTTAAGAAAAAAGTACCCTGTGACGATCAGGAAATATAATTTTGGCATTGCTTTAATTTTTTTATATTTACTCTGGTATTAAAGAATAGATTATTAACTAGCTAAATATGCTATTTAAATTAAAATTAAACCATGATAATAAGAAATATTCAAGTTTTTCTGTCAGCATATGATGCAAAGTATTCCTGTTAGTCACAAAATATAATCAATCAGAAATAAAACAACCAGATATTGAAACAAAATTAACTTATATTAGCATAAAGATATACCTAAAATCTATCCAAAAATAACAAAAAGGTAGTAGTATAATTCTTTCAAATTAATAAATAGCCTGCGAAATAGTTTCATGTTCGTCACTCCTTGGACACGTCGCACTTGAAAAGTTGTCATTACTAATGATACATCTTACAAATTCAAAAATCAAGCAAAGTGAGGAATTTTTGGCAAGAACAAAATACTGATAATGACAATATAAATGAGTGCTTTTTACAAAAAATGACCATAAAAAATCGGCCTGTCCTACAACTTCAAATATTTTTATTTTTATTTTTTTATATACCACATGTAAAAATGATATTTTTTATGAGTTAGGTAAATGTTTTAAAATCAAATTAAAATAAAAATGCCCGTAAAAAGCGGATAGTTATTTTTATATTTAAAAACAGCACAATAGGAGGTGAAGATTTCGTGTGTCCCATGGTGCTCTCGGAGATTGCAAATACATCTCACTTGATAAATATTAGTTTTTGAGTATGCATAAGTATTTGAACATAGTCTCTGTATATCTAAAGTGTCTTTTCAGTCTTTAAGTGATAAATTTATAGTTATTTTAAAAAATATCATTATTTTAATGTTGTCCTACGAAAATCACAGTACCGGAAAATCCAGTTGCGTCACGGTAAATTTGATATCTTACATAAGACAAAATCTACAATTTGTAATTTTTTTGCCTTCCTGGCAACATTATCATCGTTTATATTATACCGCCATTATTGTTTTAAACGTCAGTTGCGACAATAACTGAGACGAAAGTGTTGGTGTTTTCGGCGTGCAGAAAAAGTGTTCTGGATAGTGACAGTATTTAAAAGGTAAATAAACTTGTTTTCTTTACTTATAATATTATATTTAAAACATATACTAACCTTTATTAGATTAGTAAAGTTAAAAACAAGTTAATTTAACTAAATATTCGTTATTTTTAATTTTAAAAGTTCCCTGGGATGAAAACGTCACCTCCTGTGCGTCATGTGACATACCTACTACCGGAACAAAATCGTGACGAACTTGAATTGTAAAGCTTAATGTATAACGAAATATATTAAAATTTTATTGAAATTTTGTTAAACTAATTGTGTTAATTTGATATTGTAAAGAAGTAAAATTTGTATTGTTTGTTTGTACGTAGATAATTTCCAGAACTATCATCATTGGATTTTAAAAAAATGAGTGTTGTACATGTTTTCTAATAGCTGCGTAGTGTGTATGTCTCCGACTGCATAATATTAAAATTCCGTTTTCCATTTAAATAGATATAGCCATGATACCTTTTTTGTTTCAGGTCAAAGTTCGAATTTAGCATATCTTTTCGTATGAATGATCACTCTGCTAGCAGCTTTGGTAGTCTATTGGGACGTTGACAAAATTTTAACATATTTTGATTTAAATCGATGTTAAAGGCGATATCAGAAAATTACTGCAGTGCTCCTTATTTTGGTTCTCTTTGCATGCATTCGATTTATGGACATTTTCTGCAGGACGAGTGTGAGATCTATGTTGGAGGAAGTAATTAATGATTATTGGAAATAGTAATTATTTCGTTCGTTTCGTCGAAGAAGAAAATGGCGCTTACCACAGCAGAAATGGCGAAGAGATATCGCGAAAAATTGAGGCAAAATCCTGAAAAATTTGAAGATTACAGATCAGACAGAAGAAGAAAAATTAAAACAACGAAAATTATGGAGAGACGAAAAGAAAAAAACTAAAACTAAAAAAAATTAATGAAGAAAACATAAAATTGAAAAGAGAACCGTTGAAAATACAAACTTACGTAAGCCATTTACTTCGACGAAGATATCAAAATTTGCGCACCAATTACAAAAAAGGTTTAGATAAAATACATAAATTACACAGGATGTTAGAAACCAGTCGCAGACGCTTTTACCGTGAAAAACTTTTGCATGAAAGAACGAATCGAGAAATAGAGAAGCTCCAAGCACGTCAAGAAGTATTAGAATATTCTTTAAAAACAGTTTACAAACACGCAAATACTCAAAAAGAAAAACGACTGTTAAAAACATAGCAACTAATCAGAATGTAAAAGCTAGCAAGTCAGTCAGGAGCGTAACAAAATATTTAAGGTTAAAAAGCCGGATGCGGAATACAACAAAGAAACTACCAAATTGTAACATTTCAAAAGATATCGAGACATTTTATAACAGGGATAACATAAGTAGATGTACAGCAGAAAAACACGAAACAAGAACAAGAGGAAAACAAAAGATGCAGATTAAGTACCTGACTGACACATTTGCAAACTTGTACAATATTTACAAAAAGGAAGGAGGAAAGTACAGTTTCAGTACCTTTTTCAGATACAAGCCGTTTTATATTTTATCACCCACTGTTAGAAATAGTAACGTAGAAAATATTTTTATTGCGCTTAAAAAGAATAATATTTTAAATTATACAAATCTAGAAGACGTAATTAATCGAACAACATGTGATAGAAAGTCGTACACCTGTATGTATAGTAAATGTGATGATTGCAAAACTTCTGTGCTTCAATACAAGCTAGAAAAAATTGAAGATGATATTACCTGGTTCAAGTGGGAAAGGATAAGTTATGACTTATCCTTTCCCACTTGCTATCAAAAATCGGGCAAGTCTTTTGTTACTAAAAAAAAATCAAAAGAACATAAAAAAAGTATCTTCTGGTTACTATACTCGGTCATTTTCAGAGAGTGGTCATGGTAATGGTGTTGCTGATGGCATCGGTGGAGCAGTTAAACGTCAATTAGACAAGCATGTGGCTTATGGTTATGATATAAAAGATGCTGAACAGGCTCACCAACACATTGAAAAGAGCATGAAGTATGAAATGTTTTTTAATAGCTGATAATGATATTATTAGTATAAAACATCTTATACCAGATAACATTCGGCCTGTCCCTGAAACCATGAAATTACATCAAATAATGTCTGCAAGGCAAAATACAATATTTTCCAGGCAACTGAGTTGTTTTTGCGGTGACCGACGCGGTCTATGTAACTGCCATTCTCCTACAACACATAATTTGCTTGACCAAGACCAAGACTCATTAGTTTCAGAAGTCTTCGAAGTTTTTAAGAATACCTATCATGTATCTAACTTTCAAACGCATAATCAGAATCTTAATATTGAAACAGACCAAAGAATTACAGTTAGTGATATATGTTCCATTCAAGATAGTTCGACCCAAGAGGATATTCTGGTTCAAATTATGAATCCTAGTGTGAGTTTATTTCATAGTGAAGGCATAAAAATGATTGCCTTGAACCCATTGCAACTGATGATAGTTCCCAGATCAGTGACATTATTTCCATTGACCCAAGTGTTTTGATTGATCTTACTAATGTAGTTGACTTAGAAGCTTTGAATGTATCTACTTTTATACCAGAAAATGATGTTTTACACTGTAGTCCTGAACACAATATTAACCCATTGCCTACCCTAGGATATAAAAAATATATATTTAAATTGTTGAAAATGATGAAATTATTGTATATTTTTTGTTACCACTGTAGGTAACATTAAAAGAGTTTGCAGTATATAAAATGGTAAACAAAGTAAATAAACAAAACAAAGTTTATAAAATGGAATAAAAAACAAACCTTTTATTTCTTTTTCCAATAAATTATCGACTAAATTATATATAATTCTTCTGTGTTGTCATCTTTTTCTTTAAACGTAAACTTGATGTTTTTTTGGGCTTGTTTGAGAATTTTTAAAAACAGGTTCGTCTTATCACTTTATTTTATTTATGTTACTTCTAAAATATTTAGATATATTTTTTTTATATTTAAAAATTTTACTATTTTTTTCTGTGTTTTATTGAACGAACTACTCGTACGCTGTGAACCAACTTTCCCCAAGTTTTACTGAATATCGATTTAATAGAATATATTATGTGTAAAGTATTGTTTCTGTAACATGATACATCCGTCATCCATATATAATATGTAATTGTCTACCATCTCAATTTTTGTATACATACTATTTAGTTCAAATAAAAAGGATGGAAGGAAGGTTGAACACGTTTATTAACTTAGCAATGAAAACATAAAAGTTTTCAAGAATCATTAATTACAATATGCACAATTTTTATATTTTTACCTACTAAAATTCCTGCGCTTATCTTTTAAAGCTTCAGCATAGATCAAAACTATGTAGATAAAAATTGTAAGTTTTATGAAGGCACGCACAGATAGAAAGATCGATATGCGCGTTTCACACAAAAAGCATTAAGCCAATAGAAACTAAATTGTGTGTAATACTTGCTTTACTCATGTGCAGCAACAATTAGAAAACGCTTATTGCAAGAAAATCTTTAATTCCAATGGGAAAATACAATATCTGGTCATAGGACCTGGAAGAATCGTCATTCGAAAATAGGGCCGGAAGTTTTTGGGGGCACCGCTGGTCTGTTATAATTTCTAAGTATATTAATATACAAATAAAGTTTACGTCTTTGAATATACTTTGTAGCTTTAAGACAGAGCATAGCGATATTACATAATGTTATTATCTATCTAATCTATTATTTTAAATAATCGATATTGTAATAAGTAAGCATGGTGAGTTTCAACCGATTTCAAAATAGAATTTAAACTACGAGATTATAATATAAAATATTAGTGAACAGTATTAAGTAAACTTAATTATAAACGACACTACATTTTAATTTTTATTTAGAAAAAGAAAAAGACGTGTGGGACTCGGAGGCTGCCGCGGTAAAGCTATTGCATGGCTGTTTTTATCAACTTATGCAATTATAATTATTTATTTATTTTATTTATGTAGTATTTTTTTTTCTTTTGTTTTTTTACTTTGATATTAATTCAAGTTACACTTTTTGAGCGTGGTGACCGATAAGAAAACATTTTTTTTTCTTTTATTAAATAAATGAGAAGTTAATATTGTTCAAAATATTTTTATTATCTAATGAAAAAAAACCCGGATGTCCGCCATCTTGGATTTGAAAATGGACCTCATATTCGTAATCAGCACCCCGAGAAACCTCGAAAATGATACCCATGTCATTATTGAAAAAAAAACGGATATGCGCCATCTTGGATTTAAAAATGGACCTCATTTTCGCAATCAGCACCCCGAGAATCCTCGAAAATGACATCCATGTCATTATTGAAAAAAACCCGGATGTCCGCCATCTTGGATTTGAAAATGGACCTCATATTCGCAATCAGCACCCCGAGAAACCTCGAAAATGATACCCATGTCATTATTGAAAAAAAACCGGATATCCGCCATCTTGGATTTGAAAATGGACCTCATTTTCGCAATCAGCACAAAAGTGTTAGGTTATTTTCGTTACGGAATTTCTGGATTCGGTCTCCACGCTCAAGGCCCGCGATAGAAGTTATAAAAACATAATTTTTGCGACTAAGAACAGGTAGGAATTAGGTTTTTTTAAATGACTATAACAAATTAACATGAATATTATTTTAAAAATGCAAGTTGAATTAGTACTACAGCATAATTTACTGTCGACATCATCAATCGTACTGGTAGAGTCGCATCTACTTCATACAAACGACACGCTTGTATCTTGTGGAACGCTTCAGCGTTATATCTCAGCACATTTTTACATGTTTTTCTCGCACCTGCAAAATAAGTTTATTGTGACATTTGTCCAAAAAAATCTTTTCCTTGCATTATTGTAATAAGTATAACATTAAAGCAAGTAATAAACATTTTTCTCAGTAATACTATAGTGACTTCAAATAGAAATCCAGTTCTTTTGAGAAAAATAATCCAAAAAAAAATTTATGGATATAACTCTGATCATTCAGACCTTACTTTAACGTCATGTAAAAATTACCTTAAATAATATTTACTTATAAAAATATAAGGACATAAGCTAAAAGATTTTGATACTTTTCTTGTTTTGTGTACATTAAAATGCCTTACCTGATTCCTTAGTGCAGTTTAATGTTTCAATACATGCTATCTCAGCTTTTCTCAAGGTTGTGTAAAATTTTTGACATGCAAAACTAATAGCAAAATTAATAAATAGATCTTTTAACATCGCCAAGGATACTGATACTTTAAAAACATTCTTTCTGTATGAACCCCATTTTAAATTCTGAAAATTTTAAAATTTAAATATGATTATTGATTATGTAATGTTTCATTGTGTACATTGTATTGTAGTTATGCTAAGATAAATTGACTTAATCTGTTGTGTTTTTCAATAGACATTAATAATCTGACTGATCACTATCATGAATAATTCTGGTGTTGATGATGTTGTTTGTCCTATGTCTATATATTTTTATCGTATTTAAATTATGTTATATGCATAAGGAAGCCTATTACGAAAATATTTTGGATCGGATCAGTAGTTTGTGAGATTATTCGACATACCTACAAACTTACAGAACTTTTTTATAACATAAGTGTAGATTTTTTTTATTACTAGTTATTTTTTTATTTTTTATAAAAAAATATAGTGTACCTCAAGTTCAATCCAAAACTGTACATTAGACAAGGAAGTAAAAAACGATGAGATTCCAAAATATAGGATCTGTAACAAAATATTTTTTTTATCTGACGAGCAAGCGTTTCGTAGGGACATTTTCATTGACATAATGCGTCCAAAAAAATCGAAAAAAATATATGTGAGCCGTCATGGGTCCTTTGGACGCCTGGCAGATGTGAAACATCGAAATTGTTATGCATAAGTTATATGCATAAAAGAACAGATTACGACTTGGATCGGATATGGCATAATGAAAAAATAAAGCATTATAAAGTTCCATAATAAAAAAATGACTGTTTATTACATTAATATTCTCATGTAGCGTGGCGAAGCGTCGCCACGGCCTGTATCGCCACGCCAACAATCAAGTTTACCCTCGCCTATAGATGTTTCACATCAAAAAACATGGTAATTAAACTTTGTAAACATATACTCGTATGATTAGGTTTTTCTTTCTTCTAATTATTGTCATATTCAATTGAATCTTAGAGAAAAATGATAGTACATTTCGTATCATCGGGCTCATCCAACATTAAAATGCATAGTTCGACTCTTCACCGGCTACTAGTTAGACAAAGATTTTAAGGCCTTGATTTTGAGTTTTAGATAATAATCGTTAGTGTAGTCGTGTAAATAAAGTTTATTAGTTTTTTACTACTTATTTAAAGAAACATTCACTTATTACTACTGCTACTACTATTATAAAAATGCGAAAATAAAACTTATTTAAAACAGACTTCCACACACAAAAAGTGAATATGTAATAAATCTTACCAATACTTGAGATAATTTATGGTATATTACATATGTTTTCATTATTTTCATGTAAATATTATATAACCTTTTCCATTCTTGTTTCATATCATACTGCAGCTGCTCCATATTTTCTATAAGCATTTAATATATTATTATATAATAATAAACCGAACATCTATTTAGTCTTGTATATAACTTGGAATGCCTTTTTTTATTATGCATCACCACAATAAACTACGTTTATAATTTATATTTATTACAAGCTTCTATTTAACTTGCGATGTAACTATGTTTGTTCAGATGGATTCTTGCAACTCAATTTTGAGGCAGATCTTTAACCAATTGAGCTGAATTCTGAAATGTTATGTACACGTAAAGTTTTAATGTCAGTGCCATGGAGATTAGAAACCAGGAGAACCAAGGCCCTACAATGTAGTGTCTCAGAAATATTGTCAAACCAAGGAGGCGCTGCGATCGCTATGTTGTCTCAATGCCTAACTTCACGTTGTCACAACAGTGACAGTACTCATAAATAGCTAACTTCACAGATACTACTTACCGCCGGCAGCGCGTTGTAAATTCTACACATTTTCAGAGACAGGCGGGTAATGCTTTAGTATGAAGCGATGGTTCTCCTGGTTTCTAATCTCCATGGTCAGTGCATAGTTTGATGTGTGACGACACCACAGATTAAGTATCAAGCATTGCGGAAATAATATGCCTAATGCCTAATATAGCAGACTAGTTATTTTTAATGCACTGCGAGTTCAAAAAGCGATAGCTAAAAACTAAAATAATAAAAAAAAACTTTTTAAGAAACAAGCTTTCATTTACATGTAAATGCAAAAAGAAGAAAATAAACTTTTCCCTTAAACCTTTTACTATCAATAATTTATAACGTCATTTCACGATTTATATGATATAAGAGCTTGTCGCGAGTATTTCCTGTGTAGATAAATAAGTAAATATTAAATAACTTGATCTGATTGATTATAATTTTTGAAATTTTCAAACTAACATCAACAAATAATACAAGTATTTAAATCTCATGTCTACCTAATAATAAAAATATTTAAATATATTATAACCAACTTACTGGACATTAGGAAAGCCTCATGTCTTTCACTATTTTCGCAGTACATTTCGTTCTTTATGTTTGAAGAACTTGTTACAATTCGCAGCTGTTTAAGCTCTTCTATCCATAATCGAAGCTGTATTGTAATCATATTGATGACCCGAATGCTATATATAGCGTTTATCACGAAATAAAGCAAAAATAAGTCACCCATTGCTTCGAAAACTGGACGATAACAGCAAAAAACGTAAAAAAACTGAATAAAAATAAAGTATAACGTAGTACAACATAAAATAATCCAAGAATTAATACCAAATTTTGCAAAATTGCATTTTTTAAATTTAAACATTTTGAAATTTCTTTGAATATTCAATACTAACTCCACGTTAATCTTTTTATAAATGATAGTCAAAATATAGTTTATAATATGACCTGATGAGTAGAAGAAAAGATCCCAAGATACTGTAATCGTAAAGTACGAATTTCTTCTTATTGCAGGAAATATCCATACATAACGCATAATGTACCAAGTTATTGGTATTAAAAAACTAAACGCAGATAAAAAATCCACTTTTAAACTGTTGAAAATGATGAAATTATTGTATATCTTGTATTTTGGAAGCATACAAAAAGTTTGCATAATATAAAATGGTATGAACAAAGCTTTTATTTCTCTATCTAATAAATTATCATATAAAACTTCATTATAATTCTTCTGTGTTGTCATCTTCTTCTTTAAGTAAAACTCGATTTGTTTTGAAATTAATTGAATCTTTATAATGAACTGATTATGTCTTATCAATTCATTTTATTGATATTATATTTTTTGGTTCTCATATATTTTCTCGTTACGATAACGTAACGTTATGTACTAACTTTCCCGAAATTCTACTGAATATTTATCTAATATTTATAAAGTGTTTTATTTGTTACATGATATATCCATATACATAATTATGACTGCTATCTCAATGTTTGTATCTTTACATGCTTTTTAGTTCAAATAAAAAGATATTGACTACGATATTAAAGTCATTCATGAATAAATTACAGTATATAGAAGGTATATTATTACAGTTCAAAATTATAGTACAAACCTATCACATTTTTTTTTCTAATCACTATACAACAAAATTACTAATTACTAGTAACTTACCATTGATCCACTCAGTTTCGTCATCTTTTCCCATTTAGTACATATAAATTAGAATGTCTAAAGTTTTATTAATTTATTTGCTAGTCCAATAGCTACTTCAAATCTTGATATCAACATATCAAATTGAAAATCAATCAGTGATATACCTAATATTATGACTAATATATAACATATACAAGGTTATATTTACATCAAAGTGAGTAATAAAGTTAACTTCGAATATATTATTTTTTGTTTCAATCAAATTCACTCATATCACGTAAAATATAAGTTTGACTTGGTTATTTAAAAATTCTGCGGCTCGACTTCAAAATTCTTCGAAAATTCATAATTTAATTCACTTTAGGTAGACTTTGCAATGTAAATAAGTTTTAGTGATGGTAAGCCAAGACTAAGGGCCATTTTATATTCCGAAATTCCATTGAGGTATTAGAAAAATATTGTTTGTACGATAAACGATGAATATGGATGGCTGCAATATAATATCAAAGTCTTGTAAAATTTTTATTTCGTAAAAAGAAAAAACAATGTTTACATAATATTTATTTTTATATAAAATATTGAATTCCTTTGTATTTATCAACCGACTTCCAAAAGGAGGAGGTTATCAATTCGTCTGTATTTTTTTTTTTATGTTTGTTAGCTCATAACTTTGAACTGGGTGAACCGATTTTGATGATTTTTTTTTTATTTGAAAGGTAGTGCTTCCCATGTGGTCCCATTTTAATATTTTCCAGTTCTGACAATGGCATCGATGAGAAAACCATAAAAGTCTTAAATTTGCATTAAGTATTTGCGCGACAAATGGACGAATAACTCAATATCACGCCAACTGATTTCGATGATTCTTTTTTTAATGGAAAGGATATACTTCAAGGGTACTTTGATGAGAGTTTGGTAAGGTTCTGATGATGGGATCCATGACAAAGTATCGGAACTCTTCAATTTTTAGGAGCAAATTAACGATGCTCGGCCGAATCTTTTATAGGCTATATGGATATTTATTTGAGTCACGTACCGTAACTGATGATGGAAGGTACAACTCCTCAACGGTTAGCAGTTTAAAGAAATTTTTTTCAATATAATACGCAATTATGGACCGATAGTTGTATACTTTCAGGCTATTAGGTTAACGTCATAATAGAAGGTAAATTTTTATAGTCATTAACACAATACGTATCTACTTTCCGCTAAAAATTTTAAAATAAATTATTTTTAACAAAAAAACAAAAACCGACTTCCAAACTTAATAAATCTAAACTAAAAAGTAGAAAATAATACTTTAAACGACTTTGTTAATTTTGAAGTCGGTGCCAGCCAAAGCAAAATAACCCTAAATAGATACATATTTGATTAATCTATCAATTTGTAAACATAATCAAAATACCTGGCTGGCACCGACTCCAAAATTAACAAAGTCCTTAAAAGTATTATTTTCTACTTTTTAGTTTAGATTTATTAAGTTTGGAAGTCGGTTTTTGTTTTTTTGTTAAAAATAATTTATTTTTATAATCTGATGAATCTCTGACTAATGTAATAGAATCTATTTTTTATGGATATCTAATCTTATTATTTTTATCAGAATGTGATGTTACTATAGTTTGATACTATACTATCCGCCACACTCATAGTCACTTAATGAACAATAATTAATTTAAATTTTTCGTGAATATATAAGTATTTTTGAAATAACTAAAACAAAAAAGTTAAAGTTGCTTCAATAATTAGTATTTTTTGAATAATCAAATATAATCGCTTGGCTCGGGTGTGTTCTCATACTAGGTGTACCTACGTGTGCCTAGATTTCGAGAGTGTACCTGTAGCAAACGCACCTCAACAAACGGTAACGATAGGTGGCTTCTTGCCACATTTGGGTCAGACCAGGAATAGTCTGCCGATGTATTCGATGTTCAGGACGTTCATAGGCACGCAGCAACAAAATATAATGCACTCACGTACCTTAGAGAATCGATGATGACTTCCACTATCGATTGGGCACACCAGCTAGTTAGATTCTGCACATCAGGTCAAAGTTGTGGAGGTGAGAAGATGCTATAATAGGTATTTCTCGATAACTGCCGTGGCGGTCGCGTCAGGTTAGACGACGTGCGTTCGCGGCGCGTTCAAATATATCACTCTCGATTGCAACTGCCCTCCAGCTTCCGTCAAAATTGTCAACTCACGGGCAGTGAGCGCATGACAGCTTTATAGGGCTGCGTTTTGTTGCTGCATAAACCTACTCACGCAGAACATCGACTACAACGTTAAAATACGATTGATTAAGAAAAAGAATACGATGACGGAACATCCCGCCCACCAAAATAGCTATGGTATTTTCTGGTTTCCTAAAACTAAAAAATTATGATGAACGATGCGATAATAGTTATAAGAAAACGATAAATGCTAAAGAAATTTGAAACGATACAGTTAACACTATAAGCTAAAACTAAGCTAAAAGTAAGTTAAGTTAAAACTACAGAACACAAGATCCAATGGAAGCTAGTCCTTCAGTGGCAGAGGGCACAATTTAACCAAAGGCCGCTGAATTACGTTATTGGTTGCAGTCTTAACCATTGCAATTCGAATAACTCCGTCAGCTCCAGCAAGAAGCTGTTGTACCCTACCAAGGGTCCAATGTAATGGAGCGCGGTTGTCATCTTTGATGATGACCATCGATCCTACAGCTAAAGGTTTTGAATCTTTGGTCCATTTGGCGCGTTGTGTTAAAGAATTGAGATATTCGTGTTTCCATCTGGACCAAAAGTTTTGGTGAAACGATTGTAACAGCTGCCACCGATGAAGCCGATTAACGTTAATTGAAGATAGATCCTCATCGGGGACTGCAGTTAACGGTTCTAAGGTCAGGAAGTGACCTGGAGTTAGTGCTGACAAATCGTTAGGGTCAGCACTTACGGGGCAAAGCGGTCTCGAATTCAAAACAGCTTCTATTTGAGCGAAGAGTGTTGTTAACTCCTCAAAAGTTAATACCTGATCACCAACAACCCGGTATAAATGAGTTTTGGCCGCTTTAATTTGAATCTCCCACACTCCGCCGAAGTGGGGAGCCGATGGAGGATTGAATTTGAATTCAATTCGCTCCGCATGTGAAGCATTTTCCATAAGGGAAGACAGTTGATTCCGGGCGCCAACAAAATTGGTACCACAATCCGCGTGAATAGTTTTGCAGCGACCGCGGCGTGCCACAAAACGCCGAAGAGTAGCGATAAAACCGTCCGCTGACAGTGTGGATACGACCTCTAAATGAACCGCCTTTGTCGCGAGACAAACAAACAGACAGAGGTACGCCTTGTCAATTTTAGCACCACGATGTGGACCTAGTTTTATGCGAAAAGGTCCGCCGTAATCCACGCCCACAACAGAGAACGGCTTCACCTGATTTACACGATATGCAGGCAAATCGCTCATGAACGGTTGTAACGGTTGAGGGTGCAGTCGATAGCACTTTATACATTTTGACAAAACGCGACGCACCGTTCGTTTCGCTGATACTACCCAAAATTGCCGCAATAAAAGAAAAATTGTTGTGTTAACACCAGGGTGGCAGTAACTACGATGTATGTGATCGATAATTAAATACGTTAGCGGATGATCAGAAGGCAAGAGCGCTGGATGTTTGTGTTCGTATTCCAGCCCCGAGCGAGAAAGTCTGCCGCCCACCCTGAGGATACCGAAATCGTCGATGAATGGGTTTAGTTTACGAAACTGTTTAATGACAGGTTTTTTAGTTTGTAAACTTAAAATTTCATTTGAAAATTCTTGACTTTGGGCGTGTATTACTAATTGCATCAACGCGTTATGACGTTCAACGTTATTTATAAAAAGATTTTCTTTTGATTTACAGCGCTTTCGAATTAAATTGATAAAACGATAAACATACGATAAAACGTTTAAAAGTTTTTGTAACGATGAAAAACGATGTGTCAAAGCGGTTAAAAAATGAGAATTGTCGTTATTAGCTCCTTGTCCGGTCAATAATGCAATTGATTTGCGAGCCTCAGCTTGGATAATCTCTTCCTCTTCCTGAGTTACAGCTACAACATGCAACGGCCATGAATCCTTTTCTTTTGAAAGCCAATCTGGTCCCACCCACCATAAGAAATTATTTAGAATTTCACTGGGGAAAAGTCCGCGAGAGCAAATGTCAGCTGGATTGTCCTTGGAGGAAACGTGGTGCCAGCATTCTGGTGGAGTGATTTCCTGGATATGACTCACACGGTTTGCTACAAAAGTAGTCCAGCGTGAGGAATGAGAGCGTATCCAGGACAAAACGATAGTAGCATCTGACCACAAGAAGACAAAATCGATTGGAATGTGTGCAAGGTACGTATCATGAACATATTTATATAGATCAGCCAGCAGCACTGCAGCACAAAGCTCCAGTCTCGGTAACGGAATTCGCTTCAATGGAACGACTCGAGCTTTGGAACAAACAAAGAAGACCTGAATGTTTCCAGCTTCATCTGTGGCACGTAAATATATAACAGCACCATACGCGACTTCAGAGCTGTCGCAAAATCCGTTCAGTTCATATGATGTGGACTTCGAGCAGGTAAGTTTGCGCGGTATACGAAGTTGAGCCAGCTGAGGAAGTTGATCTGTATAAGAAGCCCAAGAATGGACCACTTCGATGGGTGGTGTTTCATCCCAATTCACACCGAGAATCCAAAGTTTTTGGATCAAGCACTTAGCTTGGATTGTGATTGGTGAAAGAAAGCCTAAAGGATCAAAAATCCGAGCAAGTTCGCTTAGAATTGAACGTTTAGTACAAGTTTGATGTGTGGGTTGTACCGAAAAAAGAAATGAATCCGATGAAGGGTGCCATCTAAGGCCAAGGACCTTTAAAGGTGAGGGTTCCGAGTGGTCAAGCGATATTGAACCTTGTAAGTGATATTCAATGGGTAAGTCAGACAAAAGCTTAGGATTATTACTAACCCACTTACGAAGTTCAAAATGTCCTAAGTTAAAAAGTTTGATAAGTTGCGTCTTAGCTTCCTGAGCAACGTTAAAATCGTTAAAGCCGCAGACAACATCATCGACGTACACATCGGAGAGTATGATCTGTTTCGCCAGTGGAAATGCATCTCCCTCATCGTCAGCAAGCTGTCGCAAAGTACGGCAAGCGAGATAAGGAGATGAGGCTATACCATAAGTAACCGTATTCAAACGATACTCTCTAAGATCATCGCGAGGCGACGGTCTCCAGAGAATACGTTGATACTCGCGGTGTTCCGGTGAAATCAGAATCTGCCGATACATTTGGCGGACATCCGCCATGATTACGATTTGATGTTCACGAAAATGTAAAAGAATTTTGAAAATGTCAGGTTGCAACTTCGGACCGATTAATTGAGAATCGTTGAAAGATTTAGCGTTACGATCCTTTGCAGACGCGTCAAACACAACTCGAAGACGAGTCGTAGTCGAGTCAGGACGTAAAACACAATGATGTGGGATGTAGTATTTACCTGTACCCATTTGATCGAGTGGCACAAGTGACATGTGGTTGGACTCGATATAGTCAGCCATGAATTCGCGGTATTGAGAGGATAATTCATGATCTGTAGATAGTCTTTTTTCAATCGCATAAAACCGTCGTAGTGCCACTTCGCGAGAGCCGTTAAAAATAGGTTCAGTATCATCTTTGAATGGATATTTGACAACATATCTACCAGAAGTATCACGATAGTGCTCTGCTACAAATTTTTGCTCACAAAGCTGTTCTTCTGGCGTCAAGGAAGTCACTTTTGGTACGTCGTCTAATTCCCAGAATCGATGCACTAATGAATTTAACTCGATATCGATATTGGACGATAAAGAAGATGCGAGTAACGCCGCACTAGAATTTAAATATGTTTTTCCAAGGAGAAGCCAACCGAATAATGATTTGAAAGCGGTAGGTTGATTTTGACTACCCTTGATTTGCTGACCTAACAGCGACTCGGCGAAAACATCAGCTGCTAACAATATGTCAATCGGTCCGGGAATATCGAAACTGGGATCCGCTAAAGTTAACGATTGGATGTGAGACCATCGGGATGATTTTAGTTCAGCTATTGGTTGATCGCTACAAATTTTCGGAATTACGTGCATATTTAATTTGAAACATATTTTATTTTGTGTGCCTACACAACACGTGATGTCTCCACAGATAGGAGTAGAAGCTTCTCCGAGTCCGCAAACACTTGCCGAAGTTCGACTAGGTATTAATTGCAAACGTCTGACTGCCGACTCTGTTATAAAGTTACTTTGGCTACCAGTATCGAAAAGCGCTCGAAAGGATTGCATGTTGCCATTAGCATCTTGAACCTGCACGATAGCAGTTGCAAGCAACACGGTTGACCTTGAAGGAGATCTCAAGAATAAGGCTGCTGAGTTCACACTCTGTTGCGGCTTATCGGTACGATCACGGTGGAGTAGGCTGTGATGTTTACGTTTACATGTACGACACGAAAATAAAGAATTACAATTCTTTAATTGATGAGAGGATTTTAAACAATTATAACACCATTTCTTTTCTTCGGCTATTTTAATACGTTCGTCTATCGATTTTTTAATAAACTCGGAACACGATAAAATAGAATGCGGTTGATTACAATACGAACATCTTTCAGTATAAGACGAAGGTTTGTTGTTATTAGTTGTAGACGTAAGCGATTCATTTTTTGCAGCCACTAAGGCGTGTGACACATTGGGGCGTTTAGGTGTGGTTTTAAAAAGCTTAGTATTCGATTTTGGTAATTCCAAGAAATGTGTATCCCGCATCAAAGCCTCACACTTAGATTGTAAAAATAGTTTTAATTGATTATAAGTCGGAAACTCGATATCGGAATGTTTTTCTTCAAAGCTACGACGCATTTCTGTATTAAGTTTTGATAAGATGTGATACACAATAATGAAATCCCAATCTTGAACCGGTAAATTAATTGTTTTCAAGATACTTAAGTTCTCATCAATAGTGTCGAGACACTTACGAAATTCCTTAGCGTCCTTACACTTCAATTCAATATTAAGGATTTCGCGCCAACAAGTAAAGGCAAGATCGCGTTTGTTTTTATATCGAGCGCATAAGGCTTGGTACGCATTAGTATAATGTTCATGAGTTAAAGGAAATGCTTTAACTACTGATAATGCATCGCCGCTAAGGGAAGACACCAAATAGTGAAACTTTTCTGTTTCAGTAAGTGAAGAAGAATTATGAATTAAAGCGTTAAAAGTATCAAAATACTCCGGCCATTGCTTGATGTTACCAGAAAAACTAGGAAGTGTTATTTTAGGTAACCGAACATTTAACGATGACGAGACGCTTATCGATCGTTTTGCATCCTTAGTTCGAATTAAACTACGATAAATAGATTCGATTTTGTAATATGTGTCAACAAATTGCTCCTGTAAATCATCCGCATCAGTAGTATTATCTAAAATCTCCAAAATACTGCCATGTGCGTCTTCAAAAGCCGCCGTTATGTTTTTAATGTCGTGATGATAAGATAAAAATAAGTCGCTTTGAGAGGGGTCACTCATAGCTAATTGACCGATTTCTAAAGCTTTATTTAAACGTTTAATAGCAATTGTCCGCTTTCGACGCAAAGATGGCAAATCTTGTGCAGTATATTCGAAATCTTCAGATTTGGATTTAGACCTTTTCAAAGCACTAGACTTTCGCGAATGTTTACTTAAAAGTGACATTTTAAGTTAGATTTAGTTTACTGAGTAAAACTTTAAAATAAAAAAAATAAATAAAAAAATAAAAAAAAAATAAAATTTAAAATTGTATTTATTCACCTAGTGTGTTACCACCCTAACGCTTGGAATGTTTCTTACGAAAACGTACGATCAACGATGCATCCGATCGATGCAGGGACTCGCAGCGATAACGATTCACTAGTTACCTACGGTTATCAATGTAGATGCGCTTTGATTTTGAGCAAGTATTTGAATAGAATATAAAAACATAAACGATGATAATTATACGATCTTTTTCTAAAGTATTTCGTTTAAATATGATAATTACGGTTAAATATGATAAGTAAACAACAAATTAGTCGTATTTTGAACTTTAAAAGTTTAATGTTGTTTCGTATTATATTGTTAATAAGTGAATTAATACCTTACGGTTTAGTTGAATAAACAACGTAGAAGTAGCTTTACCTAACCGGTACGATGAGTTGGCGAGTTACCGGTGAGAAAAAAGTAACTACCCGATATTGAAAAAAAGAATAAAAATATTATTTCGTGAATTATGAAACTATATTACAATATGTTTTGCAAATATAGTACGATATTTAACGTTTAATGAAGTATGAATTGATGTACAAATATGAATAGTTTGAACTAGTAATGCCTACAAAAGAATTAACGTAAGCCGATAGGTAAATTAAGCACCGATAAAAATTGATGATTGCTTAATTTGATCTTACAGTAATTCAAGACATAACTAAAACGATGACTTTACGATATGAATCCCGATAAATTGACTAGTTAGTCCGTAAGTACTGACACTGAACGTTTCTTTGGATTAGTATATTCTGATTAAATGATAACTCTGCAACCAATAACGATTTATATAGAATGATTACGATTTACAAAGTACCTATTCTAACCAGAAATACCACAGCTATTGTATGACGGTACAGTACATGAGGTTAGTGGAAACCATCCCGGGTTTCGGCACCATCAAAATGTAGCAAACGCACCTCAACAAACGGTAACGATAGGTGGCTTCTTGCCACATTTGGGTCAGACCAGGAATAGTCTGCCGATGTATTCGATGTTCAGGACGTTCATAGGCACGCAGCAACAAAATATAATGCACTCACGTACCTTAGAGAATCGATGATGACTTCCACTATCGATTGGGCACACCAGCTAGTTAGATTCTGCACATCAGGTCAAAGTTGTGGAGGTGAGAAGATGCTATAATAGGTATTTCTCGATAACTGCCGTGGCGGTCGCGTCAGGTTAGACGACGTGCGTTCGCGGCGCGTTCAAATATGTCACTCTCGATTGCAACTGCCCTCCAGCTTCCGTCAAAATTGTCAACTCACGGGCAGTGAGCGCATGACAGCTTTATAGGGCTGCGTTTTGTTGCTGCATAAACCTACTCACGCAGAACATCGACTACAACGTTAAAATACGATTGATTAAGAAAAAGAATACGATGACGGAACAGTACCTCAGAAGATAAACTCGATATTACAGACTTTTCTGCAGGCCGTTGCATACTTCACAATAGCACGTTTGGTGCAATTCGCAGTGACCCTACTTGCTGCGTCAGCGGAATTGATTTGTTAAGCACGAATTATAATTTATGTACGTATTTAAAGTTATATACGTGTAGAGTAACAACTATCTGGAATTCGTAGCACAAGCCTCGTAGCTCTCTACGGAACTAGATGGCGCTATGTGAAATAATGTCCCAACAATGTTTTTTTTTTATGGGACAAAGGGGGCAAACGGGCAGGAGGCTCACCTGATGGTAAGTGATCACCTCCGCCCATGGACATCTGCAACACCACAGGGCTTGCAGATGCGTTGCCGGCCTTTCAGGAAAGGGAGGGAGGGAGGAGGGAGAAGGACGGGAGTAGGGATGGGGAGTGGGCCTCCCGGACTCTCACTTACCGGACGAAACGCGACAGCATAGCTGACACTTCACGCCGGTCTTCTGTGAGAGATTGGTACTATACGGGGCGTGCCGGCCCATTCGGCTGCTATCCGAAGGTAACAAGCATGGCACTACCACTTGAATATATATGTCTAAACTTCAACCTGTTATTAATTTGTTTAATCTATTGACGATGACCTCCTGACCGATTCCGGCCACGGCGGCCAATCTCATTGAGACTAGCCATTTTCTTCTTCTTCTCAGCCCATACACATCCACTGCTGGACATAGGCCTTCCCTAAAGACCACGACAAACGGTCTTGCGCCCTCCGCATTCAGTGGGGTTCACTTTAACTAAGTCGATCGGTCGGTCCACCTTGTGGAGGCCTGCCTACACTTCGTTTTCCGGTACGTGGCCGCCACTCTAGAACTTTGCGTCCCCATCGACCATCCGTTCAACAAGCGATGTGCCCCGCCCACTACCACTTGAGCTTAGATATTCGGTGGGCTATGTCGGTGACCTTGGTCCTTCTACGTATCTAATCATTTTTTATTCGATCGCGCAGGGAAACTCCGAGCATAGCCCTCTCCATTGCTCTCTGTATGGCCTTGAAATTTCTTATGAGGCCCATCGTGAGCGTGGCCACGTTTCTGTGCCGTATTTCATCACTGGCAACACATATTGGTCAAAGACTTTTGTCTTGAGACACTGCGGTATAATTGGTGACGAGAAGATTTTACGTAGCTTTCCGAACGCTGCCCATCCAAGTTTGATCCTTCGATTGACCTCTTTATCGAAGTAACATACTTAATTAAACAGTTTGTCCAAGGTTTACATACTCGTCAACAACTTCAAGCATAGAATCACCGATAGAAACTGGTGTGGTTGCAACATGGACATTCAACATAATTTTCGTCTTATCCATGTTTATTTTGATACCAACTCGCTGGGAGACTCTATTGAGGTCATTTAGCATAATTACTGAGGTCCTCTATGGTCTCAGCCATGACTACTATATCGTCGGCAAATCTGAGGTGAGTGATGTACTCGCCGTTGATATTGATGCCAAGTCCGTTCCAGTTCAGGACCTTAAAGACATCTTCCAATGCAGCGGTAAACAATTTCGGCGAGATGACGTAGCCCTGTCGTACTCCTCGCTGCAATTGGACTCTAGAGTCCCGATCCTGAAGTCGGACTGACATAGTGGCGTTTTTATACAGACACTTCATCACTTCGATATACGGGTGGACTACAAGTCCATCTCTCCTTTCCTTCATGAGCTCGAGGGTAGAATCTGAGTTTTTTTTTTTGGGTTTAGACCCAATTGATTGGACAGCTTCTACAAACTTAACATTATAGGAGTCCACATCGCTATCTATATAGGCAATCGAATCAGTTTTGGAGTTCTAACTGAAAGCTCTCGGGGTTTTAGATTTGGTGTAGATTTGGTGTGGACAAATCACCACACTCCGGTGTGGATTTCATCAGTCGAGGCCGCTCAAGCCTTACACTGATATTCAATGTGCCCCTAACAAGTCGGTGATCGCTTCCAGTTTTAATCGCACTGATCACAGAGATATCGTTGAATATTTGCTTTTTCGTTGACATGATGGAGTCTATCTCGTTTTTAATTGCACCATCAGGGTTCATCCACGTCCACTTTGTGTGGTTTTGTTTTTTGAAAAAGGAGTTCATAATGAAGAGTTCCTCCTTATCCATAAACGCGCAAGTAGATGTCCCCGACGGTTACGACAACCAAATCCAAATTTTCCCACTTTCAGCTCATCGCCTTCTCGCTTACCTAGTTTCACATTCAATCCTCCCATGACAACGGTAAAGTGGGTTTTGGAGCTATGCATGGCTCTACTAATGTCCTCATACATAGATCTCACCTCCTCAACAGGATATATCGCGGTTTGTGAATATGAATTAATTTTAAGGAATAACGTTTTGTAATTCACAGAACATAGTACCCCACCCTGGTCGACACGCTCCCGATATTTACCACATTGTTCACGAGATACTTGTGGACGATAAACCCGACACCACCTTAAGACAGATGGTCGCCCTCCCAGAAATAAAGCAGGTTACCAGATTTGAGTGTTATCGAGTTATCTCCCTCTTTTTGAACCTCCGAATTTCCCACAATATCCCATCGTAACCTGCTAAATTCTTCCTCGAGTTCAGAAATTTTGTCGTCGGTCCGCAGTGTGCGCGTGTTTAGTGTTGCCAGGTCAAGTCGTCATTTATGGTAGCCTGATCGCATTCGGAGATTCTTTGCTACCATGACCAGGAATAGTAAGGCTGCCGGGTACTGAGGGCCAGTATTGTGTGCTATTCATTTTGGGAGGGATTTGCCATAATCGCCACGCTAGGCAGGCAGGTTGGCGATCGCAGTTAGTCATGCGTGTACTCGGAAAATGCTGCTGCCCACCCTCCGGTTTATATGCCTTAGCCGCCTTTTACGACAACTTCGGCCAGAAAAAGGGGTGGTGCCATTCTATGCCGGCACCATACGGCAACTAGCCATCTGCGCGGGACATATTATAGTGCACGAGTGTAATCGCAAATACAAATGCACTCTCTAATCCTTATCACTCTCATATTCCGGTGGGACGACTGCTCGACACGACCAGTGATAGTTAAGGCGCAGGACCGACGGCTTAACGTGCTTTCCGAGGCACGGAGGTGAAACACCGCCAACTTCCCAACTTCGGGCTGCTACTGAGGCTTACGAAACAGAAATACTTAATAACTATACTTGGCCCGACCCGGGACTCGAACCCTGGACCTCCCGGTGTGCGAACGTACATGCTAGCCACTACACCAACGAGGGAATATAAATAAATCTAGTACATTGCTTTAATGTATATGTATATCTCTTTTTATTTTAGACGTTTTTACTATAAAAATAAAATCTTATATTTTTAAGGCTATTTGCTGTCAAGAAGGTAGTATTTTATCTTTATTTGTTATCTAAATAATGTTATGATTTCTAGGTAATAATATATTTAATAGGATTAATAGCAAAAGATATACGTATAACATTAGATAACGCTAGCCTTAATAAGATACGTTCACTGACAATGATACACTAAAATTCGATGATATTGATAATATGAATAAACATATTTTATAGATTTTTAATAAAAATAAGGCCTTGGATAAATAACTTAACTAATATATTATAAAAATCTCGTATCACAGTATTTGTTATCGAACTCATCCGAAACGGCTTGCCCGATTTTAAAAAAATCTCCAGCTGACAACACTGTCATACCACCTAATAAATCATCCTGTGCTTTTGTTCTAGATATGCTATTACTTAGATCGATTTTTCCGATCCTACCACGTTTACTTATTGTTTAATATTCTTGCAATATTATCATTACTATCGTTTATGTTTGTCCTGGGTATAATATTTTGAAAAGTATATCTTTGTAACCATAGTGACGGAAGTGTAGTGTTGTTTTTGATTATGTCATCTATATTTCGCAGTATAATAGTAAGGATTGTTAAATTACAATTTTATTTATGAAATTATAATTGGCTGGAGTTTTAGCCTGACCACTTTTTTCTACAAACCAAGGGACAGGTTTAGATAGATTGTTATTTAAATTTTATTTAAAGTAAACTTACAAAAGCTCTACATATATGCAAATAAATTTGTCCCTCCATATAAGTGTATTGTACAATAGATTCATTAAATAAATATAAATAAATATGTATCGACATTATTATAACAGCGCCATCTAGTTTTGTGAGAATGAGAGTTGATGCACCATACATAATAGTACATACATGCTATAAATACAAACAAACACCCGTGACAGGACAAACATTCATGCTTATGACATTAATAAAAGCTCCTAGTCTTAGAATACTAACATATAGAAGGTAAGTAGGTCCAAGCGAATTGAAGTCACTTTTATGGCTACTTAGTCTCAGCTCTCACTTTATTTAAAAACTATGGCTACGCTCGCGTTTTATGGAAACCAACAAAATATTTCAAATTTACAAGGAACCAATCACAAAAAGAGTTGGCCTATAAACCAAAATCAAGCCAATCAGAGATAAGTATATTCAAAGTTACTGAAGCAACTAGTGTTTTCGCAAAAACCCTATCCTTTTTCAGTAAC
This sequence comes from Boloria euphrosyne, assembly GCA_951802675.2. Taxonomy (NCBI): domain Eukaryota; kingdom Metazoa; phylum Arthropoda; class Insecta; order Lepidoptera; family Nymphalidae; genus Boloria; species Boloria euphrosyne. The sequence continues at coordinate 3,280,720 of OX637878.1, read as the reverse complement.
ATTGAGAAATATCATAGATATTGTCTAATTATCCGTATTTTCATTATTATCCGTATTTTCAGTATTAGTTTTTGCAAAAACTCGGTTTATCAAATTATCCTACGACATATACATATAACATTAGAGCTTATATTAATATTTTAACTGGATATGATATGAATTTATTAATAAATAATCTTTAACAAATTGTTTTAATTGTTACTTATAATAACATTTTTTTTTGTGAATGCCCAAAAAAAATTATTTACTTTGTTATTTCTTATTTTTTTTATTTACACTAATATAATACATTCCGAGGTAATAAGCTCCTAGTGGAACTTCAACCCAAGACCGCTGTTACGGAAATTAAGGTCACTACAAACTTGCTGTCACTTCGACAGCAAGTTTGCGCGTGTCAAATACTAAAAGCTATTTCAGGGTCAAGTGACCTTCCGGAAAGATTAGGCCTTATATTTACGCAAATTGATCTAGATTGAGCTACATTGTTCATTAAAGTGTGCTATTAGTGGTATAATCAACAACTGCAAGTGTTTACTCCAGTACATTTTGTATGTATACAGCATTTCGGTGTGACTTATCATATCGATTCTACAATTTTAACTTTCATTCATTCATTCATTTCATGTGTACATAAATATGCATTTAAATAAGGGATACAAAAAGGCAATTTGAATTGTCATTTTTTTATTTCCCGCTTTTAACAAATTTAATAAATAATTTCCACAATTTTCGGTTCTCAATCTTCATTTGATTTTATTTCGCTTTTTTCTTTAAAACGTGGTTGTGGTTTTGGACCTGCAAAACGTATTTTAATGAATGTAAAATTTAAAAAATGCGTTCCAATGAGTTATAATAATTAGATGTAAAATACCTTAAAGCTATAAAAAGTTTTTCTCAACTAAACGACGGTACAAATATAAAAGATATTTCTTATTATGCTCTTACCTATTTTTTCAAAGAGAACCTTAAAAATAATAGCAAATGGCGCATCGATTAATGCTGTTAAGACGAACCCGACGAGTATTGATATGGCGAACATAGACATGAAGTGGAACATCTGAAATACAAAAAATAATATACAAATATGATGGAGGGAGACCTTCCGACCGATTCTGGCTACGGTGGCCAACCTCAATGAGATCAGTAATATAATATTATAATAGATAATATATAACATAATATATAATATACTTATAATATGTATATTATTATATATGACATAATATAATGTAATTTAGTAAAGAATATATTATATAAACTCATGGTGCTAATAAATGAGTTAACATAATATTATTACTATGCTTCAAATGACGTCGATTTATTTTTATAATCGATTGAAACTGATCAAGTATTTCTAATTGTTTTAAAAGTGAGTCTTGAATATTGAAAGGAAAATACTGAATGCCATGAGATGAAGTAATTGATTAAGCAAAGTATATCATATTTATCTATTTCGATGTACGATTAGTCACTAAATATGACGCTAATTATAATTCTATAATAGTTATTCTTTATTTGCTTGATTTATAAATAACTATTTATTATATTTTGAGATTTTTTTTCTATTTTGTAATATTTTTTTTACACCTGTCAATAATTATATGGGGATGAATTTCATTATTACATACTTACAGCTGATTTGATACTAAATATGATTAATTCTTGCACGTTCGCATAAACTGCTATCATAAAAGACATATGGTATAGATACATTGCGTAGGAAATACGAGCTGGTATCCGCCAAATGTTTAAAGAAAGAAACCAGTCAATTGGACCTGAAAATAAATGATAAAATAATTCTATAATATAATATTATTATGACGAAAAGATGTATTTATAATATGTAAGGAATATTATGATAAGAGAAATAACTATTATTTTAGTAATAAAATATTACCAAAATGAAAAATCGGAGTTGTTTGTGCAATGAGGTTGTGGCAAAAAAAATGTTAAACAACTTCGTTAGTTACGCTCGTTTTAATTTTTAGCGATTTAATTTATCCTTGTGACAATGGAGTTATTATCTGAACATATTTAATCAAAATCGGTTGAGCCCTTCAATAATAATTATGACTTTATATAGAGTTGGGCATATATAATACATATCCATAAAAGTTAAAACATATATAATATATAACACTTTTGTTTTCGGAAGTCAAGTAAAAAATAATTATTATCTCAGTTGATCAATGAGTGTTTTTTTCTTGGTTGTGTAAATGAAATGATTATTTCATGTTAATTATTTGCTATAATTATTATCAATAATAAAACAAACCTCCGTGTCCACTTGCACAAGCTAATATAATCCAACCCAAGCCTAAACTCCACAATGGACGAAGAAATGTTAAAAGTGCGTCTCTTGTAATTTTGTCTTGTATTCTATACGTTTCGAGATCAAATAAATAATAAATTACCAAGCCTAAAAGTGCTAGAGAACAACTTGTTAATAGTATGCTAGCAATCTGAAATAAAATATTATATACTATAATATCATACAATTACATTATTAATTATTATTATATTATTTTACGAGTATTTATTCTATTTCTGTAGTAAAATATAATATTATTTTTAAATAATACAAAAATATATAAATGTACTCACTACTGGAATTTTTATTTTTTTCTGACGTACTAAATGCATAACATATCCATATATTAAGCCAATGAAAAAAGGTGGGGACCTGACGAGTAAATTATAATAGTAATTTACTAAATGGTCATCATTAATACTTTCATCTGTAAACATATAAATGCTGGAAGCTGTCATTGATACGAGGAAAATTACGACGAGACCTGCGAGTGCTATTTTTCTGCCTTTTCCTAGCACGATGACGAAAGACAATAGCGATATCAAATAAAGACTCGTGTCAATTCCTAAGTACCACGTCCATTAACGCACTAAAACAAAATATATTTTTTTATAGAAAACAATATTATTTTCACAAATATGAAGTAGAAAGTGTAATAGTTAAAAGCTTAGCTTAATAATTATTGGGAATATACATAAGTAATATTCTTGTGTAGCTATCACATAACAAAACAAAACGCACAAGTATATTTAATTCATAACTTACTGTTCTATGAGGATTTACATAATTTTGCACATGCAGTAATGTTGTCCACCAATTTTCTCTACAGGTTATAACTGCATTCATTACCCAATCCCAATTCGGCCCATCTCCCAGGCGAATAAGGAATGACGCTTCAAATAACACTATTGCGGCTAACACAGGAAACAAGCGTAAAAGCCGAAGGAGAAAAATAATCGGAACATATTTTATTACTTGTACTGAAAAAATGTTATTACATATTAATATTATATTATCTATACTAGTAATAAAGAGGAAAGATTTGAATTTTTGTATGTAACGAATAAACTCAAAAACTACTGGACCGAAAACAGCTTAAATGACCCCTTATAGTATTAGGTTTGTCCCTTCATAATTTGTCTAGCCTCAGTGATTAGTGATAAAAACTGATCACTATCAGTATTTATCTCTCTAGATAAAGAAAAATATTTAAAACTATATTTTTCTTATAAAAATTAACGTAGGTATGTTATTATACAATTGCATTTATCATTATACAAACAGACATTTGAATATTACTTATATATTTTATTATCTGTAGGACATAGACCATCGAAATATTATATTATATGTAGGTTACAAAACACTTTGAGTTTGAATTATGTCATTGTTGATTCAAAATAAACTAATAATTAACGAAACTCAAGTAATCACTTAATGATTTTTGTAACATTTAAAAATTCAAAATTTGCTTACTTGTTGACTTCAGTTTTCCAGCTGTGGTATAAATTAATAAAACTCCACTTAAAAGGAAGAATGTATCAACTGCCAACGGCGAAGTTAGTATCCATATTGAGTTATATGAATAGGACCACTAAAAGAAAGATATAAGATATGTTATTAGTATTACAAAAAAAAAGTTATTTCAAAAGAAAATTTATGAAAAAAATCTTACGTCATAAACGTCAAATAAATTTGCAACTGCCCTTTCATAAAACATAAAAGCGTGACCTATCACCACCCAGAAAGTGGACAAAGCTCGAATACCATCTAAAGAATGAACTGCTTTAGGATTAGATTTCAAACTTAGTAATTGACGGCAGTTTCGGTGTGCAGAAAAAGCTGTGAGAATGACATTAGCTTCTTTTGGATCTGGAAGACAACTGAAAATTTTAATTTACCCTTCAAAATAGAGATGCGCGAAAATTCTATGTAGGAGTACTAAAATGTGTGAAACAACTTCATCAAATTTATTTCCAAACATTCAACGAATTATTTCTTGTTTATTATTTTTAAGTAAAATGATTGTAAGTCTTGCAAAACTCACCTTTTTTACGAATAATGGTATGATATATATCGTAGCTGGTGCTCAATAATGTAATCAAACCAAGTGCTGAGAAGACTCCACTAAAGAAAGAAATATGAAAAGCTTATAAATATTATCGACTCGACATGCCATGATTCATGATTACTTATAAAATCTTTTATTTCATAATACTTCATTATTATACGAAATCACTGTTCACATGCTCCCTTTCAATTAACTTGCACCCACCCCTGATTATTACTACGAGTATTATTAATTAATGTATTAAATAAAAAATGTGAATGTTAATGTGTAATGTATATACATATTATTAAAATAGAAGTGTTTTTAATTTCAATTTAAGTTTTTACTAAATGCATTTGAAAAAAACAATTTTTAAAATTTTTGTTTGTCTGTCTGTTCGTTCCGGCTAATCTCTAAAACGACTGGATCGATTTTGACGGGACTTTTACTTGCAGATAGCTAATATTATAAGGTGCAACTTAGGCTACATTTATATTAGAAATTTTATTTATTTTTACTTGCAGCACCTGAGGCTTCGCTCGTGATAAGCCTAGGGACGAATTCGAGCGAAGCGAGTGTGAGTCGCTATAAATAAAACTGAATGTTCATTTATATAGTTGTGTCTGGTATACATAAAGATTTAAAGTGCAATATTTTTAAGTTGTAAATATTGAAACAATTAAAGATACTCACATAGCAACATAATCAGCTGTAACCCAAGGCCTATCGTTAGGTAAACGACAACCATAGTGATAATATTTAAAACCTAACTTGGTGAGGCCAGATAGTGCTTCATCTGTTCTACACACCTTTGGGATACATATCGCCAGCGTAAATGTCACATCATCCATAGCTGATAATCTATAAATAATAATAATAAAATGTAACAGCAAGCTCAATACTATATCTGAGTATTTGAACACAGTTGATACAAAATTATGAAGCTGGCCCTTTTTTATAAAATAACCCTTAATTTCTTAATAGAAAATTTGAAGATTTGAAATTTTAATTTTATTTGAAGGAAAATATCGTAAGAATATTTCACTATTTTTGAACACTGAAGAGTGGATAATGCAATTGCACTCCATAGACGAGGCTCCAGGATATAGAGTTTAAAAGTGATTATTGTCATTGCAGCATTTATATATCATCTTGTAGTATAAAAAAACCTCGTGTCACAGTATTTGTTACCGACCTCCTCCGAAACTGCTTGACCGATTTCTATGATATTTTTTTTGTGTATGTTTGGTTGGTTAGAGAATATTTTTTATTCCCCTAGGTGTTAAGGAAGGTATTGCAATTTAGGTACAGGCCACTGTTTTAATATTGCAGTGAACGATTAATTTATTAATATTTAATTAAATTGGGTTCCTGTCTTTAGAACGCGGGTGGAGCCGCGGTAATAGCTATATTATATATATCTTACTGACCCAACTGCATTGTCAATTTTCTTATATCCTCTATTCTTTTCTAATTCATTTAATCTTGTTTTATTTAATTTTAACTTATTAGGGTTAAAATTCCATTTCATATATTCTGAATAATAATCATCTGCTGGGTATACATTTTGATTTGACGGAACACCAATGAGACAATGTTTTCCTTCGATAATCATGTCATCTTCAACCTCACGTATTCCCAAACAAAAGTCATATAAGCCAAGATCTCTTATATTTCCAGATGATATTCCTCTTGGTATTCTCAAACCGGCTTCTATAACTGGAATATAGATATAACTTGAATTATTTAAGAATTCTGATTTTATTATTAAATTTAATTAATATGATTATTATAAATTGTAGGTAATCTTGCAATTATTAACATTAACAAAATTTTCATTGAATATAATATATTTTTCCGGAAGGTAGCGTTGCATTTTTCAGGCTGGTCAATTTTAAATTTAATTGATAGTTAAGATGAAAATAATAATAATATGATAGTTCAACAGGTGCACCCAAGGTGGACGGGTGGAATAAAAATTTCGATTAAGTATGTATATGTTGGCACATAATATAAATGAATAGAAAAATATATATTTAAATAATGAACGTCAACTGTGACAACGCTACATCTTATTAGTTAATATATATATTATTCTACCGATTCATCAGGTTATGGGCCCAGATCGTTATTTAACATTAAAATAATTTTTTTTCTTTTTCGCACATTTCGGCACTATAACAGTATTTGCATTTACATTTTATATGTAAAAGAAATTATTATACATATTATAAAAGTATTTGCAAGAATTAAAATATGGCGTCGGCATTGTCATATAATATTCCCGTAGAAAAATTAAAAGGCTTAGAAGATTACAGTCAATGGAAGTTCACGCTAAAAATGATTTTAATGCATGAAGATCTTTATGATTGCGTAACGAACGAAGATGTAAAAGACGAGAAGAAAAAACAAAAGGCGTTAGCGAAGATTTGTTTGTCCGTCGGTCCATCCGCGTTGGCTCATGTACGCAATGCGAAGAGTCCTTATGAAGCCTGGCATAATCTCGAGCGTGCTTACGAGGATAAGGGACTATGCAGACGACTGGGTTTGCTGAGGTCGCTGTTTGGAACAAAACTGTGCGAGACGGAAGGTATGCAAAGCTACTTATTAAAAATTACGGAGCTTGCGCAACAGTTATCATATATGGGATCCGCACTTGACGATGAATTTCTAGCTGTAATTATGCTCAGTGGTTTGACAGAGGACTTTGACCCCTTGATAATGGCTTTAGAAAATTCTAATATAAAACTCACGAGTGAAGTGGTCAAGTCAAAGTTACTGCAGGAGCAACAGAGGCGAGATGAAAAGAATCAAGATGGGATTAACGCATTAGCTACCAGAAAAGAAAAAAATTCAAAGGTCACGTGCTTCAAGTGCAAAAAGCCTGGACATATGAAGAAGGACTGTACCAGTAAAATGAAAGCGTACAAAAATTATTCTGTACAAGAATCTACTAGGAAGAAGAATCCCAAGACGTCGTTTTTGTCTGCATTACGTGTGAATCTTCACAGTGATATGTGGTGTATCGACTCTGGGGCTACTCATCATATGTGTAATAATAAAGATCTTATGTATGATTATCAGAATGTAAAGTCACTTGAGGTAAATGTAGCTAATGGGGACAAATTGATAACAAAGGGTCACGGTAGAGTAAAGGTACAATTAGTAAATGGTACTAAAACTATAAATAATGTATATTTTATACCTGAACTTAGTGTAAATTTACTATCAGTAAGTGAGTTAGGTAGGAAAGGTTACAACGTTATTTTTAGTAATTCAGGTTGTAAGATCATGGACAATAAACAGGTTGTAGCTACTGGTACTTGTAGAAATGGTGTCTATGAACTCGACATTATTAAAACTGTACACATGTATAATAGGAAATACAGGAGGAAACAGGATTCAGGGATTGCTATGAACTCAGTCCGTGAAGAGAGCGAGGTTAGGGTATTTTCAGATGAGAGCAAGGATTCTACACTGGCGATTGTGCAGAATTCAGCATCACAAGAACTGTGGCATAAGCGGCTCGGTCATCTGAATGCACGGAGTATGAATTTAATGAAAAATGGTATAGTATCAGGTATGAGTTATAAAAATACTACATTCATTCCTTGTACTGCTTGTCTTGAAGGTAAACAAACAAGGCTACCTTTTCCAAAGAAAAGTAAAAGTAGGGCTACCGAAATTTTAGGATTAGTACACGCAGATGTGTGTGGTCCTATGCAGTCACCTTCTTGGAGTGGAGCACGGTACTTTGTAACATTTATCGATGACTTCACTAGGAAAACGTTTATTTACTTTCTTCATAGTAAAAGTGAAGTATTTGAACAATTTAAATTATTCAAATCTTTAGTAGAAAATGAAGCAAATAGGAAAGTAAAGGTTTTGAGAAGTGACAATGGCGGAGAATTTAATTCTGTAAAATTTCAGGCCTATTTAAAAGAAAATGGAATTAAACATCAAACTACAATTCCACACTGTAGTCAACAAAATGGTGTTGCAGAGAGGGCAAACAGGACAATTATGGATAAGACCCGAAGCATGCTCCAGGACGCCGGTTTAGATAAACGGTTCTGGGCTGAGGCTGCTAACACGGCTGTCTACCTGAAGAACCGTTCCCCTACTAAGGCAGTCAAGGGAGTAACACCAGAAGAAAAATGGACGAATAAAAAGGTGAACATTGGACATTTAAGAGTTTTTGGTTGTGTAGCATATGCCATCGATGAGAATGCTAGAAAATTAGATGCTAGGAGTAAAAAGTATATTTTTGTAGGATACTGTGAAGATAGCAAAGGCTATAGGCTCATAGATCCTTCTTGTCCTAAGAAGTGCATTAAAGCGAGGCATGTAAAGTTCATTGAGAACCAATTTGTAAATAAAAATGTAACATACGAGTTTAGTGATAGTTATAAAATTAATAAAAATGAAGACACTTTAGTAGTTTTAGACACAACCAGTTCACAAAATTTTGTAGATAGTAATCTAAGTCCAAACTCAGTACAATTACCTACAAAAACTAGTCAGTTATCTCCACAGTCACAGATAATGTAGGCCAGGTAAATACTCGCAGGCAAACAATGTTTGATCTATATGAAGAAGAAGATTTAGTTGCCTCAGATGATTCGGCCGACCCCACTTATGTTCCAGGTTTATCAAGCATCGACTCTGAGGACTCTAGGGAGCTATCATTTGAAGAAGCTCAATCATGTGAGTTTGTTGGATTAACAGAGATGCATGAGGAGGACTTACCTGTTACCGTGGAGGAAGCACTGAGATGTAGTGATTCAAAACATTGGAAACGAGCGATTAAAGATGAGTATGACTCTTTTATCACAAACAAATGTTGGACTTTAGTAGATCTGCCTCCAGGCCATAAGCCTGTAAAATGCAAATGGGTTTTTTGCAAGAAGAGAGGGCTTGATGGAGAGATCTTAAAGTATAAAGCTCGTTTGGTGGCTAAAGGTTTTACCCAAAAATATGGGATAGATTATCACGAAACATTGTCTCCTGTCGTCCGATACTCAACTATCAGAATTTTGCTAGCATTAGCTGCTCAGTATGATATGTTGATTGAACACTTGGACGTTAAAACTGCATTTTTGAACGGGATTTTAAATGAAAATGTTTACATGGAACAACCGGAAGGTTTTATTATTGATAATAATAAGAATAAGGTTTATAAGCTTAACAAGGCAATATATGGATTAAAACAATCGGCTAAGGCTTGGTATGAGAGAATTAATGATATTTTAATTAATATATAACACTTTAAGAGGTTTTATTCAGAACCATGCGTGTATACATATAACGACGGTAAAGAAGTTTTGTATATAGCTATTTATGTTGATGATATATTGTTATTTTCATCTAAGACTTCTCAGAAAGGAAAGCTCATCAAAGAAAAGTTAATGAAACAATTTGAGATGAAGGATTTAGGACTTGCGCATCAATTCTTAGGTATGAAAATTATTACATTACATAACGGTAGCTATACTCTCAATCAATCCAGCTATATAAAAAAGATATTGACAAAGTTTAAAATGGCGGATTGTAAGGAAGTAAAAACTCCTATGGAAGTGGGATTAAAGTTACAAAGAGAGGGAAATGCCAGTAATTGTAACTTTGATTATAGGAGTTTGATCGGTTGCTTAATGTATCTAGCGGTATGTACCAGACCTGATATCGCTCATAGTGTCAGCTACTTAAGCCAATTCAATGATTGCTATGGTGAGAGTCATGTCAAAGCTGCGAAAAGGGTTTTGAGGTATTTAAAAGGCACCTCAGAGTACTCGCTAATTTTTGAGAAAAGTAATAATCTTGAAATTCTAGGTTTTGCCGATGCTGATTGGGGCGGAAACCAATTGGATCGGAGATCCTACACAGGGTACGTATTCTGCATTGGTAAATCAATAGTATCCTGGGAAAGTCGTAAGCAGCGCACTGTCGCGCTCTCGAGCACTGAGGCTGAGTACATGGCGGTTTCTGATTCCTGTAAAGAAGCTATGTTTTTACGAGCGTTTATTAATGAGTGTACTGGTAAACTCTGTGAAATAAATTTGTATAATGACAACCAGTCTGCTCAGAAGTTATGTTCTAATGTTATATCGCATTCTAGAACAAAACATATTGATATTAGATACCATTTTATTAGAGAATTGGTGGATAAAAAGATAGTAAAGTTAAATTATCTATGTACTGAAAATATGTTAGCTATATATTTACAAAGGCTTTATGTATTGTGAAGCATAAGAAACTTGTATCTAAATTACTTAAAACGTAAAGATATAAGTGGTATGTATGTGTAAGTTGCGAATATGATATTTTTATATTCGTTTAAGGGGTAGTGTTGGCACATAATATAAATGAATAGAAAAATATATATTTAAATAATGAACGTCAACTGTGACAACGCTACATCTTATTAGTTAATATATATATTATTCTACCGATTCATCAGTATAAAGAAAAAAAAACAAAAACGTGTTCAGGTCGCTTTATAATTTGTTGAGTGATTCTTTGCATAGTAGAAAAAAATACAAAAATAGATAGCAGCACAGAAAACGGTGAATTACACGTCAGCAGCCGATCTACATCTGATTTAAGAAAATAATAATTTTGATTCATTTCAGGTCGAATGAAACTTATACACAACAATCTTTTCATCAATTAAATAATTAAAAAATATCAGCAAGCTATTCAATGGTGGTAAGGTTGTCAGCAGGGGGTTAAAAGCTGCTATACTATTTGCGCTGTAGCATGGTGCAGATGTAGGAATCATGACAAATTAAAAACAAAGTCCACGGCGCGTCTGTCTGTCTGTGTGTTTGCGATAAATTCAAAAACGACTGCAGCGATTTTCATGTTTTATTCATTTATTTGTTTGTTTGTTTGTTTCTTTGTTCGTTCGTTCATCATTCATTCATTCATTTATTCATTCCTTTATTCATTCATTAGGTTTACCAGTGATTTTATACTAATAATCCGTATAACTTAAAATAATTACATTACATGCTCAGCGAATGTAAAATCATTTAAAGGTATTCACTACATGCTAAATTCTCAATATTAAAAGTAAATAATAAAACCAAAACAAGACACACACAAATATGATAGAAAACTTTACTTTACTTTTTACTTTTTGAATTATTGTTTTAACTAAAACTATACATTAAAACTATGAACTGTTGTTTTCACTAATGAAAATAGTGGTTCTCGAGGAAGGTTTTAATATTAGTAATTTGTCAAGCTTTTGCATATATTTATTACTACGACAACGACGAAGACGACGGGACGAGCCCGAGAGGAGCGAGGGCGAGTCGCTTGTGTAATATATAAGCATAACGCAATAATTATCATTTAACTATTTGTCTGTCTGTCTGTTTGTTTTTTTTTTCACTTTCACTGTCAGATAGTTGATGTTATAAAGTATTTTTATAAAAAAAGGGTTCTGCTCACAAAAATTAAACGTATTTGGAGGCGATGCACAATGAATTAGAGTAAATACCAATAAGTAGGTAATATTAATAATTTAAGTAAGCATAAAATAATATAAAACTTACAGTGTCCTAGTAGGTAGGGATTTTGGTGCCATATATAATTTAACTGCTTTTTGCATTGTTCTGAATCTAATACTTGTTCATGTAGCTCGTGATCCAGTAATGGATGTAGTGAATTTACTTGTTCAATAGTGATAAAAAAATATAAAATTGAAACTAAAAACACAAGCAATTTCATATTGTGCAATAAATCAGTCTTTCTTCAATGATGGTATATTCTCTAATGATCGATACATTAATTTTTACTACTATAATATCTTAGATAAAAAAAATATGATAAGCGAGTGGCTTTATAAATCACTAGCTGACCCGTGCCCACTTCGTTGGGCATAATGCTAATAATCCTTTTTTAGTACAGAGTGGTATGTTTTAATTTCTAACTGCCAAAAGGAGGGTTACATATACGTAGGTATTTTATTAATATTAAAAATTAAATTATCTAAACTAATATTAAAAAAACTACTTTTTGTAACTTAAATATAAAAGGTAGACATACGCAGTCGTTGACTTTTTTGTAGGCATTTTCAAGCTGCACATCTTTTCTCTAGAACTCAAAAATATATCTTTCATAGTTAAGGCAGCGTTCGTAAGAAACGCTTTCATTCGACCGTTTTTTCTCCGATTCACTTTACAAAAGGGACTACCACGTAAAAGCCTTTTTACTGTTCGGTTTTTTATATAACCTATGACAATAATGTGGCTTTCTATTGGTGAAAGAATTTTTAAAATCGGTTCAGTAGATTCCGAGATTACCCCTTACAATTTAACAAACACACAAACTTTACTTCTTTATAATATTAGTATAGACTAGTATAGATAGCGTTATAATAATAATATAATTAGATTGTAACCAAAAGTGAGTATTTTTTGAAAATCTAGTATTGATTTATCGAAATTGACATATTAATTAATAAATTGAATAGAGTGGAGTGAACCAGACCATTTCATTTAAATCTCCTATTCATTACCATAAACAAAAAAAGACAAGACAAGGCAGTAAACAAAACAAGATTTTTACTTCCTCTTTTATATTGTTTGAATTCTTATCTTACGTGTATATTTATTCGATAGTAAATTCAGTCGAAAAAACTGGTTACTTTAGAAATGCAAAAATATAAGGCTTTTTTAATAAAATGTCTTCGTAAGTACCTATTGTTAAATACTGAATGATTTGTAGGGCCCTTTATTTTGGCGATCCCCTAAAACTACGTGATAATATTATGGAAGTATTGTGATGTGATCTTTTATCTGGAGATATAAACGTAATGCTTGAATTGAGTAATAGAATATTTTTTTCTGTTGAAGGACATTTCACGATATGCTTAGCTAGCAAAAATTTAATGAAACAATAAAAATTTGTTTTAGATCAGCCATCAAAAATACATTTTCTTATTTTAGATATTTTTTTTAATTTAATAATGGAGGATTACTCTACTTAGTTGTACTTCACTTCCTACTGTTACCTTCATCTGTTCATAAAAATATTTCCCCTAAATAAAACTACCATCTTTACGCCTTTAAAGCATAAATTGAAATGAAAACTTAAAAAAATATTTTGTTTTATTTAAAAGCAAAATACCATTTTCCACGCATTTTACAAGAAAATTGAAAACAGTTTCAATACAACTTTCATTTACCTATTTTCCCCTGTTAGAGAAATGAATTTTGATAATTCTTTTCTTAAATGACGCCAATAGCTTAAAATCAATATCCTTTATCAAATTCAAACTTATATCATCAACGATTTGGAACTTAGTTGGTGAGTCACTCAGTGAGTCATGACAAGGTCATGCTGATAATATAATACTATTATTTATTATACTTAATTGATTGACAATGATAGCCCAGTGCTCGCTCGAAATCAAGTAAAGTGAGCTTAAATCTCGATCACCTTTGCTACTTAGATATATTATGTGCGAATCATTTTGATCATAATTACTACTTGTAACTATACCTGCTCACTTTGGTGGGCAGTGTGTCGCGCGGGTTGCTCCTGGTACTTCTCTGGATAGCAGAGTGGATTGTGGAGCAACCCTCTTAGAAGTGTGGTCTGCCACGGGAGACCTGCCGGTTGTTCGGGGCGTCGTAGTTGCATGCGCAAGCTATATTTTGCTGTTCTCGTCAGAATATTCATTAATAAATTAGGTAATCTCATATCAATGCAAAAACGATCAATGATCATACATTTTACCATCTCCTTAATTTACTATATAAAGCTTTAAACAGGTTTTTTTCAACTTGAATGAAGATTTAAAATTACATGACATTATTATGAAAGCACATTGTGCAATTTCTGTATCCAGAATATACAGCTATTGTGGTCGTGAAGTGAGCAAATTAATCATATTGATCTAATTCAGTACTTAAATATGAATATCTACTGGTTACAAACGAGGTTATTAAAAAAACAAAGCTTTTCATAATTTTCGCTTTATTCAAATTTATTAATTTTTTGGTTTCAATCTTCATTTCATTTTTTCTACGAGGTTGCTTCTTTAGAACGTGGTTTTGGGCCTGAAAAGAAAAAAATAATTAATGTACAAATTGATATGATAAAGATTTCATTTATTTACTTTGTGTGTTTGTTAGTGTTTGTTAAAATATCTATCTATCTATCCGTGTATATAAAATCTTCGATCACTGTAAAGCCGACTCAATTTGACGGAATTGACTATACCGATAAATTTATATACTTTTTATGCGATCATAATATCAGGAGTTTAAATTCAAATAGTTGAAAGCATCACTGAAGTTAATCAGACCTATAGTGCTGATCAATTTTTTATTTGCATTGCGTACTCACCTATTTTGTCAAAAAGTGCCTTAAAAATAATAGCAAATGGCGCATCGATTAATGCTGTTAAGAAAAACCCGACGATTAACGATATGGCGAAGAAAGACATGAAGTGGAACATCTGAAATATAAAACTCAGCATATATCTGTAAATTTAACATAATTGACATCAATATCGGACTACATTTCAGAATAAGTCGCGGGTTCGAGTCCCCCTGGGCGTTCATTTGTTGAGCACGAATGTTTGTACTCCAGACATGGGTGTTTATATTTATAATATGTATGTATTTAAAATTTATATGTTTAGTATATCAACTATCTAGTATCCGTAACACAAGCCTCGTTACCACGGAACTAGATTGCGCTTTTGTAATAATGCCCCATCATATTCATTTATTTATGTCCCAACGAGTATGTGCCAAATTCACGATGGATAGCATAGATATTGGAAAACAATAAAATGTTAATTTTAATAATATCCATTTATGAAATATTATAATAAGTCTGTTGTTAACTTTAATATAATTTCAAATACTATGTAGCATTTTAATTTCATACATTTACTAGTTTATATTATTCCTTAAATAAGAATTTTATTTAATTATAACAAAAACAATAGATTTTATGAAAATTCAACAGTATCACAGAACACTAATACTCACGGGGAGAACAGTATACAAAAGCATTTCAGCATATTACAATTAAAACTTCAGCGATTTATTTATATATATTCAAATATTGCTTCCAAGTATTCATAATAAGGTTTTTACTAAATATATTATATTATGAAAATTATGAAAATCATACGAAAATTATGAGATATAAAATTTGATTAGACAGAATATATCATAGATATTTTAGCTATCTACGAGTATTCCGACGAATATATTAAGCTGCGATTAACAGTTAACGAAGGTGACGCCATTCTATAATATTTATTCCTTATCTGCTCTAATTACTTACAACTGATTTTATACTGAAAATGACGAGTTGTTGCATATTCGTATAAACTGCTATCATAAAAGACATATGGTATAGATACATTGCGTAGGATATACGAGCTGGTATCCGCCAAATGTTTAAAGAAAGAAACCAGTTAATTGGACCTGAAAAGGAAAAATAAAATATTTCTTAAATATAATATTACTAAAAGGAAATATTCATGTCATAGATAAATACTATAACTACTGAAAATATGTATTTTTAGGATTCTCCTAAGCTTCGAAATATTCTTATTGGCGCGGTTTCGAAATAAGGGAAGGTTATTTATTTCCCGTGTTCTCGCTCTCATACGTTAAAACATACTTGTACATGTATAGTACATTTTTGTAACTGTTTCTTATAATCTCTTATCTTTTCTTACAAATTGTTATCTCAATAGATCAATCAGTTCTTTTCCTTGATTGTGTAATGATTAATTTGTGCTAGGAATAATATACGAGTATTACAAACCTCCGTGTCCACTCGCACATGCAAATATAATCCAACCCAAGCCTAAACTCCACAATGCAATGGGCGAATAAATGTAAATAATGCGTCTGCTGTGACTTTGTCCTTTATTCTACCAGTTTCAAGGTGGAAGAAATAATAAATAACTGTGCCTAAAAGTGCTAGGGAAGAGCACGTTAGTGGAACGCTGATGAACTGAAACATAACGCATTATTTTAATTGTCGTTCACATTATACGGTATTTTAGTGTATTCTAGCAACTAATGTATGTTTGGATGTAATTATTATAATGATGAGAAAACGTAAGCATATCTGATTATGTACTAATAGATAGTTTTTAATGATTTCATAATCTTATTAATTAGTTTAGAAGTATGAAGGGTAAGGTAGGCAAAGGCAAGGCAAGTATGATAATAATAATTGGTATTAGGTTTTTCAATCAGGAAGTTTCCATTAACACTCCGGACAGTTGAGTTTGTCATTAATTGTATCGAAATGTCATCTCGTTGGTCGTTCAAAATAAAATGGACAGAGTGTGTAATGAAAATTAAATAATTTTAAAAACGATTAATAGTAATTAATGTAAGTGTACTCACTACTGGCACTTTCAATTTTTCCTCCCGAAGTAAGTGCATAATATATCCAAATATTAAGCCAATAAAAAAAGGTGGAGCTCTCGGGATAATATTATAGTAGTATTTAACATAATAATCATCTTCAATATTTTCATCTGTAAATATATAAATACTGGAAGCAGTTATTGATGCGAGCAAAATTACGACGAGACCTGCTAATGCTACTTTTCTTCCTTTTCCAAGCACGATGACGAAAGACAACAGCGATATCAGATGAAGACTTGTGTCAATTCCTAAGTACCACGTTCCATTAACGCACTAAAATGAAAAAAAAAGCTCTATAAAAATAATACTATTATGACGGCTAAAGTAGAGAATGTGAAATGGAAGACTTACAAGAGACTTACTCGTTTTTAAAATATAATACAATTTCTCATTCTTACAAAGACTAAACATTATTTTTCTTTTAAAGTATTTTTAATGATTTTAAACGTATTTTAGCTTAGCTGTAACAGAAGTTAAATTATAAATAAATTAAATTCATGTGCTTACTATTTCCCTAGGGTTGACATAATTTTGCACGTGCAGTAACGTTGTCCACCAATTTTCTTTACAATTTGAAACTGTTCCCATCACCCAATCCCAAGTCGGTCCATCTCCTAGACGGTTTAGCAAAGATGCTTCAAATAACACTATTGCGGCTAAGACAGGAAACAATCGTAATAGCCGAAAAAGAAAAAGGAGCGGAACGTTTTTCAATAATTGTTCTGAAATAAGCATTTATGTACATCATTAATTTTTAGTTGATTTCACAGATTTTAATCTACTTGAAAAGGCACAGAGATTATTATTAATTGAATTATATTTCCTTATGCATATTAAGCATTATAATTTCTACAATAATTTTTAATCGATTTACATAATTTTGTGATACTTGATGCAAATTTAAGACTTTTATGGTTTTCTCGTGTATGCCATAGTCAGAACTGGAAAATATTAAAATGGGACCACATGGGAAGCACTACCTTTCAAATAAAAAAGAATCATCAAAATCGGTTCACCCAGTTCAAAATTATGAGCTAACAAACATAAAAAAAAAAACAAACGAATTGATAACCTCCTCCTTTTGGAAGTCGGTTGAAAATAATGGTTCACGGTTTATGTTTACATTTTATTTATTTTTTATGTTTTTGTTTTTTGTACTGTGTAATTGCGGTTTACGATTTATGACGTATTAAAAAAACTACTCACTAGATCTCGTTCAAACCAATTATCGGTGGAGGTTTCAATAGCAATGTACACATCATAATATATTTTTTTTAGTTTACAACCGACTTCCAAAAAACTTTTCTTTTTTTTTATGTTTGTTAGCTCATAACTTTGAACTGGGTGAACCGATTTTGATGATTCTTTTTTTATTTGAAAGGTAGTGCTTCCCATGTGGTCCCATTTTAATTTGCATTAAGTATTTGCGCGACAAATGGACGAATAACTCAATATCACGCCAACTGATTTCGATGATTCTTTTTTTAATGGAAAGGATATACTTCAAGGGTAGTTTGATGAGAGTTTGGTAAGGTTTTGATGATGGGATCCATGACAAAGTATCGGAACTCTTCAATTTTTAGGAGCAAATTAACGATGCTCGGCCGAATCTTTTATAGGCTATATGGATATTTGAGTCACGTACCGTAACTGATGATGGAAGGTACAACTCCTCAACGGTTAGCAGTTTAAAGAATTTTTTTTCAATATAATACGCAATTATGGACCGATGGTCGTATACTTTCAGGCTATTAGGTTTACCTCATAATAGAAGGTAAATTTTTATAGTCATTAACACAATACGTATCTACTTTCCGCTAAAAATTTAAAAATAAATTATTTTTAACAAAAAAACAAAAACCGACTTCCAAACTAATAATAAATCTAAACTAAAAAGTAGAAAATAATACTTTTAAGAACTTTGTTAATTTTGAAGTCTGTGCCAGCCAAAGCAAAATAACCCTAAATAGATACATATTTGATTAATCTATCAATTTGTAAACATAATCAAAATACCTGGCTGGTACCGACTCCAAAATTAACAAAGTCCTTAAAAGTATTATTTTCTACTTTTTAGTTTAGATTTATTAGTAGTTTGGAAGTCGGTTTTTGTTTTTTTGTTAAAAATAATTTATATCGTTGTCTTATTTTAGAAGTTACAGGGGGGGGCACATTTTACCACTTTGGAAGTATCTCTTGCGCAAACTATTCAGTTTAGAAAAAATTGATAATTGAAACCTGAATATAATTTTTGAAGATCTATCCATACATACCCCATACGTATAGGTTTGATGAAAAAAATTTTTGAGTTTCAGTTCTAAGTATGGGGAACCCCCAAAATTTATTGGTTTTTTTTTTTCTATTTTTATGTAAAATCTTAATGCGATTCACAGAATACATCTATTTACCAAGTTTCAATAGTATAGTTCTTGTAGTTTCGGAAAAAAGTGGCTGTGACATACGGACGGACAGACAGACAGACATGACGAATCCATTCGTTTTTTGCCATTTAGCTACGGAACCCTAAAAAGATAAACATATGCATTTTATGTCTTATTTTAGCCCGGCTTCCATGCTTTGTTATTGTTCCGAGAAAAATCCAACTTTATATCCATAGATATATGATATACAGCCTGCTGACAGACTTAGGCTACAGAATGTGAAGAATATAAAATTAGCTTACTTGTTGACTTCAGTTTTCCAGCTGTGTTATAAATTAGCAAAACTCCACTTAGAAGAAAAAATGTATCAACTGCCAATGGCCCTGTTACAATCCATATCGATTTATATGAGAACGAAAACTGAAATTGAGATAAAAAAGTTGATTTCGTAATTATTTCTTTATTAAAAAACACTTTCATAAGCAGATAAAGACAAGAAATCTTACATCATAAGCGTCATATTTATTCGCAACTTTCCATTCGTAATACCCAAACACGTGACCAATCACCACCCAAAAAGTGGACAACGCTCGAATTCCGTCTAAAGAATAAATTGCTTTTGGATTCGATTTTATAAGTAGTAGTTGACGGCAGTTTCGGTACGCAGAAAACGCTGTGAAAACATTTGCTTCTTTAGGATCTGGAAGAAATACAATTTTTTCTTGAATTCTATAATTTAACTTTAAATAATAGAAATGCGCAAAAATATAGTTCCAGTCTTACAATATTTATAAAAAAATTTCCTATTGCTTATTACAGGATTATCAGACCCATTCTCATAACAATCAATTAATAAATGAAATCGTGTTTTTTCAAAGTAAATAAGGTCTTGCGTAACTCACCTTTTTTACGAATAATTGTGTGATGTAAGTCGTAGCCGGTACTTAATAATGTTACCAAACCAATTGAATAAAAGACAAGACTGAAAGAATAAATATTTCAAAGTTCTTAAATATTACCTTGACTCGACTAAATCGTTAATACCATTTTCATATATTTACAATATAATAACTGCTCATAGATCCACTCCAGTATTGAACTTGGCATTAATTGTTGATCTTCGTCACATACAAGAATATCACATAAAATTCTCTTTCATTAATTTTTCTAGCCTAATATTGCATTAATGCCTTCACATAATCTCAAATTATACAATAAATAAAATAATAATAAATAACACTTAGATTGAGCACGAGTGAAGCCGCGGGTTCCGTTACTAAATTTATAGTTAGTATTTATACTAAGACTTTACTCGAGAACCACTCATCCATTGGTGAAAACAGCATTATATTAATTGGTGTAGTAGCTTTTGAGTTTATCGCGAACAGACGGACTGACGTGGCGGAGTACTTTATTTTATATGTAATTACTTTGTATTTAGCACTTTAAAAAATTAAAGAGGCCCGTGCTCAGCGGTGGGTCAGTTAATGAGCATCTGCTGAGCACGGTCATCCCATTAATACAAGGGAGATCAGTTCATAGTAAACTACGCTGACTATACCCGCTTCACTCCGTTATTCAAACTATCGCTTTACTACCGGGTTACCACTGCCTTTTAGAACAATGGGTTACAACAGAGGGTAAGATTTTGTAAATCTACCGCGCTTTAGTAAATGATAAATTTCCCCTCTTAGCTTCCCTACTGTTATTTAATTAGGACTACGAGTATAATGTACCAACTTGTGTCTGGTACGTACGTATATTGTTCATAATATAATTTATTCTGATTATTTTTGTAAACATTGTGAATATTAAAATTATTATCAGGGATACTCACATTGCAATATAATCAGCAGTACCCAAAGGTCTGTCGTTAGGTAGACGACAATAATAGTTAAAATATTGGAAGTCCAACGCGATGAGGCCAGACAGTGCTTCTTCTGTTCTACACACCTTTGGTATACATACTGCTAGCGTAAATAGTGTATCATCCATAGTTGATAAACTGTGAAATTAGTGAATGCATTTACAAATACTACCTATGTTATGTACAATGGTGGTTATGTGGAAATCACCAGCTTAAAAGAAGTCAGTACTGACACGCCAGAAATCAACAGACCAACCATTAATACAGAGGAGAGTTTGTTGGGCTTAAGTGAGGTTGTACTGGCTTTTCTAGCCAGTGAGTCCCATATAACCACCTTTGACCTTTCACCTACAAGGTTTGCGTAAATGCATTTCACATCATAAAAAAATGGAGCTTGCCATAGACGAATCTCCATGTTAGCGAGTCTAAAAGTGATTCTTGCCGATGCCACGTCGATATATAATATAATATAGTTGCTAACCTTTGTCTTTTGTCGATTTTATTTAAGTTATGTCTTCTATTCCTTTCAAATTTATTTAATATTGTATGGTTTAATTTTAACTTATTAGGGTTAAAATTCCATTTCATATATTCTGGATCATAATCATCATCTGGATCTACGTTTTGATTTGCCGGAACAACAATGAGACAATATTTTCCTTCGATATTCATGTCATATTCAACCTCACGTATTCCCAAACATTGGTCATATAAGCCAAGATCTATTACATTTCCAGATAATATTCCTCTTGGTACTCTTAAACCAGCTTCTACAACTAGAACGTTATAATTTAAATTTTATTCCAGTTATTTGTTAAGGTACGTTGAAATAAACGTAAAAAGCCATAGTCCGTAAATATTGACCGCCATGATTGGAATACTATTTTTATATGATTTGAGAATAAGATTTTGTTTTCAGGTTTAAATCTATTGAGAGTAAATTAGTAACTTACAGCGTCCTAATAGGAAAGGATTATGGCGCCATATGTAATCTAACTGCTTCTCGCATTGTTCTGGATTTAATACTCTTTCATGTAACTCATAATCTAATAAAGAATTCACTTGTTGAATATTAGTAAGAAAATAATATAAAATTAATGACAGTAAAAATATATTGAAATTCATTTTTAGCAAAAAAATCTGCCTTTTTTAATGACGGTTTATTGTTAAATGACCGTATTGGTTTTGATAAAACATCTGATAAATAGCATATTATGATAAGTTGAAAATCTTTATCCTACCTAAATGATGAGTAAATTGATACTATAAATCATACCACTATAATTAGATTGTAACGAAAACTTTAAATAAATTATGTAATACTAGCAATTCTCGCGGCTCCGACCGAATTCTTATCACTATTAAAAATAGGGTATTTCTTGATGCCAAATCACAAAAAAATAAAAAATAAAATTCGGTCTAAAAATAAAAAATGTGGAGAGAGCCACTCTTATCTCATAAGGAAATAAAAAATAAGTCAAGAAAATAAGTCGTCAAGCCAATTCGGAGGAGTTCAATAACAAACACTGTGACACTAGATTTTTTATATATTAGAGAATACCCGGCCCGTTTCGCTGGGCGTAATTTAGATCCAACGATCAGACAGACAGACAGGCAAAAATATACTTTCATTAGCATTTAGTGAAAAGTTTAATAGTTAATTTGAAATTAAAAACAGACATTTCAATTTTGTTTATATGAACTGATTAATGCCTAGTATAATTATATAATACGCTAATTATCGTGGGCTGACTACGAATATCTGAATAGTAGGTATGTAAATGAAAACTACCGCTTAGTTATTTTTGTTTTTAGAGCTTTTTAATTCAGTTTTAGTTTTTTTTTTTCAAAGGTGTTTTTATTTATTTATTGTCTTATGCTTAATTTTAATGCATGATTGTAAGATTACAATAAATATACGCAAAATTTTAAAATTATACTATATGTACTCGTATATGAAAATAAACAATCCAACCAAATAAAACATTACATAAATTGCGAATGAAAAAAATATATACAGTGGTTTTTATTTAATTTCTTTACAACGCAAGGTTTTAACTTAAAAGTATTAAATTAAGTAATATAGTATTAAAAATGAATATTATTTTGTATACGTACACGTATTTTTCTATGCTATAAATTGACAGTAAAGGTTTACATACACCGCCATCTGTTTGAAAAAATAATAAACCTGCGAAAGCATTTGTACTACAGCGCTAAATAGCAAAAAGTTGTTAAATGTAGAGAAAAGTGCTATCAGAAACTTGAACCTGTTGGTCGGTGGTTTTACGTACATTTAACAGATGGCGCTTTAGCTTTAGAATGTACGTAGTTAGTACCTTTAATACGAACTTGGTCTCGACTGCTTTACACCAATCGTTATCCCAGAAAAGACTAAGATTTTAGACGTATCAAAGGTAAGAGACCCTATTATAGGTCAATACAGTTATTACAGACAGTGCCTAATGCCTATCCACAGGGTCAAGACTAAGAAGTAAACAACAAACTGATGTTTTTGAAATCTCATGTATCAAGCACCTATTGCTACAAAATAATTTAATAAAAATATTAAAGTTATTTATAGTTGCACGAAAATAAAGGGGTGTAGCATACTTACCTGTACTCCACCTGTAAGTTAAAAAATTATTTTCTAAATATTCATATTACTTGTGGTAACTACATAAAATATCAATTTATTTTTCTAAAAGCTATTTAAAATTTGTCGCAGACGAAGTTGTACTTTAGCTCAAATCAATGAATGTTCCAAAAGGATCGGGTTCCTAAAGTATTCTGGTGATTTATCCCATTAACATTAACAATCATTTATAATAATAAATCAGTTTTAAGTCATATTTACATAATTATAAATATTACTTAATGGAATATTGATAAAATCCACCCATCCATCCCCATGTATTTATTTTTCCGCCCTTATCAGGCGGAGTAATTCAAGAATTTGATTTGTTTCAGGTGACAATGGAAAGTGACAAAAATATAATTTAATATGGTGTCTTTCTATTGCAAATAAAAACTCCTATTTAGTTACTTTTTTATTTATTAGTGTTTTGAAATCTTTGTGATTTTATTTATTTTTAATTTTTTTACTAGTTTATAGTAGTAAATTAAAAAAAATGAGTTAAACAAACGATAAACGGAAAAGCCGTGGTCACACTTACTGTGGGCGCCAGGAACACCTCCATTATACTAACAGTCATTGTATATTTTATAGTACCTATAGTACAGTAAGTGACTTACAATAATATGATATATAATATATTTGTAAAGCCAAGACCATTCTTTTTATACCAAACCCGTGGTGATTATCTCAGTAAAGCTTATTTTGAGGTTAGCATCTAAGTATATATCTTGGTTTAATTTCCGTCATAATATAAAATGTTGATAAAATTAATATAGCCTATGGATTACCGAAATTGGTCCAGCTATTCACGCCTGATGCCATGACCAAGGCAAATAGGGATTCATATAAATTACATATGTTATATGTATGTAGGATATATTAATGAAAATGCATCAATTAATTAAAACAATATATTATATTTACATCATTATACAGTCTAACTATTCTCATTACCATTATCTTACTGAGATTACCTTAAAATAAAATGTATAACCTACATCCTTTCACACGTTTATTTTTATTGAACGTTTATTATACAATTCAATGTTTTAAAAATAACAAAAAATATATTTATTCTGCGTATTCTATAATACAATTCAGTTCTGTATTCTTAAATAGTAACAACTTCGTATATTTATAACATACTTCTAACATGATATATCTTCCCTAGAAGTAAGCTTATACTATAGTACCTGTTGAGGTAATATGCGAATAAATTATCAAAATACCTATATGTTGAGACCAAAAAAGGTCCAATGGCCTGTAAAGTATGTTCAGTTTAAACGAACCCTATCCGATAAAAAAAAATATGTTTGCGTAAAAAAATTAAAATCTCGATGTTTCGTAGTTAGATGACTCGTCGAATTTTTCTTTTTCTAATACTGTATCTACATTGTCATTCTTGTTTCTTTGTAGAGACGGGCCATTTTTCTCCAGGAAAGTTAATGGTGGAGCACTTTTTTCTGGAAGCTGGGAGTTATCTAAGATGACGTTCTTTTCTAGATAGCCATTACTAGGTGATATAGGTTCGATCTTATCCAGATTAGATTCCTGCCTTTGTATTGCAGGGCCACTTTTTTCTAGGAAAGTTAATGGTGGAGCACTTTTTTCTGGAAGCTGGGAGTTATCTAAGATGACGTTCTTTTCTAGATAGCCATTACTAGGTGATATAGGTTCGATCTTATCCAGATTAGACTCCTGCCTTTGTATAGCAGGGCCATTTTTTTCTAGGAAAGTTAATGGTGGACCACTTTTTTCTGGGTAATGGAAGTTATTATTCATTGGTGGAGCACTTTTGTCCAATGTAGTTATTACTGTTTTTTCTAAATCAGTGTTATTCTTTTCTATTTGACCTGGTTTTGATCGACCATTTTCTTGGGTCCGTCTAGGTCTCCTTTGACCTACAAAATAATTGAATTTATAATTACTTACATATAACAAAATTTTAATACGATTAATATGTACGGTATACAGTATGTATGTATGTATTAAGCCTTTCTTAGTGTCCTCCACTTAATCGTAATAATCACATCCCTAATTGTATTTTTTTATTGTTATTATTAGGCATTCCTTATTATCGCCCAATTTATAAGTTAGGATCTAATAGACTCACGTACAACACATAGCTCTATCAGATACAATTATTTAAAGATAAAATAGAAAAATCTTACAAATTGATTCAAGAACCAGTGCCAGTAAGCTGTGTAAGCCTCATAATAGGAACTACTATCACTGAAAATATTTTCTGTTTGCTAATTTTAATACTCTCA
This sequence comes from Boloria euphrosyne, assembly GCA_951802675.2. NCBI lineage: Eukaryota > Metazoa > Arthropoda > Insecta > Lepidoptera > Nymphalidae > Boloria > Boloria euphrosyne. The sequence continues at coordinate 3,254,784 of OX637878.1, read as the reverse complement.
TATATGTTCTATTTTATTCATGTAAAAGTATTTACCTCCTTCCATTAGCATTTTGATGAGTACAGAGAAAGGCGCGTCGATGACCACCGTCACTAAGAAAGATACCATAAACGCCAACGCAAATACTGCCAAAAAGTCATATATCTGGAAATTATAATAATTTTTATTGAATAACATTTATTGAGATTTCAGTACATGTCACAAAAGCAGATACATTAGATAATTGCAGAAGTTAAAAAGTTAGAAAATATGGATAAAAAGACTAAATTAAAATTTACCATTCTTAATAATACAGATGTTACAGTGATGTATAATATGGTATTTATATAAGAACTAGAAATAATTATAAATTAATTAAACTTACCCGAGCGCCCATAGTAAAGTGTGTTGGAGCAAGCTGCATGCCAGCGATCACGAAACAAATAGGATAGTGGTATAAGTACATAGCGAATGATACACGAGCTGGTACCTTCCAAACATTTAAAGTTAATAACCAGTTAATTGGACCTGAAAAATCAAAAATTATTAAAATAATTAAATATGTATAAATATGTTATATAACAGCGCCATCTAGTTCCGTGGTAAGCTACGAAGCTCGTGTTACGGATACCAGATAGTTGATATACTACACATATAAATTTTAAATACATACATATAAACTGGAAACATTACTGACAAACTCCATGACTGGAGTACAAACATTCGTGCTTAACAAATGAATGCCCCCAGCGGGACTCGAGCCCGCGACCGCCGGCGCAGGAAGTAGGGTTACTACAAACTGAGCCAAACATGTAGTAATACATACCTAAATCATGTATACATTAAATTTCATTTCTAAGTTTATTATAATACTGATATAGTACTGTATTGAATGATACTTCATCGCGGTGACTATCAAAAATTATTCCAGTCTAAGAACATTAATTATGTTTTCTCTCCAAATTTCTTTTATAGGAATATTATTAAATATTCTTAAAAAATCCTTACCTCCATAACCCTTAACACATGCGAAAATGATCCAACTCAGTCCAATTGACCATACTGTTCTCATGTAGGAATTAAAGAGACTGTCTCCAATTTGGTTGTCCCAATCAAGCTGCATGACTACGTAAGATGTGTAGAATGCAGATGCGATTGCACACAAGGCTATCGCCCAAGATATAAGCACAAAACCCTGCAAATAAAAGATTACGATGTAATTGAATTATAACATTACAATATTAAATATCGACTAAACTCTTGTATTATACTTATTTTTGTGAAGAAAGTTGGAGGACCGAGAATAAATAAATACTTTTTACCGCAGGAGACTATATCATTCCTACAAGAAAACACGTCATAATACAACCTTCAACTCATACATGGATGTATACTTGTGTCAGTCTGTTTATTATATTTCCATGCTAATAGTTAAAACGTACTCGGTGCTAGGAACGAACTCTAGGGAAACAACATGAGGCGACATCTTATGATATAAGTTCAATGTTTATCCGTTTTGTATTTCAGCTTTAGCCATAGCAGTTTTATTCTGTAATATAATATGTGTTCGACTATCGAACACTATTTTATATTTTAGTATTTTGATAGATGTCATCATTGTTAGTTAGGAATATAAAGGAATAAGAAGTAAATGCTTTTTATTTAATATTATCCAAATATTAAATTGGCGACGAGGTATATCGAATACACGAATTGATTTGTTGTGTTTAGCATAATGGTGTCTAAACATAGAAAAATAATGGTGGAAAGTGCGGTATAATTTTATAAGGCGGAACAACATCCTGGTGAGGATTTCGAATGGGCAGCACGAGATGATCGACGTTATCCTCTTAGAACAAGAAGAAAACCCATTAATTATAAAGGGTTGGGTTGGAGGAGTGTAATATATGTGTTCGAAAATCGAACACTATTTTATATTTTAGTATTTTGATAGAAGTCATTATTGTTAGTTTTGAATATAAAGGAATAAGAAGTAAATGGTTTTTTATTTAATATTATCCAAATATTAAATATTCTTAAAAAATAATTAATAATTCAAGTGACCAGCCAACATCTCGTCAAATCTTAAGAGTTCACGCTAGTTTTCATAATAGGCACTTCAATTATGTTTTTACACTGATTTAATATGCCACTACCATAGTTATGCGCAAACCACGCTTGCATGTATACGTTAGTGTTGTAGAGCGTTAGATTTGTAGAATTATTTTGTTTTAATAATTGTAAAGACATTTTAAGTACAATCTAATGTTTTGCACGCCCTTGAATACGTCATTACCTGATCGAAGGTTAGATAATGATAACATCAATGCTTGTAAAAGCATGTGATTGTGTTATATTGTATGATAAGCGAAATATATGTTAGGATGAAATTAATTTTAATTAACACTATGTCATATGAGATAAATAAAAAAATAAAAGCGTATAAAAAATAAAAAAATGAAAAGTATTATCTTATAAAGAACGCTTATATAAAAGTTTACGCGTAATATACTTATTTTTGTAATGTCACAATAAAAAAAGAAATAGCAATAGTAAATTATATTTATAGGTTACTTCATGAACTTCGTGCTCGTTAAAAATGTTAAAGACTGAGTGAGTACTTTTTTAAAAATTCTTCGAATAACGCTTCTGCTTTATCAATATGTTGCAATTATGCTAAGGTTCAGGGTAAAGCCTTACCAGATGGTGACAAATGTACGTAATATACTAAGAATAATCACAAAATATTTTTCCTTAAAGAAATTTAGGCACTTGGAAAGATCACAAGCTTTGATCATAGTGCTAGTAATGCTTTATTATTTTTCTGTTAATAGAAGAAAAGTATGTAATGTTATATATAACAAATTAAATATCCCAGACAAAATTTAATTCCGGAATTCCAAATCAAGTATGTTTATTACAGATAACATCGCAAATATACGTGCAATAACGTTTTTTTTCAAATTAACCTTAATTTCAGAGAATGACAGATAAAGAATTTAATAGGACTCATTATGATATGCAATGATGAATGTTATTTAGGAGATATCATATCATTAGACTATAGATTATCATTAAGCGATTAATATCATAAGATGAAGCAGTACGGATGTCATAGACATTCATTAATATTTACCTACTGTTCAATTTAGATACTTCAAAATAATAAAATTTCGAGCTCCTTATAATTATACGAATATGAATTTGGATAACTACAAATTAAATCGATTTAGTGTAAGTTAGTGGCAAGTCACTCTAATACCGTTAAATAGTCATATCTATAGATCAAGACAATCGGGACTGCCTTACGGGTCGTACTTTACGCTTTCGTGAGACGACTGAATGAACAAACAGACTGAGCTGTACTTTAAGCTATAATAATAATCTACTAAATAAAAATCTCGTGTCACAGTGTTTGTTATCGAATTGCTCCGAAACGGCTTATTCGATTTTTATGAAATTTTTCATGTTTATTTGGTAGGTCTGAGAATAGGTTGTAGGCTATTTTTATTCCCCTAGGTGAGAAGGGAAGAATTTTTTTTATGATTAGGCATCAAAAAATACTTATAAACCTAAATTTTTCTCCCAATAAGCTATATTTCTGATTATTAATATCTAAAGACAGTATTATGTTAGATACAATTTCAACATTGCAATTTAATTTAATGACAATAAAAGTAATATTACCGATAGTAAATATGTTCTAAAACAAGCAACTACCTGTTACCTAACAGCTAGACAAAAACATAATAACTTAATCAACGTTTGATTTTTATGTATTTATGAAGAGACTAGCCTATCAACCTTTCTTCTCTCGGGTTTTCGCCTTGGTGCGTTTTAAATATTCGTATGGAAAAGTGTTCAGATTGTCATAACTATGTTACATCTCTTACTTGAGATAATATTATGATTTAATTACTTCACGACATCTTGTAAAACAAGTCACAGTTACTTCAAACGTTTACATTAAAAAAGTTAAAATTAAACTACGTTTTTACTATTTTCGTAGCTATTTTTCACGACTGCCCAAAAAATGTTGGTATTCCGTTTTTTTCTCTCTGTATGAGTATTTCTTGTGTCGTAATGAAAATATTTTAAAAAAAATAACCGAATTGGTCGAACCATTCTCAAATTTTAGGCTTAGCAACGCATTTGGCGATTAATTTTTATTTATAAAAATATAATCTCATTGACATATATCTACGAGTATGTTATGTGCTGTGTACTTACAATATTAAGCCGGATATTCTTTCCCTTATACATATGTAGAATGTAACCAACAATCATTCCGACAAAGAATGGTGCTCCCCGACACAATGCGTTCATGTAGTAATTGTTCATGTAATACGTCTGCTCCTCTAGACGTCTGAAAAGGAATGTTCTCATATTGAAATATAGGGCATAGTAACTGATGGGCAATTCAATACGAGGGGAATCACCCTTAGTCCACTACACTTCACTGGCCAAGTATGGGTTGGCGAACTTCACATGTATTTCGAGAGCTTGCTAGGTTCTCTCAGATATGCAGGTTTCTTTACGATATTTTCCCTTACCGTAAGAAAAGTGATAATTATTTTAGAAATGATTCACACATGAAAATATCAGAGGTACGAGACCCAGATTGGAACCCGTTACCAATGGGCTACCACTTTTATAATAAATATTAAAATATTCAAGATATGCTTATAAGCAATAATGATTACAAAAACTATAAAAACCTTACCTATAAAAACTCGATAATTATCCTAATTATCAATTTTACCTAAAGTTTTATGAGCATTAAATTACTTAAAAATAATTATTCCATTCTTTATGTTCATATTTTCGTGTAATTTATATTATAGTAAACCATTAATTAATTGAAAAAATAACAATATTGATAAAGACTCAGCTAAGATAATTCATAAAAACTCTACTTCCCTACTAATATATAAATGCGAGAGTTTGAGAGTCTTTGTCTGTCTGCCTGTTACACTGTCACACCTAACCCACTGAACCGATTTTAATGAAATGCGTTACAGAGATAGACTGAATCTTACGAAAAGACATGGGCTACGTTACATTAGATATACAAAAAATATGATCATATTACAAATGCATGTTGAAGATAGGCAAACTATGTACTTACGGAATGGTCATGTTAGTAGATGGTAGTTCCTTCAAAAAGTTCCATATAGAAGATGCGACTAGAATACTTAAGAGGCCAGATATAAGCGCCGTCCAAGCTTTCGTCTTGCTTTTACTCAACACCCAGAATAATACAATAGGTGACACGATATGCAATTGAATGTCAATCGCAATGTACCAAGAATGTTGAATGCACTGAAACAAAGTAAATTATTTAATGCATTTTCCATTTGATAAATAACTTTTAAGGAATTATACTCATGAAGTCGTTACATATTTTTCCCCGACTACGACGAAGCCGAAAGGAAGGGAAAAAGGATTTTTGTACGTATGCATTTCTCGATTTTTTTTGATTTATTTTTTTGTTTCGTCCTTTTTAGACCCCTTTTTTACGTAGTAACGTTACGTAGTACGGGTTATAGTTTTTTAAACTATGTATAGGTATTTAATAACTTAGGGTTAAAGAACATTTATTTACTCATTTAAGAACATAGTTCACTTACAATGAGATTAAAATTACAACTTAATATTAGGTACAATCATATACAGTAGTGAACTTAGACATAAAAATCTTCTTATTGGTTAATAGAGAATGTGAACTTAAATATTATGTTGTATATTAAAAATGTAAGTGCATTTTTAAAGATAATGACGTGAATTTTTCAAAACTAACAAAGTATACCGATTACTAAATAACTTTATTAATTATTATTAGTTATCAACGTGTAGATATATATTTTAAAATATAACCTATTCTTTCTTTTTAACCTATTCATTCTAAGTAAATCTGTTCATAATAAAAAGTATTAGTGATGATATCGCATCACGTAAAAGATAAATTGATTAGAAAATTACAAATAAAACTTACGATATCATCTGGGTTATAATAATTTTGTATGTGCAAAAGCGTTGTCCACCAGTACTTTCTACATCTTTCAACATTTCTTCCCATGTTTTCCCAGTATGGCCCATCACCAACTCTATGGAAAGCAGAAGCTTCTAGAAGTACCAATGCAGATAATAGCGGAAACATGCGAAGTAGACGGTTGAAGTAGAATATGTGGAGTCGCTTCAAAAGTTGTACTGAAAAGTAACATTTTATTACATGTATTGTTCATTTGAAAAAATAAATACAATTCAATAAATTAGGCTTAAAATTATTTTTGATATTCTTCTATTTTCTTTAATTTACGAATACATAACTTTGAAGTGTAATAAGTAGGCAAAAGCAAAACAAGTAAATATTAAATGAACATTTAATTTTTATACATTTTATTGCTACTACTCTAGGTGCTAAGTCTACTTACTATTAACTACGTCTCTAGCAAATTTAAAGTTTGTTGTACATAAAATTAAGAACTTTAGACCTCATTAATCCGGCCCTGTCGCAAAATCCATTCTTAGCGGACGATGTCTACTATAACATTGCTTTATTTCCGTATAGAAACAAAGGTTTTCAATGCCTTTAGCTGTATATAATAATATATGTATTGTGTAGGTATATAAGGGCAAACTTAGACGATTGTTGAAAATTAAAAACAACAATTGAGTCTCTTAATTATGATTATATATCGATTATGATCATTATCTGGATTAATTGAATGGTACAATATTCATAATTTGTACGGAAAATGATCCACGATTCTCGGTCATGCTGTCTGCTCCCGATAAGTGATACGACAGATAATATGATAATTCACATATTATTTTTAATATACTCTTAACTTATATGAATATTTGTAAATATCTTGAGAAATACGACATAGACCTAGGAAAGCATCATAGCTTGTATGACATAATCTGAAAATCTAAAATTTTTACCAAAATAAAATTTGGAAGCTAGAAGAGAAGAGAGAGAAGCTATATGAAAAAAATTACTACAACTATATACATAATATATTATAGTGTAGTATATAAAACTGATACTCTGCCCCTGTGAAATTGAAAAAATAAGTCGTACCTTGAATTCAAATTAATTGAAAAAAAAATTGAAGACAAATTAGCCTTACGGTACCGCATAGTGCGTAAGTAGCGTTAGTTCGCCATTTTGATGATGTCTATGTGTATATAACATAAAGCGCACAAGTAAAAAGAGGTTGCACTTATTATTTTTAAATATTACTGTACGCCCTAAGCGTAAGTTTTTGTATATATTCTACGATATAGACACGTTAATACATTGCAGTATTGGCAGATTGTAACATTATGAATCTTATTGGGTACTAAAAAGTTTTCTCAAAATAAAAACAACATATTATAAGATAAGATGGGCATGAACGTGACTAAATGTCGATTGAGTTCATTAATATTTTATCTGGTACGTAAATGTGTACTTATATCTATAGAAGGGATCGCAATCAGAAATGCTAATAATATTATTAATTACTACAAACATAAACGAACATTACAAAAAGAATACTTCTGTGTATCTTTAGGTTTCTGTATTTTATTGAGAAAATAATATGGCCATACTATTAAATTAAAGAGATGTCTGTGAATAGGGTAATATTTCAAAAGATTTTTTTAGATTAAACTTTGTGTCTGGCAAGTTTTCGAATAACATGTGAGTTCCGCCAACTCGCACTAGGCCAGCACGGTGGACTATGGTCTGATCCCCTCGTATTGAAGGGAGGCCCGTGCTCAGCAGTGGGACGTTAAAAAGGGCTGTATACCAAACTTTGTGCCTATATTTTTCTTACATATATATTTTTAAATATCAATTACCTCCTGTTAGCTTTCCCACTGATGTATAGACAAGTAGAATACCCGCCATTAAAAAGAATGAATCCACCGTAAAAAGTCCAGTTGAAATAAATACCGCATCACCAGATGTAAGCCACTAAAATAAAAATTATAGTTAGTATGGTATACACCAGTGTTAAATACTAATAATATAGTATTTGCGTTATAAAATCTTTTTTAACATTTTATATATTACTAGATTATAACCAAATTATTCACTTTCTTTCTTCCACAATATTAGGACCTGCTGTCTTATAATTATGTTATATTTAATATTATGTTATAATTCAAACAAAATTAGTTTATCATGTAGGATATTCACGAAAATGATACCGAAAACAAAACTGTAATACAAGTTACAACAGTTATTACTAAATAAATATTTTAAAGCTCCTTTAACTACACAGTTCTCTATTATGCTTCAACACTTCAAATAAAGTTACTATAGACAGATGGACAAACTAAAAATTTACTTACATTAATAGCTTCAGTTAAATTTGCATTGAAATTGTACATCGAAAATGTGTGGCCAATGACGACCCACATCATAGAAATAGCTCTGATACCATCCAAGCAATCTAATGCATTAGAATTAGAAGAAAATGTTAGCAAGCGTCTAGTGTTTGTGTAAACTGAAAAAGTACGTAAAAGCACCTTCGCTTTTTTCGGATCTGAAACAAAATAAAATGTCTTAATAAGCGATAACTTAATAACTGGATAATTATTATCTGACTTATCTTCTGAATCAGCCCCGTTTAACTTAAAAAAATTAAGTCATTTTCTGAGTTAAATTAGTAAGTACTGAGGCGATCGAACTTCACTGGGCTTTATGTAGGTAATGTATTTATTAGAAAAGAGGTAAAAAATAAATATACATACAAATCAAAAACCTCAATACAAAATATCTAAGTCGATAAAGCCCTATATACAACAATTAACCCTACCATGTTGTAAAGTTATTAAGTGTTTCTTCAATTATCTTTATGACACCTGAATAGGTACTTCTTTCTTGTAAGAAAGGTAATAATATAACAGTAATTTGTTTAATTTATGTGTTTCCTTTTATTTTAAGGATTTATTTATTTAAATATTACCTATACATTTTTATCAAAAAATAAATAAACATACACGCGACGTGTAATTATTATATCTTGATGTAGGTACCTCTGTATTCCCACTAAATCGTATCAGACGGATAAAAAGAATTAGTACTAATTCGAAACTTAATCGATCACAGTCCGGAGCTCTTGAATTAGGATTTTCGATATTATTGATTATGATTAATGTTTATAAAGATATTTGCATTAAATACCTACCCATTGGCTCGTTTTCAACCGACTTCCAAAAAGTTCGACTCCAAAATTAACTAAGTTCTTAAAAGTATTATTTTCCACTTTTTAGTTTAGATTTGCTTAGTTTTGAAGTCGGTTTTTGTTTTTTATTAAAAATAATTAGCCTTTATTAGTAATAGTATTCTTGACACAATTCTAAGATACAATTTGTACGGTAAATAGTCTAAATATTATTAGTTATTTTAATATAAAGTGTTAAATAGGTAATATATAACATTATTTCTATACAGTCTTTCTTCAATACGAGGGCGATCATACCAAAGTCCACCACTCTCTCCAAATGCGGGATCAAGGACGGACTATACTATTACCAGATTACAATACATATACGGTTAAGTGATTATTTTATTGCACACGTCAATTTGGTTGCCGGCTGGTAATAAAAATTTATAAACTAACGCTTGATAATTCTTATCAATAAGATTTATAATATCTATAATGTCATATATTTAATAAAAAAACTATAAACAGTTGAAACTATTATTATCGATATTTAAATTCACATAACACGGAAGGAACGTGATTAATTTTTATGAGCCTTACACTAATTTATCTATTAGATTACGTTAACTCGGATTTGTATAAAATAGAAATTTGGCGACAAAAAGATTAAATTTCTTACGGCCGTACTCAGAGTCACTTAATGAATCATTAAGTCGTTCTTTAGTATGGAGATTTCATTAAGTGACTCTAAGTGCGGCAGTTAACTCAACTACTTACTGTTATACTTATCAATAATTTAACAGTTAGCTGAAATACTTTTAAATTCTTTTTTACTTTTTAGTTTAGGATACTAATATTATAATATTAAACGAGTAATTTAGATGTAATATTTAGTGGTTCATTTGGATTGAAGTTGTGCAATGAAGTTATTAATTTGGATTGAATTTTGTATTTAGGTGAGATTCTTTTAAGTCTTTTCCAAAATAATACAGAGCGAAGCTCGATTGGAACTCGATTTGTTCTTTAAAATATGACTTAAAATTTGTAATAATAATTATAATCATAAAACTAAAGTATATAAAATAATGCAGTATAATATTCAAACATTTTCATTAATTACAATTTTTCACAGCTAAATAAACTGTATGTAGTCGTTTAGTCTTTACTTAAACTACTATAATTTTGTACACAACTAGCAGTAATACAGTAGTATTAGATACAAGTAATAATTACTTACCTTTTTTCTGTATAAGAACGTGGTTGACATCGTAAAGTGTGCTTATTAAGGATAGAAATCCAAGTGCTGAAAACAGTCCACTGAAACAAACAACAAATAATATTTAAATTTTTTATGTTTATGATAGGATTCATAAAGAGAACTGTAAAACAGAAATATACATGTATAATGTACATGTTACATATTATGTAGGTACATACAATATACAGTTAAGGAGAAAAGTCTGTATTCAACAATAATAATAAATAAATGTTCTCCGACCGACTTCGGCCATGGCGGCCAATCTCAATAAGACAAGCTAACTGCGCAAGAGACACTCGTATTAATATAATGCACGAGTGTATGCGCAGACACAAGTGCACTCTCTATTCCTATCACTCTCATATTCCGGTGGGACGACTACTCAATACGCTTTTGCGGACCGATGGCTTTACGTGCTCTCCGAGGCACGGGATGACACACCGCCAACTTCCCCACTTCGGGCTGTTACTGAGGCTTACTAAACAGCAAGACTCAATAACTAAACTTAGCCCGACCTGGGACTCGAACCGATGACCTTTCGATGAGTAGCCGTACTTGCAAGCCACTACACCAACGAGGCAGTTTAAATTAAAAATCGCATAACATAAACTTAAATTGCGAATATTTTGGATGATAATAATAAAACAAAATTATGCAATAAAACAATCGAAGTTCTTGAGATACGATAAAAGTTTACTATTTACCAAATACGTCATATAATAATAAATTATATCTAAGAATGGAATCTACCATCCTGATATGGCTAATGATTTTTGCATATGATAAGCCGTATATGTGGAAAGCTTAAATATTCATTTTTACTCTAATAATAAAGTGTTTGAGTGTTTTTTTTTTAGTTTTCAGAATCAATTCATCCGGAATTAAGCGCTTCGGTTTCATTAATTGAATTTAAATTGAATATTGATTAAACAAGTTATGAAGTATATAGTAAATACAACAATGTGTTTAAATCTATATAATATATATAAAAAAAACTATAATGTAATTAAGAATGCTTTGCCCGGGAACATCTTTAGGCACCTAGCAGTGGCCTATGTAGTATTCTTCATATTTTTGTACTAAACGTGTAAATCCATCCAGACGTAACAACGTGCAGGAGAACAAAACTAAAAGGAGTTTGCGTGTGACTGACAAACACATAAATTAATAAATTATGCATAATTTAACATCAGACAAAAATTCCATATTTTAAACTGATTTGATATTATTACTTACATGGCAACATAGTCTACTGCAATCCATGGTTTATCGTCTGGAAGTCGGCAGAAACGTTCATCGAATCGAAACCCAATAGCAGTTAAATTAAATAATACATTTCTCATCCATTCTTGTGTTGTGCAAGCTTGAGGCATGCACACAGCTAAATTGAATGATGTGTAAAGTAACGGATTTTCAGGATTTAACCTAAAAAAGATATTGTCATTAATAATTATCATATTCCAAAAAAAATTGCAATTCTAATGTTACATAAATGATCATAAAAAAATTAAACAAATTCTTACGAGTCAACGTCGATTGGAACTGCGAATGTCTGTACTTCCGAAATAATATTGTTACGAAATCCTACTATTTTTCTGTCACTTAAATTAGTTAATCGTTGATCCAAGAAAGGTAAATGGAACGACTGATTGAAAGGCACACTTATGTAGCAATATTTTCCTTGAAATTGCATATCATCGACAAGATCATTTATAGCCAAGCATTGATGATAATTCCCCAGATCTGTTAAGCTTAACATAAAAACTCCTCTAGGAAGCCTTACACCGGCATCCAAAACTGCAACAAAAAAAACAAAATAATCTAATAAAGTCTTGAAAAATATTTAGACATCCCATCACGAAATACATTAATATGCAAACAATGCTTTTTTTTAATTTTTGAATTGAATTTGAATGTTCCGAATTTCAAATTAAAACTTACATTTTGCCAACAACATAGGGTTTGATTCTTTCATATACGACACCTGTTTTTCACATTGTGCAAAATTAATGACATTATCATACCGCTCATAGTCAAAAATACGATTTGGTATAGATCTATTTAACTGTGCACTTGCACAAACTATAACTACACTAAGAACTAATAATATTTGAACTAAATTCATTGTAACCACGTCACTTATTTACTTTTACAAATTACAAATAAAATTTTGCATAGCTAGCACGTTGCTTTACCGAGGAGCTCTGTTTCAATAATCGTTATTTTAGCGTTGATTGTTATAATTAAAAATTATTAATCTTATCTTTAATATAAAATTGTTATCTTTATCAAAAAATGTTGTATTACTCATTTTAATATTTTTTATGAAGATTCAGATAATATTATTTTGGAAGTGATATAATGAATTCTCAGATAAATTTTAAGTTTGTGCTCGCGAGTTACATAATATTTTTTATTTATATATTACTAGCGACCCACACTCGCTCCGCTCAGGTCCTATAATCCTATCTCAAAGACATTTTACTCTGATAATAAGCTATTGTTGTACCAAATTTCATTAACATCTATCACAGACGGACAGATAAACAAGACTATCGAAAATTATATTATAGATTCGGCTTTTGCTACAAGTTTTAGCCTAATTTTATTTTAATATTTTAATTTCATTTTAACCTTTTATTTTAAGTATGTATATATTTTAAAATGTTCATCCCAAAATTTGTAATCTTTTAATATGTTACATAATATAATATAAATCTTATATATAAAAATCTCATGTTACAGTGTTTGTTATTGATCTCCTCCGAAACGGCTTGACCGATTTTTATGTGTAATTTTGTTCTGTATGCGTTATCAAGACGAAATCTACGGATGTATCATTAAAATCGACCAAGCCATCAGCCAGCAACTACTGAGATCAGGAGGGATCGGACAGCTTTGAGACTAGCCAACTGCGTAAGAGATATCAATGTGCATAAGTGTATGCGCAAATGTTGGGGATTAAACCAACTTCACAACTCTAGGCTTAATAAACAGAAAGACTCAACAATTATTTGTTGAGTCTTGGCCCGACCTCTGGGTACTGGCCCCGAGGTCCCGACTTAAACCCAAGATTTGCGGATGTGTGGCGTACATACAAGCCACAGTATAAAATGTAATTTGTATAGAAATAATAGTAAGTACATACGTCAATCATATTATGTAGTTATTAACTAATCTTGCTCGGTAATCTATAGATTAACATGTACGATTAGAAAAACTAAAAGGGTGAGATTTTACTTTAATCGAGTACTTGTTATACCCAACTTTAGTTATTTTGCTTATCGACGCTATACAATACTGCGAAACTACCGAAGAAGACTACACAGCCAAAAGGTTGCTCTACAGTCCACTCTGCTATTAGCCTATTATAGAAGTACTTAGAGTTAGAGCGTTTCTTGACTTCGGGCTAGGCTTGGATTGTTGAACGCTAATGAACCTCTCCACCACGACAAGGTTTATATTTATATAATAAATTTAAAAAAGAAATTGGTTTTCTGATTAAAATTAAGCACCTTTAAAGTCACATCATCAAAATGCGTTTTGGCAGTTGTTCAGATCACGGTTTACAAAGTAGACAAACCTCATTTAAAATCTGTAATTATTTTTGCACTGTAGCAGCCGAATCTGGTCAGTCCTCAGTTTTAGATAACCTACTCGTACCTGAATCCGTTAAGAGTAACGTAATAATATGTATTAAAATAAATAAATATGTAATAAATATATATTTTATAAAACAATGACTGTAAACGTATTATGTATAGAATATAGATCACAAAAAAATATTTATTAAAATTTTTGTCTGATTGTCTGTGTGTCTGTTTATCTATTTGTCTGTTTGTATTTAAATCTTTAACACAAAAAGTACCTCGAATCCAACTTGAAAATGTACGGCAAATTTTTGCAAAACGAAGAGATACTTAGGTATACAATATACTCGTACATCAAAACATGTACCTACTAGAAAATTATAGGTCTTATTACAAAGACTAACCTTACGGTCTACAAAAAAACTTTGTAATACTTTGCTAATCTATGTTTATGTTCTCACAAAAAGTACTGTACTTTTACTAAACTTTATGTAGTCATAAGTACCTTAAACTACAGGATTTCTCTTATCCTTACGGGAAAACACAAAAACTTGTTCTATAATCATTATTAGAAAAAAAGGGTGGAAGTTTAAATAGGGAATCAATATGAGCTCAATATTTAAAATATATGACCAAATTTTAATGCATATTTCGATAAATAACCTTTGTACCTTTATCATAATAAATCAAATATAAATAAACATTCTCCAACAAAGTTTAATGGACTGACACATTAAAATACATAGAAATAAGATTAAACGTACAACGTAATTGGATTAAATGACTTGCTTTTATCAAAAAATTCGACATTAAAATATTTTATCAATAGAGTTTTTTTCTAATGAACTAATTAAATATCTGCGAAATAAATAAGTTATAGTTACTTTTAATTAAATTATTTTTATATAAAATATAAAATAAAATAAATATAAAAATAAACGAATGGGCCAAACATTCCCCCAGACGTAAGAAGTGTCGCTATGAGTAAGTATAAAAGCGTGATAATGGACCGAAAAAGTTCCCTGAATATATTTTCCTTCCCTGAATTTATTAGGACTTTGAAAGCGTCTGGCATAAGATACGGTAGATGGAAAGTGTCTTGAAGTATTAGTTATAAATTTTTAACGATACTTTCTAAAACATACATAAAAGTTTGCACTGAAACTTTAAGAAAAATGAATGTATGCATACAGTCAAAGACCATACATAAACTACCTAACCCCATTGATTTGGTTAGTGAGAAAATAAGAAAAGTCTGGTGTAGCTGGGATATCGGTCGATAAGCAACCCTAATGATAATGAAACAGTTCCATCTTTGAATTTTCAAAATAAATGTGTAAATAGAATTAATTTATGAATTGAACAAGCAGCAGCTAAGTTCTTAAATAATAAAAACTAAAAAATATTAAAAAAAACATAAATAAGAAAACTTTTTCAAGTCTTTAGAATATTTTAATCTTTTTAATGAGTTCCGATATACAATAATATTTTGAAATATTTTTCCTTAATATGCATTAAAAAATCATTTTAATTGAAATAGATAATATGTTGTGACTAATGAGTGTGCCAGTAATTGATTAGAAAATAAAGGTTTTCGATAAAATCTCTTTATTTCATTTCTGACTCACGTGGAAATACATACAAGTCGGCATTCATTTTAGACATTATTAATTTTAAGCACTTGCTTAGGTTATTATTAGTTCGTCTTTTGGGCAAACTGGCCGTCTGTACCGCTCTCATAGTACTAAGGTAACATGACGATATTAGTAGCCACCAACGGCCTACGCTACTAGCTAGCCTGGAAAGCTACAATTCACTGCTCATCCAAGACCAATGCATTATTTGATATTACGAGGAATAGATAAAAGCAAACTGTCAAATAAAATATAGCTAATAAAAGCCATTGCAGATTATTAATTTAGATGTCCGCTAACAGAAGATCATTTTCGTAAAAATTCGTAGTAATTACATGAGTATTATAAATGCAAAAATTTTGATGCCTGTAGATGAAATGAAGGTTTGTTATCTAGTCAGGCCAGAATGACTAAACGAATCTCGATGTTTGGCACACATATTAATACGTTTTTCGTGGGATAAATTTGATTGTAATTACAAGACGAGAACTAGGGAACTAGAGTAAATCGAGGGAAGTCGCTAGTATGCACAGGTGCATTGCATAGCTGCATTCATTTTCTTACTGATTATAAAAATCAATAAACGATAAAAATGGAAAAATTATATGATATAAAGGTTGTTGTTTTTATTGTTATCTGGTCTATTTAAAATAAATTATCTACAAGCTGTCTAAAGTCTGTTTAAAAGGCACTTAATATTTTCTTTGTCACGTGTGTCATTTACATTGAAAAACCTGAATCTAGTTGATGTTGGAATAAACTCGAAAAATGCCTTCACTTTTTATAGTCGAGCCCAAAGAACGCATTCACTCAGTATGACTGCACCTTTTTGTACGTCATAGTACATTATGAATGAAGGTATGAACATACTAAAGACTCTTGAATAGATTAAATTTCAGTAGAGTTAAAGAAATTTTCACTATCCACAATTAATGTGCGGCGAAAAGGGGACTCGTCCCTGTAAAATTTGGTTGTGGCCATCATAATAATGAAGCACCCCAAAGGCCTATGTTTTAGGGGTACATATTTATAGCATTTTAGTAGGGATTGAAGTGTTTTTTGAACTCAAAAATTTAATTCCATCAGTTCAAGATGCTTTTCTATTTTGAAGCTGTAATAGTTATAACGATTTGTTTATTAAATTTATCAATTGTTATTTATCAATAAATCCAAGCATGTTCACTCACTGCAGAATGAAATAAACTTTTATCTTTATTACACTCTATTGTTTCTGAAAGTGAGTGACGTTGTCACAGACCGAAACTACAACAAAAAACGGATAGGATACAAGCATTAAAAGTAAAAAGATAAATATATATATTATGGCTATATGCTTACGTATAAACTTTAAATATTGTTATATTATGATACGTAATAATACGAATATTTTTGATATCTTTAATGTAGCCGTTTAAGTCTTAAATGGATAAAGTGGAATAAAGAAAGATAAAATTTAAAGCGAACCTTCTCCACATATTTTTTTGTTGAATGAATTCGACGACACTTTTGGCTCAGTTGGTAGTGTCCCTACTTTCTACGCCAACGGTCGCGGGTTTGAGTCCCGCTGGAGGCGTTCATTTGTTGAGCACGAACGTTTGTACTCCAGTCATGAGTACATATTTATAATACGTATATGTATATTATAATTATTATAATATTATAATATTTATAATACGTATATGGGGCATTTCACGTCATACGGACAACGAAAATAAAGTGAGGTTGTGAAAATTGTTCGTACTCTGGTCAGTTATAGATCTAGTGGACATGGATATGCATAATACACATTATTTTTTTCGTCTGACGCTTTATGACCGACTTATGAGCTTTTAAAAATTCACTTAGTATGAAGTCCGTACTTTTTGAAAGCTTATTATTTGTGTCATTCAATTTGTAAAAGATTTTAAAAAATATTGTTTCTTAAAATTAAAAGGATGTAGTTTTTAATTTTTTTTATTGAATTACTTTGTTCCGGTTTACGTATAGTAAACCGGATGTGAAAATTTGAAAATTGAAATGTATGTTTGACTAACTTCAACAATTTTTTTTTATATTTAAACTTCGAATTAAAGCTTTAAATGTCTTAAATATTCACAAAAAGAAATTATGACGTGATCGCCAATAGTCATAGAGCTATTAACTATAAACTTAGAGCATATTGAGTACGTCATACACATCGCTAGGAGAATCTACTTAGCAGTCGATGATATTATCATTTAATTCGTTCATTTTAATTTGCCGAAGTAGAAAAATATAGGAAATTAAATTATTTTCAAATGATAAATTATTAATAATACAAATACAAGTTCATACAAAGGAGTCATTTAAATACTATGATGATATAAAATATTATATAATAAAATAAATAACATTTCTAAAATAAAAGTAGCTTCAGTTACTCCTAATATTAGCTATCTGAGAGTGATATGATGAGTGATTTTATTATAAATGTTAGCCAAAGCAAAATAACCCTAAATAGATACATATTCGATTAATCTATCAATTTTTAAACATAATCAAAATACCTGGCTGGCACCGACTCCAAAATTACCAGGTAATACATGGAGAAATGTATGGGTCGTATATGACCGCTTATAATACCACGAATGGCTTCGTGGGACTGGTCGAAGCTGAGGGGTGTAAAGATGAACCCCCAAAATTCCAAACACCTCCAGGAGACCCACTAGTTGTGGTAGCCAAGTGCACGAGGATAATGCTGGACGACAGGATGCTCAAAATGGTTAAAACCATATCGAACGAAGTCGATACCGGCATTATCCTTGCGAACTGGAAACTGCCAAAAATAACGTGGACAAACGGGGTACCCGGATGCGGCAAAACAACTTACATCATCAGGCACTTCGATAAGGATAACGAAGTAGTAGCCACCGCCACAGTCGAGGCAGCAAAGGATCTAAGGGAGAAGCTCGTGGAACGGTTTGGTGACAGAGTCAAATCCAAGGTGCGTACCATGGCCTCCATACTGGCCAACGGTTTCAAAGAGGGCACTAGGTGCAACCGCCTAACGGTTGACGAAGCCCTCATGAACCATTTCGGAGCCATAATCATGGCAGCCCGACTGTCAGGCGCAGAAGAAGTGGCACTTATCGGAGACATAAACCAGCTGACTTATATCGACAGGGAAAACCTGTTCGAGCTGAGATATTGCTGGCCAACTCTGGTGACTAACATCACACGTGAGTTGTCTTGCACGCATAGAAACCCCATGGACGTTGCATATGCCATCAGCGAGGTCTACGGAAATATATACTCATCCAGCAAAATTATCCATTCCTTGAGCATGAAGAAATTTACTGGCGCGCGACTTCCATCGACCCAACAAGGAACTCTATACTTGGTCCACACTCAGGATGAAAAGAAACTCCTGATGGACCAAGGATATGGATCCGGTGAAGGGTCGCGCGTTATGACTATACATGAAGCGCAGGGTCAGATCTGCAGAGAGGTCATTATCGTTCGGACAAAGTGCAAGAGGCTCCGCATTCACGACAGTGTACCACATGCGGTTGTAGCGGTAACTAGGCACACCAACACCTGTGTCTACTACTCAGATGACGGTGACGACGCGATCGGCAGGTTTGTTCGTCGAGCGGAAGGGGCCTCGGCGAAAGCCATTCTGGAGCACAGCCTCAAAATTTCCATCTTAAAACGTGACACAAACATCTCCGAGGCTGTGCTTTCCCAACTGCATGAGGGGACAGGGTCCTAATGTCATAGTGTGAATTTAAGACATAAACATAAATGAATACAGAATTAAGGACTAGTACGTAAGATAAAGATAAAATGTGTTATAATTAGAATAAACATAATGTTAAGTATTAAAATGTTAACATAAGTAGGTATAATTTTACAAAAGGAAAATATGTACATATTTCATAAGCATGTTATAACATACTATCACATATAAAAAGAAAGAAAAAAAAACATATTATAATAAAGTCGGTGTCGGACCACGTCCGAATAGTCTATATGTATCACTAGCTTGTATCGCTAGTTTTAAGTATCAAAAAATTGTAAAACGCCAAACTGTTAATGATTAAAAAATAACAAAAGGCACGGGCGCTTAATGCCTGTGGGACATTTCATTAATAAAAAAAAAAAAAAAGACTCCAAAATTAACAGAGTTCATAAAATTATTATTTTCTATATTTTATTTTAGATTTATTTAGTTTGGAAGTCGGTTTTTGTTTTTTTATTAAAAATAATTTATAAACGTGTTAAAAACTGGTGATTATTAATATTTTGGATTACTAACTCTGGTAACCGATAACGATGGATTGGAGCCTCGTTGTAATAGATTATTTCACAAAATAGTCTGAAAGATGGCATACTTAATTAAAAATGTTTAATTTTTATATTACCATAATATTATATACATCAATGTAATTTATAGTTAATAATGTAGTGTAACATCACAAATCTCAGAGATTTTCAATGTAACTTTTAATTAAAAAACAGAATGTAAACTTTTAATACAATAACCGCCGCACTCATAGTCACTTAATGAACCAGGGATAAGTCGTTATTTAGTATGGATATTCTCGACCTAATGGTTCATTAAGTGACTATGAGTGCGGCGGATAGACCTTATTCTCCAGTCGTTAGAATGCGAACGGAGTCCCGCGAAATGGTAGTAATATTTATTTAGAAATAAATGGTGTGACCATTTAAGATATTTCTAAATAGAATATTTTATACGTTATAAGGAAGATAATGAGTAACTATAATTATTTAATAATAAATAGCAAAGAGCGCGAAATATTTGGACTTTGGATGTCGTAAAATATTATCGATATCATTTGATACATGATGCGATAAAAAATATTAAAAACAATTTGCTATTCCACATAACGAATTATATCTTAATATTTACAATATGAGTTTGCACTTATGAAACGAATATAGATAAAACTTAGCTTTATCGTAGTCGTAATCATTAATATTGCTTCCTTTTAAATTTTTCGAGGATGCCTTTGGAAATGGATGTACCGGTCATAGTAGAAGTTCGGAAGTCAGGTAATCCTTCACCCATCTACTTAGCGAAATTCTAGTATCACTATCACTACTCGTACATATTATAAAACAAAGACCTTCGCCGCGTTTATTTGTCTTTCTGTTCGCAATAAACTCAAAAACTACTGCACCGATTTTAATGTTGTTTTCATCAATGGTTAGAGTGCTTATCGGGGAAGGTTTTAGTATATAACTAGCGCAACCCGCCGCTTCGCTCGTGCTTAATCTAGGGACGAACCCAAGCGAAGCGATGGTGAGTCGCTAGTTTAGTATATTAATACTAATTTTATACTAGTACCATTTTTTCGGTAGGACTACTTTGAATAACATGGAGCAAGACAGGATTCGCGAAGTAGCACTTCGCGTAGATTTGGTGTTATTTAAAAGCTAATGGAAATAAAATTTATACCTAATACAAATCACACATAATTTATTTTTCTTAGTAAATTGTATATATACAATACATACTATAATACATACATAATCACACACTTCAATCATGATTTAGATATCTATCTAATCTAATGTAAACCTTTCTTCAGAACTAAAAACTGAGTCAGCTTCATTATTGAATAAATTTTGTTTATATTCAGTGCCTCCCTTATCACCTAGGGAAACATAAAATAGCTTACGACCTATTCTCAGACCTAACATACACGAAAAAATTTCAAATCGGTTTCGAAAGAGTTCGATAACAAACACGAGATCTTTACATATTAGGCATAATTTACAGTGGTGGTCATATATTAGTAACACAAAATTACACTCCCAATAATACTAAACATTTAACTTGTTAACTATTTTTTTACTAATAAAAGAAGATTTTGAAGTATTTATATGGAAGCGATAGTTCTTCTATAGTATAAAAATATATGTTTAGTAAAAGCAAACAATCGTATTTTTTTTATGAGACAAAGGGGATAAACGGGCAGGAGGCTCACCTGATGGTAAGTGATCACCGCCGCCCATGGACATGATAGTGATATACTTATTTGATAGTGTTTTCTGCACGGTATTCCACCCGGACTGGTAGCAGGCCACTCCGACATTGTCACCGATTGCTCTCTGAGAAATACTTTTGCGCTGTTTGCCGTA
Organism: Boloria euphrosyne; assembly: GCA_951802675.2. Classification (NCBI taxonomy): domain Eukaryota; kingdom Metazoa; phylum Arthropoda; class Insecta; order Lepidoptera; family Nymphalidae; genus Boloria; species Boloria euphrosyne. The sequence continues at coordinate 3,233,030 of OX637878.1, read as the reverse complement.
TGTTTGGTCATTATCGCGTTGGAAAATCCAAGATACTGGTAAATTTCCGTCGGCATAAGAAATCATTGTTTCTTCTAAGTGTCTTTGTATTGACATTGATCTATTTGCCCTTGAATCTTCCTCACCGGACCAACCCCGCACCAAGTGATACATCCCCAAACTGTAACATTTCCACCGCCATGCTTTACTGTCTTTTTTGTGTACTGTTGTTCAAAATTGCTCGTTAATTGGTCGTCGAACGTATCATTTTTCATCAGAATTTACCAAATTTATTTAAGTTTCATCCGAAAATAAGATTTGTTTCATTGATCAACTGCCATAGTTTCTAGCGAAGGCTACACGATTTTTTCTGTGTTGCCTAGTTAGAAGTGGTACCTTCCTAGGAAGTTTTCCGAATAATTTGCCTTCAACCTACAAGTTGCGAGGAATGTCCTGGGAAAAGATTTCTTTTCTAATAATAATTGAACCTAAAGGGGCCTATCTTAGCTTAACGAACCATAAACCATGTTTTTTCAAACAGTAGTTTTTTTTGTCGTGCTTTTCAGATACATTATCAGATGTTCCAAACTGTTTATAAAGTTCAATGGCGTTAAGTGCCATCTTTACGAAGCACACCAAGTGAACAACTATTTTTCTGAAGACCATTTTTGTTTGAAATGAAAATTCACTATAATTTTTCTTGCAGCTGCATCACAGCTCTTGTTTTTACCCATTTTTAAAAACTCAGAGTCAAACTATAATCTAACTAAATAAATAATAACAGGCGGGAAACTGCTTAAAGTGATGAGTATTATAAAGATGAATTATAATTTCAAAAATCATATTTAGAAGAAAAGTCATAGTTTGTTTCTAATTAATTTTCCAATACCCAGTAATAAAGTTATTATCACATTTTTTTCAAAGTTATATTTGTAAATAATTTTTATTACTTGACTAAATGTTAATAATCATTTTTAAATAAGAGTTACTATCGTAATCTTTTAATGTGATAAATCAATTAACAAAATCAAAATAATTTGCAATAGAACATGAAAAACAATTTACACCCCTAAGTGAATTATATGTCCACCACTGTATATATTTAGCGATCCAAATTATTATGTTTAATTAAATTTCATTTTAATGTTTAATGATAAATCATAAATTAACTTGAACTGACAAATCATTAATTAATTTTTTTGGAAAAGTTTTTCAAATAGCACCTGTTATTCTTGACTCTTATAAAATAAAGGTACCTATTTAAAGCACATTTACAACTTTTGACATTAACGCACAATAATTATTATATTTCAGTTAAGATATTATGTTATGTCTCATTTTGATACTGGTACGTAATAAAAGTGAATATTTAAGTAATTAAATTAAATATTATTTAATTAGCCGCAATATCTATAAATAAAATTGTTAATATTTTTGTCTCTCTGCCTGTCTGTCTGATTGTTCCGCTTAATCTCTGAAACTTCTGGACCGATTTTGACGGGACTTTCACTCGCAGATAGCTAATGTTATAAGGAGTAAGTTCGGCAACTTTTATTGTAGAATTTCTATTTATGTACTTTAACTAGCGGAACCCGGGTCTTCGCTCGTGCTAAACCTAGGGATAAACCTGAGCTATGCGAGGCTGAGTCGCTAGTCAGTACAATATCTATACTAGTCTATACTTCTATACTAATATTATAAAGAAGTAAAGTTTGTGTGTTTGTATATTTGTTAAATTGTAAGGGGTAATCTCGGGATCTACTAAACCGATTTTAAAAATTCTTTCACTAATAGAAAGCCACATTATTGCTGAGTGTCATAGGTTATATAAAAAAACGAAAAATAAAAAGGCTTTTACGTGGTAGTCCGTTTTGCAAAGTGAATCGGAGAAAAAACGGTCGAATGAAATCGTTTCTTACGAACGAAACAACCTATGAAATATATAATTTTAAGTTCTAGGGAAAAGATGTGGAGCTTGAAAATGCCTACAAAAAAGTCAACGACAGCATATGTCTAACTTTTATATTTAGGTTACAAAAAGTAGTTTTTTTAAATATTAGTATAGATAATTTAATTTTTAATATTAATAAAATACCTACGTATAACCCTCCTTTTGGCAGTTAGAAATTAAAACATAACACCCAGTACTAAAAAAGGATTATTAACATTATGCCCAACAAAGTGGGCACGGGTCAGCTAGTACCTAAATAAAATTGAAGTGTCTGTTTTTAATTTCAAATTGACAGCTTTTCACTAAATTCATATGAAAGTACTCGTATATACTGTACTTACATCAAAATTATTATTTTAAAATTTTTCTCTGTCTTTCTGTCTATCTGTCGGTATGTCTGTTTGTTCCGGGTAATCTCTGAAATCGCTGGACCGATTTTGCCCGGACTTTCACTGTCAAATAGCAAATATTATAAGGAGTAACTTATGCTACTTTTACTTTATTAAAAAATTATAAGAACGTTGCTGTGTTTAATTTATTTTAGCCGGATTTGCTAGTGGGTACATAATAAAAATTGGTTTGCTAAATATACACAAAATCCAGTCCAATCCATTTAACAATCCTTGAACTAAAATGCGTAATTTAAATTTATCTTTGCCAATGTGACTTAAAGTAATCAAATCCGGTACAAATTCGTAGACAAGATAAGATATATGTATACATCAATGTACATAAGATAGAAGGTATCACTTACAATTTAAAGTTATGTCAATTCTCTTGTAGTCTAATAAAGACTACAATTGTAGTTCCGCATTTTTACGTATAATTTGATAACAATTGACTGTTGAACATACAAATATACTCTTTAGGTGATATTTTATCGAAGATTATTTGTAAACTAATATATATTACGTTACTTTAAGCTAAATGTTCAATGGATTTTGAGGAAATTCACTACCCAGATGTACAAGAATGCCTTCGCGTAGATCTGACCAAAAGTGTTACCATTCCAAAAATCAAAATAAATCCGAAAAGCTAATTATATTCAAAGTGTCAAGCGTTCACGTAAATCTAAGAAAGTATTAATTTTATCAAGATAATATAAAGTAGGTATCCTAGAATACGATAATCCCGGAAACAGTTTATCTATTTGCTTTGTTTCACATCCAATCTTCTTCACAAAATTATACGATTATAAATTAATATTTAGGATTAGGATTAGACTACCATTTACATATTTTGTACTTATTCGATAAAGATAATCTGAATGTGTTTATTATTATGTAAATTAATTATTATACTATTGAATCGTTAAAAGACACAAATAAAAATATTACATTAGACATTTTTAGATTATACCTACTAGGACGCACTCTCGCTTCGCTCGGGTTCGTCCCTAGGTTAATAATCGTCAGAGAAGCCACGGGTTCCGCTAGTTAAAATAAAAAAAAGTTCTAAAATATATCCGCCTTTTTTGAAGTCAGTTAAAAGTAGCCTAAATTGCTCCTAACATTATTAGCTATGAAAGTCCCGTCAAAATTGGTCCAACCCTTTCAGAGATTACCCGGAACAAACAGACAGACAGTCAAAAATTTTAATAATTGGTTTTTTGTTGTTAGTATTAATGACAAGCTGTTAATTTCAAATTAAAAACAGACACTTCAATTTAATTTATAATATGTAGAAAGAGAATAGCTGTAAACCTTACAAAAATAAAAGATTGAAATTACATTAACAAAACTTTGCTACCCAAATTTTAAAGGCGCTTTTTCTACAAGATATACAAAAAAGAATTGATAGGTACTTGACCTAGGCGACCAAAAAAAGAGGAGGTTCTATGTTCGTCTAAATGTATGTTTCTTCTTATATTCTTAAATCAATAAGTAATTTTTCAATTGTAAATATATTTTGATTGAATAGTGTAGAAAAGCAATAATAAGTAAAAACAAAGTTTAAACAATGTTTATTGCCCTGTAATATTATTTACAGTGACATCATATATGACAGCATCTAAAAACAAGAAATCATATTAAGCACACAACTGTTTTTAACTGTCCTAGACTCCTTCATCCTCTGTATGATGTCCTTCCTTTAAAGGTTCCCAGTTCCATTAATGTTAACTGTTTGTTGATGTTTGTATTTAGTCCTTTGTGTAAATTTTTATGTAAATATATTAAGAATAATAAAATTAAATTATAGACTAACATTTTGTATAATATAACTAACATTTACTAACCATTTTTTTTTCTAATTAAGGTTTATGTGTAAATACTAACTGTGCTGTCTTTTGTTGTAGGTTTAGTAAGGATTTACTTCCCTTATTCAATAAAATTTAATTAATATAAACTTATTGACTCTATGTTACCGACCAATCTCCTTCGTGTCTTCTCCATTCTACGTGACATTGGCGAAGTAATCTGTGCTCAACTGGCACGCTCTGAAGCCTTAAACAAGAGAATTGAATTGAAGCACACAACTGCCACAACTTATCAAAGATGTTTACAATTAAATATTTTATGCTTAATATTCTAACAAATACCAAGTTATATTCATTATAAGGTAGCATCATGTAACATGTTGAGTGTTGAATTAACCTTTGATTGGGATAATATGCACGTATACTGTAAATTTCAGTATCTTATTTAATTCGTTTTGGTAATATTCTTCTTGAGTAATCCCTATAAATAAAAGATTATTATTATTTTACAAAGGTCACTTTTACATAATAGATTAGTTAGTATAGTAGTAGTTTTAGTCTTAGAAAATTATTTTATTAAATACATTATTATATTTGTCCTTATTTTTTTAAATTAATATTAAACATTAATAAAATAAAATATTTTGACAATTTCCTAATCGATGGCACCTTAAAGCTTATTTATCAACCGACTTCCAAAAGGAGGAGGTTATCATTTCGTCTGTATTTTTTTAGACGAATAACTCAATATCACGCCAACTGATTTCGATGATTCTTTTTTTAATGGAAAGGATATACTTCAAGGGTAGTTTGATGAGAGTTTGGTAAGGTTCTGATGATGGGATCCATGACAAAGTATCGGAACTCTTCAATTTTTAGGAGCAAATTAACGATGCTCGGCCGAATCTTTTATAGGCTATATGGATATTTGAATCACGTACCGTAACTGATGATGGAAGGTACAACTCCTCAACGGTTAGCAGTTTAAAGAAAAAATTTTCTTTATAATACGCAATTATGGACCGATGGTTGTATACTTTCAGGCTATTAGGTTTACCTCATAATAGAAGGTAAATTTTTATAGTCAATAACACAATACGTATCTACTTTCCGCTAAAAATTTCAAAATAAATTATTTTTAACAAAAAAACAAAAACCGACTTCCAAACTTAATAAATCTAAACTAAAAAGTAGAAAATAATACTTTTAAGGACTTTGTTAATTTTGAAGTCGGTGCTAGCCAAAGCAAAATAACCCTAAATAGATACATATTCGATTAATCTATCAATTTGTAAACGTAATCAAAATACCTGGCTGGCACCGACTCCAAAATTAACAAAGTCCTTAAAAGTATTATTTTCTACTTTTTAGTTTAGATTTATTAAGTTTGGAAGTCGGTTTTTGTTTTTTTGTTAAAAATAATTTATTAGCTATAAACTCAAAGATAAACTTCAAAAAAGCTACGTTGCTTGTTTAAATAAAAATATAACCAATACTTGCATAATAAAGCTTGTTCAGTCTATTAAAACCTCAAATGTACCAATTAAATATAAGCTATGGCGAGCAAGGGTAGCAAATCGCTGCTGTAATTATCGGTACGGTAAGTATAATGTCTCATTGTTAATTGTTAGGGCATATCACGGGCGGATCTCTTTAGGCCTGTCTGCCTTATCTCTTTAAAAGCTCGTGACTCCGACCGCCTAAAGACTGCTATTCATTCTAGTTATATTTAATATTTTTTTATTAATAATAATTAATGCTTAGTTGATGAAAATTAATATATTTGGTTGTACGTTTGGTTAAAAATTGACCGATTTGTTGACAAAAAATTTTTTTGTTAAAAATTTCAATTTTTTTACATGGATTTTTTTTTATTATATCCTCTCAGACTGCGGCCAATTACCCAGAGCTTTAATTCATTATGGAATAATAATTAATGATTACATTGATAGGAACTCTGTAACGACACAGTCAATACAATAAATACAATAATTGTAGCAGTTACCTACTCTGTTTGTCTGTTTGTAACGAAAAGCTTTTTTTAATGAGATTTTGGTTAAACTTTGTAAGGTTTTAGTCGATACCTAATCTGACTTATCTATTTTTTGGGGATTATACTGGCCATTCTCATAATGCACGTGGTTTACAATAAATAAATATAAATAAATATGTTGGAACATTATTACAACAGCGCCGTCTAGCTACTATCCATCTTACTACGGTAAGCTACGTTACATGCTTATGTTACGAATACCAGATAGTTGATATACTACACATATAAATAAATAAATACATATTATAAGTATTAACACCCATGACTGGAGCACAAGCATTCGTGCTCAACGAATGGATGCCCCCAGCGGGACTCGAACCCGCGACCGCTGGCGTAAAAAGTAGGGTCACCACCAAGTGAGTTTATTGATTAATAAAATATTAATTTTTAAAGCAGTAAAAATGAGTATTTAATCTTTACGCAAAGTTAAGACCGACAAAATAATATGATATTGTATGGGGACCTTCATCATTCAAGTTGCTTGCAATTAGCACTCGATAATGTTTGCAGTGAAATTTTCTTAAGAATATCGCTGTTATAAAAGGTAGTGAGATAATGGGATCTCCGGTAGTACTCGTATGTATTTAATATAAATTAGGTTCTTTGCCTTTTAGGTATGCAAACTATTATGAAAAGGTTCTTAATGTGAGATAATGAGAAGAAAAAAGAGTAACTAATTAAAACCAACGTTATAGTTTCATGTAGTTCATTTTAGAATTTTTGATTGTTCATGTTGAATAGTGGAAAATTCTCTCGAGAAGTACTAGTAGTAGTAATGTACCTAATATTTTATTTTTTTGTCTTCAATTTTATCATTTCGATTAAAATAATATTTACTAATATAAGAATAATATGTAGATAACTGTCCCTTTAATCCTCTAAATCTAGAAAATCAAAAATAGTACCTATTAATAACGTTCAAAAACTAAAATAAATATATGTTACAACATTATTACAACAGCGCCATTTAGTTCCGTGGTAAGCTATGCTTGTGTTACGGATACCAGATAGTTGATATACTACACATATAAATTTTAAATATATACTTATTATAAATAAAAACACCCATGACTGGAGTACAAGCATTCGTGTTCAACAAATGAATGCCCCCAGCGGGACTCGAACACCGCGACCGCTGGCGCAGAAAGTAGGGTATCTATCGACTGAGCCAAATGTGTCGTCATAATAAATAATAAATACATCAGTATGTAACACATTTTTAGATGACACAAATCACATATGATTCTTCCACAATTTATCGATGCGAAACTTCGGCCTCTGTTATCAAATTATAGCTTATCATTAAACGTTTTGATATTTATAAAATTCAAACAGAGCTATTATACCAGAGCCAAACCACCACTTTCCTCTTTTCGTGTATCAATTAGATCTTCCAATTATTCTTAATACGTTCCATCTCTGAATGCCCATTTCGTATCCCATACAGTAGTCATCAAGACTTCGCTAAACGCGGGTTGCCATTCCTTTACCGTAGGCGATGATATGAAAATGGCGAAAACGTTTTCGTGCAGACACGCTACCGTTATGTTTTAGGATTTATTCGGAATTTGGTATATGGTAAATTTTGACCGACTTATCAAAAATAAGTAATGAATTATTTTTTGTTTATATACTCATTAGTTATGAGAAGCAGATTTAATTCAAATTCAGATAATAATTTAGCATTAAATTATTACATTTGTGGATAACAAAAAACATTAATTGTTTAAAATATTTAACCTAAGCTTCTTGAGCGTTTCAATCATGTTTATTTAAAGCAGGTTTTATATTGTCCAAATAAACTACGGACTTTGTTTATAAAAAATAATATTATAAGGTTAAATAATAATTAATATATTTCTATATACAACCTTTGTTGAGTTTTCAGTGTTAGATATCGATAAAAGTTTAATATCCGACGTCTTAATAGGCAAGTACCTACCTATATAAAACTGACAATCAAAGTAACTGTCTCACATAATTTATTAATTTGTCTCTTATCGAGAAGACGTACTAAAATCTTAATTGGGCCAGTTTTATGAATAAATCGATTTACTTATAAGCTAAAAACGGGGCAAAACGGTGCGCTTGAATTTTGTCTCGCTTCCGTAATTTTTTTGCGATTACTCCTAAGATATTCGTTTAAATTATATGGTGTTAAAGAGCAAAACAATATGCATGAAATGCTTAAAGCCTCAAACTTATTTAAAATTTAGACTTTTTTGTAGACCAACTTATGTAAGATACATAATTCCACCATACATCATTTTGTAAAATCTCATATGGTTTAGGCAGTGTTTTCGTTGTAAGCTCCCAGGCGGCTTTTCTTACGACACCTCCAACAGATATCATTATATTTTAGCAAATGTAAACAAAACTTGACACATTATACACTAAAACCTTTCCCGAGAATGACTCTATCCCTTGGTGAAAAGTCAGTCAGTCAAAGAAAAATCAGTGCAGTAGTTTTTTTATCGCGAACAGACAGACAAACGATGCGGAGGACTTTGTTTTATAATATGTAGTATTCAATCACTAGGTCTTGTGCAGTAGCGACTTAACTTTGCTTCGCTTGAGTTGTTCGATGTCCTTTTAGTATTACCTATGTACTATGTCATATACTATTTATATACTAAAATTCAATAGAAATCTGTCCAGCCCTCTTAGCGTGAAAAGAGTAACACAGATACACACACCTACAATCTACATCCTATTTTAATGCACTTAAACGTTATTTAAGTATCCTTTTTTGTCGCAATATACTCGTAGTTTGTTTAGGTAGTTAGTTATAGGTATTTGTATAATGTATATATACAAATTATATTTCGATGCCAATTTCTATAGAAAAAGTGTTAGACTTGTAATACTTTCCTCAAAACTCTACAATTGCAAAACATTATAGTTAGTTTTAACTAGTCTTAACTAGTCCGTACACTATGACTGAAGCAATATTTCTCAAGTAATGGTTGCTTTCCTGTAACTAAAAGCATTGATGGTATTATTTAAATTATCGCAAATACAAATAAGCAACAAATATATAAGAATTAGCATAATTTAAAATTCCTATAGTGTATATTCATATTTAATTCACACATGGAAAAATTTGATGTTGATATAATATTTTTTCTAGGCTAATTACTTTATCGTACTGGAAAAATCCCAACGTACTCGCTACTATGTTTAATAATGTATCCATTTTCAAGGTGACATTAGACAAATAGCTGATTAATACGGCAGACAAGACTTAATAATGATTTTAGTGACTTCCGTTCCTTTTGCTTGGTTGGTTCTTGATTATGTTCATAATTTCTTGGATTTTGAATTTTTAATGCGGAACCCTATTTTTTTAAACTGAAAGTAGTCTTATTTACTTTTGGCTATTTATCAGCGAAAGTGCCATCAAAAACTGTTCAGCCCATTCAGAGATTAGATCAAAGAAACAGACAGAGAGATAAAAATTTTAATAATTTACTTACTTTGCCCGCGGTCGCAGGTTCGAGTCCAGCTAGGGGCAATTAGTTTTATGATTAACACGAGTTTGAGTACTCCAATCATATTTATAATATATAAGTAAGTATTTAATGTTATGAATGGGTTTTTTTAGTGTATTAAATGTCTGGTATCTATAACACAAGGCTCGTATCTTACCTTTGTAGTTTGTACTACATCGTCCTGCTTGTTAATTTTCCAACATATTTAACTATAACTAAAGGGATATCGGAAAGTGGGGTAATTGGAAACACCTAACTTATAACACTCTAAAAAATTAAAGAAAGCGACAAACATAATTAACTTTTATTGCAACATTAACGTTACTAATCTACCTTCAAAATAAATAAATAAAAAAACTTGAAAATAAACTTAAACATCAAAAAAATTAAGAAAATAAAAGTCATTGTCGTTCTTATTTACCCGATACCGTATGGGGTAATTGAGATCAGTCTGCGGGGAAAATAGGAACGATATGGGGTAATTGTGAACGACATAACAAAATCTATATAAGTATTAAAATAACTTTGTTTGGCAGAAATCAAAGACGTAATCTTTACTGGATTGACCGGAGGTACATTTATCATGTGCCCAGTTGTTACACATAATGCACATAATCCAATCTTCTATTGGTGTAGATTCATATTTTTCACTGCAGAATACACAGTATTACTCTTCTTCATTTTCATATACTTCTAACATCTTCTTCAATTTTCTGACTCCCTTATCCTTAGTATTAGTGGTCTTCATCTTTTGAACTTTCTCTTTCATTTTCCTCTCCACTTGTCATTCTGTCTGTTGTTCTGTTTGCCAGGATTGTGATCCATTTAGAGTTCGCGTTCTCGATTGTATGCAGTTTTCAGTGAACAAAAGAAAGTCAAGTCTAGTGTTTGTATGCGCCCAGGCTAATGTGGCTTTTGTGATTACCTAATATTATCATGACTGGCATGAATTCTCTTACTTTTAAAGATAAACATTGGATGAATCAATTCGTAATTAGGAAAGAAGGGGTAATTAGGAACGTTCACATTTACCCTCCTGACACTGTTCCTAATTACCCGAAATAGGCAACTCAAATCAAAATGGCCGTAACTCGCAATATTATCTTCGATGAACTTAAAGCTACAATAAAATATATAAACATATATTACATGTAATTTATTAACAATATGTGACGTCTTTAAGTTCAAAAAGATGCTTCTTACATTGATTTCTACATGCGACAAAAATTGTAATGAAAATGCCTAATAATATTTTTTGACCGCCGTGATAGGATACGCTCTTCTTTTCACTCACACTTCTGCGGGCGAACTAAAGGACACTAAGCGCGTCTACTTAAACGTATGTGGATGGTGCAGTGCGGGGAGAAGTATTTGATATTCAACTGTTCCTAATTTCCCGCCGTTCTCAATTACCCCACCTTCCCCTATATATATTGAAAAAAAAATCGTACTACTTTTTTCCTTGAATAATGTGGTTGGTACTTTAATCTAAGCCTCAGTTAAGCCTTAAGCTGATTTGATCGATAAACGTATGGTTTCTGTAATTGTTCCTCACTTCAAATTCATTTCCCCAGGCTATATGGGAATCGTCGGATACTGCAAATTATAAATTCTTCTAAATGTTTGTCTTGCGGCTAAAGGATATATATGTTATTTTTTTATATAACCGCTGTTCTTGAGAATCTATTGATATTCAAGGGTCAGTTAAGTGGATGTAAAATATTATTTAAGTTACTTCAACAGTAGTATCTGTCATTGATCCGATAATATAAAAGGTGCTAATTCGTTGCACAGTTTTTTTAAGTGTTCACTTGTAATCATTGTTCGTAAATAGGTATAGGTACGTTGTTTCCTTTTACTATCTGTTTCGATAATAGATAACGGAGAAAGAGAACTAATGCTTAGATTTTTGGTTGCATATTTCTTTTGAACGTGAGGATAATACATTTCTCATACTTGATTGATTCAAAGACCTACTATTTTTGCGCAAAATATTCACAAGGTATAACTATTAGGTATAAATATTGCACTAAGAGATTAATTAGCTATTTATACAGAAAGGAGGAATCGAACGGGAAATGGATAAATTAAGAAGTACCTAAGTGAACTGAATTTATTCAATATTTAAAGGAAAAATGCTTATATTTAAAAAAAATACATATTTTCTAAAACCTGCAAGTTCTCCGGCACCAACCTTGGTTTTTTAAATAACTACTATACTACTCAAATATATTTCATAGTACCTATTTCTATTTTATTAGGTACAAATTTGCAAGAATATAATATGTATGCCAACAATTTATCGGGATAGATATTTTTCGAAGAAAACATTTAGTTAACTATTCCAAATTGAAATTATTATAAACCAGCTGACCCGGCAGACTTCGTACTGTCTCAATCGATAAATAAAAGACCTAAACTTTTTTTTTCATATTTATTCACCTTTTTAACCTTCTCTGGACTTGCACAAATAATTCAAGACCAAAATTAGCCAAATCGGTCTAGCCGTTCTCGAGTTTTAGCGAGACTAACGAACAGCAATTCATTTTTAATATATACTAGCGACTCACCCTCGCTTCGCTCGGGTTCGTCCCTAGGTATTTTACCTTTTAAACCTTCTCTGGACTTCCACAAATATTTCAAGATCAAAATTAGCCAAATCGGTCCAGCCGTTCTCGAGTTTTAGCGAGACCAACGAACAGCAATTCATTTTTATATAATATATAGATAAGATTTACTAAGAATGGGTTGCCAAATAATAAAGCGCTCCCAGACCAAATACTCATATAACGATGACAAATCTCGCTGGCAGTATATTTACATAACTGGATAAATAAACAACGTAATTCATTTAACTTAAGAAGCAATATTCCCTTTATTCGTACAGTCTTGCGTGAAGATTTTTTAGTTCGTAGTAGTAGTAGAGGCGCAGAAGCGGCATCGTCTCATTAAGTCCAAGACACAGGGTTATAACATTAAAAATTTTCTAACTCCGAGCTATTATTAGTAATTTCTTTGACGAAATGGCCGATGATATATATCTACTTCGAGACTTGAGCTCATCAAGTCTTTGGCCACACTTACTTAAAAGGCAAATTAATGAGATAGATTTTCGTAAACCAGCTGCTTCCTATTTTTTTACTATTTTTTAACGTTTAGTACTTACGTTTTAAAATAAAAATGTATGCGTTATAAACGCCATGTTACCTTACCCCAATCTAGAATTAAACCCTTTATGCACTTTATAGGGCCTCCTAAACAAATAAACAGATGAATGCTCTATATACATGTAAAGCATATTTTCCAAGGAATTAATTTTTTTTTAAATAATACATTATGGTATAATATTCCTTTAAGAGATACGTTTGGTATGGGGCAACATTGATGGTGTAAATATAAAAATATTTTACTCTACATAATATGAGATTATAACTTTAACATGTATATTTTTTCCACCTGTTCGCTACTGTACGGTGATTGCAACGAAAAAGATAATAATTTGGATGCTGTATCTTAAAAAGATGTGGCGTGTTGGAATGCACGTGTCGCCTCAGGGCCGGAAGACGACGAATTAAATGGGAGCACGAACGAAATGAAGGCACGCAAAATGTTCGTAATCACAGGAACTGGCACGAGTACAGTATTATTGTAAGAGATTCATTAATGTATATTGTTTTTATTTTACTTACTTTTTGAGTCTCGTTTCGTAATAGCATTTCGTGTCAGTTGCTTTATTTTATTGAAGTTGTTATACGTTCTAAAGAAGTTTTAAGAACGTGGTTTCAATAATAATATTTAAAAAATATATATTTTGTCTTTTAGATGCATCATTCATAACGCCATCATCTTGTTAATTTTTGTTGGAAATAATTCTAAGTACTAGTGTTCGCTCTGTGGTCGAAATTCGATCATTTTTGGTTTTTTATAGAGAAGAAAATATACGATATTAATTGAATAGAATCTATTAAAAATGTAACTGATTATAATCTTTCTTACTGAGTATTAGCCACTAAAAAAGAAAAATCGGTTTAAAATAGAGGAGAAGAAGTAATGAATTGTTTCGCTGTATTTACTTATTTATACACTAACCTATGAGATAAGCATCTACGAAAATATTATTATAGTCACTAGCATAAAAAAACCAATATTATTTTTAAAACAGACTACCAAAACATAAAAATAAACTTTATCAACAGATTGACACTAATACGTTCTCTAATATCTTCAGTGAACAATACCGTCTGCATCGTGAATCAGACTGACATGTTTAAAAAATTTTGTATAATACACTAAATGATTTTAAACCTTACAGTAACAGGTTTAGAGTTCAAAATATGTTTTTATTATTAAATCTCACTAACTTGCTGGTAGGTACCAAGCGTTTTATGTTATTTACTAGTTTATGCCCGTAGCTTCGTTCGCGTTATAAGCGGGAATAAAAGGTAGAAGTTACTTTCATATTTATAATATCGGTAGGTGTATTATTTTGTTTGACTGACATACAAAACTAAAGTGTATTAGATGTTTCTGTTTTTTTTTTTGTAAATTGCTTCATAATTCTATGATAGCTATCTAATATCCTAAATACCTTTATCGTTTTATAAGTAGGGACGGAGATACGTATCTACATAAAAAGTATATTTTTGAAAAATAAAAATCTTCGCTATATTATAATTATGACTAACATTTGGCTCAGTACTTTCTGCGCCAGCGGTCGCGGGTTCGAGTCCCGCTGGGGGCATTCGTTTGTTATTGCATATGTATGTATTTAAAAGTTATATGTGTAATATGTCAACCATCTGTACATCCGTAATACAAGTCTCGTAGCTTACCACGGAACTAGATGGCGCTGTTGTAATAATGCCCTAACATATTTATATTAATTTATATATTGTAAGCTTTAACCACTTTTGAATTAATGATTCTGATTAAATATTCAAAGTATTAGGTTTGTTAGTACATAATTTAATGTAAATAATAATAACTAATTATATTTTATCATTTAAGTAACAAGCAAGATTTAATATTTTAAATAGATACTCATTTTTCCGATTTTTCACGGATTTATTTTAATTTTTGATTCCCGAACTTTCTACTACATATATCCTTTTCTTTAAACACTTCCATCAATTATTATACTAAATCTGAATGCTAGTAAAGAATTAAAGTAAATTTTAGATATATTTACTTCGGGTGCAGGTGGCTGGAAGGTAAATCTGTTTAAACCGCTTAGTGTCCGTTCGGTGTAGGATAATAAAACGTATCAGGAAAAAATTAATACTGATGTCACTTATTTGAGAATATCTCACTCGGAAGTACTCGTTTATTTTTTTAATTTGGACGTTTAAGTGTGTCGTTATTAAAAAGGTTGCAATATAAATGGTTAATTTTTACTGATTTCAAAAAAGAGATATCAATTCAGGTTCTTTCTTAAATCCTGAAGGACGTTGTTTCATGAAATTTTGTATAACAAATGTCAAGAAACAACATCTTTGAAAATAATTTTAAAAGCTACATATAGTTTTATAAAAAAATAACGACTATATAATAGTAAGCCGTGTGTGAGTGCAATGAGTCTCACTACTGTGAATTATGGTAGCGAAATGTATTGCTGCGGTTGTTTAGTCTAGTAGTAGTGTTTTAGTCAGGTATCCAATTACAATACTTTTAACCGTTTTAAACCGTTTTAAAAACCTTCATCATATAACTAGGACTTCTTCTTCAGAAAAGTATAAATAATGTAATTTTATAAATAAAGGTTTGACATAATGCATAGATAATAAATTATTTTTAACAAAAAAACAAAAACCGACTTCCAAACTTAATAAATCTAAACTAAAAAGTAGAAAATAATACTTTTAAGGACTTTGTTAATTTTGGAGTCGGTGCCAGCCAGGTATTTTGATTATGTTTACAAATTGATAGATTAATCGAATATATATCTATTTAGGGTTATTTTGCTTTGGCTGGCACCGACTTCAAAATTAACAAAGTCCTTAAAAGTATTATTTTCTACTTTTTAGTTTAGATTTATTAAGTTTGGAAGTCGGTTTTTGTTTTTTTGTTAAAAATAATTTATTTTAAAATTTTTAGCGGAAAGTAGATACGTATTGTGTTATTGACTATAAAAATTTACCTTCTATTATGAGGTAAACCTAATAGCCTGAAAGTATACAACCATCGGTCCATAATTGCGTATTATAAAGAAATTTTTTTCTTTAAACTGCTAACCGTTGAGGAGTTGTACCTTCCATCATCAGTTACGGTACGTGATTCAAATATCCATATAGCCTATAAAAGATTCGGCCGAGCATCGTTAATTTGCTCCTAAAAATTGAAGAGTTCCGATACTTTGTCATGGATCCCATCATCAGAACCTTACCAAACTCTCATCAAACTACCCTTGAAGTATATCCTTTCCATTAAAAAAAGAATCATTGAAATCAGTTGGCGTGATATCGAGTTATTCGTCCATTTGTCGCGCAAATACTTAATGCAAATTTAAGACTTTTATGGTTTTCTCATGGATGCCATTGTCAGAACTGGAAAATATTAAAATGGGACCACATGGGAAGCACTACCTTTCAAATAAAAAAAGAATCATCAAAATCGGTTCACCCAGTTCAAAGTTATGAGCTAACAAAAAAAAAAAAAAAATATACAGACGAATTGATAACCTCCTCCTTTTGGAAGTCGGTTGAAAATAGATAAGAATATAGGTAATCATAACAATAACACTTTATTTGTAAGATTTTTTTTGGAAATTAAAATGAATAGTGCTAATACAATATGAATCACTTTTTATCATTTAGGTACTTATATCGTAATTTCATGTTGACGTCATCAGTTGATTAATTATTTGATAATTATATATACTTATAGATGTTCTATACCAAGTACATTGTTAGGTTATAACATGAGTACTTTCGATATACACTGAATAGTAAATTGGATATTCTCTAATAGCTTTTTATGATAAGATGGATTACAATGAAATTTTTCGTTATCGATGATTAAAAGTAGACGCTTTCAAACAATAGGTACTTATTTAGTTTTACACGAACTTTTTTTAAAAACTCTTTGAATTGTTTCGCAAAACTATTTTTCATTTCCTTCAAAGCAATCAAGATCACTGGATACGAGTAGAGTACGAGTAGTATATATTAAGTATAATAAATTATACTTAAATATTGATAGCTAGGTATACTGTTAAGCAAAAGCGCCGTTGGTTTCATAACTGCTGGTACATACAAGAGGTAAATAGATAATTTCATCGAATACCTATACAATATTTGACTTAAGACACACGGTAGAAAAACATATAAAAATTAAAAATACGCCTTAAATATCTCAAAAGTGAATAACTTACATGTCGTTTTTTAATTGACATTGGTTAATTGAGATTAACTAATTTTTGTTAACTTATTCTTGCATATAAATTTAAATAAATACGTTAAGAAATACTCAATCTCAATACCTTTGAAGTGACTCATATAGTACTAAACAAGCTAAAAAAAGTATTAATAATATTTAAACACATATCCAGTTTAAAACATCGATATACACAAATATTATTCTTTAAACTTGATTCAAAAGCTTGCATCGAGTGAACAATGAATAAATTCTGACCAATCACAATAAAAACCAAACAATACGGTACGGTAAGGCACGCGCGGGCGCATGGGCGGAGCTTTTTAGGCACCGCCCACCGCCCCGCCCCTTAAGCTTGTATTTCGTGATTTATGGGTATAGTTTTTTAAACAATACATAATAATATAAATCTGTCTCTACTTTCTTATTGTGATAGCATCTCAGTACAGTTCGTATGAGAGGTGGTTCTTTGTTCATTAATTTACTTACATTTAGTTCTCTATTACTTATTGCTATTATAATTCCTTGCACTTATTATGACAAACTTAATATAAATAAAAATATTTGTTATATTTATTAATTACAGTAAATTACAGTAAAGTTCATTTTATTACAAAGATATGGTTAATGTAAGTACCTATTTATTAAGTCCCTCATATAATTTTGTAACAGAAAAGCGCTATTACAGGTACATTTTATATAATTTTCGCTTACTGGATATCAAACCAGGTTCAAATTGACTATCTTAGAACGAGATGATTTGTATTGACACGTCGTACAACAATTTTAACAGATATCATATATATAATAGCTAAATGTTGATACTGGACGTATCAGGTATCTTTCCATAAGCCTATTAAACATGCTGTATCAATCTACGAATACAAAAAATCATTCTTTCGTAATATCGCAGATAATATCTGTTATTTAAATACATTACATACTTCGAACTTGACGACGCGTTTGGCTTTGTTGGTAGTGACTCTACTTTCTGCGCCAGCGGTCGCGGGTTCGAGTCCCGCTGGGGGCATTCATTTGTTGAGCACGAATGTTTGTACTCCAGTCATGGGTGTTTATATTTATAATATGTGTGTATTAAAAATTTATATATATTGTATAGTATATCATCTATCTGGTATCCGTAACACAAGCTTCGTAGCTTACTACGGATCTAGATGGCGCTGTTGCAATAATGTCCCAACATATTTATTTATTTATTTAAAAAAAATATTGATGCTTCGTAATAATGTAGTCCACGTAGGTTAGATTAGATAGATACTACACAGATATACACTTTCGATGCCTTTCGAGGCGTTAGCCAACAAAACGTAAACAGACAAGGTCTTACTAAAAATAATATAGGCTATATTTTTATAAGTGAGCTCTAGGAGAAACTCGTTCAAAAAAAATAGTACTTAGTGTGCAAAGTAACAATTATAAAATTCATCCAAATATCTACAACGCTTTAATCATGAGCGTCAGCTCGTCAGACACGAATTTTCTCACTCGTTTTCTTCAATTTCGAATTGATTTGATATAAAATCTCTTACTAGCCTGTCTGTCTGTCTAAAATAAAATAATTGCTCAGAATAAACAATTTTAAAAAATGGCATTAGTGGTAAGAAAAAGAGAAGAGACAGCGAGAAATTTTGCCACACTATTATTAGATTCACTGGAAACTAAAAACCTAATTTTATGTATTTCTAATTACTATAGATAGATATTTGACGGTAGTTATTATAATGAGAGTACAATTAAAATACAATAGTACTTTTATAGGCAATAGCCTCAGTCCACAGATCAAGTAAAAAAGGTTTTTTTTACTTGATCGAAGACTATTGCTAGGACATTGGTGTAAACAGTATTAGATTAAATAACTTATTGTTTTTTTTATTCCTTACTAAAAATCTGAATTTATTGTGCGTGATCTTGCAAAAGCGAGCAACATTATGAAATGCATCCCATTTGTATAGTTTTATGTTTAATAAAATGGTTTTTAATAATGTGTTGTATCCGTTACATTGTTGGTACCTTAGATCTAAAATTTATAATAATCTAATTTATAATAAAATGAAATGTTATTAATTCGACGACTCGTTTGGCTCAGTTGGTAGTGACCCTACTTTCTGCGCCAGCGGTCGCGGGTTCGAGTCCCACTGGGGGCATTCATTTGCTAATCACGAATGTTTGTACTCCAGTCATGGGTGTTTATATTTATAATATGTACTATTTAAAATTTATATGTGTAGTATATCAACTATCTGGTATCCACAACACAAGCACGTAACGTAGCTTACTGCGGAACTAGATGGCGCTGTTGTAATAATGTCCCAACATATTTATTTATATTTATTTATTTAATTAATACAATTTAAAAACATTTAATGAGTTACAATTTCTAGTTAAAACAATCTTAAAACAGTTAACCTACACAACGCACAGCCTTAGCTGGTGAAAAATTTTACCTACTTATCAAGACACACCCAAAGAACCCTAAGAATTAAGGCTTTCGACATTAAGAGAAGATGTAGATTCGTCCTTCTATTATAATATCCTCATATTAAAAGCACATTTACAAGTTTGAAGCCTCCATTAAATATTTTTAATTTTACGTAGGTATAAGTACTATATGAAATTTATACATAGGTGTTTAAAATGAATGTTTGGTAAAAAGTATTACTAAGACGTATACCACATCTGTTAGCTGTTCTAGATCGCGAATGTTTGCGGTTATCAAAAACAATAAAATAGAGAAAACTAGGACTGCATCTGGTGTTTAAACTTTTTCATTTGTGCGGTTTTGTACAATGTAACACGTAAAGTATGCATTGCTTTATACTAACCGGACTACTATTCTTAATGCTTAAGTTTGTATGTATGTACCTACATGCAGCTAAACGATTTCTGTTACCTAGAAACTTGAGCAAAGCAAAGGTAAATCGCTCGCTAGTTATATTATGATTAAAAGGGAAATATGTACACTCAATGGAATTAATTTTAAATCAATTATCATATCCCTAGGAATATGTTATAAAGCTTAAAGAGAATTAAATTTCAGTTACAGTTCAATAAAGAAGTTACCTTGTTAAAGCTTTCGCTTGGAAATCCAAGTGAAGCGTACAAAACCTGGGACTTTTACGTCTGAGATAGTCTCTTGCAAATCAAAGAAAAATTTAATATTAGGACGGTCGTGAAACCAAAGGTTTAAGAAACATATAATGAACTATGCAAACTAAACTTAGAACAATGTGGTGGACTAAAATCAAGTGATATCAAATAATCCTACAATAATCTTATTATGAAGTACTTTTTGTGTTACTTTGAATGTAATATTTTAATGACCCTTTTTGTGAGCGTATAATAAACCAAGCTATAACTTTTTCGTGTTATTTAATTGCATTAATGTTTTTATACGTTCGCCCATTTAACTATAAGATTCTAATTTACTTCAACTACGATGTAAACAGTTAACTTTTGTATTCCATTACTAAATTGAGATTAAAATTTTTGTTCCAGAAATCAAAGTAATCTGACCTATAGATTTGTTTTCTTATGAAATGTACCTACTAGCGAATAATGGTTAGTAAGGAATAGAAAATATAGAACCGCAGATAAAAATACATTAAAAGATTGATTTACCATACAAACTTACATCCTCACTTCTTGATAAACATAATTATTTTTCTTTTTTTGTAATAGTAGTAGTTAGTAGTTTGGAGAAGTTGAATACAAAATAGTACATAGTGTGATAAGATTTATATAAAAATAATTTTTTTTGATGTTTAATACTAAAGATAATATTTCCATCGCCGATTCGCACGAAGATTGAGACAACTTCATAAAAATTGAGGAAGTAAATTGTTAATTTGTAATTTAGAAATATATATTTATATAAGGAAATATGCGCAATAAAATCGAAATAATCGATGTCCTGTCTATAGTCACAGATTGAAATCGATTCATTTACTTATCATTCTAAAAAAGACTTTATTTTGTTATTGGTAGAGTTTAATTTTGCTTGCGCTACACCCAGCATATACATATGTTACAGAAAATGTCGATGACCTATACACACCTGGCGTAACCGCAATCCCACAAGTTCTATATTAATGAATGTATGTCTTTATCTATTTTAACGTAATACAATAATACGTATATGACAAAAATGATTTTCATCCGACTTCCAAAAGGAGGAGGTTATCAATTCGTCTGTATTTTTTTTTTTTGTTTGTTAGCTCATAACTTTGAACTGGGTGAACCGATTTTGATGATTCTTTTTTTATTTGAAAGGTAGTGCTTCCCATGTGGTCCCATTTTAATATTTTCCAGTTCTAACAATGGCATCCATGAGAAAACCATAAAAGTCCTAAATTTGCATTAAGTATTTGCGCGACAAATGGACGAATAACTCAATATCACGCCAACCGATTTCGATGATTCTTTTTTTAATGGAAAGGATATACTTCAAGGGTAGTTTAATGATAGTTTGGTAAGGTTCTGATGATGGAATCCATGACAAAGTATCGGAACTCTTCAATTTTTAGGAGCAAATTAACAATGCTCGGCCGAATCTTTTATAGGCTATATGGATATTTGAGTCACGTACCGTAACTGATGATGGAAGGTACAACTCCTCAACGGTTAGCAGTTTAAAGAAAATTCTTTAAATATAACACGCAATTATGGACCGATGGTTGTATACTTTCAGGCTATTAGGTTTACCTCATAATAGAAGGTAAATTTTTATAGTCATTAACACAATACGTATCTACTTTCCGCTAAAAATTGTAAAATAAATTATTTTTAACAAAAAAACAAAAACCGACTTCCAAACTTAATAAATCTAAACTAAAAAGTAGAAAATAATTCTTTTAAGGACTTTGTTAATTTTGAAGTCGGTGCCAACCAAAGCAAAATAACCCTAAATAGATACATATTTGATTAATCTATCAATTTGTAAACATAATCAAAATACCTGGCTGGCACCGACTCCAAAATTAACAAAGTCCTTAAAAGTATTATTTTCTACTTTTTAGTTTAGATTTATTAAGTTTGGAAGTCGGTTTTTGTTTTTTTGTTAAAAATAATTAAATGCAAAATTATAACTTTGTATATGCCTGACAGTAGTAGCCCAGCGGTAACGTGCTCGCTTGGATAACCGAGTGATGCGGGTTCGAATCCGGGTCTCGCACCTCTGATATTTTCATGTGCGGATTATTTTCTATCATGATTACCACTTAACGGTAAAGGAAAACATCGTGAGGAAACCTGCATGTCTGAAAAAATCTAGCAAGTTTTCGAAAGACATGTGAAGTCCGCCAACACGCACTGGGCCAGCGCGGTGGACTATGGCCTGATCCCCCTCGTACTGAGGGAGGCCCGTGCCCAGCAGTGGGATTTTAAAAAAGTGTTGAAAAGAATCTGCCTGTATATAAATATTTTGGTGATAACTTTAATTATAGTGTCAAGTTAAGGTTTAAGGTTTCCACTCTAGGTATCTCGGAGCTTCTTAGAATGAATATTTTTGATCACAATATAGTAGCTACTTAACATTCATACACTTACATCTTCATCAGTATCAGTCAAAACTATATAAAAATATGTATTTCTATTAGTTTCTAAGATTATTTTCGGTTCTTCTAGTTATTTTCTGTTTCTGTTTTTCTTTCTTCTTTATATGAAGATTTTTAATAATGACTGGTATAAATTATAATTTCTCATATAACTATTTATATCAAGAATATTATATAATAGCGCAATAATATTAAAAAAAATTGTACATATTAAACTAACCTATACTTATAGCACCTTGTGAATTTTAAAATATTAATTTTTGTAAAGCTTTATTAACTATAATACATCTCAATAGAACTAGGACATTCATCGGGCAAAATATTTTATGACATCTCAATGAAACTTTAGAAAAATATATGATTGAAAATATAAGTTTATCTAAAATTATCGCAACATCCATTCTTACCAACTGCTCTACGTAAAAAATAACTTTTTAAAGTCAAAATCTAGCTTCAAAGGTTAAGCAATTTTCCAGATTTGTTTCATTTTAACGTAACCTCTCGATTTCATATATAGTATTGTAGTAGTCAAATAGGTTCTAATTTTATAATAACTTCATATCCGTATAACTCGAGATAATTTGAATTGTAAAATATTGTCCGTTTCTTGATACCTACAATATGATAATAGTTGCAGAGAAACTTCTGATATCGATTATTACGTTTTCCTTTTCAATTTTTTTTATTTGTAATAAAAAAGTAATTGTGTCGTTTCACGCTATTTCCATTTTAGGAATAATAAGACGAAGTAACACGCTGCTTGCTACACATTCTACCACTTTATGAGATAACTTTATGCCCACTTCGCTAACATGTATGTGCTAATGTAGGCGTATTCATTGATAAAAAAGTTCATGTTAGTCGAGTAAGACGAACATATTCGTTAGTACAATAATAGCTGTCCTAAATAAAAAAATCGTTGTTTAAATTTTGCAGAAGTAATAAAATACGTAATATTGGGTTTTGAATACAAATAAACAAAATTTAATTTAATTTTATTAAACCTACGAGTATAATAACTTAGGGAAAAAATAGGTACCACGAGTAAAACTCAATCTCGTAACCTTTTTCAAAAGAGATAAGTAATGCTAGTGTAACTTGTAAGTCTTCAAAATTTAATGTAATGTGTTCAATTCAATTCACTTCAATTCTCTTGTTAATGGCTTCAAGCGTGTCAGTTGAGCACAGGTGTTCAATTCATTTTTGAAAATTTGATGACAGATAAAAGTTTTGATAGTTCCATACGTATTTTTTTTCTCAATAGTAGGTATACTGATAATCATCAATTAGAAAAAAATGGTAAAAATAAATAAAGTCAACAAATAAAGATTATAAATTTGAATTATCAACTCTAACACAAATTTTTAAATTTATCTAAAATTTTTGTATTAAACAATAAAAAAAGAAAAAACTAAATAAAAAACATATCAATCCCAATCTAGAGCCTCAATTAAAACGTCACTTCAAAAAGAGCAGATGTAGAGACTGAACAGGTAGCATTAGAATCAGGTGTGCGATACGAAGCTCGGCGGCGTTATGACGGGCGGCGCACGAATACAGGTGCCGCCTTCGGAGGGGATATTCTTACAAACCTAACCTAACTGTCCACTACGCCTTATAACCATGTTCACAGAGCACAAATTCTGTCAACACAGCTTTCCAACTCTAGGGCCTTACTCCTCTCCTTTTTATCGAACAAAAAATGAACTGTAAACGCGATCACGGCCGTAGCTAAGGTCAATGTTAGCGCTTCCTTCAGTGTTCGTTTGGTAAAGAACGCGTGCGCATCCTGCGTAAGGCACCTTAGTATTGTACGGACAATATTAGAGCGAGTTGAACGAACTCGATATTTAGAACTTATAAGACTGTGCTAGTTCTTAGATATAGGGTGATGGACTTAATGTTTAATAATTTTGAACTGTGAAAAGATGGAAACCCTGGTTCTGATACCTCAGGAGTTGAGCCTGGCGTTACGGCCAGGGGGTGCTAGGGGTAAAGAAGCGTCTGTAAGCGTATGGACATCGACAGAAATTCAGAGGGGTGCTTTATTGTACCCCTTCCAAGGGACGATAAGAATCGACAAGCTACACGTCTACTCGTACGTCCCTGATCATGATGTAAGTATTTTTACAGTCATGCTTAAAATGCTTGAAATTCAAAATTAATCGATGTAAAGAGTAGGTAGCTTTAGACCAATTATGATACTTGAACAACATTAAAATATACACAAGTATAAGCAAGTGACAAATATAACTTATAAGTAGGTTTATAATTTATTAATTATTTCTACTGAAAGAAAAATATAATTATTATTAGATTTCAGTAAAATTCAGTATTTAGCAACAAGATCCGTTTTAAGTTCCTTCGTCAAGTGATTTTCTATTGACGCATGACATAAAGCCACGGTAGTCAGTCAGAAGTAATTTTGCGTATAATTTCATAATACAATAAAAATATAACATTTAGCGATTTCTGCATACGGTTTCGATACAAACTACTAATAAACCAACGGAAATGTAAATCAATATTATATATTTCATCAAATGGCAAAACGTTAACAAATCTGTGAGTCATATTGAAATCGTAGTAGATGACAATAAATTTACTAATCTTGTTCTAAATGTTCGAACATCTTATTGTGCTATCATTTTAATTAACCGATTAATAATTTTAGAACTGATTTATACGTGTTTTAATAGTATCAATTTGTTTATATAAAATTAAGGATATATAAAAGCCTTTATGTATGTTTCGCCAGAATACTCTATATTTATACTCTAGGTATGGGAATTCCCATATTTCTATTTCAAATATTAGTGTATTTTTATTCTAGCTATAAGTTGAAGTAATATAAATGGAGAAGAAAATTATTAAAAACCTAATTTTTCAGTATTAACTAAATTAATAAGGTTTCTTAAATGATTACTTCAGTTTATTGATTGAACTTTTAATAAACGATGGGATTTTCGTTTTATGCTTAAGAAGTCCCTAAATAAATTCTATAAAAATAATAAGTAATAGTGTTTTTAATAAATACGTATAATAAACTATGAAACTAATATATTATTATTTAACTAAAAATATTTATCTTGTGTTAAAACATAAATTAATTGTGTTCATAATACATCCATTTCATTCCATTAAATCTAATGTTAAATGTCACTTGCTTAATATATAATGTATAAAAGAAATAACAAAAATCGGTCAAGTTGCTTAATTAAAAGATATCTCAATGTGACTTATTAGTCAATTAATTTAGAGTGCAAAGATAGATTTAGTTTATTTTTGTTTTTGACATTAGGATGTATAGTCTAGATATTGCGTTTTAATTTAAAGTTATACAAATGGGAAAAAGTTTTTTTTTACATTATTTAGTACCTATTACATTACTTAAAATCGCTCAAATCAAATAGCTTTTCATTTGTTCTTTCCTGGGTAAGTTCTAACGATTAGTATAGATTTCTCACACATAAGATATTTTCTCACAGTGAAAAATATTTTATATAATAGATCTGATAAGGAGCTATATTATACCAAATTTTATAATATGTATGTATTTAAAATTCATATATGTATAATATATCAACTACATGGTATCTGTAACACAAGCCTCGTAGCTTACCACGTAACTAGATGGCGCTGTTGTAATAATGTAACATAAATATGTTGTCTCTACATATTTAATAATATTTTTCAAAAAATATTTATAAGCGGTATATAGATTGGTCTCAAATCTGTGTATAGACTATTGATTTTTTTGTTTAACATCAAATGCAATCAACACTTGTTGAAGATAATCGATCCGAAAATTTATTTTTGTGACCTCTAACATTTTGACTTGCCTTTAATTAATACGTTACGTGTTAGATATTATCTGACTGTACAATATTATATTTAGCTACTGAATACCAGTTAGTACTAGTTTGATTCCAGGTTGATTCAAACATAAATATTAATTTGAAGGGAAGGCATATGGCCTTAATAATAATATAATAATATTTTTTAAATTTAAAACTCATATTTTAATCTAATATATAAAAATCTCGTGTCACAGTGTTTGTAATCGAACTCCTCCGAAACGGCTTATCCGATGCTTATAATTTTTTTTGTGCAGTATATTTGGTAGGTCTGAGAATAGGTCGTAGGCTATTCCCCTAAATGATAAGATCCCCTCTCCAGTCTCCAGATTTTTGATATTTTATTTTTAGACGAAATTTTTATTTTTTATGATTTGATTCATCAAAATATACATATAACCCTAAATTTTCCGCCTTCTACCACCAATCCCTATTTTTAATTATGATAAAAACGCGGGCAGAGCTGCGGGAATTGCGGAGTATTGTTGTAAAAAATAGCACATTTAATCCGAGGTGCTAATCTATACAGTAAATAAATCAATAAGCCAATATTAATTGAGTTGTAGCGTTGACAATTTGATTTAGTGCAACGCCATTTAGCATTCTACTGAGTTACGACCGACACTTGCATGTATCTTAGTGTAATTGAAGAAGAATATGAGTAGAGGAATCGAATCTGCGATTTATAGTTGTCCTATTTCTAATTTCTAATATTAAATAATATGAAATATATAGTTTACACGCGGCTGCGCTTGCGCAGTTTATTATTTATGTTAATATAAGTTATTGTTCCACCCTACTTCACTTTAGTTTAACATCTAACTTTTAATCCCAAAAAAGAACGTACTAAGAGCTTTAATTATTCATTAAAGTTGTCAAATTTTGAAAATAATTTTAAAAATAACAGATTTTCACATGAATTGGAATAAGTTTCATTTTGGCCCTTAAGGGGTTGAATAATCAGAATGGAACATTTCACTTTTATATATAGTTTTTATAATATGAACTTAAAGCAATAGAAATAACCAAAGCCAGCAAACAATACCAAAGTAAGAGCTTTTGAAAGTTTATTTAGCAAAATTATTTCAAAGCAACAAACGTATTAAATCAACATACTATCATCAAGTTTCTCTCACTGATTGCACCCTCAGAGAAACAAAAATACCTAATCATTAAATAACCGCAAGTGATCTAGTTACTGTCTGTTAGTCCCTCACGTACCATCTCGGTTACGACGGTTTTTGCTACCATAAAACGATTTTGTAGATAGATTGTGTATTTTCTATAATATAAAACACTTCTGTTACAGGATATTGTGAGATAATTGAGATTTTACTTGGTTTTTTTTTAAAATGTTCATAAAAAATATAAAATATCCATTATTGGTAATCTTAACAGTCTTTGTTCCACATTTTTAATACCTGTATGTTGTACCAAAAATGTTCTATTCTTTAGTATTCGAACGTGTTACAAGTTACAACCTGCTTCATATTTTATTCATATTGGTTAATAAAATATATTAAAACCATTCTCATGTACTCTAAATTATGACAAGATCATCTCAAGTTATACTTCAATTGCCTCACGTATACGCTACAGCGTTATAACGATTCAAATATTTCATCCGGCTGTTACGATACAAAATAACACCTAAGGCGTTACTTAACCGGAAGCGCACTTGTTTGGGTGATAGTATGCACAAATAAACTTTCACCGTTAGACCAGTTATAAAAATAAGATTGCACGGTGAAATTAATGTACTCACATTAAAATTTTGGTGATTAGGTGTTTCCGATCAATTTTTTAATATATTATAAATTAGCTAAATCTATAGTAGGCATAGGTATATAAGCGCAATGCTACTTACTTATTAATTACAAATTAAACTAATACTTTCTTAGGTTTACGCAAATATTCGACATTATAAATGAAACTACCTTTTCGGATTTTGTCGCAATTGACAATTTGTCGCTTTACAGCAATCATGGTCACGGGAGAGATTGATGAGATCCCGTGACCATGATTGCTGTAAAGCATTCGAAACGTCGGGTACTAAAAATCAAAATAAATCCGCGATAAAATCCGAAAAGGTAGTTTCATTTATAATAGAAATTAAACTTTTAATATACATAACTAGCGCCTCAACCTTGCTTCAATCGGTTTCGTCTGTATTAGATTTAGCGCATGCGAAGCCTATACAACCGTACTCAAACCTTCCTTGAGAACTACACTATCAGACAGACAGACTCGACTAATATGTAGTGATTTAACTTGTAAATACAATAAATACATGGAAATGGTTTTTAGTTAAATCCGTTAATTTAAAATCGAATAAATTTTGAGTATTGTGTATAATAAAAGGTTATAAACACAGTTTATAATATCAGTTGATCTTATTAAATAGAACAGTCAAAAATTTTAAATCACTACTCATTAATTTTCTAATAGTACCTTCGCCGAAAATTACTTGTGTTTCATCATATCCCTGAGAACAAATTATGAAACAAAAACATGAATTACGAACAATACGCAACGGGATATTTGTGTTCGTAATATTGTTTTCGTAATTAATTTCACTTCGTTAACCTTTCATTGAGATAGCTTTAGCTTGTGAGATATGAGATAAGGACGGAAAAATCAAAAATAAACTTTACCTTAAACATTTCATGAAAAGCTCAATTAAAATTACTGCCACTGACATGAAAATCTCGTGTCACAGTAGTTGTTATCAAACTAATTGTCGGCTTGATCGATTTTTTAGTTTTTTTGTATACATTTGGTAGGTCTGAGAATAGGTCGTAACGTATTTTTTATTCCGCTAGGTGATAAGAGTAGCTCTCTCGTCTACTCCTAACTTTTTTAAAATAGTGATGAGAACAAGGGCGGAGCCGCGGTATCTTGTAATATTAAATATTTGTATTTAGATATACCAATTTGTATCGGATTGGTCGCCCACTTTGAGTGGACATAATGAATTTATTACACCTCAAGACGTTTTGAAGATATCTGACGTATCCGACAAAATAATGTATAGAAAAAATAAATACCTACATAAGTTAATAATATAGAGCTAAAGAGATTATTTTCTGTTTATTTGTTTATTTGTACATGCTTATCTCTGAAACTAGCAGTCTGATATGAAAAAATCATTCCGCATGTGACATTTGTGATAATGGTTATCTAACTAACATCAAGCTAGAGGCTTAAAATTAGATATTAATAAATAAAATACTCGAGTTAAACCGCGAAATGCTAATAAACTACTAATAGAATGAAAAAACTAATAGAATGAAATTAAATAATTTTCTACTAACGTCAGCTTATAACTTGCACCACACAAACTAGTAGCTTTTTGTGGGTTTCGACGCACGCGCCTCCGTTCATTACGACCGCCGCTTTGTTCTGTACAAGAACCTAATTACAATTGTCTGAAATATTTTGACAATGCCCATTTATAATAATATTACGCCTTTATCAATGCTTTCAACTCGCATTGACTATTCACTTGATATATTGTAATGGCTCTTTCTATGTAATGAAACGATTTGAATGTAGGTACGTACTGTGTGAATTTCTTTAGAACATATTATCAAAAGTGTATTAAGAAAAATTTTACCTAACTCTTTTTCTTTTTATTTAGAAACTAGCGCCTCTAAACTACTGCCTTGCTACACTCGATAGTAGATTTGGCGCGAGCAAAGCCGCAGGTTCCGCTAGTATTAGCTAAACAGTAGGCAAGACCGTGCGCTTGAATTTGTATTGTGTCCGTAATTTTTTGCGATTACTCTTAAGATATTCGTTTAAATTATATGGTGTAAAAGAGTAAAATAATGTGCATAAAATGCTTAAACCCTCTAAGTTATTTAAAATAATAAGGATTAATACCGTATTTGTGTAAATAGTTTTCCAATTATGGATTTATAATTGAACACTTTTTAAAGTATTAAAATGTCTACAGTGTGTTATCCTTAACAGATAGACAAATGCCATCGCTAACTTTTTTGTAGATCTATATAAGATACACAATTCCACCTTACATCATTTTGTTATATCTCAAAGGGTTTAGGCAGCGCTTTCGTTTAAAGCTCCCAGACGGTTTATTTTTACTGACACCTCCAACAGACATCATTATATTTAAGCCAATATATACAAAAACTTGACAAATTATATATTAAAACCTTCCTGCAGAATCATTCTATCCATTGGTGAAAAAAGCATGAAAATCCATCCAGTAGTTTTTGAGTTTATGGCGAACAGACAGAAAGATAGACAGACCGACTCGGAGGACTTTGTTTTATAATATGTATAGATAACACTATTTCTACATCACACTTTCGCGGAATAAATAGAACGCTAATATTTATATTTAACATATTTTAATTTACTTGGCAATAGAGAGTACCCAGTTGCATTATGAAAAATATTTACCAATTTTAAACTTGTCCAGTATTTTTTATCGAATTTTAAATTTCCAAACTAAAGATGTAATAATTTTGGTTCTTGTTATATTTAATTGAAATGATTTTGATATAAAAATGCATAAATTAATAGTTACGTAATATGTATGTATATCGCATATTTATTTTTTTCACAAATTAGTAGAGTATTATGTAGTGTAATTTTTTTTTTACTATGTAGGTCGCCTCTGTTTACAGTTTAAAGTTATAATAATATAATAATTAAATACTAGATATAGAAATAAATGGTTATTTCATTTATTACTTAATTGAAGAGTCTCAACAAAAAATTTTATTTTTTTTTTATTTTAAATTGTATTAAAAAAAATATAATTTTACTTCTAATAAGTACAATTACGTAGCACGAAAGCTCCATACAACCTTATATTATCGCTCACACTGTCATCGCATAATAGCTTCATTTTCGTCTCGATTTCGCACGTTTTCTATACTTTTAAACAAAAGAACAAAGCCACGTATAGTGTAATTTCCTAAAACATTCTGATTATTTAATCTACACATATTATGTTCATACTTAATCTTGGAGACAATGCTTTCTCGTATACTTTATGATATACTATGAATGATTCTTTGTAGCCTTCTGTTATTAGCACAAATTCCTCCTATGATTTCGTAGCTTTCAAACAATTTTGTTATTAAATGCGAAATTACATGAAGAGAAATAAAATTTTGAGTCTCTTCAGGAGTTTTTGACACGGTGTTCTCGAAAACGTTGTATTGTGATAAATAGTGGAAGAATATATTGAATATTTAGTAGGTACGTTATTAACGATCCAGTGGACTGATAGGTGAAGGCTTTAGTATGAGTTTCACAGTCCCCTGTCATTTGATAGCTTAAAGTCCTCATAATGGAATTTCCCTAGAATTAAAAAAAAATAAGCTAAAGGTACATTACAAGCTTCTTACAAAAATTGCAATATCAAAAATATATTTTAAAATATTAACAATAATTTACTTATATAAATACCCTACGAACAAAAAATAAATATCCTAACCTCATCTACCAGCGGATGTATTGAGAAGTAATTATCAATTTTATTGCGTATAAACACATGCTATTAGTATATAATAGATTATCGACATTTTATATTAATAGTTTTCAATATGGAAAGGCTTCGCGGTTCACAGTAGGATATTATGTTAATTAAATTACGGCCATAATAATATACAATAGCAAGTTTCATTAGATATCTGAAACTTAATTTATAGTCGTGATATATGGAAGTAGACTTTAACCAGCAAAATATCGATTACAACATACTCTTTATCGATTAAACAAATCGATTTTAAGCACTATCATTCTATTTGTGAAATCCGAATGATTGAGCTACGAGAAAGTATCGCATCGAATAACTTTATTATTATACTAGGTATACAATATTTATTAAAACTAATACATATACGTATATTTAATTTGTTTTGATTCATTAATCGGTTAATTTTAGTACTTATACGATTGTATTATTACATTTTGCATTATACTGCTGCTATTGCTGTACTATTATAATTTAATAGTAAAACATACTGAGATTTTTTATATTGTATTTCAAAATATACCAAAAACAACTGTTTATTCAAACTAAATAATATTCAAAATTCAAATATAATATAAGACCTTTAATTTTGCCACATTTAGCCGTTTAAATTCAATTCATAGAAACACAAACCAATATAATCCATATTAAATTAAGATTACAAGCTGTTTTTATATGCACGATATGAATATTATAAGCGAGACTCATAATGATCATCGTACATTTCAAATTATTCAAAAGATAGATACTAAAAATTCGTGATTCATCTATTAGGTTGTATCGGTAATTACTGAACGGTATGGTTGCTCTTAATTATAAACCAATACAAATGATAATCAGATTCGATATATGAATGTCAAGCTTGTACAGTATAGGTAGAGTATCAAATATAAAATGACTAGCAATTCCCGCGGCTTCGTCCGCATTCTAATTACTATTTTAATAGGAATTGGTGGTAGAACGTTGAAAATTTTTAAGAATTTTTAGAAAAATTCTTCGGTTCTTGTAAGAGCTATTAGCTAAATAGTAGACAAGACTGTGCGGGGTAGGGTCGACGATTGCATCAAGCGAAGCGGTGCTTGAAGCAGCGCTTGAATTTTATTTCGCGTCCGTAATTTTTGCGACATTTTAGCCAATGTATACAAAATAAATTAAAATACTTGACAAATTATATACTAAAACCTTCCTCGAGATTCACTCTTTTCATTGGTGAAAACAGCATGAAAATCGGTGCAGTAGTTTTTGAGTTTTGCGCGAACAGACAGACAAATAGACTGACGCGACGGAGAACTTTGTTTTATTATAATGTAAAATGATAGTTGACTCTATTTATAAATAGTAAACCCGACCAGCTTCGCTAGGCGTAAGTGAAAATAAATTAAACTGTTCTCATGATTTTCTAATAATTTATTTTATTAAGTGACCTTAATTACTCATTATAACATCAGCTATCTGTGAGTGAAAATCTCAAAATAAGTCCAGCGGTTTCAGAAATTAGCCGGAACAAACAAACAGTCAGACAAAATTTTAAAAATTGATATTTTGATGCACGTACCGTATATACTTTTATGTTCAGTGAAAAACTGACAATTTGAAATAACAAACAGTCATTTCAATTTTAATTATATGTACTGGTGTAAGTGCGTGTTGTTAAGAGGTTAGTAAAGTAGGGAGAGTAGAGAGAGAGAGAGTAAAGAGGGAGACTTATTAGTAAAGTAGGTAGATATTCTTGTTTTAAAATATTGTCACTTCAAATTGTACGTTAACTTGTGATTTACTTAATTACTACTTAACTGAGATTCATATCATGAGTATAGAAAAAAAAGGTTTCCTGCGTTATCACATAACTGGATGTCAAAAAAATCTTTTACGTATTACCTTCTAATTATAAGAATTCGGGATTGATTTTCTTAACGGAAGTGCAGGATTTGTGTTCTGAAAGTCTAAAAGTCAAGTATTCTTCTTTTTTTTTTTAATATTAGCATTTTCTTACAATGTGCCTACAGAGGTAAAACGCTCACAAAAGCCGAATGAAAGGGGTTCATATCCCAAGTATCGAACATTTGAAATGTTCATATATTGTGTTTAACATGATTACTACCTGTCTTACGACGAAAAACTTATTACATTTTCGAATGAAATATCACAATTGAGTTTTTATTTAAATGCAGTCTTTTTTTATTAAGTATATAAATTAACTAGTCCTATAATTCCCACCCACATAATATATTCAACACAGTTTTCTTGATAATATCTAAGATTTTATTCGCGTTAATTCAGTTATATTATTTACAATAATTGACTTAAGAAATTAATAAATGAAATATTAATTATAAAGTTTACAACAGTATTTCTTAGCTCTAGTTGAAATGCTTAACGTCTAAATTACAACACATCATCTTTTTTTAAAAATATGTATGTATGATAAATACAAACATTGTTGAAATTCTCTAAAATATGATGTAATGTGAAAAGAAAATATGTCAAAATCATTTGCGTAGATAAAAAGGCGCAGAAACAGAGTTTTAGTTGGCTGGCGACTTTATTTTATACGTAACTTTGTATTTAAATATAACTATAAAAAGTTACTTAATGTAACTTAAACTCATTAGGTTAAGAAGTTCGATTACATAGATTGAATTACATCATTATTTTCCTCTTAGAAAAACTCGAGCTTATTCTTATTTTTTTATTGCAAACTATGACCAATGAACGACTTCCGACATATCACAGACAATATGGTTATAAAAACGATTTTTCCATATTTTAAACAATCGTGGAAAAACTCATGTGATGCAATAGTGAAACTAATTATCTCATACTTTCGCTTTTGTGCTGGAACAATGGTCTAATGTTACTCCGCATTGTGCGGGCTTCGCTCTTGAGTAAACTTGCAAAGGTCACTTTCAGATATGAATATTGTAAGCGATACTCATAATTATATTAATTTATATAGTATTATTAATTTCAAAAACTAAAGCTGCTCTATAAATATACTTAATGATAATTTTTACAAGAGATTTAAAATTGTTGAAGATGTTATTTCAAGACATCGTGTAAAAGCAAAAAATGAAATGGATGAAGTATAGTAATCTATACTTTTTCTGTGAAAACAGATTTTTCTTAATATCTATTTTAAGAATGGGAGCTATACTAAACTCTATCAAAATCAATTCAGGAATTTTATTAGGAAACAATTTTTTTTGTATCGATTTTACTGTTACAAAATACGCGCAGCTTCAGTAAATAGGTACATCCAGTAGTCTTTATGGTAAGATGGAGACAAGAAGTACATAAACAAGTCAAATATTAGCATAATACAATAACACATCATCCTAAGTTTATAGGCCTAGCTTTCAAATGTTCGGTGAAGCGAACACACCCAGAAGCGATACAGCTTTTTACTATTCATTTGAATGGTATTATGCGAGATAACATGAATATTTAGTGCACGAGATGATTTTAATCAACGTCTGATTTATATTGTTTGTTTATATTTCAAATCTAGTTAGGGTGGTTTCAATCTATAGACTAAATCTAACGTACGTACGTAACGTTTATCATAACCTATTTTCTTTGGGAAAGGGTTAATTAAGGTTAATTACTTATTATAATAAGTTCATTTTTTATATTTTTTAACCCCCGACGCAAAAACGAAGGGGTGTTATAAGTATGACGTGTTTTTGTGTATGTATGTATGTTTGTCTGTGGCGTCGAACTCCCGAATATATGAATCTATTTAGTTTTTGTTTTTTTCTTTAAAAGGTAAATTAGTCAAGAGTATCAAGCCAAGAGGGTCACCGCCAAAAAATTCAGATTACATAATATTTTTTCACAGCTCCCTAAAATATATGAGTATCAAATGAAAGAGCTTAATAAGAATACTATTTCTATTAATTTATGTCGGTTTTATTTTTTTTTAATTGATAATTTAGGTAGGATTATATTTTGTAAGGGATGAACCCTTAATATCAGCTGTAGTGTTTTTGTTTTTAAATGACTTTTAACTTTAATGTCAATGAATACTGTATAAGTTTCGTTCTTGTTTGAGTTTTGAATCATCAGAAATATATATTAAATTAACTTCCTCGTATGACTGGATATAAAAAACGTAAGATAAAAAATAAGAATAAATTAATTAACAATTCTATTTCTAAAATTGA
Source organism: Boloria euphrosyne (assembly GCA_951802675.2). NCBI lineage: Eukaryota > Metazoa > Arthropoda > Insecta > Lepidoptera > Nymphalidae > Boloria > Boloria euphrosyne. The sequence goes on along the minus strand of OX637878.1, from coordinate 3,196,883 downwards.
ATTATTAATTTAAAATCTTCTATTACTACTACTTCTTTGACATATCAAAGTATTTCATTACAAAATGTATTTGTTAACTTAAAGCTTATTTAAGCTTTACTTGTATCTATTAGGCAAATTCGAAGTTTTATGACAACCCTATCCGTTAATCGATTCATTCACAGGTGTCGATCGATTTTTAACAGAATTTCAAACACCATAATCAATAACAAAAGCCGTGTTATCTCAACATTTGACTTCTTTTGACTCCTAATTATTCGATAACAGATGGTCCCTTGTTAGTTTGAATCGATATTTAATTGATAACCTATAACTCGTATCAAACAATGATCTCCCTCTGAGATAGCTTTCTATAAAGTTAATCGTCTATTGTGAATAGTGAAACAAAAATAGCCAATTAATACGCGGCAAAGAAAAAAGACACGCTTTTTAGCATTAAGATGATTTTAATTTACACCTTTGTTTTGAAGTTTCTATGAAGGTACTATAAAAATCGAATTTTGAGTTCTATTTTCGCTCAAAAGCAAATGTTTGAAGTAACATACCAATAACATAAAATGGGATATCTCATGTAAATTACAGCCCTAAGATGAGAAGGTAAAATTTACAACTGAAATTTTAAAACCGTATAAGTTTAAGTATTCCTATAATAACTTCGTCTCAAAAATTACCAGTATTTTTTCTTATAACAAAATAAGTCTGCTTAATACTTACTCTAACTTCTCTTTCTCTCTCTCTGTCTTTCTTTTGCCATCTCTATCTATAATTTCATTCTACAGATCACTCAGAATCATGATACATACATTCCACAGGATACACTTATAGTTTCCTTTAAGTTCATAATTTATATAAAAATATGTAGTTAGTTCCTTTCTTTAACACGAGAATAAAGTAAAGAATAAAGTTATAAAAATGACTTGGACGCTAATCTTGTTTCAAAGTAAATATTTAAATCACATTCACACATTAACAGAATTTACTAAGGGATCCGATAATTGCCTAAGTGCAAGACGGCCGCGGGCGTTTCGAACAATATTTCATTATAAGTTATACGTTATAGCTTGTTTTGAATATTTTGTTGTAGAGGATGTTAAAGTTTAGTTTAAGTTTAACGCCTTCGTTATCATTTAACTGTTAAATTTCATGCCTCTCAAAATACGCGTGGGCTATATTTTCGATTAGTTGGAAAAGCTGCTTTAAATAGGCGCTAAAGCATTGAAAAATTTTAGATTTTGCGTATGTGCAAAATTTTAGGGTATAGTTTATCTGTGCATTAAATTTCATCTAAATTGGTCTAGGCGCTTCAATAAGATGGAGTAATAAATTTACACATAGAAATTTTCTCGTTATAATAATTGCACTTAGTCCAATGTTATTGGAATAATTTGTAGCTTTAGAATTTAATGTAACTTTATTCCCTTCATGTAAATATATATTTATGAACAAACACGCAAAGTAATCTTAAAAGGCATCCTTAGTAAAAATATATTAAAAATGCTCTATTATCAACACATTCCCCATTGAGTAAAATAAAGTTAATGAAATGAATCCGTTCATAACTAAACGGAAACGCTTAATCAAATTAATTAATTGATGGTAATAGCTTTTATAACGATTAAAGGTTTTCGAAGTTGATATAAAAGAGGTTAAAGATGTAAACATTGTTTGGTATAATTATTTTTAGCTTAGCGTCCTGCCACAGATCCCGATATATTTTATGTAAATGAGTTTCTTTAATGTAAAATAAATAAAATTTAACTGTTTGTAACATTAACATAACAGGTATTTATTAAATGCATTAATAAATAATAATTATATTATACACAATTTTTTGTCTGTCTGTCTATGTGATTGTTCCGGCTAATCTCTAAAACTGCTGGATAGGTTTTGACGGAACTAGCAGAAATAACTGATGTTATAAGGAAATACTGATGATTTAAAAAAAAAGAATAAGAGTTCAGCTCATAAAAATTAAAAATTACATTAGATTGAACGCGAGCAAAGCGAGAATGGCGCGTTATGTGTAGATAAAAAATGTATTAGTGATATTTAGGATATATATATATATATATATATATATATATATATATATATATATATATATATATATATATATATATATATATATATATATATATATATATATATATATACAATTAGATATTGTGTTAATTTGGAATTAGGAAGACGCATTATAATGATTTTTGATGTTGTTCATATATTCGTCATTCCATTCTTATCTTAAACGCCCCATTGCTGGGTACATGTGTTTGCTCAATGCGAAAGGGAGTATAGTCTACTGCGTCATAAGTATGTTGGCGAACGTCAAACGTCTTTCGAGAACTAGTTAGATTCTCTCAGAAATGCTCGTTTCCTATTTTCCTTTACCGTGGGAGCACTGTTATTTTAACATATTCAATACGTACTCGTAGGTAGAGGTCATCGACGTAGTTGTCGATTAAATGCGAACGCGGACAAACCCATCGACCGCAACTAGTAAAGCAAAATATTTGGACTAGTTTAAAAATTTATATTCTATTCGTAAGTAACTTTAGAACTTCGTTTTATCTAAGCTCATCTTATGTTAGACAATTGCATCAGTATTGTATGTATAATTTTAAAATAGCTAAATTAAATGGGTCTTAATCTATGTATTTCTAAAATAATTGCTTCTGTACATATTTTTTAATTTCAAGTAGTTTGATTTTGAGTGTGCTATCGAATCAGCTTATCTAATTTTAAAATTTCATCTTTGTTTTATGCCACTTTATATATATATTATATAATATGGTAATGTATGGGCTTAAAATGTTTTCCTAATAATTATAGTAATAAAGTAAAGATCTTTACGTAAGACGTAAATAGGCATTATTATGATAATAATGTACTAACATATATTTACTATAGGTATTGCATCGATGATGAAAACGACTCGCTTTTATCTCCATTCTCATATTTGTATGGAAATCAACCGATACTGTGAAGCTTGTCTTAAAATACATAGAATATGTTGATAATTGTGATAAGCTTATGATAATTTATATATACTTTGCAGTAACTTAAATTAAATGTACAATTTTCTGTATCTTACATATCAACAGCTTCTATTAAATCAATGAAAAATTAAACACAAATGTATAAAGTTGATTTTAAATTAACATTTTTGCAAAAACAGGTGCAATGCAGAAAAAAAGTGTGCTCAAAATATTATTATTAAGGATTTTATGTTTCATTTCTTTCATTTTAAGATCGTTTAGTATAAATACGTCTCTACATAGTGTAAAACAAAGACACTTCCCGCCATCTGTAGGAACGCTCAGATATTTAAAACTACGCAACGGATTTTGATGCGGTTTTCGTCAATAGGCAGAGTGATTGAAGAAGGTGCATATTATAGAATAATAAGCCGAGAAAATATTATATAATTTCTGAAAAAATTATAATAATCGTCGTTGGAATTAGACGACACGTTTGGCCCAGTTTGTAGTGACCGTACTTGCTGCCCCAGCGGTTGCGGGTTCGAGTCCCGCTGGGGCCATTTATTTGTTGAACACGAATATTTGTACTCCAGTCATGGATGTTTATATTTATAATATGTATATATTTAAAGTTAGTGTATATGTAATATATTAACTATCTAGTATCCGTAACACAAGCCTCCACTAGGTGGTGCTGTGTGTAATAGAGTCCCAACATATTTATTTATTTAATCTTTAAAACGTATCTACGATGAACTTAAGCGAAGCCAGAGTGAGTCACTTGCTCAATAATAAACATAATTTGTCAAATCTGGCTAGTAATGTAATTAAAATTTCCAGAACACAGACTTTATACTGTCTTTGTTGACATGAAACATTTCTAAAAATTAGAACTAGAACTAAAACTAACAAATCAGTTAACAGAAACTGTACGTATAGAGCAAATAGATATTTTACATTGAAATTTACTTAGACAGATGTATCACAAGCTGCGGGGTCCAGTGCAGTTAGTTACGTGGAATTATGTTCCACTGTTATCGGAGAACCATTGCAATAAAATATAATTATTTACACGGAACCAATTGGTAGAACTAGTGATTTGTAATACTCTGCGCAGATAGGCGTGAGGATAGTGACGTTTCTAAGAAAGTTTGTAACATCGTGTGAACTATGCGTTAAATTCAATGTAAATTATGTTATGTCAGAGAATTTTTTGCAATTATGACGTTTTATGTCTAGAGATTTCATTGTTGTAAGGCTTGAAATAACTATTAGTAATATGAGGTTACTTTATATAGTTACTTGTTACATTTTATTTAAATACTACGACACGTTTGGCTCAGTTGGTAGTGACCCTACTTTCTGCGCCAGCGGTCGCGGGTTCGAGTCCTGCTGGGGCATTCATTTGTTGAGCATGAATGTTTGCATTACAGTCCTGGGTGTTTATATATACAATATGTATAGATTTAAAAATGATATATGTGTAGTATATCAACTATCCGTATAACAAGCCTCGTAGCTTACCACGGAATTAGATGGCGCTGTTGTAATAATGTCCCAACATAATATATAATACTTTGTTTTTTAAGTTAAATTTGATGCTTTTATTAAATCATGCATGAAACCTTTACATTTGGTATAAAATAACTGTAAGAATAAAAAAAAAATATTGTCACCAGTTCTAGTTAGATTAAATAATTAATAAAAAAATAAATTATAAGATAGTAAAATTTAGTCTGTACCCAGCTTAACCTAGCTGACTTAGTCATGACTTAAAAGGCTAATCTTGATCTTGTTTCAGTTAGAAAGTGTTTGGTTTAAACGTAACGTCGTTCTTAAATTGAATTATAGATTCGTACGAATGCTACATCATTTTATTAAAAAGCTTACTTTTTGTGAGGAGTAACATTAATTATGTAAATTATTTTAAATTATATATTAAAACATTACGGAATGTCGAGTTGTCAAGTTGTTTTGAGAATATTTCTAACAACGTATGTACATATTTTGACCAGAAGTCAAACAATAATTCTTAACATTTTTGTATTTCCAAAGAATTTTTTGTACTTTTATATTAATTAATATATTATTCAACTTAAAATTTTTATTGAGTCGCAATTTGATGTTTGAGTTTTTTAATATATCAGCTGATCATCTAAGCTTTCAAACAATATGAAGAAAGAGTCACGATCAATAGTTAAGAACTTAAATAAAAAATAAATAAAAAAGTTAACAGTTAAGACACAAGGAAGTCCTCAATAGAATGCATCATTAACGAAATTACGTAAAAACCATAAAAACTCCTGTGAGACCGGTGCAAATTTGAAAAACATCGTTCGTCTATACGGAAAAAAATATACCTGCCTAACAATAAATATCAATGAAATGAATTGACATGTGGTTTCGAGAGGTTCGCTAATGTGATATAATTTACAGATGCGAATGGTCATTTTTTTGTTTGATAATGGATCTTCTATAATATGTATAGAAAATTGCAAAGGGGCTTCTAATATTCAAATGATGTTAGAATATGTTTATTAAGAAGCAAGTATGAATAAAATAAATAATATGGTGTTATATTACATTTTCATATTAAATACTATATCAGTATCATGGGAATAGAAAAGTCAGTACGCCAACCATGACGCTTGTGTTACGAGCATGGCAGTACTGGATATCGCGTAAGTGATACTCTTTCTAGTGGATCTATGTGGGAAATTAGGGTAAAATTTTTTAATCGATCACCTTTATTTGAACTATTTTTAAGAATTTTAATTTTAATGAATATAATATTTATGATATATCTTTAGTACATTCAATGTTCGTTTATTTGGTATACACTATACGATACAATACGACAATAAAAAAATAATTAATTAAAGGATGACATTAATATAATTATATGAATTTTATTGTTGAATTAAAGGAAATGAAATAAATAAGTTAATTTGTATTGGCGCCACTTAATATCTTTCTGTTCTCATCGTTAACCTACTTGCTATAAGCATTCCGGTATTGTTCGAATCGATACGCAAACCAGATCTAAATTATACCGAATTATGTTAATTCAATTGTACAGGATGTCCGTTTCGCGTGTTAGAGTTACGAAAAAGACCAAAGCTGAGAAAAATTACTTAAAAATACTCTCACGTTCGAAAGCGGAAGTCTTAACTGCATTTAATATATTTGGCAGGCCATATTTATTACTGCTTGTGTTTTATGGTAATTATTCCATGTTAATATGAAATGAGCTTGTTGTGAACCGTTTAGTGATTCTTTTTTATGGGTAGGCTTTATCTCATGAGTAATCCCGTATAATTATTAAATAATTTGAATTTCTTACTTGATGTTTAGTGAATTGGAATTTGATTTTTGTTTCTTAATTAAGTATACAAATGTACGTTTTGTATATATAATTAAGTAGTTTTGTAATTTCAGTAACTTACTACTTTTGGTAGAAACGGAACAATCGGTGTGATACTTAAGCTATATATTATTTTCTTTTATAAGGTTTTTCATACAAATAACTTTTATAAATTATTAAGTAATATTAAATCTCAAGTAATGAATTTAAACAGTTAAATAAAAGTCCTTATTTACCGAAAAAAAAGTTATGTTATTACCTATTGTGTTATTTTTCGACAGGTTTTTTTGCAATAATTGTTTTATTTATTTAAAACAACACATTTTCTTAATAACTTAGGGTCGTGCATTGTCCATACTGCTTTTTCATATTTTTCGCAAATATGAAAAGCAGTATGGACAGCATTGGCTCTCTTTGAGAACACTGTTCTTCCACCATCAAGTATGAGACTAGCAACTTGCAGCAATTATCATTATTCTTAAATAATCAGAGGAAGTAACTTAAGGTATAAATGACACTAATAAATTTCCCAATAAATACTTAGCTGCACCATTAAAACTTTATTCACATATAATGTCTATAAAAATCAAATTACGTAAACAAGATCTCACGATCGACTTCAATCATTATCCTATATCGTTACGAGTAATTTATTTACTCTCTACTATTCCACCATTAAACAAAAAGCTGAGTTAAAAGAAAATAATTAGATTTATAGCCATCTTGTTGTAAATTGACGCAAATTTATTCAAATGTAGACAGTTAATTGTGGCATGGGTGTTTATAATGTAACGATTTGATGTTTGACGCATGTACATCTATATATCAGCGAGCTATGTGCCTGCATCAATCATCGATGCAGTTCTTTTTAAATGTTTGTTAACTAACGCTTTCTTACATTGAAAATTAATATTATAATTTCATTCGCAGCAAGTAATGGTTGTTGAACAAATATTTAACGTCTAGTTGATGCATAGCTAATGCTTATAAAATTTGTCGTGACTGCTGCTTGATGGGTAATGGGAAAAAACTATAGTGATTTGTTGTTGGATATTAAAAGCATAGTTCAAACGGTAACACCCTAATGTGGAAGGTCAAATACATTAGCCACCTAGCGGGATTGAAGCCAAGTCAAACTTATAAATCAAACTCGATTTTATACTTTTGAGTGATCGACCAAGAAAGCCTGGGAACGGATTTCAGTAATCAAAAGCTGCGGCGAATTTAAATGTCGCTAATTAAGGTGACGTAGTGATAGTGCGATATAATTAATTCGTTTCGGGAGTGCTTTACGATAAGAGGTAAATCTAGATGTTTGAATTTGGATACTAATTAGTTAGTTTTACATATAGAAATTTTATAACTTTTACACATGGCTCGTAAAACGAAAAAATATGTTTATTATGTTATACTACTATATTATTTATGGTAGGTGCTAATTCTAAAACGATTCATTATTTTTAAAATAAAGCAACCGGCCGAGATTCAAACCTACGATCTTCGGTGTACAAAGGCGAATAATATTTTTAGCAATCGCAAAAAATCTATTATTATAATTAGAATCGGCTTTAACAGTAACAGCTTTAATAAAAAATTAAGCCTAAGGAAATGAGTTAATTAAACTGCAATATTATATGATAACACAGATGTTAAATTAACATAATCTTTGATGTGTATAGATTTTAAGAATATTTTACTTTAATTTATCCAATATTTAAGACAAATTTGTAATATATGTAAATTATTTGATGCCAATCAACTAAAAGTCGTTAAAAATCAACCGAAACGCTCTGATGATTAATTAAGACCTTACTAAAATAATAAAGTATCGGTATGGAATTGATTTTTATGATATATTCGCAAAATACAGGCGGCAAAATAAACATATATCAATAAACAATTAGGCAGAATTTTTCAGTTGTGAGCGATTAATTGAAATTTATAGGGTTGTAGTAGTTTGACAAGATATACGTATGTATAATAATTGTATATATTAAAACGCTAACCGTAACCTTGTAGTGCCAACGATTTAATTATTTTTTTTTTAATTTAAATTAAAGGCTTTCGCAAAGCAACATCAACTCTACTTCGTGATTAGTGATTACCACAAAGTGACTTTAAATCAAACTAATTATTTAACATGTCATCAAAAAACCACTATTTAATGCAGTGACAGTAAACTTGCACACAGCGGAAGTAACAAGATTAAACCGTTCGTTGAGAGTCATGGGACATATTTGGGATAGACATTCTAATCATATTTATTACTAGAAAACGTTAGAATAAATAAACGATTTTTATAATTTTCTAATAGAACAAAAGTAACCTAAGTTACTCCTTATAATATTAGCTATCTGCTAGTGAAAGTCCCGTCAAAATCGGTTCAGCCATTTTAGAGATTAAGTAGCAGCTCACCATCGCTTCGCTTCGAAGTCCCTAGACCCTAGTGAAAAAAATACCTCTTCACATTCGACGTATTCGATTCGACGAAACGTAGAAATTATAGCTACTAGTAGCCTTTTCTTAGGTTTTCTGACTCTCCGGATATGAAAATTTATAATAATCGGAAAAAAATATTCCATGTTTTACTATTTCTTGTTCAAACAAATCATACGTTAAAAAATATGTTTTAGATCGGACACATAATTTCAGTGTCGGACCAACATCGTGACAAAAATATTTAATATATTATGTAGTACTTACGTGGATAATTGGAGTTTTTTATATATATGCATTTACAGAAAAAAGAAGTAATTTATATAAATATGTATACAGACTGACGATAAGGTTAAGAAATATTGAATGTCAAGTATTATTGTGAAATATGAATCCTTACTTACATGTTTGCGGTGACATTTGAATATGAGAACTTGTGGGATGAGTTGATTATAGATCACGGTCTAGGTTATCTAGAAATATGACATATATTATATAATCCTAGTTTGTTTTTACTATATATAATAAAAATATATACCTAGTGTAATCTTATGATACTCAAAAACAACAGATGTTGTTGTTTCAATCACCTATATCACCCATTATTATAATTATTATATGAATAAAGCTTTTGTAGACAAACTAAAAGAGAATATATTTATTATTAATATAATAATGCCAATGATAGAAAAGACTTAAAGATTGCAAGAAATTAGCTCTGAACTGACATAATAAAATAGCAGTCGAGAAGTAGTAAGTTCCACTAGCGTCTATTCGTGACGCGCCTTGCCGTAAATATCGGTCGGTAATCGAACCTACGTTCACTACCGGTGACGTGAATCACTTTACAAAACGCGATAGATTTTCAATTAAATACAAACAAAATACAAGTTATCAATGTTACTTATATAATACTAGCGACTTAACGTTACTTCACTTGGGGTTAGAGTACTGTTAGGCACTTTGCGTCTTCATGGGCTTTTAAATATCCTATGTATTTTCACAACATTGTCTATTGTACCTAATATCAGCAAAATGGGTACAATTTTTTCAGTTTGATCAAGTAAAAAACGTCAGAAAATGTTCGCTTTCGTAATAGTAGTGCGATCATTTGCGAATATATGTATATTATATAATATGTATTTTTTGTTGGATAGTCTGTTTGTTTGTTTTTTGGAGCAATTGATGCAAATGCAGCAAAAGATTATGGGCACAGGTTTTTAAGTTGTTTCTAAAATCTGTTGTTTTATTATTAAAAAAAAATCTTTGTTTCGGCAAAACTAAATATTTTTCACTTCTAAATCGTTTATATTATAAGTCGATAGGACTCAATCTCACTTCGTTCGGGCCGCTCCTGTCGCAAAATCCGTTATTATATCCGTCCTTAGCGGACGTCTACTAAAACTATAAACTAAGTCCCTTTCAAATTTCATATTTATACGTCAAGCGGTTTTTGATATTTCGTGGTGACTGACTTTCGCTTTTATATATTAAAATATATAATATTTATTTTTACCTTTATATAACAAGCCATTTTTTTTCAAAAAAGAATCATTAAAAAGATATGATTTTGAATGTGAAATTAATTACTAAACTGCTAAAACTTAGACAGTAGACATGAATGGTATACTTATATAAAATTTTGTTTTTGACAAAACTAAGAAAAACAAACTATTTATTTATTTCCATAAGAATTTCGTTCATTTGCTGAAAACCACATTATACAATAAAAACTGTTAAATAAACATATGGCAATTTAAAATCAACGTATGTAGAAACGGTTGTTGTATTAAAATGTAGGTCCTTATATAGGTTTTAGCACCACCTTTCTTCTTGCCTGTGAAAATAGGCTCTTTCCTTTAAAGGCTTGAACATTGTAACTCCTCCATTCTTACAGATTTGGGTATATGGAAAAAGGTTTAAGTAAACGAAGCAAGGTGTTTGCAATTATATATTATTAATCATTTAAGTAATTTAAGATTTTTTATTTATATGAATAAACATGAGCCTTACTATTCTGCATTTTTGGGTATGGACACTATATCGATATTATTTAGTTTAGTTTGTAATAAAAAATATACTCGTACTAGAATTAATTTCAAAATAAAGCTTAATTTTATATTTATATTACTTTAAGATGTATGTACGTATTTATTTACATGGAAACAAGAAATAATATTACTTTTTATAACATCGACTATATCCGAGTAAGTCCCATCAAAATAAGTCTAGCTATTTCAGAGATAGTAAAAATCTGTTGACATTACAAACAGACACTTTAATTTTATTTATCTATATAGAAAAGTGTATCAATATCTCTACTTTTATGTGTTTTATTTTTAGCAAATAACATTTACGATATCACCTTCCCACGTGACGCTAATTAGCAACATGTTGTATAAATATTTCTAGTACAGGCTCTTCGGTCGTCATACTTATTCATAAAGAATGTATAACTTGCAAATGGATCGAAACCAGTTCAGCGAGTCGCTTAAACGAACCCACAAGACAAAGTGTAAGATGGGCGGTTTTTTAACTAAATTGCACAGTCAATATGTATGGAAATTGTATTGCTTTCCTTGCATTTTGTATAGGACTTTCTTGTTATCATTGTATAAATTTGGCATAACTATGCTAATATTTTTGATCTTGTAGAGTCGTTGGAGGAAAAGTAACAGTAGGCTGCGCGGTTTGAAGTGCCAATACATCATAAATGTTATTCGTAAAATGTTTTTTTATATTTCCTGTCAATAAATGTGAGATTTATATGATTATATTTCGCTATATATTTTATGATTGATCTGCGTAAGATTAACCCACGATTCCGCTCGCGTGATACGACAAAATAAACTATAACAAAATTTCAAGGATATTGTAGGTTTTATTTTTTAAGTATATATATAACGAGCGACTCACCCTGGCCTCGCTTCGCTCGGGTTCGTCCCTAGGCATTTTTAGCATACAATTTTTACAAACATTGAATGTCTTACTTATTTATATCTAATCAAAAGCCTAAATAATAAGTTTCAAGCTTCTAGCCCTAAAATGAACGTAATTTCCATACAAACTTTCATCCCCTTTTTATTTTTATTCTTTTAGCGTTGGGAAATGCATTTGCGCATACCACCTGAACCCCCAGGTGTAAAGTAGCCTATGTACTTTCTCAGGCTCTAGACTATCTATGTACCAAATTTCATTAAAATCGGTCCTGTAGTATTTATATGTGTATTATCCTACATACAATAGAAAAACAAACTGATGTTTTTTTAATTAATGCTAATTATTACGAGTTTAAATAATAACGTATCAGCTAACAACAACAAATGACGTTTAAGTAAAAAGTATTTTCATAGAATATGTATCTTTGTTAAATATTAAGGCGATGAAAATGATTTTTAAATTATAATTTTGGTATGAAATATACAAATTTTCAAATTTTTTGAAAATTTGTAACCACGAGATGGTTAATAGTTCACGCAAAACATGTTTAACTGAATTCGTCTATCACTTAACATGCGAGTAAAGTCAGAGGCAAAAACAAGTTAACTATAAAATATTTATAAAGTATTAACATAGCTATATTTCAAAATTACTTGCTCTTAATACCTCGCTTTGTTACAACGTACACTTCTAAAGGGAAGTCGTATTTCCTAAACAGCTTCTAATAATATATTTACTTAATGATCCATTAGTTCATTTCCATCACATTTTAACAGTTAATGTCACCAAATTGTCGGCCTTTCTAAGTTTCTCACGTTTTTCGATTTATGATCAAGTTCTGCAACTTCTCTTTGGATAGAAGCTTCCTTTATACTTTGTACTACTAAAATAAAATTATGGTTTCATGTTTCGAAAATTATGTTACTAATATTAGTTTTAATCACACAAAATATTTTTGATATACACATACAATATAAGCTATAATATTATATTATTATAAAGTTAGAGTTTGTTTGTTTGTAACTTTGCTTGAACGCTTTTATCTCAGCAACTCCTAATACGATTACGAAAATTTTATTTGCATTAGATAGTGATTGTTAAGGAAGGTTAAATCTATATAGCACTATAATATAGACAATATATCTATTCCGTTCCATATTGACTGTTTAAAACAAGGGATGTACCTAAGTGAATCAAGATTGAGTCAAGTAAAGTTATAAAAAACCAAGTAATTTTTCTATCATTGCAATGTATTTTCTTTAAATTATTTATTAAAAATGATTGTTTATTAGATTAAAATGGATGAGATTTAAAAACACTTGAAAAGCTTAATTATCAAAAAGTATTACACTCTAAATTTTTTTCAGTAATATTAAGTTTTTGGCTTAAAATATTACTTCTGTACGAGGTACTCGTTTTTTATTAATATTTGTTCCACAACGTGTTATATATACAACACGTTTAATGGAAAACTTTTAAATATTTTTTAGGCACAAAATATTTTTTAGTGTTATTTACTATATAATAGTTTTTTAATTGAGCATTAAATTCGTTTTCGAACTATCAGAAAAATGTTAAGTAGCAAATAATTGACTTTTTTAAAAGATAGTGATGTTATCAAAATATTTACAGCGACTTATCATTTTGGGGTCCAATTTAGAGTTTATTTTGTCACATTCATTATTTCTAGTTTTATTGCGTTCCGCTCATTCGTAGGTAGGTACTATCGTTACCATAATTTTGATTAACCTTTAAAAAGGAGGAGAGACTGAAGTATTTATATTTTTATGTGATGTCTTGAGCTTTTGTGAACTTATTTTTATGATGCTACTTATAATGAATATGTTATATAACCTCAAGAAATAAGGTGGTTAGTGTAAAACACTTTTTTAAAATGGCATTCTACATTTAAAAGTAGATTAAATTGAACTTCTTGTAAATGACTTCAGTTATATGTGAAGCTTATATGAGCCTGTACCTACTTGTGAAGTCATATGCAAAATTTTAGAGATCCAAAGAAAGTACTAAAATTACAATGCTATACTTAAAAGCTGGAATTTAGATTATTATTTTCTTGCTATATTTATGGTTATCTAATTTATTGCAAGCTTTTAATATTAACAATTTCCTTTAACTAATTAGTTTTACAAAAGCTTAATGAAACCATAAAACTGGTCTGAAATTTTTAATTTATCACTCCATTAGGTTAAATTGATTGAGTTTTTACAAATGACTATAAACTTTTTAAATCGAATTTAATATTTGTATTAGAAGCATTAATAATTTTCAGTTCTTATTCTTGCATACGATTTCTTGTATAGATTTGCAACGAAACATATAAGTAGATTGTAGGTTTTATAATGTATAAAAATAACTAGTGATAAGAATTTTTAACACTTTTCTAGACGACAGTAGATGGTAGTGTCCTTCTATCAATGTTATTTGTTGACTTCCATTAACGTTACGAGAGCATTTCTAATCCGAATCGGTAGCCTAATCGGTTGTTAATTTGTTAAATCAGAGTCTAAAAGCACCGCTTTAGACAATTTATTGCTTCATTTTCGTCAACTTGTATGTTTTATACCATTCTTTTGTAAATAAAAAAAACTGTTTGAATTTAACCGACTTTTACGATTTTGATAAAGTTGCACTCATAGCGGTTTTATGACCGGTCGCTATTTGCCTTAAAGTTAATTAATTGAATTGTTTCTCTTAATTCGAAATAATAATACGTGAATTTTGATATACTTATTCGACATTTTGGGTTTAAATGAATATCATTCCAAATTCGTTGAAAAACTGATATCTGAATAGATATTAAAAATAACATAAAAGTGAATTACTTTAGTTTTATGATGTAACAAAGTTATCCATACAATTTCCTTTGTATTATTCAACGATTGTCCATTGATAGTTGTAAGTACCGCTTATAAATCAAATTACGCTGTGCTTGATGAAGTGAGAAGTAAGATTAAAGAAAGCTAAACAAAGAACACTTTTCTTTGCATAATATTATAAAATCTCACAACTTCTTAAATGACATAACAAAAGCCAAGAATTATAATTAAAAAGGAACAAAATGATTTAATTCTTCACATTATTGTTCGCAATTTTTGCGTTCCACTATAAAAGCGTATGGATACCACAGTTAATTATTTATGCATTCAATAAGTGCGACGTATAATTTTTGAAATTAAATAACGTCGCATTGCCTCCAGATATACTTTAATGTACTAACATGTGTATGGACAAGTTTTGTAGATTTGCTTATTAATAACTCCGACAAAGAATCTGTATCAGCTAACGGTACAGTCCGGAATGCTAATACGTTCTGTACTAAGCAATACTCATTTATCTCCTCTAAAACATAGGTAACTGGTGCGTGGTTTAATTCGATAGATAATCTTTATGTACTCTCTTAATTATAACCGAACCGATATGAATTGAAATTGATTGTCGGTGATTAATTCTTGGATGATGGAAATGTCTGCTACAGGGCTAGATTATAGGGCCGCATTTTTATATATTGGTCAAGATTGGTGAATAAGTTAGTTTTTAGTTTTACTTTATAATAATTATTAATTCCGATAGTAAAAAAAGCTTTAGCTCTTAAAACATTAATTTGTCATCCATTTCTGTTATGCCTCAAAGTGTTTTAAATGTTGATGTAACTGAATGAAACTATCAACGTGCTTAATATTGATTTATATGTCAGTCAATGCCTCGTCCAACGTAACGGGAACATCGATAAGTTCACGATCTACTAATTACTATTTAATAATTTTCGTAACAACGCACATCTGGAACCAGTAATGCATGTGGAAGTGGGTAATACACTCGTGTCGCATAGCATAATTGATCAGACGTGGTGGATAAATTAAGTCTTTTTATATCTTGTCCCAACGAGATCAGAACATGTTTTTGTATTTACTCGCCGTGCAATAAAATTCTTAATTAAATTCCACGGACTTGTGGTTTGCTTGTTTTTGCTTTATTTTGAAATTGGATTAATTGGACTATAAATAGATGTTAGCTTTGAAAATCAGTATCAAAAATTTTGTGCAAAAACAGTTACTAATGTAAATTTGATGAGTAAATATTTAATTATTACCTACTAGAAGGTATCAATAGTAATCGACAATGTTATTAAAATATTAATTTCTTTAGAAATAACTTTAACTTATATTGTTAAATGAACAAAGTTTAACAACTCCTTTGTAGTCATATTGTTTTCTAACGCTTATAATGGCGCTATATATTATATTAATTTTCTTTGAAAATTAAATACTCGCATAGAATGAAAGTTAGTTTATGAAATCGTCCAAACATTGCCTTAAGCGAGAGCATCAAAAGGTTAGGCGTTGATAAAGGTGTTTCTAAACTATAAATATTAGTAATAGCTTTTGATTAAGATTACTTATACTCGTAAATACAGTTATTTTCTTCACTTAAATGTTATTCTACTTTACAATTTTATAAAATAAACTTTATTAAATATTAGCTTTAGAAATTTGAGAGTCAAAAAAGTAAATATTATTCGAAATATATTGCTACCTGTAGTCATATTTGTTAGAAAATAATTAATAAACTTTACAATTACAGAAATGTCATATATTTTCTTCTTTAATTTCACATGTTTTATGGTAAATAGTGTGACCGCAGCTTTAATTTTAATGTGTATCCGTGATGTATCGGCTACTGAGGCAGTCCCAACCCACCAATTATGAAATAATTACAAAGCTTATGGCTCTGAGGGGATTTAAGACGGCTGAATAAAGAAACATACGAAGTGCCATTAAAATATTTAAAAATGTTCTCTTAATACAGCTTTTCCGAAAATTTTGGATATTTAAATATATGTTTGTAATTTCAACAACTTGAGAATCAAGAAATCAAAATTATCATACTTAATGTATTTTTTTATCCACCAGTATGTAGCTTTTGTCCCTTGTGTGCCTATGTCCCTTACATACTTTATAACTGATACATATAATGATAGAAATCAAGTATTATTCTCAATTTTTATACCATCATTTAAATAAAACTTTCCCTAAATCCCTTAAAAAGGAATTTAATAAAACATGCAGTATTACTTTTATTTCAATACAACTATAACTATGATCATTATTTTTATGTACATTTTTCGCTTATACTTTATCCATATAATAAAAAAATATATTAAAAAAATGGGGCAATTCTAGATATTCTTCATTCTTAAAAGCCTACCGAAATGCGACTGGGCGAATCTGTGTTCTAAACCCCGCCCTGTGATTTAGCGCAATTATAACGTCGCGAAGGCATCTCGATGCGAAAAAAGTGAGAGACGGACCCTTGATTAAAATTGTGACGCGATGATTGCAGATTACTCCGGCCTTTTTGAAGAATTTTAGAATTTAGACCGTTTAAATGAACCACTTCTATTTATTCAGAGTATTTTTTAATTGTTTATAATTTTTTTTGGAAAAATAGGTCACGTTTTCAATATAATTTACACCATATCAATTAATTTTTTTGTCAAATCTAGAAGCAATTGATAAAAAAAATGTTGATTCCCGTTGTTATTTCATTCCTGGTTTGAATGTGAATTTCTTTAAAAATGTTCTCTAAAATGGTTAACAAAAAATACCACCAACTAATAAATAAATCAATAGCAACAAAAGTACTAAGTCTGTCTGCAGAGATGATTTGTAGATCGTATAGAATTTCTGAAATTTAAAATGAACTAATTAGACAAAAAACGTCACTCACGATTCGATCACTGGAATAGTGTTTGGAGACAAACAATAAATAATTCCAATTTTACGCTCAATGAAGCGTCGAAGCAATACAATGATTGGGACGTACGACTGGTATACTTTCTTTGACTGATGCGTACGCGCAGGCCAAAAAACCACCAAACGGTTACATCTTTTCGTGCCAAATTTTGCCGCTGATTAAATTTTCCATGTCACATTCGGTATACGGTTGTTATAATTTGATAGGTAATTACGTATTTTTATATTTTAAAGTATGTATTGTGCTTTATGTAAATAGTGGTAGAGATTCGAAATCTCTTAGATAGATCTTAAATATTTATAGTGTATGATGTAAATTTCATAGAGGATTTTATTTTTCATATCGTAAAGTTTTTAAAAAATAATATTTTAATTCAAAATTGTATAAAAGTTGAAACCAATTTTTTATATTAACGAAATACGAATTATTTTAAATAACGTTTATTACGAGTAATTTCATAATACATTATTTATACGGTCAACTTTGACATCGTTGAAGTCTTTTCCTGTGGTAGATTAAAGTCCCCATTTATTGTTTAAACAGGTGGAACCACACAACCATTAACACGGTCTAGTTCACACCCTACCACGTGGTAACTCAGACCGTGACTTACCTTTTATTTAAATATTATAATATTATAGATCTGGAAGTATATATTTTGGTATAAAGCCTAAAACGCTACAATACATAGCTATAAAATATAGCTTATATTTTTTTAAATTAATTAAAATCCAAAATTTCTATAAAAATAAGAAACTTGATTAAAATCTTTGTTTAATGTTTTGTTACAACGAAGACGTTTTATAATGTTAATAGCTTAAAATTAAATGACTTGAAGAGAGATTTGTTTATTTTTATTATAAGTTTTAGTCAATATTATGTCAATTAGAGATAAAGATATTTAATCAAACAATTACACGGTCTAGCACTTACCCCAGCCACGTGGTATACCAGACCGTGACGTACTGCTGTTGCGATACCGCATGTGACAAATTAATTTATACTACCGGGAAGCGTAATAAAAAAATCACATTCCTATGTTAATTTTGTTAAATCATTTAAAAATTTATTTAGTGGCGTTAAATGAAGCTAATTCGCTCTTTAGCCTAGAACCTATATAACCTATAGATTTCCAAATTTCATTGAACTATATATTTACATAATATATAACAAAGAATAAAAATGAAAACAAGTTCACATATTATTTGGATATAATTGGTAGAAAACCTCAAATTCAGTTATATTGTAAAAGTTAAAATAGTTTAGTGTTTGTTAACAACTATGTTTAACTATAAAATTATGTGGTAATTTTAGAAAATTGATAATTATACACGTATATTACGAGTATGTAGAACATTGTATAAAATTTACATGGTAATTTAATGCGACACGTCGATTTAATCACGTGCTAAGAGGACATTAAAACATTAATAGCTTTGGTATTCTTCATTATTTAATAATAATCATAAATAAAAATCTCATAAAAAATATTTAAAGTTAACGATATTGATTGTTTGATCGTCATTCATCTATAGAAGGTCTTGGGTTCAAATTTCTTACATAATATTGACTTGGTTTTATTAAAACTATTTTTGATTATATTACAACAATATTAAAAATAAAAAAGAACATAATTAGTACACAGCTAAGTTACATAATGATAATCTTATCTCCCTTTCAAACAAGACAAAAGCAGGTAAGTTAACAGCTCTATATTTTATCCGTCCCCTATCATATAATAATCAATTTATAAAACACGTGTTAATAAGCTTAACACGGCAATTGCGTGCAATACCGAGCATGACGAGTCACGCTTCAGCCGTGCTTTACTGGAGGGAAGGTGTTGTACCGTGAAATTGTTTACATAATATCTATTTATCTTTAATTGATATTAATCGTCTGCTTTTAATGACTTTGTACAATTTGATGATAAATTATTTTTTTAAATAAATATAATTTAATTCATACGCAGTAGTGACACTACTTTCTGCGCCAGCGGTCGCGGGTTCGAGTCCCGCTGGAGGCATGTCGCTGTTGTAATAACGTCCCAACATATTTACTTATTATTTATTTAATTTTTATTGTTAAAAGCTTTCCTTTGTTAAAAAAAATCTAAAATAAATATATTAATAAATGAGACCAAATTAACAGCATAGCAGTAGTAGCATTAAGAAGTTTCACTACCTCCTGGCTTTATAAGGTAAGCCTAATCTACATATACTTATAATGACGTTCTAACTTCTAGAAATACTATTAAAAAGCTAATTAAAATATTCACATTTATTGAAATAAAGATCGAATATATAGTTATGTATAGTTTTTAAAATATTCTATTAATTGAATGTGAGAAAATATCACATCTGTGCGAAATCTATAGTAACCGTTAAAACACACCAAGAGAATGAACCCGAGTGAAGCGAAGGTTAGTCACTAGTACCAAATACTACTTTTTTCGTCCTAATTATATCTATACGTAAAATTTGAATTTTGAAATTGATACGACAAGTGTAATTTATTAATACATAACCAATTCCCTACACAACAAATCGTTGATATACTCGTAGATCGTTATTATTATTTACTTATATAATATACACAGTTACAATATTACATTTAATGTCGTTTAACGATTATTATACATAATTTCTGCGGCATATCTATATAATCTAATCTGCTATAGTATTTTATACTGTTATCCGTCTAACTTGTCAGTTACTTACATATTATTCCAAGTATTTATTTCCAATGGCACATACTCGTAGCTGACAATCGAACGTAAACGCGTTCCTTATGATACGGGTGTAATTTGGATCATGACGATACCACTTGAGTCTGACGCCCTCCAGACATTTCTGAGTTATAAGCGAAAGCACATATTGAAATTGCGTATTATTCCTGTCTTTATAAGAACAAAATAATTCCATACCTTCTGTTATAAGCGTTCACAACCGACGGCTTATGATATACGAGCTTAATACTGGTTGGTTATAAACTAGGTTAAAATTGTTACATTATATAAAAAAATGTTTTGTATGAAAGATTTATTTTGAATTCAATGAAAGTACTATTATTGCTTATATATTGTGAAAAAATGATATTCTCTTTGATTATATTCTTTGTTTCGATGACTCATATTTCATTAACATAATTTTACAAAATAACAACTATACAAATGAACTAGAAACTGAACTACTTAATCTATAGTAGTATTTGAGTTTAACTTAAAGCAAAAGTAAACCATACTTATTTTAACCGTGTTTTAAAAACTATTCCTGTTTTGTATAGGTACAGATTTATACGCGTTTCCAGATGCAATAATCTCCTATTATTGCTGTTTACCTGCGGCCTTCACGACTTGTAATTCTTTGATATTTGCAAAGGCACGTGCACTCGCTGTAAGGCATTTCTCGTTTTGGTGATTTGTTTACATAGCTTGTACATAAGAAAAAGTGTGACACATAATATCAACTTTGTTTTCGAATTTAGAAGTAACAAGCCTTCATACACGTAAAATATATATAAAGTTTACATTTACTTCATCTATAGGTAAAAGTATTATTTAATTAGATAGAACTCAAAAAAAATAATTTGTACATGATGATAAGATTCAGATTATTATTTTACCTTTCAACACTTGTATTCAACCCTATCCTACGTTTCACAGCTGGGCCTCCCTTTACTAAGAACCTGGACAAAGTCCAGGCTACTCAAGGCTGACGGACTGTACACTTCATGTCTCTCCAAATCTAAAATTAATATTGAGTTTTTCTAAAATAAATATTAATAATACGAATAGATAATTGTAAAACAGCCATTACACAAAATAGTACTTATATAATATTATAATTTTAGGTCAATTTATTTTTTATTCTATTTCCATTTACCATACAACCTGGTCGCATGTTCTAACGAGCCTCTTCAGAATAAATTCTTGAGTATAATAGCGCGTGCGCGGCAATTTGGTGGAAGTGAGTCAAATAATCGCCTTGGGCAGTGCAATCATGGCTGCTGGTTTCCATTGTCACGCAAATGTATACATTTTAATATATTCCACCTCTACTTTATTTTATGAGGGCTTAAACAGATGGTGTCCATACACAATTTTGTTCTATACTTTTGTAGATCGTCAATCTTGTTTTCAATCACAATTTTGTTCTATACTTTAGTAGATCGTCGAAAATATTATTTTTGCGACATCAAGACTTTAAATTTTACTTTATTTTACTTAACAATAATTATTTGTTAGGCTCTCATCACAAAAAAGTTTTGTTACTCATTTTAGTTAGAGTAAATCATTAACAGTCTGGTTTGTTAATACGTTGGAACACTGAAATAAATATGAATATGTATTTTATTAAAATATTGTAAGTATGCCGTATTTAAATGTATTATAAACAAATCGTTAAAATAGTTATTTTTCGAATGTTACGTTAGGAGTTGAACTCTAAATTTTACACTTTACAATTGGTACAAAAATAAAGAATATTACAGAAAAAGAATCACTTACTTATGTTCAGTTTTTTTTTATTTAATATAAAAAATAAGAATACATATTTTTGTCTCAATTGGTTAACCAAAAATATTCCTAACATTTGCTCTATAATGGAAACACACGGCTACTAAATTTACCCGACGTCGCATGCAGAGATGTCAGTAATGCAGGCCTGCGGCGGACAATCATATTGGCTTCTGTTTAAAAACGCAATCACGATATTAATGTTATAGTTACGTATGTAGATTATGCGTCCACATTATTTAATATAAACATTACGTATACGTTACGTATAATATGGTGAGTTTCATTAAAATTAACACTTTGTCATAACTTTCAAAATTCTACTATTTTTTGTTCCATAACAACGTTCTTAGAAATAGTTTGTGGTATAAAAATAATTGCCTAATAGAGATAGTAGTAACTATTAATAATAAAAGATACTTCTTAAACCAAGCAACTACGGGTAAGGCATGTGCTGATAATAAAATTTAAAAATTATTTAGATCGGCATTCAAATTATTTAAATATCTCATCCATTTCTCAAACTTTAAGCACTCTGTCTGTACATTTAATTCATAGTTAGTAATTTTAGTAGTGTAATCAAGAGCAATAGTGAGCATTTGGTACGGTTAAACCTTATGTTATTGCTGTACTAACTGGCACTTGACCGGTTTTGGAACACACGCGAGATAACGCCTCTAGCGAGCTTCTGGAAAGCTCAGAGCCGTTTACACGACATTGATTCGATATTTTTTTACTAAATTATTTAATAACTTCAGTCCTTTTAGTATCGTATAAACGGTAGTTAGCTGTAATTGTTACTTTGAGGTAAACTTTAATTGGTGTTGGCTTGTTTGGAATTTATAAGTAAAATATTCTTGTTTTTGGAAACAAATCTAAGCTTCTTTAAATCAATGCACTGATAAATATTATTTTCAAATTATCTTTAACATAATTTACACTTACAATGATGAAAAATATTGTGAAGAAACCTGCATGTCTAAGAGAACGTAGCAAGCTTTACATTCACATTACATGTGAAGTCCGCCAATCCGCATTTGGCCACCATGGTGGACATATGGCCTGATGACGAGGGGAGGGCCAGGAAGAGTACCTTAAAAACGACTGAATACAATATATTAATAAATATTACGGTATAACTTTCATAATTGCCTTTGAATAATATTGCTTGAATATACGTATAGTTATACTTGTACTTCTTAGTAAATATATTATAGTACCTATAATAATATGAAATATGACCCACCGTCAACAAAGTTCAGAATTAGAACAAAAAATTGGAATTATTCACGCTGTCAATTAAATTTGTAACAACTTTAGACTTGATTAAAATCTTTACGGAATCGATTACATCCTAATATATTATTCTACCTACATTGTAACATACTGTAATGTACAATGTAAGAAAAATCGTGTTTTAATACAATATATGCAAAAAATTGGTTCATTAAATATTTATTTACAACCATTTAACTAGAATTATCTCACTAAATATATTTAATACTAATTATTTAAATATAATTATGTTTGTTTTTATCTCAACTTAATCTACAAAAGCTCATGAAAACATACTTAATGGTATAGGTAATTGAACTTCTTCTAACTGTATCTGTAGAAAGCTTACAATCATCCTCAATAAATAGGAGCTTTTAAACATCCAAATACTTTCCTCATCAACTTTATAACACTAGGATAGATATCAATAACCTATTCACTTTAACAGTGTTACATATTTCTTTTTACGCTATCATTATTTTGAAGTTAAATATATTTTTGGTGATAAAATTTACATACATTAACGTACACTATGGCTGTGAAGCTCTCGTATAGAACACCTGTATCGCTTATTTCGTAGCTGTGGTACAATATTAGTATAAATTTGCATTTTTATTAGGTTTAATAGGAAGCTGTGAATGATTATGTCGACATTAGCATCTGAATTACTGTAGAATTGAATATTTATTAAACTTTTATGTTGACAGAGCTTATTGGAGACCTTAATAAAAATTACTAATAAAATTCTCTTGTTAAGAATATAAATGTCAAATTTATTTCATTTAGTCAAATATTGATAGTTTAATCATATACGAGTATAATTATGGGAACTAGAAAGACAAAATAGAACCATATTTTCGTCTGTTTTTCAATAGATTTTATTTTTGTTTTGTTAAGTAAATTTTGAAATAGTATTATTTTCTCAAATTGTAAATAATG
This sequence comes from Boloria euphrosyne, assembly GCA_951802675.2. Lineage (NCBI taxonomy): Eukaryota > Metazoa > Arthropoda > Insecta > Lepidoptera > Nymphalidae > Boloria > Boloria euphrosyne. The sequence goes on along the minus strand of OX637878.1, from coordinate 3,172,660 downwards.
ATTATCTTACACTTGATGTTATTAGTTGAGTAGGAATTCAATCAAATCCGTTTATTTACTAAGTGGTCAAGAAATAGCAATCCAACACTCATTCCCTTTCAAGCATTATAAATAAAATATGCTTACATAAAATAAAATAATTAAAAATGCCTATATATGATAATTTTATCACACATTTTAAGCCAAATCATGGTATCCAGATCCTAAATTTCAAAATCCACTAAATAATATTCGTATCAAACCATTAGGGATGTGCCAATTGAATTGCACAGTAATACTTGGGGTACTTTTCACTTCATTAGCCACTGCGGTCACTTGAAAGCTCGCTTACATAGAATAACCCAGCAGATGTTCTATTATAGATAAATCTACATTTGCTAACCATTAAATTGATTTCCGGTTGAAATAAAAGATAAAATCGCAAAATTTTATTATAGTTATTTAATTTTTGCCACATCTGGTTTTAAAATATTCTTTGAACCAAGCAACTTGGTTATTACGTAATGCATTTATGCATATTGCACTATTTACATGTCTGGTTACTGTTATTCGAACTATTTTTAATTAAAACGCGGCATCTTCTAAGAGTGGATAAGCTAAGGAATCGTGATTCGATAAGCTACATTAAATTGTTGAAAAACGATAAAATGATAATCAAATGATACTGATTTTATTATTATGGAAAGCTATTACTTAAAACTGTAAACATTTAAGGTGCTACTAATTAATTTTTAAAAGGAAAACAAGAAAGTTATTAGAATTAATTTTATGTTTAGTCGTTAATTATGCTGTACGTATTATAGTTATATCTTTGACTTCTTAAACACATGTCTCAAACTATTAATTATATTGTAATTTTACCATTATTTTATTTTCTTATCATCATCATCATCATCAGCCTTATTAACGTCCCACTGCTGGGCACGGGCCTCCCTCAGTACGAGGGGGATCAGGCCATAGTCCACCGCGCTGGCCCAGTGCGTGTTGGCGGACTTCACATGTCTTACGAAAACTTGCTAGGTTTTCTCAGACATGCAGGTTTCCTCACGATGTTTTCCTTCACCGTAAGACAAGTGGTAATCATGATAGAAATGATTCGCACATGAAAATATCAGAGGTGCGAGACCCGGATTTGAACCCGCATCACTCGGTTATACAAGCGACGCGTTACCGCTGGGCTACCACTGCCTAATTATTATTATTTTCTTATATTTAAATTAAAACTTTTATGTATTGTTAATAAGGTAATAAATTAAAAACAGCGTGTATGTTCTAGGTACGCCATCGGTTTGGCTTGTTTGATGAAGTCTGCACGTCAGGAGGAGTGCAAGTTAGACATTGTAATTGGGTTCGATTTTTGCGAGTCTCAGAAAACTATGGACCTCAAGTAAGTAAATATTTGAAGTAACAAAGTATATTTTTGATTTAATATAAAATACAATGTAGCTTTTCTCGTCAATGACAAATATAATGAAGATAGTACAACTGATTTATTATTTTTCGTTTTATACAGAAACTGGCTTAACTACCGATAAAATAAGATGTGCCTTCTATCTTACAAATATATACAAAATATCGTGATTTTATTTCAATAGCATAAACATTTACTACAATCAACAGCAAAACCAAAATGATCAAATTATTATCTAATGTATAAAACTGTTTACATGTTTGTTTTTATTAGGTTAATTTAATCTGCACAAAAGTTAAAGGCGAGCCGGTATATGAAGCGGTGAAACCAGTTTCTGCACACACAGAACTGGTGGTCTACTACCTTCCTGAAAGACCTGAGGAGTTGTTCTTCGTGAGGATGAGAAATAACTTGTATAGACAGACGATGGATTCTATATTAGAGGGTAAGTTCAATTTTATATTAATTTAAATGTAGATTAAGGAAACTTTAAATGAAATACATGTCAAATAGGGTTAGCTTATTGGTCGGAATTTGATCTAAATCCGTTCAGTAGTTCATCCATTTAAACAACGAAAAAAAAACTTTAAAACTAAAAAAAAAAACTTTTTTAAATTAGATAGAATCTATAATAATAAATTTATCATTTCATAGAAATTTGATAATCATCATAATATACTATAATGATCACGCAAATTGGCGTATACCTGACACACCTAGTTTATTATATCGTCTTGCGTCACTAAAGTAAGCGTAACAACTGTAGTAAACTAATTTAAAAGTACTTATAATTGGTTCAAATGATATGAAGCAGGTGGCCATAATAATTGAAAAATATGGTGAAAGTGGTACAACACATGTTAAGAATTTACGAGCGCCCAAATAATCGCGGCATAGCGTTATCACTCTAGCAAGAGACGATGCATGAAATTGTACCAAATTGATACACTTGTTGTTAAAGATGGCGAAAGGCGTTGAGCATTCGTATTTTGGAAGATAAATACTAAGTATCGACGAGATAAACTAATCCTTGTCGAGTTCATTGAAATTTAAAGAATGAAAATTGACAAAAAATATTCAGTATAGATCGGCCTCTATTTTATACATTTAAGTTTAGCTTTCAATTATACTTTCAATAATTAAAAGTGCGATTTAGTCTTCATTTATAATAAACAGAAAAACACATCTTATCGTTTATTATTTAAGAAATATAAATAATAATTGTAGTTACTTAATAATATGCTATTATAGAATTTATTTTTAGTATCAAGATAATATCGTTACTATGAAATCAGTATAAATTTAATATTTAGTATTTTATTTATATTAGCCTCGTAGCTTCTATCCAGATTAAGTACTTACACGTTTAGTTCTGTCAAAAAATAAGTTACGTTATTTTTCTTGTAAGTTTAAATCTAAATTTAACTGTGTTAAATGGATTTAATAATTGAAGCAAAAGTTAACCAAAAATGTTTTGATACTAAACAACTTAGCATGCCACGTACTAAGTTGTCACTTCGGTAACGGCGGCACTTCAAAGAATTCTTTTGGTTCGGTAGTCGACTGTTCATGATTGCCTTTTTATCTCAAAGTCAGAGATCAATGCGACATCTGTAAATGACTGTCGTTAGTCGCTTTACCGGTGTTTGGTTTACAATAACGATTTGTTTAATCAACTCAATTATTTTCAATGGATATTTGGACCTTTTTTGTTTAGGGGTAGAATATTTAGTATAGAAATTATGCAAATTTATGTAACTATTTTATTCTAATACGCTTAGCTCGTTATGTAGTAAAAATTTGACGAAAAATACGCATACGCATCTTTTTTTTATAATAATTATTCCACATAAAATAAGACAGAGCTTTTACAACTACTTAATATGTAAATAGTATTGTATTAGCAAAATTGACACGTTTATAATAATATTAAATTAATATGAATTATTACTTTTTACCGCGGCTTTACTTGCATATCTTGATATAGTAAACTTATCTTTAAGATCGTAAAACACAAAAATAATGATACAAATGAAACCGGTATCTCTAAAGATTAGCGTATCAAACAAACTATTTCGCTTTTACTATAAACTTATAGTTGTGGTAATTAAACCAGTATAATGCATCCGATTTAAAATTATTAACACTATTCTATACGAAGCTTAACTGTTCAGTTAAGTTATATTCGAGACGATAACGAACGCGGCACGTTTGTTTCACTAAAGAGATCCGATCGGCGACCACATCGATAACTTGAATGCAGCTGTCGGCGGAAATGGCCTATATGTATATAAAAATATTGCTAAAGTTAGGCTGTTCATATACTAGTTTATATTATTATGTAATGTAAATATTGGAATGTATAATCATTTTAACATGCCTGTTCTTATGGGTAATTTGTTACAATTTTTTTATCATGACTTGTTATAGTTTTTGCGTAACATTGAAGGAATTAAATGATAGAATGCTTCGAAATGTTGGTTAAATTTTGAATAGTACGTTAAATTATTTTCTTTTCACTTAAATCTATTATATTTATACTTATAATAAACTTCTTACTGTTGAACCTTTAATTTGAATATTTTGGGAAATCTTATAGAAATAGTCACTATTATCGATTCAGAGGCGGAATCTATAGTTTTTAGAATATTTCTCTGTCTGTCTGAACACATAACAAGAAAACCTTGACAAAAATAATTTTTGGAGTTCACTTATGTTTTCAATCCATCTAAACTTTACCTTACAATAATATGTACTTTAAATTTATTGTAAGCCGAATATTTTGAATAAGTGCCAACATTAAAATGTTAGAACCTGTATATGGAGCTGAGTTATTTAGAGTCACAAGAGCAATCAATTCGCACGCAATTCTTGAACGGTCAACTGATTGTATCGTTTTGACAGTGGTACCATATAGAGATTCCTTTGCAGTAAGATGAAAAATATTTCTCCGATAATAAATAACTATGCGTGATCTATAATAGTTTCTAAAGCAATTAATGCTATCTATTAAGAGATATTTATTTGCACTAATTCTGTACTTGTACTTGTTACGTAATCTTAAGATTCTTCGCGTGACATCGAAGAAATTTTCGTCTTCAGCGATAGAAATCGCGTACGAAAGCCTAATTAAGACAGGTTCCGAAAATACAGATTGCAATAAACATAAATTGTCTAGACTACTATAACAACATTTTTACGGTTGTCAATAAATTGGTTCATTAAATTTTTTGCGTTGATTGGATCATGAGTTTTAATGGCGAAAATTTAATCTTCCAACTGACTCATTGCGACTTTGGACTTACTTATAAGGAAACTTGATTTTGTTACAGATTGATTACAACTTTGAATAGTGGTATAAAACAATCACATAACTGTAACAATAGACAAATTGTTATGACAATTTTCTAATGTGATAATTTTTCAAGATATAATTAATTATAGCATAGAATTAATCATATAATTTGCTCGCTGCTGGACACGCAAGACCTTATAAAGGCAGCAAAGTAGTAAAAAAATATTTCTCTTCCACAGATTCACCTTTAGACCTTTCTACATCCCTTCTATCTCGAGTCCTTCTCCCTATATCTCCTCCATCTGGTGCAGAAGATGAACATAAATCAGTATCCGGTGATTCACTGACCTCATCATCAGCGGGATCATCAAACGAATTGCTAGAAATGACTCCTAAAATCCAAAGAAGGCCAGCAAAATCTGAACGGGCTTTGTTACCTTGTGAAGTATGTGGGAAGGCATTCGACAGGCCGTCATTATTGAAGCGGCATATGAGAACGCATACAGGTAAGTGGTAATAAAAAAATGATTCACAAATTAAGAATTCATTAATATTATCAACATATACGGTTATTTAAAAATTAATTTGTAAATTAAAAGATTATTTCATTCGGTTCAATAAATATTTAAGCCTAATAGTATATTTTCTTTCAATAAATAAATTGGTTGAGTTCTTAATACACTAATTCGATACAAAAATCGCCCAGATACAAAGTCGTTCAGTCCAAGTCAAAATTGTTTGCATATATAACATTACTAACGAAAATAACAAATAATTAAAGCAATAAATTGAATATTTTAACATTTATTGATACTTAATTTTACAATCCAAGGTGAAAAACCCCACGTCTGTATGGTGTGCAACAAAGGGTTCAGTACATCTAGCAGCTTAAACACACATAGGCGGATCCACTCGGGAGAGAAGCCCCATCAATGCCAACATTGCGGGAAAAGGTTTACTGCCAGTTCGAATCTGTATTATCATCGGATGACGCATATAAAGGTAAGGTTTTATTTAAAAAAAAAAACAATTTTTATAAATAAACATTGTAGGTACATTAACAAAATGGCCGGCTTTATGAATAAGTAATGAATATCTTCATTAACGTATGACTAATATCGTATTTTACAAGACTACGTCTACATGCTCCTTATAATAATAATAAGTGTAAAGTTGTTCTTGAATATGCTAAAATCTATGTGCAAAATATAAAAACGATAAAAAATCCACAGTATGCGCAGTTATTATCATTTTACAATTATTTACCTGGTCTGGTCTGTTATGTAAAAATATGTATATGAATTGATTTCATTACCACTAATCATAAAGTAAAATTTTAGGCATTATTATTATTAATAATACTAATTATTATTAATACTAGTATAACTAGAAGTCATAAAATACGGTTTACATGCTTTTTATTTTGAGTAATAAGTGGTGAAGTCTTAGAGTCGTAGGTGAAGTTTTATTTCCCTCATTCGCTATAATATTTATTCGTATCGTCTGTATGTGCACCAGGGCGGAAAAGGCGCCGTCCCTTGACTTATATCGTGAGAACTTAGATCGCAAGTTGTTAATATTGTTTACTTGGAACTTGATTCGATTGATGTGCTTTATTAGAAGCTTATTTTTTTAAAGTTTTACTAAAGCATATGTTTTTTTTAATTCTCTTTAGCGATCTCATAATAGGTTATATGATTTGCCTGTTAATAAATTATATAATACCATTGGTTAAGAAATTTACTGGCCATATAAAATAAACGTTTCTTGCAATCATCTCTAGAACACGGAAAGTATACAATTGATTTGCAAAACTCCATAAAAACTAGTTATCCTTGTTAAAACAATGGCTGTTGTTATCATAGTTTTTCTATTGATAATTCACATGTTTCTTGCTATATCCTTTTGCGTTATTGCTTTTAATTACTTTTTTAGTACTGAAAATCATGAATAATGTGAACAATAACGTCAATTGTACCCAATTATATTATGTCCTTATGTAAGAACTTAGGCGAATACGTGCCTTAGTCACGTCAATTCTTAGAACTTGAGGATTTAGTATCTAGCCCTTTCATTTGCTTAAGCAAGACAAAGAGTACATTACAAATTTAAAAAAATAATAATAATTTTAAAATATTATAAAGAAAATTTCGTTAAGTTATATTTTGCAAAATGACCTATAATCTCAAAAATATATTTTGAAAATAATTTAAATCTTATCGATCCTTAATGTACACAGAGTACTAAATTATGTGTATAAGAAACCATTACTTTTAATTAAGAATATTAATTTATTTTGACCAAAATATTAGCATTTCAAATAAAATCATAATATAATAATGAATACAAAACCATTGTATTTAATTAATATTTTTTATTCCTTTAATTGTGTTCTCATACAAAATATGATCTGGAAATCTGAACAGTTAAATGCGCAATTAATTTTCTTATATTATGATGATAATTACATACGAAACCTTCATACTGGTCGGTAAAGCTTGATGTGTATTACATGGTGATGTTACCGTGTTCACTTCCCATAACGCCCCTTAAGTTTTTACTTATTTAACTATGACCTCATGTGTCCACGACTTAAGAAAATCACATAGAAGGTTGCTAGGGTTGTCGGTCAATTTTTAATTTTATATTTTTTTAATTTGTTTGTAGAGTAAGCATTTATTTGTATGAATTCTAATGTTTAGTAGCAGTAGGTTTAGAAAAATAATATAACCAAGGACGAAGGTATGACATAATACTTGGCATTAGTGAAAAACAAAAAATAAATAAAAATAAATGCACTTTTTGAATGAAGAAAAACCATACATTTTTATTCCATTCATTTAATAATCCGGTATTATATATACTTTAAAGGACTTATTTTTCAGTTTCAATTACATTGTATATAGCATTAGTTTCACAATATCATGTAATAAAATATACATGAATTAATTATATTATTTTACAAAATATTATCAATGATTTAATTTTCATTGTTTTGGTAGCCCTAGTTTCTTAAGGTGCAGGTGGACACAGGTAGTTGAAGGAGGGCCGATAAATTACGGGTCAGGTCATCGTGGGAACGGTAGTGGGCAGGCACTGTGACGTGTAGATTTACGCGGGCTATTGGAACAATTGTTTTAATCACAATGAGTTTTTCGGTATAGATTTGAAATGTATTAGATTTCTAAAATTTTTATATATACATATTTAATGGAAAACTATGTTAATTGGTTTGGTTCGTTTATTTAAACGTTTCAATGATTATTTTAAAATAAGTCTCTTATATCTGTTATAAAATTCATTGTAAAATTTGAAGATTTTTTACATTTTCTTTTGTATGGTACAAGTTACGGTAAAAACATCTTTATATTAGCCAGTTAATTAAATTATTATAATTGACCATTTATTTGCTAAATCATAAAAATTAAATGTGCAAATGAAACTTAAAGAAAAACATCATAATCAACATATACCAAAAGTCCAAAATAATTTCCCACGAACTCAAACAACCGTGTCGTACAAGACGATATTGAAGACGTCGCCACCGGAGCGAGACTTCACACGCTCGTATGAGAACCCCGTGTGAGATGACCGAACTATTCGAGTTTATGGAACTTAATAAGAGTATTTGCTATACGTAATTAATATTTCTACATTACTTATCCATATAGTACACGTAATCTAACGACATAATAAGTTTTATTGAACTTACTACCTATGTATGTATTCAGCCCTTTTTTAAAACGTCCCGCTACTCGGTACGGGCCTACGAGGGGGATCAGGTCATAGTCCACCGCGCTGGTCTAGTGCGTGTTGGCGGACTTCACATGCCTTTCGAAAACTTGCTAGGTTTTCTCAGACATGCAGGTTTCCTCACGATGTTTTCCTTAACCCGGATTCGAACCCGCGTCGCTCGGTTATTCAAGCGAGCGCGTTACCGCTAGGCTACCACTGCTTTTTTTACTGCTTATGTGGTCAAAATAAACAAAGTATTGTTTGTTTTATGTACGACTAATTTAAATCCTATAAATTAAAATTTAAATCGAAAAATAAAAACCGGTATTAGTATATAAGTAATAAAAATACTCTTATAATTCATTTCTACAAACAAATAAATCAGGTATCCACTATTGTATCTTTGAAAAACGAGTAGCAAATATTTTCCATTCAGTACTGCTCCATTATCTTTCTCAGTTGATAAATCAGACGTTCGAGAGGGATCTTTCAACTGTCGCCGACTTCAGGACGGTACCGGGTTAGTTAGATAATGACAGCTTCAACAATAAAGTATCCCAACGTGAATGATTAACAATAGGGTGTAGGAAGGGCGGGACGTATATATGTGCTACCATTGTAGCTACGAGAATTATTGGTTCGATTGCGTAATATATTGATAGATTGTTAAGGAACAGAATGCTTCTAAATATTGACAGTGTTATGGAAACCATCTTGGTTGGTCCATGTTTTATACTCAATGTTAATTCTTATATTGTGTTTGGAATGGAAATTCATTATTGTTTACTTTTACAGTAACCAATGTTTGCTTTTAAAGTAACCTGCATACAAAGTGCAGCCCAAAATATCGATTCACTGAATCTTTGCATGTCCCATAACTTGACACTTTTCACTCGTTAGAGTCTCGTTATTTGTACGCTGTCTGCACGTCCTTCACCCTTAACACCCGTTGTCCTCACGATAGACAGTTTTCCATTTGGTACCAAATTGTAACGTATTTTGCATACTTCTCTCTCACAAGTCAAATAACTTTGTTTATTATCATTGCGATATCGTCTCAGACGATTGAAGAAAAAGCATACAAAGCACAAAAAAACAAATTAAAATAATATTGTTATGTATGTTTGTACTCAGCTCCTTCTAACGTCCCACTCCTGGAATCTTTAAAAAACTAACTATATTCTTTTAGACATGCAGGTATTCCGTCACCATATGATAAATTATAATCATGTTGAAAATAATCCACACGTAAAAATATCATGCCGATATTTGAACCAGCTTCACTCGGTTTTCCAAGCGAGCACGTTACCACTGGGCTATCACTACCATTAATATAATTGTATTTATTAATAATAAAAAATATTTTTATCTCCATTCATCAACAACAAGCTCAATTCACATAAATATCGTAAAGTAAACTTTAGCTTATGGTATCCCGATTAAGAATTCCCTTCAGCTGGCACCATATTGTTTTTATAATCTGAACACCGGCATCCGTTGCACCTGCTTATAAACCTTAAAACCATTAAAGAAGTATTAACTGTCTTTTAGTATATAATGTTATGTTTTCAAAGTAAAGAATATTTTATTTATTCGTAGTTCTTCTATCATAGACGTTAATATAAAACAAAATCTTTATATATAACCAGTTTTTTTGCCGAGTTTTTCGGGCAAAGCATTTCTGCTTCATTCGGGCAACATTTGCTTCCCTATGTATGTGTGGCCAGTGCATATGTCAGTTTGTTGGCCTCTACATGTCGTATTAATACAACAGATCTGGACAAAAGTTAGCATAAAAGTTTTGCAACGTTGTAGAATTTTGTTTTCGTCGTTGATTTTTATGGAGGGGGGTATGGGGGGGGGGACTTCCTACAAAAAGGAATCAAAAAGAGGCTATTATATATCTCTACAAATATTTTCCATTCAGTACTGCTCCACTATCTTTCTCAGTTGATAAATCAGACGTTCGAGTTAACTAGTTAGTTAGTTAGTTATGTAATCCGTTTTTGATCATTCTTTTCTTGTAAGTTAGCGAATTAAGTTAGTCTTAAAAACTTTCATAAAGGTCTGATGAGGATTTTGGCATAATGAACAGAATAGCTCCTAAAATTCAGTTTATTCTGGTGAGATCTACTTTGTAGAACTACTAGTTATAGTTTTAAGACTGACATAATTGACTGTCTAATGATCCATACATTCTTATTATTTATATCAAGTTTAAGTTGTTTCGCATTAATATGAACTAGGTAATAAAAACTTGACGACTACCATCTTTAATGTTATATTTAGAAACTTATATTTTTAGATAATTATATGTTTCTTCTCATTAATTGAAACAAATTGAAGCAACTAGTCTACTTTCGAATTCCTAATAAGTACATTATTAAAATTTATAGCCACTGCTGAGCCTTCTGTAAACTGACAAATATATAATTACATAATTTCACAGACATGTTCATCTTAATTTGCTACCTAATCAGGTATAATTAAGATTGTGTAAACATTTTACGATATACCGAATCGTTAAAAGTACTACGACCATTATGTGTAACGGATATTGATTATTTACGAGATCGGCTTCATATTAAGTTTGAATAAAAAGTATTTGAAGAAATCAAAGACAAAATTAAATAGACTGATCTACAACAGGAAGTTAATCAACGAATTTATTGGTCCAGTAGACTTTCGAATGGAGAGTCTCCGACTTTAGTTACTATTGTAACTCGTTTCTTACTATACGACAGTGTTTCAATTGCCCATAATATAAGCTATTGAATATTTTATTTATTATTCCGTTTAGTTTTAACGAGGCCATTTGACACTGTGTACGGTTTTCTTTAAAGCATATAATACATATCGAAATTAGTGGACTAGCATTCATGGCATTAATTTCATTAGCAATTTTACTGGTGAGTTTATAATATTGTATAAGGTATTACTGAGAATTTAATTTAAGTTAATGTCAAGTTACAAGTTACAACTAATTTTACAGAAGGTAAGTGAAACATAAAAGTTAGCGATTCATGTAATAAAGCTTTAAGAAGAAGAAGAAGTACTAAATAAGTTAGGTACATGATTTTTGAAAAAAATAATTCGTAAATTATAAATCATGCATTTGACCAATAAAATAAGAAATCAGTCTATAATCGTCTATTTATTGAAGCCCTAGCTTTTACGAATAAGCCGACGTAATTATACAAAATTGTGGTTTTTAATGACTTGGATTATTTTTTAAAACATCTTTTTATGTAGTATATATAATACATTAACTTTATATTCTTTATATCATAATAATAATAAACAAATATCTAATTTTAATAATTCTTGCGACATATCTGTAGATTGTGTGCTCAATAACAAAAAAATAAGTTACTAATCACTGAATCGGCATTTCTATGGTCGACAATTTGTGTATCGGAACGGATACGTTTAAATTTTATAACTTAGACGATTATAAACGAAATGAGCTCCTTAATATACATAATAGGAGATCGATTTGAATGTTTATAATTTTAGATATTACAGGAATACATAATATTTTTTACCAAACCTTGATTAGTGATTGATGATATTTAATTATGTACCTACTTCATTAAAATAGTTTTAAAAATAAACATGATGTTATTAAAAGAAAAATGTGTGTGTGTACTTATGTACATGCGTTAGAAGATATACTTCTTTGGCGTAGCAAAACAAAAATCTTTTCAAAAATTTTTATCTCTTATAATCACAGTAAATTATTATAATATTATTTTATAATATATTAAAACTAGGGGCTCACCCTCGCTTCGCCCGGGTTCGTCCCTAGGTACGTGTTGTATATATTTACTTCGCACCACCTGGTATATATTTGCTGATTTAATTACCATTGCACCCTGGCAACGGTTATAACTAATATAGCTAACTTCAGGGTGTTAACTATAGCTAACTTCAGGATGTTGGTTTTTCATGTCGGTGTGCGAGCGCATCGTAAAAATTTACTCTCATCTTTTTTCCCTAACATGCCAAGAGAAGTATAACTTTAATACTGCCTTTACACTTTTATTTGCATTATCTAGATTAATACTTAGTATTCGTTTTCAAATCACATATGAATTAAAAAGTGACTAACGTCAACTTATCTGATGCTACTTCGAAGACTTTTTGTTTTTAGCCATCAAAAGATAATTCAGCCTTCGAGACCGTTGTACCTTACTGTACAGGAAAAACATAACACATTGATGAATAAAAGATAGATCGGAAAAAAAATTTACAAAATCTATTGTTAAATGTTTCCTTCTTAGAACTATGGAGCAAATCTTGCGAATCTGAAGGCTTTAAATTCAGTCTCATACATTAACCATAAATCGTAAACAATTCAACGGCTTCGTGGCCGAGGCGTGCACTTTTGAAAGATTGACACCGTAGGTTAGACCGCGTGGAATCTGTAATAAGTCCACCGATCAACATGTGCATTGCAAATTATTGTCACTTGTAAATCATTTGAAGCGAAAATATTCACAAAATCTAAATAATATTATGCATTGTTTAATAAAAACAACTACTTATTTTGATAGAAATCAGTAGAGTGTAGGAAAGTTTTGTTTAATTTTTTAGATGTTTCCCGGCATTTTGTATAATATTGAAATTTTTCAGTATGCAATCTCAAAATCGATTGTTATTTTACAAACCACGATTATCTTACGAATACAAAGAAATTATATAAGCTTTACACAACGGTTGTAAAAAGATTAATTATTTCTCAAACTAAGGGATACTAAATGTAGTCTATGCATTCGATAATAAACTAAAACGTATTTAAGGATGAGTCCTGGTGAAGCGAGGGTGAATCCCTTAATATGTGATAAATAATTAGAATTTATCATTTGATTATATCATTCCATATAAAGATGAAAAAGTATTAAAAAGTACCATTAAGCACTAGTCAATTCGTTTAGTATTGCATAAAAACAGCAATACACTTCATATTTTGTATTGTAAAACAACCATGCAATTATAATTTTTTTCTCCTCAATCAACATCGCGTGCCTTCCGCACCTGGCAAACGCAACAATACACTTGATTTACAAATAATAACCAGTATTACTAGCCGTAATTCATTGCGATGGCATTTTGTTCTTTATTTCTTAACTACTCGTAGTTAGTTTATGTGTACGTTTTATAAATAATATTCTGTAAATGAAGAAAGTAAGTTGTTAGAGTTTTTTTAGGTTAACGCGGTACCTATAATATTTTGATTTTCTCGTGAAACCATGATAAAAGTAAAGCAATCGAAACGCCCAGAACCAAAATTCAAAATATTTAGATAAAGCCAACTTTATCATCGTTTACGAAATCTTGAGTAGAGTTGAGAATTAACAGTAATTTATAATACGAATTATAATATTATATAAAAATATAGAATATTATGTAAAATTACAATAAAAGTACTAAAGCCATATAAAAGCGAATTATAAATTTACTTTTTGTAATTAATACTCTTTTATATAGCGAAGTGCTGATTGATTAATAAATATTTCTAAGTGAAATTTTCATAACAAAGCTAATGAACTAATTTCTTATCTTCGAGGTCCTTATTACAATCCTTAGTCAATTTTTATAACATATCACGAAATGTATATATATAACACACGGTATAAACTGTAGTGTATGATAAAACACATGACACCTTATTAATTATTATCTAAATAGTATAAAATTACGCTTTTTAATTATTGTCTAGTAGAAAGTAAATAAACACAATTTGGCATCATAATAATATTAGGACAAAAATTCTTTATCAAATTTCTATTAATAATTTTAATTATAGTAATTTATAAATTTTATTTATAGTAGCCTTATCAATTTTTAATTAGTTCAATCAAAATATCAGCTAAGATGAATTTGGTTTGTATAGAGAGTAGCGAAAAAAAATTATAGATTAATCAAAGTTAGTTGATAAAATACTATGCTTTTACCATACAAGATTTTTGTGATAGGAAAAAGGACATTCTTATGCCAATAATTAATTTGCGTTAAAACAATTAAAATGTTTTACAATAAACCTTATAATAATCATCATTTTGGAACACCTGTCCGTAAAATGTCTGTAACACCTTCGTATAAAATGTAATTTGCCATACTTAAATTGATAAGCTAGAAAGATTAATAATTTCCAACCAAATAAATATGTATTAAGAGATGGTGAACAAAAAACAACTAATATAAAAGCAGATGATCGTTCTGACGTTATCAGTAGCGGCATGATGAAATGGATTGTAAAGCCCAGTGTACACTGAAAGTCAACATGTATAGAAAAAATATATATTTATATAAAGCATTGTTCTGTTATACCTCATTCGTAAAGAAATACTTAGAAAATCAATTAACTGTTAAGTTATTATTACATATATTAACATATTTCTGCTTATTTTCATATCTAAAATTATTGTTAAATTTTTATTCGTTCCAAAATAAACTTATTTTTGTATTTGTATCTCGTATATCTCACCGTTGTATTTCGTTTATTTTTCGTTTTCGTTCGATTCTGGACCAAAAGCTTATACTTGCGAATAGTCTATCTCTGTACCAAATTTCATCCAGATTCGTTTAGCCGTTTTGGCGTTTACCTGTAACAAATATACATCCACATATTCTAACAAACTTTCACATTTATAATATTAGTACGAAGTAGCTCTAAAAACAATTTGAAAAAGCTTTTCTGCGGCTATACTGCAGTGTGACACATTATTAGCTAAGTAGGTACACGAAACGTGCGTAGGCGTTTGTGACTTTTAAAGTGCTTACTTTAAGACCTACATTTCTTTGATATTTTGTATGTTGCCGCCACGTTATAGAGGTGTCGTATTAGTAAAAGTGATTTAAATACTTCCAAACGACTTTACATTCTATTTTTTTATAGTATAAGTTCATTTTCGATTGTACTTAATTGTGTGTTTATCAATGAGGCTGTCATTCGGTCATTCAAAAATCTAGGTTTAAATCTTGAGATGTGATTACCGCAATTGTTAGTTTGTGAGTATATATATTTTAATTATTCAATATATAAATGCGTTTTCTACTCTTAAAGAGCGTGTTTTTAATACTATGGTATTATATTGCATTATATATTGCATTTAACTGCCTCGGTGGTGTAGTGGCTAGCATGTACGGTCATACATCGAGAGGTCCTGGGTTCGAGTCCCGGGTCGGGCCAAGTTTAATTATTGAGTCTTTCTGTTTAGTAAGTCTCAGTAACAGCCCGGAGTTAGGAAGTTGGTGGTGAGTTACCCCGGTGCCTCGGAGAGCACGTAAAGCCGTCGGTCCTGCGCCTTAGCTCTCACTGGTCGTGTCGAGTAGTCGTCCCACCGGAGTATGAGGGTGATAGGAACAGAGAGTGCACTTGTGTCTGCGCGTACACTCGTGCACTATAATATCTCCTGCGTAGTTGGCCAGTCTCAATGAGATTGGCCGCCATGGCCGCAATCGGTCGGAGAACATTATATATTATATATTATATTGCATTGGATTTACAAGTATAATATATTTCGTAACTATTGTCTTAAGGAATAGGTTATAATATCTTAGGGGTTAAAAATAAAAAGGAATCCTCACCAAGTAAGGACACTTTTGAGTGATTTAGAAACCGATATACCTACCTTTTTTAGTTAAGTAACTTAATTCTCATTTTTGTTAAACATAGTTTTTAACACTATGTCTATATATAATTTTATTCTTATTTAAATATTTAAGACTTATAACTAACTATAATTATTACTACGTCCAACAGCCATGCGAGTAGATTGAATCAGTGCAATGCACAATCAATCATACTTTATCGTCCTCTACGGTGATTAAATTATTTAGAATATATTATAGACGTATGGAAGTATAGATTGATGAGTGTTTACATAGAACGAATATCTTCAAAATCATGATCATCATTATGATCATGATCATGATAATATAGAGTATCTTTGATAAAATTAAAATATGCTAAACCATTACATTACGTCACATTAAAGATAGCTATCACGAGATATAAGAAATAAGCAACGAGAGATGATAATTTGCTTAGCATCACGTTTATTTAAGCCTTTTTTATTGAAAAAGTGATAAGCAAACTCACATTCATATTTGAATAAAAACTTAAAAATATTTATTTTTCTTACATTTATATGTATTGCAATCCTTATTGAAGTAGAGAAGTAGAGAGTAGAAAGTATAACGTTTAAATCTGGAGATTTAGAAAATTTATAAATGTTAACACTAAACAGTCATTTTCTTATAATAATTTTAGTAGTATCAACACATTATATTCAAAATTTTCAAAATAAAATCCTGAGCGAAACAATGTCGTTTAACTAGTTATTACAGAAAGAAGAAAAAAATAAGTATCGCTTATATTTTCATTTCGAAATAAAAAAATGTAGAAATGAAATGTGTTAACGACCCCGCTAATATGGCACTTCGGCGTTATCCAGGTATAGCGCTGAATTTAAATGAGTCCTTATCAGTTCACATGCGGCGCAATCACGCTCTGATTGGGAATGGTGATGTTTTTTTATATCACATTTGAGGCAAAAACAACTTTATTTAAGCTGGTTGGAGTTTTGTTTTAAGGTATGGTAAAGTGGTACGAGAATATTAAATTATATTCGATATTGTATGTATATTTGTTCAAAGATATAAGGAAAAGTATTTATCAATTGATTTTTACAGATTTACGGCTTGCAAGTGAAGACCATATTATGGAAGCCAAATCGAAATCTTTTAGATATTTATGGTTGTGTCTGAGTTTTCCCATAGATTTTTTCAGGACTCTTCCGAAAATGGCAGGAGAAGTGATAATAACTGATAGAGATTCATAAAAACTCCACGCTTTCAAACTTTTAGAGTTATCTGAACACTAAGAATCGCAAATACACACAGTAGTTAGTATGAAAAATGAACATAATGTAAATATTTACACCATATTTACTAAATACATAAGTAACTTTAATTACAAAGTAGCTGATCTATATAAAACTTGTGCATCAGGCCCTTTTCACGACTGGTCATAACACTGCTATCACAAGATAAAATATGAGGGTCCAATTAATATGCACGGTGTCTTGAATTCGGCCGACACAAAATTGATTAATCGAACGCTCTATAATTGGGATATGGTAATTAATTAGAGTATTGTATTGGATAAGGGTTATATGATTTAATGAGAGCTTCTCCGACAACTCAATGTTGCATCGAATTGTGTATAATAAATTTGTATTTTATAGCTTACTAGATGTTACTAGTTAGACACGTTAATAGTACTTCCTTTCATTAATTTGTTGATTACAGTATATATTTTGTTTGTGTACAAACAAAACTTTAGTAACGTTAAGTTGGCAGTTAACGATGTACTTTGTTATGAGAGTATTGAACTTTGAAGTTAGATGAAATTATTGTTTGAAACTTAGAATATTCCAAGAATAAGAAATTATAAATCGTAACGTACGATAACGAAACTTAAATGTTTACTCTA
The DNA here is from genome assembly GCA_951802675.2 of Boloria euphrosyne. Taxonomy (NCBI): domain Eukaryota; kingdom Metazoa; phylum Arthropoda; class Insecta; order Lepidoptera; family Nymphalidae; genus Boloria; species Boloria euphrosyne. The sequence goes on along the minus strand of OX637878.1, from coordinate 3,154,717 downwards.
CAAATTAAAATAGTAATGTTTAACTTTAGTGTCCGACCGAAACTGGTTTTTACGACCGAAACCGAAACCGAAACCGAATTTCGGCAACGCTCTCAGTTTCGGCCGAAACCGAAACCGAAACTTCCTTACCAGGATCATGTTTTGAGAGAAAAATAAATAAAACGTTATTATGCTTTTGAAATCGCCACTATCTTTTGTTTCACATCGATCTGTTGTTGTCGCTTGTAAAATTTTATATTCAACCTAATGAACAAAGTTGTCCAAGCAAATGCACTCTATTCTAGTGAAAAAAACGTTTAAAGTAGTATTTCGATTGGCCACATGACGGTTCCTCTATGGGAATCTTGTGTATTGACAGGGAACTTTGAAACTCTGAATTCACAATATTATCACCACTAGTGCACTATTGTAAGTACCAAGTACACTAATTTTTGTTTAGGTATAGCATTAGGGAGAGAGTTAAATTAACCAAAAAATATTTAGATAGGTTAATCTAAGACAGCGGTAGCCCAGCGGTAACGCGCTCGCTTGGATAACCCAGTGATGCGGGTTCAAATCTGGGTCTCGCACCTCTGATATTTTCATGTGCGAATCATTTCTATCATGATTACTACTTGTCTTACGGTGAAGGAAAACATCGTGAGGAAACGTGCATAGAAAACCTATCAAAACACGCACTAGGCCACCGCGGTTGACTATGGCCTGATCCCCCTCGTACTGAGGGAGGCCCGTGCCCAGAAGTGAACGCTAAAAAGGGCTTTTGTTATATTGAGTTATTTTTTGATGACTAATCTTATGCCATATCACGTGTTAAAACTTACAGAAAATAAATAACACAAAAACTGACAACATACAGAATGAACTGGAAACACAAGCCAGTTACGACATGATTAGTCGCTTGGATGGAAATCAACTCGCCGAACATGACCGATCACAGCGCGAAAACTCCCGAATGCAGTTTCGGTTTCGGTCGTAGTTTCGGCAGGTTTGCCACCGAAACCGAAACTAAACCGAAACCCCGTTTTTTGCCGAAACTCGACCGAAACCGAAACCGAAACCGAATGTTCGGTCGGACACTATTTAACTTTTTTAGTTTCTTACATTAAACTATTGCATATCGTGTATAAGGTCTCGCTATGAAAGTATTCGATACTTAGTGACATAAATACGTTTGTAAAAACAACAATGAAAAATACACAACACAAATAAACTGCACATCAAACTTATCTTCATTAGAGCATATTCTGAGTCCAAGTTAACAAGCAATACCGAAACCTAATAGGTCCTGCACGCACATTGCGGGATCAATTTATTTAGTTAAATTAAGCGAGGCGCATCGCATTTGCATTCAATTTCCATAACGCAGTACTGGCGTATCAGTTGGTCATACGTCACTGCGAGATACGGCTGTTGGATCGTGATCGAACTGGCTGCCTTCCAATGATATTATATCGGTTCAGTTTTTAAATTTAATAGGTTTTTTCTTAATCGAAATTTATTTAGCTTAGTATTTTGTATAATTGTTGACTAACAGTATCGTAAGTTCTATTATTTTGCTAACTGTTAAGTAATTTTTATAGTTTTAAAATAATTGGTTATGCTGAAATCAATATAAATCATAGTGAAACTCATAATTTTATTTATAGCTTTCGGAGAGATAAGTAAGATCGATAGAAATAATTTAATTTAGGCATACCTACTTGGAAAATTCCTTTTTGTTATTTCTTATTAAGTACTTACGTACTAATTTTATTTCCTAATACCTTAAATAAAAATTTCAAGAAATAAATTGTTGATGGGTTATTGCAAAAATTTGACACGTATCGATTTTTTATCGCAACCACAAAAATGTATGGGCTGTTCATTACCTGCGCATGCGACGGCCAGTTTTTTCCCTGTGATTTATCCAACGGAAATTGTCAGACAACTAATGGCTCTTTGTTTATTGATTTATATATTGCAATATTCGGTAGCGAGAAAGGCTGGAATTATGATACTCTTTTTTGCACCGCTGATTAAGCCACTGTATCCTAACCCGACCATAATAAAATATTGTTATGATCATCAATAAAATTTCTTTGGGACTGCTTTTTTTGATTCGGACTTCGATAATTAACAGCTTTTTTCTGAGCTTAGTGGGCGGATAGCGAATATTGAATGGGAGGGAACGGTCCTAGCGTCAAAATTGGATTACATATACGATACCGTATGCTTATGAATCTCATTATCTTTGAACAGGAAATAAGAAGTCATTAAGACTAAATAATTCAATAATTAATAGATATGATTTCAAAAGGAATATTGATTGCTAAAGATACTCGTAAAAGATACACAGAAAGCATTAAATGAATTTAATTTTATAGCGTATTTATCGCGTTTTACACCTGTGCGAATCTGTTTTTTGGGGTAAATGTATAATTTTTGTATAAACATTTTAATTGCAAATTATAGGAATTCATGGTAATAATGATTTTTATAGCTTCAACTGAGAAATCGAACATATTTGTGTTATTCTAGATCTAATTACGATAGGTATTTTGCAAATATAAGAAAAAAAATCATCCTTTTGCTGTTAAAAGCTAAAATATTTCCATTGAGAAATCTAAAAAAACACGTAATGGCACTTTTTGACTGTAAGCCATAGTAAATGACGATTTGGTTTATTCAATTACTATTGGGAGGACATCTACTGCGTATCTTTCATGGTACATCAGAAGTAAATTTGGTGAATGGAGAAAGGGTATTAGATATGGTTGTATCTAATGCTACTGACATTGTTTCGAGTTTCATTAGGTCCATTTGTTATAACACGAAATATTGAATCTTAAGTATGTCTATGTACATAAATATTATAGTTTCACAAAAAAATATATTATACGTTTTTGTTTTGTTTCCTATAATTTTTCTACTTTTCTGATGGAAGTTCTATAAAAATTGGTTCGCTCAGGTTAATAAAAATAAGTTAGTATTTTTAATAACTTTGTTAGATTTAGCGTTACTAAAAGCCAAAATCTAGAAATGTTCACATTCAAAATACAATGTGAATTTCATACAATATGTTGTATACGTACTCGTATGTATGGATAGTTAAAGGTAGTGTTGTCTTCAATAATGCACTTTATAAGTCGAAGTGAACTCGCGATAGACACGCCACTAAGGCTCTCATTATAAATTCATTTGCACGCTCTTCGCCCGATGTGCACCGTCATGACTTTGATTATATTGGAGATGATGATTATTAGCCGTTTTATTGTCTTCCTACATTGATTTCATTTTCTTTTTCTGGTCATTACCATGGATTTGTGTTATGATTGTACGTTTATTGCCTCGGGTCGGTATTTGATTTTTGTAGACTTTTTTGTTTTGTACTAACTAGTTGCTATACTCGTACTTAGCTTTGTTCACGTATTTTCAATGTTATATTTCTATTTAATTTCTGATCTGATTTAATAAGATGTATTTTTCAAAGAGAAAGAATCAATACGATACTGATTTATTAGCGATTAGCTAAAATAAGGTTAATCCATAACAAAACTTAAATATTAAGAAAATTTGGTAGAAATGGATACCATATTAATTTTAATTTCTTTCACAGGAAAAACCACACAAATGCAGTCTCTGCTCCAAATCATTTCCAACACCAGGCGACCTGAAATCTCATATGTACGTGCACAGCGGATCGTGGCCTTACAAGTGCCATATCTGTTCTAGAGGCTTCTCAAAACATACAAATCTGAAGAACCATCTATTTTTGCATACTGGTATGTTGATTTTTTTTTGATAATTTTCTTTTAATATAGTTATACAATTATAAAAGAAACTTTTTTTTCGGGTTTTGTCGCGGATTTATTATTATTATTGGTTCCCGACGTTTCAAATGCTTTACAGCATTGTCACGGGAGAGAGTCTCTCCGGACAAATCCTGAAAAGATAGATTCATATATAATGTTAAATATTAAACTAAATGATGCAAATTAAATCAATTTAATGTTACTCCGTCTAGAAGTACTTAAATAACATGAAACTAACTCACAAACCAGATTTTATAAACATTTATTTTAGTTTGCTGTGTGCTTTACTAAGAAATCTATTAAAATACTAGTACTTCGGCCTAATTTGATTATTATTGTTATACGCAACGCGAGATTTTACCTTGCTGCAAATTTTATTACATTTTGCTTACTAAAATCATACATTAACGAATATCTTAGTAGAGGCAGTGTGATTTGCTTTCCATTAGTACTAAAAATTTTATTGATCATTATGTTTTCGTAATATATTACACCTATCTATCTACAAAGAAGAAAAGGATGATAAAAATAATGAAGTTACATGGCAAATTCAAAAAGGTATATATCGCATGTAATCTTTAATTGACACGACACCCAGGGGAGAGCCGTAGTTCCCTGCTGTTATATTTCTTACCAGATTAAAATGACAAGGAGCTTTTGCAAAATTATTGAACTCAATCCAATAAGCTATTGTAGTTTTTTTATGCATTTTATGAAAAAGTTTTTTTTATGAATGTATTTAATATCTAAAAGTTAGTAATTATGAAAAGTTAACGCTCGGGCCCTTATATTTTTCCGTTGTAGACTATTTGTGTAGTAAAATTGTAGTAAATTTATCCGAATTCCTCCAGCCAGCATAACGGAGTAACATTATATAAACAAAAAGTGTAGTCTGATAACTTTGCTTCTTGATAAATGCTTCATTCTTTTTCTTTTGTTGCAGCCAAACACCAACGCAATAGTGCAAGAGATGCCACCTGAAAATATTGAAAAAAGAAATGAATGAAAGTTTACATACATATATGTAGTTATGAGTTATGAATTTTTCAAGACTTTAGAAATATAAAAAGTGTGATATTAGAAATTAATTAGTTTTAAGTGTTAAATTATTCAGATAGCTATATTTTATTTAAATTCTAAGATGAATAATTAATTTAAGCCTACAGTTCGAACTGGCGTTTTCTCATCAATTATTAAAACGAAGTTAATTATGAATTAAACATGTCATAATACTAAGAACATGTCGTTTACATTAGTAGTTTTGCATAATTTTATAATTTCCCTCCTACTCATTAGACTTGAATGTACTGGTTTATCCTTCCCGTACCTAAAAAGTTTGTTTAGAATTTTATTTATAGTACTTTCGTATGAAATACTGTTTGTAAATATTTTCCCGTCTTCGTAGAGATAAGTGATGCAAATTAAATATTAAGTTATCTACATAGAGCTATGTAGAGTCTTTTTAGGATATACTTACAATACGTATGTATGTCGTGATGTACTGTCCGTCCAAACTGAATTCAAGAGCGAATTATTAATTTATGAAATAATATATTTATATATATTTAGATTTATGTGTATTTTTGAATAAGTGATTAAAATTTTATAACTAAACACACTGGTTTTATTTCCTTACTTTAAATAAGTCTCCATAATACTTTTAAATTGGTATATTATATTTTTTCGTATCTTATCAAACAATGTAATATAAAATTATTAATTAGTATGAGAATTTATTAAATATCATTGTAATCGTTAATTTAATTCGGGGTACGAATTTAGTTAAAAGTAACTTTTTTTAACGTTAATTAGATTTCGCATGAGGTTAATGTATGCAACATTTGGTTATTTGTCTGCTTTTTGCGGGACACTAATGTCCGGATCCACACGCACGCCAAGCCTTGCTACGTATCGCAAATTTAAACACAAATCCATACTACGCCTGCACTTTCTTGAGCCAAATCTGATCTGAAATTTCTAGATGTTTTATAAAAGAAAAAAATAAACAAAATATAAAAAAAAGCCCAAACCGTACGTACAGAAAAAAATCACTAAGATTTTATTCATAAGATTCACAAGAGTTAATCATTAATAAATAAGTAGTGCCTTCATGTATGTTTATACTATACTTAAGCCACATTAGAGAAATAATGTTTAATAACAAAGTGTTACTAGGCAACCATCTGATAGCATGGGTGTAAAACATTTTTTATTAATGTTTATTGTTGTAAATGCTAATACTTTAGAATGATAATTAATAATGATTGTCAGTAAATAATTAAGTTTTTAAACCTATAAAACTGCTAAAGAAGATAAAATAAAACAAAATGGAAGTTAATTTTTTACATTTATTATAATTTTTATTATTATCAAATTATAATGAAATCTGTGACAAGTTTCATTAACCGTTAGCAAAGCATTTATTCCGTCCAACGCTTACCTCACTCCTCACTCAAAATCTAATTTTACGCGAAATCCATTGATTTAGCAACACCACATAACATTGGTCATTTTTTTAAGATTAGATAAATAATACGACTAATTTAAAAAACAGTAAACTATTCGGATAGTGTAGGGTACTTGGTGGTATTTTTCATTTAATGACATAGTAAAAATATGTAAAAATGTTTACGATATCTTCCAAAAAAGGAAGAAAGCTTTAGGGATGGCATAATTATCCACCATCACAACCCAATATAATTAAAAAGTAAAAAATAATTACTTACATGTGATTTGAAATGTTTATTAATCATGTATTATCTTTTACGTGTCTTTACAATTAAGTATTATGAAAATTCTGATAGATATTTAGGGTAAAACTATTGAAAGTGTGAAATCGTGATTTATTCTGAAGTGAGAACCCTAAAAATCAGCTGTTGTGGTTTGTTTACAAACATTATTTCTCTAAAGTGGCTTGAGTATAGAAACCATTGTATTAACACTATTTGTATCAGTTAAAGTCTAGCGCAAAGAGATTGGTGGATACCTCTTTTTGTATAATAATACTTTATCCAATATAATGTGACTGATGAGTGAATTTGATCGACACTATAGTGTGGATCAGTCCTCAGCTAATCTAGTTTTAATTACTGCCCTCTTGACGTTTAACTTAATATTTATTATCTTATATTTAAATATAAAAAATATGTAGATGATGAGACCTTACACCTCCTTAACCCGTCAACGCGAACAAATGAGACACAATAGATTTTCAATTGTTATAAATCTATATTGACCGCGCGCCCGTTGATAGGTTAATCTGGCCCTGTCACAAATCCGTTTTAAGCGTAAATCTACTTTCCTTCCAAATATCGTAGTGACATTATTTATGGGAATATAATAAAAGACGCAAACACGAGTGTACTTTATATTTACACACTTTAATAGTCCGATGTTATTGCAATACAAGTGGAGATCGATAAGTACTGAAAGCCATTACGTTAATATTCAAAATCCATTCTGATGAAGCTTTTAAATGTAAACCTAAAAGTTCTTTGCCTAACCACATATTTCGCTGTGGATTCAAAAAGTACACTAAAATATAGAATGGTTTTAACACTTAGTTGTATACGTCATATCAGAGCTTAAATCTTATTTCATAATTCCACTTGAAAGGTCCATCAATGAAATACTTAAAACCATATCGATTTTTCAACTTTAAAACTTCCTATTAACTTAATCTTCTACAAAAAGGTAGCTAATTAAAACACGCCTATATTTATAACCCAAAGTAAATAGTCGTCCACCATATATTTATAGTGTACAACAACCGTAGGCGTCCGTACACGCGAGTTGCCTCTACATTTGCATAATACAACTTCAGTTGGCAGTATTAAGTCTTAATTGTTCACTTGCGCATGCGTCGGGCATTTTAAGCAGAGAATTTACATTGCACGGTTTATTCTTGGTTGGATTTTAAATTACTTTTATATTGAAGTAAACGTTTTGGTTAAGGTTCTCTATGGATGTTAGCAATCAATTCGCTAAATTTAAGTTAAATTTAATTTTAGTGCAAATACTCATTACTATAAATTTAAAATTTTGTTAAGTATAATTTTAGTGCAGTACATACATATACTGTTACATACTAATTCCACCGAAAATAGCATTCCCAAAGAGGGTTAACGTCAGGCAGGCGGCCGGTTGTAAAATTTTTTGCCAACATGTAAAAGAGTGTCAAAGAATGACAGAGGAGAGTGGAAGAAGAAGACATGTTGTGCCCCCCCCCCCCCCCAATCCAGACCCCACATAGCGTGGGATAAGGACAGGAAGAAGAAGAAGAAGAAGAAGACTTAGGGATAAACTTAACAAAAACCCTTTCCTTTTTGTTTGTTAACTGGTCTTTTTTGTTTAACTTATTAAAGCTCCGCAAGTTACTATGTTTCATCTTAATATTATAAAGATTAAAGTTGAAATTTGAACACTAGCCAAGTGCACACTAGCGAAGCCAAGTAAAGAAAGGGTTTTGTCACTAGTACATAAATAAAATCGATTATTTTTTTATTTGAATAACATCAATAAAATAGATAAACAATATAAAAATATAAAAAAGTAGATACAACCTCTTTTTCAGAGTATTTCAAGCAAATACTTTTATAAATAAAAGGAAAGTCTTATTACATTAATTTGAAATATGTTAATTCAAGTATAATAAACCCTTAGTTTGAACCCCAATATTATCAACTTCTGTTTTTTCTGACTAAAAACTTCCGTTCCGTTAAAAACGAACGTTTATATGAAATAACGTTAACCTGACCTACATAGATAGGGTACTAGTTTAAAATATCTCTATATAAATAAAAAAAATTAAAAATCTACTTTTACGACCATATAATAAATGTATATATAATCATATAGGCTTAAAAATATATATTTATAGTTAATTATAATTTTTTATACAATTCAGCTTATAATAGTTAATGTAAATTGTTATATTTCATATTATATAAGTACAACATATAATACAAATTAATATAATTTGAATAATTACATTAATATTTACAATTATTACCCACAATTTTCAAATACAAAAATAATGTAAAAAAATAATTTGCATAATAAATTGATTGCACATCGAAAAACTAACATAAGGCGGCATTTCTTTATACGTACTCGTATATTTATTAACATATTACAAACCACATGAAGAAATGGTTGAGCTTAAACAAATTGTCCTGATCTTTTATAGATCAAGAGATGTAACCATAAAACTGTAGGAGATGATGTAGAGACGCGAGCAAATCTGCGGGATACCACAAGTGCTGCAAATACATGGTGTGAACGGAAGTCGATACACAAACTCATAGAAAGATTTATTAATATTGATCATTAGAACTAATTAGATAAGCCCATGTGATTGTACTGAAGATATTCTTTTAAATCGTTTTTTGTAATTAAAATATCCAATTTCGCACAAGTTTCGCTTGTTTAGGATGAATTTTATTACTTTTCGTCAGTAAAAACTTGAAAATTATATCGAATTATGACTTTTATACCTGTTATTAGAGCAAAACGTTAATGATGATGTTCCTATGTAATCTGATTTTAATTATCAATATCGATATCTATTTTTAATTAGCGAAAATGAATATTAATCAGCTTTTTGAAAAATTGATTAGATGCCGCTTTTGACGCCTCGAAACCTATACATATAAATGTATATATACGTTTCTAGGTATTCTATTTTAGTATAAGTTAAAAGCTAATTTTTTTTTCTGTTAGAACATTTTTCATTCATTTAATTTTGATACTTCTAAAAAGAAAAGACGAATTTTCTTAATACTAAGCCACGTTACTGATGTTTCATATTTTATACAAAAAATCTATATCTACACAATATGTAAAATAATAATAATTACTTTTGTTTTTGTAAAATATTAGCTTAGTCAGCATTCATTTTTGTACAAAGTTATTCAACACCACTTCAATATTTTAGACGGACTTAGAAGGACTTAAGTATGATATGAACTATTTGTATATTATAATATATTAGCAATTCCCGCGGCTCCGCCCGCATTCTAATCACTATTAAAAATAGAGATTTGCGGTAGAAATCATAAGAAAATAAAAAATAAAAATTTGGTGTAAAAATATACAATAAAAAATCTGGAGAGGGCAACCCTTGTCACATAAGGGAATAAAAAATAGCCTACGACCTATTCTCAGTCCTACCAAATATACACAAAAAAAATCATAATAATCGGTCCAGCCGTTTCGGAGGAGTTCGATAACAAACACTGACACGAGATTTTTATACATATATTAGAAGAAGATAATAATTTGTGTATTTTATAAACTAATGACTTGACCATTAAAATTATTTCCTTCTTGTTGTTCGGTCTAATATTACAATTGTTACTAAATAAATATTATTTGAAATCAAATTACCATTAGTTTTAGTATGCTATCTTCGTACAAAAACGGACTAGACAGATTTACAAAAATGGACTGGACAGATTTAGTACGCATATAGACTATGAGAGTACCACAGGCTTTTTGCAATTCTAAGCACCTAAAGACACCCGAGCGAAACGAAAGTAATACAATAATAAAAAATGTAAACAAGATCATGGCTTTTGGCTTTATAATTTCGACAAATTGTCAAATCATATATCACTATAATTATTCTTATAATGGATTGCGATTAACCAACAAGGACATCCCACTCTAAAATAGATAATAACATGTTGAATTTGATATAATTGTTCAAGAAAACTTTCACTTAAATATACGTTTAGACATTAATTATATTACATCGATCACGGTCTGATGATTAATGCAATTCACAAAGTGCTTTACATCTATTATCATTCGTATACAGGTTGTTTTTCTTTACATGTCAATTATATTTTTTTATTTTAAATATAGTACATGATATTTGTTGGGTGTTGGATGTTGTGGAATTGACGATGGATCGAATAAATAAAAGGAGCCCTTGAAAGGAGTGTTATATTTGTTAATAATTATACTTATTACATTAAGTAAATAATACATAAGCCGGAGATGTTAACAGATTGATTATCCGAGGAGAGAGGAAATGTCACAGATAGAAGAGGACACTGTAGCAGCGTTACCAAAAACAATTACTGTCATAGACTATAGAATAAAGCATAGCATATATTAATATTGTTACATTACATTCTACAATATTGAAAAGGTAAATAGGATATCGCATGAAAATTATGAAGCCCTGGGTTTAAGTCTCGGGACGAGTCAACATAGTTGCTACGTGTTTTTCTTACTAATGCTGTTTTACACAATGTTACTTTATTTGTTGTTTCTACTGAGTAGAAATTTAGAATTGATAATTAAGCGGTATATATCTATCGGATCACAGTAAGTTTGCACGTCGATCCTGTACCTCATCTCTCACATGTCTCAAAAAGGAAAGCATGACGTAACATTTTAAATTCCATAAAAGTATTCTATTATTATATTTTATCTCCTATAAGTACTTACGCATGCTTTTCTAATAATGTAAATGAAATTTAAGCTTTTGTTAACTAATATTGTTCAATATGGAAGGCAAGACGCTCGTAATACAAGTGCCAATTAGTAGGAGCGTCTCAGAACTGTATAATGATTGTTTTGTATTTGTAAAATAATAAATAAATACAAAAAAAAATCCGATTTTCATTTGTTCCAGGATACGCATAATAATAGTGGATTAGAAGAGTGAAACTTCTTAAACAATTTTTTTATTATATTATAAATAAGTTCCTATGATAGATATCGAACCTATAGCCCTTACAATAGCTTCTTAATTAGAATGAAATAATTCATAAAAGACTTAACCGATGAGTAAAACAGTAAAATAAATCGTTTACGATTAAGTAAGAACCCGTCTTCATTATAGTTTAAAATTTAACAATCGTATTTGTATATTTTATTTCTTATAAAACAAGCTCATAATTGACTAGAACTAATATAATTTTATTATATCACCTGTAAACTAAGCTAACCATTTTATTGTAGTTGGATCGGCGCAGGCGCATTGGTCTCAACATTATAAATCTTTATAAAACAATTATGTATGGTGGGTGGTCTCGTCGGACCACCGAAACTTATCTAAAGTAATAACAATATTGTTGACAGGATTCTGTTTGTAAGACATAAGGGAAAAAAATGTCATAAATAATTTAAGAAGTTTATGAAAAATTTAAAAGCTCGAACTGATTTTAAATTGGATTGGAGAGGCAAAGACATGTACGTACGATGTTTTGTTCTTTATCGTTATTTGCAATTTGAAATACTTTTTCTGTGATAATGATCCTATCAAAAACATAAATATAAAAACGGAAGCCAAGTTCAATATTAAGAATATGAGTATTTGTTGGCTTCACCGACGCGAGAATTGAAATTAAGATTGATGCCAAGTTCTTCAGATTATCCTGAAAGTTCATACAAACACACAACGAATGTCTTGTTTTTTTCTGCTATAAGCAAAGCAAACATTGGTTTGCTATTCAAATTAAAGCTCGACATTTGACTTGACTTAGTGACCACATATAATATTTTTCTTTATATTTAGCAAATCAACTTATATCTTCTTTATAAGTACGCAAATTAATGTTGTTACATTGTAAAACCATCTAAAAACTTGATTTGTTGGAAAAAACTAGCCAAGTCACAGCTAGAGCTTTAATTTAAATTATTCAAAGATACAATACGACAAGTACTTGCTTAATTATTAGGAATAATAAATACAAATTGAGAATCGGTAAAATATTTTTTTAAATATAGTTTATTAATTATACTTTATAATTTATAATTTTAATAATCAATTTACTAAAACCTCTAGCAAAGTCTTGTGCATAGTCAATGCTTTGAGAGCCAACTCTAGAAGTGGAGCTTTATCGACGTACGAGGATATCTTACAATCGTAGACCAGGGTTAGGCCGTAGGTAGTAAGTAAAGGTACGCTTTTGTTTGTATTACATATTTACTTATATACATTAAAATATTATATTTTGATTTGAAGTAATGAAACAATAAATAGCAATTCTCATTTCACTTTTTGCACCTATCGAGCAATCACAGTGGTATTGCATACACAAACCAAACAGCACAAAAAGTTCGATTAAACCAACAATTTAGAGCAGCGCGAGCGCACAATACCATAGATCGCCACAGGAGCCGATGTACCAAGCATATGTACCAGTTAAAACAAAACCGTAATCACTACTCATTCTTACCAAATAAAAGTTCAAATTATACTGGTGATATTAGTCTACCAAGCAAAGTAAAAAATCCAATAAAGCTACAGTAAAATAAACGAGTTGTTTGGATCAATATGGAGTGTTGTTCGAAACAAACTGCTTTGTCATAGGGCGTAATCGAGGTGAGACGGTGGCGCCTTTGTGCAAGCCGTCATCGAGTTTTTATAGCTACAATATATCTGATGGGTACTGCTCCCATTTTGCCGACAAAAAACCAACTATGCTTTAGTACAATCGTTCATACACCTCGTTGGTTATTCCAAGTACCATTTCGTAATGTAATGAGAATGTCCATTCGAATCAGCGATCTATTTTTTTATAAAATAAACTTTCTACGTGTTTTTATTTTAGTTGACGTGTCTTAAAAGAATTAGAATATTCTAACGAATAGCCAAACCTACTCGAAAATATATACAATTATATTATCATAAAATTAATAAATAGATAAACTTCTCCTAATCTTATCTTCGTTTATAGTATAGCTTACGTATATGTGTTTAAGGCTATCCCAATCTGATTAAGATAGAATGGTATAATGAAAATCGTTATGGGAAAGCTCTCAGTAAATTCCATTAGGGTTTTTATTTGAACTATTAATTTACTATTACAATCAACTATTTTACTAAAAATTTTCTATTTAAAATATTGTACATATGTTGGCTCTGGATATTTGCTTCATTTAAGTACTATTAAATCTTGCATGTTTTAAAACAATTATTTAAAATGTAATGGTCTTAGATCGCTTGAGAAGTACTTGCGGTAAGCACTAGAAATCAAGTAGGTAGTAGGTTAGCTTTGGCTCATTTAGTATTTTTTATAAATAAAGTTCATAGATTCAGTACTCCATTGTTGATTTTAAGAAACACAGATAAATAAACACCCCTTTATATTAGGGCGCAAGAACTCGAGACCTTTCATCATATAATACCAAATCGTAAAAAAATGATTTTGGCATATTCAGTAAATTACTTTTATTATACAGTAAAAATGTTAAAGGCATATAGTCCTGTCACTATTACATACTCCTATTCCAATGCCATCAGCAATCACGAAACAAAGGCGTTAATTACATCGATTTGATTTAAACTCGATTCACAGCCAAGTGGGGTTTAATCGAGAAACTTACGATCGCTGCTTGAATTAATCGATAATTGTGTATAAATCATCGATGTTCGATTGCACAAAGCGGTCCGGGTGCGAAGTGCAAATTTATTGCCGTATAATACCGAGATGGCGTGCTTCGTGTACATAACTCCAGACAATCCGAGCTTACGTAGAGGTACGAGTAACTTATTCAGTGAGATGGAATTTGAGAACTTTTACTTATGGAATAAATGTAGATTTGTTTATAAAATTATGGCATCTCTTAAAAAGAAATAATTAAGGATAGGTTGTTGATGGATCTGAGTTAGCTTCAAAATAAGAGCTAAATTATTAACTATCATCACTGCATTAAGTATGTATTCAGCCCTTTTTAATGTCCCACGGCTGGGTGGGAGGCCCGGTTCAATACAAGAGGGATGAAGCCATAGTCCAGTACGCCAGCCAAGTGCGGGTTGGTGGACTTCATATCTCTTTCGATAACTTGCTAGGTTCTCTCAGGCAAGCAGGTTTCCTCACGACGTTTTCCTTCACCGTAGTAAAAATATCAGAAGTGCGACACCCGGATTTAAACCCGCATCACTCGGTTATCCAAGCGATCGCGTTACCACAAGGCCACTGTCTTTTTATATTAAGTATTAGCGACAAAATTAAGTAGAAGCAAATAAATTAAGTAACTACTAGAAATTAAACAGTTATGTAGGTACTTTCCCATTTAATTGGTAAATATGCGAAACGAATAAAGAAACAAGTTTTATAAAATGACACTAATTAAAAAATCTTATAGTAGTTTTTAGACATAAGGTGCGATGAAGAAATAATAACTAACAATAAATTAGCCGAAAGACAATTCTTGGGGGCGTTGTTTCAAATCGATATATTTCAAAAACCGTTATTAGTTATAACTTTGAAACTTATACAAAAATAATTAACGAAGAAAATGGAGTAATTTATAATGCTATGGACACCTATTTTTAATTCATCTTGAAACAGAACTTCCCTTGAGAAAGGGAAGGAGAAATTAAAATGGAATTGTCAAAAATCGTTTCTTGATATTTTATATAACAGATGAACAAGCATAATTACTGACTTCAAATTTTTGAACTACTTCGTACTGTATAAGCTTAAAAACACAATAAGCCAAAAGCTTACACGAGCTTGTACTATATTGATCTAATTAATCTAATACTGGATTTAAACCCACTATACCCAAAACAGAGATAGTTATTGTTTCTGCCATAACAGATGATAATTTAACATATTCAATAGTAAACTCGTACCAATATGATTTAAAGTAAAGCAAACAATCGCTCCGGAAATCTGTTTACGGTAAATAGCGGCTATCTGGTGCAGGGAACCACAACATCAAACAAATATCGGTGTAATTTCGTTCGGCAAAAACTACGATGATTGCCAATCGCCACACCGTGGTATTACTCGCCCTGATTTCTAAAGGGAAGGGCATATTATGGAGTTTAATTTTTAGGTAATATTCATATCTTTGAAGTTCATTTTTTTTTTGATTGGCTAAAGTTATGATTTTTGCAAAACCTGTGCTTGTTTTTGTTAGATGAGTCTATCTCTGTATGGTCTTGTTAATATAACCTCCTTATTATTGTCGTAATTATTTTAAGTTTTGTGATAGCCTTGAGTCCTTTTTTGCATTAGTAATAGAATAGCGTGACTTTTTGCATGGACGGAGCAGTCTAAAAACGAACAACACTAGCATGGTATACATACACACTCACAAACATGGCATAGGTAATATAAAAATTGGTAGTAATTGATACAAAAATATATGTATTACGTACATTGCACATGTATTATAAAAATAATATATTTTTTAACTTTCGATGATCCCATCACTATCGGCAAAATGTTAAGGCACGTGGCACACTGATGCATTTTAAGCTTACAATTTTATAAATTTTATTTACTTTTCTTTTCCACTGTATTACAAAGGCATAAAGCTTATATTTCTTTAAATCAGTATATAATTTTGTATCCAATAGCTGTTATGTTGGAATATTATTTGTTTGCCGATCTGATTGCATCCCTTCAGAGTATTTGCTTCGGCACTTTGAACAATTGGTTCAGTCGATATGTTTATTTTGTTTTTGTTATATTATAATGGTCTTTTTTCTTTAACAACATGCGTAATGATTTTGGAGTAGATTTTTTGAGAACGGAATAAAAATAACTAGTTTTCTGTAGTCTCATTTCAGGGAAAGAGCTATGTCAACGTGTTCTGCAAATTCGATTTTAACCAATAATGATGCATTATTGTATCTCTGTATAATAACCCGTTTACCGTACCGTACTGGATATGAACGTGATATATTTTTTTTTAATCTGCAAGTATTTTTATGGTTATAAACATTATGTAGGTACTGCAATCATGTAAAATAGGAAAAAAATACTAATATTTCACTCTTTAAGATAACATTAAAGTGATTTGAAAGCCGACAACTTTTTTGATAAGAAAATGTATGTGGATGTCGTTTGGGCATAATTATCTAAAGAACAATTATTAATTCAAGTGTTTATAAATGAGTGTATGTTTGTTAATTTCTAACACCGAAAGGGCTAACTGAAATTGGAATAACAATTTCGCTAAAATTTCCTTAAATAAATACACCGATACCCGAGCAATTCCAGGATATGTCGCTAGTATTTCTATAAAATAAAACAAGCATTTTATAATCATTATTTGATCATGAAATTAAATATGCATTTGTACAATTATTCAAGTCGATTCGCTGTTAGTAACTAGAGCAAAAACTTTATTGATTCTTGTAGCAAATCTCCTATTAATTGATAATATTATTCTTAAAATTAGATAAGCTTAATGAATACATAATTATATGTATAAAACTAATAAAGTATTGATTATAGATTTTTATCTGGCGAATATTGCAAAGCAATATCCTGATCTAGCCGTCAGAGATTTCCCGATAACTGTAACATGTATTCATTATGTGTTGAATATGTTTCTTAATTATTCAAAACACGACAAATTCTTGTATACTTTTTAATTGCTATGTATTTATTAAGATTTTATGAGGAAAGACATGGTGATGAGCGACATATCTCTATTTATTTCTTTTTTAATACTTCATATCTTAACTAGCTTTGAACTTAATTTGACTTTGTAAATTTCTAGAATAACATATTTTTAAACGAAAATGTTGAATCTAATTGGATCAGTCAAACCGATAAGAAGAAGATATAGAGCGAAACGAATTTCACACATAATATAGATAAAAAAGTTACTTTTTCAAATATTTGTTAAAGAATATTATGTTAATAATAACATAAAACTAGCAATTCGCCTGCGCCCGAAGGACGAAAATTTAGGGTTATAGGAATTTTTTAATGGCAAATCATAAAAAATTATAAATTTGGTCCAAATATAAAATATCTGGAGATGGCCACCCTTACCACCTAGGGGAATAAAAAATAGCCTACGACCTATTCTCAGACCTACCGAAAATCATGAAAATTAATCAAGCCGTTTCGGAGGAGTTCGATAGCAAACGCTGTGACACGCGACTTTTATATATTAGATGGATTTAAAAAATGTTTAATTTATAAAAAACATAATTAGAGGCCGTATTTCAAGGCTTTAATTCATTTCTAACATTAAATAATTACAACAGTTAAAGAACTAGACTGTAAAAGTGATCATTGTTAAGTATCAATCCACTAGCTATAATGTCAGTGAGGAAGACCGTTGGCAGGTGCGCCTTCACCTGTTACCGACCGTTAGTGACGTAAGGGATTTACTTTTGGGTGATATAGCCTGTATTAATGGTTTATATAGAAGTTTTAGATGTATGGCGATAAACCTTTGACATATTTTTTTTTTCTATTTATACGAAGAATCCTTTAATTATAGTGAAGTGTTTACTTTAAAAAAGATAGTTTTTTTTTATATTCTCAACAGTTTTATTTTTTGTGTTTGTTCTCAGTATAAATATGATATAATATACAATTATTATAATTCTCTCTCTGATCCAGTGGTTATATTTATATCATAATGGTTCCAGAGACCAGTTAATATATTCTAGATTTTATTTTACTAATATAAATTAACTTCTCCCTGTAATATTTATAAGGCTATTTTACACATAAGAAAACTTGATTAATTGAAATTATCACCCAGTACGTCACTCAAATAAATTTTTCTCCAAGTTAAGTTGATGATAAATTAAAAATGACACTAAAAATAAAGAATAACAACAATTAAGGTACTATTTTGAAGCTAAATTTGTGCCAGACAGTAGATATTAGGCAATCTATTCAGATCAAAGTAAGCACTAAAAATTCATTAGACTTTAATAGTCTGAACAGGTACTTAATCATAGGTTTATATTAGTTTGCAACAAAACAATACCTAACCAGTGACGTGATAGGCACTATAATAAAATTTGACTTCATGGAATGTGCAAGTACCTATCATTTACATATTTAAAATAGAATAAAAACAGTAAACAACATTTTATATCCTTTAAAAGACGAATGGCATAAAAATACCGCGTACATATGACTTGGTCAGAGGAATGTTCTTTGGAGTCTAAAGCTCAAAAAGCTGCTTTCAACAAACAAATAAGCTCTTTTTTGCATTCTACTTCTATTGACGCATTTTAGGACGGTGTAGCCATTAATGGGCAATAAATATCTAGAAAGCTAATGAAGCAGGCGCATGAACAATAACGCGGGGTAAGACAGGTGCTGTGCGCACGCGCCGACCGTTAGCGGTAGAAAGTACGCGACCGAGCACGCGAGTGGGGTGCCTATAATACATGGTAGCCTTGGAGTGAAGTATAGTAGGATCTTTGTTCCACATGCTTATCTATGTTACCTGTAGTGAAGAACAGGTATACGTTATATGAGTTACTTGATAGTTTTTGTTATTGTATAGGGAATAATTGAAATTTATACGCAAAGTATTTAAAATTTAATTTATTTAAAGTTTTATTGTTTTGCTTGACAATTTAAAATATCTTTTAGAATAAATATCTGGTAATGCAATCTGGTAATTCTTTGGATCTATTTAATATGGAATACGAAGAACAAAATGTAAGTAATTCTTGATTTACGACCCTAACCATCAAACAAATGTGCTAGAGCATTATAAATCACAGCTCGATTTTTGTTAATTACTTGTAAACATGTACAAATGGCTGTTGTATTTTATTAATAATGCAGATGCTTTTTTAATTGGTATATTTTGCATGGCCAAAAATATACATATGGAAGTATCCAACTGAAATCAACATCGCTGGTCACACCACATTTTACCGAACATACTGGAGTGATTAATGCTTGAGGAAATTTGACGGCTGCTGTTGTTTTAGCTACTTAGCTGCACGCCTCGATTTTTTGTTTTGTTGAATGTAGAGCAGTTGTGAATGCCTTAGAAAAGCTATTTATAAGTCATATAAGGAATGAACGAGAGTTAAGATCAGATGCACCTTCATTTTCTTAAATTTTTATCCCAATTTTCTTGGAAATATTTAATGAAGGTCTGTCACTATGTAAGGTATTCTATAAAATTATTTGTATTTTGTAGAATTATCGATCTTATAACGATATCCACACGACGTTTGATTGTAATTTCATAGAAATGAAAATAATCATAAAAATAAAAATACAAGAGCATCTGATACTCTTCTATTGCAATAAAACCATTTTTATTATTATACATATTTTTAAAAAAAGGGTAGCACCTTTAGTTGTAATTAAACGTGGTACTTAGATGTCTTTGTCAGATTCTGACAAATGTTTTGTCAACGAAACCAATACATAAATACAATTTGTTCAACGTGACATTGGCGAAATAATTTGTGCTCAACTGGCACGCATTGAAGCCAACAAACCAAAGAATTGAATTGAATTGAATTAAATACAATTTGAATAATTTCAAAATGTAAAATATTAATCTTACATTCTTATCAAATAAAATATTTTATACGTATAATAAGCCTTTTTTCTAACTTAAGATCAAAATATACCATCTGTTTCTTTCCTAACTCATCATCTCAACTAACACGTAATATACATATAAAGAACTGTGTATGAAATTAAATCGTCATTTTGGGTCCATTATGCATTACAGAGAAACAGTTTTCGTTTATAAACTCTGTGATTACAAAACTACGATTATTTATGTATAATAATAAAATTCTCATTATACTATTTAGGTAAGATAAATGTAAGATGAAAATAAAAAAGAAAAGTAAAACATGTAATGTGTACATGATAAATGGTGTTAGACATAACTGGATATATGATATCAATGTATCGGTCTGTCTATCTATATAAATAAAAATGAATGTTGGTAAGCGCATAACTCAAGAATGGCTGGACCAATTCGTCAAATTTTTTTTTTGATGTTCCTTAAGGTCCACGAAGGTTTTAATACTAAAAATATAAACACTTACATACAATAATAAGCGATTATTAACGAGATTATGTATACGACTTTTAATAATAATTAATTAATGCATTTATTAATAATTTGTCACAATAAAATATCGTAAATATCATACAAACTAGCGATACAGCTGATAATGTCATCTCGTTAATGAATAATTTAAATTGAACAATTTATTGAAGATCCACCTTTAGTAATTATCCTATGCATTGGTGTAGAGTTGAAATTGTTTCCAGTACTTTTTGCTCTTTGCGAGTTGTGAATTCGCTTTGAAAGTACTTTGTCATCTAGATGATAATAATAAGGATATTTTGTTTACTTTTTGTAACTATGAAATTTAAATAAATCTTATTGTGAAGTAAAACCCGTGCTGCTTATAGTAAATGTAGTGGTGCTTGCAACTTCTCGTAAGTGCAAAACATTTTGTTTTGTTATTGAATATGCAACCTCATTTAGACATTTATACATACCTATAGTACCCGGCAATAAATATTGCACATCGACCTTTGGAAAGAGAATGTCGGCTAATTTCGGCTTCGTAGAGCGTTATTTCATTCGCACGAAACTCTGTCAGTCCGGTACGTATTAAAGGAGCTGTTAAACAATTATAATTTTCTATGTAATTGAATTTAATTGAATACATTTTTTTCTATAAGTGCTGTCTTTAAGTAGTGGAAAACTAAAATAAAAAGATCATGTTTATGTACTTTTTCTTCAAAATTTGCATTTGCAAAATTTCCGGTTGTCCCTTTCCAAAGGTCGATGTGCAATATTTATTGCCGGGTACTATACAATAATATTCTGAGTCAAGTCTGTAAGAATATTTTTTTAATTTTATTGAAATAGTCATTATAATAATATATAGAGGCCTAATCTATAGATTATAGAATTTTTGATGTCTATCTGTCCACATTACGAGAACACTGGACAGATTTTGATGAAATTCGGTATTATGACAGTTGGTTATCTGCGTTAACATTTAGGGTAGGTTCATATGTAAGAAATGTATACTAATACTTTATTAGATTTATGCAAATATTCGACATTATAAATGAAACTACCTTTTCGGATTTTGTCGCGGATTTATTTTGATTTTTAGTTCCCGACGTTTCGAATGCTTTACAGCAATCATGGCCACGGGCGAGACTAAGGTATTTGACGTCTCAGAGGTTTATATACATGTAACAGACAGTGCCTACCCACAACTTACAAAAAAAATTCCATCAAAGTACCTTATAAAATGTTAATTCTAAACATTTTAATTTAAATTAAAAAAAATATATATTTTTTTTAATATAGCAATACTATTAACTTATGTATATTTAGCTACTATTATTATAATTATTACAATTTTTTAGTATAATATTTGTTATTTTTAAATCAAGAAAGGTAGTTTCATTTATAAAATTTATAATAATTTTAAATCGTACCTAGGGATAGACCCGAGCAGAGCAAAGGTGACTCGTAGTTAATAAAAAAGTTCTTGCTTAAAACACTAGAGTATTATCTAGTATTAGTAAAATTATACCAATATTAATTCAATAATAAAATCACAAAAACAGTATTAACCTCCAATTAAGATGTAAAAAGTTTATAGATGAGCAGCAAATTGTTTTGACATTTGAAAGGACAAGAGACCCGTCTCTGAGTTTCACCTGCCTTTAGACGTTGCCCACATATCGAGGTAGTTACTTTTTTCTAATAGTATACACTCATAGTAAGCGATAAATCCAGAAATATATGTAAATACTAACTGTGCTGTCTTTGGTTGTAGATTTAGTAAGGATTTACGTCCCTTATACAATTATAATTTAAATAATCTAAACTTATTGACTCTATGTTACCGACCAATCTCCTTCGTGTCTCCATTCTACGTGGCCAAGTAATCTGTGCTCAACTGGCACGCTTTGAAGCCATTAAAAAGAGAATTGAATTGAATTATATCCATAAATATGTATTTTCAGAAATTAAATAAAAACTACACATAAGAATAAAAATGAATCGACAATCTTATCTACTTATACATATTTAACAGAATTCTGAGTCAAATCTAATACTATGTTTTGGAAAAGTCTGTCATTATTATCGATATTAGAGCTGTATATAAATTTTTTATAACTTTTGTCTGTCTATCTGTGACCGTATTACGAGGTATTATACATATTATAGCTACTTAGCTATGTAAGAACCAACTGGCTTAAACAGACTAATCAATGGGTGTATGATTATATGTGTATTTATTATGTCTGATTTTAACAATTTCCTTGCATTTTATAGCGTATTTTTCTAAAAAGGCTATGTTCATCTCACTCATCTTTCTTTTATCATACACCTACACACCTATAGTGAACGTAGCCGCGAGAAAACAGTAAATAAGTTATTGTAGCTGAATGCACCATGGAAATAGCTATTTAGGTACATGTATACAGTAGATGTAAAGTCGTCAAAAAAGCGTACGGCGACGAGTTTTTCCATCATTACGCTCGTGCCACCACGAAATCCTTTCGTCATAGTTCACTGAGCTATATGGTTAGGATAAAGAATCTCATACCACAGGAGCCTCATTTATTTTACATTATACTCTTCTGTTTTATGCATAGTATTCGTAATGACTCATTCTTTAATGTATTCTCCTACAATGACATTTTGAACATGTTTTTAAAATAAGTAATGGATGCTTCTTGTTCTAGATGTCAAATGAGTCATATGTCTTTGCTAATATATGCGAAAATTAAAAAAAAAAACATAATTACTCTTATTTGTTGCTAATAAGGAAAACCAAGCTACCATTTTTTATAATTCAAACGTATGCACTTGCTTTGCACTATGCTTATTTTCAATAATAATTGCTGTACTTATGGACGAGAGTCGAATTCGTAATATTTGTTTTACAAAGACATAATACTCGTCTAATTAATTTATTACTGTTTGTATATTGAATACAAACACCTTTATAGTCATAGTAATAATATATCTGTGTACGAAATTTCATTCAAACCATTTTAGTCATTTCAGTGCAAAGAATATCTAACAGATATAAAAAAAACACATACAAGTTATTTTTAGTATGTTAATGTTTTTCTGTATGATTTTAAGACGACATATATTTGAAATATATATTTTATTATTAAACTACTGTCACACGATAATTTAGTCTACTTTTGGCCACTGCATCCGCCATGAATCATTTTAAACGTAATTCTCATTCGACACCTTTACTTTAAATTTTACAATAAAAATTAATAATTTATTCATTTCAACAACAGCATAATAAAATACAGAACCCTTAAAAGCTGATGGCGTTTTTTTGTAAAAAAGTTGCTAGCAAGGTGCGTCGTACCGCGGTGAATCAGACCACGCGACACCGTGACCATCGGGGTGCGCACGCTTCGAAACCTCATTACGCAACGAAATCATTTACACTACAAGCACTAAATCAACATACATTACTCCTTAACTTTGAAAATTAATAAAGCTTTCTTGAACAGCTACTTCAAAAGACGTAATGTATATACAAGTTTAGTTCGAACAGAAATAGTCGTGTTAAATGAAGCGAATTACGATATAAGAAAAGTTGCGATAAAAAATGATAGGTAACCGTGGTCGAGATTGGAATGAGTGGAATAAAGCACGCTGCGGCGTGCGCATTGGCGCGTGTTACTGATACTATAATAAATGTGAGAAAAAACTTTAGACTGTGTATAATGGGTAATATAATAAGAAGCTATACAGCTTTGCCTATAAAGAAATGAAATAATAGGCAAATCTACAATTTCATAAACAACTATGCTGTTACTAAAGCATTTTGTGTTTTCTAATTTATATTATTATAAAATTCCATACGATGATAAGTATACAATGATAAGTTTAAAACCAATGATAGTATCATTATATCAGTGATATAATGATACTGATATAATGATATTATTATTGGTCTTATAATTATTACTTATCATCGTATGTATGTATGGTATATGAGAAAAAGCTAATTGAAAAGCCACTTAGTGATGCTCTCACTAGGGTGTCGCAGGTGAGGAATAACATTAATAAAAATACAATAATTTAATCATCGAAGGCCCATCAAGGCCATTCGAGTAATTGATAGATAACTTATAACTGATAAACAAAATTAATTTCACGGAAATTGCTATCGTTTAGTGTCACGAAATGAAGCATGCGAAATTATAAAACCAACAAAATTACGAACATTCATCCACTTAAGGAACAAAAAAACAAATTTGCCACATAAAGCATATCGGTTCTACAATTAATTACAGCAAAAAACGTTTCCTACGATTTTTATCGTGAATATAACAAAAATAATATAGGCAAGAATCAATAGGGCCGTATGGTCCATTGGCCATGTGTCGCGCATATGTTACTATAATGATACTTTTTACATATTCATATAGGAATCCGGTAATTTCACTCGTAACACCTTTTGTCGGTTTTTTGCTTAACCCTTTACTGGCTAATGTCAGAATGGAAGCGGACAGTGCGTCAATTAGATGTATTGTGAGAGCTGACGAAGACTGATTATGTTAGTTTATGGCTTCTTTATGGGAAATAAAAATGAATATTGAAAATATTAAAACACTTATTATATTCTTATAAAGAAATATTCTTTGCTTCACAAAAATGGATAATATTAAATAAAAAAACGTAGCCTTAGTGTTTAGCCAAAGACATATTATACTTTATATTCATACATATATTTTTACCACTTTTAAAGTAAAATTTATTCTATATAAGTAAAATTGATATAAAAGTCCATAATTCTAAATTATAAGTTGTTTCAAAATTGATAGTTGGGACAAACAAGCACTAAGATTTATTTTTTGTATTAAAAATACTACTGAACGTTATACCTATAGTTATATAGTTCCCCAATGGTTAAATAAATAATAGTTCTGCAACGTTATCGCATTAGTAGTAGAACCTATACGACACTCAGCTTTCACCTTAAAAGTATTAAAACATTAATTTTAAATACTCATCATAATATATTCGAATTCATTCGGCTTGTCTTTTGCAATGGCTATCATAAATAAATTGGTATAACACCCCCTGTTGCCTAAAGAAGAAGAAGCACCCACTTCGATAATGCTCGAATCGCACCTTTATTTTAACAGGAAATTGTTTCTTGGCAAATAATAAAAATCAAAACCCTCACTTCTGACTGCTACTAACTTCCACAACTACCACTTATATCACATTGACGTAACATTTTAAAATTCATCATCCATTACTTATTACGTTAGAAAGAGCTTTAAAAGCTTAAAGCTTAGTGGGAAATGTAGAACATTTTTGAGATTTATTTCCTAAATTAAGTCACTCTACCTTATACGGCTGTTGTCATAAATTGTAAGTTCGTGTGAACTGACCACGCCTGGCCACTGATACTCGCGGGCAATCAGTAGATAATAATTATTTTATTAATATAAACACCTTTTCGCCTATTTTCTTAGATGATTTAGTGTTTATTATTAATTAATACTATGTAAACGGTTTCTGCTAGTGATTTCTCTTAATTATGCTAGACCACTGTTTATCTGCATAAGTAACTTACGTTCACTTTGCTCGTGCACATCCCTTGGTGCGTTATTATCACTACATATTGTAAAATTTATTATATTGGGACATAACCACAGCTCCATCTAGTTAAGTCTACTTTAAAGTACGAGTCATGTATAACGGATACCAGATTGTTGACACTACACATAATATATAACTTTGTAATACTTACATATTAATAATAAGTAATAAACACCCATAACTAGAGTACAAACATCCGTGCTCAAGAAATAAATGCCCCCAGCGGGACTCAAACCCGCGACCGCTGGCGCAGAAAGTATGGTCACTACTAACTGAGCCAAACGTGTCATCAAATCAAGATCAAACGTATCAAGAGAGTTTGGTGGATAATTTCAAGGAAAAATAGAGCACGCTAAGGTTTTCTAATAAGGTAATTTTAGAAACATTGTACATTTCTAATTTCTAGTAATAAGTTACTACATATTATAAAACACGCGATTCGCGATAAACTCAAAATCGACTGCACCAATTTTCATACTGTGTCACTATTGGATAGAGCGGTTTTCGAGGAAGGTTTTAGTACATGATTTTTCAAGTTTCTGGATACATTTACTAGCGGAACCCGCGGCTTCACTCGCGCTAAATCTAGGGACGAGCTCGGCGAAGCTAGGGCAAGTAGCTAGTTTATAATAACATATTCGGGCATCGTACATTTTTTAGTAAATTATTCACCAATGTTGCCTTTGTATTAGTCCAGTAACCTTTGTATTAGCAATCCAGTCCGTAGTGGATGATGGGTTTGCATTTCTTCGGTTCGCGTAAATTCGGTTCGGTTTTTGTTCTTCTTTGTTGGCATAGTTTACCGTAGACTAGTCTGATTGTTGCACTATTCAAAAGTCTATTTGGTCAGCTTCGAAGAGTCGTAGTTGAGTGCGTAAGTGTTCACATATTTTTTTATTATATTATGACTATTTATGTAACCTAGGTGTTACTGCTGTCTATTATCTATATTTTTTTCAAATTTCATCTGGATCCATTCAGCCGATTTAAATACTGTGTATGCTATAAAGTACAAGCTTTCTCATTTATTTAAGTATTGTGATTGATACTGCAAAATTCTTGTTCTGCTTCAGATTTCTCTTAATTAGTGTAGGCCAGTTTTTATTATTATTGGCGCTATTAGCGATCTGGTTTTGTAAAATAATTGATGCCTCTTATTACAGTTTAATAACTCAATTATATTCTTTGTTTCCACTATGAATGAAAATTTATGTTTAAACGAATTTGATTAATGATCATCTGAAATGAATAATGAGCATTTCGAGACCGATTATTATTATTACTAGAGTTAAAAATTAAAAAAAAAATCCATTGATGTTAAATAAGTCATAGTATCTTATACGATATTAAACGCATTATAAATAATAAAACACTTGGAGGAAAGTTACATTCATAAATTAGTTACTCGGTTTACATATTTATTTAAAAACTAGCGACTCATTCTCGCTTCGCTCGGGTTCGTCCCTAAGTACCCTTTATTATTTATAAATTTTTACGAACTTTGAATGTCTTACTTTTATATTGCAGCATCTGTATCGATAAAATGAATATGTACTCAAACTCACCAACAACTACCTAATAAGTACGTCGATTCAAGTTTAATTATTACATGCTGTCGCCTACGCTGAGCTTTAAAGCTACTTCACTATTGGATATCATCGCATTGATTAGTTTAGCTTTTCGCTAAAAACTAAATTTTGACAAAATGATGCTTTAAATTGTAAATCTCACATGCAAATGTGTGAAGTAAATATTTGTATGGATCATTCAAGTTATGTTGTTCTGGTACTAGTAAGTTAAAGATAAATTTTATTTTAACAAACACAACGTTTTTTTTGTTGGGACATTATTACAACAGCGCCATCTAATTCCATGGTAAGCTAGGTTAACTGCTTGTGTTACGGATACCAGATAGTTGATATACTAGATATATAAATTTTAAATAAATACATATTATAAATATGAACACCCATGACTGAAGTACAAACATTTGTGGTCAATAAATGAATGCCCTCAACGGGACTTGAACCCGCGACCGCTGGCGCAGAAAGTAGGGTCACCATCGACTGAGCCAATCGTGTCGTCAAACGTTTGAAGTTGAAAATTTGAAGCTTTTTGTACAAAGCCTGGGATTATTTCCTAATAGACATACATTTTAACTGTCAAGTATATCTTATTACAAGTAGGCAGTAAACCTTTATTATTCTACTTGTTGTCGTGTTAATGATTTATCGTTTGACATTAGTGAATAACTAGAAAATAACTTCTAATAAACAAGATTGTATTTCAATTATTTTCAAACGCTACTTGCGTTTATGAAAATTACGAGAGAAGTTTTAAATAAAATTGATCGACTTAAACTTATCTGGTTTTATAATGTAATATTAAAATCATAAATAATATTATACTAGCAAAAAGCTGAACTTTGTGGGTGCTCGCGTAGTTTTTCTAACGGGTAATAATGTTACAGCGATGTTAACTCTTTGGTTTTCTAACAGATGACGTTAGTATACAATGAACACAAAATTGTGTATGTTCATTTTTTAATGGTTATAAAATATGTTTTTGACATATAACAAATGTAGATCTGAAGTTAAATTATTTTCTTAAAGCACAAACCTATAGGCGTGATAGTTTTTCAGTAAAGTGTACCACAAACTGCCCAGGTTGTGGGATAGTCTAAGGACTCTTCGCTTGTCCTAATATTCAATATTGTATTAAAACACGGAACAAACAAAAACTGACTGATAATATAGAAAATTACTATCTATATCTCTACATAAATACAGACAGCCAGACAAAAATCAAGAAAACTATAGATTCACTCTTTATGATACTGATCCGACTTATTTAGAAATCTATTTAATGTTTAAATAAAAAATAAACACTTATGTATGTATCCAAACTAAATCATTAAACCTTTGTATATCGTATGATAAATAAATATATATTTCAATATAGACCATTGTCTTTTTTGTCTGTATTTACGTAACTCAGCGAATGCCTCAATAGAAAAGCTGCATATGCCTTCGGGGCATAGAATCATAAAAATCATAACGATTTATACGTCTTGTGCTGTATAAGAGACGCCCGACCAATAATTAATCCATAGTTTTGCTAACGAAATCTTTTACACTCAATAAAATCTTTAGGAATTCAACGGTAATAGACAATTTATTTTAAAAATAGAAAAAAACTAGGTGGTATGCAAACTCATAACTTATTTTTATGACGCACATTAGATTTGATTTTCTGATTAGAAACGCTCTGAGATATTTAGCAAAATATTTTGATTGAACACGTCGGTTGTATTAAAGAGTGGATTTTGCGTGTAATGATGCAAATTCTAATTGATTTTTTGTGATTATTATTATTTATATTAGTTACCTAATACTTTCAAAGTTATGTTAATAAAGATAGGTGGTAAAATGTACCTTGGCCTATAGCCAACCGGCATTCGTTATGAAGCAATTCGATTTCTACAATCGTCATCGCTTAAACGCAGCGTATGCATTTTGAACTTTAAATCACTAATAATTGAAATGAATTTACATTGTCTACCATCATCAATTCGTTGACAACAGAACCACGTGACATATCTAAGGCATATGTCAAACCCATACATTTTGGACTTTTCTACTAGCGCTTTCGCTAATCGATTGTTACATTGTCTAGGCCCTCTAATGTCACTATCTAAGTCTCTAAAAATTAACAAGTTACACCAATTTACGTTCACACTTATTTTAATTACGTACTATTATAACATAATCATGTAGATATAAGACAAATTTTCTACTAAAAACTTGCGCTTATATCTACAAACAAAAATTACCTAACCTTTGGATATCGCTTTCTATAAATAGTTTCAAACAGAAATGTTATATAACTAATACTCAATAGACTGAAAAACAAGCAGATGACTTCATTCTTAACGAGAGCTATAATAAATATATTAAAGTGCATTACTAAAAACAAAACCATGGTATATTAAAAAGATTAAGAGAAATGTGAAGCAGTAAATAACAAATTTGTACACAAAATTACTCCATTCAAGCAACGATCAGTTGACAGTATCATCATGTACAGCTAATATAATACTTAAGGAGCATTTAAATTTAATTCTCCATATGGACGGTGGCCAACAGCACCTCACCTGCCATTCGGGTAAATCGTCTAACTCTAAGTCAAAGGAGATAGCGAGAGTAAGTACAGTGGTTAAGACGTTGAGTACCTACCTGAGAAAACAGAATACTGACATTTTTTCCCTTTTTGGGGAATGTTACAGTATTTCTAGCTAATATATTTTAGGCTTGATAAGTATTTCCTATAACTAAACCGTATACCTATAAAGAAGAAAGCTCTGCTTTCAGGTTGCTCTTGAAGCTTTCTAATATTTTCGTTACTATTATTAATGTTTGGGTGAAGTATCTTAGCTAGTACGTCAGGTGATTAGTTTAATTGAAATTGTTCTTAAGGTTTTAGTAATAAGAACCTTTAGAGTAAGCCTTTAAATAAAGCGGGTTTACATAATTTGTAAAAATTTGAATAAATCTAAACAAATTAAATATACTAGACCTTGAAGAGTTCCACAATCCGATTAACTTAATGATATCGAATCATAACATTCTTGTGTAAATTTTTCTTGCTTAGTAAATTTTTCTTATCTATAAGATCCGATTCACCCTCGTTTCACTCGGTATCGTTTACGTTTCGATGATTAATATGAATTTCACTGAAATAAGATATTTTATCGACTTTTTTCTACTATAATCTGCATGTATTATACATATAAACCATCCTCTTGAATGCCTCTATTGATGAAAACCGCATTAAAATCTGTTGCGTAGTTTAAAAGATCTAAGCGCTTTTTTTTTTTTAATTGCCTGAAGTGACTTTGTTATATACTATTTAAAAATAAAGCTTAAATCGGTTTCGAATCATTTAAAATTATGTATATAATTACTCAGTTAAGTAAGAAAAAAGCATTAAAATGAAAATAATCGTATCGTCTATAACTCAATCCACATACTTCACCCGCAGGCAAACAGCACCTGAACCTATGTATGCTTCAACGGTACTGCGGGTCAAATTGTTAGTTACAATGCCGCTTAAATAAAACATGTACTTAAATAGATCGACTTTCTTATTACAGATATTATTTTAAGAAACAAGTAGGTACTCGAATTCATCTCACTTAAGTGCTCGATAGAAGAAAATATAAAGAGCAAAGAGATGAAGATTGAGAACAATTTCTATGAAAGCGATTCAGGGCATGTGCAGAAGTTGATGTCCACATATGGTGACCTCACCTGAGGGTGCGGCCTATAGCGTGTTAGGCTTTTAAATATATAGGAGATATTTTAGTTACAACAGTATTGTAAGCACTAATAAACAAAAGTAACAAGGTGTTTTTAAACTACCTTTTCTGATTTTTTTGCAGATTTATTTTGATTTTTAGTTCCCTACGTTTCAAATACTTTATAGCAGTCATGATTACGTGAGAGAAAAAATATATTACATGAGCATGTTAAATTGACAAAGTTTGAGCACTGAACTTTCAGAAATTACCTTTGTGAGAAATCGTATTTTTCACATTATCCATAAAATTATGATATGGAATTAATATGCTACCTTTTTTATAAAACATATGAATAATAAATTCACATATTACGATTTTCATTTTTTAATATCTTTTAGCTTAAGCTTAAACACTACAGCTTCGAACTTATTTTAAAGTAAAAATAAAAAGAAACTGGCAACTCTAGAAAATAAAGTACATTAAATCTATATAAAATGTGTATTTCTATTTTAGAAATCAGCCAAAAAAGCACGAAAATGAATGAAAGGCTGACTAGTTTGTTATAAACAATTTAATAAAGCTAATTGATTTAAAAACAGTTAAAACAACGTTTATGAAAAATACTTATGTTATTAAAAATATATACAACATAATAAAAGTTAGTAAGAACCTCGAAGCGATTACGGTAACGCAACATGAATTTTAGATATCATTTTTTTATTATACCCAATGAATAGTTATTACAGATGTAAGACGATACATGTCGGTTGCGCACGCGCCGCCAGCGTTCGTAATTTTTAGGAGCATCGATTGTATCTCTGTAGTAAAAGTTATAATGTTTTTTATTACGATTGATTTATATGCTTGATCTATGCTATATTTTCGAGGCACAGTTTATTGGCAATATTAAATTGTATGTTGTTTGTCGACTTTGTTTAAACTTTTTTGACTAAAACATACCTAATTCGTTAATTTTTAAAACATATATTATTAAAAAAACTGAAAAGTTGGTAACATATATAATATATTATCATCTTCTAAATCACAACTTTAAGAAAGTACACATAAAAGGCTAGTACTTATTATAAAACAATAACAAGCATAAAATATCTAAGTCAACACACCCATTAATTATAATTTAATAATAAGAGAATCTTAGAATGCAGCATCAATCTTTAATTACTCAGCAGTGATCGATGACCGTTTTGATCTCAATCGTATCATAATTCAAAAATCAAAATAAAGTCTTCACCGATCGGTGAAATTTGGATCGGTTTATGCAATGAGAGCTATCAGAAATTGGTTTAAAAAACATTAATATACAAGTGCCTGAGGCGTCCTAAGTGGCCGGATATGGTATGACTATAGACAAAGGAAAATAGCGTTTATATGCTTAGTTTAAAGTTGATTTTAAAACAATATGTAAAGTAATTTGCATTCAAAAAATTCATTGACCAAAATTCCTATTATAAGTAACAGCGGTAACAGTAACGCCTGGAGCATCGTCTATGGAATTATAAACTGGGCGGTTTTTATTAATCAGACTATTTTTACAAATTAATAGTTCGCTTCGTGTTATGGATGGGTGAGGAAAACGATATCTTAATATTCGGGGAGTGTGCCATGTTGTTAACCGACTTGCAAGAGACGGATGTTTTTTTTGTAATTTTATCGTAAAAAAAAGTTTTCGCGGCGCATAATTTCCATTGACTATGATTATTGTAAGATATTTAAAATGCCAAGAATCAAAATCAAACTAAATGCTTGATAAAATTCAATAAGATAATCTTATTTTTAAGAGAATGTTTCTCAAACAATATTATCATTTTATTATGAAAAGGAAACAGCCTCGACGAAATAATACGAGAATATGACGATGATTATTTGTTTTTTTATTATGTTTATTCTAACCTGCACGAATAAATTAAATAAAAGAATTAGAATTTTATAATTTTTGTCAGTCTGTCGGTTTGTTCCTGCTAAACTCTGAAACGGGTTGACATATTTTGATGAGAATTACACTGGTGTCATAAGGTGTAACTTAAGCTACTTAATTTTACAAAGAGAATTAGGGTCCAACTCAAAAAAACTTACCTGAGAAGAACTAGGGTAAGCCTTTAGTTCCATATTACAAGTATATTGAATGCAATGAAAGTCAAACAACGAGTATATATAATTAGAAAATGTATAAGAATCAAGGTAAGCTTTATACGGTCTTATTTCCCACTAAACAGCATAAAGTAGTGGTAGACGGCAAAATCTAAAGCTATCCATCATTAAAGTATTTTCTAACATTTATTATTGTGATTAAATTAAGAGACAGCTAAATTCACTTAAATTACAGCTTTTAATGGTCACAACATAACGTTTCTCATAAAAACCTTTTAAGAGCTTAAATTTCTATGGCGGCTTCCGTTCATTGCTTGCCTAATTATGTTTTATGCTCAATTAGACACCAATGCTTTGTTTCTAGTTTCCAATAAATAAAGCATTTTCGTCAATTTAACGCACTTAACATTACTTTTATTGCGTTCATCCAGGGTGGGGCCACTAAACTATAGGTTTTCGCTTAAGTTACAATATTGCCAGGTACATTACGGGTAATGCAACTAAATTTGTAAAGGGTCCCTTTTTTCGGACTTGAATTTTGAAGTATATTAGTCTAATGAAATTAGCCAAAATAATATTTTTACACTACTATTAAACATATTTATGCACTAACAAAATTGAAGCATATTTTGATAGAAATTGGAGTTGCATCACCAATGGTAATAATAAATATCTATAAACACATATTTTCATTAATAAGGATGATATAAGATCATAGTTATCTAAATAAGAGTTGGTGACTTTCGCGGTATTTTGTCAAAAATCCTGTCCAGATATGCAGAACCTCACGAATATTTCTTTCACAGGATCGGCTTATCTTAACATTTTTAAAATAATATATTTATAGCGCAATACGTTAGTCTATTGATAAATATGCATGTATATGTTGCACTTAGAATGTGAAGTAAAATTTTACATTAATATATAATATTAGAAGCAAAAATATTTATTAAATATTTTATGAGTTTATTTAACTTAA
Organism: Boloria euphrosyne; assembly: GCA_951802675.2. Lineage (NCBI taxonomy): Eukaryota > Metazoa > Arthropoda > Insecta > Lepidoptera > Nymphalidae > Boloria > Boloria euphrosyne. The sequence continues at coordinate 3,120,186 of OX637878.1, read as the reverse complement.
AGTTGCAATAATAATTCAAAATATCAGAAGTATCAAAACGCATACGAAGTTTAATCGTACAATTGTGACATAAAATTAAATAGCAAATATTATTTATAAAAAATAATCTCTAAAATCGTCTATCTCATGGCCTCAACTAAACCAGCGACGTACATTATACTACAGTACTTAACCCATTAATTGGTTGTAAATCGGAGTAAGATTATTTGAAAGACCGCTACGATTTCGTATAGTAAAACTTATAAACCTGTGTGTCTTTTAAAGGGATAAGCTGTTTATAGTTTAATTAGACATTCGAGAAGTTCTTTCTTATATAACTGAATGGTCGGTTAAAACAAATATTCTGACTAAACTTGCTTACTTGTGAGTGCGTGTTCAATTCCTGGTCATGGTAAAACTTTCTTTGTGGAAGTTTAGTCTACTAAATGCTAACTAAATACTTAAAAATGTTATATAAAATAGAACACAAGACTTTAAAACTAACGACTTTGTAAAGCGGCAGTATATTTAAAGAAAAAAATAACAATCATTTTGTCACCAATCTACGCTAGACCAAGCGAGTAAAATGATAAATGAAAATAGTTTTATTTTCGTTTATCATATATATTCGTAGGTTCACATCATATAGGTATTTATAACTGAGCTTTATGTGAGCTTTATCATAGAGTCGCAATAAAATGTGAGAAAAAGCCACAGGCAGTAGCTAATTTAAAAATAAAAATGTTAATTAGATATACTTTCAACAGTAACATATGTGGTGTCATTTTAGTAAAAATATCGATCTTGTTTGCAAGTCGAGTCGAGTTAGCATCGGTTTGTTCTCACGCTATATATTGACGTTAATTACTTAGGTGTCGTTATACGTGATATATTGAGAAAGGAAGACAAAATATTGAATTATTGTGTTTTCGAGAGTGCCTAAAAGTTAATGTTTGTTCTAAAATATGTTCAAAAATGAAAATTAAAGAACCGGATAAGTAGGTAGAATTAAAAGACTACATTAGAAAACATGTTTTTTTACATAAATCATACTACTACTACTACATTGACGCATACAATGGTCCTAATCTTACCAAAATATAAAAACTAAATCAAATATATTTATGTTATAAAATTAACGATTTTCGGATCATCATCATCAGCCCTTTTTTTAACGTCCCACTGCTGGGCACGGGCCTCCCGCAGTACGAGGGGGATCAGGCCATAGTCCACCGCACTGGCCTAGTGCGTGTTGGCGGACTTCACATGTCTTTCGAAAACTTGCTAGGTTCTCTCAGACATGCAGGTTTCCTCACGATGTTTTCCTTCACCGTAAGACAAGTGGTAATCATGATAGAAATGATTCGCACATGAAAATATCAGAGGTGCGAGACCCGGATTTGAACCCGCATCACTCGGTTATACAAGCGAGCGCGTTACCGCTGGGCTACCACTGCCTATTTCGGATATGTACTTTAAAATATATTAATTGTTATTGGCCTTATATAGGTTTTTAACTATGAAAACTACACCTATGCTAAGTACCAAACCAATTACACTTGATGCTCAAAATGTACTTAACTGGCGTCTTTTTTCGCTTTTCTCGGCCATGGTGCATATGGTGGCTGATCTATAGCTAAATTAGATTCAAACCTATCCAATAATGAAGAAATAAGAAACGAACAAACATATATACATGTTTTTAATATTAAAGCAGTCATCTGACTTATAATTCATATGACAAATTTCTATTTTCATATAATGATTTGATTTTGATGTGACTTAGTTATTGTAAGGTAGAATAAATATAAAGCAAATTTCATAATCTGGATAAAATAAAAACTTACAGGTATATTATCAGGCACTCTATTCTCCCTATGTACTCCAGAATCTCATAGAGAATCTCTACTAAAGAATGATTTAATGGTTCATTAAGTCACTCTGAGTGCGGCGGTAAGTCTTTATTATGTACATATAATACTACATAATAATATAATATATTTTAATACCAAAAAACATGAACTTGTTTTGACGAATGTTCTTGCTTATATCTAATAGCAAGTCGTATAATAAAATACTACTAATTCAGGGTAATATTTTAAGAAAAAATATGACTATGAAAAACAAGAAATGTAACATGAAATAAAACAATTTGATATATGTTTATTTAATTCATTTGTTATATTCGCTCCTTTTTTTTTTTTTATAGTTGGGAAACCCTATTACGGGTACCCCCGACTTCCCCTGGGGGATTATGTGGTGACTCTCCGAACGCATCCGGCATACCCACTAAAACCCAACTCCCAAACCCCTGCCGCCATGTATGGGACGCCACGGGATCGCTTTCGCATACAACCGCGACGCCCCGACGGTTGGCCGAAGCCACCAACATGAGGCCGCCCTAAAAAGGGCAGCCCCATTATGGGAAGAATTACAACAACCATGGACTGCTCCGAAGTCCACCCTGACCATCCACAGGCCAGAGAAGTGCCCCAGAGCAGCCTGAGACCACGAAAGCCCAAAAAGGGGCACCACCAAAATAACGGTACCCTAGGAACCCTACTCCATGTAGACCCCCTAGGGCACCTACCTCCCAAACGTGAGGCTGCTCCCAAGTCCACTCTGAAAGCAGAGAAGTACCCGGAGCAGCCCCACACGCCCGAAACACCGCCCACCGAAGTGGGCACCCTGCAATAAGAAAGGGGTGTATGCGTATATAAAACTATACGCATACACCCAAAACCGCCCACCCAAATTGGGTTGCCCGAAGGCCCACCAAAAATGCCCGAAGGCCCACCAGTTTGCCCGAAGGCCCGTCACAAACGGCTGCAGGGGAAGAGGATGCGACAACGCCGACACTCCCCTTCCCCTGCCGCCCCGCCACGTCCGTCATCGAGCGGTGACGGCCCCGCTGGGGCCGCGGAGGGCGGTCAGAACTGTGAATTCTTCCCGTCCCCGCGGCCCCACCCCTACTCCCCACCGAAGTGGGTACCCCCCCAAAAACCTAACACCCCCCATGGCACCGAAGGGAGGAGGAGCGCACCCCCCCCCCCCCAACGTGCCAAACCCCTCACCAGACGCAGGACCACCGAAGCGGCCCCGCTCCAGCCGCCGCACCATCGAGCTAGCCCCGACAGCACGGCCCGCGCAGTGCCTCCAACCGCGGGTCTAACGGCCAGAGACACCGCGCTCCCTCACGAACCCCCCCCCCCCCTGGCTGTTGGTCCGCGCCGGATTGCTCCGGTACCACTCGCGCATTTCCCCCTGCAAGAGTAGGCCAGGCATCTCAGGGGAAGCAGTTTGAGTGGCACTCCCCTATCCGCCACCCGGGGATGCGTCCGGTAGGAGTCAGCCTCTCCCCCGGATGTTATATTCGCTCCTAATTAGACTAGATGCTATAATTAGTGGCATACATTAACAGTCTGAATACTGACGGGAAAATGCTTAAAATTTTTGTTATCCAAAAAGCTTACATACGACTGGGGCTTTATAAATATTTTGTCGTGCAACGATCTTTTAAAATAAACAAGCAATACCTTTTTCATGTTTTTAGTACCTATAATCCATATTCTACAATCTAAATAACTACTTAAATTTTGCCATTTTAGTCCGCTGAGTACTAAACAACAATATCACTGCTTGAGAATATGCAGATTACCTACTAACCGTTGAGGTAAGGAAAATATATGATAAATGTGGAATTATATAAAATTTATATATTATTGGAAGGCAAGCATTTATATTGATATATTATACGCTTACATAAATTTTATTTTAAAATGAAAAACGAGAATGTTATCTTATATTCAGTAATTTATTATGAAGTCAACCTAATTTTGAATTCGCTAAGGCCTCCAAATTATTTTATCATTACCATAATGCACATAATTTTGCATGGAAATTATATTATAAGCCGACAACTGAAACTTGACTGTCAGTTTATAAGAATTATAAGCAATTACCGTTTAATATTAGATCATTAGAAAGATATGTAAATAATATATACTAATTTATAGAGAGAGATCTGAAGGAAAGCTGAAGGATTTATTTGTAGGTATTAACGTCAAATCTTTGAAACTAGTCTAATAAAAAAAACATATAATAAAATTTTACTGCTTGCTTATGGACTTAATTCTCTATGGAGAAAGCACTATATACCTATTTAATAAAATACCCGAGTAAAACGGCGGACTATGCTAGTTTCAGATAAAAAGAAGGTAGGTGCACTAAAAATCACTTTTATAGGTGACTTTTTGCAATAGATCACAGATTAAAATTAAACAGAAACTATCTTGGATAAGATGTGATGTGCCACTCTTCCTAGCCGCTCACAAAATATTGTTACTTAAAATTTTCTTAGAATTACGGGAATATTTGATAATTTAAATTAAAGCTATCTTATCGGAATCTTTCATCAAATCTAATTTGATTTTTGGTTGCCGTTTGGAATCTTGTCACAGGAGAGACTGAGGTTTTAGACGTCTCATTACAATGTAGTTTTCAACTTTTAACATTTATTTTATTTGGCTTTTTATTAAAATAGGTTATATAGGTTACATTACCATTGAATATTAAATAAACAATAATTTATTTTAATATCCCACCTTTACCACCATTCACGCAATGTTTAAAATGTTCACCTGCAAAGTTATAAATGAAAATAATATTTCAGTTTTTGCAAAGCATTCACTAATTACTCTAGTCTTTTGAAATTTTCGACATGAATAACATGCAAGACATGAGTTAAAACTAGTTAGCTCTGTGAATGAACATTCCACAAGAACAAGTTTCTTGATACACCTAAGTAGATGTTACTACAGTTTATTATTATTTTTACGCCATGAGTGATGGCATTAACAATGTGGCTGACCATGTAATTAAATATTTCAATGGCTTATTTTTCTATTATTAATATAATCTAGGTTCAAGAGGGTAATTGTACCTGCCCGAAATTAGTGTAATAAGTGACTACCTATACTTGGTGTCGGACTAATAATCTGAGTCGTTTTAAGCTCATTTTGGCCACGATGACGTCATGCGAGCTCATGACAAGAAGACGTCTGGGCCTATAGCCAACCGGCATTCGTTATGAAGCGATTCGATTTCTACAATCGTCATCGCTTAAACGCAGCGTATGCATTTTGAACTTTAAATCACATGAATTTACATTGTCTACCATCATCTATTCGTTGACAACAGATCACGTGACATATCTAAGGCATATGTCAAACCCATACATTTTGGACTTTTCTACTAGCGCTTTCGCTAATCGATTGTTACATTGTCTAGGCCCTCAGGTCGTATATAGATTAAACTAGTGACTTGACCTCGCTTCGCTTAAATATTATATCTATCAAGCTGGTTTTGAGAAAAACTAAGAGTAATTAATTTTCATAAGTATATAGAGATGGGGATATAGTAAAACTAAGATTAAAGAAACTTTTTTGTTATTTTATATTTCAAAGTAAATTACTAAATATAACGAAGATATTATTTCGTATTCGATATACTCTGCAGTATTTTACGTATCTGCATACAAAAATTATTATTTAAAATACTATTTTAGTTTATTAATACTGGTAATTTCTAGCGGAAATCGAACCGAGGACCGACCGATTTAGAAACATCAATCAAATGTACAGCGCATTATAAATAACTTTAATAATTAAACAAAACACGTAAAAAAGCAATGAACATTCGTCATACAGGTGCTACTTTCCTCTCTATTACTCTCCGTTATAAAACTGAATGATAATAATGAACCACTTCACATTTTCTATTATTTCGAGGCATTTGAAGAAAATGGTTCATTATTATAAATTGTAAGTCGCAATAATTACTTGGTTTTACGATTTTAGGTGACAGTTTTGTTTCTTAGCGAACGGAAATTGCTGTCATTCTAGTTGACGCAATAATTATAAAAGTAGCGTGTGAATATTATAATGGCTCCAATATAGCTAACTGTTATTTTATATTTTAAAGTAAATAGAACAAAGATTTTTCTTTAATTTACTTCTATTACCAATAATAGTGGGTAGAAGAGTTTAAGTACACCAAGGGACAGCATACAATAAGCAGTGGTAGCCCAGCGGTAACGCGCACACTTGGATAACCGAGTGTTGCGGGTTCAAATCCAGGTCTCGCATCTCTGATATTTTCATGTGCGAATCATTTCTATCATGATTACCACTTGTCTTAAGGTGAAGGAAAATATCGTGAGGAAACCTGCATGTCTGAGAAAACCTAGCAAGTTTTCGAAATTACATGTGAAGTCCGCCAACACGCACTAGGCCAGCGCGGTGGACTATGGCCTGATCCCCCTCGTACTGAGGGAGGTCCGTGCCCAGCAGTGGGACGTTAAAAGGGCTGAAGACTAAGACTAAGGGACGGCACCGTATACCGTGTGACTTATATATACTTACAGATAAATGAAATTAAAACGTCTGTTTGTAACATCATTCTAACCGACTTTTACTACTTTTACTTAGTGCGTAGAAATGTCTGAGTTATTGGTGATTAGACCCACTAAACCACAGAATTATGCACGGTTTTACGTGCTCTTCGAATACCAGGATCACTCAACCACTATCAATAATCACACCCTGTTATTGAGACTGTCATGATATAAAAGCTTAATAGAATTCATGATTTAAGCTCAGGACCTTTAGATCTACAGCCGTACATGCTAAACTCTGAGGTAATGACACTACTTTGAGTCACATTCACATTTTAATAGTGGAAAATTCCATGTACCTGTTTTTAAAATAATTATACAATTGTAAAATTTTCGCTTCGCGTCTTAGTCCCTATATGAACTCGAAATAATTTAGAATTATCGTCGCGTATTTTTAATTTATGCATTAATTGTAAATTTAGAACGATCTAGCAATATCAATGAAAAGGTTACAAATTCATTTTCCACCCACAATGAAGAATTTAATCATTCTTTTTCTGGGGACATTGTAAAAACTGCAAAAATGGAAGAAAAGGAATCAATCCAACAAAATCTAAACAAGCCTTTAAATCTCCAAACAAGAAATAATCTTGATGAGTAACGCAAAACAAAGCGATTGATTTTTATGACACAAAACCTTGTATTATACTGCCATTGGAACCCTAAGCACGTGCAGTTGACCCGGAGTGATTATCATAATTTCATCCCACGTGTCCCGAGATGTAAAAAAAGCGTAATCACAGAACATTGTGAGACTGTTGTGAACGAAATTTGTTTCTTACTTAGTATTGATACTTTATTGTACTACAGTCTTGTTTATTTGTACATATAAAGAAAATTGAAGTTTCTATTTTTAATTTCAAATTAACAGCTTTTTACTAAATGCATATGAAAGTATATACAGTACTTACATCAAGAAATCAATTTTTTAAAATTTTGGTCTGCCTATCTGTATGTATGTTTGTTCTGGCTAATCTCTAAAACAATAATGCGATAAGGAGCAACTTAGGCTACTTTTATTTTATTAGAAAATGATAAACCATTTAATTTATTTTAACTTATGCCCAGTGAAGCGGGCCAGATTTGCTAGTTATTAAATATTTTTTTCTTAAATTGATTGACATGAAAATGTTATATCTCAATGTTATATCATAAGAACAGTATCATTACTAGACATTACAGTTAATTATTAGCGATATTAATGGTAAAAATTCAACATTTTAGAAGGGGCCAATATCTACCTCTATTTTAATTTTTACACGTTTTTTATTAGCTTCACCTGTATGTTTGTTTGTATGTTTGTAACCGACTTCTTGGGCGCGATTTTGGCCCACTTTAAACGGCCAGATTTCGTTCAAACTTTGTAGATTTATCGAGGACCGATGACAATACACTAATTTGATATATAAACCAAACTAAAAAGTAGAAAATAAATAATAATAGTTTAAAAAAACTAATTTACAAACAGCTCCCTCTAGTATTGTATATAGATTACATATTGTGTTCAATAGATGGCGCTTTTTAACAAATTTTTGAATTGACTCTTAAAACTTTAAGTTTTCCTGTTACTTATAATTTATTTATATATTTACTATTATATTAAATTAATGGCAATGTTATAATAAAAAAATAGTTTGAAAAAACTAAAGAAACACGCTTTTTATTTAAAATCCAATATTTTTACAACAGTATTGTATATAGATTACATATTGTGTTCAATACATGGCGCTTTTTAGAAACTAAAAACAAAAAATAAATAATAGTTTAAAAAAACTAAAAACACGCTTTTTATAGAAAACCAAACTAAAAAATAGAAAATAAATTTTAATGAATTAAAATTAATTATTTGATTTTAAAAAAAGCGTGGGGTGCTTTTTAAGATATTATCAAAATGATAATCACTCTACTCATATCTGTCAATAAAATATTTATAACTATTGACACCATGCACCCCACGCTTTTTTTTAAATCAAATAATTAATTTAAATTTATTAAAATTTATTTTCTATTTTTTAGTTTGGTTTTCTATAAAAAGCGTCTTTTTAGTTTTTTTAATTAAAAATATATTACTATATGAAGCTGAAAATTTATTTGAACTAGTTAATATTTGAAAATTCTGGTCCGTTTGTATAAAAAAATTTGAGAAAATGCAAAATAAAAATAATATTGTGGTTCTGATTGTCACTAAACTTTTTCTGAAATAAAATGATTTAAGATTATATTATATATTAAAATTACATTTTTAAACCTTGAGTGTAGAATAAGAAATGTAATCCATACACTTTTCGTCAAGTCTGTACTAACCACAGGCGCGGGCTACTGTATCGCTTTTTTCCACTTTAAATTATCCGTCATATTTCGTGCGGAGACACTAGATGTTGTTATGTGAATACTTTAAATTATTACTTAGGGCCCTATACTTACTTCTACAATATATAAGTACAATAAAAAATAATAATATGCCTTAATTGTATCATAAAGTGATATATTTCAAGTGACTTTTGGCCTAAACAATATATTATGTATTATACATTATGTATATTAAAAATTAATTATAATCGTTGCTTTTTTCTTCAATAACGATCAATTTGTGAAATTTTATCCTACTAATATGAATCTAGGCTGATCGTCTCAGATTTAACGGAAACCTGTACCCCGCAGACAGAGAGGGCTTAGGACGTTGAAAAATATAGGCTGGTGGCATTCATTACAAATTACCTATTAAGTACCTATTTGTCAAACATTAAAATATTATGATAAAACACAAATAATTTAAATTCAAATTAAAGTATAAACACGCAAAAACCAGGTATATACTAGAACCTTAAACTATTTATAAAAAGCACGTAGTTCCTGACTCCCTTACTACTATTTAATTTAACTTTTCATGCTCGACACCGCGCTGTAATCTTACCCCGTATGAATGAAACTAAAAACATATTGCAATTATTGAGACCTATTCTTGGGGTTGACAGTACTATGATTAAATATGAATAACACGTATGTACTGCACGGGAAAATGTCTGCAATTTATTCAAGCTGTAAGACCAATTTAGTATGCATAGATATAATTTTAAAGAATACAGAAAAATAGCCTTTGTTTTAATATTTTTAAAGATTGTTATTCCGTGTATGATGTTTAAGATGGCTTCTGATACGGAGGCTGCCTTAGGCGCGTCATTAGCGCGGGTTCGATACCGGCTCTCAGTTATTACTTTTAGGATAACCATGGGTTTTCGTAATCGGTTTAATTATAAGTTATTATTTTATGTTATCATTAATGAAAAGGAAGATGATGTTTATTATACATATACTTATTTCTTTATTATTTCAGCAATTTTTTTTTGTATGTTATGTAGCACAACTACATAGAATTATTATTTTTGGGGTGCTTGGTGGCTCACCATTGCTTCGCTCAGGGTTGTCTTTAGGTACATTTTTACCTATAAATTAAATACAATATTTTTTATACTTAAACCACCTACTATAAACGAAATATTTAAATCAGTTCAGGCTTTTTTTAGTTTTAGCGAGATTTATTAACAGCAATTGATTTTTATACTCATAGATTGCAAAATTTACATTACATGGAAATCAAACCTGCTAACTTTGACTTTTGAGTATCAGATAAATATAGTATGCAATATTTTATTTTGTTTTATTTATATTATTTTGTCTTCACAACACATTTTGTTAATTTCAAGCTATAGGTATATGGTCACCCTACCCATACATTACACATCAGGAGTCAAAAACAAAAAACGCCAAGGCTCTTGATTACCCAGCGAGTCATATCGGCGATATTGTTTATTTCGACGTAAATGATTTGCGTATTTGCTCGAGTAAGATTTCATTAAAAAGAGCAATTTAGTTTTTGAGTATATTTCGTTCATATACTATACTAACATAGTGTAGTTCAATTCAGATTGAAAAATGTACGTGTTGAAAGGTTCACTTGTATGGAAGTTTTACCGACTTTACAAAAGAGAGTATTTAATTTAGGTACCTATTATAGAAAGTAGTTTATATTTTAATTGAATTTCAGAAGATTTTAAAAGTTATCGAATATGTTCTTAGATTAGATATATTTAAATGTACCATTAAGCATGTACTTACTTCTTCATTTTTATATTAATTCATTTTATAATTGAAATGTTGTTATTATTTATAAAAATAAGTTTTTAATGTAATAGGCCCGTAATATAACAGCAATAATATATTCTATGGCTTGTAACATTATTATGTTTGTATTAATGTTATGACTTATAGCATAAGATTATTATAGACTACAGCTGCTGTAAGCCCTAATAATACCTATTTAGGATATTAAAGTATATTATATCAGTCATAAACATTTTATTTAAATGTAGAAATATTACAAGTGTCAATATTCTTCCCTATGGGATAATTACAAACTCCCGCTAATTGTACACCAATCAGGAATATTAGATCAAATCCACTATCTCCATTCTGTAACCAATCAGATATGACACTCAACTATAGATGTAGAATGTTAATTTAACAATATTTCTTAGATATATAACAATAAAAGAAAATTAAGTTTAATTAAATGATGGTATATATTTGAAATTTACGCATTATTTATGAACGCTTGCAAAGCTTTCTGCTGTTACATGTATGTCTTCAAAAACAAATGCATTGTTATCGAATAATTTAAAGTTTATTATTTGGAAAAGAAATTGATATATGTATATATTTTACGTAAATATGTCCGTATATGTATGTACAATGTACATTGTATATTGTTATACATATCATATACGTTGTACATTGTACATAAATATATATCTTAGTTCTATGCCACTTATTAAGATAAAGTCAGGATGTATGATAGTAGGTAATATACTCGTACAAAAGAAAAACAATTGCTATTTGCTCTCAACATTTTCAAGGCATCGTTTCATCTTAATTTCATCTGAGTGAGCACAAAGTAATCACACGTCACTCACACTCGTGGTATGTATGATACGAGCATATCTTCAATTATCGTGCCTTACTTAAACACACGGTAACTACGATTACTGGTTTGTCATAGATTAAACGATAGAAATACAATGTTTGCCACCTCAGCACATTTGTTATTATTTTGGTACATAATATATTATATATTATATTATTATCGTGGTACATAATATATTATATATTATGTACCACGCATAATTTGCGAAAACTGCAGCCACAATGTTGGAAGTAAGAACTTTTTTGTCATTATTACGCAGTACTAATTCGATCGTTAACAAAGCAACAAAACAAAGTTGATATGGAAAATTTTCTTTTGGATATATTAGTATTAAATGTAATATTTAAAATATTCGAAGCAGGGGTATGCTTTTAACTTGATATAATATGCGTGATATGCCGAAGATTAACAATTAATGACTTACTTATCCTCTCTTTTACTTACTTATTATATTTATTTTGGGCAAATATCATTAACCCAGTAATTTAAATAATCTTTCAGCGTTATATTTGTTAAAGCTTTCAGTTACTACCTACATCAATATTCGCAGGTCTATTATTTACCTAATCTATGACCCAGTTTTTACCAACACCGGCACTCAGCCGTCAGTGAATCACCGATCACGAGTGATAGTGCCTGATCACATTGATCGCTAATCACAGCCTGACGGTTTAAGAAGCCGTTTCCTGTGTTACTGTCTAATTTACAGCTCACTTCAAGCCGATGGAAATCATTTCGTATCCAAATGTAATTAAAATATTATTGATAGATCGTTGTAAGAATACTATTAAAATGTACGGTTGAATAAATTAGTGTCGGATGAGATACGATATCTTAGGAACGGTCGCAAAAACTATACCTAAGTGAGCTTTTTTAAAGTATACGAGTTGTGTTATTTATACAGGAAGTTATCAAACTCATTTAAAAATATAGAAAAACCTTAAAATGAGTAATTTTAATCACAATAATAAAATATGTACACCAAGGACTTAGCCACATTCAGTTTTTTTGCCTACAAATGTACTAATATAATATTTTATTTAATCAACAAAATGTTATCATCACAAACTATATTGATCTATATAGATATATTACATGTATATTATATATACTCCTATATCTAAGTACTCTAAAGCTCAACTTAAAGATTTTTTTTTGTTTTTATCGCCTAAAAATATTGGTAAATTATATTCTAATTCAAGATAATTGCATATAGGCCTTTCGTCAGGGTCCGGTAGCTGAACGAGAGCTCGATTGTAGTAATTTTTGGTCCTTACGTAGTTATTAAAGCGTCGTAGCAGTATCGATTTCATTACACTGATTTAATACCGTCGACCGGATGAGTTTTTGTTATAAATATGCTTCTTTCTTATTACAGCTTCCAACTAGAAAGGTAATTACATTGTGTACCTATGCCATTACTGATAGATGATTATGAATTAAATGAAAAAGCACCCTATTACTGTCGAAAAGAGCTTAATTTAGAGCGAAAGCTTCAACTGTTATAAGCGCGATCATGTGTAGGTGGCAGGGAATGGAGAGATTTTAAATAAAAAGCAAGTTTCTTAATGAGGCACGCCATCGATTGATTGATCGACCGTTTAATTGATGTCAGTGGTTTCGTGTACGCATGGCTTTGCCCGCGATTTATATGGTTCATATGATGGCACTACCTATCTATAGTACCTAATTCTAGTACATATTATGTTACTAGCAATTTGTCTTGAAACATCTTTGGGCATTTTTTTTAAATAATTATCTATGTACGCGTATGTATTACTCTGGGTGTTATTTAAAGTACAAAATTTTATCAAAATAGGTCAATCGTTTCAGATTACTATGGTGTATTGTTTTATAGATACATACATTATTTACTATGTAAATTTATCTGAAAAAGCTTCTTCGTTGCCACTGTATATCTATAGTACTGTTCAGTACGCAAGCAATTAAGATTGCTCCAACAAATTAATTACTATGGCTGATCACATTACCTTTCCATATAGTTTTTGTCTTGATAAGCCGTGTAATAATCGGAGGCTGTTACAGGCAATTTTAGATTTGGATCAAAACTCGTAAAGTATGTGGCGACGATATCATACGGAAGGATGTTTCACACTCGACTGAAATATATGGACATTTTTTTGTAATATCTTACGTCCGTTGTATTCTCAGTAGAATATAAATTCTTAATTTTGAATTAAGAATTCTTCTTTTTTTCCTGCATCAACAAAAATCAACTCTTATGTCATAATTTAGTAGGTAAATGTGTTTGTCTTGCCCGTATTACTAACTATTTTTAATGGGATTTGGTATGACTGTATGTCTTTGTCATGAATACACAATTCACGTGAAAGAAATCTTAGTAGTTACTACATAAGTACCAGGTAAAATATTATATTCAAAATAGGCTTCCAGTTAAGAGTTAGGTACGAAAATACGTATATACTCGTACGTAGGTATTTCTTAAAATTTTCATTATGTACTGACAGTTCAGGTCAGTGCAATATATTAATAATGTAAGATAAGCCATATATTTATTTAGTGTAAGCATAGCGCCAGAAGACCATTCTGCTGGGTTTAAATATCTACTGTTTAAATAAAAGTAGGTACTGTTGAGATTTATTCTGATGATTGTTATTAAATACCCAAAAATATACTTGGTTTTTTAATAAATAAATAATTTTATCTGCTTATGTGCTTGTCACATTACTTGTATTGCGCGTATTTTTGAACGTAACTTTTGAACCATACGGAAATCAAACTTGGGACCAATTGCTTAAGAAGAGATCACTATCTCTTAGAAACTGATCTATAACGAATATTGTATCCATTAAAGAGATTTCAAAAGTAATCGTTGTAATTTAACATTTTACGTTGAACGTAACAGGAGCGCTAGATTCAATTATGATATGGCGGTCCAAGGTCGTATAGACCGGGAGTCGACCGTTAAAGGATTAATAGTTCCACAAGCGATTAATTTATTATGCTCATGCCTCGCCCATTTGTTCTCAACAATGTACCTTGCTTAATTCTGCTATCTTTTGTTTTTTGTGATGTGATTTTTGATGTTGAATATTATTTTTATACGTTCACTTGTTGCTGTAAGCTTCAAAAAGCTGTGATATTGATTTTTATTTTGCTTGTGTATGAAATCTTAAAAGATAAAATAGTACTAACTTGACTGTGGGTTTTTTTTAGTAGGTTTTATTAGTTGGAGAAATAAGATGAGATGCTGGTAAAACAGATTCATATCTTAAATATATTGTACTTCTTATGATAGTATTTTCACCAAAGAAATTATATCTTTAATTTTGTTTTCATATAAATATTATATAAACAAATTGCTACTATAATTCAACATAAAAAGGTTTGTTTTTTTAAGTAAAGGTTTAGTTTACTATAATTCAATATAAAAAGGCTGATAATTGGTTTGTTAATGATGCTATGTATAAAATTTGTTAAAGATGGTTTTAGCAATTATAGAATACCGATAATTGATAGAAAAATAAATCATCCTTAACAATAGATATCATATCGATATAAAAAATCGAACAAACTACTTTCTACTGCGTCTAGCACGATTTATCGATATAAAAAATGAAGACATTCGTGACTCATTGAATTCATCATCATGAAAACAATATTGTTGCACGGTAAAAGAATAGAAGTATAACTAAAAAACTAACGTCGCTAACTGTAGCGGCTTCTAACAAAAAACGGCGAAACGACTTCAAAATAGAATCCCACACAACTTTCATCTTCAATAATATTATACACTGTTTGTTTGTTTGTACAACAGATATAACTCACAAATTAATTATTATCGTGGTTTAATTTTTAAAAAAAATATTCTTTTTCTCTACATGTACTTTCCCATCGCAAATTTTTTTTTATTCATTTATATACGCTTGCAAACCTTAAACTTAAAAAAAATAAACGGTTTCATATTTTTTAAATAAAATAAAAGCCTAAGTCTCTCCTTATATCATTAGCTATTTGCATCTAAATAAGTCCAGCCGTTTAAGAGATTTGCCGGAACAAACAGACAAACAGAAACAAATTAAAAAAATAGATTTTTTGATGTAAATACCGTATATACTTTCATATGCATTTAATGAAAAGCTCATAATTTGAAATTAAAAACAAATACTTCAATTTTATTTATATGAACTGATGTACTGATTGAATTTGTCAATTTATTTGAAAAAAAAATGTAATTTACTATGAAATTCTGGTAGTATTCCTTAATTTTAAAAATAAATGTAGATATTATAGTATAGGGCTTTTCTTACAAGTAGGTGTTTTATGATTTGTTATACGAGTATCTCTTAGTGCAAGTTTCTTACAGTATTTAATCTACTCGCTTCAGTCGGTTTTGTGTTTATTCAATAAATAATTACAGTACTATTCAGTAAGTATAAAACATAGGCAGTGGTATAGCCCAGCGGTAAAGCGTCGCTTTTATAACCGAGTGATGCGGGTTAAAATCCGGGTCTCGCACCTCTGATATTTTCATGTGCGAATCATTTCTATTTCTAACACGTTGTAAATACATAACATAATTAATCTAATCTCATAAAGTTACTTCTATTATAAATGTGAAATTTGAATAGATGTTTGGTGCTCAAGCACATTAGAACAGCTGAAAGCTGAATCTGGATTAAATTTGATGCAGGGATAGGTTATAATCTGGAATAGAACATTTTTTAACGCGCAAAATGTACGGATTGCCGGGGATAGACTTGTTAAATTATTCTTCATTTTTCTCTATGATTTTTTATATTTTATAATCCTTTTCATCTATATAACAAATAATAATATCATGAATAATAATAATTCTTTATTATAAATAAGAAAATGTACCTATCTGTTTTTTCGTCACTCCCCACCTTAAGTTTTAGTTACAGTAAAAAAATTATTAAAAAGTACTTAGATTTTTATACCCTCGATCATATAGATACTAAAACTAAACTTGAGTTATCAAGTTAAACAAAACCGGGACCAAATCGTAGTTTCACAATAAGGATTCCAAATTCTTTTGTGTTTCGCCGCCGAGCGCACAGTAGCGGCATACATTGAATACAATACAACACTTATTTATAGTCAAAACTGTCGTCGCCATAGCGTCCCGACTCGCTCGGTTAGAGAGCGTGTACATGAGAGACCACTAGATTTAGACAATAAAAATCTTTTGATTTTTGAATTTTTGATATTTTTTGTAATTAAATAATAAAATCTACTATATAAAAATAAGTCGGGTTTTCCTTCCTGACGCTATAACTCCAGAACGCACAAACTGATTTACACGGTTTTGCATTCGTTGGAAAGGTCTCAGGCTCCGTGAGGTTTATAGCAAAGAAAATTCGGGAAAAAATTCAACAGAAAAGCGGGAATTTTTTTTAAACTATACTAAAGAGGTTACACCTGGGGCCGAAGCCAAACGAAGCGAGGGTGAGTCGCTAGTACCTAATATTTTTTATAATGTAGTATGTGTAATAATATATAAGCACAATTTTCGCTTCGCTCGGGAACGTTATTTGCAGCGAATGACTATAAGAATCGTACAGAGGATATACGTTAAAAGAAAAATCCTTTTTTGGACTGAGACTCACGAAAATATTCTTACAATAGGTTTAGAGTCAACAAACATTTATTTTTTGGTATACATAAGAGTATAGAAATAAATAATTCAATTTCTTCTGTAAATTATAATGTACTTAAGTTTCTATATACAATTATAAAAAAATATATTATTTTTCGTACGTTCAATGTAAACAGTCCTTCATAAGATATCACTACCTCCTTTTGCGGGTCTAAAGATCAGAGGAATAGCAGCGCCCTAGAGTTTTATTTTAAAAAAGGGTTCGCTCTAACGGTTCTAAACCGCAAGGTCATTACAAAACCATTTGCTTTTATTTCCAAACTTTCATTTTGAACGGCCCTATAGCTTTTTTTGGCACTGTCACATCGATGCGGTGAATTATTTTTAAAACCGTTAACTTGTCCGAGTTGTAAATATGGTTAGGAGGTATATATTTTATTGTAAAATTTAAATTACGCGAGTTTAATTTATAACTGTCCAAGTACAGTTGATATTTAGTGATCGAAAAAGTGCAAAAAGCACTTCTTAATGTCTTAATTTAATGGAAAGCAGAAAGAAAACAATATTAACTTGTCTAGCTTTTTATGTACCTATATTTAAATAATCTAAACATTTATGTAAGTATTGTCATTTCGAATCAGAAATAAGAGTAGGTTCTATAATTGATTATTGGTAGGTAGTAGGTAAGTTCTATAAGATACACAATTTGTTTTGAGTCATTTATATTAATGCCTGATGTTATAAACATGATTTTCATAAATAACAGTATTTACAGCAAAGAAAATGGTAGGAGTCTGCCAGTTAGTATTACGTTGACAACTCACTACCGGTTTCTCATATTAATCTCGGTTCAAACTAAAAAAGCTATTAAATGTTCTTTGCAAAAATATTCTGTTTTAATCTTTTATCATTGGTCTGTTCCTCGTTGTAATTTGTTGGTGTACTTTTGATAACAAGCAGTACTTTAATATTTTTACAAACTTCTCTACAAGTAAAGCAGTTTAGATGCTAAGCTTTAAGCTCTTTGATTAAAACAATAATATCATTGAACTGAGCATTATTGAGTTAAGAGATAGTAAAACTTTTCAAAAGCTCCTTAAACAATTCATGAGTGTGTTCGAGTCGTCTAGATTCATCTCATAAAAGTGTCATTTTTAATTTACTCAAAGTTATTCTTCACTAACTTTGTTATTATAAAAATTCAATGATTAGAATACACATCATCTTTATTACTATATTTTGTGGTTAAGAGGCAAAAACGTCAGGAAAAAAAAACAAAAAGAAGGTACCACGTGAAAGAAAAGCTAGATTAATTCATATATTTTAAAGGGCAAGTACCTCTATAACAACATAATTCATACCGGAAACAATATCAATAATGAAAGTTCATGTAATACACGACGCTTGAACATAAGCTTCGCCTGATTTATGACTATGTAAATCATATGGAGGTGATCAAACCGGACATGCAAAGTACATTTTACTAGTTGTCGCCGTCTATATTCTATTTATATAGGTAAGCCATAAGATTCTTCAATAAACTAAGAAACAGTTAATAATTTGTTTTACATAATTTCATCTTACAACTTTTTTCCTACTAATATAATAAATGTTAGTCTGGGAGGATGTCCTTGATTCATGCTGCGATGGGATGAAAGGTACGATTCCCTTGAATTTTTGGTGAAACCGATTTTTTAAAGTTGCTATTGACGAGTTTTAATAATATTATGAATGCAAAAAAATTTAAAAAAGGTGTCCAAATCTTAATGATTTAACTGTGATATAGGAATAGATCTTATAAAGTTCTTATTACTTATTCGGTATATTATTTTTAGAAGATGAAAAGAATTTTGTAAACAAATTACAATACTAAACTCAAAGAATTTGATTGTAATCGTATTGACAGATAACTGTTAAGATATTCATTACGGATATCAAACTTAAGTTATTTGTAGGTTGTTATACCAATATTTTTTAAAAACCTCAAACCACAGTATAGATCAATTATAACAATCACCTTCTAGTGATCGAAACATAACCTGTTCCAATATACCACTAAATTAACATGGGATCACCAAATGTCCAAGAGATGTGTCAATCTAGATAGCCTTTGATTGACGTAACTTTTAATTTCATAATTGATGAAGCCATGCGCATATTTGATAGAGGAAATGTTAGGAGATATGTATGAGAAATAAGTGATTAGCTTTAGCTTTTGAATACATTAAATAATAATGAGACGTGAATACATGAATATTAGAACTAGACTGTTTTAGTTGATACGAATAAGTTATTAGGAGTGATAATTTTTTAATCAACTAATGTCTCGCCCTCGCTTCGCTCGGGTTCGTCCCTTTAGTATATATTTTTTTAAAGTTTGTTTTTTTTATTATTATTAAATCCTTCCGTGTGACTTACGGAACATACAAAAAAATTTAGCCGAATTGGTGCCCCTATAATATTCGCTAACCAACATTCATTTTTATTTATATAGATTAATAGTAAATATCGTTAGTTTATTTAAACTAAGAGTCTGTGTGGTTTTAAGGCTATTTTAATCAACTTAGGAAGGAAATTATGGTTTTAAATAGTTCCACCCTATTTGTAAGGGGATATTTTGTCCTTGTAAAAAGTATGAAATCAATTTTCAGTTGGTATAGCGTAACGTAAACTAACAATATAATATTATGCTTCTACTTAAGCACATCCTCCTTTCTTAGATTATATGTCATGTTTATATCACATATTGTACTAGAAACGTGTGCCAATTTTACTGAAATATTCCTAATATGTACAAGTCTTATACAATGTTTTTAATACCTTAATTACTTTTAATTAGTTTTCGCCTATTAATCGAAATTAGAACATAATTAACATGGATAACAATTTTTTTTAATAACAGTAAAGCGTCAATAACTTCATAGTTATTACACAAAATGTTAAAAAGATACATAGAAGAAAAATCTCCTTCCAATTTGGCCACACTCAAATTAGCTATTAATCTATCTAATATCTAATAACAGAACACTGTCTGTACCAATTTACATAAGTATCATACGTTTAACTTAACATTAAACTTGATGTAACCTGCTCGCTAATGCATAATGTTGATATTCAAAAATCGATACCCAAAATTAACCCGCTGAAGACCCATAAAGCGCAGCAAAAAACGCCTAGATGGATCATATAATTTGGTATTATGGCAGTTTTTCTGTTTCAAAATTGTGATGAATGGAATAAAAAACTCGTTAAGATTATTATCCCTAATAAACGAGAGTATATGGTCTGATACCATAATGGTATCGTCATTAGGCAAGATCGCCTCGGGTGCGTCTTTGTGTCGCCACAGTTATTTACACGCCTGCATCGCCAAAATACACCTGTGCTTTACAATTTTTCATAAAAAATTTAATGAAAATGTAATTTTTACTCGACAGGCTCTTAGCGAATAAGGAGGGTAATGTGTTTGAAACAGCAAGTTAAAACATGCATGTATGTAGATTGTATGTATATCTTCAAATGTACCTATTATTTTTTAATTATTAATAATATTCCACTTCTGGACACGTTCCTCCCTGGCGACTCCATTAAGAAAAGTAAAACTTGCTCTGTCAGAAATGCAGGTTTCCTCGCGAAGCGACCTCTCCCAAGCGAGCATGTTACGACAAGGCAACCTCTGCCTTATTAATTATATTAATTTTTATCTAATATTATTAATGCTTAAGTAAGTTTGTTTACTTGGTGGGTTGGTTTCTGTCTTCCATTTGACGCAAAGAAGTGAAACCAGGACAAAATAGGGAATTTAAATCAAAAACCTACTAAGTATTCGTTACGATAACTTTAAGATACTTATATTATCGAAAGAGTAATTAATATAAGTAAGTAGGTATTTACATTTAAAAGTATGAATTTACTTTTTAGCCACATGCTTAACCATTCTCACCCTTTTATAATGAAAGCTCCACGGTCGATTTAAAATCAATAATGATTTCAAAAGATCACTTTCCCGATCACAGTGAGAGATCCATCAGTGATCTATAGATCTTTTGTTGATCGAAATCGATCTTGATGTTGATTAGCTCCGCGAATGGAACGGTTACTGTACCAAATTATTTTTTTCTTTGTCACAATGGACTCATTGAGCGTATGTGATTGGTTTTCGTTTTTTAAATAAATTGTTTAGATTCCTTGAAAGTTGAATATAGTTATTGCCTTATAAAAATAAATCTCTATAGGAAATTGTTATCACATTTTTTGGTCATGTATGATGTCATCTAAAAATATAATTAGATATTTTTTTAATTAGTTTGTTTACTTATGGTTACTTCTCTAATTATACCATAAATAGCCCTTGTATTTTTTTATGGGACAAAGGGGGCAAACGGGCAGGAGGCTCACCTGATGGTAAGTGATCACCTCCG
The DNA here is from genome assembly GCA_951802675.2 of Boloria euphrosyne. NCBI lineage: Eukaryota > Metazoa > Arthropoda > Insecta > Lepidoptera > Nymphalidae > Boloria > Boloria euphrosyne. The sequence goes on along the minus strand of OX637878.1, from coordinate 3,098,749 downwards.
CCCATGGACATCTGCAACCCTGCAGGGCTTGCAGATGCGTTGCCGGCCTTTCAGGAAAGGGAGGGAGGGAGGAGGGAGAAGGACGGGAGTAGGGATGGGTAGTGGGCCTCCCGGACTCTCATTTACCGGACGAAACGCGACAGCATAGCTGCCATCCATGTGTGAATGTACAAACATATTCGTAGGTAACAGCAGAATATAATGCATGTTTGTATTGGAAATACGTTATCTATTACATAGTGTAACTAACTTGTATTTGCAATTAAAATATAACCTAATATTTATAAGGTAATTTTCAGTTAAACATTAAACAAGTGTAAATGTCAGAGAAATAGAACAATTAAAGCTAAACTGGGTTTTTTAAATTGTTAAAAGCGAGTAACGAACCTACGACCTACACCGCGAAATACTTTAAGAACTCTACTAATCTATTATCTATACATACAGTATACAACACATACATACATACATACCTACATACAAATCAGTCTCAGTACCTTCATGTCCAGTCCAGTAACAGATTTTTTTATTTTGTTTTTTTTTGTTTGCCTTAAACTTAAAAAAATGTTACGACCACTTGGCGAATACGAAAAAATTAGAGCTAAATCACATTAATGACATCATAATATTAATTAACATAAAAAGAATAATAATTATAATAATAACCAATAATAATCAAACGTTCATCAACTGATGTATGACACGTCCAATAGGCATTCGTTATAATTTATTACGACGGTCTAGCCGCTAGATAAAGAGAGATAATTAATATTGGACAATAATTAACGATGTCACTGAACATTACTTGTTCTGTTATACATGAGTAATGGCTTGCTTTATCGATGAGCTTCGATCTTGTGCCCGTTTGGAGTATTTTGGTTGAAAGTTGATAGCTTTTGTGATTGATAAGTAATTTTATTAATTTGTGTTTTTTTATCTACTATAATAGATATGAAAGAACTTGCTGGGATAAAAAAAAACTATACATATAATAAAATTCTAACTTATTTCAATCTCTACATTGAATATCTTTGGATATTCTTATTGGAATAGTATGTAATTATTATCGATACATAGGCCGAATCTATAGTTTTTAGAATTTTTGTCTGTCTGTCTGTTTGTAACCGCATTATGAGAAAACCACTGGGCAGATTTTGATGAAATTTGGTACCATGATAGCTGGTCATCTGGGTCAGAATATAAGATACTTTTTACTGCTGGAAAATATCTCATTTCTGAGTAATCTCAATTAACCATTAATAACTGGCTGTAAAACATCACACGGTATGTGAAATCTAAGAATTTAGTTTCTTTAAAACGCGAGCGGAGCCGCGGGAAATGCTAATATAAGTGAAATATAGTATACATTTTGTTAAGTATGTCCGCCATTAAAAAACGTATTCCGTATAAATTTCACTATCCCTATGACTGACTCTTACAGACAGCTCTTGCTGTCTATGACAGATAGATATGAACAGGCAGCATCAAAATAAGCAAGCAGTTTTTAGCGTCCTTTATTTTGTTTAGCCATAAGGTCCGTTCTGAATGAATTTAAATAATTTAGCAATAGATAATTTAGCAAAAACATATAATATGATGATTCTATCAGTCGGTAAAAGTGGACAACAAGGTCGCCAGCTTATTCTTGAAAATATCTAACAATCTAGGCAGGTACAGGATATTGTGTGAAACTTTATTAGCATGTAATATCAATGTAAATCAGAATGAACAATTAGAGTTCTGAGTGTATTTAGTTGATTTTTTTTAATTATATTTTTTATATATTTTAATAGCAATACATACCTACGACATGTTTAACACACCATAAAGAGTTTTAGACATTTTTGGTACGAAATAATTAGGAACAAATTTTGATGAAATATTTTAATGTATTAATGTACAAATACCCTGGGCATTTTGTTAACTGCAGAGAGGAGCAAATAATTATATTTTACAAGATAGATTTACTATTTCCTTCTAACGCTGCATATGAAATATATCCCCAATGGGATCTACAAATGCCCTCTCATAATATTTATAGAAAACATTATGGTGTCGCATGCCCAGTAGTTACTGAACAAGGTTCGGCGAACGATGTATTAATCAGATGCTATGAGATTCTAAGCGTGCTATGAATTGGACTGTTATTCAATTTTTCAAAATTTTAAATGTAATTTTATATTTTTCTTCATCGCTTTACAATAATATTATAAGATGATTTAAGTTAGTACCGATTCCCTAAAAGTTAAAGTTAAGAAAAAGTCCAATGAAGATCCGAAATATTCCTCCGTGAAGAAGGGAAGGCGGACCACGTCTAGTCAAATATGGAGAGATCGATCCAAAAAATCGATCCTAATACATACGTATCTATAGGCATAAGTGTGTATATGGATGGGTTATTGTTACTCTTTCTCGAGGAAATAGATGGATGAATTTTGATGAACGTACACGGATAGACGCGCCTTAGCGAAGCAAAAAATTATTATAATGTGCCATTTTACATTAAACAAGATTGTTATTCTATAATTATTTGATAAAATAAATGCCTAGTATACCTATGAATTCATTTTTGTTAAAATTTCCTTTTCTTTTTAAGTAATTACTTCACCGTAAGTCTATCTATATTAGAACGAATGCATGTTTTTAGACGGCTGGTTGTAATTGGTTCCAGAGAATACTGGCAAGCCATAGGGAGGCCTTGACCTGTAGAAGGGTTATTGCAATCGAAAAAAAAACAAATGTTATCTTATAATGTAGTAATTGAACACAATAATGTAATATTGCTACACAATACACACTTAGGTTCTAACAAACATATTTAAGTACTTAAACTTTTTTTTTGGTGATATTTTTTCTTACGTAACTTTGTGAATGACATTTTTTTTCTTCTCTTTCTTAAATTCTTAACTGAGAACTCAAAATATATAAAGTTTATTAACGACCAATACTCAATATGCGTATGATAGTGACTTATTAATCAGTAATCCAGAAGCTACGGAATATTATCCCGCGGAGTCATGCCGCAGGCTAGCGGAGGCATTCCATGTTATATTACCTACTGTTAGGATGTAGGGTTCTAGGCTTGGAAATTAAAGGCCACTTTGACCCTTGATATAAATGTTATATTGCCTTAAGCGTGAACTGCTATATGTGAATTATTATGAAAGTAACTTGAGACTATTTGAAGATCTAGTACCTGCTCTGTACGGCGCTGTGTAAAAAATATTTATTTATTTATAAGTAGATCTATTCTGTCAGAATTTTAGTGTAATAATACCACAAAATAAAAGATTTTTTAATTTAATTTTGTCTCCTTTTCAACGTCGGTTTGTAGAAAGTTTAATTGAAATAAGTCCAGCGTTTATGTTGTAATGTAAATTATAATTAATTTATAAATGGTCCTAAATCATCAATAATATTATTTGTCATTAATTTAACAATATGTATGTTAGTGTTACACAGAAGTTTATTATATTATTTTGTTTTAAATTTCTAAAAATTATAAAATAATACATTACAACTAGTTTTACTTATTATAGCAGATATAATAATAAAAATAATATAAATAATATATTATATACCGTACTTTATTAAACAATCATTAATAGTTGAATTTGTATTAACATCAAAGCCCGTAGATTTTAAAGTGACATCTATTGTCGTACATTTAACTCAAATGCCCAGTATACATTTAACAAGTAGCGCCATCTAGTTCGTTCCTATCAAACTAAGTTATAAAATACCGTAAACAAAAAGTTATAAGCATTTAATGTAGAAGGTCCTTAATAGATGGAGATGTAAAAAAAATTATACAAGATTAACTAATTATTCGGTGGAGACATCGATAACTAAATAAAACCTATGAGTCTTATATGTATTGGGTCGTTACAATGAAAAAATATTAGAAAAAATGTATTAAGTATATTCACAAACATTCACATGATATAAAATGAAAAATGACAATCAAGACAACAAATAATAATGAGAATAAATATAAGTGAATAAGAAAAGTGCAGTTTGGTTCTATTTTAGTACAGCATGCAAACTTAATTTCTTATTTATTTATTTATAAACATTACATAAAACAATTAAGAACTTTAAAATTTAGGTTAAGTTTTAAATAACAGTATAAGTGGACCTAAATCATATTATATACCTATTTAATATTTATATTTATTATTATTTATATAAACAAACAACCAATTTACAAAAAAAACTGATTGTACGCGCCATCTAGTTAAATAACGTAAAACTACATTTTATTCGCTTATAGTTCAATAAAATTGCTTGAGATGGTGCAATACAACATTGAATTGAGCTTATGAAAACCGTCAAAATATTTTTTTTTATATAAAATAATCACAATGTGCTTAAAATATATCATAATTTGTGTTCAAATCTTTAAAAAAATATTAAACTTAAAGGAAAAGTTTACTTAATAAAAAATTGTTCGTTACAAACAGTGCCAACTCAAAAAATCTAAAATGGACACCAAAAGTCATTACAATTTTGTTAATATCTGGACAGTGAGAAGAGTCCGAGAGAATAGATATTTAAACCTTACAAATTTTAACTTTAAAAACTTTTAAAATGGTTGTGAGTTGTGACATAATTAGCCACAGAAAAAGCGATATGACGAAATCATAAGGGTTACGGTTTTGCATGTTGTGTGTGCTGTAAACCTTAAAAAATTGCCTTCAAGATTTAAATAATACCTATAATTGGAGTAAAGTTTTTATTCAGACTCATGTCATACCTAAATTATTTACATACCTATATAAATAATCTCAGGTGTTAACCCTTAATGTATCCTATCCCACCTAGTATTTACTAGAAGAATGATGAAAATTTAATAAACTACACAATAGCTGTTATAGCTATTGAGTTTCTTCTCTTTTTCAAAACTCTAAATACCTACGCTTAAATAAGTCATTCAGCCATTCTGAAGAATAACGGTTAAGTACATTTTTTTTTCAGTTTTCTGATACTTGACATTGCGTCGGCTTAATAAATATCCCGTCCTACATCCCGTAGGAAAAAAGATATCTATTTATTACCTATCTTTGTCTTTTCTTCTTCATAAATAACAATTAATAATAGGTTATTATAATTTTTATTATAGCAAAACATATTATGGAGTAATACATCATTTTTTCAAAAGTATCTTATTTAGATTCTGTAATGATAATAAACAACTAAAAAACATCAAGTCTTATTCAATCGATAAGTGGTATAAAAAAGAAATGTGGTGTCGTGGGACACCGGGTAGAAACGAAGTTTCTTATTATAAAAATATTAATTGTAAGTTCTATTCGAGGTATAAAGAAAATAATTATTCGAGTATACATTTTTTACTATGATTTTTTTGATAAAAAAACAAAATAAACAAAAAAAACAAAATAGAACAAAAAAAACAAAAAAAAACTACTTTACAAAGTTATCAACTTAATTTTTTTAACAAACCAGACGGTGTAATTATGAAATGATATAATAAAAAAAACAAAAAAAATAATTAAAAAAAGTACTTAACAACGTTATCAACTTTATTTTATTTACAAACCAGACGGTGTAATTATCGAATGATATAATAATAATAACCGTCATCACGTAGACTATACATTAGACACTGTATAGCCATCATACAAAGACTTTACATAAATAATAAAAATCTTACGTTACGGACGTTTTTTCCCGGTTAGGGTACCCCTCCGCATCGTCCCATAAGGAACTTCGTTTCAAAAATGCAATTAAATTTTTACATTTTCAAATTTCGCGTCTCATTGATCGAAAACGCTGAACGCATTGGACGCCATTATTACTCCGTGGTCAGTACCTCCGTGGCAGTTGGTTTTGTAAAGAAATGCGCAGATAATTTGTATGAAATTGCTAATTGTTTATAATTTAAAATGAGTTATTATTCTACTTATCGGTATCTTATGGTGTGCTGTTCCTGAATGCAAGAATACTAGTTTAAAAACACCAAACAAATTATTTATTTTTGCTTATACGGCGGTATGACGGAATAAAGTGGTGGTGGCTACTATTTCGTGGTGCTTAAAAACACATTAAAAAACTAAAAACTTTCAATTTCATTTTAAAATTTAATTTGTTATTTTATGAACAAAAAACAACCTCTTTTTTAATGCTTTTTGCCTAAGCTATCTTAATAATTTTATATTTTTAGGTTAGTTTTTATTTAGAGTAAAATACCATATTGGCGCATTATAGATAAACGCCCTTATTTTATTCTAAGTACCTATGCATTTACCAAAAATTATAAGGGCAAGGCAAAAATAAGTATACACTATTGACTACGGAACCCTAAAAAAACTTTATTTCCTAAGTCAATAGTTTTGAGTAACGCGCTTCCAAAATTTATATTATGTGTATAATACTTACGCATTTTTAAAATTCATTTTTACTACCAATTTTTCATATTTATTATTTTAAAATACTCGAAGATAAGTTACAGTGCCATTCAATAATACTTTAAATTAGAAAGAACGTAAACACGTCATCAATCATTTATAATATCTGTTGATCATAAATAAATGAAGGTGTGTGGCTTATACGAGTACGTACGCAGTCAGTGCACCGTTACCGCGACCCACTAACAGCGTAGACGGTCTCAGTGTAAACCGCAAGACGAACTCGCGCGAACGCGATGATTTTCGAGAGTGCTATCTTAAATTTATCGGTTCTATGTGCTTTAATCGTTGCACTAACTTTCGACTATGTAACCAAATTTTTCAGTTACTGGTACATTAGACATGTACCTTACAAAGTACCAGTTCCCTTATTCGGGAGTGATTACCATCGAGTTTTGGGAATTCGCAACACTTCGGATGAAGTCAGTAAATTGTATACTGCCTATAATGACAAATATGTCGGCTGCATCAAAAGTAGAATACCTGACTTAATAGTAAAAGACGCAGAATCTATAAAGAGGATTTTGTCGACAGATTTTGCAAATTTTCATTGCCGAGGCACCGGCTTGGACCGATCTCGGGATGTTTGTATACGAAACAATTTATTTTACTCTGAAGGCGAAAAATGGACTCTACTACGTAGAAAACTCGAGTTACTATTGAATAATATTAACTATGAATTTCAAGACAGTTTACATGACTGTTTGTCAGGAACCAATGGAGATACGAAAGTTCAACAGTTAGTCTCGGATATATTGGACGCTGTGTTTAAGAATTTACTTATCGATAATAATTTAGATAGTACAGTAATAAGGAGTTTGAGGGAGGCGATGCAAAAGCGAACCTTGTTTGATAAGCTTAAGAGCTATTTGAAGGATATATTTCCTTCGGTCTATGTATTGTTGGGATTAAGCACCGTTCCCGAGCATTTCTTTGGTAAATTTGTTCAGGTTCTGGAAGAATCTAAGTTAAATAAAGATATTAAAAAAATAGAATCTCTATTAGAAGACGATGCTAGTAATAAAAACCTAAAAAGAAAATCAAATAACACAATTAATTCTTATTTAAGCCTTTTTATTGAACAAGGATATATACCCTGCCTATATGTATTAACTGCACTGTTATATGAACTAGCAAGAAATCCTGAAATTCAGGAGAAAGCACGAAAATGTGTGGGATCTTTTTCTGAAGAGGACTATTTGAGCAAAACTATTAAGGAAGCTTTAAGAATGTATCCGCCATACTCAGTAATTACTAGAAAATGTGTCAAAATGTACCAATTTCCTAAAAAAGATCTTGTTTTAGATAAAAACTTTACAGTCACAATACCAATAGAAGCCATGCATAGGGACGAAGCGAATTTCAAAGAGGCAAATGTATTTAACCCTAGTCGCTATGATGATAAATTATCAAATACATTCTTGCCTTTTGGAGGTGGCCCTAGAAAGTGTATTGGTGAGTACTACATTATTTACAGGTCTTTCTAAGTGAAACTTGAAAGGCGTGAATACTGAAACACATTTCGTATTCCATTACTTGTTTACAGTTACTAGTCGTGCTATAAACATAAATTAATTTTAAACATAAAATTGTTCTATCGGTGCTATAATCAGTGAGAATCTGTAACATAGTCGTTAGTTAGTAGTATTTACGTTATCCATGCTTTCTTTCATCTCAATTATACTATAAACGACGAAGCAAATTACTCACGTTTCGCTCGAATACGTCCCTAGGTACCTACCTATCTTTTTTTTTTTTGAACAGAGTCATCATAATTTTTCTTTAATAAAAGTAGCCTAAGTTACTCGTTATAACATCAGCTATCCATCCCTGTTAAAACATTCCAGCGGAACAAAATTGACAGACAAACAAATTTTTAAAAGTTGTGGATTTCTTACAAGTACCTACCGTATAAAATATGCATGGTATTTTCTTTTATATTGATCTGTATAGATATAGATATTATTAACAGTCTTGTCATATTTGCCATAATTAGGAGGACTTAGATTAGTTTTGAAGATTTCTATACATTTTAATATATATTTTTTTCTAATATAGTAAAAATAACTTATAACTTAAATTTATTCATTCATAAACATATCAAATAACATAAAGTACCAATAACAAATTAAAATTAAATGTTGTATTTCTATAGCTTTATCGATTGACTTTTATTGCTTATGCTTATGCTATATTAAGAATAATTTTTGAAACGATAATCAGGTACATATTATACATAAAAAGCAGTTATAAACAAAGCAGATCGAAATAAAAAATTCTATCTAACCATCGTCGTTAGATAGAATTTTTTATTTCGATCGTAACCTACAAATTCTTTGGACTATTTAAATTTTTGAATACATAACAATAATAGGTAAAAATATATGTATGTATGGTCCCACGGACTAATCGCACTTTACGAAGGCACAGAGCTGTAGTACGATACCACCAACTACTGAACATTTTTTGACTCTTTGGACCTGACCTGGGATTTAAGCACTGAATTTATGACCTAGCCACAAAACTAACGAAGCATATAAAGGTTATTTAACACAATGATGCTAATAAATCTCGTTGCCATGTACATTGTACGTTTACAAAAAGTAATTTTCAAAATTAAACGTAAATCATTTATTTTAAATTAAATATCACAGGTTTTTGTAAATTAATAATATGCTACCAAAATTACAAAATTCAGTAACAAGTCCTGTTTGTAACATATCATTGTCAATCGTGAGTAATTTTACGGAAAATTATAGGTACCTACATGTAGTAAACTTTTTTTACAAATTTTGTATGTATTTTTCATTTATGTCAAATCAAAAGCCAAAAAAATAAACAAGCTTCTAGCTTTAAAAATGACGAAATATCCATACAAAATTTTAAGCCCCTATTTCAATCCTTTACAGCCCTTTACAGTCCTTTCTCAGGCTCTAGACTATTCTGTGTACCCAATTTCATTCAAATATGTTCAGTAGATTTAGCGTGAAAGCGCGACACACAGACAGATATACAAACTTACTTTATTGTGATTTAACTTTTTACTGCGGGATAATATCTCATATATTATGAGAAATGTATACTTAACGTTAATTCCTACCCACAGAGTATATTCGCTAGTTAAAAATTTAACGATACCTACCTACATATGAAACAATGTAATGTACATCATTTTGTTTATTCTTTTTTGTAAGAAGGACATAGCTTGTGAACAAATGGACAGAGAAATTAACCAAAGAATTAAAAATATGTAAGATGCACACTTTGTTATATTCACATCAATCATCATCAACACTTTTTCTTTTGTTTTTTTAACGTCCTCCGTAACGCCTCCCTCAGTACGAGGGGATCAGGCCATAGTGCGTGTTGGCGGACTTCACATGTCTTACGAAAACTTGCTAGGTTTTCTCAGACATGCAGGTTTCCTCACGATGTTTTCCTTCACCGTAAGACAAGTGGTAATTATGATAGAAATGATTCGCACATGAGAATATCAGAGGTGCGAGACCCGGATTTGAACCCGCATCACTCGGTTATATAAGCGACGCGTTACCGCTGGGCTACCACTGCCTTTCATTCACATCAATATTGATTCAATATTTCATTTAAACAATCTCTAATATAATTACTAGTATAATAAACCTCTCCGACATCATCACGTTTGGCTCAGTATGTAGTACACTACTTGCTGTGTATGCGGATGCCGGTTCGAGTCACACTGGGTGCATTTATTTGTGTGATGGGCATACTGTATACTCTAGTTATGGGTGCTTAATAATAATATGTTTATCTTTAAAGTCTCATAAGTGAAATGCTTTTGACACGCATCTACCTGGTATCAAAAATACAAGCAAGCTTCAAGAAACTAGATGTTGATGAGTTATATATATCCCAACACATGTATTTATTTATTTACTATACCGAGAAGCAATATTCATTATTGAGGATTTGGAACGTGTTTTCGAAACAATGTAAATGAATGATTTTTTGTTTCCATTACCCAGTTCAAATGGAACTTCTTTTTCGTTTTCGTTTTCTTCAAAATTGCGTAAACCTCGCAATTTTATAAAAATGTAAGGTTTTCGTGTGAAAAAAAACGTGTAAATTTGTAATTATATTGTTGACAATGCATTATACGAGTATTTGTAGATCCGTATCTAGCCTTAGGAAAAATTATTAATGTAGAAATCACAGGCAATCCACTTTATTTATACATACAAAAAATGTTAAACGACCTCGTCTTACTTACAACATCGTGCACTACGAATTGTATTAGTAATAGTACATAATGTAAACAATTATTATTAGTCTAACATTCAAACTTGGGACATTAATATACAGCACCATCAAGTTTCATAGCACCACTCATGCGAGTGGACCTATGGTGAAGGAAAACATCGTGAGGAAACCTGCAAGTCAGAGAAAACTTAGCAAGTTTTCGTAAGACATGTGAAGTCCGCCAACACGCACTAGGCCAGCGCGGAGGACTATGGCCTGATCCCCCTCCTATTTGAAGGGAGGCCCATGCCCAGCAGTGGGACGTTCATAAGGGCTGAATACAAAAATTCAATACACATGCGAGGGGTTGCTCCACAGTCTACTCTGATATCAGAAAAGTACCTAGATCAACCCACATGGCACACTGTCCACCGAAGTGAAGGTGTCTGGCCCACTTTATTTCACCGGTTTATTTCATAAAAAGCAAGATTATTAAATAATAAAATATTGACATGTCTTAATAGAACACAATGACACATTAAATATTAATTGTAGCGGTCTAAAAATTAGTTTGTCACTTTCCGGCCAAGTAACCGTTTCTATGCTAAGAAACAATCAATTCATTGCTTAATTATGTCAAAGAAGGTCAAAAAACTAACGCTAATCAATGAAAGACACTTTCGTGTTTTTGCAAAGTAAGCCTATAAAAACCTGTATTTTTTTGTGTGTATTTTTTGTATAATAGCTTGGACAAGATTTTTTTATTTTAAGCGACTTACTTAGCCAGCTAGTTTTCGACCCGACAGAAACGGTACCCACGGTACGTTTTAATTTTCTGAGCGGAATTATTATTTTTTTAAATATACGTTGTTTATGTTACTCCGTCCAAAAGTCCCGTCAAAATCTGTCCAGCCCTTTCATATTTAGTAAAAAGCTGTTTTGTTGATATACAAACAGACAATTTAATTTTTTATCTGTATAAATCTATATGCAAAATTATTATTTTGAAAGTGTAGCTCGGATCTAAAAAAATATTGATCATCGCTAGATCTCGATCAGAATAGTAGGGATTAGGCTTTTACCCAGATTAGATTTTTTTTATAAATTTTAAACAGTATTAAATATAATATGGTTTTTTCTTTTTCAGGCGAAGCAGTCGCCATGCGTATCCTGAGAGGAGTAACTTCAGCAATTCTAAAGAAATTCTACATAGAGCCCTGTAAAGGAGAACTCAAAATCACCGATTATAATTTTAAAAGGATAATTGATGGTGACATATTGTTAAGATTCAAACCTATTCAGTAATTTCAAGGATTTCAAATGCTTTTTATTTATTTAGTCAGTTAAGATTGAATTTATGGGCTTAATTTCTATCTAAAGGTACGTAATATAGATAGATATTTGTTGCTTAATATTAATAATTTAAGTTTATTAATAAAAACTGCTTTATGGACTCATTTGATGTTATATACTTAGTAGATATATAATTATGTTAATAAAACGCTGTATTTGGTTGACAGTGCCTTCTAGGATATGAATTTGTTGTCTATATGAAGCAAACGTTTGGCCAGTCAAACTAGGTAAAGAGAAATGTCAAATAAAACACGTTTCTATATGAAATAACACAAATGCAGTGTTTTTCTATATAGTGTAATTAACATTCATAAGTATTAAAAGAGAAAGCGTAAAGCGTAATAAAGATATTTTTTATACTTGAAAATAACTTTTCCATTTTAAAACTCAATTAAATTATTATAATAAAGTTACAACGTTATTTACTGTTAAACAGATTTATCTACTGAATCTTTTTCAGAATTTAAAAAAGTTTAATTTTAAAAGATATATTGAAATAAGAAATATTTTCAACTTAATTATTTTAAGTCAGCTCATACTTAAGATAACAGACCGGTTCATAATTAATTCTTAATCAAAGTAGTTGTTTTTTTTTGATACTTACAGCCTTGATATCACGGGCGTAGCCAGGTTTTAATTTTGGGGGGGGTGCAAGAAAATAAAACTACTAAAATTGCATGAAAAAAATGTAATATATTGTCGCGTAATATAGTGTGAGCTCGTCATAATAGCAAGCTTGTACCACATACCATGTCTAAGAACGGCGAATGTCAATTTTTAACGTATATCAATTAGATGACAGGAACAGTTTATTACAAATTCGAATGTGTTAGAGAGAGACAAAACACTTTCGGGAAAGGATTCGAAATTACTAGAAACATTTTGAATTTTCGATACTAGAATGTTCTTAAATTTACCCGGAGGTTCGTGCAACTGTGTGCTTAAGACACCATACTAGTTTTAAGGAAGCCGTCGCTCATGCTCTGGAGGTTGAAGCTGTGCGTCATGACTCTAGACCTTGGAAGGTGCGGGAAGTAAGTACAGAAGGAGCATCGACCCTAGAACGTAGGTTTAGCCCAAGTTGCTACGAGTGCGGCGGTCGGGGCCATCTTCGAAGTAACTGCCCTTCAAGGAAGAACGGTCGACGACAGTCAGATGTTGGTATATCAACTTATAATCAAGCCAGAAGAAAACTGATATCTGCCAGGGCTAGGACTTGGGCACTGACCGGGGAATCTATAACCCCAGCGATAAAAGTAAAACATCAATAGATGGAAACACCTTGGTTATACATGGCGCTATTAATGGAATAGCATGTAAACTCACGCTGGATACCGGAGCATCACGAACTGTCATTAATTACCGAAGATTGAGACACATTGCAGACAATAATTTGCATGATAGAAACACACATTCCTCTTACGACAGGCACCGGCCAGCGCATACCTGTTTGGAGGGAAAGGAAAATCGCTATCAAAATTGGGGACTACATCTATTGGCATAACGCAATAGTTGCAGATATCGTGGATGATTGCATCATTGGATTGGACTTTCTTCAAAATAACCAGTGTACGATTGACATGAAACATGGAGTTTTACAATGCAGAAATAGAGAAGTGCAGATAAGTGGCGGAATTCATGGAAAAGTGCGTTGCTTGAAAGACACCACTCTTCCACCAAGATCGCAGACTCTAGTACCTGTCTCTTTACCTCAAAACAAGTCAGGCCGTCCATGGTCATGTGCTATTATAGAGAAGTCGGAAGATGAGAGCTCATGGATCCCGGCAAGAGTTGTTGTAGGTAAAGCTTCGACATCTATGGTTCCAGTTCTGAATACCAGTAATTCTACTCAAACCATTCGAAGAGGCGAAGATGTGGGGAGCTGTGAAGAGATAGCCTGGTTAAGCAGATGTCAACCGAAAGAGAAGGTGTTGAACAAGGATAAAGAGCAAGCAATGAAACTTTTGAAAGATTGTAAAGAAGATCTCACGAGTTCACAGAAGATAAAAGCTAAAAATTTACTGTACCGATATTCAGATTTGTTCTCTAAACATGACGGCGATATAGGAAGAACTGGATTAATTAAGCATAAAATTAATACTGGGGACGTAGCGCCTATTCGACAACGACCTAGACGAATACCTTGGGCTAAGGAAAAGGAAGTTGACGACATGATCCAAGTCCATGAGAAAGAATAACATCATTGAACACTCCACTAGTCCTTGGTGTTCGCCAGTAGTACTAGTAAGGAAGAAGGATGGATCTACAAGGTCTTGCATCGATTACCGCAGGCTCAACGATGTTACTAAAAAGGATTGTTATCCCCTGCCCCGAATCGACGACACCCTAGACACTCTCAGCGGTATGAAATGGTTTTCAACTCTCGACTTGAAGAGTGGCTACTGGCAAGTGGACATGGACCCCGTGGATAAGAAGAAAACTGCGTTTTCAGCGTTTTCAACTGGAAAAGGGTTGTGGCAGTTTAAGGTTATGCCGTTCGGGTTATGCAATGCACCAGCCACATTCCTAATTTTTGGGGGGGGGGGGGTTTGAACCCCCTAAACCCTCCCCCTGGCTACGCCCGTGCTTGATATCATTTATACGTATATTTTGTTGCTGTAATCATAGATTTTTAAGCAATTTCTGTTACTTATTTCTATAATAAAATTCTGAATTGTATCTTTATATTATTGTAAAATGTCATTGAAATTGCATTATATTCGAAACAGAGGCCAAATACGTTTTAGATTTTTTTTCTGTCTGTCTGGGAACGCAAAAACTACTGGACAGAATTTGATGAAATTTGTCATAAGGGTGACTTTGTCATAAGGGGAATTTGTCATAAGGGGTTAGGTAGATTGTACCTATACTTTTTACTGCGGGAAAATATTTTATCTTTAAGCAATATATACTAAAGGCAAAAACGAGTCTAGAGACGAAATATAAATTTTATTTATTACTGAAGAAAGTAGGTACGAGTAGTAATATTTTTGCTTAATATTATAAATTGTCTTCTTGAATTTACCGGATTTATAATGAATACATCTCTATGTATATAAAAATAAATACGGTTTTTTGTAATAAATGTATTGAAACTATAGAGTTTATTTACTGTTTTATTTCTTCATCATAATATCTGTAACCAAAAAATTAAGTATAATTTTAATTTTTAATTGATTTGGTTCAGTTGCTTGATACGCTAATTGTTGTGGCAGTCTTCAAAGGTTCGATTTCCGCTGGAGGCATTAATTTGTGTGATGACTGATGAACACGAATGCTTGTACTCCAGTCATGTGTTTTTATATTCATAATAATGTATACTCGCACAAAAAAGGCCCCGTACCATTACGTATAACAATTGAACCAGTCCTTTGAGTATGAGCGCCCATACAACTCAGAGGAATATCTTGCAAGTATTGGCGTCAACTATGTATGTATGGGCACACCTTTAATTTTCAACTATTTTATTTTTTTAATTATTTTATGTGTGCTGTAAGACCTTGCTTTTTGCCAAATGTAAAAATATTAATAAATATTATTCATTAAAATCAAAACGTAACAATTTAATTAAATTTACATTATAGAGTTATTGAAATCTAGCATTGAAAATATATCAAAAGAATAAAACAAAGCATACAGACTGCAACAAAATAACAAAAGCACGATGCCTTTGAAAGACATGAAACCCCATTGATTTTCAATACAGAGGACATCGGACACGTACATACGTTAAAAGGAATATTTTCGAGGTACAGTTCCATAATGGGGACTGTCAATGATCCAAATGTTGTAGGCTCACCATAATTTGTTTAAAATCCCGGATACGGATACGGATTTAGATCAACATGGTTTGGAACAATATTGAAGATTTTCCGTGTTATTGTTGAATTTTGTAGTAAATATAACTTAGGTTGGAACTGAAGTGTTACTTTCAGTAGTTGAGATATATTGAATTGATATTTAGAAGATTGCAAATAAAACTTTACAAATTATATACTAAAACCATACTCGAGAACCCCTCTATCCATTGGTGAAAACAGCACGAAAATCGATGCAGTAGTTTTTGAGTTTATCGCGAACAGACAGACAGACGCAACAGAGGACTTTGATTTATAATATAAATAAAGTGATCTTGTTTTTTAGAAATAGCTGAAAATTTTAATATTTCAACAATTCTTAGTAATAACGAATATTCTAGGCTATAAATTGACACCAAATTGGCTTATATTACTTTTTAAGTGTTTAGTATTTCTCACTTGGCCATCATCATTTTTTCAATTTAATTCAATTCAGACTATAAACTATAAAACGTATATTCTATAAAAGTGTTACCATTCGTTTGTACGAGTTTAATAATATATTCAAAAACTATAACGAATTCCATTCTACATACATGGTACATATAATACGAACAGGTTATTTACCTGTTCGGTCGCGTTAACGTTTTAGGTGAATAATGTATATATAATTGTATATTTATTTTTATGAAATAGAAATTGTGTCATCTTGTGACAAACCTACTACTTTCTCTACTGCAATTAGAAAGGAAATTAATATGACTTCTTCTTTAAATAAATCAAAAGCTAATGTTCGAAATTCTGAATACCGTTAAAATATAGAGAATTGAAAATATAGATTATTGATAATCGTCTTCAGCCTTTTTTAATGTCCCACTATTGGGCACGGGCCTTCGTACAAGGGGGATCAGGCCATAGTCCACCGCGCTGGCCTATTGCGTGTTGACGGACTTTACATGTCTTTCGAAAACTTGCTAGGTTTTCTCAGACATGCAGGTTTCCTTGCGATGTTTTCCTTCACCGTTAGACAAGTGGTAATCATTATAGAAATTATTCGCACATGAAAATATCAGAGGTGTGAGACCCGGATTTGAACGCGCATCACCGCTGGGCTACCACTGCTTTTTTATAATCGTGTAATCAAAATTGATCGAATTTTAAAAGAACCGGGGTTAAACTATTCTCACGACGCGAGGAAAGCATTATTATATTTATCATAAATATCACAACTGATACACTAAACTTTTACTAAATTACACAATCTGTTAAGTGCTTATATAATCTAAAATTGAATAAAATCTCATTGGCCATGTTACATTTTACTGAAGTAATGGTGAAATTGTTCGAAAAAATTTGTGGAACTCGCACTCAGCACACTACACGCAGATACTTCTAGTAAAGAATTCTTTATCGTTTTCGAATGCCATTCAAAGTTTTACTATAACGAATTCCACAAAACGTAAAACAATTATTCTAAATTTTATAAATAGATAATAGATGGTTTGGAATTGTTCTCGTTTGAAAGTGTTTTTAATCTAAATAAAATAAAATGTTTAATGATATGTTTATCGATACGCATTGTATTAAATCCTTGTGATTGCTTCATCCTTGTGTGTCCGAAACAGCACGATTTAATACAGATATTGTTCTATCCATATACTAAATATTCAAAATTAAAAAAAAAAATTATATTTTATATATATAAAAATATTTTATTCAGCATAATTATTCAGCATAAAATTATTACAATTTTTACTGAACGTCATGAGTCTACTACCAGTTCGGAAAGAAGAAGCTGCTGACCTGAGAAGAACTGGCGAAATAAAAATAAATGATTCTCTGAATAAGTCAATCTTTTTGGGTGTGGACTAACAAACATATTATTTAGTTTACCTGATTTTTTTATATATACATAAATTTATACATTATATTTATTGATAACCGTAAAGAAAAAAAACTTATTTAAATAAACCCAACAAAATACAGTTTTTTTTTAATTTGTTAATTAAATAAATATACATTTTCTTAACACTATTCATTTGTACCAGTAATATTCTGATAAAATATGTTTACTTATCAATCTATGTTAGTAGAATGAAAATATAACTTTTTCTACCTTCTGCTCCACATTTTGCATTTTTTTATACAGTACAAGTTTTTTTAACATTATTGTTATCATTATAAGTGCATGAAAAATCACAATAAAGACTAGCTTATTGTAAATTAGTATCCTATTAAATTATATCATTATGGAGTTCCTAATCAAAAAACAAGTACGGTCTGATTTATTACGCTCTCCACAGCCCACTTCCGACATTGTTGGATCCATGACGGATGGCACGGATAGAGCTACCTTTTTATCTGAATATTAATGTAGAATCTATAAGATTTTTTAAATAGGACAAGGTAAACTTGTCTTCGTAAGATGTTTTAAGACTGCTGACCTATATTGTTGACTATTGATTGTAAGGCTGTAATTATTTTTTGTTTTAAATGAAAGCCACAGAAACGGAGCATAAGACTTTTATTATTATAAACTATATCAGCGATGTAAACGTTAGAAAATTCTTAATATCTTATAACCTTTAAAATAACTTAACTAGTTAACCCTCACTTGACCAACGTGGTGGAGGAATATGGCTTATTTTTTGAATTTATCATTATAATTATCAACATCGGTCTGGCATTAAATTTCAATATCACTTACGCTTAGATTAAAATAAAACACACACGTTTTTACTTATTTACTGTGTAGAGTTTATTTTCCAAAATAAGTATACTTCGTGACATAATTAATCGTCAGTTGTCAATTTTTCTTACGTAAACTGGAAATGATAAATTAAAATTTACTTCAGTAATAATATTTTTAAAAATTATACTTATATAATGTACCTACGAGTACTACACCTACTTATCGTCTACTAGCTGACCCGTGCCCACTTCGTTGGGCATAATGTTAATAATCCTTTTTTAGTACAGAGTGTTATGTTTTAATTTCTAACTGCCAAAAGGATGTACGTAGGTATTTTATTAATATTAAAAATTAAATTATCTATACTAATATTAAAAAAACTACTTTTTGTAACTTAAATATAAAAGTTAGACATATGCTGTCGTTGACTTTTTTGTAGGCATTTTCAAGCTCCACATCTTTTCTCTAGAACTCAAAAATATATCTTTCATAGTTAAGGCAGCGTTCGTAAGAAACGCTTTCATTCGACCGTTTTTTCTCCGATTCACTTTGCAAATCGGACTACCACGTAAAAGCCTTTTTATTTTTCGGTTTTTTATATAACCTATGACACTCAGCAATAATGTGGCTTTCTATTGGTGAAAGAATTTTTAAAATCGGTTCAGTAGATCCCGAGATTACCCCTTACAATTTAACAAACACAAACTTTACTTCTTTATAATATTAGTATACTCGTAGAAGTATAGATATATACCTAATATCAACCAATATCTACCTTATTAATTCATAACTTAGTGTATTATTCAAAGGAATAACCACATATTTTCGTATTATACAGAATGTAATATAAATTATACATAAATTTTAGGGAAATTACACTATTTCCGTCACACTAAATAATTCGCAGAGCGCGTGTAGATAATAAAAGTTTCAAGACGACGAATTGGTGTGGCGGTACGCGAAGCCTAATCAAATATTTTTATGATCGACGCCTTTTTACGACCGTGCTTGTTGAGAGGTAAGTGGTATGTGGCCTAAGTAAGAAAAATATTTAGAAAAAATATATTTTGTAATTGTAATTTTGAATTCATCACTTATTAATTATATATTATATTTTTAAACTATAGTTGTTTATTAATTTAAGAAGTACAGCACAGATATAATACACAGTTTATTGATCTAACATATTTAAGGGTCTTTTTTTTCTAGAAATTCTATTAAGAAATAGCGAAAAATACTCAAAGGTGTGCAAGAAACACAGTGGGGTAAGTAGTATAGTGGTCCAACATAGGTCGAGTAGTACTCAATTCGAGTCCCGAGTTGGATGAGAACCTATATATTAAAGTATATTATATAATAAAGGAATAGACAATGCACTTGTATATTTTATACTATAATATGTTTCGTTGTTGCGTAGTTATTTAGAACAATCACCGTGATAGCGCTTAGAAAGATATTCATTCACTTTAAATTGAACATATTTATAATTTGGAAATTAGAATTAAAGTATTCGTTAAATATTTTTTCCGCCTCTGTTTTAATATTGTACCATGCCCTATATGAAAGTATTATTCACTGTGACTGCTCATTTGTGTACATAATTCAGAAAAGGTATAAACCAGATATGTGCCAAGATTAAATAAAACTTCAGTCCATTTAGTTTATTATGTATTAGCCTATAAATATGGAATACTAACGATGTTTCCAGAATTTACCTAGATATAAAGTCACACACATAATATTATATGTACCTATATAAAACTTAGAAAATCGTCTAAATGAAGTAGTTCTACTACCTACTTGTCATTAGTTAAGGACTTATTGGCGATGATCACATTTCTCATCGTTAAGTTATCGAATAAGTTCATAGCGAACTACATACTAAGGAAGTCATTGCTTTGTGTATATTTAAGTAATATTTAGCATTGTAGGGAAAGTTGATCAACAAAAGGATGTACGGTGAAACTTCTAGGTAAATTATAGTTCTGAAAAGTCTTTTGTTACTTTCTAAAAAAGTATAATAGTGCTGCTGCGGTGACAATTTTAATCATTAAAACAATCATTATCTTTTACACATTACTTTTTTTTAAAATCTCTTGTATATTATTCATTTCCGTAGGACTATCACCCTGTCATGTATAATACCACAATAACAATTCATAGTTAAAAAAGTTTATCGTGATTATTTTTTCCTTAATTTCCGTTAATTAGTTCCGTAATTTCGTAAATTCTTCCTGAATTAATATAATCATAAGCGTTTTACATAACCTTACATAGTTTATTTGTTTTCTTATGTACACTGACAGGCTCAATCCCATTCATTCAGTTGTATCTATATCAAATCAGTAGATTCAATTCGATTTCCCAATATAAATATCAGTCGACACGGAAACCAAAACTACAATATCCGGGTAAAAATAAATTGTAAATAAAAACAAAGAGATACTCAGTACTGTTTACTCTCCGCCGCTCGCAGGTGTCACGTACATACGGTTTTGTTACCATTGCCTATAGTTATAATGGCTCATTAAAGGTAGGTTTTGCAAGCATCAGATAAGCTATAAATGAAATTTATGTTAAACTGAAGATAAAATGAGATAATTGAAATATTTTATTCACACATCCCATTAATCGTATTTGAGCAAATAACAATTTTACGGAAAATGTTTTTAATGTAGCATTACTAGTATGTCCCGCGGCTCCGCCCGCGGTCTAGTAATTATTAAAAAATAGGGATTAGTGGTAAAAGCATGAAAATTTGGGGTTATGAGTACTTTTCAACGCCAAATCTTAAAAAAATAAAAAAATGGATTAAAATAAAAAAAAATAAAAAAACTGAAGAGGGCCACTCTTATCACCTAGGGGAATAAAAAATTCTATTCTAAGAAATTCCTAAATATACACAGAAAAAATCATAAAAATCGGTCAAGCCGTTTGAGAGGAGTTCGATAGCAAACACTGTGACACGAGATTTTTATCTATTAGAAGATAAAAATGATTCAATTTGAAATGTCATCTTTATTGGTCTAAACTCTAAAATAAATATACTTTTGACTTTTAAAAAAGTACGAAACATGTGTATTGTTTTTAAACAGAGAAAAAACTCTGTATTCGTATAATGCACCAATTTTTGAAATTTTAAATAAGTTGACACTAAGGGGATGATTTATCATCACTTTTATCATCATTTTTAATTAGAATCAGCTCATATAATAAAATTGAACTGTCTGTATTTAATTTCAAATTATCAGCTTTTCACTAAATGTATCTGATAGTATGTACGGTACTTACATCAAATAATCTTTTTTTTTTAATTTTTGTCCATCTGCCTGTTTAAGTTTTTTTTTTATTTTTGTCTGTCTGTGTGATGGTTCCGGCTAATCTCTGAACCGACTGGACCGATTTTGACGGGACTTTCACTCGCGGATAGCTAATTTTATAAGGAGTTAGTTAGGCTACTTTTATTTTTAAAACTGTTTAATTATTTTAACTTACGTCCGGCAAAGCGGGCCGGGTCTGGTTGTTATAATGTGTTCTTAGTTTTTCACCGTAAGTCATGGATTGACGAATTTTAATTGCCTAGTTTACAGATTGATTATGACTTGGAGATTTGTTAGATATACTTACTGTTACGGTATGATCAAAGCGAAGGTAAGCTATGTTTAATACAGGTTGTTAAGAAAATTAACCTAAATTATAAGAATTTAAACTAAAGTTTAAAGTGAAGCCAATAAAGATACATTATTATCAAAAATTAAAGTAAACCTTTAATCAGGCATGCAAGAAACGTGTTTTAAAAATACCGTAAGACGACTTTACTAATGGAGGCGATTTAATATATTTATTTATACTTACTTTCTTATATTAATTATATTGCCAACAGTGCACTGAAAATAATGAACTTATAATTTAATCCGTTTTGGTATAATTTCATATAAGCAGATAAATAAATTTTAAGTATCCGTTTATAATATTCACATAACGCCATTTTACCAAATGCATATGTACGGTAGGTACTTAAAAAAAAAATTCAACATGTTTGTCCGTCTGTCTGTTTGTTACCGCTAATGTCTAAAACGACTGAACAGATTTTGACTTTTACTGGAAGAGCTGATGTTATAAGGATTAATTTAGGCTACTTTTACTGTCGATTGTCGAATGATTTCATAATTAAATTAAATTAATAAGTATAGAAACGACATAAAAAACTCAAATTTTATGTATGTAAAAAATAATCTCCATCCCTATTGTTATATAAATTATATTGTGTCAAAGACATCTCATAAAATATTCTACTTATGTCTAATTTTTTGGCCATATTTTGTTTTAATATTCGTCTCTTTGAGAGATGAGAGTAAATATCACTCTACAAACATTTACCGGCTTTGTGAAGTTGGTAGCTTCAAGAAAACAGCTACTCAATTTATGTTTTCTTCATTATAATAAATACACAATATTTCAATCAAGTGTAATCCAATGTATTTTTGATGCAGATTTAAGAGAGAGAAAGAGGGAGATTGATAATGAGAAAAAGAAAGATTAAAAATTATAGTTCAAGGTTTAAATTAATTAATTTATTGAAGTGAAACTTCTTTAGAATCGTTGTGATTTGAAACTCGATGAAACGAAAATGCGTCACGATAAAAAAAATAAATACATAAAAGTATAGGATTAAGTCGGAGAGAATGAGATAGAATACATTCCCATGTTGCCATGGTAACCGTTGTTTATTTTTTGACATTTCTTTTTTTATATATATTCATCTCATTCTTTTGTCGATTTACTGAAATTCACTTCTATCGTGTGTGAATCGCACACACACCTTTTTTTTTTAATGAAAATGTCCGCTCAAAAGTGCAATATTACAAAACATAATACAAATAGAGTCCGTACTTTTTAGACAACTCATGTATTTCATTCAGTTATCGTTTCTGGATCGAAGCCAAGTAACAACGGGTTATGTGCCCAATACTAGTACAAAGACAGATAGGTAGCCTTGCTTGCCCAATATGTTCTACACCTTCGATGCCATGGATTTTGTACGCTACTATGCTGTAACTTAAGGTAAATCTTGATTTTAGATTTACTGTGTTAGTGATTTTCGGAGGAAATTCAGACCATTCAATTTAATCCAAAATTCATTCCATCCAAAGAATATATTCATAGATCATATTTAAAACATATTACTTATTTTAAAATTAATTTGAATGGAGTAGAAGAGTGCTTAAAACCTTAAATTTGAAGTTATAACCGTGGTAATATTTTTAAAGGCTTTCGACCTAACTTTACATGAAGAGACTTTAATCGCACCTCGAACACTTTCATGTGCAATTTTCACTTACCTTACGGTGAAGGAAAACGTCATGAGGAAACCAGTATCTCTGAGAGACGTGTTCAAAAGATGTATGTAGGCCGTCCGAACTTGTCAGTGTGATGGACTATGCGTTGATCCCCTGGATTGAGGGGATGCTTGTATCCAGCGAAGACACCTTAAAAGGGCTAAATATGTACTTATGTATTCAGTTATGTAATCAGTATTTAATAAGTAATACAACGGGCAAACGCCAAAATATTTTCTTTCCCAGAAGACTTGAAAGAGATTATTCTTCCTAATTTATGTTCTATACTATATATAGCTTAAAGTTTCAGATTTATGAGTCTACTAAACGCCTTCGACCAACAATCTATTATACTGAGGTTCCTATACGGAAACTATTAAGTCCGTACTGGGCAATATGCTTTGTGAAGTGAATAGAGTATGTTTTAAGTAAACATTTCTTTCATATTATTTTCTAAGATTAAAGAGCACATGTAGAGCTGTATGAAATATGGCTCTTTATTAGAATAAAAATAGATAATGAGTTAGAAATAATAAGGACCAATATAATATATTATTACTAGCTGGCCCGGCAGACTTCGTACTGCCTCAATCGATAAATAAAAGACCTGAACTTCTTTTTTCATATTTATTCACCTTTTAAACCTTCTCTGGACTTCCACAAATAATTCAAGACCAAAATTAGCCAAATCGGTCTAGCCGTTCTTGAGTTTTAGCGAGACTAACGAACAGCAATTCATTTTTATAATATATAAGACTAGCTGACCCGGCAGATTTCTTACTGCCTCAATCGATAAATAAAAGACCTAATTTTTTTTTCATGTCACCTTTTAAACCTCCTCAGGACTTCCACAAATAATTCAAGACCAAAATTAGCCAAATCGGTCCAGCCGTTCTCGAGTTTTAGCGAGACTAACGAACAGCAATTCATTTTTATATATATAGATTAAACAAAAATAGCAATTTTTACTTTGTTTGTAAGGCAGTACGTCACAATACACCACTGGAGAAAAAAATGGACACATCTCTATAAAAATAATAAATTTCTAACTTAGTCCAGTCTAATACTTTCTTAGGTTTACGCAAATATTCGACATTATAAATGGAACTACCTTTTCGGATTTTGACGCGGATTTATTTTGATTTTTACTTCCCGACGTTTCGAATGCTTTACAGTAATCATGGTCACGGGAGAGACTTTTTTTAGTCCAGTCTGTACATTAAATATTTTTTGAAAAATGTTATTGATATAGTCATTATTAATAACAGAGATCTAGTCTGTCTTTCTATCACCGCATCATGAGAAAACCTCTTCTTCTTCTTCCTGTCCTTATCTCACGCTATGTGGGGTCGGCACAACATGTCTTCTTCTTCCAATCTCCTCTGTCATTCTTTGACACTCTTATACATGTTGTAATTGGTTTGGCAAGAAATTTTCAACCGGCCGCCTGTCTGACGTTAACCCTCTTTGGGAATGTTGTATGACAGATTTTCATGAAATTTGGTGAAACTTACCAGCTATCAGGTTATCCGGGTTAATACATAGGATCATTTATACTGCAGAAAAATTTATAATTTTTGTGAAATCTATAGTAACAGTTAAAATGTATCAATATCATAAAGCAAAGGTTAAAGGGACGAAACCGAACGGAACGAGTTTGAGTTACAAATTAAATTTGTAAACTTAAGTGAAGTATATTTAGCAGCACTTGATTATGAATAAATTTCAAGCTAATGCGATGAAACATAACACAGTTACAAAAAATACTTCAGAAATGCATTACATTACATGAACTTATTAAAAATTTATACGTAAGTCTGGCCAGTCTGACTACTCCCACTATTAAAATTTAAAAGTCACAAGAGTGTTGTTTGGCTCTTTAAACATAGACGTGCCAACGATAAGCGGAAGCGGAAGTTATTTTATATAGGAACAAATGATTTATGTGTCAGAGTAAACTGGATTTTTAGTGGTTCTGTTATAATGGAGTGTATTTCAAGTACACTAAGATGACGTAAGATTTCTATTCGGGATAAGTATTTAGTAAATTTGTATTAGAAGTAAAATATTTTGGTCCATATATGATTTAACAAACTCATTTCATCATCGGCCCTTTTTAACGTCCCACTGCTGGGCACGGGCCTCCATCAGTACGAGGGGGAGAACTCATTTAATAGAATTTAAATAATTAAGTTGAATGTCAATTATTATTATACCTATTTGTGACTTCAAGTGCAACTTCTAATACTACAAGTATATTAACTATATAAATTAATTTTTATTCGGATTACACAATATTCTTCACGTTAAAGCGCTAAACGGATTTAGAAAAAATTATGGAAACGTTTAAAATAATAATATTCAAAATAGGATAACTTATCTCCTAAAGACATAATTATTTTTAAGTTATAAATAAAAATACTATAAATCGCTTATAAAAATAAGGTGTTTCCCAAACCGCGTTTAACTTATGACTTAATCGACTTTTAATCACGGGTCTCATTGAATGGGCACAGCGAGTCACGTCGAGCGCCACCGGAGCGCGGCGTTTGACAATGGTACTCGTACTTTGCTTCATTTGAACGCCTTTTTAATCACATATTGATTATTTTCTATAAAGTTATTGAATTTCGTAAACAAACAAGTTTTATTTAAAATAATTAATTATACTTTTTAATTGATAACTTTCAATTACCATACAGAATTGAGCAAATAATAAACTAATTTCGTTTTTTAGCACAAAACTTGCTTAAGTGTTAACATTACACAAAAAATGAAAAGTAGATACGAATAATAATATTTGTAGGTCGTCTTTTTAACCAGTTTCATAAATATGTTGTCGAGTTAGTGCTTATTAAACAATTTTTACTTTTTGTTAATGTATTTAATTAATATAAACTTATAAGAATACAAAAAAAATGCGATGGATCTGTTATGTGATGGATTTTAACTTAATTTTAATTTAAGACGTTATAAATAAAACCCTTTTTGGACCATAGATTTAGTGTCGGTACCTATAGTTTGTGATAATATTTTCTAAAAAATATTTTGATAACAAATTCGAGAATCGTAGAACTTTATAATATGTAGGTATTTAAGATGTCTAATAGTTGAAAAGTACTTATTAATACATTTACTAAAAAAAACACTAACCGCATCACTCAGAGTTGCTTAATGAACCATTAAATCGTTTTTTAGTATGGAGATTGTCGACTTAATGGTTCATTTAAGTGACTCTGATTGCGGCGGTAAGTATTTCATTTCACATTTTTTTATATTTTTAACTAATAAACCTAAAAGAATTAGTTTTATAAAACGTTTGTCGCTGGCAAGTAGCAGCCAATAAAGGTAAGTGACTGGAACTACATTATCGTTAACTGTTTCCTAGATATTTGTTCGTATCGCTGTACCACTGTCTATATTAGCATCAGTGTTCCCGTTGCTGCATTTCGATTTCTATAGTAAAATTAAAATAAAAACTAATCGGCTATTAAATATATTGAAAATTCAATTTGGAGATAAAATTACTTTTTTTTATATAATATCACTTTGCTTTGCTACCACATACTTACCGATTAGTATTATTAAAATTTAGCTTTAGCTTAGTAATAGTAATTTATAATAAATAACAGTCACATTCCGAGTTACATTATTATATAGTAACAGACATACATACATACAAGGGGTTTTATGTATTATGTAATTGTTTGTAAAACAATATATTAGACTGGTGTTTATTTATTAAATAATGACTATGATAACGAATTTTTATTTTTAATATATAAGAATTTCCAAAATCAGAATTAGTTTGGTTATCTAAATTTTTAAAATGACTCGTACATAAATTTTGTTGTTTTCAGCCCTTTTTAACGTCCCACTGCTGGGTACGGGCCTCCTTCAGTACGAAGGGGATCAGGCCGTAATCCACCGCGCTGGCCTAGTGCGTGTTGGCGGACTTCACATATCTTTCGAAAACTTGCTAGGTTTTCTTAGATATGCAGGTTTCCTCACGATGTTTTCCTTCACCGTAAGACAAGTGGTAATCATGTTAGACATGATTCACAAATGAAAATATCAGAGGTGCGAGACCCGGATTTGAACCCGCATCACTCGGTTATTCAAGCTAGCGTGTTACCGCTGGACTACCACTGCCCAAAAATTTTACATTAAAATATGAAATATTCATAAGCTAAAGAGATTTCTGGTATTATTTACCTCTACTAGCATATAAAACACGAGTGAACCCGGGCGCTGGGACTAGCAAAATACAATAGGTAATATTATATCTTTATCGCATTGTACAACTGTTCAATCGAACAACAGTACTGAAACTATTTATCGGTTGAGATAGCTTTGTTTCGTATCGGTTCCGTAGCTAAGGGATTGTGAATACAAATTGGTTTAGTTATAAAACTCTATTGCATCCACATTTACTTCTATATGCTACTTTTAGTGCAGTTTAAACTATTCATTGCAGTTGGAGTAAGAGCGACCATTTGGCGATTTTTTATTTACAAGCTAAGCTTTGTTTTAGTAAAAAATTAAATAAATTTTTAATAAATAAATTAGTTTTTCAAAAAATAAACCGAATTTATGGTTTAAAATATTAAATAGCGGCTATCTACGTTTTAAATAGTTAAGAATAGTGATGAGTATTATAGTTGAGTAGAAAATACGCTTAGGATAGCCTAAGCGTGGAATTTAAAGGC
Organism: Boloria euphrosyne; assembly: GCA_951802675.2. Classification (NCBI taxonomy): domain Eukaryota; kingdom Metazoa; phylum Arthropoda; class Insecta; order Lepidoptera; family Nymphalidae; genus Boloria; species Boloria euphrosyne. Next base: position 3,070,213 of record OX637878.1, on the reverse strand, counting down.
TTATTTAAAATTTTAAATTTTCACAGTTCAAAGTCGCGCTGCTACCGACTAACTTGATTATATTTAACAAAAAGTTCGGCTTCGCGACCTCGTCTTATTATTGTATTTTGAATTTTCTTTTTTACATGCCACTTTTTAGGTGCAATAAAGTATTATTAACACATTGTTCTTATTTTGACATTATAAATAAACAGACACTTTAATTTTATTTATCTATAGATGTGTAGATAATTTTTTACTATGAAAATAATCATTTTTTGTTTGAAATTGTAAACTTTAGCTAAAACCAAATCCATCATCATTACCAAACACCCATTTACATCACAACGATTGTTAACTAAGAGAATAATTTACTAGTTATTAATGTAGATAGTTTACAACTTATGTGAGTTTGAACATCTCTGAAAGTTAAAGCTGAAGTAGTTAAGGGAGCGATCGTTGAACTTAGTTACATTATCTCGTCCTCTGTACGTACTGAATATAGTACGTCTTATAACACTTTTGTGTATTAATCATATTATTATCCTTAATTACTTAAGAATATCTAATTGCAACACTCAATAAATTGCAAACTTTTTCGTCGATCTGATGTATTTGATGTATTTATTATTTTCTTGCTATTCAACTTTTAGGTCAGTAATTTTTTTTTCTATCACATTTGGTATATTATATTAGCCGTCTGAGACATCTTGCACAGTCATCGTTTATTTTTTGAAGTGAAACTTCTTTAGAATCGTTGTGATTTGAAACTCGATGAAACGAAAATGTGTCACGATAAAGAAAGAAATACATAAAAGTATAGGATTAAGTCGGAGAGAATGAGATAGAATACATTCCCATGTTGCCATGGTAACCGTTGTTTATTTTTTGACATTTCTTTTTTTATATATATTCATCTCATTCTTTTGTCGATTTACTGAAGTTTCACTTCTATCGTGTGTGAATCGCACACACACCTTTTTTTATTTTTCATACGAAGACCACTCTCGTGACACTAAAGTATTTATTCTTATTTCAATAAATGTTACAAATAAAAAAAAGTTGAAGTATAAAACTAAATTTTCCTAAAAAGCACACATTTTCCGAATCCCTTGATAAAAACTACAAGAGCTTTGCTTAAATACACAATATAAATACTACCATAGCCTTAGAAAATATAATGTAGAAAGAATTATTAAAATTGGTACAGTTTTATAAGTATTTATCACTTAAAAACAATCCTATCTTTCGTTTATATAACAATAATAGTTCAAATGTGCATTTGTACGCTCTACATTCTTGCTATTTCCCAAGCTTTTGAAATCGGAGTCTTCACTGTTTATTATATGTCAGTCAAAAGTAAAAATATCAAACCGTTCATTACATAAAAATGAGGGTAAGAAAGGTAAATCCATCGTGACATCTGGATTGACGTGACTATAGAAGGGCAGGACAGTTCTAAATATATTTTAGATTTTTGTAGGTCAAAGTTAATTTATATTATTTGAATTTATGTTGCAACAAACATTATGTATTAAATTTTTAATTCTGGCTTTTAAAGTAACAACACTTATTTCGTTTCGATTAATTTATTAAAAAATATTTTCTTACGTACAAAAGTAACAAAACCCGTAACAAATAACAAAATGACATATTTTCTAGTTTTAACATGTTAAATAATATTCTTCATACACATATTAAGGGAAGTCTTCGGTAAATCTTAACTAATTAGAAAAGTATTTGAAGATATTTGTGGAAAAATGTAATAAAGAATATTACTTTTATATGTTAAAGTTGATGAGAATATTCTTAAAATATTAATAATATCACAGTTTAAAGAAAGATTAGTGCTTGCCATGATGGAATCCCCATTCTTTGTGGTCATGATGGCCACCCTTCTTACCATGGTCATGATGACCGTGATGATGTTCTTCATGACCATGATGACCCTTGTGGCCTTTGTGGTCCTCGTCATAGTGATGCTTATCGTGATGACCATGCTTACCGTGATGATGCTCATGATGACCACTTTCATGATGACCTCCTTTCTTGTGGTCTCCTCCATGAGTTTCGTGGTGGCCATGATGATCACCGTGTTTGTGGTGTTTGCCTTCGTGGTGATGGTCATCGTAGAAATGATGATCCTTGTGGAAGGCATCCTTGTGGTACTTTTTGTGGTAACCGTCAGTCTTCTCTCCTTTATCATGATGCTTATGATGTCCATGTTTTTCGCCTTTATGGTGGTGGCCATGTTCGTGGTGATGACCGTGATGATCGTGTTCATCCCAGTGCTTCTTGTGACCACCACCATGTTCATGATGATGACCCTCATGGTGATGTTTTCCATGATCGCCGTGCTCACCCTTGTGGTGATGATGATGACCCTTGTGTCCTTTATGCTCATGACCGCCATGCTCATGGTGGTGGTGAGCATGGTGTTCTTTGCCACCACCTTCCTCATGCTTATGGGATTTCCCACTTGCAGCTGTTATCAGATCCTTCGCATCTTCACCTAATTCTCTGGCACATACTGCTGCAAGGCAGAGCAAACCAAATGCTAGGACCAACTTCATGTTGATTGGTGTTGTTTCTATGCCTAGATAATTTACTATTGAGTCTTTTATAGTCGATTAGTTGATAGATGAAGAAAGCGTTTAGTAATATTCGCGCAACATTCAGGGACAAGTTCTGGGCGCTGGACCGTTACGCGCGACTCTAAATTTCAATTGTATTTCGATGTTGTTAATAAGTTTGCTAATGTGATGGTCTGAGAGTCAATTAACTCTTTTAATTTCTCTTTATACAATTTATAATACTTTACAAGTATTGCAATAATTCACTTAAAATATATATATGCTGTTGCATTTAATTTAATTTTAGAAATGACGACTTTGTTGGTTACAAATTCTTAACTAAAAAAATGCCAAATAGAAAGCAAATTAAAAACCTACTGATATTTTTAAACAATGTTAGGTATGGCACTATTCAATGACGTTAAAGGCTATTTGCACAATACTACGCGTATTGGGAGCAAAAATATTTTTTCGCCAATTTCATTTTTCGCTGTTCATAAAAGGACATTCGCATCGCCTGTCGAAATTTAATCAAAACAACAATAGGGTTTGTTCATACTGACCTGTCTTATTCTGGAAAGCTAAAAAGTTGGTACGAAGCGTTGCATATTCAGAGTAAAGTAAAATGAAAAATCTTTTATGAAATGGACAGCAGTGTCTATTGCTGCATCAAATGTGAAATATATTTATTTTTGCCTTTGGAACAATTTAGGTCTAAAATTAAAAATACATTATTGAATAAAGATTATTACACTATCACGGAATACTTAGAAGATGTAAATGTGTGGGATTAATGTCTTGTTGTGTCTCACGTAGAATAATTAGATAAATATTGTAATGCAATAAATATTGTAAGCAAATATTTCTTTGAAAAGAGCAACTGTTTAGTTTCTCGCCGGCTCTTCTCAGCAGAACAGCATTCCGAGTCGGTGGTAGCTTACGCCCAGACTTACAGACTGACATTTAATTTAAATTCTATATAATAATGTAAAAGTGACGATCCAAAAGTGCTTGTAAAAGTCTATTTGAATAAAGTATATTTTGATGTTGATTTTGATTTTGAAATATGTAGTCTACATAGTATTGTAATACTTATATATGTATATAAAAAACGGTATATTATCCCATGACACACTATAAGTGTATATGGTAGGTACATGATGTAAAAATACAATTATTTATTTTAAAATAAATGAATATTAAAGTTAAACGTTAGATCTGTAGTAATTAGTAAAATAGTCTGAGCGAAGGCAAGGGAAAGTAAGGAGATAATATATGCAGTATTTAGGGTCCTTAATTATAGACTACATTTATTTTTACTTACGAATGTTTTATTATTCTATGATATTTTTAAGTAAATTTTATAAGACAATTCTAAAATAAGGAGAACTTAGAACAATCAATGCGGCAAAGCTATTGATAACAAAATACCAATAGGTTCTTATAATGGAAACAAAAGGTGCATCAGATTTTGTTACTCTTATTATAATTTTTCTTTTTTTGTATCGGTGGCATCATTTTTTTACCTACTATTAGATAGTTTTCTCATAATATTTTCCGTCACCGTAAACTGTAAAGTAGTAATCTTATTAACAAAATCATTCGCACAATAAAATATCGGAGGTGCAAAACCCGGAACTTAAATCCGCTTCCCTACTTTCTAGAGCGAGCGCGAAACTCCTAGGCTTTAATGCCTAGTAATAAAACTTTATAATTTAACAATAGTATGCCAATACTTGTTATGTTCACAAATTCTTAAGCGGTCATCGTTTAACATGTACCGTTTATACTTTCACCTTTCGTTCTCATGGCAATATGATTTTGTGTACTTAAAGCAGAGGTGACAAACATTTTACATAAAGACCAAATTTTAGATAAAAAGAAAATAATTTTGAAACTAAAAGTATGGTTTCGTATTTTTCCGTGAATTTATTTAGGTTTTCAGTTCCCGACGATTTGCTTTACAGCAATTAAAGTTGCGCGAAAAAATTGAAGAGATAGAGTTTATTTCGAACTCGAATAAGTAAGTAATATTAAATGCATGGACTTGTAATTTGTAAATGTTTGTATATTGTTTTCCAGCACTTTTTGTCTGTCCCGTTTAATTGTCCCGGAGTTTTTCGGGATTTATTAAAATACTGCGAAACAATTCTAAACAAATTTCCATATCCATAAAATTTAAATTGAACCACAAATTAATAAATGAATCCTTTAAAACAAAAAAAAAATCCAAATCAGTGAACATACATAAAAAAAGATCTCAAGAAATTGAGAACCTCCTTCTTTTTTTGAAGTTGGTTAAAAATGTGCAAATAATTTTAATTTTTTGTACGTACCATGGAAAATGATATTGTTTAAATATTTTTTAGTTTGAACACGATTCAAATTAAAATTGAATAAAGAAGAAACTTGAATATAAATAAAGCTATGAAGGTTGTTTGCTACTGGCATATTATGTTAACTTGCAATTCCTTTTTAAGTAAAACTTATAAGTACGTCATACACAAAAAGTACAGTTATCGTACTGAGATTAAAGAAGTTGTAACTGTACTTAAGTGGGTATATCTGCTCAGTGTTCACGTTAATTGGTTGTAAATTATATAAAACTATTAAGTTTTACGGTAATTTGATTAATACTAAGGTTTAAAAACTTATGATAAGTATAAACGCATATTGCACAAAACCGTAGGTACGAGTGTAACAAAAAAGTGATTTTAAATGTTAGAAAAATAACTGTTTGTTAAATCGTCACTAACCTAATAATTATGAGACTAAAATACAAAAATCTCGTTTCAAAGTGTTTGTTATCAAACTCCTTAAAACATTTGGTAGTCTGAGAATAGGTCGTGGGCTTTTTTTTTATTTCCCTTGGTAATATTGTATTGTAATTTAGGAACTGCTATTTTTTTAATATTTCAGTAAGCAGTAAAAGTGGTAACGAGTAATTTATTAATATTAAAGAGAATTACATTTCCGTCTTTAGAACGTGGGCGGAGGCTCGGGTATTGCTATACTGTGCCCTAGATGGATGCCACAACGAAGTTCCAGAAAGCTATAGTCAAAGTAACAGATATGATGATGATGATAATGAGACGTCAACTCTATACGTACTGATAAATCAGTGTACGCACAAAGGTGCATTATCTATCTATCCTTGTTACTCTTCCGGTGGTACGACATGCAATTTGACAGTAACTAAAATTTAAAACCTACATGACGTATTGTAGACTACAAGTACTATTGTGACTCAAACAATATTAATATTGAACCCAAAAACCTCGAAGGGGGTCAAGAGGCTACATTCTTGACCACTGCGCTGTCTCTGCTGACAAACGCTATCAGCTACAACTAATACGCCTTTATAAAAGCAAGTGGCAAAGTGAATGACTTTGGAGTACAGGCTTTACGGACGTGGCTTATTATTTTGGCACACTGACCCGTATGACCGTCAAATAAACTAACAATTTATTCGAGGACTAAAAAAATATTTTACAATGATACTTCTTAGGCTAACGAGAATACTTAAGTTAAGTTATAAATGAAACTATCTTTTAGGATTATGTCGCGTATTCATTTTGTTGTTTGGTTCTCGACTATCGAATGCTTTACAGCAATCATGGTCACGGGAGAGACTGATATCTCTGCGTAGTGATCCCCCTCGTTCTGAAGAGAGGCCCTTGGCCAGCAGTGCAATATAAGAAGGGCTTAATACATTCATAATATTATATATCAAGTAAGCATAAGTACAATATGTTAGCAAAATATAAAAGGGAAAGTTTCAAGAGTTTAGGGATTTCAAATAGATATGCAAGTTTCGACCCTGATTTGTCACACGCCATTCCTTCTCTTGTAGATAAATCATTTGAACAATTCACGACAGAAACGGAATATATCATGCCCTTTTTCCTTCATCCTAGGGTTTTATCTGTAAAGAGGAAAGTGTGGTTCTGTAGTATTTTATCAAAAGGCTATATTACATATATATACAATTATATTTATTAAAACTATTAACACATTTTAACCAGCTGTAAAAATAGGGGATTTTGTATTTGATGGTTTTGATATTACATTCGCTTATTATCTCGTAAAACATAATTAATTTCTATTGACAATAGTAAGTGACCCTAGTTCTTGTACGAGTGGTTGTGGGTTAAACTCTCGTTGGGGGCATTAATTTTGTGTTGCACTGTCGTGGTGGGGGGCTTAGCAACGTCTGGCAATCCGGCCGGGCGCGAAGCCACGAAACGAGCAGGAAGGGCCCACTTCAGTCAGCGCTGTGTCATGACTATTACAGACCATATTATACATATTTTCACAATCTTATTATGTTAAGAACAGCTTTGATTAATAATTAATAGTAAACGAAAAAGAGTGTGACATCCTCAATAATAAACAAAGAAACTCTATTACATTGCCTTTAAAATAACATTATTTTATCACTTAGACAAGTCCTTTAGAACTGTTCCAAATCCCTTGCGCTAGTGTACTATCTGCCAGACTAGCCAACGATTTGCACTTAGCTATAAAATGTCAGCACTTTTACTGAGTCGTGTATTTCTGAGACATTCGGAGAAATTGTTTGACAACCACGTACGAGTATGTTACGGCATTTCTGTCTAAGTTTCTTACAAAAAATTTGAACGCTTATTCCGATGCAGGTATAACATGGTACAAGTGTAGTAGTTTACAGTCGAATTGTATTTATATTGAAAAATGTATTCTTTCAATTTCATTGTTGTAAAAACTAACCAATTAAAATTATGCATATTCTTCTTTTGTAATAATAATGTTTTACGTTTTATAAAGTACTCGTATGTCTTACGATTGTTTGATGACGCGTTTGATTCACTTTTTACTAACCCTACTTGAAATGTCACTATAATAATTATATCATATTATTAGATAAAATTAGAAACATTGAATTTTTCTATAAGAATGGAAGCTCATTATATACATTTAAAGCCTTCAAAGATTTTATTGATTTCCAACAAACCCGGCCAGCTTCGCTGGGCGTAAGTTAAAATAAATTATATGGTTTTTATATATTTTAATAAAATGAAGGTAGCCTAAGTAACTTGTAAAATTAGCTATCTGCGAGTGAAAACCTCATAAAAATCGGTCCAGCCGTTTCAGATAGTAACCGGAACAAACAGTCAGACAGACAAATTAAAAAATGATTTTTGATGTAAGTATCGTAAGTAGGTACTTTCATATGCATTTAGTGAAAAGCTGTTAATTTGAAATTAAGAACAGACGCTACAATTTTATTTACATATACTTACCAAGTATGAATAGTAAAGTTACAATTAAATCTTTACCCTTCTATAAGTTTTAAGGTGATATGACTTTGTCGAATCTCGTGAAGTTTTAAGACAAATTTAAGACCGACCGTGTTGTTTGAAGAAATACTAAGCAATAACTCGTACGTGATCATCTTTGTGTGTTTTGAATTTCGAACTGTTCTCGTAATATGTTTCATAAAAACAATTTTTTGCCATCGACTTCTCTCGCACCCTTAATTTTTTTATTCTACTGAACTCGCTTCTACGTAAAAGGAGAATGTAAGTCCTTTAAGAAAGGCTGATTGAATTTAAATAGGTCTCTTTATATATAGATCTACGAGATTTATCTGCATCTGTAATATAATTATATTATTATTACAATAGTTAAGTTTACAATAGTTAGTTGTATATTTGAAAAAAATATATTGATTATTGTAGTAAAACCTTCAACGCGCTTCATTTTTTTTCAATAAAGAGCTTCTGAAATCTCTTAAAATAGATCTTTTGGTTAAGTCATCCCGTGTCAACAATTACTTGTTTACTATTTTTATATTTGTATTTTTATCACCTGTCATTTCAAATTAGTCAAAAATTTGATAAAGGGTTAACAATTTTTTTAATGATGTGGTTGAAAGCAGGGATAAGAATATTTATATATTTTATCTTCAGTGGTTTAGAGTAATATACGGTATTTTTTATCGTTCCAGAACTATTCTTACCGACTATTAAGTTTTTAATAGAAGAGGTATAGCGTTAAAAAAATTATTATTAATTTTATTGACATAAACCAAAAATCAAAACATCATTTAAATGTCAAATACTCGCGTAAATCTGAACAAGAAACAAAGTTAATTTTGTTCCACAGGGTTATGAGGATTTAAATTTTTCACCACTCAGTTGTTATTAGTACGAGTATGCCACCTATCAAACAGTCATTTAGATGCTATAGTCATCGAGTAAAATGACATAGGGACGTTTGTATACGGAACCCTAAGAGCATTTGGTTTCTGGAATTTAACTAAAAAGAGTGCGTTATGTTATAATATACATGTTTTACATACCTAAGCCAAACTTTTTAGAGGTAAAATTTGGCAAATGTAAAGAAGTCCTAAAGTTCTGGGAACACTATTTTATTTTCGCTAAATTGAACCCAGTGCTGAATGGTTTAGACACACAATAAAGTATAAATAAAAGGAGAATTTAATGTAAAAAGTTTTTGCGTCCTGATACGACCCCTTTCTTCCACGCCATAAAACTTTTATAGAAAGTGACGTCCCCAATGCATAGTTTTGTATACGATGGGGAATCGAACTTGAAGTTAAGCACTTTGCAAATAGAGTAGGTAAGTTAAACGCTTAGATATGTAAATAAATAATTGTTTAAGTTAAATATCAGTTTAAATGTTAACCTTGTTACTTGATTTTTTATTTATAATTTTTGATTTCACACATTAAAATATCATAATGATAATAAAAAATAAGAAAATAATGATAATAATGTAAAATAAAATATAATTAAACACACTAATTATAATTAACACATTTGCAAAGGTGACCTTACTGATACTGATGGCTAAGATATTAAAGATAAAAAAGGCAAGGCAAGGCAAGGTAAATAAAAAGATTGATGTAACAGGTAAATAGCCGAAAGTTTCAAATGGTGTGTACATATATATGTTTATGCTCGTATAATAAATTTAGTATATTATACATAATAATATGACATACTACAACTTGTATCATATGACACAGCCGATATATTGCGTCCTTTTTTATCACATGATTTTTTTGCAGAATCTCTTAAAATCTCAATTATGATAAACTTAAAAATACGACAACCCTTATTTCTGCCAAAGTTACACAACCCTATTGTACCACGTTTATAATTCAATTATGAACATTTTATATATAGTCTTAAGCAAACTCAATGAGGGTAATTGACTGATACCAACTTTTCAAATTCAAATTCAAAATATTTTATTCAGCATGAAATTATTACAATTTTTTACTGAACGTCATGAGTCTACCACCAGTTCGGAAGGAAGAAACCACTGACCTGAGAAGAACTGGCGAAAGAAACTCAGCGGGACTAATGTATATTTTTTTTTGTTTTTTTTTTTTGTCTTAGTGTTTTTTCTTTTTTTTTTTTAATTAAATTGAAATTAACAATAATTCTATAGGTTGAAACAGCCTGGTGGCGATCACATCATTCCCAAGGCGTACTATCTTCTAAAAAATCGTTAATCGTATAATATCCTTTAGTACACAAACGTTCTTTCACAATTTTTTTAAATTTGGCAATAGAAGCTTGTTGAACGTTCTCTGGGATCCTGTTGTATAAGCGTATACATTGTCCATAAAAAGAATTACTGACTCGTCGTAAGCGAGTCACAGGCATTACAAGTTTATTTTTACTCCTAGTGTTAATACTATGCATGTCGCAGTTCTTGGGAAATTCGTGTATATTTTTATGAACATATATAACATTTTCGTACACGTACTGAGAAGCAACAGTCAATATTTTTATTTCTTTAAACTTATCTCTTAATGATACTCTAGGGCCTAAACTATAAATTGCACGAATAGCTCTTTTCTGCAGGACAAAAATTGTATTAACGGTAGCTGCATTTCCCCATAATAAGATACCATATGACATAATACTATGAAAGTAACTAAAGTATACTATGCGAGCTGTATCTATGTCAGTAATAAGTCTAATTTTTTTAACCGCGAACGCTGCAGAGCTAAGCCTCTTCGCTAGCTCCTCAATATGGAGATTCCACTGCAATTTCGAATCTAAGATAATACCTAGGAATTTAGTTGACTGTACCGGTTTTAACATTTCTCCGCCTAATACTACACCATTATCAATAAGTTTAACATTAGGTGTTGTGAATTTTATTAATTTTGTTTTTTTGTTATTTAATAATAAATTATTCGAATCAAACCAATAGACAACCTTTGAGAGAGCATCGTTTACATCGTCGTATATATGTAAATTACGTTTTACCTTAAAAATAAGTGAAGTGTCATCAGCGAACAATACTATCTCATGTTTGTCCTGCACAAAAAATGGCAAATCATTTATGTAAACTAGGAAGAGAAATGGGCCAAGAATAGAGCCTTGTGGAACCCCCATATCTAACGGAGCCCCAGGGGATCTCTTACCATTTACATCAACCCTCTGTATTCTATTACTCAGATAGGAATTCAGGAGGTTGAGTGCCTTATTTCTAATCCCATAATGATGCAGTTTCCTGATCAACGTCACGTGATGCACACAATCGAAGGCCTTGGATAAGTCACAGATAATCCCAAGAGCATCCTGCGACCTCTCCCATGCCTCAAAAATATTTTTAACTAGCTCAACACTAGCATCTGCTGTGGAGCGACCTTTTGTGAAGCCAAACTGTTTCTTATAAAGTAGGTTGTGTGCATTAAAATGCGATAACATTTGCCCGAGTATGATTTTTTCAAAAATTTTACTAAATGTTGGGAGTACTGAAATGGGTCTAAAGTTATTAGGATCTAGGGTACTACCTGATTTAAAAATTGGAATAACTTTACTGTGTTTCATTAGATCAGGAAACACACCACGTTCTATACAGCCATTAAATATAGTAGCTAAATGAGGTGCAACAACATCAATTACCGAACTAACCACTTTGACAGATATACCCCATAGATCAGCTGATTTCTTGATGTCCAGGCTTCTGAAGGCTACCATTATATCTTTGGGGTTTACAGGTTTAAATTTAAATATTGCATTACATTCTTTAACGTTTTCCCTTAACAAAAATTCTGCAATGTCTGGAGACGAATTAAGAGATTGCGTTGTTGACCGTGGAATGTCAGTGAAAAATTTTTCAAACTCAGATGCAACTTCTCGTTCTGAGGTAATAAAATTATTATTAATATTTAATTTATAATCGAAGCTACGATCTGTGACTCTTCCACTTTCACAAGCAATTATGTTCCATGTCATTTTGATTTTATTTTGTGCATTTCTTATTTTGTCTTTAATATACAAGGATTTTGCCGTGTAACATACTCTTCTAAACATTTTTGAGTAGGCACTTACAAAAGAAGCAAACGATACACTATGATTATAGGCTCTTTCACTGTACAATTCGTATAGCCTTTGCCTGCTCTTGCAAATGCCAGGAGTTGCCCATTCACCAAATGTCAAGAGACCCCCTGAATTGACTGTTTTAGAAGTGAATATTGTAGAAAATTCAGTTTTTACTAATTTAAATAAAGAGTTATATAAGTAGTTGGGGTCATTAATGTAGGATAAATATGGGACTTTCCCGTTTATCACCGTTTGACAAACCGGTAAAAAGCCAGTTAAAATTTAGGCCTTTATTTCTTATACATTCATTTTGAATATATATTTTAAAACACCGTATATACAACCGTAACTATCGCAAAATTTAATAATTATAAACTTTAATGTCATGGCGTGAGACAATCCTGGTACATTGTTTTTATTTAATTACTTTTATTATTTATATTTATAAAAAATACTTTTAAAAAATCTTGTAAGTACTCCAGTTTTAACCAACATCGCGAAACTCAAGACGTTAAGTAATTTTGAATTAATTATATATAAATATAAACATTCTTTAATATTTATTCCTTTAAGCATAAAATAGAGGAAAAAACAAACTTCTTAGCTCATTATTCAGTAAAAGCTCCTCACATAACTTTCCCATCTCAGATCTCTCGAAGTTTAACAGGTACTTTATGAGTTTTTAACTTTTTACCCATTCTCAACTGTGAATTGACATTTTACTGACATTTTGCTGAACTTCATAATATATCAATTTGAACGTAACGAATTTTTAGGACATTTTTGTATCCTACCAAAATATTACTGACTGTAACTGCTAGGCTATATTTATATTGAATGTAATTTAAAAAAAAATATTTTCATTATTGTTTAGTTACTTCTAAATGAATTCTCTTCCGTCCAAGATCAGATTTATGCCTTGTTACATTATTATCTTATATTCTTGTGCTTTAGTACGTGTAATTCTGTACAGGTACACCATATTGTAATAATTCAAAAGTAACATTTATTATTTGCACATAGATCTATATAATTAATTAAATCGGATTTTAAAATTCGTCTTAACATTACATTGCTCTAGCAAACTTTTATCTATGGAAATCGTAATTAGCCTTGGTAAAAGCTTAATAATTTAAATTTAAGTTCAATGTACTTATATATTAAAATTCAATTTTACCTGCTTTATTTTTTCTTATATACTAGGATTAATGACTACTGCATATACATAACGGAGAAAACATTTTATTCCAAGTAAATATATTTTTTTAATGAAACGACAAACTCTTTGTGAGATAGGAGACCACTTTATTAGGTTACGCTGAGTAATGAAAATAAAAGCAACAGGCGGTACTACGACAGAGTCGCATCGGGCATTGGAGTTACTAGAAAATAGTACCTTGTCGTAGCAAGCGTTAAAGTTAGTAGAGAACACGATTTTATTACACACAGTGAAGTGTATAAACACGGTTTTAATAAACAATTTCATGAAAGTGTAATTACTTTTCATCAATTATTACATGAGTTACCAATTTTATTTTTTTTATACGTGCTTTTGGTTGCGGCTGTGTTTGTATACTGTAATGAAGATACGATACTTACGTCCAATTATTTATTTCATTAAATTTACAGAATAGATATAGAATTTATGCTATTCAGTGCAAGTAAATCTGTCTGTCTCTCTGTTACATTTTAATGCCTAACCGCTGAACCTATTTTGTTGATATAGAAAATAAATTCTTTGTAAAAGGACATATGAGGAGATAATTAGCAAGACCCGCTATAACGATTCTATTGAAAAAAACAATAGAGGTTGCATGCATTTCTGACTAAAGAAAATATTTTGAATTTAATATTAAAATCATCGTAAAACAAACATAATCTACAAACGCATAGACAATATTAAACACAAATAAAAAGTGAAAGAGGTAAAATAGGGGTCAAAAGTTTGTATTTTCTTCAAATCATTTCTCAAGTGTAAGACTAGAAATTCATTATACTTTTATAGAGGCGAGATTTTTTAAACCACTTGTTGTACAATAACCTTTGCACTTCAGCTTTCTTTAATTTTTAATTCAGCAATAGAAGCTTTAAAATACATAATAGATCAGAATATTATATGAACGAGAGTCACCTTTCTCGTTTGAAGGCGTGAATCTTAAAGACCTTTTCACCCCAATGAGACTGGTAATATGATACTTACTTTCATTATTCGTATTTACGTAAAATGAATTTTCTATTCGTAAATGTTGCCGAGGCAATATAATTACATATTTTATTATACGACGGTGACATGCGGTGTGGGTCTAATTGGAATTACCTTCTCAGAAAGTCCATTATATCATCTCTAACACACAAAGAAAATGAGAGAAAAACAGAATAATAATTGGGCCAGATCATAAATAAATGAAACTATCTTTTCGGATTTTGTCACGGATTTATTTTGACCAAGTACTTTGGTGTTATTTTGAACATTTTTTGCAGATTGTTGGTAGGCAGTAGGCACTAACTTAATCTAACCTAAACACGATAATGTAATAACCTCTGAGACGTTAAAATACCTTAGTTTCTCCAGTGACCATGAGTGCTGTAAAGCATTCGAAACGCCTGAACCAAAAATCGAGATAAATCCGCGACAAAATCCGAAAAGATAGTTTCGTTCATAATGTCGAATATTCGTGTAAACCTAAAAAAGTATTATGAGAACAGCTACCTTGGTATACTATCAAGATATTTATGTAAATCATTTATTGTAACTAAAAAAGTGCTTTTGCAACCTAACTTTTAATTCTTCTTAGAATTTATATCATACTAGCTCAATCGATTTGAATCGAAGAAATTGATTCACAGTTGGAGAAGACGAAGGTGAATTGAATAAGAAGCTATATATAATAGGAAGAAGCACAAAATTTGTATTTCTACTTGTAAAAACATAACTCCTTCAAATTCAAATATAGCATGAGCGTAGTCGCGGGTAAAAGCTAGTAATGCATATAGGTAACTTTTTATCGAATCTAACACGAGCCGTAATTTGAATAAAAATATGAAAAGGTCAGGTGGTATACAAAGAAACATATTATGATCAAAGTTAAGGTTATTCACAGTCACAGACCATTCAAATTCAACTTCTATACATATTATAAATTATTTTTAACAAAAAAACAAAAACCGACTTCCAAACGTAATAAATCTAAACTAAAAAGTAGAAAATAATACTTTTAAGGACTTTGTTAATTTTGGAGTCGGTGCCAGCCAGGTATTTTGATTATGTTTACAAATTGATATGTATTTATTACAAATTGATTAATCGAATATGTATCTATTTAGGGTTATTTTGCTTTGGCTGGCACCGACTTCAAAATTAACAAAGTCCTTAAAAGTATTATTTTCTACTTTTTAGTTTAGATTTATTACGTTTGGAAGTCGGTTTTTGTTTTTTTGTTAAAAATAATTTATTTTTAAATTTTTAGCGGAAAGTAGATACGTATTGTGTTAATGACTATAAAAATTTACCTTCTATTATGAGGTAAACCTAATAGCCTGAAAGTATACAACTATCGGTCCATAATTTCGTATTATATTGAAAGAATTTTCTTTAAACTGCTAACCGTTGAGGAGTTGTACCTTCCATCATCAGTTACGGTATGTGACTCAAATATCCATATAGCCTATATAAGATTCCGCCGAGCATCGTTAATTTGCTCCTAAGAATTGAAGAGTTCCGATACTTTGTCATGGATCCCATCATCAGAACCTTACCAAACTCCCATCAAACTACCCTTGAAGTATATCCTTTCCATTAAAAAAAGAATCATCGAAATCGGTTGGCGTGATATTTAGTTATTCGTCTATTTGTCGCGCAAATACTTAATGCAAATTTAAGACTTTTATGGTTTTCTCATGGATGCCATTGTTAGAACTAGAAAATATTAAAATGGGACCACATGGGAAGCACTACCTTTCAAATAAAAAAAGAATTATCAAAATCGGTTCACCCAGTTCAAAGTTATGAGCTAACAAACATAAAAAAAAAAAAAAAAAAAATACAGACGAATTGATAACCTCCTCCTTTTGGAAGTCGGTTGACAAAACAAAGTCCTGCGTTGCGTCTGTCTGTCTGCCTGCCTGTTCGCGATAAACTCAAAAAGTACTGCACGGATTTTCATGCAGGTTTCACCAATAGATAGAATGGTTCTCCAGGTGTTTAGTATATAATTTGTCAAGTTTTTGTATACATTGGCTAAAATATAATGATATCTATTGGAGGTGTCGGAAAAAAATAAGCCGTCTGGGAGCTTTTAACGAAAACGCTGCCTAAGCCCTTTGATATACGTTCCGCCTGATGGTAAGTGGTAACTTACCATCAGGCACTAATTCAGTAGTCACCTATTCACTCTAGCCTTGAAGGCACATAATGTATTAATCGGACGGAAACACTGACGCAGGCAGGTTGTTCCGATCCTTAGCCGCACGTATAATAAATGACGTAGCGAATCGCTTCGTCCGGACGGATGGAATGTCTACGACATAACGATGGAGACTAGCAGATCGGGTCGCCGGATAATAGAAAGGGATAGGGGAATTAGGTCGTGTAATTCCTGCGCACACTCACCGAAATGCAACCTGTAGAGTACACAAGCAACCCTGGCTGGGCTGGCAACCCTACGTCGGTTATCGAGGCTTTGTAAGTTGGCTTTTATAAGCCTCTGCGCACGCGTCTCAATCGAGTCCAGGTCCGACAGATGGCATTCCGCAGCACCAGCATAAATGTGACTACAGTGACTACATGAAATACACGCAAGACCGTACTTGAGCTTTATATAAATTAATAAGCTGTCCCGGCGTGAAAAACTGACAGACCTTTGCGAGGATGCCAACTTTCCTCGCTGCTACATTAGCCTTAGACTCGATGAACCGCCCGTAGTTCATGTTGGGGGTAATGTCCATCCCCAGTACCTGCAGACGGTCAGTGTATTCCAGAGGCATATGTCGGAAAGTAGGAGTCAAGGTTAAAGGACTCCTTTTTGTGGTGAACAGGCACGCCTATGTTTTGGTGGCGTTGAAACTCACAAGATTGGCATCGCCCCAAGTGGAGACTGCCCTGAGTGTGAGATTAAACCGCTTTACCATGGCCTCTCTTTCGGACTGAATTTGATCTCTACTGGCCCGAGGATTCGGTAGGTATCTCTCTTCAACAGTGCTCTCGTCTGCGTACCCATAGATAACTGGTATAAGCAGATCGGTAATATGCAAATGGAACAAAGTGGCAGAGAGAACAGGTCCCTGAGGAACTCCAGAGTTGGTCTTTAAGAGTTGTGATGAACAACCCTCAACCATAACTATGAGTGGTCGCTCAGGAAAACTTTAATCTAGCCAATCAGGTCAGGAGATATGTTATAGGCTGAAAGCTTGCTTATAAGGCTAGCGTGCCAGACCCTGTCATAGGCCTTTGAGACATCAAGATAAACGGCAATCGCCTCCCCACCTCGCTCAAAAGCGTCGCCAAAAGTGTGATTGGCATACACTAGAAGGTCCCCAGTCGACCGATTCCGACGAAACCCATATTGTCGATCACTGAGGAGATCGTTCTGTTCTAGGTATGCCATAAGACGAGTGTTCAATAACGCCCCATAATCTTGCAGAGTATGGAGGTGATTGAGTTCGGACGATAATTGGCAGGGTTGGCACGGCTACCTTACTTGGGCACTGGTTGCTTCCAGGATTTTGATACTATACCAGTCTTAAGAGAAATGCGGTATAGACGTGTCAGTATCGGAGACAGCTCGGGAGCCTCCGTGAGCCAGGGATCCGTCAAGTTTTACCAGCGGTGGCTATGAGGGCCGTCAAATGTTCGTCTCGTCTCTCGACCGCTTTGGCAAGGGACCAAAAAGCTCTGCTGCTAGATGGTTGGGCAGAGAGCTTTGCGTCATTATATGTAATTCGATCAAGACGAGCCTTCTTTAATGTGTTTTTGTAGGACTTGGTGGCTAAGTTAAAGGCTCTCTTCTTGAATCTCACATCCGGAGCTTTGCGGTCTTGAGCGTAAACCCAAGCAAGGTAAGCTTATGCTTTTCAGCAAAGGTGCATTCGGAATTAAACCATGCGCGAGCTTTGCCACCAACGGATACATCGGTGCATGGGATAAAGTATTCCATCACTTGTACCACATCAGTTATAACAACCGCACATTAAGACGGATCGGGAGAAAAGAAGCAGACCTGCCGCCAAGGAAAGGATGCAAAAAAGAGTCGCATCTCACCCCAATCTGCTTACTTGTGTGGCCATACTCGTCTAACACCAATAGAGTCGTTAAATGGTGGATAAAAAGACATACAGTTTACACCAGATAGTTGTCAGAGCTACCCAATGGGGATGAAACCTGGATGTTATATCTGCCTGGATCAGTTGTCAGCAGAAAGTCCAGACAATTAGCTGTGCAGCCGTCTACATCGACTACCCTTGTTGCTTGCTCAATCAACTGGGAGAGTCCAAGTGACACCGCATACTTCCACGCTTCTCATGGTCCGTCTTCTGGTACGGGAACAGCCAATCTTCATGATGGGCGTTAAAGTCCCCCAGAAAGACACGCTGCACAGTAGGGCACCGTTGTATAGTCATATCAGCTTTCCTCACTGAGATGTTCAAGCAATCGAGTTGTCTCCTGGTCACCTGTGTGCAATTGGTAGACACAGGAATACAGGATCTTTTCGATTCCTGTAACTACGATTACCCAAATCGTAGAGAATATGGGGTCTTTAAGATGGCGGAGACGCTGGAAACAGAGGTTTCGCACCTACAAATAGACTCCGGCCCATGAGTTGAAATTATATTCCAACGTATAGCCGGGTTAGTCCACGTACGCAGCGCTTATTGGACATTGAATGTCTACGTCTGTGTCTACTTCAAAAAGAGCATCGAATCGACTTCGAAATCTGTTTATTAAGTTGCCGGTATTTAGACGCGTCATCCGACGAATGCAAAACCATCTCTCTCCTTTCCTTCATGAGCTCGAGGGTAGGATCAGAGATCTTTTTGGGTCTATTTTAAGAAGAGCATCATGTATTTAGACGCAATTGATTGGTCAGCTTCTATAAACCCATCATTATAGGAGTTCACATCGCTATCTAGGCAATCGAAATCGAAACGGTTTTGGAGTTCTAACTGAAAGCTCTCGGGGTTTTGGATTTATTGTGGAGCCTTTCACGTGGATATTCAATTCGCCCCTCACAAGCTGGTGATCGCTTCCGGTTTTAAACGCACTGATCACAGAGACATCATTGAATATTTGCTTTTTCGTTGACTTGATGAAGTCTATCTCATCATCATCAGGCTCATCTAAGTCCACTTTCTGTGGTTTCATTTTTTGAAAAATGAGTTCATTATTCAGAGTCCCTCCTTCTCCATAAAACGCGCAAGTAGATGTCCCCGATGGTTTCGACAACCAAATCCAAATTGACACACTGTCAGCTCATCGCCTTCTCGCTTGCCTAGTTTCGCATTGAAATCTCCCAAGACAACGGTAAGGTGGGTTTTAGAGCTATACATGGCTCTACTAATGTCCTCATACATAGAATCCACCTCCTTATCAGGATATATCGATGTCGGTGCGTACACTTGAATTAGTTTTAAGGAATAACGTTTTCTTTTTCGCAGAACAAGGTTCGACACCCTGGTCGGCACGCTCCCGATATTTACCACATTGTTCAAGTGAGACTGGTGGGCGGTAAACCCGACACCACCTTGGGACTGTTGGTCGTCCTCCCGGAAATAAAGCAGGTTACCAGATTTGAGTGCTATCGAGTTCTCTCCCTTTCTTCGAACCTCCGATTATCACATAATATCCCATCGTATCCTACTCAATTCTTCCTCGAGTTCAAAAACAATTCTTCCTCGATTTCAGAAATTTATCCATCGGTTCGCAGTGTGCGCGTGTTTTGTGTTGCCAGGTCAGTCGTCGTTTATGGTAGCCCGACCGCACCCGGAGATACTTCGTACCCCCTGCCCTACCGCTATCTAGGCCGCTACCATGACCAGGAATAGTAAGGCTGCCGGGTACTGGGGGCCGGTATTGTTTGTTAGTAATTTTGGGGGGGATTTGCCATAATCGCCACGCTTGGCATGCGGGTTGGCGATCGCGAACGCTACTTTGTTGCATCCAGTGCTAGTTAGTGCCTTTTGCGAAAAGCAGGAATCTTATGAGGCTTGGACTGTTGGCCGCGCAGCCAAGGATCCTAACGTAGTCTACCTCAAAAAGAAATTTAATGCTGCGTCTAGATCCGGCAAAACGTTAATGGTCAGGTCAAGAGACAAACATATAGGCAAGAAACTTCTAAGCTTGCCATCTGGATCACGAGCTTTTTGGACTCTCGCTAAAACCGAGGAAGGAAATTTCTGTCAATCATCTCTACCAACTTTGCGCAAACAGGATATAACACGGGCACATTCTGGAAAGGAGAAAGCAGACCTTATGTTCTCTTTTTGCATCGAATTCAACTCTTGATGACGCTGGATTGCCGGTCCCTACCATTTTACAGTGCAATTACACCATGCCAGAAAAACACTTCAGATACGTAGAAGAACCTAAGTCACTGGTATAGTCCATCAAACAGGCAAGCTCAAGTGGCAGTAGGCGGGGCACATAATTCGCAGAATAGACGATCGTTGGAGACGCAAAGTTCTCGAGTGGCGGCCACGTACTGAAAGGCGAAGCGTGTGCAGGCCTCCCACAAGGTGGACTGACGTCTTGGTTAAAGTCGCGGGAGCTCACTGGGTGTGGAATGCGGATGTTACATGATCAGTTGTCGTGAAAATCTTTGTGGAAGTCCTATGTCCAGCAGTGGACGTATTTGGGCTGAAACGAACTACTCTATAGAACCAGTTACTGTGCATTCCTGTGATAGTATTTTTTTTTGTTTCATTTCTGTAGTAAAGGATATCCTAAATACGGTCCCTAGTAAGACTCTATTACTGCACAAAGTTTAGTTAAAATTGGTTCAGTACTTTTTGTGTAAACGCATGGACGCACGATTCGCTAAGTTATTGTTTTTTATGCTTACTGATAAAAATAGGTATTGCAAGTGTAACTTAGAAGGTAGATTTTGATATAGGCTTTTCTGTAGGTCTATTTAAGACTCAAATTTCCTTCGACTTTGATTTGACGTATATCTTAAGATTTAGCCACCGCTAGTTTTCCAGGACTAGACCAATTATTTTGTTTTCCAGTGAAAATTAAACATTTTCTGCAATATAAAGAATCCCAAGTCATCACGAGTAATAAGTTATCACTACACAAAATTTGATTAAAATCAGTCCAGTACTTTTTAGGGTAAACGATAACATATAAACAGACAAAAATTATAATAATTGTTGTTTTGGTGTTATTCAATACACATTATTCATTCAATACACATTACGTTAGTCATGTTCTTAAAAATATTTCATGTACAGATTTTTTAAATTACAGTTTGATTATATGTATAAAATTTATCGACAATCGACATACAATACTTATCAGGCATAATCCCAACACTAAATTTAAAGAAAAAGCTACAATAACCCCTCTTTGACCAAAAAAAGTATTTTTAACAGAAACTAGCTTTCCTACATAGATAAAGTGCTGAAATAATTTTCTTCAATGCCTTTTTTATCATAATCAGTGATTCCAAGCATCATATCTCTTTAAGTTTAGAAATTAAGAATAATAGTTACAATAACCCCCGATACGGGGCTATTGTGTCTAAAATCAGTCCTTGGAATTCATACCAAATTTAACAAGAATTTACTCGGTGTTTTCTTATACAATTAAGTGAAAATAAATCTTAAGGATATGACAATTTAAGATATTTAAGCAATTTTCCCGTAAACTATTCAGTAGCAGATATACAGCTTCTTCAACCTAACCTAGTCGAAAAAATTGCACTTTTTAGACGCAATAGCCCCGGTTCACTATAACAAAATGATGTATGGTGGAATTGTGTATCTTATATAGGTCTACAAAAAAGTCCGCAATGGCATATGTCTATCTCTTAAGGATAACATACTATATCGAAAAAGTTAGAAAATTTGAAAATCTTTATAAAATTAACGGCGTTTAGCGTATCATGTTATGACCGTTGCCATGGTGCGTGCTGTGGTAATTCATATAATCAAGTCAAATATATACCGCGCGGTGCGAAGTAAATATATACAACATGTACCTAGGGACGAACCCGAGCGAAGCGAAGGTAAGGTCCTAGTACTAAATGAAAAAGGAAAAGAAAATTTATAAACTTAACAATTTATAAAAAAACGTATTATCAAATACGTAGGCAATGGGTATATATTAAATCTGTCAACCACACAATCTGGAAGGGCTTCGTCAAATAATCGCCTCCCAGCGGGCCATTTGTTCGAGTGTAGCTGCCGCTGACACACTATGCTAACCACGTTTTATATTGATTGATGTTACCTAATTCTTTTTATATTATACGAATAAGAGTATAAAGTGTATTAAAAAATATAAAAAACTCTTGACTAAGTACTCTTTAAAATAAAATCAACTAAATGTAAATCGGTTCGTCAAAAGACAAACACACATGTCATACTTATAAAATAACACCTCTTGCTTTTGCGTGGCGGGTTAAAAAGATTCAGTACAATCTGAATTGATACAGAATATATTATATACAAGCCTTTCCCGCGGCTACGCTCGCGTTCTAAAGAGCAATTTGGTTCAAAATTAAATACTTGAAGAACTTATTTATTTGGATAAGGATCAATATCATGTTTATTAAACACCAAATAATGCATTATCATAAAAGAAATTTAATTACCATAAAAAAGATTACAGTGAGTCAACCTTAAAAGATAGATATATGATATCGCGGGTTTTTTAGAACTTTTAAAGGGGAAAAAATACGTCATACATGATTTTTACATAACTTTAAGCGTTTACGCAGCGCACGCAACGTAAGCTCTCAAACGGAATATTTGTCTCCCGTTTTTGCAACATTTTTCATTGATGCTCCGCCACTATGGATCGTAACGCGATGTAAAATAGCCTATAGCCTTTCTCGATAAACGGACTATCCAGCAAAAAAAGAATTTTTCAAATCGAACCAGTACATCCTGAGATTAGCGCGGTCAAACAAACAAACAAACTTTTCAGCTTTATAAATAGTATAGATAAGAGCCGCAGGCAGCATTAGAGAGTAGGAGTTCTTAATTGAAATTGATATAAAAAACTGTGAATTAAATTGGATAGACACATGAATTTTACATCACAGTTAAAACTTTTAGTCGCAAGACTTTCGGCACTTCAACATAACGTGTTAAGTGCACTACGGCTTATATAAAATGCATCACCTGCCTGCTTGTGTCTTCTCAATGAAGTTGACTAACTTTAATGCTATGTTCTGAAGCTCTTGGAGGACTGAAGAGGGCAATGATCTTGGATTTATGTTTTAGTTATTCTTTTATAGAGTTTATTTTACGAAATTTTGCATTTGTGCATATCATCGTCATCATCATCAGCCCTTTTAACGTCCCACAGCTGGGCACGGGCCTCCCTCAGTCCGAGGGGGATCAGGCTATAGTCCACCGCGCTGGCCCAGTGCGTGTTGGCGGACTTCACATGTCTTACGAAAACTTGCTTGGTTTTCTCAGACATGCAGGTTTCCTCACGATGTTTTCCTTCACCGTAAGACAAGTGGTAATCAGGATAGAAATGATTCGCACGTGAAAATATCAGAGGTGCGAGACCCGGATTTGAACCCGCATCACTCGGTTATACAAGCAACGCGTTACCGCTGGGCTACCACTGCCTTTATACACTTTACACATACACATATACACTTTGTGCATATATTCGTATGGATTTCAATTCCTCTTTAAAATATTTTTTTCTAGCTAGAGAGTTTTGAATAGTTTTAATTGTAGAAATTTCGAATCAGAATTATTAACTTTCGAAAAAATATTTTAAAGCGACCTTTCGACACAAGTAGAAACCCGCGTTTGGGTTCAAAAATTCCAATAAAGCTTTTACGAACTTCATGTTAATTCAACCATATGGGAATGCCAAAGTTTTCTATCGAAATCCATCGCTTCAGATGTTTCAATTGCACTCAAAATTTTACTTGAGTGTCAAACAGTGAATAACTATGAAAATTAACTACAACAATGTGGCTGTTGATTTTATTAGGTTAAGTTAATAATTTTAACATTATATAACAAGTATAAAGAGCTTGAACTTGAAATAGTTTATTAAGGTAAATTAATTTTGAATTTTAATGTAAGCTTAATCACACATAAAAATGAAGAAGGTATATTATAGTAAAACTAAAAAGTACTCAATTCAAAAGACATTAATTTAATAAAATTTTAATAATTTAACGAGATACTATATTTAATACTGCTATTATATATGTCCCATTCAGGGTACGGATCGAAACCTTTCAATTGGATGGAGATCAGCTCAAAGTCCACAACGCTGGCGAAGTGTGTTGGTCTTAAAGTCATTTCTTTCGAAAACTTGATCGTCCATAGACATCCAGGTCACCTCGCGATGTCTCCCGTCATCGTAAAATAAGTTTATCACCTTGACACGATGTAACTAAGATACAAAAAAAGATTTGAGCTCGCTTCACTTGGTTCTCAAATTCAATACAATTTTTAAACTAATCGTAAGCTATTGCATAATATCGTCTTGTCCAATCACGCATAATTGTTACACAAATTCACAAATTCGTATTGAGTTCACTCAAGCAACATATTTTGTCATCAATGACAAGGTACATACATATATCTCATACCTTACTCCAGATAGTCTAGATCCATTAGGAGAAGCTGTATAATAGCGTCCAATGTGTCATATAGAGCAACCTGCAACATCATTCGCTCAATGCACAGCACCACATTGTTCTGCAGTTAGGATCTAATTAACTACCAGTCAATAGCAGGCCGCCTTCAGACGTAAACCAGCCGGGCGCAGCCAATTACTCGCCAATTAATTTTGCAATAACAAGCGTTCGTACGCTCATGGCGTCTTTTTGCTGATTTCTCCTAAACGTTTTTAGTGCTTACGGTGATTTATTTCGGCTTTTACTTGGTTTTAATATTTGATGTTTTAGAGGAAAATTTTACATAGAAAGAAAACTACACATTTAATGAGTACAATATATTTCATTGTACATAAAATTAGAGGGTTGAGAGATTGCATGTCATTTTTTTTTAATTTGTTTGACTGCTATATTATAATATTTATTTTAACATTCAAAATAATCAAGGAATATCGTAAAATAAATCGATTGTGCGTGAAACTTGCACATTATTAGGATTTAAAATATTGTGTTAAACTAATAAATAACCCTATGACCATTCATTGGGTTATCTTATTCGATTCAATATAAATCTCATTTTTTATCATCTATATCTAATTAGAAAAAAATATTTATGTAAACGTACAGACAAACACTCAAACATAAAAATAGTATACGAAGAATTTGTTTTTTTTTTAAGATTAAAACTACAAAAATTTTCACATCGTATTAAGGATCGATCATCACCATCCATATCTTTACTAAGCTTAATCAAAGTAATACCGCTGCGCAATCTATAAAGAATACGGCGAATAAAAGGGGTTCCGTACTTTGTGAACAAATGTGAGGAGGTTAACTGCGGAACTAGATAAGGTAAACGCTTGGAATTAATCACATCTCGGCGGAAGGGATCGAACGCTAGTTCAGCGTTCCGGCGTGTTGGGCCATGAAATATGCTTATCTTGATTTAAATTAAAAATCACTTAATATTTTCTAGTAAATATTTGTTATAGGAGCTTTTATAGAGTCGTGAGTACATGACTTTATTATATTATAAAAACATAAAATGTTTATATGACTTTTAATACTATAACTTGATTAATTTGTTTTATAATATATTATAGTTGCTCTGTTTTCTTTTACATGAATTGTTTACTGTTTAAGATTTATTTTGATTTTTGGTTCCCGACGTTTATGGATCTTTATAATAAGATACATTATTTCTAGTAAAAATGTATGTAAGTATAAGATTTTTTATATATTTAATTAGTCGCTTCCTCTTTTATATAGGTACTTTGTAAGCTTGCAATGAATCTTAGTGGGCATTCTACTGTTCTTCGCAATCATCGAATTTCAAGATGTAAGTAAAAAATAAAGAATGTACGAGTATGTATATGTAAAAGTTTGTTTACATATTTTATGTAATACCAGTCGAAATTGTCATGTCAAAAACGCATTTTATAAATTTACTTAAAATTATATCTTTAAATTACTAATATCAATTTAAGTAGTTTGTTTCCTTTTTAAACTTGGCAGTACCAGCCCGAGACAGTGCCTGTGCGTGATGTTACCTTAAAAATAATAATGTAAATTAGAAAAAATGGTATACTTAGGTTATTTAGAACTTGAAATACTGTGGTTTAACTTTGAACCAACATTATTGCTTAACTTTTGACCAGTTAAAATACAATTATTATATAATATATATCTACCATCTACTATTTTGCCGTATGTCACACATTCGATTCTTACATGGGACTAAATATAATACACCACAAAGATACTTTTTTTATGATTATGACAAATCGAGCTACCTCACTACCGCCAGCTTAATCGCATATGATGCAAAAGGGCATGTTACATCGGGATTTGCAATAGTAGTTATATATTTTTACCGTTTTATAATCTATAAATATAAATAAAATTGAAATGTCTGTTTTTAATTTTAAATTAACAGCTTTTCACTAAATGCATATAAAAGTATACGCGGTACTAACACAAAATAAACGATTTTAATTTTTTTTTTGTCTGTCTGTTTGTTTCGCCTAATCTCTGAAACGGCTAGACCGATCTTGACGGGCCTTTCACTCACAGGTAGCTTATGTTATAAGAAGAAACCTATGATCCGTAAAATAAAGTTTTTTTTGTATTATTTTAACTAATGGAACCCGCAGCCTCGCTTCGACAAACCCAGGCGAAGCGAGGGTGAGTTGCTAGTTAATAATATAAATGAATATAATATTATTTCTGATTTACAGTATTAGATACATTGATGTTTTTGCCGTATATCTAACAAGATACACAATAGGACCAAAATAAGTCCCTTTAAAGTTGGCTTGATTTTAATAAATCATTTAAGCTAAAAAATAAATTTTATATAGTTGTATAAACCTTTCATACCTTATTTTTAATATCAAAAAAATAGTATATAGGTAAATACAGAGCAAAGCAAGTGCAAATACAAGTTGTAAATAAAAGGATAACTAAGCATCGTTATCTTTATTATAAGAATTCAGTTGAGTTAAAGCTGTTACGTTTGAAGCCTTATATTTAGTCATTGTGCGACCTTTTCTGGGAGAATAGATGTTCATTCAATTATCTAAATGAAATCTGGATCAGTCTTGTGATGTCGACGTTAACGCAATTTGTACCAGTCTAACGGCCTAGTCGAATTAAGAGTCAAAAGTAGGCTCAAAGGATCTCTAATTGGATAAGCTACAGATGCTTTTTTACTATATTAAAATTTATCCTTATGATATAATATTCGAATACAATTATAATTTATTTTACGATATAAAAAATTATATTTTGTACGGGTACTTACATTATCATTGATACGAACTCTTTATTTTTCTGTGTTCAAGAAATTAAGAAACACTAGTTTTGGCCCACAGTTTAGCCACGTGATTAGCGAGGTGGGGTCCAAATATAGGCTACTAGCGACTCACCCTCGTTTCGTTCGGGTACGTCCCTAGGTAACCCCATAAAGATAAAATTCTTACAAATTTTGAATGTATTTTTTATTTATATCTAATCAAAACCTAAAAAATAAGTTTCAAGCTTCTAGCTTTAAAAATGATGTAATTTCCATACAAATTTTCATTCCCCATTTCAACCCTTTACAGCCCTTTTTTCGCCTTGAAAAGTAGCCTATATGCTTTCTCAGGCTCTAGACTATCTGTGAACCAAATTTAATCGGTTCAGTAGTTTTGGCGTAAAAGCACACAGACAGTCAGACAGACAGTTACTCTCGCATTTATAATTTCGATTGTAGAATTTTACTTGCTAATTTTTATTGAAATCTATTTTGCAGTTAAAGTGATAATAGACAGACAGAGATACTTTCACAACTTTTTTTTTTAATTTTTAATTTCAAATGAACCGAATCAAATTATACTCGTATATGTAGCAAAAATATAAAGTACTTTCAATTCAAAGTTATTTGGTTTTTAACTTATACTATCGTGAGTTAATAAAGTTAACTAAAGAGGTTTTGAAAAAATATTTTTATGTATTATATCCTTGTCCGTTTCTAAAAGATTTCTTAGAAAAGATTTTTCAAAGATAAAACAATGAAATGCCCGTTTTATCACACCGCAGTGATTTTTGGAAAGGTACTTAATTAACGTAAATAAGATTTGTAGCCCTTTATGCTTAAACAATCCTTTTAAATGGTCTTTCTAATATTTTGTATACATTTTTTAATCAGGTAGGTATATATTGTTTTCTTCTAAGATGTAAAATAAGAAACACTCAAAGATTTCATAATTAAAATCCTTAAAATAATATAATACATTATGTAATATGAAGACTGTTTATAATGATACTGTACATATAGTCACATATATTACAAAATAAATAACTTAATAAATAATGTGCATTAACTCGAATATATGTCATTTAGATAATTGATTTAAGACATTAAAACTTCATGAACCAAAAATGAAATTAAATCTCAGAAAAAATCTAAACCGCAGTTTTCTTTAAAACTCAAACCGTGATAATATTGGAAGCGAAAGCCATATAGAAATTATTCTCATTTTATGTCTAAAACTCCGAAAACAGTTAACTTTTTCATGTTATAGTGAAAAGTGATCATTTTGTAGCAATTTTCATTAAATTGCATTTGAAATTATTATTTCGAAAATAAATTTGAAACATATAAATGATGACGCAAGCTCCAATACTCAGTTACCGGGCCTAGAGGAAGTGAGGCCTAGGGAAGGTACGCGAAAGGAAGCTGTCTCCGAGCTCCGGAAATAATGCTAAAATTTCTTATATCCTGCAAATCTGAAAAAGTGTGGCAAAGTTTTGAAATAACTTAACTATATATGGTTATTTATCAAGCACATTTTTGAAATTCACTGTATTTAATTTTATTTCCTGCTAGATACTTTCGCTTGGGTGCTTTACTCGGTATCGGCTATTCTTAATAAAGCGACTGTTCTCGGCTCTCTTATCGGCTATTCTTAAAAAAGCATTCGACACTGTTTCTATACCATTGCTTTTGAGAAAACTAGAAAGAATAGGAATTCGTGGTTTGCCACATCAGTTATTAACTAGCTATCTGACTGGTCGAAAACAAATTCTTAAAATAGACAACACTGTAAGTGATGAGTCAGAAGTCAAATACGGAGTACCCCAAGGAAGTATCCTAGGTCCTACACTATTCTTAGTTTATATAAATGACCTATGCTTACTCTCGCTAAGAAATAGTAGACTAATATCCTTTGCAGACGACACAGTATTGATATCTCATGGTCGGTCATGGGATGAAGTTAGCAAAAACACAAACGAGGATTTCAAATTGGTTACTAGATGGTTGGACGAGAATTTATTATCCTTAAATATTTCTAAAACTAAATATGTGACTTTTAGCATAAGATCAAACCAGCAACCCAAAACCAATGTCGTACAATTGAAAGCGCATTATTGTGATCCGTTCATTCCTACTTCCAAATGCAATTGCGAAACTGTGAGTAATACTAATAATATTAAATACCTGGGTGTAATTTTTGATCAGCATCTTACTTGGAAGGATCACATCGTAGTTCTAAACGGTCGACTCAGGAGATTAATCCATATTTTCAGAACCTTAAGATATACTTGTGACGAGAAACTCTTATGCTCAGTTTATTATGCTCTGTATCAGTCCATACTATCATATGGAATAGCGGTATGGGGCGGAATAAATAAGACTACACTAATAACAATAGAAAGGGCTCAACGAGCAATTCTAAAAGTAATGTATTTCAAAGATTTTAAGTATCCTACGGATTTACTATATGAAGAGTTACCAATGCTTACTGTAAGGCAACTATATATATTGGAAATACTCAAACATCAACATAAAATCCCTATTCACACAGGTGTACTCAACCTAAAGAGAAGACAAGACTTAGTATATGATTTACCAAAAACTAAAACGGCTTTTGCACACCATTTTCATCACTTTCTAGGTCCATTTCTGTATAATAAAATATCTAAAAACCTCACTTTGAAAAATCTGAACAACTATATACTTAAAAAATCTATAAAAAAATTTCTTAAAACTTTAACATACGATGATACTGAAAAATTAATCAAATCGACATAAAACATTCTATAACTTTATTACATAGCATCATCTGTTCAATAATAAAAAATACAAACAGGTTCATACTTCAAATAGATACACACACACATACACACACACATATACACACACATACACGCGCGCACGCATACACAGATTTACATAATATACATATATATACACATACACACATATCACATATGCATGTTTTTATATACACTTATACAAGCATACTTTTATATAATAATTATATCTCCTTGTTTATTTTTAGTTCCTTTTTTACGTTTATAATAGATAGGCATGTTAAAATATATAAGAACCAAAAAATAAAAAATAAAAATTTTTTACTCAATAAAATTATTCAATGTAACAAATAGATGCTTCATCTTAATGTTTTGCCTACACTACAAGCTACGTAATAGTAAAACGCGAGGAATACTGTTCTACCGTCATACAGTTTAACTAGTACGGAGGGCAGAGTTTCAACCAATTTTGCTAGCTTAGCCGTAGTATTACAGCTCATTTTGCATTGTATAATATACTTATAGTTTGCTACATGTACCCTATTAAGGAATGTTACATTAATTTTAAGTAATCTAAGCTGTTTATGTATAAATAATAAATAAATAAATAAATTTATACTTAATTTATTAATTTATTTGTTCTAACATAACTTTTATTATTGGTTAGATCATAAAAACCATTCGAACAAAGCTGCAGGAAAAGCTAGCCTATAATCATTTTACTTACAATTTTCTTTTTCAAAACTATTAAAGTAGCTACATTAATTAAAACAGCCGATACTCGTTACTTCTAGCGATAGTTAATCCTTGCGCTACACTAAACTCACAGTATAAGCCTTATTGGCACTAATCTTATGAATTCTCCGGATAATTGATGATTTCGAAGTTTTTGTTCTACTTCTACCTTAACGATGCATAAAATAGGGATTTATTTAAAACTTGTACAATTTGGTAATGCGAGCGGATATTTTTCATTTTATTAAGCGTTAATTATAAATTTTTTGCGTTAAATTTAATAAAATGTATAATACGAAGTACATTTTTTTGTTATATATATATATATATATATATATATAAGTATTTTTTTTAAATAAACGAATTCCGTCTACTCAGAAGCATTGATTATAAAAAACTTGTGTATGTATACGAGTTCTTGGTAATTATATATATATATATATATATATATATATATATATATATATATATATATATATATATATATATATATATATATATATATATATATATATATATATATATATATATATATATATATATATATATATATATATATATATATATATATATATATATATATATATATAATAAGTATTTTTTATTATGTGTGTAGTAATTAATATACGTACAGTGTACACATTATAAATATAGACACCCATGACTGGAGTGTCCCCAGCAGGATTCGAACCCGCCACCGCTGGCGTAGCAAGTAGGGTCACTGCAAACTGAACCAAACGTGTCGTCATGTCTATTTAGAATATTCATTACAAAAAATTTCGTTTCTGTTAAGAA
Organism: Boloria euphrosyne; assembly: GCA_951802675.2. Taxonomy (NCBI): domain Eukaryota; kingdom Metazoa; phylum Arthropoda; class Insecta; order Lepidoptera; family Nymphalidae; genus Boloria; species Boloria euphrosyne. Next base: position 3,038,389 of record OX637878.1, on the reverse strand, counting down.
ATTATACATATACTTACCTATAATAAATCTTGAATTGTCATTATTTCCCTTACGTAGCACTATTTTCGAGGGGTGTGTGTGACATCTCTTGATAAATGGGAGGCGACTAAATCACCCAGACAGAAATGTTACACGCATCATCGGATAATGTATGGCACAACTTTAATAATGTAGAAGATTTATGCTAACTTATTTTATTTTTCGATTTAACTTTACTATAGAAGTAGAGTTAAACTAAGATATGTAATTTTGTTTTAAATACTAGTTTTTATATGCGGCGTGACTTGGGTGTTTATTTTTTTTATTTACTTTTACGTTTTGTCCGTATTTGTTCTCCGTTTATATATTATGTACATACATAATTATAGTGCATATGTATATATAAACAGGCTGAATACTATATTATGCTCTATGACTCCATAGAGCTGTTCTGAAATTGATGAAATAGACAGACAGACAGACAAAAATCTAACTTTTTGTTAATATTTTTATAACATTTTGTCGATTTGATTTTTTTATGTACAAGCCTTCTAACATAACTTAACAGATTTCTTTAAAAATTTAAGGTTTTAGTTACATCTAATAATAAAATTAGTTCTAAATAGTAAATACATTCATTTCTAAAAGCCAATGAGGATAATAGAATTCTAAGAAAGAGACGCGTAATATACGCATATAATTAACAATAACTTGATAAAAATTAAAAGTGCCCAATACACATTACAAATTTAATGCAATTTTAACTCTCCATTATTTAGTTTGATTAGAATCTACTACGTTATTTTAGTTATAAATATATTATAAGTTAATAAATAATCTTTGTATATTTTATTAATTTTAATAAATTTAGTATGTAACTTAAATCGATAATGACTGCATTATCAAAAAACTGGGGCGCATTTGCAACTAAAACTAAAATAAATTATTAGAAACATAATATGTATATTTATATGATACACATTATTATACAAATCGATTCTATCACCACCCTACTCTAACGTAATAAGTAGTTGGGAGTACCAATTTAGAATGCATAATACGTATAATAACAACTGCTGTAATCAGATCGGCACGTATCGTGTAGTTTAGAACATCAAAGTTAGTTACACAAAAAGCATAATGTTAAGTTGAGAAAAACATAGCGAAGCATTCTTCAATTTAAAAGTTAAAACATACTGAATCATAAAGTCGAAAAAATGGTCAATAAAAAAGCTAAAATGCACTCTATGATCTAAAAATTAAAGTTGAAATAGGCTTAACGAATAGAAATGTAGAGAATGAAACAATTTTTGCAACTGCTAGATTTCCGTTGGAATCATGAACTAAGTACGGAACCCTCGTACAACAAAGTTAACGAACCACGAATGAGTGCGCGGGAATAACCCAAAATGGTGGATTGCAACAATCGCGCAAAACGCAGTAAATTCACTTTTATGGCTCAAGTTAGAAGCAACTTGGCCGATTTACAACATGTTATACATTGGAAAGTGTGTTTTAAATGAGTTTTTAGAACGCCAAAAACTAAAAGTAATCCTTATTTACTCGAAACTCGAAAGTTGTGTCGTTTTCTGTTTTTCTTTACATCTTGTTAGTTTATCTATGGATTTTTGTCGATATTTGATTATTTTCTCCATTTTGCATTTGCCGTTAGTATTGTACGTTTTAGTCTTAGTAGTTAAAAGATAAACTTAAAAAGACTTTTAAAAATGTCCCACTGCTGGGCACGAGTCTCTCCATATCTGGCCATAATCCACCATCCTGGCCAAATGTGCGTTTGCGGACTGCACTCATATCATTCGAAAACTTGTTGTTCTCCCAATCATGCAGGTCTCCTCAAGACCGTCTTCGTAAGACAAAAAGTAATCATGTTGTAAATGATTTGGACATGAAAATAGTTGAAAACCGTTAATGTCAAGTTTATTTTAAATAGCAAATATAAACATGTCTAGTGCCTACATCCAGCACGTAAGCAGTATGCAGCGTTACTTACGCTTCACTTCGGTACATGATTGGCTATAACATGTACAGTCGATTTCAGCCGTAACTATTAAACGAAATAGATAACTTTACTTTAAGATGAAGCTAAGTTTTTTAAAATAAATCTAATTTTGTATAGTAAAAGAGTTTTACTAAAATCTGTCTAGGCTGTTTCGATGATCGTTATTGCTAATAGAAAATTAGATAATATATTAATGACGGTAAGCTAATGTATTGTCTAAGCCTTACACTAAGTTGTATAGGTATTAAATACTAATAAATTACTTTATTTATCGTCGAACTGTTAGAAACAGTCTATCAATTTATTACCTGGCTAATTGCTGAACGTTACACGACTATTAAGAGTTTGTACTACCCTCACTTTCACGATGTTTCTGAGTGTATAAGTCACAATGTTGGAACTACAATAAATAATATTTTGAATATATAAAAAGATATAATTTATAATTATAATCTCAATGCAAAAATCACAAAAAATGGATGTACAATAATTTTGAGATTGCATTATGTAGAATATTACTGTGACCAGCAGTAAAACGTTAAAATGCATACATTTTTTATAATTATTTGTAATTATTACTTACTTTTGGTAAATATTACTTTGAAAATATAGGACTTTCAAAACAATTTCAATAAGTTTTGATTTATATACAAGAATCTGTAACCGCCTAAAGTTGAGCTTAAGCGCTAAGGCAGCCGCGACATTCATATTGGGTGGAAAGTTTCAACTGATTATTCATCACAATCCCGTATAGAACCAACATTGTTCAGATTACGTAGAGTAAGGATTTTAGAAGTTTCAGTGTATTTCAAACTTAATCTTACCATGTGATTACTCATGTTATGCAATTACTATGTACTCAAGGCAAATGCTTTGACTTAACTATCTCTTTGGTCTAGTTGCTAGCATATATGGCTACAAATTCGAAGGTCCTAGGTTCGATACCTTTTTATTGTTTTCGCTGGGAAAACCCTGCCAGCTGTCAACGGGCATTGTACTGTGAGACACCTATTCACTAAAACCCTCAGCGAAACACGTCACTGCGATACAAATTGTGCTGATTTTTATTAAGTGGTATAACATAACTAATTTTTATGGTTGCTTCAGTTTTTCAAAGGAAATATCTATAACATTTACTTTTTTAACCTTTTTTATCCCGGGATTCAAACTTAGAACCTTTTAGACTTTAACCGTATAATCCTTACTTCAAAGAAACCAGAAAGGAAAACTGGAAGACACCAGCATATTGAATATTATTATTTTTCATTATTTTGTATGTATCACATACAAGAAAATCATTCATTTAAAACTGTTTACCCTAAATATAACGTGAAAGCTTCGTAACGGAAACGTAGTCACAAAGTCAAACGAAATATTACTAATAAGAAAGTTTACAACCGAGCTTTCTAAAGTACATAAAACTTTACACGTAGATACTTTCGTACAAAGATTCTGCTTCTTGGAAGATTTTCTGAGTGTTTAAATAGTTTGAGACATTAGACATTCTAATATCGTAATGAAAACCGAAGTTGGACTGACTCGAATACCTGTACGTATTGCTACGAGTGTGTCGGCTAAGTTTAGAGAAACTCAGGTCAAGTTATATCTTTAGTTCTATTGAATTAAACTTTAATGGAATAGAAATTCTCATTGATTTAATTAAATTATTTTATTGGTAGAGTATATGTAGGGCTTTTTTTGTGCCTGGGGCACGCAGTGCCCCCAAAGGGAATATCGAAAATATCAAAAATATCTATAACAACTAAAAAATTGAAAGAACTTGAAAAAAATATGAATATAACTCAAAACACAGTGGCAAACAGCAAAGGGGTGGTGTGTTCAAAAATTATGGACTTACTACTTTCAAGAATTAGCGTGCCCCCAAACAAGTGACAAAAAAGGCCTGGATATATACAAAAATGCTGCTGAATGCATAAAAATGCAAGGTTGGTGGACTATATACGTCTTTTGAAAACTGGTTGAGTTGTACGAGTACATGTATGTTGTTGCACATGCAGGCTTACTTATGATATTTCCCTTAGCCGAATCAGTAAGTGTTAATGAGTATATTTGTCTAAACGACACAAAAAACTACAGTTGACATAGTTGTATTTTTAAGGAAAAAAATACTACTTATATATATTAAGTATATATATTATATATATTATATAAACATAATATTATAAAGGTATGGATATAATTACTTTTTCTGCAAATCAAATGCAATCCTCTAGAGCTTTTATGGAAATTGCTTTCTACATAAATATTTTGAATTCATCACAAAAAGTGTGCTGTCGACACTTTCACAAATGATATTTGAAACTTAATGTCCTAGTTACTTTTAAGGAATCGCTCCGAAATATATTAAAGATTAAATATGAAATGTATAGAAAATTACACGAATAGTTTATATTTTATATACATTAATACGTCAATGTACAAGGACAATCCCTTACCGACTAGAGATGTATAAACTAACTAACAAATAAATATTTTTGCACAATTTAGCTATTATATTTGTCGAGATAACTAACCTAAGCACTTTTTTCTTGGGCTTTAATCGATCGCCATTAAAATATTTATTTCAAAACTAGCTGACTTTGTACTGCCTCAATCGATAAATAAAATACGTAAACTTTTTTTTTCATATCTATTCACCTTTTAAACCTTCTCTTGACTTCCACAAATAATTCAAAACCAAAATTAGCCAAATCGGTCCAGCCGTTCTCGACATTTAGCGAGACTAACGAACAGCAATTCATTTTTATATATAGACAATATTACTTTCGATATAAGTACGTATAAAGTAACAATTTATTAATAATATAATAATCTCATATATAATTTCAAATCTAGTCCAGTAAAAGCGCTTCTAATTCAATAAAAAAAAAACATTCAACAAGAAATGAATATTTTATGGAAGTTCGTGTAAAGCTAAGTTAGCCACGAAGTAGTGCATAAAGTAAGCTTTATCTAGCAAGAGCAGGTAAACGTTAAAGTGCAATTAGACTGTATACTCACAGGTGGCGTCGTATTTAAACTCGCCACGGTATAATTTATGTAATATTACGTTGGCATCAACTACCTTTGATAAGTAACCTAAGTTTTTGATTTTATTTTACTTCAATTTTAACAGTAGCTAGACACAGTATGTGAAAGCTCAACTTCTAAAAGAAAAGCTTATCGTAACTCGATTTGAACAAAAACCAATGGTAATGTGGAAGCAAGAAGAATAAGAAAGCGTCGGAAAATGGACACTGATAACCTATGCAAAGGGATGTTATATGCCAATACCTAAAGACTATCAAACAAATAACATAATAAGTCTTGAAAAAAATATACTAGACGATCTGGTTCTACTTAAAACTAGGTAAGCTTAGGAATATGAAGAAAAATGTAAGTACATAACTTAAAATTACTAAGCAAGAGGGTTCTAAATAATTATTTACGACCCTCTAAATAAGATACTGTAAATAAATAAATATAAAAGTATTTTATTTATTCATACGGACTTAGGATTATTTTCTGGTATGTACACTTATGTTTTACAATTCATCTTGTCATTTATTAAGTAGATTTCATGTAAATTATTTGATGAGGGTTTAAACGCCCACGGGCTTCTTCCACCATTTTAAATCTTTTAGATGAAAAGGTTGTTCTTAACGCAATACCCTTTGTTTCACTTTTTTGTGTTATTTTATACATTTTTTGTCTCAAATGTACGTTTTTAGAATAAGCTTTTCAAAAATAATTGGCCATAATATAATTAATTTACGTTGAAATGTTATCCTGACTCTTAGAAGGTTGTAAGAAATATTTTAAAATACATGAGTTAATTTATCGCAAAAAGTTCAAAAGGTAGAGCTTTTAGTCTATTAAGAAAGTTTATTGAATTAATTTGTAAAGCTAGCTAAATGTATATGACATTTTATACGTAGAAATTACTCAGGAGAAAATATATAACGTCCAAAAATATAAAAACAACTCGTTGATAGGAAAAATACGTATTTTTAATTATTTATACAGAATTTTTTTGCAAAAGCTACATCTCTTTTGTGACCATGATTGCTGTAAAGCGTTAAGAACCAAAAATAAGAATAAATCCCAAAAAAAAACAGAAAAGATAGTTTTATTTATAATATTCGCGATAAGAAGAATTTTTTTCATTTAATTTTTATTACTTTAAACAATTCATTTTAAACTAGCTCCTAAATATCATAAATACTATACATTTTAATTATCAGTGTTTAATATGGCTTTCGTAATTAACACAATGAGATAGGAAATATTAGGTTTCGAAAATTAATAACAACTAATAATGCGAGCATATAAGGTAGCTAAAATATCGCATTGTTGATTTTATAATACATTTATAAAATATCTATTAACACTAATGTTATAAAAAGAAAATTCAATTCAATTATTTCTTTTAATGGCTTTTGTGATTTTGAAGACAAAGATAACAAACTATTTATGCGATTCAGATTTTTTTTTCACTTATATTACCATCGAGTGTTGTACGTTATTTTTATAACTATGAATTAATATGCTTACTAAAGACTATTAGAAATTATAATTGAAGTTGGAAAAATGTGCGATTGGCTTGCATTATTGTTGTTCTTTGTCTAAGCAAAGTGACCGTTCTGAGCAAAGCGAGAGTAACTTAGTGTACCATTGTTGAAATATATTATAAGGAGACGTTTGTAAACTATTTTATAAGTGAAATATATTTTATAAGAATTTCCATTTATTACAGTCTTTTTTTTTTGTTTTTATTTAATGACGCGATATAATAACTGTAAAAATTAAACTAATTAAAAATCTTCATAATTCCCGAGAAATAGACGGTCAAACACACACGCGGTTAAATATTCTAAGCTATTTATAATGAAATTTTCTGATATAAGACATCTTTTAAATAAAAAACAGGCTTTATTAGCACATTTAATATGAAAAAGGATTTTTTATTTACCTAACACACAGTTTTAGGTGCCACCACAAAATCAGGTTGTAAGTCGCTGGCAGGGACAAATGCGATCGTAACTTACGCCCCTCGAGGTTTATACACCGGTTATTACACATACACGTTAAAAGCAGGTAGCATAAATTTTCTTCTTCAGAAAAATTATCTTTAAGACTTAAGATATTTTAATAATTAATAGAGTTAGCTTAATATTTAGATCAATAAATTATTTGAACAAAATACGAATTTAGTGAAATCTCTCTCTTTCTTCTTTGTCCGGAATAATATTAAAAAGTTGATCTATTTTGATAAAATAATGCAAATTTTCATAGATATTTATATAAAAGCCAGCGATATATTCTCGCTACGCTCGAGTATGTTCTAACTTGCTTCACGCTAGCTTATGTACTATTTTATGTACTTCAGGTTATCTATATTTTTTCTTTGATGACACGTTTGGCTCAGTCGGTACAGACCCTACTTTCCGCACCAGCGGTCGCGGGTTCGAGTCCCGCTGAGGTCATTCATTTGTTAAGCACGAATGTTTGTACTCCAGTTATGGGTGTTTATATTTATAATATGTATGTATTTAAAAATTTATATGTGTAGTATATCAACTATCTGGTATCCGTAATACAAGCTTCGTAGCTTATCACGCAACTAGATGGCGCTGTGTGTAACAATGTCCCAACATATTTATTTATTTATTTATATACAAATACTAAATTTCATTCAAAATAGCCAAGTGTTTCAAAGTTATGTAAAAAAAACATGCAAACACACATACATACTACATGTATATAGACATACTTAACTCTCAATGGTAGTGTCGAGCATTCGTCTCACCAGATTATGAAAGTGATAAGGAACAGAGAGTGCACTTGTGTTTGCGCGTACACTCGTGCACTATAATATCTCCCGCGCAGATGGCTAGTCTCAGTGAGATTGGCCGCCGTGGCCGCAATCGGTCGGGGGGACATTTATATATAGACATAAAAACTTTCACAAATATAACAGTACTCAGATTAATCGGAGACAAGTGTTAAAAATGTATAAATTAGTTGCGGTATAACAAGAATTGATTATTATTACTTCCTGTTTCGTTCGATATCCTCCGTTTAATGATTTTTTAATTCAATACGAAAGCGAAACACTTAGTTAATTAACTTAATTAGAAATATATTATATTAAAATTTTACTATGTAAATAAAATAAATATATACATTCAATTTAGGCAATTAAATCTTTGGTTTAAAAGAAACGAACTCTTTTAAATTAACTATTAACTATCCTATATATTACATGAAAATCATAAGCCAAAAACATACATAATATTATATTCAAATTGAATTATTCTCCATTTCGAAGTTGGTTAAAGTAATAAAATTAATAAGGTCAAATTTTGTGTTATAAAAATATAATATTAAAATTCATGACGCTTAATCTCATTTCTGATATAGCGTTTCCTAAACAGTACTTCTATATTTTTCTTTAATTCTTCATAGTAAGCCTCTATTTTGCGAATTTTAGAAGTAACCAGTTTTGTGCAAATAAATGGAAAAAGTGATATCAAATATCATTATTTTTTTCGTTTTCATAAGGGATTACTGCTAAGAATTTGTTATATTGAGATATTGAAGTAGTATCTAAGAGAAATCAGAATAGAAATAGAAAAAAATCTTCTGATTTATCAGTCTGTTTGTTATCTATTTAGTGTTGAACCGTTAAATTAACATATACATTCTAATTTACCACAAATATTGCCGCCTGAATTCGTGGAAGGGTAACTAATTGATGGATTTGACTGTTAATTAGCATTTGGTTTATGCCAGTAAACTGTAAAATTACAAAACTGAACCTGTTTCCCATACTCTTTTAAATAACCATGTATGATTCTTTACATAAAAGGAGAAAATAATATGAAATAAATTTTTGGTCCTGAAAGAAAGCGTGGATTACTTATTTACCTACTTTCTTAGCGATTTCGATTTTCTCGCTGAAATCCTAAATATTTCCGGGATAAAACATACCCTATAAGTAGAACATACAAAAATATCTTCTTCCCAGTGAAAGTTTAATTACAATCAGTTAAGTTAAGCCATCCCCAGGATTACCCTGGTTAAAGAGAACGACGGACACTACGTTTTTTGTATTGATTTAATAATGTCCTCCCGACCGATTACTGCCACAGCGGCCAATCTCTTTGAGACTAGCCTACTACGCAGGAGATTTCACAGAGCACGAGTGACAGCGTAGATACACTAGTGCATTCTCTGTTCCTGTCACTCTCATATTACGGTGGGACGGCTGGTCGTCACGAACAGTGAGAGTTAAGACGCAGGACAGACGCGGACGGCTTTACGTGCTCTCCGAGGCACGGTGGTGAAATACCGTCTCTTCCTAACTACAGACTGATACTGAGTCTTACTAAACAGAAATACTCAATAACTAAACCGGGCCCGACCCGGAACTCGAACTCAGGACCCCCGGATGTGACCGTACATGCTAGCCACTAACACCACTGAGGCAGTAATGTAAGATATATAGGTATATTAATACACATTTAATCTATGAGCAATATCCTATTGCCTACTTTATCTCATAAAGACATGGCGATTTTTCTTACGACGTTGAACAAATTACATAATTTGTCTCACTAGGGCACCGTTGATCAGAATCTGTAATGCTGGGAGAAATTAATCTCGAGGGATGCAACTTTATCGGATAGTAATTTAGAAGAACAATCGTTGGATGATTAAAACTGTCCCCTCGTGTACCGAACGTGGTAATACAGTGTTATTAAGAAATTTTTGTTCATTTTTCTTTTCGTAAGCTACTGCTCATTTTATTTTATTAAATTATATTATGAAAGGGTTTATATCTAAAGAAAAATATGGGATAAATCAAATCTAAAAAAAGTGTGTGCGTACAAAGTACACAGAAGTGAAACTTCTTTATTTACAAATTTAACTCACTGTTTACACTGTTTAAAAACAATTCCTTACGAGCATGAGCAGCCACGTCTTAAGTTAGGCTGTATATTGTAATACTTTTGCTACACACTGTACTGGTACTCGTTTATATAAAGCTTTAGATTTCCGAGACTTAAAAACCCAAGGTTGCGCGTTAAACATTTAACGCAACCTTGTTAGAAGTCGCATTAGAAGTTTCACTTCAATAATGTAAACCACATTATTTTCAAAAATTATTTTATATGGTATTTTGATTTTGTGAATTACTCCACGCTGGTACGTCTGACTTATATACTCCTCGGGAATGTTATATTTGTCCATAATAATAAGTGTCCTATATGTTGAAACGAATTACCAGCTATCATCGTACCACACATGACGAAACGTGCTGCTCAGTTGGTAGCGACCCTACTTTCTGCGCCAGCGGTCGCGGTTTCGAGTCCGGCTGGGGGCATTCATTTGTTGAGCACGAATGTTTGTACTCCAGTCATGGGTGTTAATATTTATAATATGTATGTATTAAAAATTTATATGTGTAGTATATCAACTATCTGGTATCCGCAACACAAGCACATAAGTAGCTTACCATGGAACTAGATGGTGCTGTTGTAATTATGTCCCAACATAAAAATAATAATAAAAAAACATCATCGATCTATTGGAATCGTGGTGTCTGTATCGATAACATTGATTATTTCAATAAGATACTTATTATAATATAATCATAGAGATTATTATTTTTGAATTATAAATATGTAGATATTTAGAAAATTAAAAGCGAAAATATATAATTAATCTAATTAATAATTTTTTTTGTGAAATTGAATTTGACATGAAATTGTTTTTTTTTATAATTTTATCAATAGGTACTTAAGTAAAAATATTAGACCCATTTAAAAAAAATAGTATTGTTCCGTTACCCTCGTTACTTCTTAACAGCACACAAGAGAAGGTCTCGCAAGTAATACGTTTTAGACATTTCCTAAGATTTATGTTAAAAACTTTGTTCATTTTTCATTTACCCAACAGCGGCTGCTCATTGCGTGAACGATTATCATTTTTCCCTTCTTATATCTTAAACTAAATTTCTTTAGCCGACCCTTTTCAAAATAATAAGTAATTTTTGCATCAAAGTCTTAGTAAAATTTTAAAACTCGTTTAGGTAAATTTGACAACTTTTCTTGTTTATTACAATAAAATACGCTGAAAATAGGACGACACAACGGTATGGATTGGTTTTAGTAAGTTCGATTCCTACATGAGTTATTTTTTTATTTAACTCGCTTCGCTAGTGAATCCTTTTAAATAATTTCATTACTATCGAGATCTCTTATCAGTCCTTATTTATCTAATCGACCAGTCCACCGAATTAGTTTTTAATACAGAATTCTTAGCTTTGAAATGCCCATTCAATTCGCATAAAATTAACGTTTTAGTTTATCAAAGCCAAAACCATGTATTTCATGTATACAGTATGTACATAACAAATCTTAGAAATAAGGCTTTGTTTTTAAAATAAAGAAAACCTCTCTACTGTAAACTATAACATTCAATTATTATATATTATTATAGGTCGTTTTGATAAATAAGTACTAGGGCGATAGACAGTCCATCTCTGTGTCAGTCATACTTAAATACATACATACATACATACATACATACATACATACATACATACATACATACATACATACATACATACTCACAAACATACATACAAACATTCTCATTTATTATAGCGGTGTTAATGAACTATTTAGTAAATTAAAATATTAAAGATAAGTCTAAGTTTTTGTGAGGAGTTAATAAAAGTATGTAATTATTTATTAATTTATTTAATTGGCTTTGTTTTAATTATAAATAACTTACATACTCTATACAACAATTCACACTGATCAAAGGCGATAGAAAAAAATATTTCAAGGTTATTATACGATACCTACGTCGGTCTGTATATTCGTCACACTTTATTATATTATAAGGTCATGATATAAATTATAGCTTAAATTATTAATAATATTTGGAATGTAAAGTAATACTAGAAAAATGATCTGTAAATTGTAAAACAGGTAAAATATTTGTTACGCGACTAGATAACTATCGTTGCAAAATATTCGTGCTTATAGACTAGTCGATACTTCATTATTTCTTAAATCAGGCACGTTTAGCTGAAAATGCCTATTGCAATTGCAATTAAGAGCTCCACCTAATTCTCCTTTGGCTATACATATATTCGGGGAACGAAATTGCTCGTCCACTTTTTTCTTCTTCGTAGATGGTGTCGGAATAGAATATATCGGTCCTACGTCATTGTACAACGTATCGTCATTTCTTATAAAATCACTTTTGTTATAAACTTTTGGCGAACTTTGGTATGTATCTGTTGCATGCAACCAATCTTCTTCATAAATTTTGTTACTTTTTTCCTGATATTTAGACATTATATGATTGAACATCTTCGTGTCATGAGTAAATTCTTGTTCTGAGTTAGCGTTTTCGTTTGCAAATCTTTGGGACATCCAGACGTATCTTGCCATAGGTTCCTCTGGACCCCAAAGTCGAGAAGGTCGGAACGCTGATGCAATTTTCTAAAAAAAAGTATTTTATAAAATTTTAACTTTAAGTTAAGCTCGTATTTTTTTAAGATGGAGGATTCCAGAAATATAAGCTATAAATAGACCGACATATTTGAGTTTCAAAACAATATATTAAATTATAATTTACGAGTATAATATAGGCTTGCTAGTTCTAATAAGTTTAAAGATATTTTTTCTATTTGATTTGAGATTTGAGATTGAGAAACTTGATTGCTGCACGTGACTTGATTGCTACAACCATCAATTGACAAGCAAAACCAGTAAAAAGACCAAGAATATATATAAATAGTCTTATATAAATGTTTTTTTAGTGTAAATCTTAGAGAATATTATAAAAACTTGATTATTAGGTAATTTCTACGTACTGTCAAGAAATTATACTGTTCCTCCTTCGCCACGGCGACTGCTGCCATAATGATCATAACGACTAAAATCCCCAAAAACACCCCTCCCAAAGGCCATAACGTTTCGCTTTCTTCCCAAGAACTCCTGAGGATAGCCCTTAGCCACCAACCTGTCACCCCCATCAGTACTACTGGCGTAGACCACCAGGTGACCAACCAGAAACATGGCAGTCTAGATCCTGTTACGAAATGTATGTCAACAGTGAGGTAGAACCATCCTGAAATAGGAAATTTTACAATTGAAGCAAATTAATATAAAAGTTAATGGGTAAGTTTGCGTTAAAGTGTAGCGTTGTATTAAATAATACAACGATATTATATTATTGCGTTACGATTATTTTTATGTAGTTATAACGTAACAGACTGAATTTTTTTCATTAAAAGGATGTAAAATTTTAAAATATTTTTTTGTGATAATAAAAATATATGTTCGATACTTCATTTGTAGATCTAAAACGATTAAGAGAATGAACGAGGGTTTTTTTTATTACGAAATTTTTATGAAGTATCTACTTTATTAGTCCTAATACGTTTTTTATAGATTTTTTAATATGACAAATCTTTCAAAGGCATCCATTACAAATACTAACAGATTGAGTAAATAGCACATTGCTATATTTAGCAATTGCTTAGTTTCAGAGGAACCAGCATGACCCCAATGGACTTCCAGTTAAAACTCCGGCGCTTACATAAATTGATTACAATTGTTCATTTGAGCTGACCCCAGCGGTCAACTGCAGCAAGTTTTAACTCAATTAGCAGTACTTATTGAAACATCAAAGATCAGCAGTAATTCGATTTCTAACATCCTTCCATCCCTAACTATAAATAATGTGCATATTAATTTTCTTATTGAATTTAGCTTGTAAATTAAGTTTACTAATCAATACAAGTTATTGTTCAAAAATATAAAAAAAAAAACAAATTTTTGTACATTTGTATGTTCATTCATTTTAGATTCAGATTTTCCGATTTATTATTACTGACATATTCCGATAATCATGCAAAATGCTGATACATTTAATGTTCTAAAAATAATAATAATAAAATAAGCCTAATCTAGTCAAAAAAGCTGATATTCTGTAGAAAAAATCAAAAAGAAGACAATAAATGACTAAACTTCGCACGCCCAGAGATGATTTTTCCTACTTAATTGATATAATCCTACTAATATTATAAATGCGAAAGTTTGTGAGTATGGATGTTTGTTACTCTTTCACGCAAATACTACTGAACCGATTACGATGAAATTTGGTACGTAGGTAGCTGAAGACCCAGAATAACACATAGGCTACTTTTTATCCCGGAGTTCCCGCGGGATTGACTCCTAATATTTAAAAAATTAACGCGGGCGAAGCCGCGGGTACTGCTAGTTTATAGTAAAATGATATACATTTCTAACACGCAGAGTAATTAAATTTGGCCAAATGAAATATCGTACCATATATAAAAACGAATCCAACAATTTCAACCACGGTAGTGAATACTGCTAAGACCGGCACAACCAATTCGTCCAACAGTGCTGCTATACCCATGCCTTGTGCGAGCACAGTCACAGTCAATGCCGTGCCCAGAGCAGATAGAGCACAAGCAAATACCCGCCAATGATCACCGGCTATACGATGCAACTTGTCATACACGGGGTATAACAGTGTGAGCTGAAATATTAATAAGTAATTACTTTTTAATTCATCATCATTCGGGCACTAACTTTACTATAAATTGATTATTGGGCTTAAGTGTATTTTTTTATTTTAAATTAAGAGACATCATCCATTATAATTAATAATGAATTATACACTAAAAGAAATTTAGTTAGTAAATCAAGTCGTTTTTCAATACTTAATATCGCAAAACATACATTGAAGTTAGTCGAAATTCATATAATCTAAGCAGATTTAGATAATTTTAAAGACAAAGACATTACCTTTTGTCTCACAAAATGTTACAGACAAAAAATGTATGTATGAATATCTATATAATACTAAACACTTATCCTACTCAGGATTGAACCCCGAACTTCATCGCTGGTACTATACTCAGTACAGAAAACCTCAGCAATAACAGAATTCCATTTCCCCACATTTCCCGTAACACCATATTTATTTCTTGCCAGCAATATTGTGACCGACCGCAAGTAATAATTTTATTTCAATCGTATAAAATTGGATAGTAATTGAGTTGGCAGAGAATTCAGATTATATGCAAATTTTAATAAGGTGACCGAGTACGGTTGCATCTGGCACAAAGTATTCTCGTGAATTCTATTTATCTAAAATTATACTAAGATTAACCCAGCACGGTAAATACTTGTGATAAAAATTTGTGTTCCAAAAAATTCGCTTTTTAATTTGAAAAACCGGAGTGCTTCGTAGTGTTAACTAAATTAAGGATTTAAACGTGTATTAACTTTTAACCTGTTTTATATTTTCGTTACTGAAAACATTAAAAAAGACAAGCTCTATTTTAAGTAAAAACTGTTAATAAATAAATTGAAGTTAAATGAATATATACCTAACGTCATATAAATTGAATAATGGCTACAGTCCCTATTGTAATAAACAATCGTGATAAGTGTTTTTCTTATATTGTATTCAGCCAATTTTAACGTGGTGGGAACCATGGTGGAAAAGTGCGGGTTGGCGAGCTTCATATGTCTTTCGAAAAATTGCTAAGTTATCTTAGATTATATTATAATAAGTAATATAGATTTCTTCACGATGTTTTTCATCGCCGTTAACAAGTCATTCGCTTATGAAAATATCAGAGATGTAAAACTGGATTAGAACCCGTTGTACTCGGCTTGCCAAGCGGGCCTGCTGCCATTGGGTTACATGGCTCACTAATTTTAATATTAAGCAATATTTATTTATCGTATGTCAGTGTGAACCAAACATCGCTATATTTTATTATTATATTAAAAGGTAGGTGAACTTACCACTGTAATTATACCAGATATAAGTACTATAGCAAATGCAAGTAATGGCCATTCCTTTGATCTCTTCTCTGATATAGAAGACTGATAAATTAATACTAAAATTGCTATAAAACTATTATCTTTTGTTCCTTCGCCGCCAATCGACTGCCACATAAATACGGATAACCAGCCGGTTAATAAATTAGTTATACATATAAAAGTTGATGACCTGGAACAAGAATAGGGAATGTAGAGCTTATGAAGAAAAGCTTACAGGGCTTATATAGCTTTAATATTGTGACTCTATAAAAAAAATGAATTGTTAGATCAATACGTAGAACTAAGTACGTAAATTAATGTATTAACTTTTTATAATATAGAAACAATAATTTTAAAGATACTTTATAAAATAGTAGGTTTGTAATTTAATTTTGCTTATAAATTATTAATCATAGTTGATTTATAACAAAGAAAAGACACAAATTTATAACAACAATAAAGAAATAAGAAGTAGTTGATTTATTTCATTTTATACTCTTTAGGGTTGCGCACTTAATTAAGAGGGTAGTTTACATAAAATTTATCATTAAAATATTAACTTTTAACGTAAAAATTTAAAATTAAATAGACTAGGTAGAAAAACCAAATCAAAAACTGTAACTCTTACCATCGAACGTCAGATTCTCTATATACAGTGCCTCCAGCGCTTACTAAGTACCCGCTAACAATCTGAGTAGACAGCAACGCCTGTACCAGTCCACTGTGCCACATGTACGGCTGGGTTAAAGGCATCCAATGCTCACAAGATTCTAACATATTCGATAGTATACGTATATCTGATAGAAACACACATAATACTACGGCTATTGTGATGATGACAGGTGTTAGGACGATGAGGGAGATCCGCAGGGTCGTTCGAAGACGATACAACCTAGAATGATAAATTTTATATTTAATTTAATGAAATAAATATAATATTTAAGTGTATTTTTTTACTCTTCCAAGCTGAAACGGTTGAACAGATTTCGATAAAATTTTTTTCGAGTTCATTTTTCGAAAATAATAATTCGAAACAACTTGCTCATACTAATTACTACAACTAAATAATAAAAAAATATAACAAAAATGTAATGCAATATTATTTTTATATAAAATGTTACCAATTAACAGCAATCTGAGAGCGGACATCGAAATGAGTGTGTCGATTAAGGCATTTAAGTCTTTTGTCCAAAATAGTTAATGAAGCCATTTAGGAGGGTTGCCTATTAGCGACAAAATTTGCGGTCAATTGAACGAAAATAGTCACGTTCATTATGAAAGGATTATTAAAATATTATATAATGTTCGTTCAAAATATTTTAAATATTTTCTTTTTATTTAAAAAAATGTATTTATTTAATATTAACAATATTCATATAATTAATAAATAATTTGTTAAATAATTTGAAAAGTTTCTGCGAATAAATGAAGTACTAAGTTATAAAATTATTCAGCCCTTTTAACATCCCGCAGCTGGGCCCTCCCTTCAATACGAGGGGCATCCAGGCTATAATACACCTCGCTGGCCAAGTACGGGTTAGCTGACTTTACGTCTTTCAAAAACTTGCTAGGTTCTCTCAGATATGCAGGTTTGCTCACAATGTTTTCTTTCACCATAAGATAAGTGGTAATCATGTTGGAAATGGTTCACACATGAAAATATAACATGTGCGAGATCAGGATTTGAAACCATTTCACTCGGTTATCCAAACGAGCGTTTAACACTGACCTTACTTATTAACCTATTACCTCAAAAAGAGGTCAATGTGTTGGAGGTGCGTCAGAGCTAAATATTACATCTCATTATACCAATAAATTGAAAAGCGTAAATACAGTAGAAATTAAATATTTTCCCACAGAAAAAATAGTTAAAGTAAGCAATTGCTTTACTAGTTAAACAAAAATCACAATATGCGTTCGATATGAACAATAATAAAGACAAACAAATAAACTTTAACGTAGATATTATAGACCAAAGCTAAGGCATAGTAAGCTGCATCTTAGCCAGCTACTTCGCGATACTCTTAAACTTTTCTCCACAGTAATGTCCTACCCAATCACGATACTTCGTCCAAACAGTGTGCCACTTTGCATGCGACACTAATTATAAGCATTAAAACGATAATATGCAGTAAATTGCCAGACTTTGTTTATGAAAACAGTGTAATAGTAAAATGAATACTTACATAATGGGCACAAAGAACCATAAAACGAATATTAAAATCGCCATTATACCGAGATACTGTGGCTGTTCAGTGAATGGCGCCAAAAACGTCGAGCTGAAATTGTTAATGTGATATATTTTTATTCCAATTACCACTTGTTTATAACTGGTAAAAACATTTCAATTGACATTTTTGTGTAAGCGAAAGTGAAAGTTATGAGTGTGGGATAAGGTTTAAAGTGAAAAAGCAGTTTTATTTGATGGTCAAGCTGATAATTGCTGCAAATAAAAGTTCAGGCGCAGGATTAAAAGCAGTTACAGTCATTGGAATTTTATTTACTTAAATAGTTAAAATTATTTTTTAAATATTGATTAAAGAAGAAATAGTTTTAAATTTCGTACTAATATATAAACATATCATAATAATAAAAAATAACAGTAAAAAGTTCGAAATTTATATATTAAAAAAAATGTAGGTATTAAATGCAGAACAGTTATTGTACTTTTCATGTAAATTTTTATCTGTCGTGTAAGTTTTTTGGTATCTATTATAAAATATTTGAAGTAGCTACTCACTTGAAACATTCGGATGCGTTCATTTTGTTTTCGTAACCATTCTGAAAATTGAAAGAAAAGCGATGAGGAATAAAATACTTAAAGAAGTTTTTTAAGACTAGCGGCTCCTTTCATTTTGATTGGGTTTGTCCCTAGATATATTTTTTTTGAGCTTGATACTCTTTTAAAAATAAAAGTAGTCTAAGTTCCTTTCTATAACCCAGGCTATCTGTCAGTGGAAGTACTGTCAAAATCAGTGCAGTTGTTTTAGAGATTATAAAATGTTTATGTTACACACATACATTTCGCTATTTTTATCGGAATAGATTATTCAGGTGAACACTAGATTTTAGTCATTTAATATAAATTTAGTACTTTAATGTTAATTTTAAAATACATTTTGTTTTAAAAGTCTAGCTTAAATTATTAGGTAGCCTAAAATAAAAATGTGCACAGCAAAAGAACGTAGATATTACAACGATAACAACGATCAACGATTAAATATATTAGACAATAAATACCGGAGTGATGTGAACTTTCGTGCAATCCTTTAAAGGGAATGTCCCTTTCCCAATCCATATCATATAAGCTGCGGATAACGAGGTATACACCAAGCTATAGACACAGCATAGAAATGATGTAAGGATTTTCAAGTGACCGACCCCTGAAATGAAAATGACCTCGTGAAATAAAAAAAAAATAATCATTATTAACAGTATTTTAAAATGATATATCCCTTAAAAATTGTTTATTTATGAAAATTAGGTACCTACCTACCTACCTAACCTATCTACTTATCAGTAAAAATAATTACGTTCTAAAAAAATTATTTATTTGTTAATGTTACTGTTGCTTATTTACCACGTTTAACTAAATATTATGTTTTTAAAAAAATGACTACTTTTCAAACTACGAATCCAATGGACGGAAAGAAATTAAATACTATACTAAATTTAAGATATTACGAAAAATTATAAGATAGTGCGAGTTATTACACTTAAAATTAGGTATAATAATTTGTTCGTACCCACCACGTAAAATTGGTACAGCTCTCCATACTCCGACCGCATCCTGTTGGCTTAGTTGGCCCATAACCATTTGCAATAGCGTCGTGGGTAGAGCAACCACGAGTAGCCAAAACGAGTAGACCACCAGGTACGGTACTTCCCCATATTTGAAGGCCTCTCTCGGTAACCGCACCGTGTTGAATAGTGTGAATGATATTGCGATCGTGCATATTTGTGTTTTGATGACTTCGATCACCCGTCTGACTGTCTGAAATTAAAAAAAATATTATAGTTTTATTATATCTTTTTATCACTTCATTAGTAATAAGTTAGTGACTGATCGATCGATTTTTTAATAATCTTCTTCTTCGTAGAAGCTAGCTTGTATAATTGTAGATAATAAACTCCTAAGTTCGGTTCAGGGGTTGGGCCGAGTATGATCACAGAGATTTTCTGTTAAGATCTTTTCAGTAGTATCCCGAACTTGGAGAATTGGTGGTGTTGCACCCTTTTGCCTCGGAAAGCACGTAAAGCCGCCTGCGCTTTAACTCTCATGAATCGAATTTAAGAGCATTACGAATAGAGAGTGCACTAATGTGTGCGCGTAAACATATTATAATATCTCCTTCGCATCTGGTTAGTCTCAGTGAGAATGGCCATTGTAGCTGAAATCGGTCAGGGGAACATTTTTACTAAAAATAATTTATTTGTATTTAAATCAAATAAATAACTTTAGTGTAGTAGTTTAAAATGAAGCGCTTAGTGCGTTTCACTAAAGTCTGCCATCAATACATAATCATGAGATATTAACTCTACGCTACGATGCAACGATGATAATTAGACGTTTAAGACATTTTTTTCTTTACATTATAATTGCTCTGATAATGAGTTGAACATGAATACGGCATTGATATTCAGACCAATATATTTAATTTATTTTCATTCTTTTGCTTGTAACTTAATGTATAACTTTTGCAGTATAATATACCATTTACTATCTAAGCCTTATTAGTCTCTACATACACTTCTGGTTGGCTTCAAAGGGCATAGGCGACATTGTGGTACTCGTACATAAATAAGAATAACAATATCTTATGAGTAAAATAAAATCACAGCTAATCTGACTTCAGCACTTTCAACCGACGTCCAAAAAGGAGGAGGTTCTTAATTCATCTGTTTTTTTTTACATTTTATGGATTGAAGTTTTTTGCTTATTTTTACAATAGCGCAGGTAACCACTACGAATCATTTCTTGTATTTTATTTTTTTATATATTATAAGTTGAAAAGAGGTTAAAACTATCAAATATTATAACTACTAAATAGTTTCTAATTTGAAATTAAAAAATTTTCATTAAAGCCAGAGAAGGCAGCTAGATTTTAGTATAAATAAACTTGCTCAGGCCTTAACGGTACTTGAGACTAAATATGATTTGCTCTACAATCTCGGTTTTCTAACATCGTATTTATCTTATAAAGAGTTACCCAGTATTTTACAAGAACTTAGAGCAAAATTATTATTTTCTTCAAAAGAATTATGGAAACTGCTATCTTAGTTTTTATTTATTTTTGTACAGTAGTTTCTACCAATTAATTTGTTAATATTTGCATTTCAATTTAGTCTTATTCAAATAGTACGGATTGATCGGCTTTTTAATCCGGATTAGATCGAACCTTCAGATTCCGTAGTTTCGTTTATATACGTATTTAACATAAAATGTTGCTTATAGAAATATACATAAAATAGTTTATATTATCTTCTTCTATACTAATCTGACTGATTTTAGCACCGGCGGTCAATCACCGAGATGAGCAATCTGCTTAAGAGTTACTATAGTGCAATGAATGCAACAAGTGCACTTCCTATTCCTTTCACTCTCAAGTTGCTCTCTGGTGAGATGAAAACATCTATAAGAGACGCAGAACCAACGTAGTTGCGTCCTATCCTAGACACGGTTTTAATACTCGCCAATATTCCAACTTCGGGCTGCAACCATTAGAGAGGAGTGGAGGCGAATACCAGGTATTGATAAGTCATAAGGCCTAAATAATGACCACGACCAGTCTGGTAATACCACACCGACCATGACAAAAAATGACAAACGAGGTAATTTCTCGTAAATATTCTATATTAAACTCGTAAACTATAAGCAAAATCACAGGTATAACAGCTCTATTGAGCGATTGCGTTTCAAAGACGCGAGCGCATTCTATGCAGTACGCTCTACTCAGTAATTACGTAAGAATTTTAATATGTACGTGTTTTACGCTATTAGTGACGGAGTTTTCTTGGAATCCTTGAAGACTGACTTTATCATTATTACAAGTAACCTTGACCCATCAATTGTTATGCAATTGTTTTAAATTGTTATTTTCGTAACTTCTATTGTAATGAAAATAACAATTAATTAACAACAAAAACTATGATTTTATAATAAAAAATGAAATGTAGTATGTTAGTGACAGCGCAGCGCATGAGTTCGGTTGAGTCAATTTAGTAAATTTGCTTTTTTAAATAATCGTAATACCTAAAATTAACTTTATTATGCTTTAAATGTTAAAATTGTTTAAATCTTTTTGGATTTTGTCGTGGATTTCGGTAGAGACAGTCTTACCCGTTACCACGATTGCTGCAAAGAACCAAAAATATAGATATAACCGAAAAGATAGTTTCATTTATAATTTAGAATATTCGTGTAAACCTGAAAAAATAATATAATGCTTTAAATGCATAATTTTGCTGTGAACCCAAATTATATGGGTTAAGGGATATAATAAATATATTACTTTAAATTTGGACATGGCAAATTCTGTCACGTCATTAATGAAATACCTAAAACGTAAAACAAAGTGCGACTTCAAAAAATAACTTAAACTAAATTTTAGCAAAATTTTCGTAAGATAACTGCATAAGAAATAGATTTTTTTTATATTCAATTCGAAAGTCAAGTAAGTCATATTATTATTTTTGAGCCTCAAATTATGTTCTATTAAGTGTATTGTTAAGTAATTAAGCTCTAACCTTGTATTTAATTTTGAATTTTCCGCCAAAATTATCCATCGTGCTTCACCTTCACACTTAACCTAAAACCAAATGTTACCTCGACCGGGAATCGTATTCATTGAATCCTTAATAATCGGACATTAAGCAACATTAAAAGAACGTTAGGTCGATTTACACAAAACAAAAACTGATAATATTTTAAAGGTAATAACGTATATTAAAAGTAATACCACAAAATGACTGACAATTTGTGCTCGTTGATCTTAACAAAACACTTATCTCATTATTGTTTTTTAAGTGACTGGAAAATTCTGTAATTTATAATAATTATACTAACTTAACAATGGATGTGAATATTTTTGTATAGCGTTGGATATTAATTTTGGTGTTTTTCCTGATTTTGTATATTTTGCTATGACTTCACCTAATATTTATAATACCTATTAAAAGATATATATTATAATTTAATACTACATCTCATCAATAGATAGGTCTTAAACTAAGAAAGAAAATTAGTTGATAAACAGGGGAGAAAATGGTACTGTCTTAATAAATTTTTATATACGGATTCTATTTCCATTTACAAATTATTACCCACTTATCTACACTCTTGAATGTACACCAATTAAATAAAATTTTATTTGATTTACATTATACGAAATATTATCATTGGTTTCATCTGGTTTAGTTTGAAGTAAATTTTAAACCGATTTTCACAACGTAAAAAAAAAATATTAAGTACGCGTTTAAAGTAATTTAACCTAAATAGTTTATACTTTATAGTATCGTTGGCATTTTAGTTAAAAAGTAGGTAATTACCGTGTGTCACTCCGTATTTCTTCACGTGTAGTATACGATTAAGTTAACTACTTAGAATGTAGACCGGAACTCATTTAATTCTTGCATATCATACTTGCGTTACATCATTGTATCTGTAGTGTACTCTATGAAATTATTTGCACTCGTACGATATTAATGCTACCTGCTATAAAGGTAGGTGTTTTCGAAAGTATTCCAATTTTTTGCTATGAAATTTAATTTAATGTATTATTATAGACGGTAGAGCACTGCTGCTAAGTTTATTGTATAATATAGTATATTTAACAGTTAGAGTGAATGTAAACTGAATACAACTTGGTTTAAAATCAATAACTGTAATAAAACATATGTAGTCTATGTAAGTAAATGGATAAAAACTAAATAGGCTGCTTTTTTAAAAATAAATTTTCTAGGTCGAATCTCGAGAGGTATTCGTAAAATTAAAGTTACTGAGAATGGGTAACGTATTGGGGCAACGACCTTAAAGTTAAAGATTGACTGACTTCATAGTAATATTATAGAAATAGCAAATTTTATAAGTGTGTTCGTATGTTAGACGTCAATTTTCTCGTAGATTCAAAAGAAATAGCTAATAGAAGCGCTTTTATACGTTAACATTGGAGGCCCAGCGGTAACGCGATCACTTTCGGATCTAGCACCTCTGATATTTTCATGTGCGAATCATTTCTATCATTACCACTTGTCTTGCGGTGAAGGAAAACATCGTGAGGACTCCTACATGCCTGAGAAAACCTTTTTCCAGCCTTTTTCTTTTTTCTTTCAGGCCAGCGCGGTGGACTATGGCCTGATCCCCCTCTCCCCCTCTGACGTTAAAAGGGCTGAAGACAATGGGATACCTGCTTTTAACCTCTTATGCAGAAAAAGGGGATTTGTAAGGTTTGCTGATCTAACTCTTTGTGGAGTCGTAGCAACTATTACGGATGTACTGATTTTGATTTAGTTTTGTTTTACATATTTTTAAGCTTTGCGCATTTTGATAGTACTATTTCATTATTATCTGAATGTGTATGGTCACAGATTCGTCAATTTATTTTAATTACATAAACCTTTTAATAATTATAGCTAGGTATTAATAATTATTTTTATTATATAAAAGTAATAGTTATTTTTGTAGCGATTTCATTTTATGTTAGCTTTAATCGAGATTATTTGCATAGTAATGTTATTTTTAAAAGTATTTAAACGTTTTGTTACGCCACTTGTTGATATTATCCAATAGTTAATAGTTATATCATATATTTTTTCAGTTCTCAAGAATCATTTTAAAATATGTATTTTTAACCAACTTAAAAATGAGGAAATTGACAATTCGGTTTGTATTTCTTATGTTTGTTACTACTTTGTATGCTTAACTACAATAATTATTGTCGGCTGGAACCGTCTCTTAATCTAAATATGTTTCTTTGAAGTCGGTTTTTTTAGTTTTTTTAATATTATTTCCGTACTTTCTAAGTAAAGTGGAATAATCTCGATAATAATAACAAAAATAAAATGCTATTTGTTGTTGAGCGCCAGTAGAAAATGATCGGACCGATTTGGCTCTATGTGTTTAATCGTTTTTCGTTTCTTGTTGTTTTTTAAATGTTTTTGTACGCATGAGCTAAACAACGTTGCCTAGCAACAACTTATTTATAATTGAATGTCATTTATTCAATGATATTCTAATAGACAGATATGTTATACGCTCACTAAACAACCGAAAAAAGTGTTCCGCGCTGCACACATACACACTTTTCATTCAAGGTACATTTCACTACAAGTCAAAATGATAGAAAGGGGATAGTCGATAAAATCAATAAGAAAAAAAGAGACAGCTATAAGTGTTGTCAATTGCGCGTCAATGTAAACAAACATTAGTCTAGCGACCGATGACATATCAGAATATTAGGCAAATAATTGAAATATATTAATAAATCGAAGTATACTGCGTCGACGTTTTCGAGTTTTCACGATTGCGCGCTCATAACATATCTATAGTTAAAATATCATTGCATTTATTGTATAAATGTAAAAATAGCTAATTAATTTAAAGAATACATTCTGTAATGGACCGAATTGTGAATCTAAACCATTTTCAATCCACTCGAACACACACAAAATATTTCATCAAAATCGGTCCCGCCGTTTAGGAGGATGAATCCCTTCCTCCCTGAATCCCTCCCTGAATTACATAAACACGCACAGAATATTTGTATATATAAAGATATATAAGAGAGTATAGATAAGGGCTTTCTACGTGTAGATTTAACATATTTTGGCAGTTATTAAAATGAAGAAGATAGATCTAGGAAGATATTAAAATCTAAAAATACTGTTCCGAAAAATACAAAATTATTAGACAATTCGTCTCTATGACGCAACACTAGGTGGCAATGTTATGAAAACTTTTACCGGTTTCAAATTTAAGTCCATAAACATTCTAGTATAAACACTATTGAACAGCTGTTTTTCAGTACTCTGTCATTATTGTTGTTGGTTTGTAAATTCCGGTGAAGAATAAAAATTTGCATTTGTGACATTCTTCTTACATAAAGAATGTAGCGACATCTACGATTTACTTTCGCCTTTCGCTTCTATAATACATCATATTTTAATTTATTGTGTATCAATGATATATACATAATAGTTGGAACTGATTGAATCTGTATATTAAAAGATTTTTGGAAAATGTAATTGAATTAGTTATTATTATTGATTCTAACGCCGAATCTATAGTTTTTAGAGTTTTTGTATTCCTGTCTTTCTGTCCATCTGTGACCGCATGTTCATCGAAATTCATATATACTACACTTGATGTACTCAAATATGAGACCAAAAAATATCTTCGTAGTCTACTTAAAAAAAAATCATCACCTAAAATAGTAGCGATTGCTGTTTATAGCACTACTCTTAATTTTGGCATTCGATTCGTCGACTTTCTTTAAGGAATATATTAAATATTTAGCTGATTAAATTAAAAACTTTTCAATTGTTCAAAGTAACAATTATTACATTCGTATCTGAGACTTTCATTATAACAAAGTTTAAAAATGGTAATAGTGTAAATTATTGTTTTGTTCAATAGTTAGTTATTAATCTATGTCAATCTCCAATATCTTTTCATCATACGAAATTTCACGGAAGAAGTACAAAGGAAGTAAGAATCATTGAAACTCAATATATTATGTACATTTGTAATAACGAATTTAATAGTATTATGGATTGCGCTGCAAATGCCTATATTGAGCATTTTAGAGATGTTTTGCCTTATCTGGAACCTAGAAAAAGTTACACTAACTTCACATCACTTGAAGTTATTTTGAAGCATAATCTTAATATATATATTTCTTGTGTGCGTGTGTATGTGACTGAACTCCTCCTAAACGACTGGACCGATTTTGATGAAATTTTTTGTGTGTATTCAAGGGGATCTGGGAATGGTTTAGATTCACAATTTTGTCAGCTGGAGAATATTTTTTTAATTAATTTTTAATTTATTAGTAGTTGTTGATTTTGGACATAATAGTTGTTGATTGTAGACAGGACAACGTCAGTCGGGTCCGCTAGTAATTATTTATAATTCTTCAACAGTACGGTACTTTAGGTTAATTAGGTAAAATTGATTTAAAATCTAGCAACTTACCCTTGCTTCACTCTGGTGTATCCTTAGGTACCTTTTATAGATAAAAATATAAGTTATAAAATATTTATTGTGAAAGTACTTTAGGAGATAGGAACATGCTATCGCGGAACTGCATGGTTACAAGTGTAGTTACCAGTTTGTTTTATATTATGTATTGATATTGAAAACGAATTATATACATTTATAATTGGGGTAGATAACGATTAGGCTACTTCTTTTAACGCATCAAAAGCAAAATATGAGACTCTACATAGTTTTGCACAAAGGCACACGGCGAGAACTAGATACGTTATAGGTACACATTATGAGAAATGGTCTTTGTAAATTATATACTATACGTTATGTGCAGTATAGCATGCACTTCTTGTCATATACGTACAACCTACGGTAATTGTAGTGTGCAAGTTTATAGTGAAATCTGTTCTAATTATTCTAACTATGAATGACGTTAGATACTTAAATACTCGTAGGTTTTAAGAAAACTTTTCAAATCAAAATAATCAAAATATTGCACGATATATACCATTTTGGTACTGCAAGTGGAAACGATTGGACGGATTTGGATTAAATTTGTCCATAAAGATATTTACAACCTGGAAACTCATGAGGCTAGTTAGGCATTTAGTAAACATTAATCGAATCTTTATCGTACCTGTATTTGTAGTAAATCTAGGTATCGTAATTGAATAAATTATTATGCCTAAGTTACAGAGTTAATTAGTTGTACGGTGTACCTAACAGCCTAACAAACACTTTAGCAAAACATAACTGAAATTACCTAAACACGGTGTTAATTAATAACCACTATAATATAATGTGTCTATTGCATATATATACACATATTTTAGATATAATGACGTGGAAATATGAGGTGCATGAGATGTTTATAAGCAGAGGTCGTAGGTTCTGTTACTTTAATAATTTTACTGTTCACTAAAAACCTAAAATCCCCATTTTACTACTACTAAAAGTTTGTAAATTGTTGTATTAAGCATACACAATACTTGTTACTCCTTAAGCTTAAACAAAATGCACGGATTTGGGTGACAATTAGTAGTACAGAAATTAATTAGTACACTGCTAGGCACGTGCCTATAATTAAAAAATATGTAAAAAAAGGGTCCACACGTATGAACGCAACTTTTTTAATGTTGGGAAATACATTAGGGCATATCACCTGCGTACATACAGGTGGTTATGTCATATTATGTGAGACTCAACGGCAAAGCCAGTAGGTGCTTTCCACTTAAAACCAATGAACCTTCCTCGTCTCAATAGGACGCCCCAGACCACAACAAATAATAGCGTTGCTCCAACAGATCACTCTGATCTTAGAGAAGTACCAGGAGAAACCCGCACGGCACCCGAGCACCGAAGTATACTTACTGTGTATCTTAAAAATAGTGTATGTTGACTTTGAAAATTACTCAAGCAGTTGAGCATATATCGATATTATAAAAAAAATGTGTTAAGGTTTTTAAATAAAAATTACACGTACGTTCGTAATTTTTGTAAGACTTTGATTGTGAGTTTCAAACAAAAAAATTCTTTAAACATAAAAAAAATCACATGTCGTCATTTCCTGAAACCTGCGGGCAAAGAACTTCTTAATTTCACGGCCATTACGCCTTCATTATTATAAATCCACAGCTTGTTAGAACAATCCAACAAGAGTTTAGACAATTAGCTCTGACCTCAGTTGACTTTTGCAAAAAGTTTTAAAATTTAAAAAATATTAAATGTATAAGAATTAAGTGTAACTAAAAGTTGAATGTAAATGAATTTAAGTATATGGAATGGATACATTACGTTATATGAAATAGTGATGTGAATATAGATATGTAAATAGATTTTTCATTTTCATATTAATATACCAGACTTAGGTATAACTTCCTTCTACGTATTTTTTAGTTAATTTTAGCGTTATTTAGTTGAGAATAAAACGCTGAAAGTTACGTGAAGTTTTTTTTAAAGTATTTTTCTATCATTTTAGTTACAAATTCACAAACCGTACAACCTCGACTGAAAATTTTAAATTTAATTTTAAATGTAATGGATCTTTAGACTGTATACTATATAGTATATAGTCATTAAGGAAAATATCTCAGAACTTAATTAGATTTTTTTTATGTTACATAAACACTGAGTAGCACTTGATTTATGTTGTATTTTAATATTAATGTCATTATTAATGTTTTTGTTTAAGATGCTACAAAAAATTAATGTAAGGTAATTAATTATTATTAATTATTGTACGTTGGTATCTACGTAGCCCAGCGGTAACGCGTTCGCTTGGATAACCGAGTGATCCGGGTCTCGTACCTCTGATATTTTCATGTGCGAATCATTTCTATCCTGATCACCACTTGTCTTACGGTGAAGGAAAACATTGTGAGGAAACCTGCATGGCTGGGAAACCTAGCAAGTTTTCGTAAAACATGTTGTGAAGTCCGCCAACACGCACTAGGCCAGCGCGGTGGACTATGGCCTGATTCCCCTCGGACTGAGGGAGGCCCGTGCCCAGCAGTGGGACGTTAGAAAAGGGCTGATGACATGAAATTAAATCTACATTGTTAATTTAAATATACGGTCAAATGTATTAATTATAATTAACAGTCTTTTGAATTTTGCTCTTCACCATGTACTTACTTATGTTATAGTGACGACATTAGTATTTAGTATACGCGAAACGATATTTAAAGAGTAAAAAGAGACCAATTGTACAATTATGGAAATAGAAAGAGATGATAGATGCAAAAAAAAAAACAAGAAATGATGTATCATATTGGCAGCATTTCGATACTTGTAAATGGTGTTTTTATTAGCATTATCGAATCTTCCATATATTTATCTGATATTTGTCTATTTACGGCTAAAGATTCGTAAAATTACATCAATTTCGTAAATAACTTCTGTGATTGATACTTCTTGGCGTAACCCCGCTTCAATCAAACGTGACAATTTACGTACACCTTCCGCAACTTAATATCCCATACATCAAGTTTCCCATGAGACTTTTATTTAATGAAATAGATACTCTAAAACCTAATCGAATGATCATGAAACCAAACTAAAAAAAGACTGGTTGCTAATGATAGTTAGTAGTCAAATATTTTTTCTTGAATTCAATTGGAGATATGACTTTTTACGATATTATGGCATTTGTAATATAAGTCTAGAGAAATCCTAACCTAGATAGAAATTAATCTTACCTAGCATACTTCGGGGTTGGTGGTATCGGTCAGGCATTATTCATAAGGTGCAGCGATGCATATTTCAATAGTGGATATTCTACTGTGTACTAAGCTACTGTCTATTCAGGTAGGTATGGGTTTGAATTTCGGTTAGAGGTAAATATTTATATCAAAATGTTAAATAATTGTTACGAGGTGGTCTAGTGGTAAGTAAGTTTTCTGTGATTATAAAGGTTTAATAAGAAGCTCCGTTACATTTACCACCCCTAGATTTAGCGCGAGTGAACGGGTTCCGCTAGTAAATGTTAACCTGGTAACTTTGACAAATTAAATATTAAAACATTACTCGAGAACCACTCTATCCATTGGTGAAAACTGCATGAAAATCGGTGCAGTAGTTCTTGAGTATATCGCGAACAGACAGACGCGGCGGAGGACTTTGTTTTATATTATGTAACTGGGCTATTTTTTACTTTGATATTTCACAATGGGAACGTATACAAGCAGTGCCCATAATAGCTCTTCTTTAATTCCATTGTTCATTATTAAATCATGATTTTAGGGCAAAGTTCTAATTAGTTTCGTTTACAATGTTGAGCGTAAATATATTTTACTTTTCCTTTCACGACCCCTTTGATTGTAATAATAATTAGTATCATAATTATTTAGTTTTTTTTATAAGAAGCGACTCATTCTCGTTTTTTAATCCCAATTCTTTTTGTAAAGTGTTATTTAATTTTGAAATAAATAAACACAAGCGCTATCGTAATAACGTACATATGTACGTTATTACGATAGCATAGAAGCATTTTGTTTAGAATGAATTAAGTATGTTGATGTTAGACAGACAGATAGATATTATTCTATATAATATTATGAAATTTATATTATAAATTTTCTTGTGACATGAAATTCTACATTTATTAACGACTTTTACGGTTTTATAATTAAAGTTGTACCATTTTAAAATTATATGGAGAACTTTTTAAATTTAATTTCTCCTTCAATAGAAGACATTTTCAAATGGGAGGGAGTAGAGCGTAACGAGCGCATGGAATGTTTTCTTGGACACGCAATGAATCTCCCTTTAATGTAGGGCAAAATAATGGCTTGCTACATTTTAATATATTGTGTTATACATACGCGTTTGCTATAATTACTTTCCGAAAAAAATGTACTCTCTTTGAACTAGAAATGATCTCGTCTACGAATTTCGAAAATTTGGATTTCATTTATGGCTGATATTTTAAAGTTTTATATAGTTTCATGAGCAATAAAATCAAGACTATATTATTCACTCGAATCGAATAGCTGATCTTTTTAATGTTTCCTGTTTTCTTTAAAGTTTTTATTGATATAGACGCTAAAGCTCATCAAAAGCTTCTAAAAATTTGACAGAGTAGTAAATATTTCTAAAGTGTTTCATGTTTACTTATTTGTGTATAGAAGCATTAAAATAGATGTTGTAAGAATGTATGTAAATCATCTGATTTAAACGCGTTTATCTAAAACTGTATTTGCAAAGTAGTTCCAGTAATCGGTCAAGATTGATATACAATAGATGAAAAATGAACCACACTTCGCTTACATCGCTTCAAACACACATAAAAAAGACTCATATTAAACACCTTCTCTTCTTAATGACGTACCCCTGTATCCATTATCGAGATTTAAATCATACTACCTAACTTAATAAACAGACAAACAGTCATATTTACATAAAAATAATAATCTTTACTTAACAGTCATGAAAATCTAGTATCCTGTCTTCAGCCCTTTCAACGCGAACAAACGAGACAATAGATTTTCAATTGTTATAAATCTATATTGACCGCGCGCCCGCCCGCGCGACAGGTTTTACACAGGTACTTTATAAATAGTACAATATTAAATTAGAGTTAACACAAAACTTTCATTAACTAATGGTAAGTAACAAATATTAATATCGAAATGTCATCTACCTGATGGGCTTATAGATTAATTTCACATTAGTTCTTACTTAGTTTATCTGAACGACGTAGACTGGCCATCGCGTGTCGTACATTTCCCTCTCATAAATGCTGAGTTACTTTTATTTTCTATTGCATCGCCGTCAAGATTGATTTAGAAACGTATAAAAAGTATACTGGATGTTGAATTGAATTTATTAATGTAAACAATGCTTAACATATGCCTTTATTTTTGTTTTCTTTGCATTGATTGTAAGGTTTTAGTTTAATTTTTAGTCTATTACTTAGACTTATACACAACACAATATTTATTAGTATGCCAATTCGCACTTGAAAAAGTGCGGAATACGCACATTTTACTTAAATTATGTTTAAAACAGAAGATTTATTTTTAAGTTAAATAAATATTAGAAAAAAATGTTTTAAGCTAAAAAGTATATAATAAGGTTTTGAATTGAAAAAGTTATAATATAAGTTTATATGCATTTACTTATCTAACATAGCGGTAAAGTAAGTGTAGGTTTATATGCATTTAATTATTGATATCAAGATTGTAGTCCAATTAGAACTGTTTTAATTCTTTTTCATCGTTATAAATAATTGTATCAAGAAAAATAAGTTACACTATGAATCATTATAATTTAATCGTCTTTCAATACGTCTTATTTTGTTTATTTTTGAAGGTAATGATAAAATCAAAACAGACTGGCACTGCGTGATCCAGCTAAATAAACATTACAATATTATGAACAGTATTATTATGACTTATAGGAATATACCGGAATACACTTGGCCTTAACCAAGCACATTCGGGTTAAAGTGATACAAATTTAAATACATACATACACTAAAATTATGTGATTATTATATATGTTATTTTTTATTCAGCCTGATAAATCACAAGCTCTCTTTTTCATTAAATAACTAAGGTCTAGCATATGTTATAAACAAAATATATGTTTATAATAATTATATGCGTATGTTGGAAATGCAATTAAAGATATTTGCATCGTAAAGGCATCGAATCTGCTACCTTTATAAAGAAATAAGTCCATTATTACTGTACCATATACCATATCGAGTGCTCAGTGAATTTGTTAAATTTCTTTCACCTGTGCAGCGGTCATGCGTCACGTTCTATCATACACTACATTTTATACAATTAATGTGGAATCATAAGAAAAATGCACTTAGCTTACTTCCTCGTTGAGGAAAAATGTATGAAACCAACAATTATATACAACTTTAATATATAAAATTAATTTATTTGTTATTATAAATACGGGTAATTTATAATTCTTAATATATAAATTTA
Organism: Boloria euphrosyne; assembly: GCA_951802675.2. NCBI lineage: Eukaryota > Metazoa > Arthropoda > Insecta > Lepidoptera > Nymphalidae > Boloria > Boloria euphrosyne. The sequence continues at coordinate 3,004,849 of OX637878.1, read as the reverse complement.
ATATTAAAAAATATGTTTAAAAATTACAAAAGATATTTATAATATGTATGTATTTAAAGTTATATATGTGTAGTTTATGAACAATCTGGCATCCGTAACACAAGCCTCGTAGATTACCACGGAACTAGATGGCGCTGTGTGTAATAATGTTCCAACATATTTATTTAACTAATTAGTTTTAACAGTTCATAATAAAATGTTACTCCAATTTATATTTGAAGGTTAGTTAGTTTTTCAGGTATTTCCATTTAAAAATCATCATAAACGTGATAATATCCTTATTAACTACCTACTACAATATTTACTATAGACATTTATAGCATGTTTCATGGCTAACGTAACTATTCATGTTAAAAACTTATATAACAATAGTATTTTACTTTAAAGAAACAGTACTTTTATAAAAAAAGTATATGATACATAAATCTACGAAAACAATACAAAAATACTAATTTCGATGTCCCTAATGTCAAATTAAAAAAAAAAAACAATAGACAAACAAAATAAAGATGGTATTGAAAGATCAAGAGTTTTCTTACTTTTGACCTTGTTAAATATTAACATTAACATTACCCAGCCATTTTGAGATGCTCTCGCCTTTCCACCGTTGACTCTCGCACTGGGAACAACACCAAACGGTCGAGTCACCACTGCCATATAAATTTAATTTTCGTTTTAACGCGAGGCGGTTAGAGGCGGTCGTGCGCATGCGCACTACACTAACAACTGACGATCGCGGGTGCTATAGTGATGCGCGTTTAATTATTTTGATAAAAATACCATTTGTATGTTAATTCTCTTACATATAAGGTATTTGATAATTTTTATAGACAACAATTAAATGCGATCTCGTTTTAAAATGTATGCAATGTACCGGTTTTTTAATCGTTTCTTTGATATGTTTGTGCTAAAACAGCGAAAAATCGAAAGATATTTTGTAATACAGAATTACCTGCAAGAAGTTTTTACATAAGCTATAATTATAGCATAAGTTACCTAAATTATATTATTAGGTAAACTTTGTTACCTAATAATTACAAATTTTTAAACTCAATTTAATTATTAATTTTATCTTTTTATTTTTAAAATATAATATCTAATTGCATTTTTAACGTCTGTAAGCTCATACTCGATAAAAACTTCTGCATTTTAAGAAGTAAAGCAAGCCATCACTAGTGCGCACGCGCCACGCTACACCGAACACTGTTTTATGGAAATAAGAAGTAAAATAAAAACACGGGATGATTATAATTGTGATGCGCACTGACCGTCACTTTTATATTATCAAATATCGAAAAAGCGGCTCTTGCTACTAAGAAAGCCGGTAGTAAAGCGCGTTCAAATTCGGGTCTCGCACCTCTGATATTTATATATGCGATTTATTTGTAACATAATTTTTATAACACTTCTTTTACGGTAAAAAAAACATCGTGAGAAAACCTACATGTCTGAGAAAACCTAGAACAAGTTCTCCGAAGGCATGTAAAATCCACTTTACCAGCGTGGACTATGGCCATACCAGGACTATGGCCGGATTCCCCTCGTGTTGAAGGAAGGCCCGCGCCCAGCAATGAGACGTTCATAACGACAGAATACAAATATCGATCGAAGAATTGATCGAAGAAATATCTAAAGAAAGAATAAAACCGATATTTTATTATACTTTTCTATGCAAATAGATGCGTTACATTTTAAATTTTATCGAAGCTCACTTAATTAGAGTCTTAGCCCTTAGGTATTTATAACTCTGAACTTAATTTGATAGTGTTTTCTATCATGAATACATAATTTAGAAACGTACCAGTCACCTCTGTCATATAAATATGTACATTCCGCATATTGCTGTGTAATATTCTAAGCCAAATTTCAATTTTTTAAACGAAATCGTAAAGCAAAGTTAGATAATTATAAAAAATGATAACATCTCTTTACTTGGCTGCACTCTACGGGCACTTGAATTGTAAATACTGAGGTCGCAGGTGCCAATTTAGTTTCTGTTTTAAGTTTTTCAAGCGTTAAATTTTAATTTAAAACGTTGACAAAACTACTAGTTATGTTATTTTGTTTTTTCTATGTTCTATTCCAGTTTGGGTTCAAAACCAAGTTTTTACGAGTACTATAATATATATTTTATATTATATTGGATATTTGCTTTTATAAAGTCCAGAAAAGAACGTACCTATGTAGGTATAATACAGTCAGTTAGGCCGGAGACCTAAGTATAATATTAGTTTGTACCGAGGAAATGGCATTAAATAACAAACAATACATAATATTCTCGTTGTTATTGTAAATTAATGTTTATTCGCTTCATTACTTTCTATAAGTTTTGCTAAGACTTTTATAGTCTGTAGCTAAGTGGTGACGTGTTCGTGACGTGTAAAGTACGTACTGACGACACGTTTGGCTCAGTTGGTAATGGTCGCGGGTTCGAGCCCCGCTGGGGGCATTCATTTATTTGTATTCCAGCCATGTGTGTTTATATTTATAATATGTATGTATTTAAAATTTATATGTGTAGTATATCAACTATCTGGTATCCGTAACACAAGCCTCGTAGCTTACCACGGAACTAGATGGTGCTGTTATATTAACGTCCCAACATAGGTATGTAAAATAGTGGATTTGATTCTTACACCTTTAATTATCTTTTGCTTCACAGTGTACAAAAATATTGTTTATAAAAAACTTTTCATTTTCTGTGAAAAAAGACTTAATTCACAGCAGCGTTTGTTAGTAATGACTAATGGACAAACAAACGTACAAAATGTAAACAACAATGATTTTATCTGAAACCTTGAGCTTTATCTCAAATGTGGATTAAAACAATCTTAGACAAACCTTTAACTAAGTACTTATGACGAAAACGATGACATAGAGTAATTAATAATGTATTTTGTTTCGTATTTTAAAACTAGCCACGAACTTTTCCTTCGCTCGTCTTTGTTCACTTCAGAGATTACTTGGAACAAACATATATTATATTGCTTTATATACATACATGCAATCAAATAATTTAAAAATAAGGTGTAGAATATTGTTTGTAGTCATTCAAAGTTGAAGTGAAAAGTAGTAGAAAAATATTAAATAAATAATAATAAATGTCTTAGATATTGAATGATCTAGTGCCATGATTATCTACGAGGCTTCATCTAAAAGATAGGTTTCATGGATACCAGTTAATACTCAACTCATATTATATAACTTCAAATACATACATATTATAATTATAAACACCCATGACTGGAGTACAAAATTCGTACTCATCACAAAAATCAATCCAAGTCACAGTTAGTAGTAAAATATACGAAATGGTTAGCATATTTAACGTCTCTGCGAAGATAATTGAAATATAAACGATGTCCTTAATACGTACTTATAAGCATTGCATTTCCCGTCAACGTTATGAAATAACATGATAACGTAAGTAGTGGTTACATTATGAAGGTCTAAATTGCGATTTTATACCCGTTTATTATTGTCGATTTATCCATCTCTCTGTAAATACTGTTAGCCTATATTTTAATGATAAACAATTTTCACACAAAACGTTAATGTTAATATGTTTTAAATATCATACGTATATTATATTAAGCCATTTGAAAGCCTGCTTAGTAGTTGGCATGCACTTCTTTTCAATGCGAGGTGATCATGCTATAATCAACGAAGCTGGCTAAGTGTTGGTAGGAAAAATCTAAATTCTCTACGTCCTCAGTTTCTTACCGTTCGTTTTCAAAAATATGTACATATTTCATAAGCATGTTTTAGTTATAACACGTAAAAAAAATTAAAAAAATAACATAATAAAGTCTGTGTTAGACCACGTTCGAATAGTCTATAAGTCGTAGTATGTATAACCAGTTTGTATCGCTAGTTTTAACTATCAAAAAAAATTGTAAAACGTTAATAATTAAAAAAAATAACAAAAGTCATGGGCGCCTAATGCCTATGGAATATTGCATTAATAATAAAAAGAAGGTTTGACTTTATTGCAAGAGGAGGGACAATCATGTTAAAAATGTTCGCACATAATACGAATGTCAATCTCGAGATTCAAACCCACTTCGTTTCCTACGCAGAAACATTGCCTGCCTATTCTAAGTAAGTAAGAACATGAGACTCATATAATAAGGTACGAAATACTCGTATTTAATATAGAATATAGGCACTAAATTTAAGTTTAAGTTCTTCTAAGATTAGAAGAATCCTATATAATTTACTATACATAGGTATCTATATAAAAAAAAGAATCACATTCGTATCGCTACGTGGAAGAAGGACACACCAACCAAACACATTTATATTTGAAAGAGAGATCTAACAACAACATTGTAACTTAATATTAAGATAGTGCAAAATAATAGATAGGAATTACTTTGATACATTACACTTAATTAATCTCCAAATGCAATATTGCTTGTACTATTGAATGTCGAAGAAACATATAATATATCGACATATGTATTATATTATATGAAGGTAGTGATAGCCCAATGGTAAAATGCTCGCTTGTGAAACTGAGTGAAGCGGCTTCAAATCCCGTGTCACACACTTATATTTTCATGTGCGAAACGATTTCAAAATGGATACTACTTGTCCTACGGTGAAAAAATATCGTGTGGAAAGATCTTTGCAGGTTTTCGAAAGACATGTGTTTTTACCATTAGATACACTCACTGTCACACAGAACCACTCGCTGTGTGCATAGTGTCTTAGTCCTAACTTACTAAACCGATACAAAATAATGGTTATAAATTATAATATAATTATTATTTATAGTTTCGTTAAAATACGGGAATATCCCTACTAATATAAATGTGAGTGTAAGTTTGTTTGTTACGCTTTCACGCGAAAACTACTTAACTGATCGTCATGAAACTTTTTACACATATTTTTGTAGGTATTAATAGTAACATAGGATTTTTTTTCTCTAGCGAAACCCGCTGCTTCGCTGGCGCAGAAAATATGAACGCGGGCGAAGCCGCGGGTACTGGTAGTATATATGTATAATGTATATAATATGTATATGTTGTGATGATTTTTTTTATTTGCATAATATGAATCCCTTTTTTCCTTAGTCACGGCACCACCACGCGTGAACTGCTTGACCGATGTTTGAATTCTTTTTTGATGTGTTTGTTATTGTAAGGAGATTATTCTTATAAAAGAAAAAAGTTGCGCGGAAAATTGTTATAATAAAAAAATATGTCAAACTCATCATACGAGATACAAGAATTAAACGTACCGTTTACTTACCATGTGTTTTTTAACATGTGTTTTACTTACTATTATTATTATATGTATGTTTATACAATGGGATATATTACTGTTCCTGTCATGTCCTCCCGAACGATTCCGGCCACGGCGGCCAATCTCATTGAGACTAGCCAACTGCGCGGGAGATATTATAGTACACAAATGTACGCCCTAAAACAAGTGCACTCTATTCCTTATCACTGTCATATTCCGATGGGAAGACTGCTCGGCACGATCAGTGAGAGTTTAGGCGCAGGACCGCCGGTTATACGTGCTCTTAGAGGGTGACACACCACCAACTTCCTAACTCCGGGCTTACGAAACAAAGACTCAATAACTAAACTTGGCCTGACCCGGGACTCGAACCCAGGATGTGCTACATGCTAGCCACTACACCAACGAGGAGGTTCCTGTAATAAGTAATTGTCGATCGATAACCTCTTTCATAGAGTAGATTTTTGTTTCAACAAATATTTTAGCATTTTGGAAGTAATTCCAAAATTATCGAACATCGGTTAACCTATTTCCACTGGACTGATATATGCGGAGCACCGAACGGTTCTCTTTTTTAGTTCGCTATGTTTTGGGTTTTGCATGTAGACTGACATTATAAACGTTCGTTTCCATACTATTTTCGTTTAAGAAAATTTACCATTCTTGTACACTAAATTTTTCTTTAATAACAATATTATTACTAATATAATATAATACAATTAATACCTTATGTTACCCTTTTAATGAAATGATTCTAACATTAGCCACTGATGTTATATGCAGGTGCACTACATTCCTTTAACACTCATTGTTCAGTAGAACTGTCGACTTGAACAGTTTGATTTGAAGCCAAATGTTTAAACTAATATTATTAGTTTATGCTTTACCTGGGACTCGAACTCAAATACAAAACCAATACACTTGAGACGGAATATTTATTAGGTATTTTATGTACACGAATTTGATGAGTCGTCGTTTATTAACTTAATAGATAATACATTGAAGTACTGTATTAAGTATCTAATAATGTAATAACCTTCAAATATTTTCAATGTTTCACTTTTCATTGGCGTGAGATTGATTCGAAATAATATCATTTTCATCATAACTTAGTTGCCTTGATTTAAATTCGCCACTACTACCATTACTTAGAATAATAATTACTGTAGACTACAAAAATCGTATTTAAAATTTGCATACAATGAAATATTTTTGTTTTAATATTAAAATGAATAAATTTCAAATTTAATTAAATAATAACTTTAAATGTTTTAAGCAGTAAACACTATATGGCTATTACAGCCCAGTGCCAAGAAACAGTTTTTCTTAATGATAATATTTACTTTAGATCCTGTTACTTTTATAACGTGACAATCTAGTTACTTGTAACATCATCTGTTTAATAATTTTATTATAGGTACCGTTTAATATAACATCATACCTTTGATTAAGCCAGTTATTTTTTTTTCTAACGCAAGTATAGCGTTAAATAGCAATGCATATATGTATAATTATATGTAAAACTTACACTCACACACATACACAAATATATATTGCATATATACTTAATTATTTGATATATACAAAATGTAAATAAATGTCTACAAAAATATAAATAAGCTTATAACGATTGGAGCTAATATTAAATTAACATGAGAAATTCTTGGAGGTGGTCCTTATTGATTACACACAGTTTTCAAGTAGTGTGGTCTTTATCATACATTGTACAATGTAACTTTTCAGTCTGTTCTAATAAAGTTTTGTTGTGAAGAAATACTACGTTATTGAAATATATTATATTTTATTTGTTTGAACTTGTGCAAAACTAACATAGACTTAATTTAATACCTTAAAAAAATACTATTTCAACATTTTTTTTTGATAATAAATATGTTGGGACATTATTACAACAGTGCCACCTTGTTATGTGGTAAGCTACGAGGCTTGTGTTACGGATACCAGATAGTTGCAAACATTCGTGCTCAACAAATGAATACCCCCATTGAGCAGCGGGACTCGAACCCGCGACCGCTAGCGTAGAAAGTGACCCTACTGGGTCACTACCAACTGAGCCAAATGTGACGATAAAAACATGATAACCTTAGGGCTAATAACCAATAAAAAATCGGTCGAAATGTATTGTCTTTCACTTTATAATACCTAATATGTAAATTAGATATTAGTACAGGTGTTTTCACAAGCTTTAGTGCTATGATTCTTTACATAGTTGAATCATGAAGTATGTGACATTACTTGTAGCATGAGTCATCTGTTCAAGCAAGTTGAGGTAAGTTCAGTTTTATCGCGCTCTGAAAAATTAGATCACTTATATTTATTTTATTATCTGTAGATAATATAAGATAACATACTCTTCATGTTTCTCACGAATTTAGGTCTTATTTTTTTTTATTTGCCACTTTACGTTGAAACGGCTTTTCTATAAAGACAGGCTATGACCAACGCATTGGCTAGATTAAAAAAATATATTAGGAGCTAGGCGTGCCATTGTAAGAATTAATAATTTATATTAATTTTTTTTTAATAGTTTGGTGGTTATTTTAATTGTTTTTATGTATAATTAAAAATTAAGAAAAACATATATCTACTGGAGTACAGTACTTGTTTGCATATTATACATTTTCTTTATAAATCAACCTTTTTCAATAAAAGATTTAATAAGAGCAACTGTGAAAAAACACCAATATACAAACACATATAAGCTATTCTAAAAGCAATAATAACAATCTGTACGCAGTATTCCACAAAGGTTGACAATATTACCATTTTGATTCGAAAACTTCCCCGTTTTTTAAAAGTAAACGTAGCAGCATCAAATATTTCTAAACCTATACCGATGGGGGAGTAAAGTAGGTGAGCTACCTGAATACAAATTTTATAACATTGATTCATAGCGAGCGTCGCGCAATCCAATCGAAACTTTGGTGCGGCCACAGTTTTAATCCATTGGTAATACGAAAATTGATGTAAAAGTCTACGCCGCAACGGACCCCAACACCACTCGTCGTCCATACAAAGCGAAACGTTTCAAAGATTTTCAGATTCTGAAACAAGAATGTGCATTTCACACACTATCGGCGAACATCATGTTCGCTGCGAACTATGAATGCGTAACATAAGATTTTTAGGACCTAAAACAGAATATTGTATTTTGCCGATAAGTAAAAAACGGTAATTCATTGACTTTAACAACATAATCATTATTAAATTCTTTGTTTCTCAGACAGGTATTCAGTTAAGCCATAAACGCTCTGGGAGACCGCACACCTCGATGATAGGTACGCTGGTTACTTCTGGTACTTCTCGTATAGCAGCAGCTAATGTGTAGTTTGCCGGTGAGTCCCAGAGCCAACTAAATTCGTCCAAATGCCTAAATGCATTTCCCAACATTAAAAAAAGGGAATTCATAACTCATTTTATAGCATGACTTGCTTATACGATATAGAATAGCATCGAGAAGAAACCTGAATGCCGCAAAATAGTGGTGAAGTCCACCAACCATATATATTAACTAAATCGTTTTAAAAAAAGCGACTTAGATATTTATAAAGATTATAAATTCGTTATGTCATTATTATATAATTATATCATATCGTATATTGTTTTTATACTGTAAAGTATTAAATTGTAAGTGCTATGTATTTTTTCTAATAAATGTGAAAGTTTTGACGCATGAGAATTAATAATGTTATGGCTCTATGACTGCGAATTTAATTTTATATGCAGTGATGTACAAATATTATTTTATTTTAGTTATTATGTTTTGCATAATATACTAAAAATTATATAGCTTTAGCTAGTGTAGTCTAGGTTTAACAACGCATCAAATGTTTTAAAGAAATGTTATCATGTAGATTTTGAAGAAAAAACTACTTTTGGCTCCTTTAATAGAAGTAAAAATTAATTTTATTCTTCGTTTTTAGTATTATATAAGCAAACTAGATATTTCCCCGGCTCCATCCGCGTTCTAATCACTATTAAAAATATTAGTGATGGATCGGTAGTAGGAGGATGAACATTTAGGTTTATAAGTATTTTTGATGCCAAATCATAAAAAAAAATTTGGTCTAAAAATAATAACTAACAGATCTGGAGAGAGCCACCTTTATAACTTAGGGGAATACAAAATAGCCTACTACCAATTCTCAGACCCACCAAATATATACAAAAAATAAATCATAAAAATTGGTCTAACCGTTTCGGAGGAGTTCAATAAAAAATACTGTGACACGAGATTTTTATATATCAGAAGATCAGAAGAAGATAAAGAACACGTCCCAGTACGTACAGTAAAATATTATATGTGCTTCAAAACCTCTACTTTAGCAGCAGCGTTTTTGATTCTCTCTGCTTAATTTCAAATTATAAAATTTATAGGTTTATTATTTTTGTTACGGTCTGAATAACATAAAACGCACATAGCATTATGTTTGGTAAAAATTAGTTTGAGTAAGTAGGTAGGTACTTTATTTACTCAATCTTGCAGATGAGAGACGTCTCATCTGTAATTGATACTACGTGAATTAATATATTTTCTATTACATCAAGGTATTAAATTTTCTTTTAGTAATATTAAAAAAAAATATTTCTTTACAGAGTGTCTCGACGATATTATGAACCTCCATACCAGAATCACAGCGTTTCACAATCCATGCCAAATTGTAACCTGTAACCTGGAAAAAAGGCTTAAATTCAATTGTTACAATCATCTATTGGCAATTCTGTTCGAAAAGAACTATGGCACGTGGTTCGTGTACAAATGAAGTGAGGGGACGAATAATGGTGGGGATCAACGGTTTTTACCTTTTCACGAGATCACAGCTTTCCAAATTTTAATATTTTAATTTAATTATATAATATGTAGTAGATACATTTAAATTTAGCTTTCGCTGGACTCATTTACTTTATGTATTTTAATTAGTTTGAGAAGCACTGTTTTGATTGAGGTAGTGTAATTTATGTTTAACCTTTTTAAAGTTTAAGTAACTAGTACATTTGTTTTTAATTATTTTCATAATCAGTTTACATTCTTTTTGTATAATTTAACTTTTGTTAATACCTTGTCAAGGGCAGATTAGTACAAGTTTTAAAGGTCGTCTTAAATTTTAATAATTAGTGCTAAAAATATCTATGGTTGATGCAATATGTAACATCATGTCTTAATAGAAATAAATAATAAGGTAAGTTTTGTTATGAATTACCCATTTCATAACTTCCAGAGGTAACTGCAGCAAATATAAATTTTCACGTAAATAATGTAGTCAAAGTTGGCGAAGACAATTTTTCAAGTTCTTTTTGGCTCTTCATCGCGTAACTTTTAAACATTTCTTAATGGTATTCATAAATAAAAGTTTAAGGTTATGCTATGTTTTGGCGTGACTACATTTTTGTGTTAGTTGAATGTCTAAGTCAGAAGTATTGCGTACTATAATTAACACACACGCTGTGGTATTCCCTTGAATATCAAATTATTATTATATTTAAAGTAAATTAGCTTTAAATTAAATCAAAAGTCAATAATTAATCCCAAGTTTTCATATATATATATATCATTTTTTATTTTTATTTTTGTCGGAAAACTCTTAAAAAAATAAAACCTATTCATTCAATAAACATATACCTATGTATATGATTGCCAATTATTAAAAAAAAATATCATGAAACAACACAGGTATAAGTAAAAAAATTCTAAATAAAAATTATAGCAAGCATTATTTTGAAACTGCAAGTTATCGTTACATTAAATTCGATTAATAAATACTCTTTAATGTAAGCCTTCTTAGACTAAGCGATAAGCTGAGATGACCCTATATACGAAGCTTACCAATACGTATCTATTAAATTGGCCTAGACTCTAATTGATCTGCCTTAAGCTGATATATAGCGATAGCATATCACATTTCTACCGTATTGTCTAAACACGTAGTTTATATTGAACCATTGTTTCAGGTAATGGAGCTTAAAACAATAAAATAAAATCTTTTCTCTTATAATAATCTTTTCAAACGGTTCCGTTCATGACGGCAAATCTCATTGAGACTGACCAATTGCGCAGGAGATATATAGTGCACGAGTGTACGCGCAGACTCCGCAGACACAAGAGCACTCTCTATTCCTGCCACTCTCATACTCCGGTGGGACCACTACTCGACACGATCAGTGAGAGCTAAAGCGAAGAATCGACGGCTTTACGTGCTCTGCCTCGGCACGGGGGTGATACTGAGGCTTATACTAACTCCGGGCTCTTACTGAGGCGTACTTAGGCAGAAAGATTCAACAAACTTGAATCCCGACCTGATATGACCGTACATGCTAACCACTGCACCACCGAGGCGGTACTCTTTCTTTTAATACCAACTCAAAACTATTTAGTTACTGGTGTAGTCTTCCCAACAATAATAATTTTCTTCTGACCGATTTTGGTCAATCTCATAGCCATCAGCGCAAAAGATATAATAGTACATCACGTATGAGCGCAGTGTGACGACTGCTCTACACGACCAGTGAGTGTAAAGGTCCGACGGCTTTCGTGCTCTTCGTAGCAGGGGTTAAACACCGCTAACTTCCCAACTCTGGGTTGTAAGAGTTAATTTACAGAAATACTCAATACTTGAACTGGGCCGGACTCGAGACTCGAAACCAGGTCTTTTAGATTTGCTGCCGTACATACTAACCACTACACCGAGGCAGTTATAAGACATACTACTATTTATTAATATTCAACAATAAACCAAATTTTATTACTACTAACGAAATTCCCTTATTATGCACCGTTATTAATAAAATGTACGAGCGCAGACCACGTCGGTGATAATTTATGAAAACATCACTCAATAATCAAATAACATTAATATCTCTGAAACTGATTTTATTGTAATTCAGGATGTTTGGCCAATAAATTTATTTATGAATTAATTTAATAAGGTTGTAGCACAAAAAATAAGGACTTTCATACAAACTTGCGAGAGCCCGAAGACCTATTATTCCGACCCTGTCACAAAATCCGTTCTCAGCGGACGTCCACTCGCTATAAACTACGTCCCTGCCAAATTTCATTTTTATACGTCTATCAGCGGTTTTCGATATTTCGTGAGTGGCTTTTCACTTTTATATAGGCGTTTAGTTTAAAAAATTAGACACTAATCTTGGGATTTTCGTTTGAATTTTAAATTGACACTCTACATACTGCATTTTGTAACTAATGCCACGCCTTTTTTCCGCAGTGTTTTTTTGAATAACTTTTATTGTAAGCCTTGACTTTTAATAAATAGCATTAAATAAAAGTGAAAAAAATCATAATTTTGATTTATTATTGTTATAAATATCTATCTCTCTTACTACGTAACGCAGCAAAACAACAAGTGATATAACAGCATTTATTGTATAATAAATAGAATAGATTTATATTTTAACGTTGTACTTTAGAAAGTTTAATTATTATTACTTGTACGTTTTTATTAACGTCAAAACTATGTAATCTTTCGTAAAAGGATTTTAATATTTTCTATTTGCCTTATAAACTTTGAAATATGTAAAATCACCGTGGGCAGTAGTAGCAGAAACCAAGTGAAGCGGGTTCGAATCCCGGGTTCCACACCTGTGATGTTTTCACATGTGAATCATTTCGGATATGATTACCACTTGTCTCACGATGACTAAAAACATCGTGGGGATGAAGAGGAGGAAGACCAATGAGAGAACTTAACGAGTTTTCGCAACACAAGTAGTCCGCTAGTCTGCACTACGCCAGCAAGGTGGGCTACGGCCTGATTGAAGGGAGACCCGTGATCAACGATGGGACGGACCAAAAGGACATTATTACGCACAGCGCCATCTAGTTCCGTGGTCAGCAACGAGTCTTGTGATACAGATATCAGATAGTTGATGCACTACACATATGTATATAACTTTTAAATACATACACATTATAAATATAAACACCAATGACTAGAGTACAAATATCCGTGCTCAACAAACTAATGCCCCCAGCAGGACTCGAACCCGCGACCGATGGCGCAGCAAGTTTATGTTTATAATATAAGCATTTTCATTATTAATGTAAGCAATACAGGCTGTTGATATTTGTACGTCAAAAAACAATCTGTTTTTGTAACTTGCAGGCAACATTTATGTTAAATATGTGAGAAGTTTGTAGTTAAAGTAAGTATGTATTAGGATGTCACTTGGAGAATGTTGAGAAGTTTTACTTAAAAAATACAATTGTTTTACTTCTAGGAACGTTGCGATATAAATAGACTGTTAATTAATCCTGCAACAAATCTTGAATGTCATTAATACAAATGCCTATTTGACCTAAATTGTATGTTGGTTGACAAAACATATAACCAGTGTTCTACGAGTATATAAATGTACTAGCGGACCCGACAGACGTTGTCCTGTACACATCTAATTATCTCTAATATATAAAAACCTCGTGTCACAGTGTTTGTTATCGCTCTCCTCCAAAACGGCTTGACCTATTTTTATGATTTTTTTGTGCATATTTGGTAGGTCTTAGAATAGGTTGTAGGCAAATTTTTATTCCCCTATGTACTAGGGGTGGCCCTCTCCAGATATTTAACTTTTTATTTTTAGAAATTTTTATGATTTGGAATCAAAAGAATCTTATAACACTAAATTTTCATACCTCTAGCGCGGGCGGGAGCGGAGCGGAGTGGAGCCGCGGGAATTGCTAGTTAAAAAAATAAAATTTCGCTCCCGGTGAAACGTTTCAGTACGCATGCACATAAAAACGTTGCATTGCAACGACTTATTTAAAATAATATGTCAGTTTTGGTCCAAGTGTATAAATCACTAACTAATTTAAAACACATTTTTAGTGGACGGAATTGTGAATCAAAACCATTCTCAAATCCATTCGAACACACACAAAACATTTCATTAAAGTCGGTCCAGCCGTTTAGAAGGAGTGCAATGACATACACACGCACAAGTGTAACGTAGAAACTATGAAGCATCATAGCTGTGGCTTTAACTTGGCGTAATTACTCGAATTAGCAACGTATTGAGTTACATTAATAATTATGTACTATGATACTAGAGAATATAATAAGGTGCTTACTAAACTATCCCTTAATTAGAAAATAATTAAGAAAATTTAAATTGGATGGTGCGATTGCCTGTTGTTTCATCCTTTTAAGAGCAAAATCTAAAACATAATTTTCTTAGCACAAGTACTTTACTTATACTAATTTATATTAAGATCTTTGATGGTCATAAGATTAGATATATTACTTTTTAACAGAGATTCAAAAAATGCGTAAGAAAAAGGGAAGTTTAATGACTATTAAAAAAGCATAAACAATTGCATTATATGAAAGTTTCATAACAAATTCACAAATTCTGTAAATAATAAATCCTCGACGACTCGTTTGGCTCAGTTGGTAGTGACCCTACTCTCTGCGCCAGCGGTCGCGGGTTCGAGTCCCGCTAGGGGGCATTCATTTGCTAATCACGAATGTTTGTACTCCAGTTATGGGTGTTTATATTTATAATATGTACCTATATATTTAAAATTTATATGCGTAGTATATCAACTATCTGGTATCCGTAACACAAGCACGTAACGTAGCTTACCATGGAACTAGATGGCGCTGTTGTAATAATGTCCCAACAACATATATTTATACATATATCTTGACAGCTTATCATATCAGATATTCTAGCGCCATTATAAATAAATTTTATTTATAATAATATATCTACGATTGTAAATAAAGTGTGAATAAATAGTTAAATATCGTATTACGTTTGACCTCTTAGATTAAACTATCACATAGCCAAACAAATCTGGTCCTAAACCCTTTATGATTTCAACAAAAGCGACATTAAGATCCTCGCATTATGAGACAAAAAGTACCCTTATCGTAGCCGAACATTCACCCTCGTATGAGGGAGTAAGCCTTTAAATTTTTTCATCCCCCGGGACTTATTAGCTGACGGAAATAAGCCTTCTTCACAAGAATGTGAAGGGTATGAATGCTTTGTAAAATTTGACTAGCTTTTGTACAGAAAAATATTACTAGTCCAACATTTGATTTACGTTTTGTAGGTAATATCTGAAAATATATTATATTTTATTTTCTAATAATAATTGTATTGTAATTGTATAATCTATAATAATTGTTCGACATTTTTGTACTAAAATTAAGTTACAAGAATACAAATAAGAATATTATATTTGTTAGTTTATTTCGCGAATATCGATATTACGAATATATATTTAAGTCGTTAATCCACAATTCCATTTGTAAAGAGATACATTATAAAATAATATGGCATAAAAATGTTCAAATGCGAATCGACATTTTTATTATAAATCAGCCACTTACAGAGTGGTTCAGATACCAGATAGTTGATAAACTATACATCTACTATATACTCTTACATATTACAAATATAAACACCCATGAGTACAAACATGCGTTATCAATAAAATGAATGCCCCCAGCGGGACTCGAACCCGTAACAGCTGGCAAAACAAATAGGATCACTACAAACTGAGCCAACGTATCGTCATAACAAACTGAGCTAACGTGTCGTTTTAATAAACACACATAAAGACACGAGAAAACTTTCCCAAACAATATTATTCTCATCAGTACTTTTTATGTTACTCAACTTTTCTTTTCACTTATATTCTTTCTTTAGAAAACCTCATATTGTTACAATTTATAATCAACCTGCGGGCCATTCCTTATCGCGCCTGTCATCTTATTCATGCTAGGTTACGAGTGTAGCATTCTCTTTCAGTTTAAATCAGGCGTTACGGCGGTAGACGTCAATAAAAAATATTTTTAATGGAAATAACATGTAAACTACACTTTTTATTCACGGGCCTCCTTTCACTGGATTAGGCTAATCTTAACCACATTGGCCAAGTGCTGAATGGCGGACTGTTTTCCCAAACGAGAACGTTACGTTACGTTACGTTAACCACTGGGTTAAGACTTCTGACATAGACTGATATTAAATGTACGAATTTTTTTAGTGACCGAGGGAATACATTCTTTGTTAGTTGTTTCTTTATTATTATTTAAAGATAAACGATATCCTGGACTATTTTAATAGTAATTACCAGCAATTTGGAGTCAAGCGACTTTAAAGCCAAGCCTAATAGTAATAAAGCCTGTAATAGTAATAAATTTTAAAATAATATAAGCCTGTAATAGTAATAAATTTTACGATGGTATTTAAAATAATTCATCGAATTTATTCCCAACGATGCATAAAAGTGCTATGAAATATGTAACTTGTAAGGTCACTTCGTAGCCTTTCTATACATTCCTGTAAGTAGAGGACGAATTTCAAAATACAATATTATATAAAAAAATGTATTAAACTATTTCGAAATGCACAAATACATATTAAATTGTTATATTACGAATCATGCCTTCTATATGTAACAGGGCTTTATTAACTTCATGTGTTGGCTTATTAAAATATCTATAAAAACATCTATCTAATCTAATACTTATATAAAAATCTCGTGTCACAGTGTTTGTTATCGAACTCCTCCCAAATGGCTGTACCTATTTTTATGAAATCTTTTGTGTATATTTGGTAGGTCTGAGAATAGGTCGTAGACTATTTTTTAATCCCCTAGGTGATAAGGATGATCCTCTCCAGATTTTTTTAATTTTAGACTAAATTTTATTTTTTATCATTCATTTCATTTGGCATCAAAAATACTTATAACACTGTATATTAATCTTTCTACCAACGCGGACGGAGCCGAGGGAATTGCTAGTTAATATTATAATTTCATTAAACTTAAATAGTCTAATACTAGCATGATCTTGTTCCAATTAACGAGCACTCTCGAGGCCATAATTTAACATAGAAATTAGAATACCTAGATCATTATAGTAATATAGAATTTACTGTTCCTCAACAATGTATTTGCTTTAAGCAAATAAAGAATTTTGTATGTTATAAAAAAAAATTTATTTATATATATTACGAAAATAAAGAACATATTATTATATTTATTTGTATATTATAAAGAATTATGTATATTTGTTTTTTTGTATTAACAATTTTATATAAAGTAAAAATATGCACTTAATTGAAAAAAATACCCTTAAAATATCATTTTTTTTAAATCATAAACTCATTCATTATATCAAATCGTAAAATTATGTAATAAAATAAACATACACTGGAAAAACATCAGTCGTTTCAAGCAGTCGGTAAAAATAATATCAGTCCCGATACTTTCAAGTACAATATATCAGCCAATAAATAAATTAGTAAAATGTTTGGTATTATTTGCCCACAAGTTATGAGGGCTTAATATTCGCAAGCAGGTCCTATATCGTCTCCTTATAGTTCGAAAGCTTGTTAAGGGTGAGGACCGGTGGAGTAAATTCAGCAAACAAGTTCCTATGTGCGGCCACGAAATTTTTATTTACCTAACGCGTGAACGGCTGGACCGATTTCGCTAATTCTTTTTCTGTTGCATTTGTTATTGTCAGGAGAAGGTTTAAATGAAAGAAAAAATTAAGAAAGTTGTGCGGAAAAATAGGAAATTTAAAACAACTTTATAAAATTAAAGGCGTTTGACGTATAATGTTATGGCCGTTTCCATGGTGCGTGCAATGGTAATTCATATAATCAAATCAAATATATACAGGGCGGTGTTAAGTAAATATATACAACACGTACCTAGGGACGAACCCGAGCGCCCGAGTAAAGCGAGGGTGAGCCCCTAGTAATATTATAAAATTCTAACTCAGCTTGTTGTTCGGGTCAAGATATAGGATAAGGATTAAGAAATGTATATTATTGTACAGGGCAAACCCGGACGTAACGATGGGTGAGTCGCTAGTATAAAATAAACACTTTGGACTTTTTTAACCCCTACGCAAAAACGACGGGGTGTCTCAAACGGATGAACTGATTGTGATTTTGTTGTTTTTTTGATGAAAGGTGAATTACTCGGGAGTGTACTTAGCTTGTTTGATGAAAATTTGTCGAAGATGGCCGCTGCTACAAAATGGCGGATTACATATTTTTTCACAATTGTCTCAATATGGGTATCAAATTAAAGAACTTAACTAGTAGAATAGGTACTATTTTTATTATTTTATATTTTATTTTTTTCAATTTTCATTATTTGGTCCGTTTATGCGATACTTAACTTTTTAATACGTAGTAGTAGGTGGACGTGTGAAGGGATAGTCAGAAAGTCCCCTGTAAGATTGCAAGTCGCAGAGGGATATTTCTGGCGAATTATCCGCAAGATCCTCAAGAAAATCCCTATGAGATTTGTTCTCACTCTACAGTCCCTATTACTTTTAACTGGTAACACGTGAGTGGTGTCTTTCATACTGAAAATGTTTATAGGACAGTAAAATGTACTATTTAATGTAAATGATTATAGTTTTAAATTTCATCTTTGAAGATACGAAACACAGAAGTGTTGTTTTAAGCTATTCTAAGTTTAAGTTTAAAAATGCATTTAAACTAACACGGCTATCTTATATAAGGCTTTTATCTATTATATTCTCTAGCTTATATCTAGGTCTAGGTATTAAGTCTTAAAATATTAAACCACCAGTGCCGTTTTACAAAACAAAATCTTTCTCATTCTGTTCTTTTACTTTACTTAACCTAGACTTTAAGTACCATACAAGTACAAATTCAACAAAAAGTATAATAAGATACTATAATTTTGTATTGTATTACGTATAGAAAATTTATTTGAATTAACCTGCAATATAATACGCTTAGTTCCTGACCACGCTATATAAGCGTACAACAAATTAGCTGGTAGTATTTTATTTGGGCTTATTCAGTGGTGAAGTTATTTACTTGTTTTAACGCTAAAGTTTACAGTTATTACTATTCTACACTATACATATATTATTAAAAATTAGGTTTAGGTTCATATTATTATTATCGGTCAGTATAGTTTTCAATTTTTTTTATGGGACAAAGGGGGCAAACGGGCAGGAGGCTCACCTGATGGTAAGTGATCACCTCCGCCCATGGACATCTGCAACACCACAGGGCTCGCAGATGCGTTGCCGGCCTTTCAGGAAAGGGAAGGAGGGAGGAGGGAGAAGGACGGGAGTAGGGATGGGGAGTGGGCCTCCCGGACTCTCACTTACCGGACGAAACGCGACAGCATAGCTGCCTCTTCACGCCGGTATTCTGTGAGAGAGTGGTACGATACGGGGCGTGCCGGCCCATTCGGCTGCTACCCGAAGGTAACAAGCATGGCACTACCACTTGAAACTTTGACGAGATATGTTCCCGCAGTAAAAGTATCCTATATAACGGATAACGATAACGTTTTCTCGTGATACGTTATCAGACAGACAGACAGATAGACAAAATCTCTAAAAGCTATAAATTTGAATTTGAAAGACCTTTGTATCGATACAAATGAATATTTCAATAATATTTACAATAAAATATTTAATAAACAGATTCAACTCAGGATTGACTTATTCAAATATAAATTATATTTAATGTTAAAACGAATTAATTATTAAGTTTTTGCTAACTATTAATTTCATTATATTCTTTTATTATTAATTTGGCGTTGTATTTATTGTTTTGGTGTTTTAAAATATAAGATCTGTAGGCGCTAGTAGTAGGCAACTATATAGGAATAAATTAGACTGTGCCATTGTGCTTGCTCACTCAGAGTCAGCTTTATTTACCTGTAAAACAATACCGACAGGATTCAAACCTGCTGAGTCTAATTTATGACTTACATTGTTCACGCAAATAATTAAATACGCGCCTGTAAAATAATTAAATTTATATTATAAGTGTGTTATCTATACTAATATTGTAAAGAGGAAAGATTTATATTTTTGTATGTCGAACTCAAAAACTACTAGACCGATTTTAATGAAATTTGGTACACAGATAGTCTAGAGCCTGAGAAAGAACATAGGCTTAAAGGCTTATACTGTTAAAGGCGAAAAAATGGCTGTAAAGGGTTGAAATAGGGGGTGAAAGTTTGTATGGCTAGAAGCTAGAAGCTTGAAACTTATTATTTAGGCTTTTGATTAGATAATAAAACTGAAATCAGTCAAATTAAATAAATTGATTAGATAAAATCATAAATATAAATAAGTAAGACATTCAAAGTTTGTAAAAATTGTATGCTAAAGGGGGTACGAGCCAGGGACGAATCGCTAGTTTGGAAATAAAAGTAGTAGGAGGATGACCTATGAGAATATAATGTTTTTAACGAGTAAACTACTAATACTTTCTTAGATTTACGCGAATATTTGACATCCATACCCATAATCATTATAATATACTTATTACTTTTTTTTAATTATAAATTTAAAAGTGTTTTTGTTTGTATGTCCTTTTTTCACGTCGATGTGAGTTTTTAAGAAAACTCATAATTCGCGGATTTAATTCGAATAAAATTGTTTAGAAGGTAAATGTAAACTCACGTTATTTGATATTTTTTTATTTTTTAGTTCCTGGAAGTCAGTTTTATTTTCGTTTTTTAGAAAAGCATAGTAGACTAATCACTATATTTATAATGTAATTTTGTTTGTCAAAGTATTATGTTGTACACTGATTACGAAGAATGTGATAAAAATATATATTGAAGCTTGAATTAAATGAAAAACCTTTAAAGCAAAAATTCTGATGTCTCCGAAATAAAGTTTCTTGTGGTTTGGTAAGATATTAATAAAGATTATTCACACTCCGACAAGTTTGTTTTAATGACCGAACAATTTATAAAAGTAAATTAAATAGTAAATTAATTAATTTAAGCGGTTTTGAAGTTTGTAAAAAATATCTTGTTTCGTTTCGGCAATACTGTATATATTTGTCCAACTCCATCCCACAATATTATAGAATTTATTGAGAAGTTGCGTCAATAGTATTTTTGTATTTTATTTTATGCATATTACCTGTAGAAAACAGAAATAAGCCAGTAAAACTCAAGCACCCATCTCCCCACTAAATTGGGCGTCGCAGGATCGCTTGCGCATTCAACCACGACGCCCCGACGGCACTGGTAAAAAAATCTGCTAAAAACTACCAATGTAGATGATCACAACACAATACGTAATAATAGAAAAATCCTAAATGCTCAGAATAGATAATAATATAGAATTATACCGAATAATAGTGTTTTTTTTTCATTCACTTTATTATGGATAACTCTAAAATTCTCTTAATACCTTTGGTTTAAAAATAAAATATGCCATACTTATTATTACTATATTTTTCACAGCAATCTGAAATGATAAGGCTGCTTAGCTGTAAAATTAAATGACATATAATCTTTAATAGGTCTATGTTAAGCGATAACTATAGTAGAGCGCGTTAGATAGCGATAGAATCTCACGATTTCAGCGTATTGTCTTCCTATACGTAGTTGGGGATTGTTCTACTTAAGGGATGGTCTAACATTGGTCCGCAAATATTTTTTTAATAAAGATTATCATAAATCAATAACTTAAATATTAAATAAGCATTAGACACTCACTCTTGCCGCGTTTGGGGTTGTCTATAGGTAAATAGGTAAAATAGAAAAACTGTGAAAAAAATAACAAAATAAACTACGTGAACCTTACATTTTTCCGGTATACAAAGTAACGTAATTGCTACTCCAGTTGTCAGGGTTTCTCGCGTGACTAAGAAGTAAGCACCCATCCATCCAAAGTTTCGTTTTTTTTAATTTACTATAATAGGATAAGTTGCGTTTTGATTTTTTGATTATGCTGATAAGCTGATTCAATGGATTAAAAGATCAACAAGAAGAAGTCAACTTCAAAATAACATTAAAACAATAATTATACTTAATAATTGATTCTTACTGAATGCTACATTGAAAATATAGAAAATCTCATAAAAATGAGTTCGAAATACAGATATCGTCTAGATACATAAAAAATGTTCACGCATACGCGTTCTTTTTACAGTCGATTAAAAGCTTATTCAACATAGCAGCATAATTGCGATCCAACGTTCAATTAGTTTATACTCCCTGATATAGAATTAATAGACCTTGCACGATCCAGCCCTCGGGGCCTATTGTGGTCTGATTTATCGATAAGAACAATAATAAATCAAATATAAATTGCCCTGAAGTGTAAAGCGTACGTACTTAGGAATTCAGTATTAATAAGAGATTACGGATATTTTATGTCAGAAGCCTATGGAAATTGCGTAAAATAATAACAATTATAAAAACTGAGTGAAGAAATTGACTTATAAATTGATTTATAAGTCTTAATTAAGTTAAAAATTCTATGAAAAAACTTAGTCGAATATGTTCATTGAATATTGTTTGGAAAATCTAATTATTGAAATAGTAGAAAGAGAGGCCGAATCTTTCTTTTTTAGAATTTTTCTGTCGCGAGGAAGCCACTGGATAGATTCTGATGTTTGGTACTGTTATAACCCTAACATAATGCTTGAGTATTTTTTTTAATAAATAACAAATTGTTTAACTATTTCGTACGACATTATATTCTGTCAAGTCAGCCATTGCAACATGTTTAAAAGCATGGATTTTTTCTCTAATAAATCAGTCTCTCGGAATCACGCTTTGGCGACAACTCATAACACTCCAAATAATTATTGAGGTTTGAATTTCCTTGGATATCAATTTAAAGGAAATTAAAGTGTAGGGGAAAGTCCTTGGTTTTTCTTTAAAAATCCCGATCCCAAGAGTTGGCGAAACAGTACGATGATAGCCGGTTTTCCGGGTCAACATATAGGATATTTTTTCTTCTTCTTCTTAATACCTCGTCTTTAATCTGTACTAATCGTTGAAATACCTACTTAGGTAAAAATCTGAGCGAAGCTATGGTAAATCTGTAGTAGAATATAAAGAATATTTATAATACAACAATCACTTACCAAGATGACTTTTATAATCATCCTTATTTTATCCAATAAACTAATATAACTTAAATAGACGAATTTGACGACTACTTTCTGCGCCAGCGGTCGCGGGTTCGAGTCCCGCTGGGGGCATTCATTTACTAATCACGAATGTTTGTACTCCAGTCATGGGTGTTTATATTTATAATACGTATGTATTTAAAATTTATATGTGTAGTATATCAACTATCTAGTATCCGCAACACAAGCACGTTACGTAGCTTACTGCGGAACTAGATGGCGCTGTTGTAATAATGTCCCAACATATTTATTATTTATTATTATTATTATAGGTTACTAAACTATATAAAAACTAAAACCTAGAAGCCATGCGTAAATCAAAAATGTCTCAGCAAATAAGAGAAACAGTGCAATTGCATTAGGGGTGCGTCAATAAATCACGTAGTGATTGATGGCCTTCAATCCGCTAATAGCGGACCTCTATCAGGCGGATGCTCTCACATTAACCCCCATAATGGAGAAACTTGGACCTTCATTGCTTTAACAACGTTTTTAGGCTACAAATAAATTAACAGTTTTAACCCACATTTTTTTAAGTTTTATCGAAACCAATAAAAACTTGACAGTGGTAGCCCAGTGGTGACATTACACTAGCACAACGGAGTGATGCGAATTTTACGTTGGTACTATAATTTTTGATCTATGTAAAAATATCGAATTAAATAATTACATATCGATTATTCACTACATATTATAAAACAAAGTTCTCCACCGCGTCTGTCTGTCTGTTCGAGATAAACTCAAAAAATATTGCACCGATTTCCATGCAGTATTCATATTAGATAAATTGATTTTTCTTGATATAGGGACAAACTCGAGCTAGCTTAAAATAAAAAAAATATTATAAGAAAGCATGATAAAGTGGCACAATCTTGAGATATAAAGTTAAAACAAAGATTAAAATATAATTAAATTCAATTCAAAGTATAACATTTGAAAAGCATTTGCCTGTAAAGACTGCAATTTCAAGGGGAATCCCGTAAGGAACCCGTTGTCTTATACGTGGCCCCTCACATTAGCGTAATTGCCTTCTTTATAAATATATAATACCTGGAAAGCCCTTGTGTATTGATTTTGATCCTGTTTCCCCTTAATTTGGCTTTTAGAAAGCGTCGGTCTTATAATAGATGAGAATAATTAAGTAAGTGGCGGTAAACAGCGAAGAAGAAAACATTAATATTTTATTGATAATTTAAAAATAAAAAGTTCCATAGGATCAAAACGGTCGGAGGTTCTATTCTTGTAACGAGAAATTGTTTTTTTATTAATAATACTAATGTTTATTCTAGTTAAGTAAAGAAAATGGTGATTTATAATAATTTAGAAGAACCAAAGATACCTAGAAATAAGGTCTTTACATTTCAAGTTCAAGAAACGTAAAATATAAAGAAAAATATCAATTAGCTTAATTACAGTAATATTATGATAATTCATAGTATGAGGTCCTATTGCAACATGCAATCACTTTTTCGTTGTGGGAAGTTCATTAGTGTTTAGCCGGCATAAAGCCAAGAAACAACAAACGCCTTACGGGTTGCTCCTGGTATCTTTCTGATTGTTGAGGGGAAAACCCATGGTTGATGAGGTCTGCTTCGTCAGTGTCATAGGGGCGTCGTAGTTAAGTGCTTCTGTAATCCTAATACACCCTTTTTCATACATGTCCTACATGGAAAGTTCTGTTGGGTTTTATAGAGTAGAAGAGAGTTTTCTAGCAAGTCCCACATTATAACCTTCTAATGGTCGGAGTAAAATCACTTCGCAACTTTAAAAACATGGAATATGGTACCAGAAGGATTTTTTAATAACCCATAGCTCTAAGTACTTTTAATGCTTTAAGCTCATACATTATTAGACTACTCGAGTATTAGCTATCATGTTCCACAAAATGACTCAGGAAAATACTTTTTTACATTAACTTCTTTACTAAACTATCAATAAGATGAACGAAGATAAGATCCTTTTTAATCTCTTAGCGGTAGAATTTTTACAAATCGCGTTTTAGTGCACCCTAACGTTATAAGGAAGTACCCTTTTAAAAATTTCAAGTACTCTTCTACTTCCGTCCAGTGGTTCGGTTTTATCAGTTTCTATCCCATTTTCTATTTATACATTATAATATATAATAAAACGATGAATAAGTTTTTTGAAAATCTTATTGACATAGTCATCATTATTTAAATCTATGTGTAAAGACCGAATGTCTGTCTGTTTATCGGTGGGGAAAATCGCTGAATAGCTTTTTTTATTGGGACATTATTACAACAGCGCCATCTAGTTCCGTGGTAAGCTACGTATCGTGCTTGTGTTACGGATACCAGATAGTTCATATACTACACAAATATAAATTTTAAATAAATACATATTATAAATATAAACACCCATGACTGGAGTACAAACATTCGTGTGCAACATATGAATGCCCCCAGCGGGACTCGAACCCGCGACCGCGTCGCAGGAAGTAGGATCACTACGAACTCAGCCAAGATTCTAAGTGAAGTCAAAGTTCTTAAAATAAATATTAGTATGTACTCGTAATATGGAAATATGCCGTCATTTGGTATAATGATAGCTGGCTGGATGATTTTTACTGCGAGAAAACATCTTATTTCTGAAAAATGTATAATAACCGTTAAAATGTACGTAATGACGAAATCAAGTGAAATATGAGTGAGTCACTAAGAAAAGTTTATAAATACGTTATTTTGTGAGTGTTATTTTTGAGTAGCAGATGTATTATTAATGCATTTTATTATTAATAATTTAAAGTACTATCAGAAAAGTTAGAAAGTTAAATTTAATGCAAAACAGAATTTTATAGTATTCCTTTACTTTACCTGTCGTAAATTTCGTCCACTATAAGGTTTTCACTTCATTTGCAGGACCATCTGAAGTCTAGACAAGTTTTTCTATTGCAATATCTAAAACAATTTTATATTCCTAAGTAGCCATTGGAGACGAGATTGAATATGATGTCGCCTACGACATTTTACATTATTAGATTTTTGTTCGGACCCACGGAGAAGTACGACGTTGATCCATTATAAAAATATGGTACCTACTACCTACGTCCGACATATTAAATTTTATTTTTATGTACTAATATCGATATTAATTGTATGTGATTCAATCCAGGATTTTGGAGATCGATAAAAATGGTTACGAATGGTGTGGCATCGATTTATAACATATCTTATAAAAGTCTCAATCTTAGACATGATACATAGAATTTATATTAATTAAAAGTTCATAAAAACGCACTATACCTACTTAATTTTTAACTACACGATTTAAGAATAAAGGAACAGAATGCGGACGAAATATAACATATAATATATTTAAGAGATTTCCGAAATGTCCGTAATTTACCAGATATAACGCGATTTAACATTATCAACCCAAATATCAATGGCAAAAAATGTTTTACTACAAAATATAATCTGTATAAGCGAGTAAAAATCAAAATCCTCCTAAAATATAATTCGCCGTAAGCTTCTATTTATTCCGCGAGATGAGGACATTCAGACGTAGCAAAGTCCGCTACAAAATTTAAACCGGGATAAAGAGTGTCGTCCCCACTTGCGATTATATGCCCGGGAAAGGGGTAAAATAGAGGCCACGTGGGTATTTTACCCGGGACTCGTTGGAAAATATTCGTTGTCAAATTAAATCTCATTTTACGTGGAAAGACGAGATTTTCATTATTTTTCCTGCTACGCGAATACATAGATGTTGAGTTGTAATAGAACATTTTTATGAATGAATATTGATCTTTATTTACATAAAACTATATCTATCACACTAAAAACCTTAAGATAAAGAAATGTGTGAAGAATTTGTGCATAAAGAGGCATCGAGTGTACATTGTTAACATATTCTATCACAATTTAAGTAACATACTATGCTTTAGTTTATTAGGTAAGCTATAGTCAGTATTTTACGAGTATATATTTATAATTTTTGTCCGTCTGTTTCTGGCTATTATACTGTTACAATTCTTCGATTGACATGTAAACATTCGTGGTTAACACACAAATGAGTGCCCGAAGCGGGACTCGAACGCGCGACCGCTGGCACAGCAAGAATGGTATCTACAAACTCAGCAAGGATTCTAAGTGAAGTCAAAATTCTATAAATAAATATTAGTATGTAATAAGTAAAAAAAAAAAACATAAGTAAAGTCAATCTCTACATCTAGTATAATAAGAAAATAATAACCATTTATAATCAAAGTTCCTCCAATACCTGTGCGAGTTCAAATTAAACAAACTTCGATATCCGAATAGCAATTTGATCCCGACATATTCCGATTTGAGAGCAAATAAATTTACCCCATGTGATTTAAATCAGGGCTCAAAGGGCTCAAGTTTTTGAGAGTAATTAAAAGTTGCGTCTTTTACATGTAAATATTTCACGGTTTTGATAGTTTGTTGAACTTCATTTATGTTGAGTTCGTTAGTGGATAGTTTCACTAATACGATATCTTTATACATCTAGTTTGAAGTTATCTATCGTATTTATTACTTAGTAAGTGCAAGTTTGATTAATATTCCGAGTATCGAGGCAAGTATTCTTATGAAGTATGAAGGCAGTGGTAGCCCAGCGGTAACGCGTTGCTTGTATAACCGAGTGATGCGGGTTCAAATCCGGGTCTCGCACCTCTGATATTTTCATGTGCGAATCATTTCTATCATGATTACCACTTGTCTTACGGTGAAGGAAAACATCGAGAGGAAACCTGCATGTCTGAGAAAACCTAGCAAGTTTTCGTAAGACATGTGAAGTCCGCCAACACGCACTAGGCCAGCGCGGTGGACTATGGCCTGATCCCCCTCGTACTGAGAGAGGCCCGTGCCCAGCAGTGGGACGTTAAAAAGGGCTGATGATGAAACATGAAATATACTCTATAATGAGAAGATTACCTTCTAGATATAAGAATATATGAAAAATTAGCTACATTTATGTAGAGGTTTTTAAAGGGGAAGCTAGTTAAGAGTTACAGGAAAAAACATAATTATATAAAAATAAATGTACCTGAAGTAGTATAAAGTATATTCTCTCCGATTATATTTTCAATACAAAAACTTTAATATATAAAATATTAGCATTTCCTGCGGCTCCGCCCGCGTTTTAAGAACCCTTAACTAAATTCTCAAATTTCACATACCGTGTGATGTTTTACATCAGATATTTTCCAGCAGTATCCTATATCCTGACCCAGATAGCCAGCTATCATCATACCAGAATTAATCAAAATCTCTCCAGTGATTTTCTCGTGATGTTGTCACAGACAAACAGACAAAAATTCTAAAAATCATAGATTCGGCTTCTGTATCGATAATAATATTTCAATAAGATTTCAAATATTGTTGAGTATTTGACTATATAATGTACTAATACAATGAAGGAAACGTGCTCACATTTCATGTAGAAGTTTATACGTATTTTAACATATATCATAAAAAATATTACATACAAACATGGAATTATGATGTTCAATATAAGCAAAATAATATCTCATATTATTCCACGCTACGGAAATAATACCATAATAGTAAATTTAAAGTTGTTCTCGTAGAAAAAGCTAACTTTACATTTATTATGACGATAAATTCAAGAAACATTATTTACACAAAGCCCAGTGGACGTTAAAGACCGTTTTCGAAAGACGGTGAACTGAGTTTCAATGAATTTATGCTTTGGAACTATAAACGCCTTGGCTGGTGCTAGCAAACAACTGTTGCAAGTCTTGTATAATACGGACTATTATAAAATGATATCAATATCGAGTTAATAAAAATGTAATACTTGTTTTTATTAATGAACTAAATGAATGAACTTTTAAAGACTTAAAAGTCCAACACTGATAATTTTTTTTAATAATGTCTTGAGTGAATCATGGTAACGAATAAGATAAACAGAATATAATCTTACATAACTTCTTAATTAATAATTAATTTCCTAAAGTCCAAATATATTTATACACTATATTCGGACTTTAGGAAAAAATGTAATACTGTTTATTGGTAAGCGCACCACATTAGAATAGCAATTAAAATTATAACATTTGTATTTTTTTTATTTGAAAATATTTGGAATAATTTGAATACTGTACAAAATAGCGTGAAACTTAGTAAATATGGGAAAAAGTGACGATGCCTTTTTCTATACAAATTTTTAAGCGAACTCATTCGTACATGTAATACTTTCTTAGGTTTACGCGAATATTCCACTTTATAAATGAAACTATCTTTTCAGATTTGTCCCGGATTTATTTAGATTTTTGGTTCCCGACGCTTCGAATGCTTTACCGCAATCATGGTCACGACAGGTGTCTCAAAATCCCATAAGATTCATTTATAATAATACGTAAATACTCATATTTATCAATATTAAGACTTATAAATCTCATAACATTTTTTCTGTCCTCACTGGCTTTTTCAATTTTCACTGAGGAAATTTTAGTAAGCTTTTACTTTTAGCGCATCGCATATTTCTGTATAACGTAACATTAGTTCCATCATCCACATAAAATATAAACAAAATGTTTTCAAATTCAAACTTGAATCCTTTTTACAAACGATCCGTTTATAAAATCCACTTAGATTTTTAAGTTCCCGGCTCTCCCCGCGACGATTA
This sequence comes from Boloria euphrosyne, assembly GCA_951802675.2. Classification (NCBI taxonomy): domain Eukaryota; kingdom Metazoa; phylum Arthropoda; class Insecta; order Lepidoptera; family Nymphalidae; genus Boloria; species Boloria euphrosyne. The sequence goes on along the minus strand of OX637878.1, from coordinate 2,975,023 downwards.
TCCTCTCGTGAACTGAGAATTTTGCAAAATGGCGGCGCTCGCTATTTACCACTCAATGAGTATTTACTGTAATTTCAAACCTCTTTCTTAATATTATATTGAGCTGTACTTGTTTTTGTTGAAGGAAATTAATAAAACGAACATTCAAATGTCAACGACAGTCAGATTATTTCAATTATTTTTAATAGAACGTCTGAGCAACAGCCAAGTATCTCGTACCTACTTGCTATAACATTTTACTTTCTGCTGATTTTTATATTTGTTTATAATGTATTTAATAAAGAAGTTATTATAAAACGATATAATATAATATGTTTGACGTCACGTTTGGCTCAGTTGGTAGTGGCCCTACTTTCTGCGCCAGCGTCGCGGGTTCGAGTCACGCATGGGCCATTCATTTGTAGAGCACGAATGTTTGTACTCCAGTGATGGGTGTTTATATTTATAATATGTATGTATTTAAAAATTTTATGTGTAGTATACCAACTATCTGGTATCCGCAACACAAGCCTTGTAACTTACCACGAAACCAGATGGCGCTGTTGTAATAATTTCCTAACATATTTATTTATTATTTATTAATGTAAAAGTGTTTTTATGTCTATATGTCATTATAAGTAGTCTTTTTGAAATGGCTGAACTTTGAAAATTAATACTAAATTAGGTTTTAATCTAGATAAACATAAAAGCTCTTTTTAAGAATTAAGGAACACATATAGAAATTGTAAATATATGTCGCTAGTAATATTAAATAACAACGACATCGACAAACTTATTTTCTAAGCTTTTCACTTTATAACTATGCACAAAAATACTTATTTCTTATAGAAACATATAGCCAAAATTGGTGTTTTCGTTACAGCAGTTTTAGTGAGTTAAAATTTAAGTATTAATCTATTAGATAGGAATAGCAGTTTTTACAGAATACAAATTTTAATCACGTAGATAGAATATTAAATGAAAGATCTCGATGATATAATATTATGTTATAGAGTAGAAACGCTCGTACCATCACAGACTGTCTGACTTCTCTCACATTGATATCCAGCAGTAGTATGTTCGTCTTCAAACATCTTAAGTTATTCAATTTAGGAATAAATTTTACGATAAACATGTTTATTGATTCAAAAATAGCATCTCATTTTAAAAATACAATAAGTTGATGTAATATGAATCAATTATAGGACATTAATGCTTAGGGCGGTACAATGAGCAGTTGACTCATTCATCGTCTTGGCCGAGCCAGACCGGCTGGTTGCACGACCGTGTAGACAATTCAATTATTATTATAACTATATTTATTAGATCTCTCGGTACTTTGAAAACTGAGAATGGCATTTCCCTTTTTATATCATAACTTGTAAAATTATATTAGAGGGTGTCGAATTTTGAATAAGTAATAAATCTAAGTAGGTACATCTTAACAATTCTAACCGTCAACTACTAATTTCATAGTAATATCGATTTTTTTATTTTTATATCGATATTAAATAAGTTTTTATGGTGTAAATGAATTTGATATTTCTATATCTATCTTTGAATATACATAAATGTAATAAATAAAAAAATAGTGGCCGCTTTTTCTTACAGCTTTTAATAAAAGTTCCATTTTTATTATTGTAGTGTCCATTATTACACTATCAAGATAGAGATAGATGTACAATATACAAAACTAGCAACGTGTTAATGCTCATGCAATCGCTTTCTTTACAAATCAATACAATCTTTACAAAAGATAGTCTTCTTCTTCTTCCTGCCTTTATCCCACGCTATGTGGGGTCGGTACAACATGTCTTCTTCTTCCACTCCCCTCTGTCATTCGTCAACATAATATCCACCCTTTTTACACGCATATCCTCTTTTACACAATCCATCCATCTCTTTTTCGGTCTTCCTCTACTCTTTTTTCCTTCTACATGCATACTTAACATTTTCCTCGTATATATGATTTTCTTCCCTCCTTTCTATTTACAAAAGGTAGTACTTTACTTTTTTTTATATAATATTTTGTTATAAATTTAATTCTATATTACTATTAAAAATATATTACACGAACAAAGCCCAAATATTTTAATAACATCAACGTTTAGAATGTGAACTGAAATGAGAAATTCCGTAACAAGATATTTTCTAATTTTGCAAAATCAACTCATATTTACGAGTTGTATTTACTTATTATAAGTGAAATTCAAATTACATAACAAGAAAAATTAAATATAAAATTAATTGAAATATTATTTTTTAATTTAAACATTGGTATGTTTTAAAATTTTTAAAACTATTAATAAGTCATTATAATTTCATTAGTATCTATAAACACTTAACACTTGGTTAAGGAAGTAATCTTGTGCTGTTGTATTTTATTCTTCTAAAATAACGTTAGACTAGTTCTACTTTCTGCAAATTCTACAAGAAATAAAATTATTTGGGGAAACAGATCGACATTTAAAACCACCAATGTCTATTTAATTTTTTTTTAAACTATATAGGTAATATTGAGTCTAGATTTTTTATTCTATTGCTCGTTAAAGGCAAACTTGTTCACAGCTATCTGGAGTGTTATCCGTATTGGCCTTTCGCCAACGGGATGCTGATCTAGCATTACAATCATGTTGTATAGCTCATTCGTTGCCCAAACACTTCGTTCATATATCTATCAATTAGGGTTTTAGTGATAGATGGGAAATTCCTGTTTTTTTACAGTAAATTTAAATTAAATTAAATTTGTTGGGACGCTATTACAACAGCGCCATCTAGTTCCGTAGTAAGCTACGAGGCTTATGTTACGGATACCAGATAGTTGATACACTCCACATATATAAATTTTAATACATACATATTATAAATATAAACACCTATGACTGGAGTACATACATTCGTGGTCAACAAATGAATGTTCCCAGCGAAACTCGAACCCGCAACCGCTAGCGCAGAAAGTAGGGCCACTACCAACTGAGCCAAACGTGTCGTCAAAGTAGCTTTATGTTTACTTATATTTGACGACAAGTTTGGCTATTTTTATAGTGCCAGTGCCACTTACTTGGTCTGCCAGCGATCGCAGGTTTGATTCTCTGAGGATTTTCGTTATTGTGAACACGAACGTTTGTGCTATGTCTGGTACTTGTAGCTCTGTAGTTACTAATAGGAATGTACTTCTGGTAATTATGTCTCTGTTTTCTTTCAATCGGCTGGACAGATTTTGACGGGACTTTCACTGGCAGATAGCTGATTTTATAAGAAGTAGCTTAGGCTACTTTTATTTTTACATTAATAATTAGAGTTTCGCTCAAAAAAAAATTAAAAGTACCTAGGGTCAAACCCGAGCGTAGTGGCGATCACATAATATTATACACGGCCTATATGAACTAACACAAAATTTCCTGGCTTCATTCCCACAACGGATTCGGTATGCGGCAATACGTCGCATCAATCCTTACTTTGTAATCTATCATCACATTGATTGTGTATCCATTGAAAGAAATGCTACAACTTTTATAAGAATATAGCGAAAATAGAACATTTTTACTCGTGACATTAATTTTGAAACACACAACTATTGTAAAATTGTATATGGACCATCGCCGTAAGTTGAATTTGTATCATAAAACTAGCTTTTACCCGCGACTTCCCTCGCCTAATATTCAGTTTCTAAGCTTAAGCTAAAATGAATTAGTATAAAATGTAAATATTCCGTAATTAAACTTTACCGACGACTTGGTAAAAGTCGCTGGAGCCCACTGGTTGCGGAGGGCGCAAAACCGGTCGTTGTGGAAATCTTTGGGGTAAGCCTATATTCAGCAGTGGGCGCGTTGTGGCTGAGATGATGATGATGATTATGAACTTTACATACGCTGCGTAAATTGTAAAAGCGTTTTGAGAAATTTGTAAGATAAAAAGAAAATTATTTGAATTGGTTATAATCTTATTTCAAAGGCTTTTTTAGTTTACTGGTACTTGATGGTATGATTAAAAATCATAGTTTAACTTGAGTTAAATTTGTTAAGTTAATCTAGATTTTACTTATATTTAACGCTTTTGTTTAAAATGAGATCAAGTTCAGTAGTTACAAAGAAATAAAAAGATCGTACAAACTAATTAAAGGTTGAGATTCTAGATTTATTATTCTATATGTGCTTGATATTTAAATATTAAATTTGTTATATTTTGACATATCTATAATAATAGTAATTAGTATCAGTTTTATACATACTCGTATGAATGTAAATATTTAGGCAATTATGTACGGTACTTATATAAGAAAAACACAATTTTTGTTTGTTTGTCTCTTCCTGCTAATCTTTGAAACGGCTGCACAGATTATGGCGTTATAGCTGATATTATTGTGAGGAGAGTTTTAACTAGTTTTATTTTAAAAAAAGAAATAAGGTTCGTTCATAAAAAATTAAAAAGGATCTAGGGGCGAACCTGAGCGAAGCGAGGGCGAGTCGCTAGTTGATTGGTAGATTTAATAATACTTATCTTTAATACTAAAAACATTCACTTATTTACTCCTTTCCACAAAAATAAACAAGTCGAGATATCATTTCTTATATTCTTCCCAAAGGACATTTTAAACACACATTCATAATAACACACGAAAACAATGTAGGCCACGTAATTTATTTTCTAGGCGGCCTTTATTTACATCGTGGGTACATTTCTTACACTGAATAAGATGACAATGATCTTTCTGAGGCGAAAGAAGCTTTAATATAGACTTCGTAACTGGCTCCCAGCCAAAGCACATTCAACTTTGAGGACAAATTTCCCTTAGACAGTTTTATGATCTTGAATTGATCAAAATGTATAGATTATTCGGTAAAATAATTGTACATGATAATTTTTTGTAAAGTTAATTTTTTGTTAAGTGTCTGTTAATAACAGGTTTTTATTAAATGTATATGTTATTATGTAGAAAAAACATATTTTTTACATTTTTCTGCTTTTTAATCTGTTTATTTCCGCTAATCGCAAAAACGGATGGACAGATTTTGACATAATTTCATTGGCAAAAAGCTAATGTTATAAAGAATAACTTAGGCTTTTATTCTAGAAAAAAAAATGTTTTAGGTAAAAAAATCAACGTACCCAGAGGCGAACGTGAACGAAGCAAGGCTGAGTCGCAAGACTTAAAACAAAATAGCACTATATAATATTACACATTTGAATGGTTTTGTGCGTTTTCATGTTGCACTTTAATAACACAATTAATGAAGTGAATTATTTTATTAGGATTGCTTAAATTAATGAGATAGCCTCTAGATATAAGCCCTCTAACATAAATGTTAATCTCGCTTTCCCTTAGTAAATACAATATAATTATCATTATTTAGATTTATACGCAGGATTCTAATGGTGTCACGGTCAAGGTTATACTGATGTCTTTGCTTTCTACCCTCTTTCTAGTTTTAAGTTGCACTAAAATAGTAAATATCCCGTTTTGTATCGTAATGATAAACTGCACCTATTTATACATCTGAACGATTTTATACGATAAGACTCATCATAAATAGTCTCATCACTCATCATCAAAAAAAGTACCTGTATTATTGCTTTATACACGTGTGTTTAAAACAATATTAGAATAAAGCAATTAAATGCATAGCAATGACAAGACGAAACAGAGAAAATCTGAGTTGAATAATTCCTTTAACATAGTTTAGAATCAATTTCGTCGATTTTATAATAAGCCTCTAAATACAAACAAAATTAACTTATAATGGGAAGCTTACCTTTATTTCGTATAAAATCCCAGTATCCATGAATTTCTTGCAAATTCTTTAAACACCATGTTATAGTAACAATTCATATGCACTGAGTTTGTACTGTTCCACTTATTCATAGCTAGTTTCATTGTTAGAAGCCTATAGAATGCATCGGTTTCTATTAATAGAAATATCGATCAACCCTAACAATGCAATGCAGTCTACCCGATATCAGTTTGAAATGAGGATCTTTAATAATCTATTGCTCTAATAAAGACGTCCTAAGATGAATATAGAGTAGACTAGTGAGATCCCCTCGCTTTGCTTTTTTATTGTGTTTTCTATATGTATACTTTACTATAGTAAACAGCAAAAAATTTATTTTTGTATGTTTATAATATATTAATTAGGAATGCGAATGAGACGCTGGGATGGATATAGGATAGGATAGGAGTTTTTATCCCTTCAATGCCAAATAATTCTTTAACGGATTGAAAAGATGGATGAAATCTTGAATATCTAGTCTATAGCTTCTATGCTATATAGGCAATTAAAAGTAGAACGTACTCATATCTGCTGGAAGCAAAAAGTAAACTGTATATCTGATCACTCGAATATGCTGTTTAGATTAAGGCCAATACATCATTTTTTTAATCTAAGTATAAGTTACCTCTAAGAAATCTGTTATTGGAACAAAATAATTTTTCATTTATAAAAAAATGTGATTAAAATACAACTCCCCCCAACATGCGATCACCTGGTCGTAGTGGGAGGCTTAGTAGCGTCCGGCAATCCGACCGAGCGCGACGAAAAGAAACGCGTTGGGCGCGGTGGGCGATGTGTCATGCGGGTTGCTCCTGGTACTACTCTGGATAGCAGATGGACTGCGGTGGAACTCTCTTGGCTGTGTGGTTTGCTTCAACAGACCTGTCGGGGCGTAGTGGTTGAAAGTACAAGCGATCCTGCGACACCCCATTAAAACGAAAGATTTTTGCTTTGGTTTTATTGGGTCGTACTGGCTTGTCGGTGAGCCTCAAATAACCACCGGTTTTCTACAGATGGCATGTGTTTAATACATTTCCCAATGATAAAAAAACGCCTAATATCATTTTTATTAAAAAGTAAATAGGTAATAATAAAAGTAAATAATGACATAATAGTTCAATAATTGTAGTACAAAATAACGTCCAACGTCATACCAAATGCAAATTACAGAAAACTAATACTTATTAATTTTCACTTACAGTTGCTGGCGGACGCTAAACTAAAATATTTATAAAGCGAAATGTATCAAAATCGAGTGTACGTATCGATTTTCTTCGATACCAATAGATTTAAAACTTTACACTCCTAGGTACATAGATCGATGCTCGTAAAGCATACAAATGTTTACTACGATTTCAATCGGTATCGGGCGTCGGGCACCGACTGTTAAATCAATTATTAAAACCCCCATATCGATTTGGTCATTTGCTTCCAGCTGTCACTTATTCTTAGTTAAGTTTGGAGTACACTGGACTTAAATGTCATTTCAAATAAACTTAATAATTGTCTTAAATGTCAATCTACTTCCATTTCAAAAATGTATATTATATGTTTATCTATTATTTTTTCTGTAGAGCTCTTTTCGAGTTTTGAGTTTGTACCATGAATCCTACTTTTACAAAATCGGTCACAGGTATACTTATATAAGAATAATAGAGTTAGTAATAAAAATGTAACAGAAACTAAGCCATGGCTCAGTACTCTAAGAAAATCTATAGTATAAAAAATAAAAAGTTTTTTCTTAGATTTAATTTTGTTTCCCTCATAAAAAATGTATATCATCGGCTTTAATCTACGATATATGGAAACAAAAACATAAATCAAGCCTTAAACTATCCCACACACAAACATATAAAGTAGGATATTCGTCATTTAATCGTTTTTATGGGCTCCATTACAGCCGATAGTGCGGTCAATAGAGCTTTATAAACCTCTATATAATTAGTAAAAACCTTACATTTGATGAAAAACTGAATTTTCCAAATGATTTCCCTGTAAACGTAATTTTCACTATTAAACGGACCTTACTTGCTTCGTTTAAGCTCGGTAATATTATTTTTAATTAAAAAAATTAAAAGTTACTTTATTAAATAAAAGGGAGAACGAGAAAATAAGCATTTTTTGCCATTTTATTACACAGTATATGTAGGCAAAATCGTTCGTGACTATTTGGATTAGAGGAAGATCCGCTTAGAATTTAATTTAACCTCGGCATTCGCTAATTTGACCCATACATTGCAATTATATAACGTTTAATTTGTTATATTTTATTAATAATTTTCCATACAAATATGCGTCTATATAGGAGCTTTATTACGAACACCCTCAATGATAATGTTGTATTGCAGGCTTTATAAATCCATGTGTACATCAATCTGGAAAATAGGTATCGATTCATAGTTGCGAGGAGCGTTACTAAAAATATTATTTGTTTTCTTGTCCGATGTACGAATATATAAATGAAGAATACCGTTTAGTTTCGATGTGTGTAAAACTCTAAATATACGAGATTGAAATATGACCTTAATTTTTATTGACAACCCTAATGCTCAATAGCTAAGTTAAAAGTAACTCAACTTTGTATTTCCTATTAATATACAAATTTTTATAAAGTAGGTAATTTACTTGAATTATAAAATATCATTATATTATCATAATTTAATCATTTTTATTTTGTTTGTAATAAATAATCTTATTAAAACGACTAAATCAGGATAAAAAAAATCATAAGCATAATATACAAAATTAAAATTTTCTAGCTAAAAAATATTCAACACGATTCTCTTTTGACATCAATTTAAATTAACAAATATTATGTACGAGTGTTTAAATTGCATCGAAAAACTACAAAGTAGCTAAATCGCGTTTCTTTCGCAAACTTCGCGCCGGATCCTATAATGATAAAATTTGAATGCGTCATTTTACAACTAATGTGACGAATTAAAGATATCGTGAAATTCTAAAATAGATTAAATCGTCGCGGTCAGAAGAAATAGTTGTGTTTTGTACTATCGATCAGGTCGTATATGAAAATAAAGTGTTTAGTTTGTAGCCAGTTGTGACTGACTTGTGGCCTAGAGTGGACAGTGAAGTGGAACATTTCTTTAGTGCATCCATGTGGATTGCGTATGTTGAAGTTTTTCAGTGAATTTAATTTACATACGAATGTTTAGCTAATAATATATTTTAGGTGAGTTGTGATATTATTGATTATGTTAGTTAATATTTGTTTAATATAAACAAATGTTTTTAAAAGTTTGTTTGAAAGTTTAGGATTTTTAACGGTATTTTTGAAAGCTCTGTTGAAGGTTTAATAAATATTGTTATTATTGATCTCGTTTAAAAATTTGTGAAAAATATAGTTTGTAAGAGTTATAAATTCTTATATTCTATTCTAGGGCAGCTTATTTATTTATACAAAAACAGTTATTTTAGTTGAATAAAGCTATTTCGATCGACTTTACGATTAATTATATTTCTTTTGCAACTGAAAAATAATTTAAAATAACCTTAACGTTATTTTTATATTAACTTCTATTCTTACCTTTCATTTTTAAAATAAAGTCGTTTTTAATCAAAATTTAATTGTCGTCGACTTAAAACGAATTAAAAACAAATCAATTATGACATAAATAAGATTTTTTAAAACTTTCTAGCCAGAATCAAGTTATCTTTCATCTAGTAGGTACTAACTATTGTAAGGTTTTAATTGACACGACTTTGCCAGAAGTTTGCATAGTAACACTACAACAAAATCTATTTACAAAGTTAATATAAAAGCAGATATTGATAATTTTTTGTTGCAAAATAACAAAATTTGCATTTTTCTAAATCTTATAAATAATTAATAATAATTTTAATTAATTAAATAGTTTTACATCGTAAGTTTGAATTAGGTTATAAATGAATTTATCTTATGTGTGTTTGTTTGTTTGATATTTCTTCGTGCTGTGACAGTTTAAACTATTGGACTTACGAGGAGAGTGTCAGGGAATTTTATGTAATGATTGCTATTTGAATAGCATTTACCCGCGATTCTTATTGAATTTGTAGTTTATGTGTCTTCAGCTTCGTCTTTTTAACGTCCCACTGCTAGGCACGGGCCTACCTCAGTACGAGGGGATCAGACCTTAGTCCACCGCGCTGGCCTAGTGCGTGTTGGCGGCTTCACATGTATTTCGAAAACTTGCTAGGTTTTCTCAGACATGCAGATTTTCTCACGATGTTTTACTTCACCGTAAGACAACTGGTAATCATGATAGAAATGATTCACACATGAAAATAGCAGAGGTGCGAGACCCGGATTTGAACCCCATCACTCTGTTATCCAAGCGAATGCGTTACCCCTAAGCTACCACAGCCTATTGTTTTAATTTTATGTATATGACAGCTTAAATATTAAAGACTTGATAACATTTTTATGAAGATTTTAGATTTTACGAAGACATAAAATATTAACTTAACCAATTAATAAAAATATTTTGTATAATTTCAAAGTATTATAAGACAGTTATTAAAGAAAACTGTTAAGAAAAGTATGAAAAGTGAATCTTATTAAACCCTTCCACCCTGTTAGCGCTCTACATATAATACATTAGAGTATGCAGTCTCTACGTAACTGACCCGTATGCTATCAGAAGACCCACAGGTCAACGCATGAGCTATCTATATCTCTTTCATAGTAATATATTGATTATGTTAGTACTAATACATATAACACATGTCTTTTTGCTTATTAAAATGTCATTATTTTCCTATTTTTTGATAATAATCCCTTGACAATAACAATAATTTTTAATTTTATTTTACTAGTAATATACCCTTATTTTGCTCGTTGACAACTAATATGCTATGTCTTATTTTGAATCTATCGATTTATTAAATTTCATCTAAATTTGACCAGCCGATTCAGCGTGTACATACACATATATATACAAACTTTCTTATTTATAATAGTAAACTTTTTGTTATCACGTATAATTTAACTGTTAGTAGGCAGTGTAGGCAGTGGTAGCCCAGCGGTAACGCGTCGTTTGTATAACCGAGTGATGCGGGTTCAAATCTGGGTCTCGCACCTCTGATACTTTCATGTGCGAATCATTTCTATCATGATTACCACTTGTCTTTCGGTGAAGGAAAACATCGTGAGGAAACCTGCATGTCTGAGAAAACCTAGCAAGTTTTCGTAAGACGTGTGAAGTCCGCCAACACGCACTGGGCCAGCGCGGTGGACTATGGCCTGATCCCCCTCGTACTGAGGGAGCCCCGTGCCCAGCAGTGGGACGTTAAAAAAAAAAAGGGCTGATGATGATGATAATTTAACTGTATAATATAAAACAAAGTCCTCCGCCGCGTCTGTCTGTCTGTTCGCGATAAGCTCAGAACTGCACCGATTTTCATGCTGTTTTTACCAATGTTTAAATATATACTTTGTCAAGTTTTTGTTTACATATACTAGCGGAAACTTCGCTCGTGTTTAATATAGTAGTTTTTAAACAGGTAAATTTGTAGTCACTCCATATATATTTTTTTTGTTCAAAATTTCTATTCGAAATGCTCATTTATGATTTCATTTTCTAGTTTAATTTATCATATTTGGTAGTTTATATATTTTTATAACCTAAAATTTTACATAATCATATTGTTTTTGTCTTAAAGTATTTATTGTATTATTTTTCATTAATATGTTATTTCAAGAGTACGTAAAATATTCAAAATAAAATTATTTTCATTGAATGCATACCTCCAATTTCGCATTCCGTCAGTACTAAACAAAAGTAAAGCGTCCAAAACTATAAATTGTCACCGCGATTACGCCACATAAATAACCGTTACCTACCACAAGAAACAATGTATTTATAGTACTTTGTACAAGAATTAGGTGTTAGGCTTAGCACGCACTGCGATTAAAGTCCTGCGTTTTACCGCAGGCCTGAAACCGCCAAAAAATGTTACACATAGCTTTCTATACATGCGCACGCATTAGCGACTTTCTTCAGTGACTGATTCTAAAAACGCAACTTGCTACGTTTTGACCGCGGTTTAAAAATGTGAAACTGTGAAACTGAAAATAAAATTAAGCAAAACGCCAGCCGCGTGATACGTTGATACGCGGTTTCGCGTTTTCGGCTATTCGTAAACCGCTTGCGTTTAATCGCAGTGCGTGCTAAGCCTTAGTGTCATAAAATGAAAGCAAAATTATAGTCGCCAAATAGTTTTAGTAATTCGCTTCGATCGTTGCGTTTGGAATCTCAAAAATGTGAAGATGCCAACAGTAGATGTAAACAAACTAATTTATTTTAAAAAATATGAGATGAAATGCTCATATTAATTATGTCGTGTTACATTAATAACATTTAGTTTAATAGTCATGCAGTCTTCATCACATTACTCATGCCTAAGCTAAAGCTAAGCGGTAGCCCAGTGGTAACGCGCCCGCTTGGATAACCGAGTGATGCGGGTTCAAATCCGGGTCTCGCACCTCTAACATTTGCGAAACTTTTCTATCATGATTACCATTTGTCTTAGGGTGAAGGAAAATATCATGAGGAAACCTGCATGTATGAGAGAACCCAGCAGGTTTTCGAAAGACATGTGAAGTCCGCCAACCCGCATTATATCATCAGGACCAGGGGATCAGGACTATGGCCTGATCCCCCTCGCATTGAAGGGAGGCCCGTCCTAGCAGTGCGACAATACAAGCTGTACCTTGCGGTTGCTACAGCAACTTTTCATAGTAATAGATAAAATACTGCAGAAACTCATATTTCTTGATATTATCGAGACACATAATCATTATTTTAATTGTAATGAATATGTAATATATAAATAATTATGCAAATATTATTTAAAACTATTAATTTTAAAATCTATTTAAAATATTATTTTTTACAAGAAACACCCACAACGTGAAGGGCCTTTCTAAAGATTACCCCAGTAATTTAGATTGAGTGTGTAATCAATTAGAAACAACTGTTTCCCATAATCTTCTTATCAGTTATTATTAATTGCACTATTAAAGACTAACTAGGTCACACTCCATTTGTATACTAAATTCTATCCAAATCCGCCAAGTCGTTTTGGCGTCGTAAGAAGTCGTAAGTATGTAATGTAAGTGATGCGAACTGGGATTTGAATCCGCTTCACTCGGTTTTGTAAACAAACGTAAAATGAAAGAAAAACCAATGTAAAAGTCAAAAATACTGGGAATCTTTCAATAGTTTAATCCAGTACAATTTTATAGTTACCGAGTAAAATACAGAAGCAGTACAAAAAATTAAAATGCGATATCGTAGGCGTAACCTTCGAGCGTAATTATTTCTGTCTTGCAGCGCCGCTCGGTGCAAGTCTCTGAACCTCGCTACTAGCGAGATTATAAAATGATTCCAAAATTAAAACGACGTATTCCCCCACTATATATTTCAGGTGTGTCGTAAATTGTAATGTCTTCCTGCTTGGAAACTAAAAATTTAAAAATGTTTTCTTATATATTCTGTTTTTTTTTACCATAATATTTTTCGGTGCTTTCACTCAAAAACTGAGGTTTTAATAGATTTTGGGAAATCAGGTAATGAAAACGTGTTTTTTAAACTTATACCTACTTTTTAAGGATATTTTTAAAGTAATTTTGAAGTTGGTATATTCTTGATTATATTTTCCTTCATTTCATATCAATACAGATGTATAACGTTGTACAAATAATGTCTATTGCTAATTTTAAAATAACAGCTTTTCAATGCATACAAAATTGTTTACGGTACATTAACAAAATACTCTTTTTTAAGTTTGGTCTTTCTGTTTCATTGATAAAAAATATAGTAATGACGCACCTGAGTGAAACGAAGCTATGTTCCTAGTTAACTAAATAAAATTAAGTAATTTTAATAATATTATGGAACTGTACATTGTTATAACTAGACATAAATAAAAATAAAATACTCTAAATATACTAATTGTGAATTTAGACCAGAAGTGAGCTTTTTTTAAAAAAAACAAGCTTACTAAATCGACCTCAATTTATTGTAAGTATCTGAAAACGCTAAAACACAATTAAACTAACCAAAAAGACAACTAAGCTACCAACAATGATATTTTAAAGAAATAAACCAACAGAGTAACGACCTAGCAATGCTACCATTACAAGCGTCAAGATACAACTACCCCCCGATGTCGGTTATGCATTGACTTTTAAAGTTTTTTCCCCACTCCAACATCCTCTTTTCTGTTCATCTTCCACAATATAATAACATGTCTTTTGTAATTGTCTATTGTAAATGTCTAATTTATTTCAAAAACATAATTATCTTTTTCTCTTTATAGGATAATATTATAATCATATATAGTATATTAAAATTTTGTAAACGTTAGTCAAAAAACTAATAAATATTTACGTTGAAAGCTTACGCCAGAGCATATTAATGAAGCGTCACATCGAGTGTTTACAGCTTCCCGCCCAACACCCACTGCAACCTATTTATTAGTTATCGCTTATGAATGAAGAAATTATATTTTTTTACGAAGAAACACTATTGAGTTACTGTTTACTACTTGTTGTGTAATATTTTTTAATAAGTGGTCCTTTGTCTATATATTATCTATATATAAATAAAATGATAGAGGTCTGCACTTGTGCGCGCATCACGGAAAAACTACTGGATAGATTTCAATGAAACTTTCCAAGTTTTATTTCTTAGACACTTGGAACTTATCAAAAGAAAAAATTATTGCGATATCTTCATTTAATAAAAAGTTATTAAAGTTTCAAGAAACAACGATTTGTATATGCACTGCGTGTTCAGTCATGTATGTTTCCTCCTCGCGGATTTCTCAATAGATGGCGTTAGTAGTATTTTAAATCGCGCAAGCGTTACGTTCTGTGAGGAATATCTAAGCTCGGACACTAACGCCATTCGGTTAGGACTTAGGTCAGGGTTGTCAGTTCTGTAGGGTGAGTTTATAAGGTTGTCGAAGTTCTGTAAGGTTTTCGTTAAACAAAGTATATTTTAAATTGCGATCATTTTGATGTTTTTTCCTTCGTAGTTCGTACATAAGAAAACTTCGATAATATTTTAACTTTTAAGCAACGCGTACGAAGTCGCGGGTATCAGCTAGTGTTATATAAATATGTAAATAAATAAAGTAAATAATCTATTTTATAATATTTAGATACATTTTTGCTCTCTATATTATATTTAAAAAAATACATTTTTTGCAAAATTATTCCGACAAAATACGTTTTTTAAAAAAGGCTTAAAAATAATAAAAAGGGAAACTTAGATTTGAAATGTTTGTAGAATTATACCGATATTGTACCAGTCGTTATGCTAGGTTTTTCAAGTGGTAGTGCCATGCTGGTTACCTTCGGGTAGCAGCCGAATGGGCCGGCACGCCCCGTATAGTACACCTCTCTCACAGAAGACCGGCGTGAAGTGGCAACTATGCTGTCGCGTTTTGTCCGGTAAGTGAGAGTCCGGGAGGCCCACTCCCCATCCCTACTCCCGTCTTTCTCCCTCCTCGCTCCCTCCCTTTCCTGAAAGGCCAGCAACGCATCTGCAAGCCCTGTGGTGTTGCCGATGTCCATGGGCGGAGGTGATCACTTATCATCAGGTGAGCCTCCTGCCCGTTTGCCCCCTTTGTCCCATAAAAAAAAGGTAAGAGTCATGTGCTGAACTTTTATAACATTTAGTCTTTGCACTCAATCATAAACAAATACTTTTTTTTTCAATATTAGCATTTAAAAAATACACATATTGTTTATAAAAATCGCAACCTAGTAACTAGTAACTAGTACTTTTGTTTGTAACGAAACCTAAAGCACAGGATTTTTGATTAAACATAAGCCCATTATTTCTCTTAACGAAAGTTTCTTATTTGAATATAATAAAATTGCTTAGAAGCGATTACTTCGCCAACGAGCATAGTTCCCAAGTACATTATTGTTTCAGTAAATTCGTTCGAAGCAACAATTTTCTATGCACTACGCCACCCGTGAAATTCGGTTAAGTATGTATTTTGGATGGACTCCAAAACAATTAGTGCGGTAGTGTGCTCGAGCGATGGGATTGAGAGACGGTGAACGATATTAGGATCTCCTTATTATAACTAAAGCGAATCTAATTTTCATATTGCGTTAGAGAAAGATAATTGTTTATTATAGAAAAATAACAATCCAGCCATTTTTCCTTCTATTTCTTACTTATTCCTTGTTAATACTAGTTACTCGCACTTTGCTGGGATCGTCCTTAAGTTAGTATTAATATTATTAAGTAGATCTCAAAATTTAAAAGCAGTCTAAGTTACTGCTTATAACATCAGCTACCTGTCAGTAAGATTCTCGTCAAAATCTGTCCAGCCGATTGTGTTTTTCTTATAAATATCATATATAATTGTACATATTATATGAATTTAGTAATTATCTGTTGTGTCAATGTTGCAAACAGACACTTAACTTATTTATTTCTCTAGATAATAATTGAAATAAGTTATTTATGTTTGTTGAAAACTAAAGTTTAACAAAAGAAATGAATGAATGACAATTTAGAATCACTATCATATTCTGTTGAAACCGGCCGTTACTCGTTCTATGCGAAAAAACTATAGACATTAAATGTGAAGTTTGTTTGTCCTACATACAAGTCGAAGCAGAGTGACAGATTTGCGTGTATTTTTTTTTATATTTAAAATTTACATTTATATATTAAAGAATTAGAATTATCAATTTAAAAATGTTTTAAATTGATCATTCTAATAAAGTAAATGGTTAAGTCTGAAATAATTTGCAACATCTCTACAAAATATAACCGACAATAAACATTCTCAGCAAGAAAGTTATAATAAGAAGCATATGCGCTGACACGTAACACGGTAAGTATGATCGTACACTGTAGAATTTCCGCTAGATAAAATTCAAGCGATATTAAGGTGGGGTCCCACGGCCCGCCAGGCAACGGGCCGCGTCAGGCGTTGCCCCGCCTGTATAGGCCTGTCGCGGCCCGTACTGAGCATTCCCATGGCCTGTGCCCGCCTGGTGCGGTCTGTTGTCTGACATTTTCCACTCCATCATGTGCGAGTACGCGCATGCGCCGCCGCAGGCGAAATGAACGATTAACAAGCGACGCAGACGCGCCCGTACAGGCCGCGACAGGCGCTGTGCCGCGCCTTTGAACTTACCGACTCCCAATGGATCGGACGGGCGACAACAGGCCACCACAGGCTTCATCAGGGTTCCCACGACCTGTAGGTCTGGCCCGACGCGACTGTGAGACCCGAGCGGGCGGCCCGGGCCCCACACCCGGCTTTTACTATCCAAAATGTCGGGGTTATAATTTAGAAAGTTATAATCACTAAAGTGAACAGTTACATAAAATGATTCAAAAAATTATGGAACTTCCAGTTCAAGCTTGATCATCTTATCCGAAATACGTTGCTAGACATAGGCTTGTTGGTTTTGTACTGTATTAGTTTCAGCAAGCTTTGAAAAAGTTCATAGTCCACCTTATGGAGGGCATTCAAAGTTTATTAAAAATAAAAACTGAGCTTTTAGATACGGTTTACATGATTTTACAGCTTTTTTTTAATTATTATTTCTACATTTACATTATATAAACCGTTTTTTTAATTTATATTTATCATGATTATATATTTTAGTACATATATGAAATATATGTGTAAATTTTAGACTATAATATCATATATACTTTCTAAAAAACCACCGAACTGTGACAGTAAATTCTATTATGTGCGATAACATTATGCAACAATTAATATTAGAACTAAAATAGATAGGCCACTGCCCTTCTCTGACACAAATAATTATAAAGCATCTGAATGAACATAATATAATTTTAGTGCACAATTTATATGAATGATAATAGGAAAGCATTTAGAACGGGCTTAGAGGCTCTTTGGAACTATACATTTATTTCTTTATCGCCAGTACTCTTTTCTTTCTTGATAATGTATAATTTGAATTATAGTACATTTATTATTAAATAAATCTGTACGTGGATACTTCACTCCTTCTATCCATATTTTTTAAGGAAAAACTATCAGTCGTTTTATAAATAATGATAATATTTCACATGATTAAACTAACAATCCATATATTATCCTATTAATAACAGTGGTAGCCCAGTGGTAACGCGTTCGCTTGTATAAACGAGTGATACCGAGTTCAAATCGAGTCTCGCACATCTGATATTTTTATGTGCGAAGCAGTTCTAACATGATTACCACTTGGCTTACGGTGAAGGACAACATCTTGAGGAAACCTGCATGTCTTAGAGAATCTATCAAGTTTTCTTATGAAGTCAGTCAACCCGCATTTGGCCAGCGTGGTAGACTATGGCGTCATGTGGTGACCCCTCGTATTGAAGGGAGGCCCGTGCCCAGCAGTGGGATGTGACTGCAAAAAAAGCAGCAGTGGGAAAACGACTGCATACAATAAAATGTTATTTTAATCATCTTCTTCTTACTTATATTACTATAAGTAGGTATAAGTACAATATCATATATTCACTTTATTTTTATAATAATTGTGAAATTATATATTGTAAGTATTACTTTACGCATAAGCAGAAAAATATACTGAAACTTGACACTCATATATCTTGGATTAACAAATATTATAGTATTAGCAATATCAGACCCACATCTTTGCAAGTCACTTCATTATGAGTGATGGTTTTTAATATTACGAGTACCATTCAAAATTATAATATTGATGAGTTGTTAACTAAAGGAAATGCTCTAATGTGGTAGAAAGTGGTAACTGATCTTCTATTTTTGTTTCAATTTCAATCTTCTAGAATCAAAACCATAAAATATCATCATAATACTTAGCTAAAGTCATTTAGGAGTGTTTAAAGTATCCAAGTAACGTTTAAACGCATTGATCCAAGAAGGTTAGGTATAACTCGGAATTATTATAAGTCTTTAGAACTTCAAAGCTTTTCAGTTTTGAGGCGTCTTTATGTAATTATATATGTTTCCTAACTGCAATTCTGAAGTTAATTAAACGTGAAATCTCTGGAGGTTTTAGACGAACTTCTGTTATAATCGACAAACTTTTGTTACTGTTGATGGTTGGATAAGTTTGTTTGTTCTTTGCTAATTTTTAAATGAAACATCTAAATGTTTTATAAATTCCTTTAAATAAATAAATTTGTTATAGTAACAACATAGCTTATGTACTAACCTAAGTAACTGAGTACTTATATACCCAGTAATTTGAAAAAAAGCTGCATGGACTACATTGATGGGAATATATAATAAGTTTTAGTAAAACAAGACATATTTTGTAAACTCATTTGGAGATAAAAGTATTTGATCAAGTACAATTAAATATTTATATTTTTTTTCAAACTAGAAGATTTCAAATCCTGTTTTTTACTTTTCAATAATTGATTGATTTTACCCACTTCTTTAAATAAGACGAATCATTAAGAATTTTGAGCTTTATTTTTATTAACCATACGCGTATTTGTTTATACACTGGGCTCTCTTATAGAAGATCAATAGCAGTATTTTTATATACAAGGTCAAATTTGCTGCAGATTCGTCTTAAGGTGCTTTTACTCGTATTTAATGAATACTGCATTGAAGATATTTTTTTCTAATAATGTAGTGTACAATAATATTCAATATTTTTTAAAACAAAAAAAGTAAAAGAAATTAAAATAAAGCGTATTGCATATCCGTTAATAAAATATTATATATTATATATAAATGACAGTAAAGAATATTTAAAAGAAATAAAAAAAAAAACAGACACGTATTTTGCACAATGTATCAATAATTAAACATACCTACTAATATTAACATTAAAAATATTAAAGTGCAACACCTCATTTTTTATTCAAAATATAACAAATTATTCTCATTAGAATAACAATATATAACGCAATAATAGAATTTTATCATAAAAATCAGATCATTAATCTGAAACGAAAATAAATTTGTAAATCTTCAAAGAGAAAAATATATCTCATTCTATTCTATTACTTTCAACGATAGGCATCATAATGGCTGATGCCACCATTCGGCTCGCATTAGTATCTTTCAACACATTTTATGAAAACTAAATGTTTTCAGTTTTGTTTGTTCAACGAATAATTTAATTTTGGATGAAATTTAAACAAATAGTATGTCTGAAAAAATGTTCTTTATGTGCTTATTTCTAAGATCAATAATTGATGAATAGTTAAGGTTGTAAATCTTATATTGACTTTTTGTGTCTGGCAATGTTTTTTTTAATATTTTAAATAATTGCCAATTCCAGGTATTTCAGGGCTTTAGCCTTTGATGTGGCTTAAATTTGGAGCTAATGACCAGGCTAAGGTTTCATCTTTGCAGTTGAAAGAAACTTATCTTTTTTAATAATTTCTGTATTGGCGGCCAATCTCACTGAGACTAGTTAAATAAGCAGGAGATATTGTTTTAAGACAAAAGTGCACTTGTTTTGCCAAACACTCTCAAGAGTGACGATAAAGAATTTACTAACACTACTGTTAGATAGCCAAAGCATAATAACCCTTAATAGATACCTTAGATTATAGATTTGTAAACATAATCAAAAGAACCGTTCGAAAGTTCACTGCAAAGGCAAGATAAAACTGATCGTCCTGGCTGGCACTGACTCCAAAATTAACTAATTATTTAAAAGTATTCTTTTATACATTTTAGTTTCGTTTTGTATAGTTTTGAAGCAGGTTTTTGTTTTTTTGTTAAAAATAATTTATTGTTTTTCTTCGAATATATCCGATATTTTGATGTATGGTTCGCTACGTTTTGATTGATTATTAACAGCTGCAGTCATGATCACAGGAGAAACGTAAGCTTTTGCAGATCTTAAAGGCAATATATACTTGTTACAGTTAGTCTAACCACCAAATTTACAAAATGAATTTAAATTAAAAATACAAACATGGCGTGGCATCAAAGTCAACGTACCTTGAATTCGAAATTGTTGCTAAAACTATTATCACAATTTAAAAAACAATTTAAAATTATTGAATGGATTTGCGACATGCACTATTCATATGTTTAACTAGAATGTAACTTATTCATAAAAATTGACACTTATGCAGTGGGTCTATACTCGATTCGTAACTTACTGGCAAATTTAGAAAACGTTAGATGGGCAATTCTCATGATAACCTCTACTTTGATAACCTATCTGTGCTTTCCTGTACATGACCTGGGCCTTTAATTAATTTACGAGTATGTTAGCTATTTTGTAGACTCTCGCTCTATAACATTCAATAGTACACTTATTATTATAGAATTAAATTTGATACAATTTGATGATAAATTAATGTAAATAATCTGTTTGTTTGTTTAATCAAACGAATCTTTAATGTTTATTTTATAAAATTCTTTTCCCATTTTATAGGTTAGGAGCCGTCATGCCCGCGTTGCTGGGCGTACGTTACATACGTACGTAACGTACATAATTTTTGGTTTTCAGACACTTTAATGTAGAACATTGAAAATATATGAATAAAATATGCGAATGGAGTTTAGGGGAAATGCCATAATTTAGTTTTACTTTTCTTTTTTATATATTTTCCAGCGAATTTCAAAAATGTTATATTACTAAGAAAAGCAACAAATTATAATAATCTTCATAATCGTTTATCGTACATAATAACGGTTTTATATAAATTAACACACCTTGGCGGTTAAATTACTAAGTAAGCTTCCTGAATTTTTAGATATTATATATCTACTAGCAATTCCCGCGGCTCCGCCCGAGCCCGAAAGATGAATATTAAGGGTTATAGGTATTTTTGATGCCAAATCATAAAAACATAAAAAATAATAATTTGGCCTAAAAATAAAAAAATAAAAAACTGGAGAGGCCCATCCTTATCACCTAGGGAAATAAAAAATAGCCTACGGCCTATACTCAGGTCTCAGACCTACAAAATGTATACAAAAAATTTCGTAATAATCGGTCAAGCCGTCTTGGAGGACGGGATTTTTATATATTAGACACTAATTTTATGCCTCTTGTTTAAATAATACATGAAATTAAAATAAAAGTGAATCTTATTTCTAAATTGTATTATTTCTATAGCTATTTTCTTGCTGTGATACATGAAAATCTCATTTTACAAGATAGGCATTTTACGTGTAATTCTCTCTAAAAGCTAATAAAATAAGTATAAAATTTGTACTCAGATAAAATTTACTTCATTGGTTTATTTGTTGTAAACGATCCGGAATATTTAAATGGCCGTTTCGCTAAACGAAATTACTTTTAAGCTATAAAATAAAAAGGTTTGCGATCAAAAACCACATTACATTTTTCAAATGCAAACTCAGAATTGGTAAATATAAAATACTAGCGACTTATCCTCCGTTCGGGTTTTTTCCGGGGTACGTTTTAACGGTTAGTGTATTTTTTTCTGTGATGAGATTTCATCCCGGATTAAAAACTATCTTTTGGTGGGACTTTTTGATGGGAAGTGATCACCTCCGCCCATGGGCATCCGCAAGACTGCAGGGCTTGCAGTTTTGCAGATGCGTTGCCGGCCTTTTAGGAAAGGGAGGGAGGGGGAGGGAGAAGGACGGGAGGAGGGATGGGGAGTGGGCCTCCCGGACTCTCACTCACCGGACGAAACGCGACAGCATAGCTGCCACTTCACGCCGGTCTTCTGTGAGAGAGTGGTACTATACGGGGCGTGCCGGCCCATTTGGCTGCTACCCGAAGGTAACAAGCATAGCACTACCACTATGAAAATCTTATATGTTTACCCAAATAAAATCTGTTATAATACCAAATTTCATCAAAATCAGTCCAGTCCATTCTTGTGATCCGGTCTCAGACAGGCGGACAAAATTTCGAAAAAAATATAGATTTTATATCGATAATGTACCTATTTTAATGGGATCGTCCAAAAAAATATTTAATGTACTGAGGATTATAAAGCCTTATAATTTCTCAAAGTTTTCTCTCAAATAACTTTTTGAATTTTGATAACTTTTTGAAACTATAATATTTTTCTTGTCCTTACTTTACTACATTTAGAAAAAAAAAATAACATATCATATAGTATATGTGATAAACTTATGTATAAAGAACTTCTTCATTATTAAATTATGATAATTTAAAACCTCTCAAGCTTAACGAAACTTTCGCTACGAATACATACGACAAAAGCCATAAGTCTATAACTTATTCAATAGAAGGGAATTTAAATGCCCGTTTATATGTTTCAGCAACATCATTGCTATCACAATAAAAGGTAACTTCAGTTTTGATGTAAATTTGCTATCGAATATATTCTAAGCAAGAGAGAATTAAACGGTTTTCCTTCGAAGTACAAATATTACTCATATATGAGTCAGTAATAAAAAATAATCAGCGGAACTTTTAAGCTAATAACACCATCATAAGCTCACGAAGTGCATTTGCCATATAATATGATAGAGTTTTTAATTTTTGTCTGCAGTGATGTGCATGATGAGTACTTTTACTTACGTATTTTGTTTATTATAGCGAGCTATATACCCTCCCGTTATAATTTTTCATTTACATTTTTTTAATTCAATTAAAGTTATTTTAATTTTTGACGAACATTTTTTTATCAGCTGTTTTTATACATAACATACGTGATACGTAATTTAACTTCCTTATAGCGAAAACATTACCCAAATCGGATTAATAATATTAAAGAACCCAAATACAAACTTAAAAAGTTACCAAAACATGTTTTAAATAATATTGTAATGTGAACTACACTAAGACTCAAGACAAAAATGTGATAAACAAATATAATTTAAAATTTACGATTTAAGTAAAGATTATATTCAAAGCTATATAAAACATACAATATGAATATACAATTTATATACTTAACGTTAAAATAGTTTCATATCGTGCATTATAAACGGGCCGTAATCGTTAAGGCGAAGATCGATATCAGACAGTTATTTGTTGATGAAGTCGCGACCAGTTACTTGGATACAGTATGGACACAAAATGTATTGACCGATCGGAGGGGCAGTTAAGACGAATGTACACTATGACTTTGTTATAAAAATATTAGTATTTAAGTTTAAAATTATTATTTTTTAACATTTTTAATTTAAATATTATTTAAATTACCAACTTGCTGGACATTATTTTCAATATTATTATTTTTTATATACAATCCATATAATATACTCCGTCTTAAAACCAAGTTCGTCACATCAAAATCATTGATTTAATTCATTAAGTATTACTTATTGTATTGTAATATGTAGAAATTATTTTATTTTACAAGTTTAGTTGTTCAAGAACATTACAAAATATCACTAAACTAATAACAAATTTCGGCAAAAAAATGTTTTATGGATAACGAATTCTATCTACCTTTATTTTTTATGTAGATAAACTAAATAAAAAATACATAAGGCTCATTATTAGTTAATGTTATATTATTCAATTCATTACAATTCTCTTCTTAATAGCTTAAAAGCGTGCCAATTAAGCAAATATTACTTCACCAATGTAACATAAATTGAAGAAGACATGAGGGGTTTTACCATAATCATCATTCTCTTCTCTTCTACGGCCATTTTTCAGGTTCCTTTAAGACCAGCAATACATTGGCAATTCCTTACTCGTTTGCTCCTTTTATTATAAAGTAGCAACATACTCTCGCTCCACTCGAGCTTGTTCCTAGATTTAGCAAGAATGAAGCCGCGGATTCCGCTAGTAAATGTATACAAAAATTAGACAAATTATAATATGTATACTAAAACCTTCCTCGAGAACCACTCCATCCACTGGTGAAAATAACATAAAAATCGGTTTTTTGAGTTTATTGCGAACAGACAGACAGACGCGGCGGAGGACTTTATTTTATAATATGTTGTAAAGATCGCTCATCTTCAAACATTTGATTTGGCCTTCTTTACCACTACTAATTGATTGATTGACTCATTGAACTTTAAAGGAAGTCTTACTTCACGTTTCAATAAATATACCATACAGTGTAGACCTCACCTTATATTAATGAGTATTGACGTATTCCCCTATTTATTATTGTTGACGGAATTTAGCCGGCGTTTACAACACGGTTATTTTACGTGACATTTTTTCTTGATATTAACAAAGAACCATTTATTTTTCAAACGATAAATCATTCGGAATGAATAGGATATTAAAATACGAAGAAAAATATAAAATTATGATCTTTGTTTTCATTGTGTGTACTTAAGAAATTTTATGTCGGTACAAGATATTCTGCGTTACATCATTTGTCAACATTATTTGTCCCAATGTATCAAAGCGAATTTTATTAAGAACGCCGGTAAAAAGTAAATTATAAAATACATATGATATATGTAAAATGTTGTGTTTGTATGTTTGTGTTAATTATTATTGATAATATAATACAATCCATTTTTATGCAAAAATGATATACGTTTAGCGGTTCTGGTGTATTAATTAAGTATCAAAAATCCATGCAATCGTTCAAAAATGTAAAATTCACATTTCTGAATAAGATTACTCCAATCACTCCAAGTTGATTATGTTTTATAAAATTCAATTATTATATTGTATAAAAAATATTTTATTCTTTTTCTCTCCTCTAATGATATTGTTTACCTATTCCGTAATCATTTGCTGAAGAATCCAATGTTAACAGATATCCCGAATTTCGATAATGTCAGTTAAAATTTCGGTCACGTCTCGCGAGCTATATAGATGGAAAGCTAATATTTTTTCGATTCAATCTTAGAAAGTGTATTAAAATCGTGGAGTGATTTAACAAGGCACAAATTTAAGGCTTAGATCAATGATGTCGATATTTTTACCTTAGCTTTTTGTTCTTAACTTTTGCAACTACCCTTAGATACCATTCTTGAAATTGATGGAAATTAAATTCTTCAAATAGTCAATTGTTATGAACCTGCAAGTATTTTAATGTTTACCGCTAGTTTCTTTTGCCAAGTGTTACATTTCCATATTTCAATATATATAATATACGCGTATCTATTCAGCCCTTTTAACGCCCCACTGCTGGGCAAGGGCCTTCAATACGGGGTAGATATAGGGTATACTATAAAATAATTATATTTGTTTCCGTACATTACAATTTCTTGCTTGTGAAGTAGGTTAAATAATTTATTTACCATACAACGAAAATCAAACAACTCTCATAAAGTTAGAGTTCGTAGACGATCAATCTTTCTAACCTTCCCTTAAGTGCTTGTATATTATTTATTCATGAACAATTTGCTGCAATCAGGTCAGATACAGCACAATGTTGAACACGATGCGACTTTGATAAAATATGATTATAAACTTCGAGAGTCGTTTTTGCATTTTTATTAGTTGATTCACTGACTTGAGATTTTAGATTATTCAATAAGGGTAAAAATATTTCGCTATTCATATTTTATAAGATTTTCTGTATTATCTACAAAAAAAATTTGAAGAGTATGCTTGTAATATCTGCATAACGGCGTATTGCTTAATGCATATGTAATTTTAAACGGTACTTATAAGAAAAACACAATTTTTAATATTTTTGTTTGTCTGTCATTTTGTTTGTCTGACCGATTTGAACGGGACTTTCACTAACAAATAGCAAATAATAAAAACGTACGTTTCCATAAATTGAAGACACATTTAGTTTAATGCATCTTTTTCTCTCTTGGTAGACTGATTTACTTTTTGATAAACTTTACAATACAAAATTTGGAATTTATTTTAAATATGTGTGTATGTAATAGAGAATTCTGTTCATAATTTCCCTATTTTTTCCTTAATAAAAAAAATATTTTAACTGAATACCGTCTACTGGGTAAGGTAGATAATAGAAGTTTAGCTAGGACTAAAACAAAATTAGCGTACTTTTGCTCTAATAGAAACTTTTCTAGTGTTTTAACTTCTTTACATACAAACATAATATCAAAGTGTCTTGGTTTGTTATTCTTAGTTTATAGGGTAAAGAGTGAGGGGTTGTAATATTATCGACGCTCGTAAATAAATAATCCGTCTTCTATTATTTCTTTGACTCACCAGTTCGAAGAAAAACATTTTATAATTCGTACTTGTTACTCGAAGGGGTTGAATGGGTGGAAGTACCAATATTTATTTTATTCATTTATTTTCAAGTATTCTTAATATCAGTATTTATTCTGAATAGAATTTTCTTGTTTTAAATAAAAACCATAGAAGTCTAATTATTATTATTCTAATCTGCATACGACTTTTTAAGTTTTCCTATAGTACGTGTAAGTACCTATTTATTATGTTATATATTTCATTATCTCTCGCATCTCATGATTGAATCATGATTACTTCAATGACTAGAATCTAGATTTTTATATAAAAGGTAAAAACTTAGTTCTAATAATTTATTTTTAAATAATATAATATATGACGACACGTTTGGCTCAGTTTATAGTGATTTAGTGATCCTATTTGCTGTTCGAACAGTCCCGGTACAAGTCCCGTTGGGGGTATTCATTTGTGTTAAGAAAACGAATGTTTCTACTCCAGTTATGGATGTTTAAAATTATAATATGTATGTTTGTAAGTAATTTATTATGTGTAGTGTATCAAATATGTGTAGGTATCCGTAACACAAGCCTCGTAACTTACCTTGAAACTAGATGGTGGTGTTTGTTAATGTCTCAATGACAGTACAATACCTTTTTCTTCTTTGATTGTCAATCGATTGCTTTTTCCTGTTTATTAGCTATTTACTAGCTGCTGCGTTACAAATAAAATACTTTTTGTAGAGTCTTTTAAATAAAATTTTTAAGTAAATTCTTTTCTGAATATACATTTTCTTCAAATTTTCATTATAGATTATGGTCGAATTTCGACCTAGGCGAAGATTAGTTCATTAAAATACTTGTATCAGCAATAGTTATGTAACCTCATATTTAAAAACTTATTTAATAATACTGACATATTATGTCATTTAGTTGTAAAATAGTCGGCGGTGAAATGTGACAAAAATTTCAGTTTATATTTTGTGTTGTGTGTTTTTCAATATTTATGTAGTCTTTTGATTTGAATTTATTTTGTTTTTATTTTGATCAAAATTTTTTGTGTTTGCTTTTAATTATTCAGTGAATGGTATCGTGACTCTCGAACAATATTTTCAGTATTAGTTTGTGTCATTCTAAGTTTATTTTGAAAAAAAATCTATTTTGCTTTAGAGGTAAGCAATAATATTTCAAAACATTCATAAGCTTCCAAGTAAATAAATAATAATATGAATAAAAAGAAGTTAAATATTCGACTTTATTGCAGTGCAAAACGCTTGTAAAAAGCATTTTAGAATCAATTATCGCAATTGGGTTAAATATATTCCATGTACTTTGTCCCTAAAGAAGCTATCACTGGCCAACAACTCAGTTCATTGCTTAGAACTTTTTCAAGTAAATTTTAATGAAGTAAAATTTGTTTTAAATATATATATTATAAATATTTTTCAAAGTGGTAGTGCCATGCTTGTTACCTTCGGGTAGCAGCCGAATGGGCCGGCACGCCCCGTATAGTACCACTCTCTCACAGGAGACCGGCGTGAAGTGGCAGCTATGCTGCCGCGTTTCGTCCGGTAAGTGAGAGTCCGGGAGGCCCACTCCCCATCCCTCCTCCCGTCCTTCTCCCTCCTCCTGTCCTTCTCCCTCCTCCCGTCCTTCTCCCTCCTCCCTCCCTCCCTTTCCTGAAAGGCCGGCAACGCATCTGCAAGCCCTGTGGTGTTGCAGATGTCCATGGGCGGAGGTGATCACTTACCATCAGGTGAGCCTCCTGACCGTTTGCCCCCTTTGTCCCATAAATTTTGGTTTCACTCGTTGCTTTCGTCTAACAGAAATTACTAAACGGGGTCACGTTTCAATAAGTACTTAATACATTTCAACTTTAAAAGCATTAAAAAGCGGGCAGTTTATGGAATACCTGTATATGAACGAATATAAATATAAATTTATTTTCCTTCCTGAGGGCACTATAATAGTAGTAATCAGCCCAATATAATAATAGTAAACAGCCCTTTTTAACGTTCCACTGCTGGGCATGGGCCTCCCTTTAATACGAGGGAATTGGGCCATAGTCCACCGCGCTGGCCTAGTTAGTACGGGTTGGCGAACTTCACATGTCTTTCGAGAACTTGCTAGGTTCTCTCAGATATGCAGGTTTCTTTACGATGTTTTCCCTTACCGTAAGAAAATTGATGGTCATGTTAGAAATATTTTTCGCACATGAAAATATCAGAAGTGCGAGGATTTGAACCCGCATCACTCGGTTATCTAAGCGAGCGCGTTACCATTGGGCCACCACTGCCGTCAAGCCGCGGTTAAGAACTAGTTTAATACGCATCATCATTTAAAGACCCCATTTATCTATGCAATTAAACTTCAAACAGTGTTTGATATTTACATAATATTATAAAAATCAAGTAAGCTTAGTAGCCTATAACAGAAAATCCGTGATTTGAAGGGCGCTGCAAATTATCTCTCCGTTTAAAAAGACTTTTCCCTTCACTTTTGTCATTAGGTTCTTAATATATAGCAATTTTTGCTAGTTCCAGTAACCAGTGACTATAATATTATATCCTAACTTATCGTAAAATAAATAAACGAAATATTTGTATCGAATTAAAACTTATTGTTATTAGCTACAAGCAACTTGCCCTCACTTCGTTTAAATTCCTACAAATCTACCATACAACGACTCGTCTGGCTCAGTTGGTAGTGACCCTACTATCTGCGCCAGCGGTCGCGGGTTCGAGTCCCGCTGGGGGCATTCATTTGCTAATCACGAATGTTTGTACTCCAGTCATGGGTGTTTATATTTATAATATGTATGTATTTAAAATTTATATGTGTAGTATATCAACTATCTGGTATCCGCAACACAAGCACGTTAAGTAGCTTACTGCGGAACTAGATGGCGCTGTTGTAATAATGTCCCAACAATTCTGTTGGGTTTTAGTGGGCAGTGCTGGTTTTCTGGCCGGTGAGTCCCACATAACCACTTGTGATATGCGTTAATGCATTTCCCAACAATAAAAAAAAGGTTACTGAATCCTTTGTATTTATCTGTTATAATAGTTTTACATATAAGCTGCACTACTTTAGTTTCTATAATAATTATCACTAAATAAAATTATTTACAAGTGGTACAAATTTTTATAACTAAGTATTTATAAAAAATGAGCAAATGACTGAAGCGCTTTAGATCTGGGCACCAAATAAAAATATTTAAAAAAATATTTCTAAAACTGATCTAGTTTTCTTAACTTCATGCCCCATTTAAGTCTTAATCTTCAAGCCACACGGCAAAATTAAAAATATTGCATAAATATTACCTAAAATTATCGAATTTGTCGAATATATCCTTTAGGTATACATAATTTATTTTTACAAAGTGCACTCGCAACGAACGTTCCCCTCATCGGGGTTTTTAATCCTCTTATCGTTTCCACTCAAAAAGAAGAACCACCAACTTTAGTAAAATAGGTATACCATATTAAAATGACTAAATGACGTTAGTCCATTAATATTAATACTTTCAAGGTGTGATTCTTTAAAATGTATATGCTATATATATAGGACAGTTATTTTGCTATAACTGTTTTTTTAAGATTAATAACGACGGTTTTAATATGATATTAAAATACTCAGAATAAATCCTGTAAATCGCAATCACTGCTACGGTGGCACATACTTCGATCTGTGGTATCTGGTTTTAAAGTGATTTTCCGGAAAAAAAACGGCACCTACATTCTGCAACCGTATTAAGAGCACAATTATTATATTACCAATGATGCTAGTTATTTTTCTTCAACCCTTTGTTAAAAAAGTGCTACAGCCTACAAGTACCAAAAGTACATATTATATAGTTAGACAAGGCTATTCGAGACAGATTGCTGAAAGTTAATCTTCATGAACTATAAAATCACAATAAACTTCCGAAAAAACCCTTAAAGACGGCTTTGTTACAAATATTAAATCACGCAAACAGAAAGTATTAGTCAAATCACTCAGTAAACAAACCTCAATAATGTACACCACACAAAACACTTGTGCCAAACAACAAAAACAGACAACCTCGAATGTTGACTTATACTCGTACCAAAGGGTTACCCATTATTCCCGGCTGCTATCAGCTCAAAAGCCTCCGCAACAATCTCTCTTTACTTTGACGAGTGCCTGTCTGAATGTGAACAATCGTTGTAATTACTACAGGTACGACTCAACGTCCACTGGAGCGTCACGACTACGCGTAGTACGTTGTATATGCTTGCACTTGCAATGTCGTTTTATTTTAGACTAGCAAACCTGACCCCTTTGCTGGGCGTAATTTAAAATAAATTAAACGGTTTTAATAATTTTCTAATAAAATAAAATAGATTAAGTTACTCATTATAACATTAGCTATCTGTGAGTGAAAGTACCGTTAAAATCGGTCCAGCCGTTTCAGAGATTAGCCGAAACAAACAGACAGACAAAAATTTAAAAATTTTTCTTTTTTGTGTAAGTGCGGTATATACTTTCATATTCATTTAGTGAAAAGCTGTTAATTTAAAATTATAAACAGACACGTCAAATTTATTTATATGTATCTACTGATTACACTACTATTACAATTTCAGTTGATTTGAGATTTGACTTAATATCATGTAGCTTATAAAGTTTTTCCTTTTTTAAGTTTTCATGACAAGAAATTATATTCAAACTAGCAATTACCGCGGCTTCGCCCGCATTTTCATCACTTTTAAAGAATTGGGTAGATGTGGCGTTATAAGTATTTTTGATGCCTAATCATAAAAAATAAAAATTTGGTCTGAAAATTAAAAATTTAGAGACGGCCACCTTTATCATCTAGGGGAATAAAAAGAAGCCTACGATCTATTTTCAGACTTAACAAATATACACAAAAAATGTCATAAAAATCGGTTAAGCGGTTTTGGGGAAGTTCGATAACAAACACTGTGACACGAGATTTTTATATATTAGATATTAAAAAATCATACACTAAACTACTGTGTTAATGCATTGTGTGAAGTATAGAGAATAAGGTATTTTAATTCATCATCAGCCCTTTTTAACGTCCCTCTGCTGGGCACGGGCCTCCCTCAGTACGAGGGGGATCAGGCCATAGTCCACCGCGCTGGCCCAGTGCGTGTTGGCGGACTTCACATGTCTTACGAAAACTTGCTAGGTTTTTCTCAGACATGCAGGTTTCCTCACTATGTTTTCCTTCACCGTAAGACAAGTGGTAATCATGATAGAAATGATTCGCACATGAAAATATCAGAGGTGCGAGACCCGGATTTGAACCTGCATCACTCGGTTGTATAACCGACGCGTTACCGCTGGGCTACCACTGCCTTCCTTCAAGGTATTCTAATTACATATCATATTCTACTTACTGCTCTTATAACGTAGTCTATAACCAAATTACCTTTTTATTGATGCTGATTTAATGAGCATGAATAGTTAAGTATCTGGCGGAGTATATTAAATTACTGTATGTAGTGTGGTATATTAGGTATTTTAATATTATATACTGTTGTATAAAAAAGTCAGCAACCATATTTCGTTAAGTTAGAAAATTTATAAAGTGCAAAGTGTAGAAGTTAAGTGAAAATATTGAATGTAAAGTAAAAACAACAGTTTCATACTGTGACTTAACCCTGAATTAAATTTTTTTATGATATTTTTAAAATATTCTATAAACGACCCCTATTTTTGAACAAACTTTAAAGGATAAAAAGTAACTTTATACTTAGCTGCTGGACTTTTAATAAGACAAGGGTGTAGTTTGCACATTTTATGCTTCCTTAATGAAACTTGTGCAATTTTGAAGGAAAATATTATATATGTATATGAAGTTTCTCTCTTAAACATCTTTGTTTTCGCCAAATGCATCCATTATCTTGGTTTTAAAACTTTGCAATTTTTTTTTATATAATACCTTTTTTTACTTTTTTTTTACTATGTCGTGAAATAAAAATATTCCCTGAACCTTCTTTGTCTTTAAGTTCGTTTATCCGTTTCAAGTACATTCGAAAACAAAAGTTCTTGAATATGTATTATTATTATTATTTATTATTGTGTTGTTGGGTGTGGTGCCGAGGACGGCCCTGGCTACGTCGACCAGTTCTGGTCCATTGTAGCTCCCTTCATAAAATATATTTAGAGTTCTCCGCTTAGTCCTGTTGATTCCAGGAACTTCCAGATTTTCTGAGCAGAGAGCTTCTGTATCTCTTCTGGTTGCATGATATGCTGCCCTAGGTAGATACTTCTGCGGTGCATGAGTGGTCCGCACGAGCAGAGGATGTGCATAGCAGATTCCTCTGACTCATGGCATAGTCTGCACATTGCGGACTGACTTAGGCCGAGGGTAAACATATGTTTATTGAGTTTGCAGTGGCCGGTTAGTATTCTGGTTACTGCACTGGTTTTATACTTGTTGAGTTGAAGCAGCTCTTTTGTAAAGGTTTTGCAATACCCCTTAATTAGCGCTTTGGAGTGAGTTTGTCCAGTGGTGGATTGCCACTCTTGAAGTGCTTTGCGATTGCAGTGGTTTTTGAGAATTGAATAGGCATGTTGTTTGGCAATACCACAAAAAGGCTCGGGACCGCATTGTGGGGTTTCAGCACCCATCCTTGCCAATGTATCTGCCTTTTCATTCCCATCTATACCTGAGTGACCTGGGACCCATCTGAGGGTAACTCTGTTGGATGTGCCCAGGACATTCAGATTATCCATGCAGTTCTTAACCAACTTAGAGTTGGTTTCAAGAGAATCTATAGCCAATATTGCTGCTTGGCTATCGGAGTTGATGTAGATATTTTGGTTTCTAAGTTTTCTCTCCAGGATGACTTCAGCACATTTATTGATGGCGAAGACTTCAGCCTGAAAGATAGTGGCCTCCTTACCTAGATTGACACTCATGTCAAACCTAGGCTTAAGGCCATAGATTCCGCACCCTACATCAGACCCTTTCTTGGATCCGTCCGTAAACCATACATGACTTCCCTTCTTGTGTGACTCTTGGCCGTTTAGCCACATGTCCCGGTTGGGAAGATCTATTTTGTATTGTTTTGTAAAGTTAAACTCTGTGTTCATGCCATCTGCTGGCATCTTTAGAGTATTGTGTTCGAATGTCAATTCTTTAAGTTTGTTCATATGTTGCGACTGCAACTTTACATTCGATTGTGTACAGAGGCTCTGTAGAGAGGCAAGATTTCGCTTCTTTTTGCACATGGAGATATAGCGGAGCTATGTCCAACAGTGCATTTAGAGCGTTGCCTGGTGCCGAATGGAAGGCTCCCGTGATGATTAGACATGCCGTCCGTTGAACACTGTCTAGTTTACTAATTGTTGTCTTTTGTTTGGTTTTGTTGCACCACACGACTGAGGCGTATGTTATAATCGGCCTTACTACCGCGGTGTACATCCAGAGAGCCATTTTGGGTTTGAGGCCCCATTTGGCTCCAGCCATTCGACAACATATCCAGAGGGCCATTTTGGCTTTTTGCATAATGTTGTTGAGGTGAGAGTTCCAGGTCAACTTTTGATCAATAGTGACTCCGAGGTACTTTACCTCATTTGATAGGTTAAGGGTTTTGCCGTTGAGTCTGAGTTCGGTCAGCCTTTCAAGCTTCCTTTTCCTGGTGAAAGGTACAATAACTGTTTTATCAGCATTAATTGATAATTCGTTTTCTCTGCACCACCTTGCGATAGTGTTGAGAGCTCCTTGTAACCTGGTGGAAATTGTGTGCAGGCAGGGACCTCTTACTATTACAACAAGGTCATCCGCATAGCCCTGTGTGTCGTAGTCGAGATCCGCCATGATTACAAGCAGTAGGTCTACAGCTAGTGTCCATAATAGGGGTGAAAGTACTCCTCCTTGCGGACAGCCTCTGGTAGTGTAGAAGTTGTGCGAGTGTTCGTTTAGCGTTACATTTGCACGTCGGTTGGAGAGCATATATTCCACCCATCTGGTGGTTGTGACATCAACACCTTTTGCATTCAGTCCTTTAAGAATGGTTGCTGTAGGTGTGTTGTCAAACGCCCCCTCAATGTCTAATAATGCACATAGAGCAGCCTGCTTATCCTCTAGGGACTTTTCTGCCTTGTCGATCAGAGCTACTAAGGCAGATTCTGTGGATTTACCCTTTTGGTAAGCATGTTGGTTGCAGGAGAGTGGTCTAGCCACAAGGTACCTTGTTCTGATGTGCTGATCGATTACTTTTTCCATTGTTTTTAGTAGGAAAGAAGTAAGACTAATTGGTCTAAAGGATTTGGGCTGAGAATAGTCACTTTTACCAATCTTCGGTATAAAGGTAACCTTGACCTTAGTCCATTGTTCTGGTATAATGCCCCAAGCAAAGCTTGCTCTAAAGAGTTTTACCAGATGCGGAATGAGGAGTTCCATGCCCTGTTGTAGAAGGGCTGGAAAAATGCCGTCCTCACCAGCTGATTTAAATGGTTTGAATTTATTCAGAGCCCATTTAATCTGGTTTGGCTCAAAAATAGTCTTGGCCATATTCCAGTCATAATTGTTGGCCCTGTGGAAACTATATTCCTCTGGGTTCAGTTCACTATCGGAGACAGGGTACGATCCTGGGAAATGGGTTGTCCTTAAAAGTTCCAGCGTTTCCATCTCTGTGGTCGTAAAAGAGTTGTCTGGCTTTTTTAAAAAGCCGAGAAAGATATTTGGTGTCTTGGCAAGGATTTTGTGGATTCTCGCACCTTTATGTGTTTGGACGATATTCTCACAGAAGCGTTTCCAAGATGCCCTTTTAGCTTTTCTGATCAGTTTATGGTATTTAGTCAGAGCTTTCCTATACCGTTTCCACCCATTCGGCGTAGTAGCCTGATTAAATAAGCGACGTGTGGAGACTCTAAGTCGTTCTAGCTTTTTGTTCCACCACGGAGTATTGTATTGAATATGTAACTCACTATAGTTAGGAAGTGAGGTGGACATGATATAACTAAAATTAAAGTCCTAAGTTATTCTTTATGACATGAGTTATCTGCAACTTAAAGTCCCATCAAAATCGGTCCAGTCGTCTTGGACATTCACACAGGCATGCACTACATTTACTTGCATATTATGCATTTAGTGAAAAGTTTTATTTAGACATTACAGATTTAGAACTAACTAGACTAGCTTTTTTATCTGTACAGGCAACAAAATTGTTTTTTTAAAATAAAATATTTCAACCGTAACCCCTTATGATATTGTATAGTAAATAACAACTTTTTAATTGAACACACAAAACAATGTCTCAACCAAAGTAATTACAAATCGTGCCCATCCGACAGACCATTTCAAATCGTCAATGTCAAAATGATTTTCTCGTTGCGGAGAGGTTTTAATTTGGCGCCGCGATTGTTCTCTAACGAGTGCCGAATCGCTGACACTAGTGACGGCAATCATTGCTCTTCAGCCCAATTTGTGGTGTTGCTACGTTATAAGAGGAGCGGATCAAATATTTTTATTTATATTAAAAGTTTTTGTGTTTCTTTTTGTGTATGTATGGTTAATTTACTTGTTGTCAATGGCTGGACAGATTTGGATAGAATTTAGTAGACACATACTGGTAAATATATTATGCTATCTGTTACCCAAGAATGTATTGACGACTCGTTTGGCTCAGTTGGTAGTGACCCTACTTTCTGCGCCAGCGGTCGCGGGTTCGTGTCCCGCTGGGGGCATTCATTTGTTAATCACGAATGTTTTTACTCCAGTCATGGGTGTTTATATTTATAATATGTATGTATTTAAAATTTATATGTGTAGTATATCAACTATCTGGTATCCGCAACACAAACACGTAACGTAGCTTACTACGGAACTAGATGGCGCTGTTGAAATAATGTCCCAACATATTTATTTATTTATTAAAATGTAGCAAAGGTAGTTACTGTAATAAACACGCTAATCTCTGGAATTGCTAATCTATTTTAGAATGCCGATATTAATAAAAGTAAAACCTTATATTTTAGAAAAAAAAATCATTCTATCTCAATTGGACGTAAAGGTTACAAGCCATCATATATTTATTCTTTTTTTATCAGTTTAAATACATGTGACATAATTTAAAAGCAGCACACTTTCTCAGGAGTGATTCACACTAAACATAAATTAGTTATGACAGAACAATGTTAAACTGCTACAATGACTTATACCTGACAAGCCTCAATACAATATGCCATTTACCACATGCACTATATGAGAGGTGACACATGAAAACATCCGTAACATACTGTTGGAAGAGCGCCAACGGTGATCATTCATCACTAACCGGTCTTTAAATGTTCCAAATACAGCCATAGCTTATTAGTTCTTTAATATTTTCATACGATTTGCATTATGTAAATCGAAAATTTGATACTAATCACTGTAACTAGATCTTATATCTTATTTTTCTACTTCTAAAATATACAAATTCATAAGTTTTTTTTTATATCACAAGCCAAAGTAAAAATATTTAACCGCCGCACTCAGAGTCACTTTATGAACCATTAAGTCGTTCTTTAGTATGGAGATTCTCGACTTAATGGTTCATTAAGTGAATCTGAGTGCGGCTGTAAGGTAATTGAGAATTATTTATAGGAAATTGGTGTCTTAGTAGTAATTTGCCTTTAGAACAGAACAGTACAGTAGCTTAATTTGCCTTTAGCCTGTAAGAACAGGGCATACAGTGATTCTTTACAAAGGCTCTGTAATTTAATGATAAACAAACAAATTAAAGAAGTACCCATATTAGTAAAAAAACATGAACAACTTCTTAGTATAATAGTATAATTGGAAAATATAATTTCTTAAATGTATATTTTAGTATAAAATACGCATTAAATCATTTCGAAGCGTATATCTCAGGTCGCGACCTAAAAGATTGAAACGTTGAGCGTACGTATCTGTTCAACTTTTCCCGTTAACATGGGTGAAAATGCCCTTCTCGTGGTTCATTCATTATTTGATTTACTAAGCATCTGTCATCACTTTCTACAACGATTAGGGGATGATTTTCTAAGCGTCTTAAGAGGTACAGTCAACTAAGCATAAATTGTCTCACCATCAAATTGTTTATTTGCTATCTACCTATATCGCATATAATTAACCCCTTTGCTAAGTAATTACGTCTTATTCGCATAAAAATCTAGAAAAAAAAGTTTTTTTAATAGTTGTATGTAAGTGGTATTATTTTTATTCTAATATATAAAAATCTGGTGTCACAGTGTTTGTTACTGAACACCTCCGAAACGGCTTGACCGATTTCTATGAAATTTTTTAAGTATATTTGAAAATCTGAGAATAGTTCGTAGGCTATTTTTATTCCCCTAGCTGATAACAGTGGCCCTCTCCAATTTTTTTTTATTTTTACACCAAATTTTCACTCAAAAATACTTATAACCTTTTTCATCCTTATACCACCCTCCTTCGATCCTTCTTTTTTAATAGTAGTCAGAATGCGGGCGGAGCCGCGGGAATTGCTAGTTTTATAATATACTCTACATAAACTGATACGATTTTAATATAGTGACCATAGAGTTTCAACAAAACAAATAAGTAGATAAGTAAAAACAAACAGTGAAAGTACATAATACATTCATTTTTTAATATAAATATTATTTTAAATATAAATTGGGTTGGTAAAATTTTCATTCGTAAATCATTAGTACTTTATACAACTAAATAATAAATATTACTCGGCAAAAATAAATTATTTAGTTTGTGAAATAACTTTTCGTGATGTAATTATTTGTATAATTATTAATTATAATTTTTGTATTGCATTTTGTATTACTTTATTTTTACACTATTACGCTAGCTTCGCTTGGGTTTTTGTTTATAGTTTCATGGGTTTAAAATATTTTACGCGGAACCCAAACTTTTTTTAAATAAAAGTGTAATAAAAGCTTAGGTTACTGTCGAAATCGGATCAGCTTTTTTCAAGATTATCATCATGTCAAATCAAACTCTATAATTAAGGGTTCCGTTAACATTAAACAGTTTTATCTTTCAAAAACTAGCTCTCGCTACAATTAAAGATTTCTATTCATTTCAGGTTCTTCAACAGTCGGCAAGCTGGCGCACATGAGTGAGTATTACAATGGTTTTATCGCTAGCAAGTAGATCTAGGAAAGGAGAGATACGTACGATTTTTATATTCCATTCTTAATACTGTTTTATTTAATTAAGGATATGAGAATCATATTTAAATGACAATGTTTTAGAAAATACGAGTTTTATACTTAATATTTGTGTAAAAAGTTTCTGTAAGTGCGTATTAATGTCGCAGTTTGTATTACCATAATATTATAAAATTCTAACTTAGTTGAATCTGTACATTGATTTTTTTGGTAATTCTAATTATAATAGTCATTATTAACGATACAGAGGCCGGATCTATCGTTTTTAGAATTTTTGTCTGTCTGTCTGTCTGTCTGTGATCACATCACTCTAGCTGGTTCTCCGAGTTTATAGGATACTTTTTACTGCAAGAAAGTATCTCATTTCTAAGAAATCCATACTAACCTTTAAAATGTATCATAATAAATATACAAATATATAATGGGGGTAAATTCTAAAACTACTTATCCAATTCTGATAATGACATATTATATTATATACTAATAGGACGCCATATATTATCGCCGAAAACAACGATAAAATTAAATTAAATGTAATAATCATAATCACAATAATGTGCATTGTATGTACATATTTTTGCCTTATTTTTAAAATGTTCATAGCATTTAAAAAAAAACAATTTGACAGTCGTGTCAAACCTATATTTGGTCGAACGTGTATCCCCCGGCTCACGACCGTTATCGGCTGTGGAAAGGAGTATAAAGGAACTGTTGTTTCGTTATCTCTCCTATTTGACTCCGTTAATTGTTATTTGGAGAACCCTTAAGCTTTAGTAAGTTGAAAAACGTGAATTGAAATCGCCTTACGTTGCTCGTTTCTAGATTCAAGATTTTAATTCCGTGCAAAAAGAGGTTTGAAGAGTTTCGATTTTTAACTGATAGATTATATATAAATTTATTTTAATGGAAGATAAAATATATTAGGAAGTGATTGATAGATTGGATATATTTGGTCTCTCTCGATATCTATGACGACAGCAAGAAAATGTAAAGAGGTCTTCTCTGTCCTCAGTGCTATTATGAAACGAGATAATCATTAAAGTTTTGTTATATCTTCGCAAAGATGTTAGACCAGTAGCGTGCGGCAATTGTCAAAGATATCTGATTTATCTCGGACAAAGAGATTGTACAATGACAATTGACTAAAGGCACTGCCCCAGTGTAACTGGCAGCACCTAAAAGTACCTATTGAAATAGTTCATAAAATCAAACTATGCCCAAGTTATGCAAATCAAATCAATCAAAACATACTTTATTCTAATAGACAAGCACTTTTTAATCGTCATTTTTATACATTAATAAAATACAGAATTTGATGTCAGTATGTTAGTCCGTTTATAACTAAGGACTCTTCTATCAGCTCGGAAGACAGTTCTACTGAGAAGAGCCAGTGAGAAAAACAATTGCTCTTTTACAGCCTTTATTCAGCCCTTTTTAACGTCCCACTGCTGGGCACGGGCCTCCCTTGAATACGAGGGGATCAGGCCTTAGCCCACCGCGCTGACCAAGTGCGTGTTGGCGGACTTGACATGTCTCTCGAAAACTTGTTAGGTTCTCTCAGACATGCAGGTTTCCTCACGATGTTTTCCTTTACCGTAAGATAAGTGATAATTATGTAAGTAATGATTTGCATATAAAAATATCATAGGTGTGATACCTGGATTTGAACCTGCATCACTCGGTTATCCAAGCGAGCGAGCAAATAAAAATAAAAACTAGATCTAAAAATAAAAAAAATGTAATATCTGGAGAAGGCCACCCTTATCACCTAGGTCCTAGGGGAATAAAAATTTGCCTCAGACCTAACAAATATACACAAAAAATAATCATAAAAATCGGTCAAGTCGTTTCGGAGGAGTTCGATAACAAATACTGTGACACGAGATTTTTATATATTTGATACTGTATTCTTAAAGTATATCATAAAACATTTTAACAAATTACTCTACATCTACGTTGCTACATATTTTACTTCATTGCATAGATGTTTCACATTCGGAGAAATTTTCTTTGAGTGTTTCTTCAAAGCTTAAGATGAATTATGCGTGGATTCGACGAAACCCTTTGTTTTTTTAATGTAAAAAATTACCGCAATGCTGAAACGACTAAGAAGATTTGGTTTTTAAGCTCCTAATACTATAGCAGATGTGTCTGTCTTATAAATATTCTACTTATTATAAATTTGCCTTTTTTTTTAAATAATTCTTGTGTATAGCTAAAATAGTTTTCTAAGAAAATTAGTTTCAGTAGTGATAGCTAAAAGAAGGCACAGGTGCAAAAGATCATATCGTGTAAAGTTTAATATTAATAGTTAGCCATTTACTATTAATAATGTATTCTAAATACACTTTGATCGAACCTAAGCCTAGTACAAATAAAGAAAAATAGTAAATAAAATAGACCAAATTCAATCATAATATTATTCTTATTGAAAATTTTATTTAAAAAAAAGAAGTAAATACT
This sequence comes from Boloria euphrosyne, assembly GCA_951802675.2. Lineage (NCBI taxonomy): Eukaryota > Metazoa > Arthropoda > Insecta > Lepidoptera > Nymphalidae > Boloria > Boloria euphrosyne. The sequence continues at coordinate 2,933,675 of OX637878.1, read as the reverse complement.
TTTAAAGGAAAATAAGCCCAAGAACCAAAGCATTAATTTAAAAACTTGTGTACGTACATTTATTTTTGAAGACGAATGTACGACAGAATTTTCCAAACTCCTTTAAGGCTATTTCCTTTTATATAATTCTGTTTTTAACTTTTCACTTACGGTTTCGAAGTTCACGTGCAAGTTTAGATTATTTTTGCAAAGCTTTCTGAGTACTTCTTAAAGGGGTGCCTTAAATCCTTTTGCGCAAGATCAATCTTAAGACGCTTGTGAAGTATTTGCTAAACTATGACTTACTCTAGCTTTGCTCGGGTGTGGCTTAGGTCCCTATTAGCTCACCATAGCCCATAAAAGGGCAAACACAAACACAGACACACGTTTTGTTTATATTGCTAGTGGGAAAAGCTATCAACCTCACTGAAAAAACATATTTAAAGTGATATAAAAAAAACTACCCTTACTAACTATTCTCGATAAGCTTCACTTTAGCTTTCAAGATTCCCTGAAATATAAAAAAACATATTTTAGGCTAGGAACTTATAAAATAGGGTTCATATAATCATTGGTTAAGCACCACTGATGCCATCTATTGGCAGGATCGTAAGTAGTAATTCCCATACAAAATAAAGAATTTTGAAATTTTCCTTTTTCAGGTGTTTTTAAGCACCTCACCTTTTTTTAAGCAGTTTTCCTATTATTTCATATTTAAATCAACCCTGACACCAAAAAAAAAAATTAATTGGTCAACCGTTTATGAATTTTAGCGTAACTAACGAACACCAATTATTTTTATATATAATAATATAATTTATAGATGACGTGTTCACTCAATTCATGCATTACATTCTCTCTAGGCTCAACATGTTATCCTATTACTACACGAGCATTACTTTTACCCACACAGCGATTAAATCGTATGTATCATTCTGATGTAAATAGGTCAAGATTGTGTCATAGATTTGTTAAGTGTATTATAGGTAAGTATGTACGCAGCTTCACGTTAGGAGGATTCACTTTGTTAGGAAATGCCAATGTTTCTATTATACATAATTATGTTTATTAGGGAGTTTTTTAGGATGATATATATTTTTTACTCCTATAACAGAATTTAATTGCAGATGTGACAAAAAGAATTCCCTGAAAATATAAGCTCAGTTGGTAGTGACCCTACTTTCTGCGCCAGCGGTCGCGGGTTCGAGTCCCGCTGGGGGCATTCATTTGTTGAGCACGAATGTTTGTACTCCAGTCATGGGTGTTTATATTTATAATATGTATGTATTTAAAAATTTATATGTGTAGTATATCAACTATCTGGTATCCGTAACACAAGCCTCGTAGCTTACCACGGAACTAGGTGGCGCTATTGTAATAATGTCCTGACTTATTTATTTATTTATTTAATATTAACTCTATGTACTTACACGTAAACTTCGTTTTTTTTTCAAATATCTTTATCGTAAGCCGCATTTAACGCTATAATATTGAACCAATTGGTGATTGAACCAATTGGAATTTACTTAGGATTGAATACTCTGCAAAAGTCCATAATGTGAAGTGGTAAAAAACTCACTAATAAATAAATATAATATATTTAGTAGTTTATCTGCCAGTCGTAATGTACGTATGGCAAATCAAATGAACAGGTTAAGCCCAGCTGTCACACCTTTGAAATTTTCATGAGTGCGTCTCATTTTCAACAAAATTAACACTTGCTAATACGGTAAAGGAAACATCATGAGGTTTCCTACGTGTCTAGAAAGGCCTTAATAGTTTTGGATAGACGTGTGAATTCAGCCAATTTACATTAGTCCCTTCATCATATTGAGGGAAATCTTGTGCCTAAAGTGTGATAATAATCCTTACATCCTTACTAATATTATAAATGCGAAAGAACTCCGTCTGTCTGTTTGTCGCGCTTTCACGCCAAAACTACTGAACCGACTTAAATGACATATTGGTACACAGATAGTCTAGAGCCTGAGAAAGGTCAAAGGCTACTTTTAAGGCGAAAAATGTGCTGTAAGGGGTCAAAATAGGGAACTATTGTTTGTATGGAAATTACGTCATTTTTGAAGCTAGAAGCTTGAAACTTATTTTTTAGTTTTTGATTAGATATAAGTAAAGAATTCAAAGTTTGTAAAAAAAATATACTAAAGGGGATATCTATCTCTAGTATTATTATAAATAAAAGGATACTTGTACCCCCAAAGCAACTTAATAGTACTGTATGCTATTAAGATACGTACTATAAACTAAACGCTGAACTGGTTAGATCCATTATAGCCAGCAATCCTCGTAGGATAATTACTAACGAAACAATTTTCCTAATTGGCAACCGTAGACAGTGGCGACGTCTGCAATATTCCCTATACTGCAAGCTTGTTTGAAACATATGTACGTACAAACATATATCTCTACTGTATTATGTATACATAAAATTGAGTATGCACATTGCACAAATTTATTTATCTAGTATTATAAATGTGAAAGTAACTATCCGTTACTTTCTTAAGCTTGAACCGTAAAATAATTTTTGAAGACCTTTAGAACAAAGGACGTAAAAAAATCTTGATGTCTATAAATTAAACTACTTTTTCGGATTTTGTCGCGGATTTATTTTGATTTTTAGTTCCCGACGTTTCGAATGCTTTACAGCAATCATGGTCACAGGAGAGTCTCTCCGCGACAAAATCCGAAAAGGTAGTTTCATTTATAATGTCGAATATTCGCGTAAATCTAAGAAAGTAATATCTTGATGTCTAAGTATATACTCGCATAACTGCCTCGTTGGTGTTGTGGCTAGGCCCTGGGTTCGAGTCCTTTGTCGGGTCAAGTTTAGTTATTCAGTCTTTTTGTTTCGTAAGCCTCAGTAACAGCCCGGAGTTGGGAAGTTGGCGGTGTTTCACCCCCCTGCCTCGGAGAGAACATAAAGCCGTTGGTTTTGCGCCTTAACACTCACTCGTCGTGACGAGCAGTCGTCCCACTGGAATATGAGAGTGATAAGGAATAGAGAGTGCACTTGGGTTTGCGCGTACACTCGTGTACTATAATATCTCCTACGCAGATGGCTAGTGTCATTGAGTTTGGCCGCCGTGGCCGGAATCTGTCAGGAGGACATCATATACTCGCATGTAAGTATGTTTGTGATTGTACGTAGATTTACGTATAATATAATGAATGTACGTATATTTGACACAGTTCTTTCCCGTGACCGTGATTGATGTAAAGCATTCGAAACGTCAAGAATCAAAATTCAAATTTAAAAATCCACGAAAAAATGCAGATAGAAAGTTTCATTTATTAACAACACCATATTATTATTATTGTTTTTTCTCATGCTCAAATGTTTCTCGTAGAGATTTCTGAAGGAGATAAGTCATCCTTTGTAGTCATCGTATTATTTTTCTGTTTTTATTATTTACCTTTATTTCTTATGTTGTAGATAAAAAAGTTAAAAGAATAACATTATAAATAAATTGCATCCTGAATTCGGACAAAGGCTAGGTTTAACCCTAGCCCCACTTATATGAGCGAAGCAGCGGACAATAAGTTTCATTAAATAATCATCATCATCATCATCATCATCAGCCCTTTTTAACGTCCCACTGCTGGGCACGGGCCTCCCTCAGTACGAAAGGGATCAGGGCATAGTTCACCGCGCTGGCTTAGTGCATGTTGGCGGACTTTACATGTCTTTCGAAAACTTGCTAGGTTCTCTCAGACATGCAGGTTTCTTCACGAGGTTTTCCTTCACCATAAGACAAGTGGTAATCATGATAGAAATGATTCCCACATGAAAATATCAGAGGTGCGAGACCCGGATTTGAACCCGCATCATTCGGTTATACAAGCGAGCGCGTTACCACTGGGCTACCACTGTAGTATAATAATTATTAATAATTCTATTAAATATGTATTATTCTCTAAAACAGCCAATATGATAACCCAGAATTTAAACTATTTTTGTTCTTAATTCTACAAAAAATTAGTCAAAAATCTTTCGAAGTATAATAGTGTTGCTATCTTTGTCTAAACACCAATATAATCATTCAAAAGTCAATAAGCAGGTACAAAGTGTTAGCTCGTTGCTCATTTCAATCGCCCCGGGCGCCTGCTTTAGTTCAAACCTTATTTGCAAGGCGGCGAAGTAAACCCACGGAGTGATTGTTGCGAAATTGCGATTGCTCGTCGCAATCTTATACCTAGAGTCCTATGGAGTGGCAGGCGTGTAAATAGCCGTGCACTCCTTGCGGTGTGGGAACAAAATTACGATCCAGCGCGTGGATACGCGTGGATCCAACACTCCTCAAAAAAACCTTTAATAAAGTATATGGCGGATGATGAAATAGCTTACAACTATGCGGGATAAAAGCAAGTCGCTTACCTGGTGCAGCTCGCTGATCTGCTTGGTTGCCACCTTGACAGCTTACTAGCACTTCACCGTGGAGTTTTCGTTAAGAGAATAAAGGGAGTAGTGGCCCGCCGTGTCAGTGCGGGCATTTATATGCGTAATGAGCGGTGTGTGCGGGTAGTAGTGAGTAGCGCCCCCCGCCGTAATAGCGACAGCTACCCGCCAGTCGAACGCTATAGACCATCCTTACCAAAAACTTTAAAAAAAGGACAATTCAAGGCAAGTGCTTGCCACACCATACTCCCCCCCTTGAAAGGTCCAGAGCTTTCAAAAAAAATAATACCCCACAAAGAGCTACTGAGGTAGGTATAGATGATCCAAGCCAATGAATGTGGTAATCTGAAGATATCAAGGAATCAACAGCAGCATTTTGAAACAATAATATATTATAGCGTATGTAATTAATTATCATATTTCAAAGGAATTATATCGCGGTTTGATTATTATTATTATAGTATAAAGATAAATAGAAGTTTAAATTCAGTTACAATAACAAGATCACATATTCATGGATTAAATTTACTATAGGTAATTAAATATACATAAATATACTAAATAAGGCTTAATAGTGTACTATTGGGTTGGCAATGGATGTAGCTTAGTGACAGGACGTTTATATTCCCCTGACGCGTGATAAAAGCAAGCGGCTGGTAAATTTTCGTGTATTTTAGCGATACGGTTACTTACAAAAATAGACCACCTATGAGGAGAAGAATGGATCCACGACAATGCTATGGTAGAATCTGAATAAGCGTAAACACCTGTAACGTGTACGCGAGCGGAAATTTTCTCATTGACCAAGTGGACAAGTTTAGACAAAAGCAACGCAGCGACTAGTTCTAACCGCGCCAGTGTTGTTATTTTGGCGGGAGAAACCTTTGACTTAGCACATAAAAGTCGGACGGTTATATTACCTTTAGGGTCAGTAATGTGTAAATAAATACAACAGCCATAACCACTAAAGCTAGCATCACAGAACGCTACGATATTCACTGTAGCTTCTCTGAAGACGCCAACATGTCGCGGAACCCTCAGAGAAGAGAGTGACGGGAAATCGTGCGTAAAGGATGAAAAGCGACTGATGATGGATTCCGGAGGAACCTCATCCCAGTCTATCTTAGCTAGCCACAGTTCTTTGATGAGAATTTTGGCGTAGAGCACTACGGGAGCCACTAGGCCGAGTACATCGAATAAGCGAGCAACTAGCGATAGAATCGCACGCTTCGTGCATTTATGGTCTACAGGGACAGTAGTTAAAGAAAATAAATCATCAGCGGGATCCCATGATAAACCTAAAATTTTAAAGTTATTCATTTCATTATTCATACCAGAAAAATTCACTGGTAGGCGGTGGGATTCGGGAAGAACCTCTAATAGAGCGGGTGAATTAGTGGCCCACTTGACAAGTTCAAAGGAGCCTAATTTTAATAAATTAATTAAGTCGCGAGACAATTGCGACGCAATCTGTTCATCAGGAACCGAATAGACGAAATCGTCCATAAAAAATTGAGTTTCTACCAGTTTAGAAGCCTCAGGAAAGCGGTCACTATGCTCACACGCTAAGTTACGTAATGTGCGCATAGCTAAGTATGGGCTCGGTTTTAAGCCGAAAGGAACGCGGTTGAAATGATACGTGCGTATGGGTTCATTAGTATCAAAGCGAAATAAAATTCGTAAGTACTTCCGATGTCGTTTATTTACTCCTATGCGCAAAAACATTTGCTTTATGTCCGCAGTCATTGCGACGGGGAATATGCGAAAGTCAAGTATTAACGAAAACAAATCAGCCTGCAAGTTAGGGCCCACATGTAAAATGTCATTGAGTGACAGCCCTGTATGCGTCTTAGCACTAGCGTCCAAAACGACCCGGATGTTGTCCTTATCAGGCCTGACCACGGCGTGATGCGGTATATAATAACCCTCCTCCGTTAATTCAGAGTCAGGTACTTCGCTTAAATACCCCTGAGAAATATAATCCGTGTGGAAGATGAATAGGAATGCTGTTAGAGTGGGGAGAAAACTATAAAAGTCGATGCATAACCGGCATCGGGGGGTAGTTGTGTTTTGACACTTATCGTGGTAGCATTATTAGGTTGTTACTCTGCCGGTTTGTTTGTAAAAATATCATTGTTGGTAGATTAGTTGTCTTTTCAGTTAGTTAAATTGTGTTTTAGCCTTTTCAGATACTTAAAGTAAATTGAGGTCGATTTAGTAAGCTTGTTTTTTTAAAAAAAAGCTCACTTCTGGTCTAAATTCACAAGATCAGAAGTGGGATAGGCCCTGTTTCGCCCACTACTTTTGTTAGCGCGTGGTATTTGTTGGTTGTTTTTGTTTAAAAGTTTTTATCGGAGGGTATCGTGATTTTGGTGTATTTTCATTGATTTTGGTGATTTGTGCTGTCTTTTGATCGCTGTGTATAGTTTAGTTTGGTTTTGCTTATCAGGCTTAAATTAGAAAATTAAATGATTTGAATTAACGGTTATTTTTAGATCTTTTTTTTATTTTGTTGTAACATCAGACAACCAGCGAGATCGCAGTGAAAGTCGCCGACGTAGATTGTAGTCCTCGGCATGAGCGTGGCGGTAGTCGTGATCTGTGCTATAGTAGGTGCTGTGCTTTATGCCAGGCCTTTGTAGAAATGTTAACTGTAAAATTTTTATTTTATTTTTTTTACTGTTTATGTAAAAGATGCTTATTTTGTGTTTACGTATTGGGGTTGACACATTCAAGGGAAGATGTATCTTGCGGTTGGGGATAGCATGTCTCGCAGGTCTTTGTACTCGGATATGTTGTCCTGGCCGACAGGTGCACTTCAAGTGGGGTACGGTTTCATATTATTGGATGCTGTCTTGGAGTGCGCTCGGACATGCGATCCTAGTATATGGAACATACCTTGTATAGCTTAAGATTAATGTGTGTGAGCTCGGACAGTGTCTTGGAGGTTACTCAGACATGTCGTCCTGGAGCAGTAATCATACTATGAGTTGACCGTTGCATATGTTTTTGCAGCAAACATTAAACGTATATTTGGGGGTAGGTTGGATTGAAACACGCTTTTATAGGTACTGATTTACACACGCAAAGCTATGACATGGTTCTCTGGCGAGTCGTGAGGGTGCACTCCCCCGACGGGTCCTGCCCCGGGTAATTGGTACAGATATCTGTTTGTTTTACATCCACTGTGCTTAGGTTATGCTAGGTAACGTATATTTGTGGTTAGGTTGGGTTGAAACATGCTTTTATAGGTACTGATTTACACACGCAAAGCTATGACATGGTTCTCTGGCGAGTCGTGAGGGCGCACTCCCCCGACGGGTCCTGCCCCGGGTAATTGGTACAGATATCTGTTTGTTTCATATCCATTGTGCTTAGGTTATGCTAGGTAAGCTTAGCCCACGAATGAATCAAATTGAAGCTTTTATATAGACACGCAAGTTTTAGAAATGCACTTTGTTTTTTTTTATCTGGTGATTTCATTGTTTATACGGCAGCTGATGATGAGTGTGATATCTATAGCTCCTGGCGTCATTCTGCTTTTCGGTGTCGAGGTTCTAACTGAACTCTAAGGTTAGAAGGTGAAGAAGCCCGAGGACGGTCTTCTGTCAGGAAAGGCCGTGTGGAAGATGAATAGGAATGCTGTTAGAGTGGGGAGAAAACTATAAAAGTCGATGCATAACCGGCATCGGGGGGTAGTTGTGTTTTGACACTTATCGTGGTAGCATTATTAGGTTGTTACTCTGCCGGTTTGTTTCTAAAAATATCATTGTTGGTAGATTAGTTGTCTTTTCAGTTAGTTAAATTGTGTTTTAGCCTTTTCAGATACTTAAAGTAAATTGAGGTCGATTTAGTAAGCTTGTTTTTTTAAAAAAAAGCTCACTTCTGGTCTAAATTCACAAGATCCGATATAGTTATATTATAACTCTCGCGCAGGGCTGGCACGCACCCGAATTTACGCTCGAGCGCAAGCAAACGACGTTGAGCAACACCGCGAGAATTGCCTAAACCGGAGGGGTTTCGCGAAAACGGTAAATCGACAAAATATCTATTATCTTTAAAAATGACAGTAGAATTAAAAATATTTTCACATTCTAACTCTTCCGGACTAATAAAACGTTGAGACGGAATTTCTTCTAACTCAAAAAATCTCTGCAGACTTGACTCAATGTCAACGTTAGCGAGCGCGGTGAACGAAGATGTATTGCATGTAGTAGGTATTACGTCACTATGACACTTAACGTCTCCCATCAATACGTAACCAAAACTAGTTAATATAGCGGGCGGTGAGCGGTTACCAGATTCTACCCTATCTCCTAAATAAATATAAGGAAAAAGTTGTGCGCCGAGAACAATATCGATTTCTCCCGGTATATTCCACGATAAATCAGCAAGCGGTATATTATTTAAGTGTGACATATCCTCAGTTAATTTAATAAATTTGGCAGGAAGTCTGTCCGTAATACAGTCAACTACTAACGCATGGATATGAAATTTAGTTCTCGGATTAAGCCGAGATTCTATTGTCAAATTAATAAACCCATGCACAGGTCGCGAGGTCATACCAACACCTTGCAAAGACGAATTACGCAATTTAATTATAGGAACGTTCAACCGTTTACAACAATCCACAGTAATTAAATTATTTTGCGAGCCATTATCTATCAAACACCTGACTATAAGTTTACCTACACTGCTACTATGCGCGTATACCTGCGCGGTTGACAAAAGTATATTCGAACTCGGTGTAATAGCTGCACTCAATGAAACCGAACATGCGGGCGCGCAGCCGTCTTTAACGTGCTCGGTCGCTTCATACCTATCAGTCGCACTGTTCGACTTCGCTATAGGAAAATGCAATAAAGAATGATGCTGTTTTTTGCAAGTTTTACAAACGTTACGTGATTTACATTTAGTTAAAGAGTGAGTTAGACTTAAACAATTCACACATCCGCGCTTTGCTTTAATAAAATCAAAACGAACTTGTGGCGACTTCATATTTTTAAATTGTACGCATTCAAACAGCTGATGTTCTGTTTCACATAGCGGGCAGCGGGCGATACTAGCACTAACCGGTTTATTGCTCGCTACAAATGACTTCGATGAACTTAGAGCGTTGCGGCTGCGTGTGGTAGAATTATTATTATGTGACCGCTCTAAAATCTTAACGTAACTTTGCACAAACGAAATAAACTCTTCATAAGAAGGTAATTCCTTTCCACTCACGCTATTTTCAAATAGTTGTACCGTTTGGGAATCGAGTTTTCTTAAACCACAATGTAATATAACAAAGTCTAATAAATCAGGAATATCTAATTGTTTCAATGCAGAGACAGACGCGGAGTATTTTTCTATATATGTGTTTAAACTGACAGCATTACCTACGCAACTTTTAATGTCCAGAATGTTATTGAGATAATGAATACCTAAACTTCGTTTATCTTGATATTTCTTGACAAGACTATCCCATAAAATATTATAAGTGTCCCCTGTGGGAATAATGCCTGCAATTATTTTTAAAGCATCATGATTCAACCTACTAATTAAATATTGAACTCGTTGCGAGTCATTCAAATTAGTATTTAAATGTACATTGCTGCGAAATATCTCGTAAAATATAGGCCAATTCTCTGTTTTTCCATCGAAAGACGGTAATTCGATGGGCGGTAATTTTATGCCCCCCGCTTTATGCACTGATGTAGATGTTTTGCTATTTGCTAATATTAGATTGCGTTTGTATTTAATACATGAATATAAATCTTCCATAGAATTTAAGCATGAATAATCTGGGGAGGTTCTGTCAATTTCAAACTTTAACTCGTTTATTTGTTCAATTATTGTTTCAAACTTGCTGCACAATTCACCTATACATTCAGATTGAGATAAAAATAATTCATTCGAACGTGACTCGTAATTAGAAATATTTTTAGATACATTATATAAACGATTAATTCGCTCAAAAATCGCCTCTTTTTTGGCAGTTAATTGCATAAGTTTTAATTCAAGCTTATTGGAAGCCATTATAAACTAAAATATTAATACAATGAACAGTATATAACAATAAACGTATTACAAAAATTTCACTTACTACCTTCGAACTATTAATAAAGATTCAATATTTAAAGAAACGAGATATTTAAATATTAAATAAACACCAGTATACCTATTCATAAACTACTTTATAAATGTATAATAAGTTACATTCCAATATTACTTTTATAAACGGGCATTGAGAAATGAAATGCGTATTTTGTATGTAGTATTCTTAAATTACCCTCAACATTAAATAATTGTCGTTTTATTACAAATAATTTTTCTTTTTAGCTAAATATATTCTATTTTATAATACAAAGCACGCGCAAAGGTTGGCATAGAAAAAATATAGTTTCTCATATATAAGTGAAGCAAATTATTATGTAAAATAAAATTATTAAAATCTAGCATACAAAGTGGCCATTAATGCGGGTTGAATAACTTAACAAATATTATTGCTGATACCTATCCTAGGCTCGTAAGGACCATAAGATGGAGTGGCAGGCGTGTAAATAGCCGTGCACTCCTTGCGGTGTGGGAACAAAATTACGATCCAGCGCGTGGATACGCGTGGATCCAACACTGTCCTCAAAAAAACCTTTAATAAAGTATATGGCGGATGATGAAATAGCTTACAACTATGCGGGATAAAAGCAAGTCGCTTACCTGGTGCAGCTCGCTGATCTGCTTGGTGGCCACCTTGACAGCTTACTAGCACTTCACCGTGGAGTTTTCGTTAAGAGAATAAAGGGAGTAGTGGCCCGCCGTGTCAGTGCGGGCATTTATATGCGTAATGAGCGGTGTGTGCGGGTAGTAGTGAGTAGCGCTCCCCGCCGTAATAGCGACAGCTACCCGCCAGTCGAACGCTATAGACCATCCTTACCAAAAACTTTAAAAAAAGGACAATTCAAGGCAAGTGCTTGCCACACCATCCTACAAATCGTATACTTCATTCAAGCCTTGTCTAATTTGTGTACATAGTGCTTGCAATTCTTAACACCGAAATTATTTTCTTAGACGATTATTAGATTTGTGTTTCGCGTTATTTTCATTGACTTTTTGAATGATGATAGAAAGAAAAGTACCTACGAAAAGTAAGCGTATTCACTATTCAATAAAAAATCTGAGTGTACTTTCGAAGAAAATATTATCCAAAGACCAATGATAAACACAGATTTATTGATAAAAAAGAAAATAAAATTTTATTTGTATCATTTATTTACCGACAAACGTACTTACTATTTCATGTACATTTATGACGATGTTATCAATTGTTTTAATAATTTACATAATATATGTTTCACCTTATTTTAAAGCAATATAATTACTATGAAAGTACTTATTTTATCCATATAGTTAACATTAGTTTAGTTAATCCGTGATTCATAAAGTATCAAAAAAAAAATCATTGCTCCTTTTGAACAGGATATAAAGATAAACCAACAAAAAGCCCTCAATCTGTAATCCGTTATACCTAAGGAAAAGTAAGTTAGGTAAGAATGTAATCAACTTTCCATGATCACATTTTTTAAAATATCCACGTGACAGTTAATAACAATTTATTGTACTACAAAGGTCGTCAGTCATTAGTCACCTTGCGAAGCCCTGGCAGTGTAAAGGGGTGAAGTCTTACAGATGCGTTGCCATGGCACTGTAATTGGGGCTGAATTGAATACCGCTTTCATTACACGTACATAAAATATCATGAAAATATTTTATTGCTTGAAAATTTGTTTCGTTTGGTTATAAAGTTCTATTTATTTTTAACTGTTTGTTTTAACACTCTTCAATGTCATGGAAAAGTATTAAAAATTCAAATAATAATCTGTAATTTGTAGGCAACCCTTACCGTGGTTCTCGCAGCTTTGGCCAATCTTATCTATAAATAATTAGCACTAAATTCTTTTTTATTATTATTTTTTGTGAAGAGTAGCGAGTCTATCAGATACTCTGTGTAAAAAACCTACCATACGTCTAGAAGCCACTAAATAAAAGAACTACCTAATTAAAAATCAGAGTATAAATATTTAAATCATAAACGGAGAGACCGCACATGGTAATAGGATTCAACTTCACCTCGATTGTTACCTTGTTACGACTAAAAACGGTAAAAGAATGCTTAGGTAATGCTTATGCTTAAATGAAAAATATTAATTATCCTTTCCATACAAATAACGAAACCTTCAAGCGAAATTGTACGCATTACTAAGTTTTGGCGTGATTTCGTGTTTCGGAAACAACGATTCTAATCTGGCAAAGTGGCGGCGCTAACTCGATTACCAGCGGAACTGTCAATTAGACGATCCCTCGTAATGTTTCATAACAAAAGTTATCTTATCATAGTATTAGCGAATCCAATTTTAATATATTATGTGCCACATTACCTATTAAATGGAGATATTTTACACCTTTTTGGACGTTTCCTAATTTTTTTAATTACGTTACCTTTTGTTAATTATGAGAAAGGATTCATTACGCTTTAATCACTTCGTTTTTAATCTACCTTATACCCATTATATAGGAGTGTTATTAAGTTTGGGTTAAGGTTTCAGTTTTCTTATTTTTAAACAGTTTCGTCGGATTGTAGAAAATGTCTAACAAATTGAATTTATAATATATAATAACTGGTGAAAGTAAACGTATAGTAGTAGGTCAAATATTCACAATCTAGTGACACAGATTACATAATCTTTTCCTTTTAGTTTTCTAAATATGTCAAAATTAACAAAAAAATTATGTATTTTTATATTATTTATTATATTATACTAACTATTAGAAGAAACTTCTTCAAAAAAAACATTATTCTTATTATATTAAGATAAGTATAAGCTATTGTAATTAATTGTCCCATTTAGTCGAGTATGATATATTAATAACTCTTGAAACGTTCACGATTATCGAGTAAATGGTTCTCAGAACAAGCCGTTTTCAATAAAGCGATGATTGAAGAGAAAAACCGTCATCAATCAACTGACGTGTCATTTTGACAGCGTTTTTGGGGGTGGGTGACCACACGACTCATATTCTAAATATTTGGGAATCGCGGTTATTAAAAATACCTTTGTGAGCGCATTAACCAACATTAAAGGAATTTGTTAGTCATTCTCCTTCAATATCAGAATTTTATGACGAAAGACGATTTCTAAGATTTTTTAGTAATACTCTTCTATATTTGTATTATTTTTCTATGTATTTTTATATCGGGTAAAGAAGAAGATTGTGTCTAATTTGCGATTAAGAACTATTAAAACATAATTGTATTTTATAAAATATTTAATAATTAACAGGCAGTAATAAGCCCGGTGGTAACGTGCTTACTTTTTATTTTCACTTCTGATATTTTTATGTGTGGATCATTTCCAACATGATTAGAACTTGTCTTACAATGAAGGAAAACATCGTGAGAAAATCTGTCTGCGAGAATCTGCCAGGTTTTCGAAAGATATGTGAAATGTTAAAAAGAGCTGAATGATTGATTTCTTTACTATTGAATTCATAAATTAAATAAAAATATAATTTATTACTTATATATTATACTAAAAATAACTTTCTATTACATATTTCACTTGGAAGAGTAAATCAAATCTCAATTTGTACACAAAGGAGTGGTCACAATGAAAATCTGGAGGACGCGACATACTAGTAGGAAGTAATATATCCAGCCATAATTGATTGATATTGGTATGCACTCGAGCTTATATTTCGACTTTACTTTTATACATTGGTGCTTTATCAGATAGAACAAGCGACGCATTACAAGAATGCCATTTTAATGAATTGGACATAATATGTTGTATTCATCAAGACACGGTGGAATGTTTAACTATTAGTTAAATATATTACATTGTTTAGACTTTCTTAGATTTACGTGAATGTTTGACATTTTAAATTTTACAGTAGTATTTTCTTCCTGTTTGGTCTTTTTATGTCAAACTCAGTACCATCAATATAATTACTTTTTAATTTAGAGCACCTGGCTCAACTTGTATTATGTATAACGTAGGTTGAGAAGTTCCCGCCTTATTAGCTTTCTCGTAAGGTTATTTTTTTTTTCAAAAAGTTAGTACTGCAACATTATATTATTAAAGATGTCTGACAGTATTAGAAGAATTGGAATTTATTTTTTAATAATAATAAATAGTCTTACTAATTAAAGTACATACAGTATCTGTGTTAAATTATTCATACAGGTAAATAATCATCAAATTCAGTTTTTTATTGCCTAAGCAATTGGTTAATGTCCTCTTGTGTGAGCCTAATCTAGCTTCGCTTCAAGATTATTATACAGCAAATACTAGCCGCATATTCTTAATGAAATATTTAATTATAGGTACAATACTTTATTATAGCTTACTATAAAAAATCACAACAAACTCTACCCTTACACTCCTCACTAAAAAAATTAACTTTTGTTCTATTTTTTCATATAAACATAAGATTTAACAGCTAAACTAAAAACATGTTTTCATAGAGATAGCAAACGTTAGTTCATTAAAAGTTTTTTTGGGAACTTCGCTTTCGTTCTTATAAATCTTTTCATCTATTGTAAAAGTAATTGATAATATCTATCAAAGGGCCCTCAGTATCTCGAGGCAATCCCTTTTGCCTTTTGCATAATCACATGTTAATACAAGGGTTCCGTCCCTATGCAAGGACACAATTTCCATAAAACATTACACTTGTGACTTGAAACTTGAATTTCAAACGACTTAAAGCACCCTAAGTATTGAATTAATTGATCTAATCTATGAGCGAAACAACCAGTCAATAGTCATATCGTTGACGCTATAGTGTTGAGAACTGAAAATAGTAGTGTTCTATTCTTTTTATTCTATATTGAAGTTTTTTTACAGGAAAATATAAATGTGGTTGATCCATCACTACGGACATAAAAAAGGCTAAAAGGCAAAATTATTTTAATATTATAATATATTGGTTATTTATAATTGTTTAAGCGTAAAACGAAATGTTTTCCCAATGAATTCAATTACATTTTGAGCCCACAATACACACAATCACATGCCACCCAATTTATCTCTTTTCGTAACATTTTCCTACACTCTCGGTGAAATTAATACTTCCCAGTTTCCTCGGCGGTCTACAACGTCGTGAAACTACACGCACGAGCGCTATCCGCGAGCCAAATACGTCAAGTCGACCGGAAAATTGTTTCAAAAATAACCCCCAACAAATTTAATAGTCGTAAGTGAGTTACGCGTGATACACTTGAGTAGGCGCAAGGGTGTTATGTTCTTGCCTGTTGACTTTGACGCCTGATCGTCTCGTGAATAGTTTATGTAAATTAACTTCTATTAAAAGTGAAAAATAACGTATTATATATTATATAATATAATTAAATATTATATAATAGTTAAACCTTATCTATAATTATTTTTCTTAATTATTATTTTTATTAAATATATATATTTTTTCTATATAGTGAAATTTTTATGCTACTACCAATACACCTAGTACCACACATCGTGCTAGTACGTCCCTTTTTTAATGGTGTTTCTTTATAAATCATAGCTACCATATTTTTTTTATTTTTCTAGCCTATGCTACCTGGGGTATCGCAAGGATTCTAACGATACCACATATATGGAAATCGGTTTAGTTGTTTACAAGTTATGGTGGAATAGAGAAACTCACAAACATACACACATACATGAACCCTGAAAACATAACACTCCCTTTTTTGAGCAGTCGTGTAATTATATTTTTCCTAAATCCCCTTTTGTAGGTAGTGTCGCTTATAAGGATTAAGTTCAGTGAAAAGGATGAATCGTAGAGCTCGTAGGAAGTGAAAACGGGTCGCTTATAGAATAACCTTTCTGATATTGTTATAGCCCAAATGTGTTTGATGATTTGTTAGGTTGTCCTTCTTTCACGAGATTCGAGATAGATATCAATGTGACTTGTGATTACTTTAAAAATAGAACTACATGTTCAGTTTGAGAGCCGGAAGTCCCGAGTTTGTGTACCATTTCTGGGCACGCGTGGTAATTAAGTGAAGAAATCTTAGTAACAACCCGGAGCTGGCGGTATTTTTATGGGTCCTCCCCCTGATCTCTCACCAGTCATCTAGAATTGTAGTCCCATTGGAGCTTAAGAATAAATCAAATCGACGATGTACTTTTGTTTGCTTGCATACTTGTGCACTAAATAAATTCTACGCAGATGGCTAGTCTCAGTAAGACTGGCCGTACCTAAAATATTTACATACAGGAATTTTTAACTTGCTACAATTTTAATTTCAGTACACTATAGTTCCATTATTAAGGTAAAGTTTATACTTTACCTTAATAATGGAACTATATTTTTTTATTACTATTTATTTAGATTACTGTTATCAGTAATATTAGGTTTACTGTCTTCTGTTTCAATGAGCCAGTCTAAAAATATACTCTACTAAACAAAAAGTAGAAAACCCTCTGAAACTTTATCCATTTTAACAATTAAAGCGTAACACTGGTGTCCAAATCAACGCTATTGTTTTTATATTTAAAATAACAAAAATAATTCAAATCCTCTCTAATGATGGAAAAGAAATTGAACTAAAAATTATAATAGTTCAGACATTTTGCCGTCTAACGGGCTTCCTTTTATTTAATACTTCACGTCTTTCATAAACTAGTTTGGTACTTACAATCAATCAGATTGTA
The DNA here is from genome assembly GCA_951802675.2 of Boloria euphrosyne. NCBI lineage: Eukaryota > Metazoa > Arthropoda > Insecta > Lepidoptera > Nymphalidae > Boloria > Boloria euphrosyne. Next base: position 2,916,584 of record OX637878.1, on the reverse strand, counting down.
GTAAACAAAACACAGTCCAAATACTTTGACTTGACTTTTATCTCATTACTAACAAGATTTTTACAAGAGAAACTTAAATGTAGCTATATAAAATAACACGTTTGTTCATTAGAACTGAGAATTTTAAAAATAATAATTGTATAAAATCTAGACTTAAGGTTCTTGAAAGGTTACGTTTTTTTCTTTCCGTAAACTATTATAAAGTTTTATAGTTTTTTTGCATAATTACAATTACAATAAAAATGTGATGAAGACCGTCGAAATCCCATACAACCACCGTTCCACTTATAGCCATGCAAATGTCAAATTTACTTGTAAGTTTTAATTACTTGAGGACTTTAAAGCCAACGCGTTCGGCTGCGGTACAATAAAACAAGGAAGAGGAAGTAATTTATTCCACAGATTAAAAAACAACTTACAGATAGCATAATGTAAAATATAATAACAGATTATTTTGTTTAACTATTCAATTTATAATAACACCCAACCCATAAAAAATAGAGTGATGCAATATTGGTTCAGTATACAGTACAAGTCCACGCGTGAAATGATCATGAAACTAATACTCATTAAAATATCCACATACTGCTCTTATTAAGGCACTGACGATAAACGAATTTAAGCACGTTCCAACATTTTGAAACAATTTGTCACATGTTTTAGATTTATTTTCAATATGCCGTTTATATACCTCATTTATTTTGAAATTCGTATAATTATATAAACATTTTGCTAACAAGGAAACAATATTTTGTTATACATACGTATTTGTACATAAATTATATAAAATTGCGTTGATTGTGAAGTAGGATAACTATGCATAAAAATCAAGTTTGTGATTTAATCGTTATATAAATTTTTATAAAAAGTTCTAGCGACATTCCATACAAATGGGCTGAAGATGAAGATCTTCAGCCCATTTTAACGTCCCACTGCTGGGCACGGACCTCCCTCTGCACGAGGGGAATCACCGTAAGACAAGTGATAGAAAATGATTCGCACATTAATATATCAAAAGTGCGAAACCCGGATTTGAACCCGCATCACTTGGTTATCCAAGCGAGCACGTTACCGCTGGGCTACCATACCCTCAAATGTCTAAAAGCTGGTGGTGTTTAAATTCGTCCTGTTGTTATAACATATCAGGTGTTACAATTTATTATTTAAAAAGATTTAGCATTTACGATTGTGCACCCTATTTGCCTTATTATACGTATTATTATCAGGTAATTAGTCTAATGACCGGATAAACCAGATTTTTCGGGAAAAGAATTTTACAAGTTTTTTTTTTATTTCACTTGTCAGTTTAAGGAATATTTGAAATGTACGGAATTATATATAATAAAAATATTACTAAGATTCAGAAAAGCTATAATAATTTAGATTGGAAGTATTAGGGAATAGGCCCGCTTTCTTTAGAGATTTCGATATTGGAATTTATCAATAAAGGATTGGTCAACCTTTTTACTAGAATTCTTGATATACGTATAATATGTTATAAGTCCTTTGTACTCGTACATGTTAGGGGGTAAATAAGCAGCATGATTCGGTATTATCTGACCCTAACTCGGCGGTCCGGATAATATTTTTTATTAAGCCGATAAAGTATGACAAAGTTTGTTTTCATTCGGTTGATTTAAGAAATGATATCTTTTTTATATGAGTTATATGTTTATTTATTCTGTAATATATTCTAACAAAAGACCTGGATTACAAAATATTAGGTTAGAATGTATACTTCAATTGAATTCAAACTTAATTATTTTAGAAGTACGTAAAATAACCGAGAGGATTCAAAGAATAATAGGAAATGATGAAGATGCATATAAAACAATGGTAATAACACAAATGTATATATTTTCAAGGTTAAAACCCATAAATACTTCACACAACAACCACTACCACTATGCAAAGCATGGTAGACTAAAAATGTTACTCAAAACCTAATATCTTTTTGGTCCTCTGTGGTCTCATTGACCCATCGCTGAGTTTCTCGCCGGCTCTTCTTCGCAGAACAGCATTCCGAGTCGGTGGTAGCATACTCCCAAGTCCCAGATTTACAGACTGACAATTTATTTAAAATTTAAAGTTTAATCATGTAAAAATGACGATTCAAAAGAACTTGTAAAAGTCTATTTGAATAAAGAATATTTTGATTTGATTTGAGTTGATCGCTGGATCAATTTTATAATTGACTTAATATCGAAACAATCAACATAATATTAATAAGACATAGCTAAGTATACTTTTTTTGAATGGTAAGTACATGTCTTCTCTTACTACTCGTCGTCATTTGCCACTTTGCAATTTCTTAATTTCTTTTTTTGTTCAACTTCTAACCGTTTTCCGCACGTGCGTAAAAATCCCGTAAATGAGAGAACGGTAAAACTTTGTAAATTTCCTGAAAATCACCCTCTAAATATCCTTCTTTTCACACACCCTGAAAATTTATAATGGAATTCTCCTTTTAATAAATTGTACATTGATGGCCAAATAACGATAAGGTCTTTACGCTGAAACGAAGTCTGAAAGTTTTCTTTGTCGAAGGAAACGCAAGGCTGTATTGGATTTGGAAATTTATTTCCTCCACGAATAATTTAATGTTCGTTTACTTTTTCCTTATATACAAAGTATTAAATGGTTTATTTTAATTGTATAAACTCACTTTTCTATACTAATAAATGGCGAGGCGTTTTTTGTTTGCTAAAGAATAATTATTATTGACAAATAAAAATTTATTATTAAAAATACTATCTATTATTTAAATATATTTCTTTACTTTTAATATTTAAACTTACAATCGCAACGCAATTTGACCTTTCAATACTTAAGAGCCTCGTATATACTTAAGAGACTCGTTTGGCTCAGTTGGTAGTGACCCTACTTTCTGCGCCAGCGGTCGCGGGTTCGAGTCCCGCTGGGGGCATTCATTTGTTAATAACGAATGTTTGTACTCCAGTCATGGGTTTTTATATTTATAATATGTATGTATTTCAAATTTATGTGTATAGTATATCAACTATCAGGTATCCGTAACACAAGCACGTAACGTAGCTTACCACAGAACTAGATGGCTCTGTTGTAATAATATCCCGACATATTTAAAAATAATAAATGTTTGTATTGCAAACTAAAGTTCGCACTTACTGGCGATTACTAATAATAAACGTTATACTTAGTTTAAAATAGAACTAACATAAAATGTCCATTCGTTTATAATGTGGGTAAAATATTTGTAGATTACTGTGTTCACACACTCCTAGATTTTTGACGAAGAGTTAGAATTTAACACGAAAAAGGGTATAAGGAAAGTCGGCTAAAAGGTATAAAAATTTGATTGATGTATCTAATAACCCAAAAATTTAAGAATTTTAATTAGAAAATGCAAAAATATATCTGTAATTATGATATTTGATTCAATTATATCATAAAAACATACGAAATATCACTTTAAAAGCGAAATACAGATAAGCCTTATCAAATATTCTTAAGGGTGATGACAAAGGGACGGGCCCTTAGAAAATAACGGTAATAGGCGCGCGCGGTTGATATTTTTGATAATATATTGGTGTTTCATACTTTAGTACGGAGATTCATTTTAGCAAAGCTTTGGGTGTTCAAATTGAAATTTACTAGTCTTTTATAATTTTATGACCGAAAAGACCTTTGCTAAAGAAACGAGGGGAATTTTGTGTCTTTTTTTTACATAGAATCGATATACCATCTTTTTTGCACCTCACCTGAATAAAATGCGTGGTTGCGTGAATACAAAATGTCATCCTAAAAAACGTACTTTAAATTTAAATGTAATAAGTATTTCGTCTGCTTTCAGTAATTGTAATTTATCCATCATCAGTCGTAATAAATCGACATCGAATTTCATAATTAATTTCCTTACACGAACACTTCTAAAGTTTTCACTCATTGTACATTGAGATCGTGATAAATATACGTTCAATCGATTTATTTTCCATTTTAACCACCCACTCGGTTCCTTGGCACGCTTCAAAAGGCAAAAGTATTCCAGTGCAATGATTTACGCTTCCTTTCTATTTCCCCTGTCACGTCGACTTTAAATGACAGATCTTAGGACGAGCGGGCTAGGGTTCCGGGGCAATTTCATTTTATTTTCAACCGTTTTTTGCAAGGTAATCTATTTTAGGTTTAAGTGCGGTCGGTGGTATGCGTTTAACTAAGTTTTTTTTTGTTTTGATGTAGGTTTGGTTCAACGTTTCTTAATTGGATATCAAGTGTAATTGATGTGTTTGAAGATATATGATGCTCAGTAACATACTTATTGGTAAAACCAAGTGAAGCGAGTTCAAACGCCGGTTAACACCTCTTATACATTCATGGGCGAATCTTTTTGACTTGACACTATTTACTTAACGCTGAAGGAAAACTTCACGAGGAAACCAGTGCGATGGAGTGTAGCTTTAATAGAGTAATAATATTTATATTTTGGTACTAAGGTGATTCTCGGTATTCATTAATTTTTAAAGAGTCCGATAGCTGCAATTTTGCATATGTAGTTTTGTAATTTACATTGCTATGCTCGAAAATATATTTGGCTCATTTTGAAACTAGCTATGCTAGTATTAGCGGGTTCTAGTCTTGTGGGCGAAATTATTTGTGTGATGAGTACGAATGCTTGAACTCCAGTCATGCGTATTTATATTTATATATTTTTTATTTTTTATTTATATTTAGATTAAGCGCGAGCGAAGCCACGGGTTCCGCTAGTGAATAACAAATTGTATACTAAAACCTTCCTTGAGAACTACTCTATCCATTGGTGAAAATAGCATGAAATCAAATCGGTGCAGTCGTTTTTGAGTTTATCGCGAACAGACAGACAGACGCGCCTGAAGACTAAGTTTTATGATATGTAGTGATTTGTATGCATTTAAAAGTTATATATTATATATAGTGTATCAACTATGCGGTATTCATAACACATGCCTTGTTGCCTATTATGGAACTAGAGAGTGCTGTGTGTAAATGTCCAACACATTGGTGAACACTTATTTAGTTGTAAGTAAACTGTAAATTATATTATGCCTACGGTATATCATTCTACGAATATCTAAACTTTGTAACAATTACGCTAATATCAATTTGGCAGCTATTCCTGCCTCAGTCATAAATTTCCTTATTTCACCGCTCATAATTTTTCTTGGAAGTCGTCGCCTTTTCAAATTAAAATAAATACAATGGCACTGACGCTGCTTGCCACACCATAACTCATCGAAATAAGTAATCATCTAAAGCACCCCTTTTTAATTATGCAAAATCAGTCTCATTTATTAACGCCGCACCCCCCACACCCCCTCTTTATTCTATATTATGAAGGAAATAAATACTGTTTACCTTTCAAATTGTAACGCAAAGACAAATGATACCATCTTTTTCAATTTATTTTAAGCGATCGCCTTCTTTATATTTATATTTTGCAACGCTAAGATTGACCGATGAAGCTCGCAATGAAATATCCTTAATTTGGCTTTCACGGTTTGTTTAATATTTTTTGGAGTATAAAGTGGTACAAATATAAGCGAATTTCAGCTTTACGGTATTTAAATTGAGATTTCTAGCTTCGATTTTTATACGTAATGCATATTTTTTACAGAATTAGGTAAAGAGTAGGCAATGTAGACTATCGGTCTGTGCAAGTGTTCTTGTTTGGTCAATAATGAAAATTTTCCAATTAATAAATAATAGAAATTATTTCTATTAAATATAGGTACTAATAATAATATACGTATTATCGTTTGGATGATATAACTTTATTATTAAAATTTCTTTAAGTAAACAAAACACTGAAAAAAAACTTAGTCAAATATCAGATTAGATAGACAAAATTACATAGAGGTCGATTATCAATTCAACCCATTCACTGGTAGTTGGATGTCAATATTCATTTAGCGGGTGGGCGCAGCGCGTGATTTGCCGCTCGCCGTCCCACCACACGCCGTGACGCGAATACGAAATAATGCCAAATACCGCTAAGGTAGACAGTGTTAGACAAAATTTTATTATAAACTAGCGGCTTACCCTCGGTTCATTCGCATTCTTTTCCAGGTTTTACTAGGTCTACCTGTTAGTACAAATAATATCTAGATCCGTCTAGCCGTTTCAGTATAAACGTTTCAGTATAATATGAACCTGAGTGACCGTTTAGAAGATAATCGTTAATGGTATATCACAAAAACGCAAGTATCACAAAAATGTACGAGATGGCGCTATATGGTATCATTAATAAGGCAGCATATAGAACAACCATATGTTTTTTTTTTTCTAAAAAATGATAAGAAATTATCTTAAAAATCAACCCCTTATCTCAATACAGTATGTGATCCAAATTATAAGAGCCGTTTCAAAGACCAATGAAATAAATTGATATACCTGAATGGCTTATTTAATATTATCAGATACGAGTCGTTATCACTCTGTTTTGGTAGTTTTATTTAATTTATGGATTCTTAATATCCGTTCTTTTTTATCTTTTGTCCTACGGACTACTTTTCCTGATGGAAAGTAGTTTGCATATATTGAAGTACCCAAGTCAGGTATTATAATTGCGTTTAATTTTATTTAATTAATAACAATTTTTATTATTTGTTGTCAGGTTTTTCACAGTACATGGGGGAAATGGAGATTCAGGACTATAAAGCTTTGACAGGATCAGACAGGTAAGTGTTTTTATCTGTTAGTCTAATTTATACAGATAAATAAAATTTAAGTATTGGTTTGTTCTTAATATAATATAGAATAATATACGTTACTAATACGAAATAATTTTTTTTTGACTTAATAAAAAATAAAATCACTTTTTTCTTACTACGTGAACGAGGTTAAGTCGCTACTTTAAAGTAAAAGTGAAATTGTATAAATGACACAAAAGTAACGAATGTAATACTAATCAACCTGAAAGCTCCACAAAACGAAACGTGCAGGTTTGACAGACAGACATTACAAGTAGACGGCAGTCACTTTAAAAGATTAAGATTTGATAGATGCAGCGAAGCGCCGTGCTAAAATAATGATGTTTTAGTACTCATATTTCTTTTGTCACTTTTTCAATAAGATTTCTGAACATTTAGACAAATGTAATGATAATCTTACTTTGTATGGATAGAAATAAACGTATAATAAAGGTGTATCGGGATACAAACATTTATACTTTCCATCAAGTAATTTATATTAAAGTCAATACGTTGTTCCCGTCAATATTGGTCCAGTCGTTTTGGACTTTAGCCGGAACAAACATTCTGACGAAAAGACATAATTTTTTTACAATGATCTTTTTCTAATAAGTTCCGTATATAAATTTATATTAAGCTCTTAATTTGACAAAAAGGCGTTTCACTTTTTATTTTTCTGTAAAGATAAAATGAAAAGGCTTAATTTCATTAACACTTCATTTACTTCCGGTCTGTAGAATAAGTATAGGTTTAGTATTTCGTCGGAAAAACTAAGGTGATATTTATGTATGCCTAGGATTGTAATACAGGTTTATTTTCATAAGATGAAAAAAATATATTTACATACACATACTTACAAATATTTTTATAGATAGAGTTCTATAATATTAAATTCTAATTAATAGTAATAGTGTTTTTGGAGAGAAAAGCGCACCGAAACAGTTTTATCAGAACGAATAAATTTAAAATAACTAATATTTTTAAGAAACAAGTAGCGTCTGTTAGCCAATAACTTAAAAGTAAAAGATTTGCCACGCAATACTTTAACATTCGACTCATATCTTAAGAAACGATCTTTTGAGGTCTTCAAGGGTCTTTCGAGATGCGTCATCCATCTTGTTTTTATTTTTTTCCTCATCTCGATCCCTGTATTCGTCAAAGTGCAATATCATCAAATCACAGGAAGAAGTACCATGATTTGGGGGATGGGGATAAAATATTACGACGGGAAAGTTTAGCTCGCACGCGGACAACTTGACTAAGGCTTGTTTGACAGTTAATACTACGCTATTATTAGTGTCTAAACTATTATAAGTTTTTGTTTATGGTGTTATATAGCTTCAATATTTAAGATACAGTTCTTCTAAGTACCATCAATTTTTCTCGCCCTGTATAGTACTAAGTTACAGTAAAAATCATTTTAAATAGTCAAAATATATTTGTCTAATTCATACCCCTCATGTTATATAGCATCCACTACACGTTTGCCCTTTCATCTTTAGTGGCGGCATCTTGCGAGTCACTCAGGGCGTATTTCATGGTACGTCGACTCGCGGAATGATATTGTCGAGGATATGATTTGAAAGTAACAAATGTATTATGTGCTGCAACTCTCTTTACGTGTTTGACTCTATATGAAATGGTCGAGGAGTGTAATAGAATTTTTGATGGCATTATTACAGTTAATACGATGTGTGATTGTACGTTATTGCAAGAAAGTTTTAACAAGCTCAAAGTTTTATTCAATATTCATGCAAACAGTTATAAATAGTATTTAAATTTCAAAATTCTAAACAAACGTGTTATTATTTCAAAATCAAACAAATTCACTAGATATTATCTTTATCACGCGGAAAAAGAAGAAGGAAGGAATAAAGTTCTAATATTGACTCGTAAAGGTTTATGTTATTTTTACATTAAAAGCCTAAAGTAACTACAAAGGGTGTTAATAAATGCCTAGTTAAGTGTATTGACACAGCACTAACTATGATTTAACGCACGCGCGGACGTCTTTGTGTCGATCATGCGTGAGTTGAACACTGTACGCTTGGCCGCAGCATCACTCAACCGCAAAATGATACTATTCTTAAATTATATTCTATATAATTATACTGACCTTATTTAGCGTGTGATATACGAGTAGGTTTTTTTGTAAATTAAATATGTTAAATATATTATATATAATTTTATTTATAAATTTGTGACGCACCCTCGCTTCACTCAGATTTAGTATATAATATATTTCTCAGAAATGAGATGATTTCCCGCATTAAGGTAAGATTTTAGGTATAATGATATCTGGTTATTTAGGTTAATCTTATATATAAAAATCTCGTGTCACAGTGTTTGTAATCGAACTCTTCCGAAACGACTTGACAGATTTTTTTGGTCTGAAAATAGGTCGTAGGCTATTTTTTATTCCTCTAGGTGATGATAGTGGCCCTTTCCAGATTTTTTGAATTTTTATTTTTAGACCTAATTTTTATTTTTCACTTTGTTTTGGCATAAAAAAATTTTTATAACCCAAAATTTTTATCCTTTGTGCGCAAGAGGACGGAGAGGAGGACGGAGCCGCGGAAATTTCTAGTATATTATTTGCTGCCATACTAAAATATCTAATTTCTGAGAAATCTGGACTAATCGTTAAAAGGTAGGATGAACCGGAGCGGAGCGATGGCGAGTTGCTAGTTAAGTCAAAAGCCTTTGATATTTTTATCTAACGTTGCGTTTAAATTAAACTTGTTTAACAAGTTGTCCAAATTAAATCAGGACCGATAATTGCAGGCCTGAAAAAACCAAGAATATTGCATTCTTTAGTTAGATCAATTTGTCCAAAATAAAAAAAAAAACGTGTTTTAATATAAATTCATCTTGTTCTTGTCAACACAACACAATATGAGGTAAAACTTTAATTTCAACAAATTTCTTTCCATAGAAGTCACGGTAGTATAAATCCCCGCATTAAGGAACACCGGGGTGTCATTACGCCAGGTGCCAGTACTGGGTCGATATCCAATCAGCCATCAGGAGAATTACGTTCGATTAGCTACTCCACCGTCTAAGCAGTTCTTGCTGCCAATAAACCTGTGTCATCACACTTTAATTTTTTTCATGATTTAGAAAAATGTCAGTGTTTTACAACCTCTATTAACTTTATTAAGCTTTTGAAAAAAATATTGCTAAAGAGAGTCAGACTTTGTGTACATAAAATCGATTTTAGTAATTTGTGAGTTCGATTCCTTTTTAAGACAAAATTATGTTTAAATGGTTTTGTAAGCCAAAGTATTTGTTAGTGAATAAAATAGAGATATTTTTTTCGTTACAATATTTAAAAGTTAAAACATATCATCAATACCATATCACGCGAAAATATGTACTTAAACATTGTATTTGTTTTTATATTATAGAAAAGTAGATCATAATGGCGGTAACTTGCTCGCTTGTATACCCGAGTGATGGGAGTTCAAATCCGGATCTCGCATCTGATATTTTTATGTGCGAATAATTTCTATCATAATTACAACTTGTCATTCGGTAAAAAATAAAATTGTGAGGCAACTTGTATGTCTGAGAAACCAAAAAATAGCAAGTTTTCGCAAGACATGTGAAGTCCACCAACCCGCAGTAGGCCAGCTCGGTGGACTATGGCCTGATCCCCTCGTACTGAGGGAGGCCCGTGCCCAGCAGTGGGATGTTAAAAAGGGCTAAAGACAAGAGAGATCGTAATTAGTATTTATGACAGCATCTCTTGTACTTTACAAAATAAAAAAATGTCGACTTTGTGTTGTACAAGAATAAAATAGTTGAAAAACAACATATTGAATAAAAGATAACAAGCGTAAAACTCAATTTACGTAAAGTCTGCATCTGTTATAGCTCTCTGCATCCCAACAGATTTCCTATAGAATAACAATGAAACAAATCGCGAGTAAGTCTCGTTTGTCAAATCCACTTGTCGAAGATGCTGCCTTCATTAAGTGCCAAAACATACCGCGTGAATAGTGTGTATTAAAAAGTTTAATATACATTGCTTGCTATTCTCTACGGAAATTCATTTACTCAGTAATAAAATCAGCAATGTATGCAGATTTGATAGAATGTTTCACAAAATGTTAAGATAGTTTATAGTGGTAGGAAAGAAAGGACGTTTGACGTCTTGTCGTATCCGAGTATAGACGAGGACTCTCCACAACTTTATTTATGAGGGAACTTGACTCAACTAGGGAAAAGTCCTTACACTAGAGTATAGTGAAACCGTCTCAGGAGATTATTATTAAATATTTTTATCATTTTCTAGAATATTATTGAAAAATTTTGTGTTTTTATATTCTATAGTAGCTACATATTATTAGTGAAAGTATGAAAATATAATAACAATCATGAGACTTTAAAAAAATGGAAATGAAATAAAATATACTAAGTGTACTCAAAGGAGACTCAATATTAAGCTTTTTCGTGAGACTTACGAGTAGATGTGTAAAGCTGAGTGTTTGTAGAAGAAATTTTCCGCCCCTTAATATTTTTTTGATAATTTTATATGTTTGATGTAAAAGTAATTGCTAGAAGAACTATTTTATTAATAAAAGTGTATTAAATATTAAAAATCACTATAAATTTCTGATTACTGGTAAGGTGAGTAGGTACTTTGGGTGCTTTTATGAGACCCTAATTGAAACAAGGATGATGAAAATTTATCCTCAGTTAGCGAAAATATCGCATAGCATACGAATTAATCGAGTATCTTCTGTTTTTAACCGACTTTCAAAAAGGAGGATGTTCTATGTTAATTTGTTTAAATTTTAACAAAAATAAGCACTGAGGTAGTCCCTTAAAATTTTCTTAAATATACAGTACCATCGATTTAAAAGCAGCTGATATTATTTTTTATTACTTTCTATTTACTTCATTTATTTTTAAAGTTTTATGAAGTATACACACAAAATATTAGTTCTTCAAAACCACCAAAAAAGTACTATTTAATACATAAAATATCAAAGTGGAAACTTCTACTCTTTAAAACATAAATTTTACTTCTTATCAACCGAATACCATGCAAATGACTGACGTTAAGCAACGTACGAGTACGTCGTTGCTTACAATAATTGTTGTTATCATAATTCAGCAAGCGAAGCTTTAGTCGCTCCATAGCTTGTGTAGTGACGATTTATTTTAATAAGTGTTTAATGTTTATCTTCATTATTCATTGCAATCTCTGTAACTAAGTTAATGCTATCTCTCATAAATTTTAGAGCATAAGGCGGTAATCCCGCCGTCTGTACGCTGACATTTCATTTTAAGTTTCGTTCGTCTTCTCCTGTGTACCATGTCTTTGTTTCGCTTATATGTTAATCCCACGCTAGTTCATGCTGTAATTATGCACTAAGCTTAGCTTTTTGTTTCCTATATCATGAGAGAAACCTAATATATTGTTGGTTTTCGTCACTATCTGGTGTGGTAAATATTGATAGATATAAATATAGTGTACTAGTAGATACTAGGTACTTTTGCATCGCATTTATTTATTTAGTTTTTGTCATTTTTTTGTACAGCTTACCTCTGCTAAAATTTCACCCTTCGCCACTGATATATATATATATATATATATATATATATATATAATACACAGGTAAATTATGATAATTTTTAAGGTAAAAATTCTTCATCTTAGTCAATAAGAGCAAGTTCTTAGTTATTTCATTTGCTCCAGTTTTGTAAGTACATTGTATGTAGAAAGTATGTAACATATTGTGGTTAATATTTGCTTTTAGTACTGAATGCTACTATGTATTTCATTTATTTTTCATCTTTAATGCCGTAATTAAGTAAAATCTCAATACCCGAACTCGATTTTATAACATTAATTGCATATTAATTTTAAGTACGAGCCAATTAAGTACTCGTAAATAAATTACATAGTGCTTAATTTAAGTTAATTTAAAATCTGTTTTTGTGGTAAGATTCATTTTGGAATAATTTGTGTCGCGGTTTTCTGTTCCCTCTTTATCTGATTTTGCAACAATGTTTTATTTTCAAGTAATACTTTTTTTCACTACAAAAATTAGCACACAAGAATTTTTATTATTTTTTTTTTAATTTTCTTACAATATTCTAAAGGATCTAGAAATAAAATGAACACCTCTTCTTCATTTTCTTAGTTTAACTTAAAAGTTTTAATAAATTGGGGCCTGACAACATTTAAACTCGTTTTCCCTTAGGTGCATTTTCTATCACAAAAATAGGTTATGAAATTTCATTTCTTAATAATCAATGAAAAAGCGTATAAATACATCACTAATTATTTTATTTCTGAAGAAGTTTGATCAAGTATCGTTGAGTTTCGTTTATAGAAAGTCATAATACATTCTGTTACACCGATGGGCTATTTACCCTTATCTATTATTAAATCCTTCCCAAACCAGCCTGGGGCCATTTTCAATTACGTCACAAGCTATTAACGTGTTGTATTTGACACGACCAGCCCGTCAGTATGGAAATACCTTTATTTCTAGTGAAATGTATAAGACATGGTTAAGAGTATATATTAAGTAAACAATACAGGGAGTCTCTTACAATAGTATACAAAAGGAGTATTGTAGAGAAATTTTGTAATAATGTTGTAGTGGGTTGCGGTATTTAGTAATATTCAAATTAGAAGTTTGATTATAACAGATCTATTTGTAGTCCAAATATCGATATCTTAAATTTTAATAGTTAATGTAAATTATGTGAGATGTTTTACCTTTATTTCGTTTTGCACTAGCAAAGGACCGTGGTTTAGCTCTTAAGGTTTTTCAAAACTTTGTCTTTAGGGTTGCCACTTATTTAAAAAGGAATTCAGAATCTTCATTTTACTATGCAACTAGTGAATCCTCCTCACTTCGCTCGGTTTAGTCCCTTTTAACTATTAGCATATGTTTCACGGATGAGAAATTTTACCGCAGTAAAAAGTATTATATATATATTGTTGACCCGGGAAATCAGCTATCATCACACCATATTTCGTACTCGTTTATAAGCTTATGGTAAGTAAGCCTTAACTGTCAGCATCCGAGCTCCAGACACACAGACAGTGAATTTATTTCACATACGTAGTATTACTAGATAATAATAGATTGTAAATTTCACACGAAATATATAAATTTCAAATATAATAACTAACACGTGAAAATAATCGAACATAATTCTGAATACCCTAGACATGTTTCTGAATCAATTGTGCGGCTCACTGCATTCATGATATAAGATAGCGACGTGCAATCGCAATCTCCTGTGGAGGATCATTTCCGTTATGTGTATACATATGTATGTGCATTGCAGAAGGATCTATGTTTTAAAATGTGTTAACTGAATGAAAAAAACCTTAAAATAATTGATTTTAATACTCGTTTTCGTTCGTGTCTCTGCTTTTTTTTATCGAAGTAGCCCAACGCGACACTCAGTTCAGAAGTTCCACAGCATATCCTCTGTACAAAAATAAAAATTGGCACTGACATATGTGTTTGTAAAAATATTATTTGATCCTTTTCTTCAAGTTTTTTCTCCATATATTTAAAATGAGATTTTATCTAGCAGAGTAGTGAAGTTGGACCTAAGGGTGCATGTATTAATTAATGTGATTCTAATGAGACTGTTAGTTCTGATATTATAACGTTTCTTTTTTTTCTTCTTGTGTTATTGTATAAAGTAAAAGTAGGTTACAAAGGCTTTGTTAATAAGTAATGCATTAGAAAAAGACGCCTTATTTTGTACGAAAATCTAACCAGCTATCTTCAAAATGCCACTTTGATGAAGCTAAGTTTATCGGTTTTACTGAAATTCGTACGAGGAGTACTAAATGCACATTATTTCGTTACATGGTAGACTAAGACAATGTATTGTTAAGTACTCTATTGTTCCGCAATCGTGAGCGCTTCATACATATTATGTACGAGTTTATCAATATCTTAATTTGTTTTAAATCTTTCGAATTCTTATTAGTTATATAAATGAGCCAATTTTAAATACATTGTTGTAATTGAATAGTAATAGTGTTTAATTTTTGAGTTCATATAAAATTCTATTAATTTTTCTTAAATATTTCTTCTTAGGCGTTTTCCATTTGTCCTCAAAATACACATAAATGGATTCATTCAAATGATGCACTATCTAATGTACCTACTGTATTGTTTATTGATACACTATAAATGAGAGTAAAAATTAAAAAGATTTGTGAGTATTTCCATTAATTTTATGAGTTTCGTTTGATATATTTTATTTATTATTATATGACAATCAAATGATTCAATAAAGAATACTACTAAACTATATCATTCGCATCAAAAATGATATTGCATAAGTACAATTATTCTCTAACAAAACATTCAAAAATGTTACAAATTTGGATGCAAAAGGTGTTCGGTGTGTTCCGAAGGTGTAAGTTTTACTGAATCCGTTCTTAATTACCGCGATGTGCAGTATGGGTTTTAATATCTGTAATGAATGCAGCAAATATGATGTCAGTATATACTATGTGAAGTGCCAACAATCGCGGGTAAGGTCATATTACGGAGGAAATAGTGATTTTTAGTTATTTTTCCCTCCTTTTTACCTTCGTATTCAAGAAAGGCCCACGCCCAGTAGTGGGACGTTAAGAGAGGGCTGAATACACACTTTGTCTGTATATCTGTTAGTTTGTTAGCTAATTTTCAAAATAGTTAGACCAAGTGACGGGGTTTTTACTGACAGATAGGCTATTTTTAATTTTAAACAAGAATTAGGGCTTATTACTATAAAGCGAGGGTAACCCCCTAGAAGCTTAATATATTTTTATGTTTCCAGTGTCTTATTATT